>OU343162.1:49994028-51263929 GCA_910595825.1 Philhelius pedissequus
AAAACAATATGTATACCAATTTTGAAGGGAATGCATCCAACCGTTTAGGCTGCAGACTCTAGGACAGACAGACAGACGGGATTGGGGGACCCACTTATTTAGTGATCTCTATGATCGTAATGTCATGTTTTATTGTTTTTTACGAATGCATAACTTGCCTCATAGTACACTGAGGGAAAAAAGGCAACGTAAACTATAATAAATCGTATTTGATTTAACGCTGGAAAATAGTATCATGAACGTATTTAATTTAACGTTGAAAATATATTGATTTAATTACGCAACGTTTTTTTAAGTATTGTCATTCTTGTTTAAAAGTGAACCGTAGTCGATTCTACAATGGAACAACTTTCATAAATTATTAAGTACGTTCAACGTTGGTTTAAAGTGGAAAATGCTCAAATGTATCCAAAATTAAAATTACATCAAAGTGCAACATAGTTGATTCTCATTTCAAAGTTGCAGCCACTTACAAATAACACTTATACATTAAATTATTCTTCCACAAACATTGATGAAATGTTTTCAATATAAAATCAACTTTAATTTACTACGATCGACGTAAATTCAAAGGGATTCATAGTTGATCTTAAGTGGATTCCATATAGAATCATGAAAACTACAAAAAAAATTACCTGAAACTTATTGTCGGGTCGGCGCCGGCGTCGTCGATTGTAAAGCTTTGGCTTCATATTGTACAGCCGTGTCTTTCGGAGACTATTGAAAATTTGAAATGGTATACATTTGCCCTAATTTGAAAAGTGAGTTTTGTTTTAGTGAAATCATAAAAAAATTAATCCGAGTCTTATGGAAATTTGTTTATTTTTTATACTTTAGATTATTTGGAGCGAGTCTTAAGCCAAAACACCATTTTCTGATGCATTATTCCGAATCCCGATGCAATTAAGAAATGTGGATAGTTAACATTTTCTTGGGTTATGCTGTTTGAAGAAAAGCAAAAGCCCCTACATTAATATGCAGTAAATAAAAATTTTTATTAAAAAACAAAAAAATAAAAATACAATTTTTATATTTCCAAATGATCGTTGTTTTTATTAAAAAAAAATTTAAGACTTTTATTAAATTCAGTTTGACGTGAATCATGCGTTGTTATTTTAAATACATAAAATAGTAAATCCTACAACGTTTCATGGTTGGCAATATTAAAACTAAAAAGTTTACATTTCAAAGTAATTTCTATTAGAATTTACTTAAAACAACATTGAAACGTAGTGATAAAATTGAATGATTTTCAAAGTTGGTTCGTAATATTTTTAAGCTCGAATACATTTAATTTAACGATGCACCATTCAAGAATCGAAGTTCTTCCATTTTGTTTTAAAGTTGGATGACATTGACTTTACTATGATTCCACCTTAAATCAAAGGAAAACGTATATTCGATATTAATCGAACTTGAAAACTATTCGCTTTCATATAGGAAAACCCGTTGAATCAATGATGTTCACTTTCATTCTAAAATGTTCATCTTTAACCCCGAATCATTCCTAAATATCTTTAAATCAAAGTGGTTTCCTTTGATTTTTTTACGTTGTTTTTTCTCTGGGTGTACCTATAATCGCAAGTAAAAAGGATCGTAGTAGATTTGAAACAAAAAATGACGTAGTTTGAAGAAATGGGAAGAAGATTTGAAAATCATAATCTTAATAATATATTTAATTTTAAGTATGTGGATATGTTATGTGATTATGTTTTCATCAACAGCAACAAAGCATTTGAAAGGCAAATGACAACAGTAACAAGAATATCCTTGCCGAAATATGTGCATCTTCTTCTTCATTATTTACTGAAGTCACCATAGACACTTCAATTTTACTACTTTTATGAAAACTTGACTGCCAGAGCTTTTTTTGGAAAAAATATAGCTAAATAGTGCACTACCATATTTTTACAAATTATATTTTTGCCTACGAATCTTTATCCACATTCTTGATTACTTCAAGTAATCAACACTGCCTACTGTTCTTAGCACAGCGAGGCAGGAACGAACGTATGAGTAAACCCAAAACGCATTCTTTGTTTCTGTTTTTTTTTTTTTTTTTTGCTTGAAAGAAAATTAAAAGGAAAATAATAATACACGCCAGAAAATTGTAATAATTTGTTTGTTTGAACTGAAGTTAGATGCAATTTACTCCTTTGAAATGTGAGACTGGGCTTACATGAAATAGTGTAAGACATTTTTTTTAATATTGTTTTTTTTTTTTCAAATAGATTTAAGTTTAATTTTTATTTAAATTGAAATTGATTAAAAAGGGATTTCTAAAAGTGAATCAGATATTAAGAATTTAACAATAGTGCGAAGTAGTGAGCAGATTTTAGTGTTTTTTTTCTGAAATTGAAGTTAATCTATTTCAATTGAAGTAAATCGGTATCGCTGCTATTGATCGGCCACAGAAATTTGGAATAATCGTCAGAATCAATAAAAATATAATCTATTTATTATGCTTTTGTACAAGTTGTCACAGATATGATTGGAAGTGAAAGTATCAATAATAAATACAAAAATAAGTGACAAAATCGGGGAAAAAAACCCTTAGATTTGTTGATACTGGGGAAAACCGAGAGTATGTCGCATTGACCTTAGAATTTGTCGGCAAGACTCCCGATTTTGAATTGATCTGAGATGGCAGGATTGTTTTGGTCTGCCTTGCCATTTTCTTCTTCGCGATTGTGTTGGAACTTTGTAAGATATTGACTTTTTGACGTGGTTCTACGGAGTTCTCTTTTGAGCATGACAATACCAACTGACCCGTTCATGCTCTTTTTTTTCACAAGGTGGTATTTTTGCCGTGAAGGCTTCCACCTTTTAAATATAAATTATATAAATGCATGACTGGGTCGCACGTACTTGCTCTTATGTTGAATCAAATAGCAAAAATAATTTATTATTATTTTTTTAAATTCCAAAAAAAATATATTATAAAAATTTTCGTAGACAGTATTATTCAGAATTTAATGGGCTTCCTCGTTTAAAAATTTTATTGAAATCCGTTGAGCTGTTAATAAGAGATTCGAAAAAAAATCAGTTCGGCTATGAGAAGTATACCGTAACAAATTGGGTATAGTTAGGTATATAGTTTTGAACCAAAATGTAGACGCTTTCGTTTTGGGATTAAACTTTGAGATTAAGATTTCTTGCTCCAAAAAAATATATGGCAGGTATCGCAATTTTAGGGGGAACCAAGACGCTAAGTTTTCAAATTAGATGAAAATTGCTTCAGCGGGCCTTAGGTTGTAGATTAAACTTCAGGTAGAGAGACATACAGGCAGAATTGCGAGACCCTGCGTTTTCTCTATCATCGTAATGTCAAGTTTGATCAAAATCTCGAGTCCAATTTTTTTTTTTCAAATATAGATATGTATGTACGAGTATGTATTACATCGCAAGTTAAGATATGACCTCGCCTATTAGTGTTTGTAATGTTTGCAAACCGGAATTGTGTTTTTAAAACTTTCTTCACTAGCGACACCTACTTAAACAGAAGTTTGGATAAACTAATGAAAATAATAAAATGTGGGAATTTCGACAGCGGACTGTTTTACATAGATCGATCTATCTTGCTCTCAGATTATAATTTTCCGAAATACACAAAACTATGTCCTATTAATTCCTTCAATATTTTCCTATTCACTGACTCTGTCTTGATGATATTAAGGTTAGATTACACATAATGCCTCCATTGTTATTAGACAATTTAAGATACCAAAGCGCACACCAAATTCAGAATCATCGCATCATGGCTATTGAAGAGAATTTGTCTAAAATCTTCCCTCACACTACGAAGATACTACTAAAAGCATCAACCTTAAATTTCGAGTTCAAGACTCCTAATATCGCACAACTAGAAATAGAAATAATATTATCACTACCACATTAAAATGAATATACCTATAAATTTACTTTGTGAAGTGTGTATATCAATTACATTAAAAAAAAAACAAACAAACAAAAACTAAAGAACTTTATAATTAGATTCATTTACTATTTTATATAACATTCAACTCTATAGAAACTACTTTACAAGCGCAGTCATTCGGTTGTCTGGCCAAAAGCGTTAGCAAAGGTAAAGGATGTTTACCCATTTTCTCAATGGTCTTTCAACCTAATTTACTACTTTTCTCGCACTAACTTCAACATTTTTGAATGACCATTCATTTCACTTTAGCTGTGCAGAGTACCTCTCGAAAAGTAATAACCTCACGCTGCCGTCATCGCCGCGCCGCCGTCGCAGCCGCCGACCCGTTAACTTGAGAGCCACCTTCCTGTTTATCATCATCTAAGTTGCAGCTTAGAAATAAAAGAAAAAAATATATATAAATACAAACTTACCTCTTATTCAAAAAGCTCTCCTCAAAGGATCTGTAACCGCGCGCGTTAGAGATTTGCTGCAGTGTGGTGGGTACATAGGTAGGGTGGGTAGGTAAATGTATCTACTCACAGAGCCAGAATAAATTGTGTAAACATTTCCGTTTACACTGTTGCAGTGAATTAGTTTTTGAATTGCAGAACAACTTTCCAGCATTTAGATGTGAAAAAAAAACTGCAAGCGAATCACTAACCGTAATTCAAATCACGGTAAAGTGTCACTAAAGTCTTATATGAGAAGGTGACAAACATTTTTGAATTAGAATAATATATTCTATAGATTGTGTTATCCTTGCAGATCCTGTGCGAGCGACATAGCGTCCGTCCTTGGTCGTCGGTCGTCTTTATATTTATTGATTTCCTTTGACTTGGATATATTTTTAGTGAGGCACAAATAATTTTCTTTTGGTAACTGAATTGGTTTGGTAGGACGGTGCTTTGCGTTTTTGAATTTGATTGACGGAACTCAACAAAGATGAATTCAATTGAATATCAAAATCACTTCGGAGTGGTTTGCTTGTTATTTTTTAAGGAAATTTGCTTTGTGAATTGGAAATCCTGTCTATGTACCATGATTTGATTTGTCTGGTCTGGAGAATTCGGTTTTATTCAATTGAAGTTTTTTTTTTCTTGATTTTACCCAGCCATTTTTTTTTTTTTTATTGTATGTAGACATAGACATACATAGATAGATATTAAATAGACTCCTTTAGGGTAAGATAATATAGATTTACCTGGCATACAGTATGATCAGGGTATTATCCTTTATCCATAATACTTATCTACCATGATGATCAAAACCGAACTGTAATTCCGCCTGCATGCACAACAATAAAAAATATCTAAAAGAATATAAAATACAAGGTTGGGCAAACGAATTATTGAATTTGCTGCCATTTTGTTAGAAATAAAACAAAAATAGTTCCTGTTTTAGTGAAGGAAATCTTTCATTAAGATATAATGACATTTAGTTAAAGAAAAAATATCAGTCATATGACTTCCTCCTGAGTTAATGCACATTTTTCATTTGTTTTATAGCATTTTGAATTTCTAAACGCAAAACAAATTTTAGTGTATGTAACTGTGTCTTTAGTGGTCACCAATTATGGTCAGATTAGTGATATTTTGAGCAGAACATGAACTTCTTGCAACACTTCTTCGTGAAACCAATTCCCACGAAAATAGAAACGACAACGAAATTTAAATTTTTATTTAAATTATAGTATAAATAATAGTTTCGCTCTCTTCAGAAAGGCCTACACCATAAATAAATATTCGAACACAATTACATTAAGCGGTAATTACAAATAGTATCGCATTTAGAAATTAAATACGGCAAAGCCACAAAATTCTAGTAAATTTTATTTAGAATTGCAGCAATATAGTCAATTCTTCTTAATACATTTGATATAGCACGAAGACTAAGCCGAATTTTAAAATTTAATTTAAGTAACTTTTTGTTCAAAAATGCATTTTCTATCGAAACTAATAATTTAATAAAAAATACTAAAAACAAAACATGAATAAAATAAGAACATTTAAAATTCATTTACTTGGAGTAATAACACACAAATAAAATTCAATTCTATGGGTTTGTTCTGTACAAATTTAGGATTTTTTTTTTGTTTATAAATTTGGTACCGATCTGACTTAACTTATTTAAACACGAAAGCATATATTACATAATACTTGACTCAGCTGATTTTGACCAAATTTCTTATATATACAATGCAACACGACTATGAGAATCACCGCAAATTCATGAAGTTTCTTTCTGTTTGGAAGCCGATTTTTACTTGCGGTATAGGTATGGCAAGTTTTGCACTTGGAAAAAAATCGAACTCGATATTTAAATCAAACTTGACATAACGATGATAGAGAAAACCTAAAAAGTTAGTCCCGCAATTCCGTCTGTAACATCATCTGTACAACGATCTAACGGGTCCGCCAAATAACTTTTTTTTCTGTTGAAAATGCGGTAAAAACAAACTACTGAATACTTTCTCAAATTTCTTTTTTTATTTGAAAGTACTATCCTTCCGGTTAATAATGAAAAATAATTTCATTCAAATAGCTGCCTCGGCTGGCCATGCAGTAGCCTACACGATCGGTCCAATTTTTAAGCACATTATCGATTGTGTGAAGCTGTATTTCACCAATGGCTTCACGAATATTGTCCTTTAAAGCGTCAATTATCTCTGGCTTGTCGGTGTAACACATATCTTTTACGGCACCCCACAAATAATAGTCCAACGGTGTCAAATCGCAGCTCCGAAATGGCAAAACGACATCAGCTCTGCGGCTGATAATGCGATCTTCAAAAACAGGGCGCAAGACATCGAGTGTTGCTTCGGCTGTGTGGCACGTAGCGCCGTCGTGTTGAAACCAAATATTGCCAATATCCTCCTCTTCAATTTTTGTGAACAAAAATTCGTTCAACATGGCCCAATAACGATCGACATTGACTGTTGCGGCCACTCCTTGCTCATTTTCGAAGAAAAATGGCCCAATTATGCCTCTGGACCAAAATCCGCACCAAACAGTGACTCGTTTTGGGTGTATCGGCTTTTCAATGTATGCGTGCGGGTTTTCTGTGCCCCAAATGCGACAATTTTGCTTGTTACATACCCGTCAAGATCAAAATGATCGCAGGCCCACTTAGCGAGCGTTGTTCAAGCGTATACACAACCATATTCGTTCAGCGGAAGGATAAAACTAATTACCTGTCAAATCAGACACGAGCTGTGTGTTACCATTCACGAAATAAGCACTAGTTGAAAAAAAACCTTAGATGGCGGACCCTTTACATCCTAAACGGCTGACGCGATTTTATTAAAACTTGGTATTTAAGGTGATTTAATGTGATTGTCTTAAATAGATTTTTGAAACGGTTTTAGACCCAAGACTAACGGTAATTGGGATATCATTTTTGCAACAGTGAAACCCGCTTAAGTGAAGAAACAAAAAATCCGAATTTTTTTTACAGTTAAGAGGATTTTTCACCTATGCGGACCTCGGATAATTGAAACAATATATCATATATATATTCATATTACTACATATGACAAGCTTAAGGAGTTGAAAAACAACCTGTGTTAAATACAATTTATTTACGGTTATAAAGCTTTGCATGTACATATTGTGTAATATAAATGGAAGCGGTGGGGGTTGAACGTTTAAAACAATGAATTGATTTTTTTTAATTAAACTATATGCCTGTAAGACCTAAGGTCTTTTAAATGCAACCTGCATTTTTGTTGGCACAGTGGATTTGAGAAGCAGGTATTGACTGTTTCATTTTAACCTATGGGCGGCATCCAATTAAAATTGGAGGTATAGAAAAGAATGCGCCTAGCGTGGGGATCGAACCCACACGTCTAAGTTAGCAATCAAGCACTTTATCCACTGCGCCATTGCCACCCATTTAATTTCTTTTGATTAATTTTTAATTTTGCACTTAGCCGAGTTGTTGAAGGGATTTTTTTTCAGTTATGCGGGTTTTTCACTTAAGCTAGTTTCACTTAAGCACTTAAGCGGGTTTCACTGTACCATGCTCATTATCTGGAAAACGGTTTATACGATTTTAATAAAAGCAAACATGTGTGCACTACAATACTACTATACTATATAGTTTACACTTTGGTTGAACATTTTTTTTACACATTTTGTTATTAACGGTACCTGCCACACAAGAATTTTTTTTTATTTTGGACCTTCGCATAATCGGCTCGTAGGATTTCGATTGAATTTTTTCCTATCTCAATTACGTGCGATCCATTCGTACATTTTTTACTTGCGATTATAGGTACTATAAGGCAAGTTATATGCATTCGTCAAAAAACAAGTTTTAAGATATCAATCAAACATAATATTAGCATGCTAGCGAAGACGAAAAAAGATGGTATAAGAATTCTGTCCATCTGTATGTCCGTGTGTCAGTCTGTATGTCTGGCTGTATGTATACATACATCCCAAACAGGTAGGTAGAAATTAAAATTTTTTAGCTCAAAAAATAACGCTACCTACCATACAACCCTTACGTTAAAGCATGTTTTTCTCTGAAACGTCTCTAACGATTTTGATTTAAAAAAGTAATAATATATTATAATAAAAAAAATGTCTAAAAACGGTTCTTTATATAGGACCGTTCTTATGTTTTCGATTATCTCATAAATAGCTTTATGTATTCCGTCGAAATTTAATATATATATATGTGTAGGTAGCCCAATTTATACTGCATACCAAAATTTTTAATTAATATATATTTTTATTTTTAAAAGCATTAAAAAAAAAATTATTTTGAAAACTCTTTAAATTTTGTTTCAAAAATTATAGTTATATATGTATTTGCTGAATACCTATGAATTGGCGTTTTTTATTTTTTTTGAAAAATGTTTTCAAAAAGTTTAAAAAAAACCTTTTTCTCAATAAACGCTCCACAGATTTTTAAAATTTGTTTCTCATAAATTCAAGTGTACCCAAGAAATAAAATGGCGTACTTTTTCTTGAGCTCAAATTAGTTTAAGTATTTATTTCAGAATTTTGAATTATTTTTTTTTTAAGTTTATATTATTAAATATTTAAGATTGTCATATCAATTTTTGTTTAGAAAAAAATTAAATAAATTTTGTTTATTTAAAAAAATTAAATAAAAAACGACTTTAAAAATATATTTAGATTTTTAATAGAAATCTTTTGCATACGATGTGATCGAACATAAGAGCAAGTACGTGCGATCCAAGTCTTTTTTTCTTTACATTGAACTAGAATAGCAGAGTTTGCTTAACTTATTGTCCAATGATGAGGCTTATTTAGCCACATTTAATCAATTGTTTCAAAAACTCAATGATGTCTCCTGTCGCTAAAACAATACCCAATGCCAGTGCCCAATAAATCCATTAGTATCGATAAAACTTAGCAGCTTCCAATTCTCGAAATTTTTATCAGAGGCAAACTTTTTTGAATAATCACGTATTAGAAATTGAATACTCATTGTTTCAAATTTTCTTCGACAATGCAATATTTTTATTCTCTCCTTCTCATCTGCTATAGTTCTAGTTAAAGCTTCAATTCATAAAAAGATTGAGCCTTACTCTCAAATCTTTAAAATATGGACGTTTGTCGTGAAATACTAACAGTGTGGCAGAAAAGTGGAGTTTAAGCGGCCCCGTAGGATCAAAAGTGCATTCGAATTCAGGAAATTAGTTATTTGTTTTAGCAGTCCACCAACCAATCCACCAAGCAGAGAATATTTAACACTTTTAAAAGCAAACAACTGTTATAAATTGTACTATTTCGAACTAGAGCCTTAAGAATGACAGGAAATAAAACTACAAACAAAGCAATTGAATTTCTTGAAAACTTCTGTAATGTTTCACAATATCTTAATACTTTATCGCTGTAGAAGTCTCTTCCAGGAAAATAGTAAGTTGGGCTCTTTCCTTCTATAGCTTAGCCATAATTGTTGTACTTTTAGGAATGCTTTTGTTTTGACCATTAAGCTAATCTATTGGGCGTATTTTTCAGGGTTCTTTCTTTTATTTCGTATTTATACTGTTCTGATCCTCCCCAATTTGGGGGAAAACCAATACACCTCGATACATCCTATTAAGCCTTCACTTGATTATTTTAACTGTATTCAATACAATTTTAGTATTCGCAAAATATAAGTATAGACTTAAAAAGATACCATATAAGATTTTCAACGTGCCTTAAAATGTGAACTGTAAGGTGAGGTGCTAAGCTTAAGCTATTTCTTCAATTGAGTAGGTTATTCAAAAGCACATATATGTTGACTTCTGACGCTCAACTTCTTGTCTCGCAAAAAAAAAATCGTTCCAATATTGTGCTTATACCTTAAAGACACAAAATATTTGATTTTTAAAAAAACTTTAGCCCTCGTTGGCTTATAGCAACTAACCATTTGAAAATACTGAAAAAAAATCGACATTTTTATTAAAAAGCTTCTAAGGCTGACTAGTTGCCGAAAAGGGGCTAATAAAAAAACTATTTCAAGCTTTGGAAAGTACCAATATTCTAGCCATATCCTTCCACATAATATTAAAAAAAAATATTATAAATATTTGTTTATTCCATTTCAATGTTGGATATAATCATAGTTGAACGAAATGGCACAATATTATAAATTCCTTGCATTAAAAGTACTTAGCTCAAGACTTTCATATGACTTCAGTAAGCCCCTTTACCAGGTATATCACATCGATAAGGGTATAACTACCACTACACATAACAATGTACTATATGTGTACTTTTACAATCCACATTGTTATTTGAATGGCGGATTAATCCTTTCAGCTTTCATATTGAACCTGTTTGTTGCACTGCTCTTTTATAATGTTCTTGTTTTTCACCACGAAGGGCGCTTTTCAGCCGCATAAGTATTCAATGAAGAGGTATAGCAATGGATGATGGTAGAAACGTGGCACAATTCAATGCAATCGATGACATTTAAGATATTGGTTTTATAAGGTGTTTTAGTCAATAGATACACCACCGACCTATCCGATTGTTCGCAGGAAAATAGGGAGGTTTAAATGAACTACATATATACTAAATGGAAATGCACAACAATAGGATGAGTTGAGAACTGATGAATAGGTTAGCTATTGTGTAGGTGTGCCTGTGCATTTGGCAGGCCAAAACAATTGAATTGAATGTGTGGTATAAGGACAGGTAGCTATAATACTCGTAGGTGGGTAGATAGGTAGTTAATTCAGGGTTGTTTTTGGAATAAGCAAAGACAGCTTTAATGGCCGACTCCGAGGACATATTATATACTAGAGATAACCTTGGGACTGCATTATTCCCTCACATGGAATTACACGAGATCTTCTAGAAAATACATTTTTCGCTAAACTATAGTAAATTATGTTCTTGATGCAATAAGTAAGTCAGTATAACCACCACCGTCTTAATTCAATCCGCTAAATCCAGGAAGAACACGTCAGCTGAAGAAGGAATTAGTTGTTGGCACTTGATCACATATTCGTATGCATGTACATAATATTGGTTTTTATTTTATTGAATAACAATTTAAATGAAGCTTTGTATAGTTTCTGCGGGTATTTGAAAGGAGGGTAGTTCCGTATATTGCGGTCGTTTTTTTTCGGTTGAAAAGTTGAACAACATTCTACATTCATTAATTAGTCTTACACTTTGAAATTGTCTGAAGAAGTTTCTATATGAGTAAGCCTATTGCCTACCTTACCTATGTACATAATTTTAGTCTGCTACTACAGTGTTGAGTTAAAGAAATTAATTTATTCAATAAGAAATATTTAAGTGAGACTTTTGATAATTAAGTTTTTTTCTCACACGTGAATTTTTGCAGAAGGGTTGTGAGCTTATCTGTGGAAAAAAAATATGGAAATAACATTTATGAATTTTTCAAGGATTTTTTCGAAGTGTGTCTTTGTGTGCGAGTGTAAGAAAAAATTAAAATGAAACATCGACAGAGGAAAAAAAATATATTTCTCATAAAAACAAGTATTGAAGAGTTTAAATAATGGTGAAACCGTAAGTTACTATTTTTACTGCTTGTTTTAAATTTTGGTTTGCAATAACTAGAACTAGGTTTTAGAATATTTTTTTTTTTTTCAATGAAACACTTGATCTTAGATTTATAAGTTTAGCCCAAAAACGATAGGCAAAATATTAACATACACTGAATCCAAAAAGTCTCCGTACAATGATATTAAACTCGGTAATACAACGTAACACTAATTATTTTTGACCATTTTTTTGTGTGAAAAGGTATTCATTTCTTATCTCTATTGCACCATTTGTCAAATTCTAGAGAGCAATCAAAAAACAGTTATATTAATGAATACCCAATAAGTCTGTTTCCCTAGATCAGAAATGTCTCCGTACATCTCTATTTCAAGGGTCAAACGGTACATTTAGTTTGTTCGATCACAATGAAAATTAAAATTCTTAGTTTGGCGGTGAATATAATTAAATAAAGAATTTTTGTAAAGATGGAGATGAAAAATACTCAAATTGCTCTAGAAACCAAAAATATTATAGTAAGTTTAAAAGAAGAAGGCAAGTCCCTCGCCGAAATCTCAAAAATAGTGAAAAGACCGCGCTCATCTATTCAGTACGTAGTACAACAATTTAGAAAAAAACAAAACAGTTGAAAACAGACCAACAACAGGACGGCAAAAAAAAAATTGATCAACGATTGGAGAAGAGAATCGTCAGGACTATTAAGAAGGATCCAAAAACAAGTGTTCCGTTAATAACCTAGAGAAAAACGAAAATATTACAGTCTGTCCGCAAACAGTACGAAATTTGTTGAAACGAAATGGATTTAATGGTCGGGTAAGTCGAAAGAAGCCACTTATTAGAAAGCAAAGCCCCAAAAATAGATTGAATTATGCTATTGAGCACGTAAATAAGGACACATCGTTTTGGCCCAACGTATTATTCAGTGATAAGAGTAAATAAAACACCTTCGGATCAGATGGACGTCGAATGGTATAGAGGAAGTCTAATACCGAGATGAAAACGAATAATTTGACCCCAACTGTGAAGCATGGAGGTGTTGTTGTGATGGTATGGGGTGTATGGCTTCTTCGGGGGCTGGAAATCTCGTGTCCATTGACTCTAGGATGGATAAATGTGTCTACCTAAACATTTTAAAGGAAAATTTGATGGGCAGTGCTAATACATTGGGTCTAAGCAAGAACTTCTGCTTCCAACAGGACAATGACCCGAAGCACACTTCGGGCTTAGTGAAGGATTGGCTGCACTGCAATGAGCCAAACCAACTAAATCATCCTGCGCAGTCACCAGACTAGAACCCCAGCAAGCACTTGTGGGACAATTCGGAAAAAAAAAATTCAGCACACTATTCAAAATAAAAATCAACTCAAAACTGTGTTAACGCAGGAATGGGACAAAATTGGACCGGAAGTTATTTCTAAACTGTTTTTTTTCTATGAAAAATCGATTGGCAGAGGTTATTAAAAATAAAGGAGGACCAACGACATATTAATTTAATTTTATTTTTTTAAGAAATTTAATTTAAATTATACAATATGTTGATGTACGAAGACTTTTTGTTAACGAATTTTGAAGTGATAGTTTCAATATTTTTTGTTATAATTTTTTTTCGGAATAAAAATGCGAAAGTTTTTGTTTTTTTCCTTTAAATAAAAGTGTTTCTTTCATTTATAGTCATTCGATCGCAAGTTGACGTAGTACTTCAATGAATATTGTATCAAACAATTGAAAGAAGTCGAAGCTGTACGGAGACTTTTTGGATTCAGCGTATGTACTTGTGAAAATATTATAAATATGGAAATTTTCTAAAAATTTAATTGAATAAATAAAAATTAACATTTTTGTAACATTCACGTTTTTTCGGAGAAAGTTTTGTTATATTTTGATACGAGGTTTGCTTTTTTTTAAAGCTCTTTCGTGACGGTCGAAATAACATATTTTTAAATTATTAAATATACAATAAAAAAAAATTATGTTCAATTGATATTTATGAAAATCAATGACTTTACGAATGAGATAACAAAGAGCATTTTTAAATCAAACAGAACTTTAGACATAATATTCCGTTTAACGGAACAAAACAGAAATATAGCAATTTTTTAAAACAAAACGTCTATAATAGTTTATAATTCGATCGACTCTCTGACGTCAGCGTCAAAATTGTGTCATTGATGGTGGTATGTTTGTTTCGCACAACACTTTACAATTATTTCCAAGAGGTTACAATGTTCCATATACCAACTCTCATGGAGCAACGTTAGAAGAATTTGGGACATCCCTGTTAAGACAAGTCATTCATCTGCAATAAGTCATTTACATATATGCAGATGCTACCATGATCTAAATATTTAAAAATCGTATTTAACTTAATTTTCTGATATAAAAAATTTCTTTCATTTTTTCTAAACACAAATTGGGATGACAATTTTAAATATTTAATGAATTTAACTTAAAAAAACAAAATGTTGAATTTTCCAATAAAAATAATTTTATTTTTTTTCAAAAATCCAAAAAAAACTGTTGTTCAAAAATTTTGAAATGCAGTATTATTAATAATTCGAAGAACTTCCATCATAAACATTTTTATCGAAATCCGTTGAGCCGTTTATGAAAAAAGCCGAAAATCAAAAAATGGTTGTCTGACAGATACTGTTAATAACAAAATATGTAAACAAAAATTTCGACCAGAATTTTGATTGTAATAAAAGGAGTGCGCACACTAATTTTTATCAAAATCGTTAGCGCCGTTTTCGAGATAATTAAGATGGTAGAAAAATTTGTATGGTAAGTAGCGCTATTTTTGGGGTGAAACAACAATTGAAAAATGTATTTTAGATTGTTTTCTTTATAATAGTAATGTCAGCTTAGATACGAATGGGTTATCCATTTTGCGGGTTCAAAAGTAAACGTAAGTAAAACACATATAAAATATTTTTGTTCATGATATTTCTTTTTTATTGTAAAGTTTGAACGTTGACATTATGTGTGAAACAATTCATCATTTAAATGGCCACCACGCGAATTGTTGCAAGCATCGATTCTTTTGAGGTAATTTTCTACCACTTTTTGACACATATTTGGGGGTATCTCAGTCATAACTTGACGAATGTTGGTTTTCAAGTGCTCAAGAGTTAAAGGTTTATCTGTATAAACACGGTCTTTCGCGTACCCTCACAATAAAAGTCCAGCGGTGTCAAATCGCATGATCTTGGTGGCCAGTTGAAATCGCCACGACGAGCAATTACGCGGCTAGGAAATTCGAACGACGTTGTGAATGGTCAGCTGGCTTCAGTTGTTGTGTGAGCTGGACTATATATGGAAGAAGGTGTAGATCCAAATGCAAAATACGCCATAACGTGTCGTAAGACAATCCTAATTCCTGAGAACGACGAGGAATCGACACATTCGGTTCTAGGCAATACTTTCACTTACAGCAGCAATATTTTCAGTGGTACGAGCGAAACTTTGATGCACATGCCTTACAATATCTGTAACCAATCCAGTCTTTTCAAATTCAAATAGTTGGACGATTATGTAAACCATAATCTCCTTTCAAAGCACGATATGTGGCTGTGGCAGAATCACCATTTTTGTAGTACGTCTTAACATTTTGTATGCGTTGTGCGATAGTTTAGCGATCCATTTACGTAAATGTCAGCCTTTCAACTGAAAAAAAAATTGGTTTAACAACTTAGTTCGACAGATGTCGAATTCCAGCCCTATACTTTTGAAACCGCAAAATGGATAACCCTTTATAGATGTGCAAGTACATATTTACATACCTAGGTTCTCTATATATAAGTAGTTACATATTGCCCTCCTAATTTTCATAATTCAAATCCATTTAAAAATACATTTGTATACGTAGGTACCTATGCAACCATTCCTTGAATCATATGTATTCCACAATTCATTATATCAAAGTAATCAATCAGATAATCTTATACTACGTTTCCACCGAACTTTAATCTCTTGTAGATTTACTAATCTCAAAAAGTGTTTCCATCGCTCCAAAAGTAGTTTAATTTTAAAAGCACTACTCAAAACGCATATATCTCTTCATTTTTTCTTATGATGTAGAAGTGAGACAGGCAGCTTCATCTGTGTCAACCGAAGAGAAGAATTCACTTTCCCGATGAATTTGTTCATTTCGATATGGAAGTAGGGTAGTTCGATTGAAGATTTAAATGAGATTTATTTTAAATCTTCATCTGAGAAGATTAAAATTTGTATGGTAAATCCTCAAGATTTGTAGGAGATTTAGCTAAATCTACTTAAATCTCAGTTTAGTGGTCGGTGGAAACGTAGTATTACCTATATCAACTTTAATCTTGCAAAGGATAACTAGACAGCCTATAACACTAACAGCGTCAGTGGTTAGCTACACTAAAGTTGTTAGTTACAAGAGCAAGTTCGTACGATCCAGTCGTGCATTTTATTTCAAGTGAATAAGTAGGTATTCTATTTTATTAATACGTGCTGGGCATACTTGAGACACTTCGTGGAATTCCTTGGTTAAAAAATAAAATAAAATAGTTAGATTTAATTAAAATAGTTTTTAGGTCGAAAGACATTAGTTCTAAGAGTTATTGTTTAGTTTAGAGAGCCCGTAAAGGGCCAATAAATTAGTTGTAAGTTATTGATAAGTAGGCTAGTTTTAAACATTTTTGTCTAGCTTTAAGATAGTTATAAGTTAATATGAAATACAAATGAATTTACAAAAAAAAAAAAAAAAAACACTTCGTGGAAATTTTCCAAGTCACTCGAAACTTTTAATGACGATAAACTATTGTGACTGAACTTTTCAATTTTAACATATCAGACTGTAGATTATTTTTCAGTATAAACACAAAAAATTCTGTTGTTACAAAGAGTTTTTTTTTCTTCACCTACACTACACGAATGTTGGGTTCCTCACCCAATTCCATTTTTCCTTCAAATTTCAATACCCAGTCTTTTAGCACAATTAATCTGAATCCATCAACTTTATTCCTCCTCCTGTTTCATAGAACTCTATACTGTGTTGAAACTATACTATCAAAAAATGCAATATATTATAACCTACCTCGATTTTGTGGTAAAAATTGGGTTAGAACACTTCTGAGCTCACAATCTCATTATCAAAAATAAGCAACGAAATATTAATATGTGTTAATTAATACTCAGTTTAATTTAAGTGAATTACGGTTCTTATGTTGCGGGAAAATCATTCCGGCGCCCCTAGTTTCTCCCTCATCGTTTAATATAGGCCACTCTATTTCCATTTGCTTAGCTCTTGGCTTAGAAATGGGTCACCTCCATATTGAATTCAATGTCTCACATACCTATATAGTCTATCAGCTAGTTAGGTAAGGATATAAGGTAGAGCGTATAGATCCCACTAGGTAAGGTATACTTTGAAATTCCCAACTGTCATGTCGGCTCTGTTTTAACTTCTATTCGTTCTCTGTGAAAATAATGTCTAACTTTATTCATTGTGCATACAGAATGAATTCGTCGAAAGAGGCTTTGAGGTTATGCAATAGTGGCATTATAGATACTCCCGCTGCTGTGGCGAGGGCGGATGGATTTTTTTTTTGTTTAAAGAATCTTATCTAATTTATGGTGTGTTCATCTATCTAACTACATTCAAGCAGGCATACAGAGTTTGTGTTCTTATGTGCAGTGCAGCACTGTATATTGCAGTGAGTTCTCCTCCTCATTGTCCTGCTCAAAGTCGTCGTCGTTGGTATTTGTAGTTCGTCGTAGTCGTCTGCTTCTATTTAAACATTTTCGATATGGCCTATTTCTCAGTTTCTCAGGCTGATCGGAAATGGGAATGGGAACGATGATGATGTGTGGGTAGGTGCAGTTTTTTATATAGATGGCTTCGCGATGGTGGAGATAAACTACTAAAGTTCGTAAACTTTATTGTTGGCCCACTTATAACTGGTTCCTCGGGGGTGGTAATTTATTTGTTTTCAAATTGAACAGCCTTGAAAGTTCATTTCATAGATTTTTCATCAGCCTATCCGCCCACTTCTTATTTATTCTATACGGGTATATACCTCTGTATTTGTAGTAGCGCGCCGCGGTTAACAGGATATAGTGCATCGCTTGTGCATATGTGCATGTGGTTCATATCCTTTTTGTGGCACTGCACAATTTATACAAACTTGTGTCTGTCTTTGGATATCGTGTTACTGTTCTTGGCTCGTTTTGTCGTGTATTAAAGGTAATAACGCTCTTCACGTATAATGAGGCTAAATTAAAACTATTAATTTTCCCCTTCCTTTTATTCTCGATGGCTTGATGGGTGGCAACTCCTTTGGCTGGCTGAAGAAACTTATTATTGTCATAATTTTACTTCTCGAGTCTAGAGGCAAAACTACAAACGAGATAGAGGAAGAAAGGATTAAAGAGGAAAAAGCTATTTGACGTGTGAATATACATAGTATACACAGACACATTCATACATTCATACATATGTAGACAATGCAGGGTGGGAGGAATTTATTAAATTGGGGATTTGTAAAAAAAAATATCATTTGTGTGACATTAGTTCCAAGAGGACTGCTTTTTAATTAAAAAATTTTACGATAAAGTTTTTGATGTTTTCTAGGTGGGTAGGCTCATTTACTTAAAAAGAAAATTGTGTCATACAACATTTAAGAATGTCAAGTTGATTTCTGACAGAGTTTAGGGAAAAAGTTTAACATACTTAGGTAAATGCTGCATACAATATTCTCTATAGTTTGCTAAGGAATGCATATAATTAATATTTTCTTTCAAAAAGAAAAATATGTGACCTTAAAAAAATTATAGGTACCGAATCCGATGACAGATGAATTGTATTTAAAAGATCGAATGCTTCAATGTATTAGTAAGGATATTTAGTTGGTTACGAAATGAGTTATAGAAAGTCAGCTTAAAATAAGTTCTCACTTGGCGAACTCCCGACACTTGCAATATGTATCGGGACATTGGTAGTCCTCCATTCTCTTTGATCCAAGGGCCACAGCTTCTAGAAATATAGTTCAAGCGCTCAGCGCGCTGTCTGTGTCTTTCAAGTGATAGGCCCTGTTGCCTCTAATCGGGGCGACGTACATGAAAGAATTGTTGTTTATTTACAGGGTGTAACCTTAACATTATTATCGTTGTTGTTTGACTTTTTGAACTATCCATACCTTTCTACGGCTCACAGCAGAGCTCTTCATATTCATTCGTTTTTCTTATATGCCGAAGAATTTAATTGTGACCTCCCATTTTCTATTTATCGCTTAGCACTCCTCATTGGGAAATAGGATTGACAGTAGATTAACTGATAGAATTACCCGGACAACGGAATCGGGCAATGGGGTGACTGTCTGACCTAAGAATCACAATTTGTTTATATTGTTCCGCAAGAACTTCCAAGAGACTATCCCACCAAGATCCGCTTGGAAGAATGATAGGTTCTTAAAAGATGAGTAAGCTTTGTTTTTTTCTTTTTTTGGGTCGCGGTGTGCACTCAGGCAGACTGAATCTTAGTCTCCCTTTCCAACTCCCTCACCATTGTATCGTGTTTCAAGTGGAAATTCTGGCGATTAAATGGTTTTATACTGGCTAAGGGAATACTTGATATCCACATCGGATATCCGTATCTTCTCTGAAGGTCAAGCAGTCCTCAAATTACTTGGTGCTGTTTCCACAAACTCTATAACTGTCCGCAACTGTCTATCATCTCTCAGGGAGACGACTGAATAGCTCAACATTCATCTTATTTGATGGCCGGGACATATATTGGGACTCTGAAAAGCCGATGGACTGGCCACAAATGGAACCCATATACAAATTCTACCTTAAATGGAAAAAATCTGTATGCCTATCGCTACATGCAAACTAATGTTACATTAAAACGCCATAAGACAAACAAATTTTTGATCACTACTTGCCTGGCTACCGGACAAATCTGGTCAGTTATAAACCCAAGACGCTCAAAAGGTCTGCTCTCTTTGAGCAGGAAACATCTTGGCACAATAGGTGTCATAACAGACACGCCAAAAGACTTGGCGTACTTTCCAATGACTTTTGTAGAAGTTGTATGGATGAGGAGAAAAAGGAAACTATCTGCCATCTTCTTTGCTCATATCCTGCTCCCAAGAACGTAGATTATACCTGGGAAAATAATTCTTGGACGACCCCAGTGATCTAAGTCACATAGAGATTCACCACCTACGTCGTTTCATTAGAGGCTCCAAATGGTTTAATTAAAGAATTAATATCTCTTCATATGGTATCACAAGCGACCTATTTAAGGTGTCAGTGTGTCAGTCGTTTTCCTGACGGCCACTTCCTCCTAACGTAACCTAACCATGCCAACAATCCGCCAAGGGTCAGTTAAAATGCCTAAACCAGTGACATATATGCTTCGGAGCCGTCGGAAATTGAATCTCTCGACCTCACATGAAATTTTTACTTGCGACATAGGTATTATAGGGCAAGTTTTGCGTTTGGAAAAAAAATCGAACTAGAGATTTTAATCAAAGTTGACATTACGATGACAGAGAACACCAAAACAGTGGGTCCGGCAATTCCGTCTGTCTGCCTGTCTGTCTGTAGAACGATCTGCAGCCTAAACGGCTGAACTGATTTTGTTCAAACTTGGTGATTCGACGTTTTAGGTGATTGTCCAAAATAGCTTTTTGAATCGTGTTTTTAGCCCCAAAAGTAACGGTACTTGCCACACAAATTTTTCTACCATCTTAATCATCTCGAAAACGGCTCTAAAGATTTTGATAAGAATTGGTGTATGTACTAACCTGAGTATGGTCAACATTTTGGCCGAAAAAAAACTTTTAAAATATTTTTTTATTAACGGTACATGCCACACAACCATTTTATTGTTTTTCGACTTTCTCATAAACGGCTCAACGGATTTCGATTAAAATTTGTATACAGGATCTTCTTCAGATTCTAAATAATACTGTACTTCAAAATTTTCGAAAATTCGTTTTTTTTTTTTAAAAAAAAAATATTTTTTTTTTTGAAAATTCAATATTTTGAAAACGGGTGGGCGATTTTTTCTGAAATTTTGTTTTTAAATTTATATTATTAAATATTTGAAATCTTCATACCAATTTTTTTTTTAGAAAAAATTATGGAATTGTTATACACATACAAATTTAAGTGAAAAACGACTTTAAAAATACTTTAAGCCGGTTCCATTAAGAATATTTTGCATATAATGTGATCGAACATAGGAGCAAGTACGTGCGATCGAGTCGTACATTTTATTTAAATTGAAGTTGGAAAATTCAATAAATATACAAATTTTGTAAGATACAAATTCGTTGTTTGTTTAAAATATAAAAAAACCCCATAGTGGAAAAAAGCAAATATTACTATAATTTTTTCCCGAGCACCGCTCTCCCACGATATACAGCCCTGCACCTAATATATTTCCAGACATATCCACTGCACATCCTTCTTACTTCTTTACTAGCATCTATTTTGTAATGTACATCTACATAGCATACATGTGTTGTGTACATACTCGTATATGTACAAAGTTAAGTACACATTTGTTAAAAGAGCAATTCGGTCTTGTACATATTTATAGTTTATAACTTTAAGAGAATTTATGAGGTTCCTAGAGCAACTGCCGCTGCTTGGTGGTAAATCATAATTTTATTTCATATACAATACTTTATGACTAAAAAAAAATAAAGACAAACAAAAAAATCAAAACAAATTGTCCCATGAAACAGACTCAGCGATGGTGAGTTTTTTTGTATAAGCCATTTGATAAAAAAAATAAAACATGAGTGTGGGGGAACAGTAAAAAATACCTAAAACTATGCGACATCACATGCTGGGAAAACACATACATACATACTATATCAACTACAAAATCAGTTAAGTTGATATATAAATCGAAATATAGTATTATGTACGATTAACACTGAAAAGCCTTCTCTGAGAGCATTTAATTTACAATTTATAATAAAAATATATAAATTTTTTAACAAATTATCTAAGAAAAATCTTGGTATGCCAAATTTAATATTTAACAGTATTATATTCAAAAATGTAATTTAATATTTTTTTGTAACTCGAACAATATTTTAAAAAAAATTTAATACTCAGAATTATTTAGAATTTGAAGGCACTATACTGTATAAATTTTCGTGTCGAAATCTTTAGAGCCGTTAGTGAGATAGTCGAAACTAATTAAAATGGCTCTATTGCCTGCTGTTAGTAACATTTTATGTAAATTTTTACATGCATTCAATATTTTACCTAAGTATTAAAGTCGTTTTTAAGATAAATAAGCTTTTTTATTATTGTAATTAATGTTATTTTTGTGGCTATAAAAATAAAGGGTTATCCATTTTGCGGTTTCAAAAGTATGGGGCTGGAATTCGACATGTGTCAAACTAAGTTGTTAAACCAATTTTTTGTCAATCGAAAGTCTGACATTTACGAAAATGGATCGCTTAACTATCGCACATTGCATACAAATTGTTAAAACCTTCTACAAAAACGGTGATTCTGCCACAGCTACATTTCGTGCTTTAAAAGGAGATTATGGCTTACATAATCGTCGAACTACGCAACCAATTGGGGCTGGCCGTGGTGCGAAAGTTGTGTGCTCGCCTGCCAACCTCGTGGTTGCAGGTTCGATTCCTGCCATTGTCCATGTCCTCTTATATTCCATTAAAAACCAATTCAAAAAATTGTCATAAAATAAGTTGCTGCTTTGCTCATTACATGCTGTTTAGGCATAACACTATCAACATATGATTGAGCAAACTAGTATACTCATAAATGTGACAACGAAACAAATAAAATAATGCGAATTATAAGAGACATAAATAAATAAGACACGGTAATTCTCTCCGCATTAGTTCAGTCGGCATCCCTGGAGATAAATCTGAGACAACAACCAGCTCTAGTCACAGAACATCGCGCCACACATCTTTCCTATCCTTCTTTCTCTTCTTCCACCGGATGCCCGCGCTGTGTTAAACAAAACATATAAAGGGTATTCAAAATCCTTTGAGCACGTGCAAAATTTTTAACATTTTTAAAATTGACTGGGACAATTTTTTAATAGGCAGTTAAGCAGTCAGTTAGTGCATATTCTCCAAAAATCAGTTTTTCAACAGTCAGATACAACTTAGTCTAGTGATAAATTTATTATTTATGGAATAAAGTTATCTGCTCAGAACGGAATAAGAAGTTATTCTGAGTAATAAAATAAATAGCTATTTTCGATGTCAAACACATTTTGAAAAATTATTGCTTTGAAATAAACGTTAAAAAAAAATTAATTTCTATGTAAAGTTCGATACTCGAAAAAAAATTGACGTTCAAATTAAATTATTGTTGTTGATTGTTTTTTTCTTGATTGAAAAATTCGTTGTTGTTATCCGGTTGTTTAAAATACAAGTAAGTTTATTCACCTTGCAACTAACTGCATATGTTTATCTGGAGATTGAAAAATTGGCTCTAAGGGTTTTTTCTCGTAATTTTTTTTCATATTTAAGTTGTGTTGTTTTTTTACTTAATTTTCTATATAAAAAACTTCATAATTTTTTTCAAAAAAAATAATTGGTATGAGAATTTTAAATATTTAATAATATAACTTAAAAACAAAATTTAAAAAAAAAATTGCATTGAATTTTCAAAAAAAAAAATATTTTTTTTTTCAAAAATCCAAAAAACAGTTTTTGAAAATTTTTAAATGCTGCATTATTTAGAATTCGAAGAAACTCTAGTATAAAAATTTTGATCCAAAGCCGTTAAGCCGTTTATGAGAAAGTCGAATATCAAAAAAATTCTTCTTGTATGGCAGGTCGTTAATAACAAAATATGTAAAAAAAATGTTTACCCAAAATATAGACCATACCTAAAGTAGTACACATACTTTTTTTTATCAAAATCGTTGGAGCCGTTTTCGAGATAATAAAGATGGTAAAAATATTTGCATGGCAAAAACCTTTATTTTTGGGACTAAGACAACGATCCAAAAATCTATTTTAGACAATAACCTAAAACGCCTAAGTACCAAGTTACAGCCGTTTAGGCTGTAGATCGTTCAACAGACAGATGGACATACGGAATTGCGGGACCCACTTATTTGGGTCATCGTATCATCGTAGTAATTAAAATCTCGAGTTCGATTTTTTTTCCAAATGCAAAACTTGCCCAATAGTACCTATGTACGAGTACGCATATTTTTTTTTTATAATCTACACGCGCTCAAGGGATCTTACTACCATTTACTACCTCAGCGCAGACGTGAGGTTTTTTTTTAGGAAGAGAAAGAAGGATAGGAAAGATGTCTGGTGCGATGTTCTGAGACTTAAGGTGGTTTTTGTCTCAGACTTTATCTCCAGGGATGGCGTCTGAACTAATGCCCAGAAATTTCCGTGTCTTATTTATCTATGTCTCTTATAATTCGCATTATTTTTTTATACATTGTCATATTTTATCGGTATGCTAGTTTTATTCCATCACATGTTGTTAGTTCTATGCCTAAACAACATGTAATGAGTAAACCAGCAATTCATTGTATGACATTTATTTTAGAATTGGCTTTTAATGGTAAAATAAGAGGATATTGACTACGGCAGGAATCGGACCTGTGACCATGAGGTTGACAGGCGAAGACACAACTATCGATCCACTGCCACATATATCGCAATTAAAAAGTGAATTAAATTTTAAGAAAAATAAGCAGAATATTTTTCATTTTTGTTGAAGGACAGAATTTTGAGAGGCAAAATTTTGAAAAGCAGACAAAATTAAAAAAAAACAGAACCTTGAAAAGCAGAATTTTCATTTTAAAACCAGAATTTTTAAAAAACAGTATTTTGAAGCCGGAATTTTGACCCGCTCCTACTTTTGTAAAAAAAAAAAAACTGTTGACGTATTTACCTGCTGCCGTAAAGTAGTCGTTAAAAATGTAGTTGATATTCTTTATGCACACGAAGCTGATCCAGGCTATACACTGCCTTCCAAAAAATAGATATAAGATTACTAAACCTAAAACAAAGCACAAATTTATATTTTATGTAATTTTTCTAGATTTCTTTTTCTGCAATCTGACCCCCAAAACAAAAAACAAAATAATAATGCTCTGTACCAAATTTGAAGAAAATCTGTATATTCGTATAGGCTTTAGTTTAATTCAAATTCGACGTAAAGGTGTACAAATAATGTCAAGTTTATTAAAACCAATATTTATCCGAAGGGGCAAATACAAAATTAAAAAAAAAAAAATAACTCAAAGTTTTACATTGCGTATAAATTTACCAAAAAAAATGGCAATAACGCAAATTAACATTTCTCCCTTGGGCCCACTTATTAAGTTTTCAATTACACATGTCGCTAATTTTAATGTTTTGAAAAAAAAAAGTTAAAAAGTAGTTTCAAATTCAAATAGTAAATTTGTCATCTGCTGTCAGAATATATTCGCAAACATTTTAATGATTTATTTCTCATGCCAAGCCTCTGGTCACCACCACCACCATGCCACCGCTCGCCACCCTCCGGGAGGACCAAACCTAGCTTTTGGAAAAGTGTACCCATACGAAAATAAATTTAATGTGATTAGTACCCTAGCCCAACTGCTAGCTGCAAGCTATAGCTCTACAGCATTGCAAATTAACAATTTGATAATTAAAAACCAGTTGAAATATGTATACATACCCATTGCGGTATACGGTACGTAATACGAGTATCTTCGTTATTAAAAGTAGGTAGGTAACATTCGATTCAAGCTTTACTGAACTTAGTTTTGGCCACAGAGGATTCATTACGTGTGTGCATCTGTATATATAGTTGTTGTAGAAATGGAAATGGATAGGATATGCCTGCCTGGACAAGGACGTCATTAATTTATTATTGTGCTTTATACCTTGATTCAGAAAATTCAGAAAACCCTCTATCGCATCGCTCATCCGTGGCACATTTCCTAGTCCTAATAGTATTCAGCTTGGATTTCCAAAAAAATACGACTACCAACCAGAGAGAAAATCTGTGCGAGTATAGTTATAGTCAACAAGCAACTTATCACCATTCTCCACCACCGGACCCAAGTCATACTAGTGGAAGTGAACGAACTTGGTGGTGAAAGCGAGCAGGACACGGAAAGGATGTATACTTGCTGCGCTGATGCTGATGGCTGTAACCAGACACAGGGTAACTTTGTATCTAAACTGTAATTAAATCTGAATTCGTTAGCATATTCCAAAAAGCAATTATCACCACGTTTATGAATTAAGTTTGCCGCGGTGAAATATTTAAATATTCATAAGGCAGCCATAATCTCTGGCGTATGGCTCGGAAATGGATCGCTTTTGGTGGTGAAGTGAGTGACTGTGCGAACGTTGACGGGGACTTTCATTTTTTTTGCGCATAATCTGGGAAGAATCACTTTGTGTACTTAGCTTCTTTAATACTTACTCCATTTGTGGTAGCCAGCAATATGTTTGTTGTCATAGGAAGGACTCGTGATCTACAATATACGTTCCAGTAAGTCTGAAGGTAAGTCTTCCAGTGGCATTGTCCTGCTGTACATTTAATAAAAGAAATTACTACATGGTGCACACCTCTTGATGCGTAGTGTCATTAATGAGATTTTATGTAATTTTTCAATTAAGTTGCTAAAACGCTTTAATATAGGCTAAGGTATTTGTCTTTTAGGCAAAATTGCCGAACTTTTACTACAAAAACGGCGAATTCTTAGATTGGACTAAGTATTCTAAATATAAAAATCTACACTTTTCAGTTTCTTCTAAAAATAAAATGCACGACTGGTTCGTACGTACTTGCTCCTATGTTCGATCACATTATATACAAAAGATTCTTAATAAAACTGCTAAATATATTTTTAAAGTTTTTCACTTAATTTTTTATATATAAATATTCTTAAACTTTTTCTAAAAAAAAATTGGTATGAGCATTTTAAGTATTCAATAATATAAATACAAAAACAAAATTTCAGAAAAAAATGTCCATCCGTTTTCGAAATATTGAATTTTCAAAAAAAGGTTGTTTTTTTCAAAAATAAAAAAAAATATTTTCGAAAATTTTGAAATGCAATACTATTTGGAATTTAAAGGAGCTCCTGCATAAAATTTTTAATCGAAATCTATTTAGCCGTTTATGAGAAAGTCGAAAATCAATAAACTGGTTGTATGGCAGGTACCGTTAATAACGAAATATTTTAAAAAACTTTTTTGGCCGAAATGTTGACCATACCCTAGGTAGTACACACACCAATTTTTATCAAAATCGTTGGAGCCGTTTTTGAGATAATTAAGATGGTAGAAAAATTTGTATGGCAAGTGCCGTTATTTTTGGGCCTAAAACAACGACCAAAAATATATTTTGGACAATTACCTAAAAGCTAAGTACCAAGTTTGAACCAAGTCTGGTCAGCCGTTTAGGCTGTAGATCGTTCTACTGTTAGACAGACAGACAGACAAACAGACAGACGGAATTGCGGGTCCCACTTTATGTCATGTTTGATTGTTAGAAAAAAAAATGTTAACGAATACATAACTTGCCTTATATTTAGTACCTATAATCGCAAGTAAAAAGAGTATGTGTACTTATGTACATGCACCAGATGTATACATTCTAAATTTTAAACAAATTTTTCTTTCGTTATTCTAAGTCAGGTACAACATATACCATCACCGTCGAGTCGTTCGAACTTTGATTCATGGTTCAGCAATTTTACTTTAAATACATACATTATACTACTTTGTATTTATAAATCTACGAAGTAGATACGTTGGCAACGAATTAAACATTACACACATTAATACCCCACAAAATACACAAATGTATTAGTATTAACAAAACAAACAAAAAAATCTGCGTCGAATACACACAATGCGCATACCTACTACATTAATCTGTGCGAATCCCCAACGAACACACAAAAAAAAAATCAATAAAAAAAACAAAGAAGAATTTCTCGTTGAGTACACACAATTCATGTAGGTAGCTAAAGAATGAGAATCCACAACACGTACCAACAAAAAAAATACATAGCAAATACACACAATGCAGATAAATACGTACATATCCGCACTCATCTATGAAATTCACAAAATGAACAAATATGGCATATGTCAGATATCGAGTCACATCATATTTCGGTCGGTTTGACAGCTCCATAGACATTTTTTTTAAACCCGAACGCCGCAAATAAAGTTTTGCTTCAAAAAAAAAAACTAAAGGTAATAATAGTATTGACATTTTTTTGTTTTTTAAAAACAGCAATTTTTTCCAAAGTGCCAGAAAACATAACTTCCTTTATCGAAATTCTGCACTAAATTCTAAACGAGGCCATTCAAGTAGCCATCAGGTGTTAAGATATTGCGGAACATGTGATTATACCTGTGTGTTCTATCTTTAGAACGGTAAACCGGCATATCTTCTAAAACTCCTTCCGCTTGGCACCATCTGCTCCGAAAATTAATTCTTAAATATGTAAATACTTTGGGACAAACTGCGAGTATAACAAAAATGAAAAACAGTTGCTATTGCCACATTATACATCACGAAATCTGAACACATTCGAAGCTCCAACCTGGGTTGTTCTGGGACCTCTCCAAAAAAGACTTAAGTTCTTTTTCTTCAATTTAACTTGTTTGGGGGATGTTCTTCTGAGCTCATACAAATACTCAATACATGAAATGTCTTTACTTTCTCGTAAGGTGTTCAATAGCCCTTTTTTATTGGTAAATGTATAGGGAGCGCATCAAAATTTTATTCAGTAAACAACAACACAGAAAAAGTGCGAATAAATTGGGCAGTTTAATAAGTGCAAATAATAGTGTAGATAAAGCTTTGGAATATTTGGAAGGGAACGCCTCGCTCGCGTTACAGACAAAAAGCTTCCGTAATTTTGAATTTCCTGTGATGTGGTATTTTTTTTTTTTTAAACAATGAGGTCAGAATGATAAATTGAGCCCGCTATATTATGAGCACGTTGGCGAAAGAAATACAGCGGCTCATATTTTAAGGAAATCATTGGCTGAAAGGAACAAAGGAGTTCCTGTTCTTTGTACTTGGCGACCTGAAAAATTATAAATTTATTGAATATTCAAGTCCTTTAGGTATACCAAAAAAAATTACCAAACGAAATATTTGTTAGAAGATTCACAACAAAATCGTCGAAGTCATTAACGAGATATTCGATTTCTTCAATAACGATTGCAGAATTTAAAGCACCAATTTAAAATGAATGCATTCTTTGATAGAATCTAATGAATATTTTTGGAAGAGTGCATTATTTACAACCGCAACATGTGAAGCATTCTACATTCGTATAGTACGATTAAAGAAAGAAAAATCTGGGTAATCAACTGACAGAACGTCCGAATTTGGACTCAAGCGTAATTTAATAAGGAGATCATTCACAAAAAGTGCCAGTTTTATGACTCAAATGTTACAGGGATAGAATGCAACTAAATATTTCTCAATATTGCTTCTCATATAAAAAGCGAGAAAGTGATGTTAAAAATGAAACTTGGAAAACCGGATATCTCCTGTTTTGAATTGCATGATAAACAAATGCATATTTGCTAAACTGAAGCAAAACAAACTAAAATTTTTTGTTAAAAAAACGCAAAAAGAACTATTATCTAAAATTAAAATTAGGAAACCCATGATTCCAATTTATTTCTTATAAATTGAATCTCATTTAAAAAAACAACAAAAAAACAAAAATAAATATTTAATAGGGTTTTGCCCTTTCAAAAAGCGAGTGCTAATTTACTTATTATGAATCAATATTTCAAGTGATATAAATGGTGCAGTGCATTAACGCCCACGGAATTATCACCAGCGGGTGTTAATTCTCAAAAAAAAAAAAGAAAATAACCTCTGCGGGGGTAAGCAGCAACATACGACCTGAACACCACCTTAACATTTGCGTTCGTCATCCTTACAATTCACACTGCCTTACAGCACCAGATATTATAAGTGGATGTAATGAATGACGACGAATTGCGGAAACTTGTGCACTCGATATCAAGCCTTGATTTTAGTTTTTGTTTTTGCTGAGGAATAAGATTCTCGTTGATCCCGACCGGCAGCCAGCTTGCTGATCAATTCTGTTAATCTTAATTGGAACATAGCTAAATTGAATAAACTTTATGACCTTTAGTCCAAAATGCGTTTCGCTCGAGCACCGTAGTTGGGCTCATCAGTTAGATGCTATCGTACCCTTCTAAGACTCAATATTTTTTTTTGGTCGATGAGTACCGACACTAATAAAATTTACAGCATACACACACTGCAAATTATATATATATACTTTTTTTTTTAAATTGGAACAGTGGTGTGTAATTCAAGGCGGACGTTTTGGGTAATAAAATTATTAGATTTTTTTTACCCGATTAGCCTTGGGCAGGAACTAGATTCCTAACCGATTTTCCCTTCTTGCTTCTGAGAAAACTGTGGGTCTATATATTCACTATTCCCTGTCTGCTCCTTCTAAGCAGGAAAGTGGTCCAGTTTTTATATGAATTACCATGTCGTTTATCTTAAATATTACAGAATTTGTAAAGAACATTGTAAAAGAAAATATCATAAAATAATATCGTGAGCAAAAGATAACTAAACCGAGTTCTAGTCTTCTCAAATTCTAGTTTTATTTTCTTTCTTCGGTATAACCTGGACACCGACGAGCTTATTTCAGCTTTTGGGAAAAAAAGCATCACAACTTTAAAATCCCAAAATTGTCGATGATATAAGAGATTTATACAGGGTGTTCCGCATATGGTTAGAAGTATTTTAGGGTTTGATTCTTTGCCATATTATACAAACAAAATAGTTCTCAGGAAAGGTCTATCTTCAATTTTGAAATCATTTTTCCAGGATTCAAGAAAACACAGTTCAATATTCACGTTTGTTTGCTGCTGGGCCTTAGAGACTTTCCAGGGACTTGAAAGGCTTACGAATTTGCCAAGAGTTGAACAACCTTACATATTCTACCAAACAGGGTAGATATCGCTATATGTTCATGCCATCCTCGATTGTAGTCAGATTAATTTAGCCTGTGCCACCGCACTGATTTAGTGCTAAGCTGTGCTACCGCACATATGACAATTTGGCAGCACCCATCATCTACTACAATCGAGGATGGCAGCCAACGTAAAAAGAAAAAAAACCCCATTGTAAGTTGGTGGGCATTTCCGGGTTGGCCTCTAAGTTTCTTTCCCCTTTCGTTGGTTGGTTGCCGAACGATGCACATCGTGCATCTCAAATAAAAGAATAGTCGATCGATATTGTGTCATAAAACTAAATTAAAGTCTACAGCGAAATTAAAATATATCTAGCGGTTATAATATATGTATATGTATTGACGAATTAGTTTTATTGTTTAAAAATAAATAAATCAACACAACCAACCGCTGGCTATTTCCATCGTGTCGTTAAATAAATATAGCTTAAGCCAACGCCTTCGTAAGATAAGAAAACCATCACAGTGTTTATTCTTGTTCGAGGCGATTGTTAGCCCACTCACGATTCACGAAACCTTCAGCTTTTGCTCGAGTGCCTGCTGGCACATTTGGGCTTACATATTTAGTCGATTTAGTCCTTGGCTAAGCCCGAAGCCGAGTCCCATTGGGCCGCTATTCGGACAGACGCACGTCCGCCAGCAAGACAATTATCACCAGAATCGGACAGACGCACGTCCGCCATCAAGACAATTATCACCAGAATCGGACAGACGCACGTCCGCCATCAAGACAATTATTAACAGAATCGGACAGACGCACGTCCGCCATCAAGACAATTATCATCCAGTCGGGCAGACTCACGTCCGCCAGCGTAAGTACAAATCAACCCAGGCACCACGCCAAACATTGACCGGCATTGATCCGGCTCGAAGGACCACAAATGTTGGCGTGGATGCCTGGGTTGATTTGTACTTACGCTGGCGGACGTACGTCTGTCCGATTCTGGTAATAATTGTCTTGCTGGCGGACGTGCGTCTGTCCGAATATCTGATACATGTCTTGATGGCGGACGTGCGTCTGTCCGAATTTGGCGTCGGCTTTGGCCTTAGCCAAGGACTAAATCGACTAAATATATGAGCCCAAATGTGCCAGCAGGCACTCGAGCAAAAGCTGAAGGTTTCTTGTTGGCGGACGTGCGTCTGTCCGAATTTGGCGTCGGCTTCGGGCTTAGCCAAGGACTAAATCGACTAAATATGTGAGCCCAATGTGCCAGCAGGCACTCGAGCAAAAGCTGAAGGTTTCTTGTTGGCGGACGTGCGTCTGTCCGAATTTGGCGTCGGCTTCGGGCTTAGCCAAGGACTAAATCGCCTAAATATATGTGAGCCCAAATGTGCCAGCAGGCACTCGAGCAAAAGCTGAAGGTTTCTTGATGGCGGACGTGCGTCTGTCCGAATTTGGTGTCGGCTAACAATCGCCTCGAACAAGAAGAAACACTGTGATGGGTTTCTTATCTTACGAAGGCGTTGGCTTAAATTATATTTATTTAACGACACGATGGAAATAGCCAGCGGTTGGTTGTGTTGATTTATTTATTTTCAGTGTTCTTTTTTTCTTTTTTTCTTTTAACAATAAAACTAATTCGTCAATACATATACATATATTATAACCGCTAGATATAATTTAATTTCGCTGGAGACTTTAATTTAATTTTATGACACAATATCGATCGACTATGCTTTTATTTGAGATGCACGATGTGCATCGTTCGGCAACCAACAACGAAAAAGAAAGAAACTTAGAGGCAAACCCGGAAATGCCCACCAACTTACAATGGGGTTTTTTTCTTTTTACGTTGGCTGTCATCCTCGATTGTAGTAGATGATGGGTGCTGCCAAATTGTCATATGTGCGGTAGCACAGCTTAGCACTAAATCAGTGCGGTGGCACAGGCTAAATTAATCTGACTACAATCGAGGATGGCATGAACACTATACATAACGTTACATGTAACTTTATGCTGAAGCAAAATGCTATAAGGAAAACGAACCTTAGGTGGAACAGAATCACCAACAGTATTAGCTGGGTGACTATACAGACTTGGGCAAGACTGGGTCTAAAGCGCTCTAAGATTTTGATATCTCTAAACAGGTCGCAGCAGACAAGAGTTCTAAGAAAACAAAACGTCGAAGGTAATACGATTAATATTGGGACTACAGCAGTTACTTTTCTAAACTTCAGGTTATGTATTGAGCGCTTAGCAAAATCATTCTTAATCCAGCGAAGAAAAGATGTGTATATACCAAATTGACAGTAATATAACTTGACACCAAATTCCATCAAATGTTTTTAAAACGTCGAGCACAACAGTCTTATCTTCTCTAAAACAATGTAAAAATTTGGTCTATATTATTGATTGTTGAACACAATTTTCAATCAGAAAACTACCGACAAGATGTTCAACTACTGTTAACGACTTCATTAATTTCGCCAAATTTTGTTTGTCTGTGCAATAAACCATTTTTATATTTTATTTAATCTATTAGTCTCTAATCAAACTATTTTTTTAAGACTTTAAACCTTTTTTAGAATACCCCATATTATTCGAAACATCAACAGAATGCTGCAATATCATTTGAATTCGTTTGTCTATATACGAGAACAAAATATGAAGTTTTAGTTGCTAAACTTTCATCTGAATTCTCCCAATTATGGCTGCGTCATCCCTTGCAACATGAAGTCTAAAAGTTAACGGCTAATAACTTTGCAAATTGCTGATGACTATCAATGTTGTGTTAGTGTGAATGTCGGGATATCGGTTGACTGTATAGAATACAAATACTGGTTTTTGTGTCTTCAACCAATGAACTGTATCTATAGCTTTTGTCTGTGTACCTGTATATGTGCTGTGCATGTTTAACTATAGAGCTCCTTATTGCTTTTAGGTCATATCAGCGCAAAACAAGCTCTTCAAATTCATAAGCCAACACGAACACAATGGCAAAAACCCAAAACCAAACTATCAACTCAGGATATAGAATAACTACAATTTTTGTATCTATGGATATAAAGATTATTATTGTTTCGAGAAGTATATGCAGCCAGGGTACACCGTACACCCTCTTGAGGCAGCAGCGCCACTCTACCATAAAAGTCGTTAAGACAAACTTTTTGAGTAACATCAGAGTGCCGGTTTGCAGTAATTGCACCAGGGGAATGGGCCTCGTCGCCCGCCCGGGCGGAAGGCTTTGTTAACCTAAAAATTGATTGGTAAGAAGGCACTAGAGCGGTGGCATTGGTATTTTTCTTATTTTTTTTTGTTTAGTTGTTGTTGGTTTCCTATAGAAAATGGGTTTGATGAGGATAAAGGGGCAGATTGCGACATGGCCCATCTTTTTCTGCACAGAACACTGAACACTAAGCGAACATAAATGATACTTGCCCATGTATGTACGAGTATGTATACAATAGGCATGTATGGGTTTACGAAGGTACATAGTTGTGTCCTTTCTCCGTGTCAGCGAAGAAGAAGAATTCATAGAGAGAAAGTAAAGGGCAACTAGAAATGGAAATGGTAGCTTCCGTTTTGCTTTGCGATTGTTCTATACTCTGACCATGGACAACCATCGTTGTTGATGGTAGAAAGGATAGTGATAAAAAAGATGGTTGTTTTTCTTTTTTGTGGTTTTGTGCTATAGTTGGTTGGTTGGTTGGTAGGACCTACTTCTAGGTATACTTTTATTCTTAAGAACTGATGTCATGCAAAAATAAAAACAAAAGACTATATTAGATATGTGGAGAAAAGTCCACATGCGGTCAGTTTGGCGCAATCTTTTTTTTTTTAATTTCCCTCTTTTTCGTGTTTTTCTTTGATTTGAATTCATTTTTTTTTTTTTTGGTATTATTTTGCTGCATTGTCCTTCATTTCGAACATTGAAATGTTGAATTTATTTGGGTTATGACTTCGACCAAAGTAGGACAATTAAAATTTCAAGGCAATTTAAATCATTGGGAAAGGTAGATTGTAATTTTGTTTAGACAAAAAAAAAAGAAAACTGATCAAAATGAAGTCCAACCTATTTTAAATTCATTCAATTTGCCAGTCAATAAATTAAAATGTCCACTTGTTGGCATTCTGTTGAATTTAGATAATGAGAGTTTTGCTATTACTGCGAGTCGAATTCAACAATTAATTTTATTTTGTACTGCCCCACCACTGGGAAACCAGGACCTTACTCAAGTTTTTATTATAGATGGCTCTTCCCTCTTAAGAGTTGAATTGAGCTTCAGCCAGTAAGTTCAGAATGTTCAGCTTTTCGATTGTTGAGTCATTTTAGTCGGGATCAGAAGCCTTAACAGCCCTGAATGTTTTTCTGGGTAAGTTTGTAAATAAATTCGGTATCTATGGGCTTAAAAAGTGATCTCAAACGTAGGATCTTACTCTACAGTTCATTGTTGTATCTTATTATCTATGGACCGTCTGTGTAGCCAGAAATCACCCGAAGAATGTTCGTCTGAAAATATGCGAACCGGTTGATATAACTATTAATCAAGGTTATTCTTAGTTTTGTGATGCGTTTTTTGAATTTACAGCTGAGGTAGCGTCAGCGGGTCCAAGGTCTGACCGAAGAAATCAATAAAACTCGGTGCGTGAAGTATTCAGAACTCCGTTTAAATATCAATTTTTCTTTGTTTTTTAATATTTCGTTAAATCCACTCCAAAAATACTTTAACAAAATGTTTCATATACTTTGCAATAGGTTTCCTTAAAATAAACTAACACTAACAATTTCATATAATTTGGGATAGAGTCCCCGGCGCATGTCGAAAGCGGTAGATCAAAAACTGCGAAACTCCTAACTAGTGGACCACGCAATCAGCAGTATGTTCCTAGGCACTTCCCTTATGTACAGTATGTTGGTACATATAACACCCAAGGTTATATGCTTTACCATACAAATGTTACCTCCTCTTGATATATTTTAAGTAACAAGTAAATGTGAATTGTAAGAGTGCAGAAAATAGCTGTGTTTTATTGGGAATCTATCCATTGTACAGAAAGTAATTCCCAAAAAAACGCATCGACCGTAGCATGGACCGTAGCTTTTTTATTTTTGTAAAAATGGTACACCTACACAGCAGTCACAAGTAATGAAAGAGTCTTTTGCAAAGTAAAATTATAAAAAAATCAAAATTATGAACAATAATTAGCTTTTATTCATATAAATAGAAAGTAAAAAAACGTTACAATATTTAATTTATGTTTCAAACCTATTTCTTGTGTTCACTTTTTCTGCATTTGCAATTTTAAATTCGAACATTCATTTTGCAACAATAGAAAGGAAATGATAAGTGAACGGGTTTGTTCATAGACTATGGTCAAGTCACTTTTTACACAGGGCAATTTTTGTATTGCTTTAAAACCGTCTATGCCTTTCACACGAGGAAACACACTTGCCGGAGATTTGCTTGATTCCTTTTAATGTTTCTTGGTTTTGAACGCACACTACAACGTAGCTTAAATTGTTCACTCCCATTACATTTCCCCTTTATATTTCATGCTTTTATTTATTTTCTGAGTAGATTGATAGCTAGAGTTTTATTTTTTAAGTTAATTTACAAATTTATTTTCTGAGTATGTTTAGCTTTCAATTCAATATTCACCCAACAGAGATCATACTGCACTTAACATACGGACTAAGGAACAAATAGCTAACATTTGGTTTGCAATTCCCATGCACATGTCCAGAAAAAAAACAATGGTATCACAAAATTGTACGCCCAGTCCATGTAGTGAAGCGAATGGCCAACGTCCATTAAACAGTGAGGACGAAGCACATTTTGCGAAGTTCAGTTGCCGCTTAGTCCGCTTAGGCCAGGCGCGCACCTGCATTTTTTTCCGAAACAAAATAGTTTAATCACTAATTGAACGAATATCGCGCACATAAACAACTTAAAAGTCAATCACCGAGATAAACCAACACACAGACAACATATTGATTAAATGTGCGCGCAGTTACATTATAGTTCGGTGTGATTCAAACTGAAGAACTTATTTGGGGCGATCGTTCGATTTGTGCCAAAACACAAACGTTTAAGTTGCTCGAATCGCGGACTGAATAGTTTTTGCATGCGCGCGCAATCTCATATAAGTCCATGGTATTCACTTAAGCAACCAAACTGTTGTAAAACTGTAAGTTTCATATGTGCGCGCCTGGCATTATAGCTCATGGGATTTCATACGAATAAATATTTTGCGGCGCAGTGTCGAGCAGTTCCTCTATGGTGCAGTTCCACTCAATGCGGTTTGTCTTATCAAATTGCTTTTTGTAGATCTAAATAAAAAGATGATTTTTTTTCACCAAACACAAAACGAATATTGGTCTTAATTAGTCAAAACTAAAAGTAAAACCGAATTTATTCCATAGATATTGATTTTTTTTTTTCAAAATGGAAATGGAAATTTGTTAAAATTGATTAATTGACATTAGGGGTATGCAAAATTGCAGATATAGGTGGAATTTTAGACGTACTCCAGAAAATAATTGAACAAATAATATAGTTTTTAATAGTAAAAGTTAGGAACTTTTCAGAAGAAAAGCTTATAATTTATTAAAAAATGGAATTATCGAAGATCTTAGAAATATAAACTGGCCAACTATAAAAAAAGAAGATTCAAAAAGATCGATTTGTGTTACGAATGGAAATTAATAATTATAACTACATCATGAACACATCCATCGAGATTCAACCCAATTATCAATCGTACCAACAAAACTAACAAAATCAAATTCGAGACTCGAATAAACGTCATCTAGCCATCCACCGTAGCTTCTACTTTAGCTTTTTATCGACCGTAGCGAATTGTATGTAAAATGCTACGACGGATAAACTTACGACGGATAATTTCCCAATAAAACATAGCTAATATCATCTAATGTAAATCATATGACATAATATTTAACTTGATGATGATGTTCTTCTTTCACTATAAATCGTATGGCCACGTATGTCTGTTTACTGACGGTGCTGTGCATATCCGATCTTTGACCGTTGTAACCCTTGAATATGAGAATTCAATTGAAGTTAAAGTGGTAGTTAGCTCGTCAATGAATACAATGTGTGGTGGATATTGGAATGTCGATTGCCTGGTAATGTTAAATTTGTAATTTCGTTAAAGTTTAATAACAGCGCTGGTATCGCCGTCTGAGTTAATGCTGTAGACAAATACCCTCATTACCTTAGAGTCATTTTCCATGAGCATTTTGAGGAATTTTTGAAAGGTTGTCAAACTAGACCAGCATAGTGTTGGAATCGGTAGATGGCAATTAGATTTAGGAATACTCGTAATATAACAGAAAAGTTATAAAATTTTATGTTAAATATTCTCTATTTAGTTAGTTGAAGATAGTCAAGTTTCGGTAATTGTGCCAAAAATTATTGTTTCATTCATCGGGTAATCTTTTTCGTTTTCATATTATGCAGATGAGTTGGCAAGATGGTAAGTACTATACTTACTAAACAATTATCAGCCATTTCGAGGCATTTAGCCAAATCAGCTTTATTAGACTTAAAAATAAATAGTGTTTGAAGCACTTCATGTAGGTTGAGTATTACCTTTATCAGATTTCGAAGGTATATTTCCCTTTGTTTTACCCTTGAGATGATCAATTACCCAATGTGGGGTTATCATTTTGAATGAGGTTATTTTATTTCCTCAACATCTCTTTTAATACATTTTTGTTTAAAAAGGCGAACTACGTTCTAACTTTACCGCAGTTAAAACGCATCACACATTGAAATTATCCGGTAATACATTTGAATTATTTAGGACCTTTGGTATTATCGTAGTATAAACGGTTGTTGAAAAGGTACAAACATACATACTCATGGAACGGCAAGATCGCTTGATTATCATTGTTACGTAAGCTTTCTTTGATGGAACAAATACTCGCCCTTAAGAGTAGATAAATTAAGTTGGGTCCAATGTGTCCAATAAAAATTTCAAATCCTGCTAAAACTATTATTTTAGCAGGATTTGAAATTTTTATTTCAAATTTTTTTTACTACAAAACCTGCTAATTTTGTTTTAGGAAGAAAAAACTGCCAAAAATCCTGCCAACTCTGAAAATCCTGTAATTAAAACGCAAAAAAAGTAAATAGGTATATGCCTGAACCAATCGAACTTGTCTTAGGTTGACGCTTAAAATACCGAGTGTATATTTTTTAAAGTTTTTTTTTTGCTTTAGTATGTTGGATTTTAAATAACTAATCAAACCCAAAAAAGTACATACAACCTTACAGGTACATAGTTATGAATCCATTTCGCAACAAAAGAAACAAATAAATATCAGGCATCAGAGTTTGTTAATCTAATTAAGTAAAAGGTATTTAAATAATTTTTTACTGCCAAAGGTTTCTGCTTCGTTCAAAGCATCATCAAACATATCACTAGTTTCTTGTTCTTCTTTTACGGTAAAATTATATTATTTAGGAGTAATAATGAAGACATTACAACTTTTTTCAGATAAATTAACTGGGATAAAAAGTATACTATTTAACATATCAATTTTCATTCGATTCCTTCGTTGATCCTTTACAAGATTTATAAAACTAAACACTCCTTCAAATTCAGCATTTGAGATAGGCAAAACTAAAAACGAATTGGCAAAGTTTGACAAATCTTTGTAAGGGTTTTAATTGGATGCATCGGTGAACCTATTTACCTTGCACTCAAATTCAACAGTATTTTCAATATTCTCCATTTATTTATGATTTATATTGTTTTATTGTGATTCAATTTTGGAAATAAGTTCAGAATTCATGTTTTTATATTAAAAAAAAAATTCATGTTTTTATATTAAAAAAAAATCTTGCATATAAGTCTGCAAAACTTTTTACGCATTTATGTTTGATTGAGTATTAAATTTTAAAGTAGGTAATATCATATTTTAGGCTTGAGAAATATTAAAACCTGCTAGATTTCCTGCTAAAAAACTGCCGGCAGGATTTGAAAAAAAATAAATGCTGAAAGCAAACTTTTTCTGCTAAATTTAGCAGTAAAAATGCTAAATTGGTTGGGTCATTATTTACTTTAAAATTGTAAGACTACGATTTCTAGAAGATACCGCCAAATACTTTTTTTAAAGTTGTATTTATTATTAAACAAAAATATACTCATAGCATTACACAATACAAATACAAACAAAATATAACCCCCTATTTTTTAATAATTAAATTTAAAAGGAAAAAATTGTTTGCTTTCAAAAACCCAAAAAAATATTTGTTCGCACATATCAATGTGCAGTACCTAATATTCAGAATTAAATGAAAATTTGTATCGAAATCTATTGAGCCGTTATTGAGAATGAGAAAAACGACTAATAGTATTTTAATATAGACCATACCTCCAAAATTATAATACCTATTCCAATTTTCTAATGAAAATCGTTAGAGCCGTTTTCCATAGGCAGTTAAGTTTTGTATAATGGTTGTGTGGCAAGGACCACTATTTTTGAAGCTACCACCAACATTTTTTTTCTCTATAGGGAATATGTAAGAAGTTTAAGTACCAATTTTAAAACAAATCGCTTCAGCGGTACCTACAAATGGTTTTTAAAATTCTGTACCAAGATTATGTGCAAAATATTATGGCGTTTACTTGAGATATGGATTAAGATCACTAAACAAAATTGGGTCCTGCAAGATGTAATATCATCTATTTGTCTAAAGAGCTGAAGCGATTTTATTCAAACTTGGTATAATGCGTTTTAGGTGATTGTCTAAAATAAATTTTTGAATCTTTTTTTTAGCACCAAAAATAACGGTACCTGCCATACAATTTGTTCTACCATATCAATTATCTCGAAAACGGCTCTAACGATTTTGATAAAAAAAAGTAGATGCAATATTTTAGTTAGAGTATACATTTTGGACGCGCTAAATTTTTTACATATATTATTGTTAACGGTGCCTACCATACAACCATTTGTTTGATTTCCGACTTTCTCATAAACGGCCCAACGGATTTCGATCTAAATTTTTAAATAGGAAGGTGGACGATTTTTTTGAAATTATGTTTTAAAATTTATATTGTTATTTACTTATACCTAATAAATTGACAATCCCAATTTTTTTTTTTATAAATTAACGATTTTCTGTTTGTACAAAATTGTGTAAAAAAATTACTTTAAAAGTATTTAGCTGTTTCTAATAAGAATCTTGTGCATAGGATGTAACCCAACATAAGAGCAAGCACGTGCGATGTACGTCTAGAGAATTTTATTATATAATGTACGAGTATATAGTGTAACCTGAAAACCTTCATAAATATCCGAGCCCCAAAAATTTAGTTCAAATTATCTTGAGAACCCGGGGTTGCCTGAAAAAAATTCATCACAGAATTATCAAAGAATTTTTTGAAAACAGGAGTATGACCCCTACCCAATTTCAAACATAACTTAAATATGAGTAAATTAAGTTGAAAATAAAATAAGGAAATATTTAAAAGTGGACTGCGCTAATTTACGAATAAACAGGGTGGCGCACGAATAGTGCTACAATAAGAAATTTAAATAACTTATTTTAATCGACGTATTTCATTAATTTTTTTTAATGGATTAAAAATTAAATTTTATTTTAAATAACTAATGGATTTTAAAGATGATAGACCGCAAATGACCACCACGCTCATCCACCCATATGCGGCGCCTGATCAGAAAATTTTTCATTGTGACCTTAAGGGTTGAAATTGGGATCGCCTAAATTATTGTCTTAATGGACTACTTCAATTCAGTCAAATTCCTGGGTTTCGTTTTGTACACTTCCTGCTTGACATAACCCCATAAAAATTCTGGTGCAGTCATGTCAGGTGACCTTGGGGGGCAGTGGGAAGTGCAGTTTCTGGATATCAATTTGTTTTCGAATTTTCGTTGGAGCTCCGCCATTGTGTGGCTATGTGTGCACTTGCTCCATCTTGTTGAAACCAAATCCATCTGAAAGGGATACGTCTTCGGCGAAGTTCTGGGTAAACAAAAACTCCTTCAAAGAAGTATGACCCGACAATACACCTTGATGAAACTGCGCACCACACAGTGACTCGTTCTGGGTGCAGTTCCGTCTCATGGAGCATTTCTGGATTAGATTTACTCAAAGTCAAAATGGGCCTCATCAGACATGAACAAACAATTTATCAATGTGTTTCTTCTTCGGCCATTGCAATCATTTTTCGGCAAAATTCCAGGCCAACAGGCAAATCCTGAGGGCTTAACTTGCTTGTAATTTGAAATTTGTACGGAAACAAGTTTAAGTCATCATGAAGTATCCGTTGTGATGACCGTCTGCCAACTCCAATTTGGCGCGATAAGTTTCGAGTCGAAACACTTGGATTTGCCTGTATTGCCGATGCAACAGCCACGATTGTATCCTGAACCCGAACATTGGGATCTCGATGATACGGTCTTCGTTCGATGCTTCCAGATTCGACAAACATGTTCACCAGCCTCATAATGGTCCATGTACTCGGAGGAGTACCACCAAACTCCAGCCTAAATTCCATTTGGACGGAAATGACTGATTGCAAAGAATGGTTTCGATGCACTATCCAAATCCTTTTTTCAGTATCCCAAGCATTCATTTTGATAAATCTAAATATTGGCCTATAAAATAAAACAAAAATAAGCCGATTACTCGCACTGAAAAAAAGTTATTACGTTTTATTTTTGTAGCACGATTCGTGTGTCGGTCTACTATATTTATTAAATAAAATCATTTTTGTGACAAAAGAATTAAAAAGGACCTTTTCGTTTCATGAATTAATAGAATTTTTATAAGAATTGTTGAAGCCGTTTGGAGAAAATGATATTTTCTCTTTTGGCTATACAAATCAATCGCAAGTACCCTTAATTTTTTGTGTTCAAAAAATCAAATCAAACGTATGGGCATAATCACATGCAAGCAAAATATTAATACAAATACAAATTTTGTTGCAATAATATTATTCTAAATTTTTCTCTACGATCAAAATGAAGCAGAAACTTAAACTTATTCGAATTTCTTTTGACCATTTAAGATCCACATCGGATAGTCTTTTGTTCCAATTAATTCCACAAAATTGTTATTTTGCTATAGCGTCATAATTCGTAAACAAATTGAATAATTCAGAAGGAATTTCATTTTTAGTGCCCTAGTTGAGTTTAATCGATTTCTTAACTCCTTATCCTTTCCTTTCGACGACGGATAAACAAAAACCAAAGCAGAGCTCTGCATTTATATTTATTTGACTTCCAAGGCAATATTGGTCTCTTGGGCACTTGTTTTCGAACATAAAACCTAAATTTTTAACATTGTTTGTGCTTGCTCATTTTTTTTTTATTTCGAATTTTTTATTTAATATAAATTCTCTATCTCCATCCTTTCAAACTAAAAGGCGTTGCCTCTGCGCTTACTCTTAAAATATAATCACATTTCCATCTCTAACATTCCTTGCAAGTATAGTCTTCCTTATATATAGGCGCACAGGCAAGACATGTGCTATTTATGTATGTACATATATGTATGTATATGAAGTCAAAAGCATACTTTCATCTATGCTCCAATTCAATCGCATCCTTAAATTCCAGCCTCGCAAAGGAGATGTAGCCAGCACGACTCAATAAAAATTTCAGGCCAACTATATGCGCCTAAGCTCCCCGGCATATGAAATACGGTACACTGCCATCGTAATGATCATCGTTACCGAATGAACTATTTTCTATAGGGAACAATGTCCTTTCGTTAGAAAAGGCAAGTAGAAAAAAAAAGGATTGCATAAATTGGAATGCGAGTAGCGGAGTAGGTATAGGCACCCCACATTTTGTATAGTTCATATGACATCCACCAGAGGAAAGCATATTCCCACTTCCCCATTGTCATTCATTCAGAGAAAGGAAACGACTACGACTACGACGATGACGATGGCTATAGCTACAGCGAACAAAATGTAGAACTTCTCATAATCCCCTATCCCTTTCTTCGGTGTCCTGAATCCATACTCAAAATCATCACAGGCTCATAGAAGAGTGAAACAAAATACTGCCAGCGAACAAGAAGTAGGGAGTCAAAAATAATTTCACTATGGTATTATATTTGTATATTAATGTCTTGCCTCGCTTCACCTCTCCCGGATTTCTTGTTCCGGAAATTATCCCACTTACCAGCCAGCTGATGCATTGTGCATGTAGTTTTTATTTTTTTTTTGTTTGTTTGTTCATTTTTTAATTGCCTCAGTTGGTGTTTGTTGGGCCTTAAATAGAAATTTAAAAAAAAATCTCTTTTGTAATTGTAACTGAGATTTCGATGAAACTTTTTTGTCCCTCATAGAAAATTTTAAATGCGTTTTCTTTAAGAATTGATCTTTTTACGAACTAATTAATTTTTGAATAAATATTCCACCATTTGAATCTATTCTATATTCAGATCGTTTTAGGTCCACGTGAGAAAAATTTAATCGCAAATTTGTCTTTAGGAAGATCTTATCTCCTGGATTGCGATATAGAACCTATATTGCAAGCATTTGAAAAAAAAAAATAATAATAATAATAATAACTCGAAATGTTAATCAAACTTGACTTTACGATGATAGAGAACAAGAAAGGGTGGGTCCCACAATTCCGTATGTCTGTTTTTGTAGGCCTATCTTCAGCCTAAGCCGCTAAAACTATTTTCTTCAAACTTTGTACTAAGCTTTTCTGAGGCTCCAAAACTGGCCTTGATTCTTTTTCTAATATTTTCTTAGCTCCAAAACTAACGGTTACACCATACAATTTTTTAGAGCAAAAGTATTTGAACTTATTTATCTCAATAAGTGCTCTAACGATTTTGATAAAAAAATTTACGTATTTCAATCAAAATTAGTGTACAGGAGCTCCTTCAAATTCTAAATGATACCAAAATTTTCGAAAAATATTTTTTGGATTTTTTGAAATAAAAATCAATTTTTATTTTGAAAATTCAATATTTCGAAAACGGGTGGGCGAGTTGTATTATTTTTTTTTATTTTTTTATTATAAATTTTTTTTTTAAATTTGCATTGCTTAAAATTGTTAAACCAATTTTTTTTTAGAAAAAAACTAAACTTTTCGAAATATTGAATTTCCAAAAAAAAAAATATTTTTTGTTTCAAAATCCCAAAAAAATAATTTTTCGTAAAAATTGGTATGCGGTATTATTTATGCAAAAATGCGAAAATCAATAAAATGGTTGTATGGCAGGTACCGTTAATAATAAATTATGTAAACAAATGTTTGGACCAACCTGCAAACTATACCTGTATTCATCGGGTCATCGAAGTAAAGTTTTGGTCCTTACGAAGGGATCTATAAGACAGAAATGTTGGTAAGGTCAGAATTGAGGAATCTATTCAGAAAATCCTCCACTAACCAAATTATACAGACTTCTAAGCTTTTGCTCAGGGTTTCAATCGGAGGCGCTCGCAATTAGTGTGGTGGCAAGACATCTCTCCGCATGTAAGCTGGTCAACAATAACATATATATTCGTAGACAATCAGGTGGCAATTAAAGCCATATTTCCTCAATCGTCACAAAGTCAAATCTAATAGATCGCTGACGCAACGAATTAAGATTGCTATAAGCGAATGGAACTTAGTTACCCAAATCTGTGTGCCGGGAAATAGTGACATACAACGTAATGAAATGGCAGACGAACTTACCAAAACTGCATAATCACTTGAATTGATCAGGTACATTTTAGAATACAACAAAATTTCCTCAAAACTGCAAACAACAGATGGTCAGGTATCGACATTTATCTGGTTTCCATTAATCTTTGGACAGATATCTCTAAGAAAACAAAGCAGAATACTTACTAGGGGTTAAAAGTTTTTAACTGTCCCTCCTGATGGGCATCCTAACATGTCAAAACTGAATGGGAACCCACATGGCCCTTAAGACGTAGGTGTTATGGACGAAGAGGTGGATAAGGGCTCATATCACTTACTTATTGGAAGAACTGGATGATGTCTCGAATAGCCCCTTAAACATATTCTGAAATTTACTCAAAAGTCAGAATGGTTTAGAGAGGCATTTCAAAATTAATCTCCCATCTCCTGTTGCTCTCCACATCAAATTTGGAGCAGGGCCATAAGTCCAGGAACATAAGTTCCAAAAACTAATTTGGGACTTATGCCGCACCTCGATGGGACATCTAATAAGTCCTACAAAAAATATTTGGGACGTTTGTCCCACCAGTAGGTTTTTTTTGGTACTCGTGTGAAGTGTTTTTTTCCAATTATGTTCACGGCGTACAAAAAGCTCGGCGATTAAGTGGGTATGCTGCCAACATGCAACCACCCTGCTTGGCCCAATATAAATAGAATTTGGAGTGGGTACAAGTTTGGGTATATGAAATGCTTTTTTTTTTTGGATTTGAAGATTTCGACCCACCCCAAATCCTATATTGGGCCAATAAGGGAGGTTGGTGGTTGGCAGAATGCCCCCCCTACACGTCGAGCTTTTTAAAATTTATTGTTTACATTTTAAATCTATTTTTTGTTTTTAATAGAGATTTCACAATGAGTCATGTGACCATACTTATGTCTTATAAAATTTATGAGTTTTGTCCCATCAACACCAAACAATAGTTTTGACTTATGTCCCACCGAGGTGAGAAATAAGTCCCAAAAACTAATTTGGGACTCATGTACCTGGGACTTCCAGTATTTTATTTAAACATCGCCTCAGGTTGAGAAAAGCTCAAGCAATAAAAATTTGAGGAACAAACTATACTATGTATTAAAATAAGAACTAATTAAATAAATAAAAATGAAATGCATGACTGGATCGCACGTACTTTCTGATATGTTCGATCACATTATATGCAAAAGATTCTTAATAAAACGGCTAAATATGTTTTTAAAGTTTTTCACTTAATTTTTTATATATAAGAATTTTTAAACTTTTCTAAAAAAAAATTGGTATGAACATTTTAAATATTTAATAATATAAATTCAAAAACAAAATTTCAGAAAAAATTGTCCACCCGTTTTGGAAATATTGAATTTTCTCAAAAAAAAATATTTTTTTTTTCAAAAATCCAAAAAAACTATTTTTCGAAATTTTTGAAATGCAATACTATTTAGAATTTGAAGGAGCTCCTGTATAATTTTTTTTATCGAAAGCCGTTAAGCCGCTTATGAGAAAGTCGAAAATCAATAAAATGGTTGTATGGCGGGTACCCTTAATAACAAAATATCTTAAGAACTTTTTTAGCTGAAATGTAGACCATACCAAAAGTAGTACACACCGATTTTTATCAAAATCGTTAGAGCCGTTTTTGAGATAATTAAGTTGGTAGACAAATTTGTATGGCAAGTACAACGCCTAAAACAACGATTCAAAAATCTTTTTTTTTTATGAATGCATAACTTGCCTTTAATCGCAAGTAAAAAGAATATTTTCCTAAGATAAAACGAGCAAAGATACGAGTAGAACATAAAATCGGTTTCTCGTAATATTTTTCTATCAAAAAACAAACCGTATTCGTAGTCCACAGAAACGTTACATTATGTAGAATGGTATAATTATGATTTCCTTTAAAAGCCGTATGATTTAAGAATTTCCATTATCGAGACTTTAGAGAAACCCTATAAGGTTTTACTAGAATTGACGTAATGCAAGCAACTCAAGGAAGAGCTCATATCCACTCTTAATATTATTTAACAACTCAAGATAGAAATACTTTCTGCTGAATCCTGTCAAAAGTCTATACACAACCATAACTACTTTCTAAACTATCTCGAATTGGTGTTTTTGGGTTGCGTTTTCAAAGCTAAGGTCTAAGCCTTATTTCTGCTGTTGTTTTTTTTTTTCGTTAAGAGAGAAAGTGGTATTTTGTTTCTGTAGTTAGGTATCTACTTAATACTGAACTGCTTTATTTGGATGAACTGCTTTATTTGGACCAGATAAATGACTAACACTCATGGCACAGGAAACGGCCTATGTGATCTTTCATTAGGGTCCCTGTTGTTAGCGTACGTCAAAGTTGTTGTGCTATTTTGCCTTCTTAATCATCATCGTCGTTATTATTGTCAACATCGACCGCCATTGTTTTGCCGTATTGTGCCGTGTAGATACTTTTGTTTAGTGCAGATACTTTTTAAGAGGGATACAATTTAACCATCATCGTCGTTGTGTCATATCGTTTCGTGTCGGTCTTGATGATAGTCGGTTGATGTGGTCTGGTATGGCATTATAGTAGGTAGTGGTGGTTTGGTTGGGTTTGATGCCTAGTGGGAATAAACGACAACGATGACGCCGAAGTAGTACAACAAATGATGGGCTGCTTAGGTTCTGTGTGGCAAGATTTGTTTGGGCTGTGCATATGCAAATTTATTTTTATTTAGGTTACTCTCAGGAAATGCAACACTGGTAGGGAAACAATACACAAGGAATAGGGTTGCGCGGAGAACCCGTGTGAGGGGGTGAAAGGAGGGCTTTTTTTGAGCGGCTTCATACTATTCGTATGAAGTATAGAGCTGGGGCTGCTCGCTATTCCTATATAGTTTCCTGAATCCTGAGTTCTGTGTTAAATGAAATCCTTTTTCTTTTTCTTGCTCTACTTCTTCGTGCTGCTGCTACTTCCTTGTTGTTAGTTTTATTTATTCATTGGTTTAGTACTTATGCTATATGGATGATACTCGCAAGCTCGTATGAGTTAGAGATTTATATTCTATCATTTGCTCTCTCTTTCCCTCTTCAAAAAAAAAAATCGTCTGAATTTTGTGTATATACCATCCTGTTGCTGGTGGGTTCACATACCTATGTATCTTATTCGACAACTTTGTGTCATATCGCAGAGAAGAGAGGCTTAAATTAAGCTCTAGGACAATCTACGTATAGGTTATAGTATGCAGAAGTTTATTTGTGTGTGACTTGTTTCGTTCTTTTTCTCCAGATTATGCAAATTCGCTCCAAATAACAAATAGGACAAACTATTTTTTTTATATAGTAAAAATGACGTACAGGTGAACATTGCATAGTGCATATAATGTCTTGAATGAGTACATTTCATTTGAAAAAAAAGTATGGTTGTATACTACAAAGCACTGAACAAAATAATAATAAAAAAAATACAATGTTCTGTATAATGTGTAGTAGGTCATAAATTGTGCTAAGGTCCTTTAATGACAAAAATTATAAAAGACTACTCACACACAAAACAAAAAACAAAAAACAATAAACGTAAAGAAACCATCAATTAACCTAAGAAAAATATAAAAGAAACTTTAAAAACCATAAAAAATGAGGTTAACTCATAAAAAAACCTGCATTATTTTATTTGTTCTTTATGTTATCCATCCTCAATTTTATAGACATTATAGGTACCTACTTATATTATGTGGGTATGTATGTGTATAACATGTATTGTGTTGTAAATGTTGTTCTAATTTTCGATGGTAGGTTTTCTTGTAAGAGCTTGTATCCGTTTTGGACATTATGATGAAATTGACCTTTGCTTTTATTCAGGACTTTTGGCCGTTTTCTTGTTAACAATGCGATAATTTATGATCTCGAATGGGGGCTTATAATGCAAAACCTTTACGTACCGCTGGGTATCTGGCTTTTGTGGTTCACCAGTTTGATCTCAGAAAACAGCCTAACGCTGGTTTTAGATTTACGTTGACTGTCTGACCTGGTCAATATACAAAAACACAATTAGCATACGCGTTTTTTCTTTATATTATATGTTTTTTTTGGAACAACAAAATACTGCGTGATATCAACAAAATGGATTGGTTACGTCTTCACTTCTTATCGTAAGCTGAGGTAAGCTCGTCGGGTCCAAGGATTTACCTTCTACCAAAGAAACAACACAAACTTTAGTATGTTTGCGGAACTGTTTATTTACAATATAAATTTCGTATTTTTTACAACTTCAATACAATCTTTTATAATTTTACAATAACACACGTAATTTCAAATATTTCCTTGTATCTAAGTTTGACTAAGATTACAATGTCCACTATAAATAATAAAATGCACGACTGAATTGCACGAACTTGCTGTTATGTTCAATCACATCGTATGCAAAAGATTTCTATTAAAAAATCTAAATATATTTTTAAAGTCGTTTTTTAATTAATAAAAAAAAGAAAAATTGGTAAGACAATCTTAATCAGTTTGTCTGTATACAGGGTGGCGCACGAATCGTGCTACAATAAGAAATTTAAATAACTTTTATTTTAATCCATGTATTTCATTAATTTTTTTTATTGGATTAAAAATTAGGTTTTATTTTAAATAACTAATGGTTTTTAAATATGATAGACTGCAAATGACCTCCACGCTCATCCACGCATATTCGGCACCGGATCAGAAATTTGTTCATTGCGGCCTGAAGGGTTGAAATTGGGATCGCCTCAATTAGTGTCTTAATGGACTACTTCAATTCAGTCAAATTCCTGGGTTTCGTTTTGTACATTTCCTGCTTGACATAACCCCATAAAAAAAGTCTGGTGCAGTCAGGTCAGGTGACCTTGGGGGGCAGTGGAAAGTGCAGTTTCAATTTTTTTTTTAATTTTTGTTGGAGCTCCGCCATTGTGTGGCTGCTCTATCTTGTTGAAACCAAATCCTTCTGAAAGGGATACATCTTTGGCGAAGTTCTGGGTAAAAAAACTCCTTCAACATCCTTAAATAACGGTCACCATTGACAGTTTGTGTTACACCGATTTCTTCAAAGAAGGATGGCCCGACAGTACACCTTGATGAAACCGAGCACCACACAGTGACTCTTTCTGGGTGCAGTTCCGTCTCATAGAGCATTTCTGGATTAGATTTACTCCATATACGGCAATTTTGCTTGTTAACATTGCCGTTTAAGTCAAAATGGGCCTCATCAGACATGAAAAAACAATTTATCAATGTGTTGTCTTCTTCGGCTATTGCAATCATTTTTCGGCAAAATTCCAGGCGAACAGGCAAATCCAGAGGGTTTAACTTGCTTGTAATTTGGACTTTGTACCGAAACAAGCTTAAGTCATCATGAAGTATCCGTTGTGATGACCATCTGTCAACTCCAATTTGGCCCGTTAAGTTTCGAGTCGAAACACTTGGATTTGCCTGTATTGCCGATGCAACAGCCCCGATTGTATCCTGAACCCGAACATTGGGATCTCGATGATACGGTCTTCGTTCGATGCTTCCAGATTCGGCAAACATGTTCACCAGCCTTATAATGGTCCTGGGGTAATAAGCCCCAAAAATTAAGCTGTTGGTTGAAGACATCGCTCTTTCAATGTGACCCCGAATCAGCTTTAAAAAAAAATTATCTAATCTGTTTATGTTGGCCCCGTTGTATAGAACGTGGTTGGAATAATATCGTGTGTACTCCGACTCTGGTGTTCTGTGTAATCCAAGGCAACATCTAAGACACTGCCTCTCAAACACCCGAATCTTTTTCATTTGAGATGGGGCAACGGCAATCATCGGCCTGATGAGGGCCATGAAGCAAATCACCTTCACCCTGCTGTGAAGACGACTGAATAAAACAATCGTTTTGACAGGGAAAAGGCTCCCCTAACCCTTGCCAGAGCAGCACCTATATGTCTGTCGAAATACAAGTACTGATCAAACCAGATGCCAAGGTACTTTACTACACTTTTACTCGCCAATGGATGTCCATGTGGCCCTACGATCACCAGCTTGCGCTAGTTCTTTCTCTCTTATCCCTTGAGGCACTAGACAACGGAGTCCTAAACAGAATAGTTTCTGATTTCTGGGAGTTGATTTTCCATTTTCCATTAAGAATCTTTTGCATATAATGTGATTGAAAATGGGAGGAAGTACATGCGATCCAGTCGTGCATTTTATTTTTTTTTTAAATATTATTGATTGATCTAAAATTTAAAAGTAAAATAAATAAAAATTTAATTCGCACATTCACCACTAGAAGGGAATTTCTTTCATTTTGAATAATATTGGACAAAATTTTGTATTGCTGCTGTAAGTGTTCAAATTTCTTGACTCACAGAATTTGTATGTAAGAATATTTTACCATTTACTAGCTTTCTCCAAAGTGTCAATCCAATCATCAACATTTTTATTTCCATACAACAACAAAATAATGGTGACGTCTTTAAAATATTTTTTTAAACTCCTATTAAATGATTCGACCTTCAGGGAAAATCTCATAAAATACTTATTATTGTTTCTCCAACAGCTCATTGAAATTCATACAAAAATTATAACAAAAAAAATAAAGAAACAACAAAAAATATCTCTACGTCAATCATTTTGTGCCATGAATCATAATTCCTTGCAATTTTTCAGGGTTATGTATGTGTGAAATTATGTCAAACTGACCGCCACATAGTTAAATTCAAATTCATTCAGGGCAGAACAAATAAATGACCGACATACCGCCTTCTCTAAGCCCTCCTCCCCAAACCAACATTATAACAACTACATAATATACAATAATAACTTTGTCCTTTTTATAAGGATGAACAAAAATAATGACCATAGTTAAATGGACGAACAAAAACAACGGTCTGTGCCAGTAAAGTCAGAGGAGTTCTTTTTGTATATCCCTCTCTCTCTATATATATAACTACAAAAGAAAAATGTAGCATTACCGTTTTAAATTCAAAATGACCGTCTTTCATCGTTTTTTCCTTTGACTGCCATTGACATGAATTCCTCTGTTGATTTATTTTTTGTTGTTCTTCAAAAGAATTCTTTTAATAATAATTATCATTATGGCTGTGTTTTGTTTTACTTTTTAGTTTTTTTTTTTAAATAATATTTTATATTATCCATCCTTTATTTAATAATAAATATTTAGATCATAACTAGCTTGGCTGCATAATTTACTCGTATCATGCAAAACCCCCTCTTATATAAGTTGACTGTTTGCCGTTTGAAATTTTTGTATATAATATACATCTATTCGTTATCTAAATATATACAAATTTTTTTAGATTCACACTGGATGGTGTCGGTAAAAGAAACATTTATAGCTGTGGTGTAGGTATCGGGACAATCACATGAAAAGCTTGGTTTGCAGAAAATGAGTTGCTACAAATGTACCACCTCAAATGGTGAGGAAAGCAGGAGAAATATTGACCTCCAAAGTTATTTATGCATTCAATAACCTCCTTGTTAGTTATCGGGGAAATCGTAACAATAATTAAAAAAAAAATAATTACAGCCAAGTTTATAGCGCTATTTTTCCCAGGAAGGTGTATACCTATATGGTGTTTTTGGATCTGGAATATTATTGAAGTTCCAGACTTATAACGACCTTGTGAAGTCAGACGTACATAAAGCTTGCAAAATAGAATACTAAGACAGGTTTCTTTTGACTTGATAGACGACCTACTTATCTAAATTCACAGAAGTCTGTCTGGAAGCCATGAGAAAAATAGATCAAGGCATTTATCTTTGATTCTTTTGAGAGTTCTATTAAACAATCAAGACAATATTTTTCGAACGATTTCACCCTTGAAATTTTGAAAGCTTGTTCCCACACCTACTCCCATGATTATAATTTGTTTGGATGGACGTTTGATAGATGGAAAAGTTCCGGCTATTTTGTGCCCACGTGGACATCACAATTATTTGTTCTGGTTCTGGCTACAACAGGTGTTTTTGAAGTGATAACTTTTTACGGAAGGGTAAACCAATTCGTTACGTAACGCGTTACATATAAATTTACTCACACTATCAACTAAAAGAATTTTATCTTTTTAAGGAGTGGACCTAGAAATCTGATATGATTCAGGAATGATACAGTGTATTGACTTAAATGTTTGGTATTCAACATAAATAATAAGTATAGACAATAGTGGTAATTTTGATGTATCAAACATTACTCTATTAGTAATACAAACTTTGAAATCTTAATTTCAAAACAGAAGAAAAACACTCAAAATTGCCTGCTTAGTACGACTTCTATCATCGAATTTCTGTGTAGAAGAGCTGTTATGTTTGAAAATTCATTAAAAATAAAAGATGTGGTGGCTGTTTTGAGCTTATATCGTAAGTTTTAGTAGTTCAATCTTGAAGATTAAGGTCTTAAAATTGTGGTAAAACTTGTGAATATATACCGGTTTACACATAATAAGAATGTGTCCAACAATATAATATCTTAGAGGGGTTAAGAGCCAAAATGTATTGGATTTTTATTCGTTGTTTTACATCCTAAATGCAAAAGTTGATGAAAATTTTCAATATTTTTAAAAACAGTGTTCCACAATTTATTGCCCCAGCCATGGTCTACAAAAGTGCTAGTGTAAGTATGTCGATAAATGCATCAGAAAAGGCGTATAGAGGCTTTCAAGTAATTAAGTTGTTGAAGTTCCAAACGGTATCCCGCAATTCCGTCTGTTTGTCTGTCTGCAGATCGTGTACAGTCTAAATCACTAAAGAGATTTTCTTCAAACTTGGTACTTAAGCGTTTTAGGTGATTGTCTCAAATTGATTTTTGAATCGTTTTTTTTTAGTCCCCAAAATAACGGTACAATTGCTTCTAACATTTTAATTATCTCAAAAACGACTTTAAACATTTTGATTTGAATTTTTTGATTTTCAACTTTCTCATAAACGGCTTCACGGATTTCGATCAATATTTTCATATAGAAGGTTCTTCTAAATAAGACTGTATTCCAAAATATTCGATTTGTGGGAAAAAAATATTTTTTAAAGTGATAACTTTTGATGGGAGGGTAAGCCGCTTTGTTAAGTTACCGTTACTGCAACAATATGTCTGGCTACATTTTCTGTCACGCATACGGAGAACTTTTGAAATAAATTAAATTAACGAATAAATTTTAAAGCTTTAAATATTAAATAGTTCAGCTTAGATTATTTTAAGTTATCACTTCTGTCGGGCGTCCCGAGAGGCATATGTTTTTTTTTTTTGAAATTATATTGTTAAATTTATATTGTTCAAAATACTTAAAACTGCCCTACTATTATTTTTTTTTAGAAAAATGTTAAAGTATTTTTGTTATACACAAAAAAGGTTAAAATCTACTTCAAAAATATATTTAGCTGTTTTTACAACTAACCTTGTGCTTACGATATAATCGCACATAATATTAAGGACGTGCGATCCAATCGTGAATTTTATTTAAAAAAAAATGGATTTTTTTATATCTATTGGTGGTCAGAAATTTAGAAAAAACTGAATATTTGTCTACCTTTACTTTTTTTCAAAACAAATGTTCAGCTTTCTTTGGAGTTATTCAAAAATGTGACGACATTTTTAGCAGGAGTGCATAACGATGGGAAATACTCCAAAAAAATATACAAGTAACCTTTCACAAGTTTTCAACTAAAAGATGGCCTACTAATTTGAGACTGTGAATTTTTTTGTCAATTGGCCAATTTCGAAAGTCACTGGAAGCTAAAGTAATTTGACTTAAGCTGCTGGAGATCGTACAACTACATGAAAAAATTAAAATTGAGTGTGTACTGATAACTTTTTACAACTAATTTATAACCACTGATATTGCATACCAAAAATAAAGGAAAAAGCCAATTTGACAGTAATTTCGTTGATAACCACGTCGTGTTGTGTGAGTACCGGTGCACATTGATTTCGAATTAGAGCCAGGTAAAACTTTCCACATTCTTGTTGTAAGGCCAAAGAAACAATCTCTTTACTTCACAGTACGTCCGAAGTTGGGCTCAAAGCTAAACTGATTAGCATTCCTAAAATCTAAGTCTATTACGGTTGAAAGATTGATTATATCTGAAAAACTCGGGAGACGGACACAATCCCGAAACTCTGAATTGCGAAAACCAAAAATCCCGAAAATCCAGAATCCCGAAAACCCAGAATCCCGAAAACACGAAATCCCGAAAACCCAAAGTCCCGAGAAACCAAAATCCCGAAAACCCAAAGCCCCGAGAAACCAAAATCCAGAAAGGCCAAAGTCCCGAAAATAAAATAGAAAAAATAAAAATACTTCAAAATTGTCTGCTCAGTGAAACTTTTATTGAACAAAAAGAAAATAGTCATATAACAAACAGAATTTAACATTAATAATAATCATATAACAAAAAGAACTAAACAATAACAAAACTTCAACAAGAAGAAGTAAAATAACAATAACAGTCAAGTGGTTTAATACATACCGTTAGGATTTAGGATTATTTTTCAAAATCGGAATCCCGAAAAATTATATAAAATGAACATTTTTGGGCAAATTTTTCATTTTGTATAATTTTTCGGGATTCCGATTTCGGGATTTCAGGTTTTCGGGGTTTTTTGGTTTTCGGGATTCTGAGTCTTCGGGTTTCTGGATTTTCGTGATTCTGGGTTTTCGGGATTTTGGGTTTTCGGAATTTTGGGATTTCTGGATTCTGGGTTTTCGGGATTCTGGGTTTTCGTGATTTTGGGTTTTCGGGATTTTGGATTTTCGGGATTTAGGGTTTTCGGTATTTCAGTTTTCGGGATTTTGATCCCAACCCGAAAGACTCATATGAACCTGATTTAAGTACAGAAGACAGCAGTGACTTGCAGCATTAGATTTTACGCGGTGTTTTATTCCCCATTTTGAGATAAGAATTTAATGAGCTTATCATACGCTGCCGTTTCAATTCCACATCAGAAAAACAATGAGATAAGACTGAAAACGAATATGAAAAGCTAAGAGTACTATCGTTCCAGATAAGAGATCATTAATGAAAATGAGAAAAAGAGTTGGTGACAAAACAGATCCCTGGGGCACACCAGCATTTATTTTATGATAATGACGCTTGAAACCATCCAATATGACTTGTATTGAGCGGTCCGCAAGACATTTTCTAATTAAATCAAGAAATCTTTTTATTCATTCTGCTAAGTGCCGTGCGATTCGAGTTACATTTAAAAGACATTCAGTCTTACAGGCAGTACCACATGGAAATTCTATGAAATGCGGATTCACAGATGAGGTAATGCGGGACAATTTCCCAGTCAAATGTTATCCACATTAATTCTATTGTGGACCATTTGGGTTGTTACCATATTCAGAAGAGAGCGATCTTTATTCACTGAATTTTCTCCAATAACTAAAAAATATAATTTTGTTCCAATCGTTCTAGCTTCTGAACGCATTCTCCTTCAAAATCAACTAACATTATTTTTAATCATTTTTTTCTGTTCTACTTCCTTTCTGTGGTTAAGCCTCTACAATGAATCTTAATATCTCAGCATTATAGAGTACATTAACGTAGAGTAATGCTGAAGCTCAATTTTCAAATTAGAGAACTTTAATGTTGATCGTTTTTATATCAAAAACCATACAAATATAAATTATTTCTGAGGAATGGTAGGACTCGATTCAAAATAATAACACTGACTGACTTACCTAATTTTCAAGTAAGTCCATCTCAACAAAGTGCTGTATGATTTTTTGATTGAAAATTGATATAATGTATACCTACACTATATTTATTTCTAAGGATAATTATTATTGCATTTTTTTTTATTCATCTCTACGTCAATGTCACAGTTTGTCATTGACATACTCCTCTGATTCATCAGAAATAATGAAAATAATAAAAAAAAAAGAACGAGAGAAGAAATTATTATGTAAGCCTACATAATCAAAATAACAAATAAAAACAAACACAAAAAAAATCCCAAGTTCCACCCCTTTAATGAAGACTGACTGACTGTGACGATGACTACTGATTTCAGTTATTTTTTTTTTTTTTTTGTAATGAAACCGAAAGTTACAAAACTACACTCACTCCTCCTTTACCTCTATTTATATCAACCAGCAACAACAACGAAACCAAACGAAAACGAACACAAAAAAAAAGTAATCAATTCTCTGTTTCGCTTGTCCTCTTCAACCATCATCAGGACCCCCTTAAAATAAAATCCCTAATATAAGAACAACACAAAAATAAAGAACAACAAATATACTCGTATTTTCAAGGACACCTCCTCATTTGGGCTGCTACCGCTACGCCCGCCACCACCTGCTTCGATCACCCACTCGAGAGATGGTATAATAGCTCCTTCGTTAGATAGGGGTTGGTTGGTGGTTGCATTTTCCCATCCATAGTGTCCCGATTCATCCCTTACCTTTTCAAACTGTGTATACGAATATATCAACATAGAAGTCGCAGTAGGTAAGGTAGAGTGGATATGGAGTATTGAAAGGTTAAGATACCAAAACCGACGCACGGTCGCGTCGCGTCCGTCAGCAGGTGATTTCATGTGTGTATTTGTTTGTGTGTGTGAAGCAAATAATATCAAATGGATGAAGGTGGTTGGTTCTGATGGTTTGATTGCTAGCTTTTATTATCCTCGACCTGAGCTCGTGGAAGGCGATGGGTTTGTTGATTGCTATTCATCTTGATTTCTTTCTTTCTAGTTTTTATTTTTTTTTTATTAATTTTTTTGCATTCATTTTCATTTTGTGTCCATATTCTCCTGGTATTCGCCTTTTGGTTCCTTTTTGTACCACTACAATGCGATTGGAGAGTTTACCATAGTTGGTATTTTTGTGTCTGAGTGGGTAAGTAGACACTGTGCCGTACCCCCTTTTAACTTGTCTATAAATTCCACTTGCTTGTAACCAACCATTGCACTTTGTTTTTCTATATGGTATAAAGGAACTAGTAATCGACCATCTACACCCCCCACTTTCAACGCCACCATCATCATCACCATCATCGTCCTCTAACCGAGCGAGGGTTTTATGATCAAAATATGCAAAAATTGGGCACAAAAAAGTAACCAACTTTCTGAATCAGTTCGAAGTCGGAATGCACTTCAGACTCATGGTCGGAGGAAAAAGTCCTGATTGCGAAACAGCAAAAAAGCATTTTCGAGTTAAAATGAATTTCAAGTGCTAGAAACCGTTAAAGTCTTAAGCATCAGTTTGCAGGATAAAATAACAAACATAAAGCGCGACCGTGTGCTCCAATTTTTTGAGTGAAGTTTCTATTTTTTTTTTTTATTATTTTTAATGTGTACACACATTCGCATTCAAACGTGGTGAGCTGTCATAGTGTGTTTTTGCTGGTGAATGGTGCTGCTTCTGCTGCTGGTGCAGAGTAAAGTGTCTAATGCTATTGTGGTTAAGAAGAGTTCCGCAATTGTTAGGCTGGTGAACTGTTTAAGACTAGAGACCGCATAAGGGCGCTCTAACCCATCATATCTCTACATACCCTATACCCAACCCATATTATGTAGGTATGTATGTATATAAACTTATATATATATTTCTGTAGAGATAGGTATGTGATGGAAAATTGCACACATGATATGGGTCTGACTGCTAAAGAAGAGCAGAAAAGGGTTTGGGGGAAAGGAAATACATATGACGACCCAGTTAAAGCGAGTGCGAAACGAATTTGTTAAGTGGTGCACGATGTTGCGAAAGTGGTAAAATCGATAAGTTATTTCGCATTTAGTTTGGCTTATGGGTAACTCTCTGTTTTTTTTTTTTTTTTTTTTTTTTTGTTGAACTACTTATTATTTTTTTGTGGCTATCTCAATGCACCCATAAGAGTCAAGTGAACATTTGTCCTGTCAAAACGAGCCTATGGTTCGCGCCCCTGCTGCTGTTTCCATAGAGAGGTACGAGTATGTGTCTGTGTGCAGTTTTTTTTGTATGGAATTCATATTTCCCAACGTTGCTATACAACAAAGGGGAGGCGGGCGGTTGGTATTCGTCGTAGGACGTATTGTATCGTCGTGGACGACCAGAAAAGACGGGTTAATTTTTTTTAAGGCTTAAATGTTTCGATCAAACTTTTTTGTTATTTTTGTTTTGTTAGCTTTTGCAATGATATTTAATTGTTCTTTTTAGCTCGAGGTTTTTATTAGTTTTAGAGCAGGGGCAACAGGGGGGCATATGAAATCGTTTATAATTATCGTTACGGTAGTGATACACGCAAATTGATTTAGTGTGCTGCACGTAAGGTTTTTGTATTAGCGTTCGAAGGAATTTGGGTTAAGAATTTCATTTTAGCTTGAAGGAGATAACGAAATTATATTTTCAAGTTTATTATTTTTTAATGGACTTAAATGTCAAATAGGAATTTATAACGTAGTTCAATGGAGATACTTCATAGTTGGAGAAAAAACTTTTCAAGGTTATGTTTTTTTTTTAACGAATAATGATGCCAGTCAGTTTATGCCATTTCTTTATTTCAAGACTCTTATAGGTAGCGACACATTCAAAGGAGGCAATCTTGTCCCTGTCTTTGTTATTGGTTCCCTTTTCTGTTTTGAGTTATTGAAAGAATTTTTAAAAAAAATTGCTTTTGACAGTATTTGACCTTGGCTTATAACGGGTGATTTTTTTGCTACTTGGTTTTTGACGTTTATATTTTTGACAGATCACAAATGACAAATTCCAAGAGCATTTGACATTTCGATTCAGTATTGTTTGCCATTTCATCATGAATAGACTTACGCCTGAACAACGTTTGCAAATTATTGAAATTTATTATCAAAATTCGTGCTCTGTGAAAAATGAGTTTCGCAAGCTAATTGTCTTCAGCGACGAGGCTCATTTTTGGCTAAATGGATACGTGAATAAGCAGAATTGCCGTATTTGGAGTGAAGAGCAGCCAGAGGCAATTCAGCAGCTACCAATGCACCCCGAAAAATGCACTGTTTGGTGCGGTTTATGGGCAGGCGGCATCATTGGGCCGCACTTCTTCAAGGACGATGAAGGCCGCAGGGTTACGGTCAATGGAGAAAGGTACCGTTCGATGATAACAGATTTTTTTTTGCCGAAAATGCAAGAATTGAACTCGGTCGACATGTGGTTCCAACAGGACGGTGCCACATGCCACACTGCACGCGAAACCATGCATCAATTGAGAGGCGAATTTGGTGAGCAATTGATCTCACGTTTTGGCGCAGTCAATTGGCCACCAATATCATGTGATTTGACCCCGTTATACTATTTTTTGTGGGGCTATGTTAAGTCTATTGTCTATGGGGACAAGCCAAACACGATTGCTGCCTTGGAAGCCAACATTGAACGCGTCATTGGTGAGATTCCGGCCGAAATGTGTGAAAAAGTTTGCCAAAATTGGACCTTCAGAATGGACCACCTGAAGCGTAGCCGCGGGCAACATTTAAGTGAAATTATTTTTAAAAAGTAAATGGCAGAAATTGATTTATCGATCCAAATAAAAATTTCATTCACTTCTTACAAGTTTCTGTGTTTGTTTGAATTTTCAAAAACCAAGCTCTTAAAAAATCACCTCTTATAAGAAAACGATATGATATTATTTTCCAAAGTTTCAATGAGTTAAATTATTATTCGTATTTGTTTTGTACATGATTTTTAATAAAGGTGTTTAAGTGTATTAAAGCAAATGTACTCATACAAAAATTAATTATATTTTATTTGTTAATGCTTTTTTAGGTCATTGTTTTAGTGTATTTTAGTAGAATTTGTATTTAATTTCCTAAAATTTCAAAAGGCTCGGACTTGGCCAAAATCTCTATTTTGACGTAAAGTAGATCTTTAAAAGCACCTTAATTTGATTCAATGTTTTTGACCGTGAGTTGCTTGTGAGAATCCTGAAATCTATATTAGATACAGATGTAGTCGTATGGCAGGGATAGAGCAGATTATTAACTTAGCAATGTTTGTTATATTTTCAGAGTTCTGAGTTAATCATCAGATGGGTTTATTTATTGAAATCCTGATGAGTCGTTTAAAAAAATGTAAATATAAACATTTTAGTGTAAAATAAGGAAAACTTCGGAAATAAAATACATGGCTGGATCTCAAAAACGTGTTCTAATGTTTGATCATTCATATCGAATATGTGCAAGATTCTTAGTAAAAACTGCTAATAATATTTTAAAAGTCGTTTTTACTTAATTTTTACTTGCGATTATTGGCACTATAAGGCAAGATAAGTATTCGTCGAAAAAAAAAAAAATTGAGATACCAATCAAACGACATTTTTTTTTTTTTTTTTTTTTTTTTTAATTCATTTTTATTTCATTTTAACTTATAACTATCTTAAAGCTAGACAAAAATGTTTAAAACTAGCCTAAATATCAATAAAACATGACATTACGGTGATAATGAAGACGAAAAAAGATGGTCTAAAAATTCTGTCAGTCTGTATGTCTATCTGTCTGTCTGTTTGTATTTTATAGGCACCTAAGCCCAATTTTTTTTTAGCACAAAAACTAGCGGTACTTGGAATATAACCGTTACGTTAAAGCATATTTTTCTTGAAAACGGCTCTAACGATTGTGATTACAAAAAATCATTGCAGGTTTTTAGGTACGACCGATCATTTGGTTGAAAACAAATTTAAGAAAATGTCTAAAAACGGTGCTTTCCATACACACGTTTTTTTTTTGCTTGCAACTATCTCATAAACGGCTTACCCGATTCTTTCGAAATTTCACACATATATAGGTGGATGTAGCCCAATTTCTACTGCATACGAATATTTTTAATTAATATTTTTTTTGTATTTTTAAAAGCATTAAAAAAAAATTAATTTATATTTTGAAAACTACTCATTAAATTTTTTTTTCAAAAATTTTAGTTATATGCATTTGCTTAATACCTATGAATTGGCGTTTTTGATTTTTTTTTGAAAAATGTTTTTAAAAAGTTTCAAGAAAAAGCTTCTTTGCACATAAACATCTCCACAGATTTTAAAATTTTTTTTCTTATAAATTCAAATTTATCCAAGAAATAGAATGGCGTACCGTTTTTGAGCTCATATTAGTTCAAGTATTTATTTCAGAATTTTGAATTATATTTTCTTTGATAAAGCCGATTTAATCTTTTGTTTTTAAGTTAATATTATTAAATATTTAAGATTGTCATACCAATTTTTTTTAGAAAAAAATTAAAGAAACTTTGTGTACATAAAATAAAGTAACAAATGACTTTAAAAATATATTTAGATTTTAAATAGAAATCTTTTGCATACGATGTGATCGACCATAGAGCAACTTCGAGCGATCCAGTCTTAATTAAAAAAAAAATCGTTCACCCGTTTTCGAAATATTGATTTTTTTTCAACATATCAACAAAAAATATTTTTCAAACATTTTGGTACGCAGTGTTATTTAGAATTTAAAGGACCTAAAGATTTTTTTAACGAAAATGTAGACATGTTATACCTGTGATATTTAGGTGGTTTTGCATTTGAAAAAAAAAATCGAACTCGACATTTTAAGCAAACTTGACAACAATATGACAGGAAACATGAAAACAAAATTGGGCACTTATGGGTCGATCCGCAGCCTAAGCCACTGAAGCAATTTTCTGTAAACGTGATTTTTAAGCGTTTTAGGTGATTAGGTCGATTATTTTTTTAAGTCTTTTTTTTTAGCCAGTAAAGTTACAATATTTTGTACCAAAAATGGTAAATTTTCATTGTCTCGATAACGGCTATAACATTTTTTAAAAAAATATGTGCAATAGGTACTGTCAACATTTTGGTTTAATTTTTTTTTTTACATAAAAATACATATATTAACCCCACCTGCCGTAGAATCGCTTTTTTTATTTGAGACTCTCCCGTTAACAGCTGAACGGATTTCGCTTAAAATTTGTATACAGAAGGACCTTCAAAGATTAAAACAAACTAAATTTTTCAAAAAATGTGCTTATATTTCCTAAAAAAAAAAAACTTTTGGTTTTGAAAATTCAATATTTTGAAAATGCGTGGTCGATTTTGTTTTTGAAACTACGTTTTTAAATTTATATAACAATACTTGAAATTGTCATACCTTTTTTTAAAACAAAATATTTATACTTACACACAAAATTAAGTCAAAACCATTTTGAAATTGTATTTATTTATTTGTTTAATTCGGTGGTTATTGCAATTTATTTACATTTCATAACAAGTTGTTTAGGACTGATCAACTATACGGGCAAATTACCGTAATACTACATCAGAAAATGTTCATTATTAATTTTTTTTCAGATGGAAATCATTTAACAGTGATGCAGTTAAGTATGGAATACTGTATTCATAATTCTTTCTTTAAAACTACTTATAATGACTTGGATTGACTCTTGGGGAATAATTATCAATTGATGAAATGCTGTTTACTCCTAAAAACACACACATTTATGTGGTGATTCGATCTTAATTCGGATTCTTTAAAATGCTTTTTAAGATTGTTAGGAAACTTAAAATATTCATATTATCTTTTTTGCTTGAATCAATCTTAAAAACTTTCGCAGGTTTTTCATACAATCTATTCCTCCAGCGAAAACAAATCATTACAATCTGTTTGTGTAGCGTGCGATTTCTTTTAAGAAATATATATAACTAGCTGACTCGGCGAACTTCGTTCTGCCGCATTTGTCCTTGGATCTGTGTTAATTTCATAATATTCATACAATATGGACTTAACTAAAATTAATTTACCTTGAATGTCGAATTGTATTGGTGATTGTCCTGAATAACGTCATTTTAAGGCAACCGGTATATTGCTTGAGCTCTCATCAAAAATTGTGGTGATTTGCTTGTATTATCGTAAATCAATGAGCGTAATGGCTCAGGTAGATCTGGCAAAGGCGGCAGTTTTACTTTGCCACTCATGCAGCACAATCCAGGTGTTTCCGAAAGAAACTGCAGTGCACCGCAACGATGTTCAAGGATTACCAATTTTTCTTAAAATTTTCCGGAATTTTCATCCAGTGTCCCATGTCCTACCTTGGATCATTACGAATTCATGAAGCCCAAAATTATGAAAATAGAATCATCTGTTCTCGAATTATGCGCGCACACATGGACGACATTTCTCTTTTATATATAAGATTTGGTCATTTTAGCAACTAAATTGTTGATCTATTTAATTTTTTGGAAATTCAGTGCTGTCATAAGTTTTAAAGTTTTCATTAAAAATGAGAAAAAAAAATAAAAAATAAACATTAACTACACATTAGTCTAACCAGTTAAAGAAATAAAAATGCATTGAACGGCTTCAGATCTCAAGTTCAATACACAATTAAAAAATATAACAAACAAATTATTCAAAAACAAGATTATAATTTTTTCAAACACTTTACCAATTGTCCTAGACATATTTTAGATCAGCCACCAAATTTGCTTCACAAAGAATCCAAATCTAGGTTATCACTATAAAATAATCAATAATAACTTCATTTAACAAAAGGATTTTTTTTTTATTTTCTTAAAATTTTATTTTTGTCTCCTGATAAATTCATGGCAGGAGAGAAAAATTGTGGATAAGAATGTAAGGGGCTTTTTTTGTTAAACACATTATAGCCGTAACGAGGGAGTTCACAATAATGCTCGATTGAGTCGTCGATAATGGAAGGACAATGGCTTCTGAATGTTGACTTTCAACCTCAAGCTGACGCTTTCAAACACGCTATTTTTCTCTCGTCTCATCCACTTAAAAAGCTTTGTCTTCATAAAATTGGCAAGAATAATAGTGACGAGAAGACAATAACAAAAAAATGAAAAAAAAAATTATAAAAAAATGTATCCTTTTGCATGGAAAGAAAAGTAGAAAATTCTCGCTCTTGTTCACATCGAATTGAAAACAAGGACGAACAAAATGGTTTAATACATTTTTTTTTTCACAATTATGTAGATTAGAGCAATAATTTTACATAATAAAAATGTTATTAGAAAACAAGTGATTACATATAGCACCTTGTGTGATGTGAATTAGTATCAAAGGATATGAATACAAATTGACCTAGAGGGTGGCCAGACAGGGCAATTTTTAAAAATTCTAGCGATTTAGCAGCATGAAAATTTGTATTTTCCCATAAAGAACTATCTTTACGCAGAAATTCCTCGTTTCTAATCTTAGATATACAGCAAGTTTAGGACTTGTAAAAAAAATCAAACTCAAGAATGTGATCCAACTCGACATTACGATGACAGAGAACACGAAAAAATTGTTATAACAATTATTTTGACTTAACCTTATAAAGGGTTACCCATTTTGCGGTTTCAAAAGTATTGGGCTGGAATTCGACATCTATCAAAGTTGTTAAACCAATTTTTTTTTTCCAGTTGAAAGTCTGATATCTACGAAAATGGATTGCTTAACTATCGCACAACGCATAAAAATTGTTAACACCTACTACAAAAATGGTGATTCTGCCACAGCAACAGCCACAGCCACATATCGTGCTTTAAGAAGAGATTGTGGTTTACGTAATCGTCCTACTACGCAAGCAATCGGCAAAATTGTGAAGAAATTTGAAGAGACTGGATTGGTTACAGATATTGTAAGGCCCGTGCATAATCGTTTTGCTCGTACCACTGAAAATATCGCTGCTGTAAGTGAAAGTTTTGCCGAAGAACCCAGTGTATCGATTCCTCGTCGTTCTCAGGAATTAGGAGTGTCTTACGTCACATTATGGCGTATTTTGCATTTGGAATTACACCGACATCCATACAAAGTCCAGCTCACACAACAACTGAAGCCAGCTGACCATTTAGAACGTCGTAGATACGTGTCGAATGGGTGCTTGAACAACAGGTAGTGGATGGCGATTTTTCGAACAAAATGTTCTTCAGCGACGAAGCACATTTCTTACTCGGTGGGTATGTTAATAAACATTTGGAGTTCTGAGAATCCTCAAGTAATTAAAGAGAAGCCATTACATCCACAAAGATTCACTGTTTGGTGCGCTCTTTAGTCAGGAGGTGTGATTGGACCTTACTTCTTCGAAAACGACGATGGAACGACTGTCACCGTCAATTCGGAGCGTTATGGTCATATTATAACCGACTTTTTTTGCCTGCTGTTGAAGAATACGACTTGGAGAATATGTGGTTTCAACAAGACGGTTCCACATGCCACACAACTCGAACGATTATGGCTTTATGGCAAGAGACATTTCCTGGCCGCGTAATTTCTCGTCGTGGCGATATCAACTGGCCAACAAGATTATGTGATTTGACACCGCTGGACTTTTTTTTGTGGGGCTACGCGAAAGACCGTGCTTATGCAATAAACCTTTAACTCCTGAGCACATGAAAACCAACATTCGTCAAGTTATGGCTGAAAAACCGCCCAATATGTGTCAAAAAGTGGTCGAAAATTACCTCAAAAGAATCGATGCTTGCAACAATTCGCGTTGTGGTCATTTAAATGATGTAGTGTTTCACACATAATGTCAACGTTCATTCTTTATAATAAAAATGAAATATCGTAAAAAAAAAAATATTTTATATGTGTTTTATTAACGTTTACTTTTGAAACCGCGAAATGGATAATCCTTTACATTTTCAGAAAATATACATGTACTACGAGTACATTTCTTCTAAACGTTTTCAGAAAGTGGAAAATCTGCTAGAGTGATATAGTCTCTATTCCTCGGCAAAATTTTGAAAGTCTAAAGATCTATACACTTAACTTTAGTCAGCCAATGTTAAGTTAAGATAAATAAAATTAAATAGAATTGGCGTTATTTTGTTTCTGAAAAAAAACAACAACAACAAATTTGGGCAAGTAGACCTTTAATCTTCATTTTAAATTATCTTATGTCGAAAATTATATGTTTGAGGACTGTTGTACAGTTGGACTTTTCAATTCGGTCTCTCCACGTTTTTGCCCCAGATTTCCTAACACAATTGCAATACTATTACATAAAGTAGCACACTGCTGAAATACTTTTTTACGTTATGTATTATTCAAACTTGTAATTAAATTAAAAATAAGACTACACAACCCGGCCTTTTTGAACTCGAAAAAATTCACTTTCACCGAATTAAAAAAACTAAGAACAGCTTCTCTGAAATCCTTTTCTTAAATTTTATTTGTATGCCTTTTCTGGAGCCTCGTATAGTGAAAAAATGTCTTTCTTTATGAAATATGTGGTACATTACGAGTTTGTATTTTTAGCCCCACATATAAATATAAATATACATACGTACGTATGTGCTCATACTTTATGTAAGAATAAATGCATAATCTTTATATAAAAAAAAAATATTCTTTTAATTTTAAAACGAATGGGTGGACGACGGCGATGATGTCGAGAACCATAAGCTGAGAAAAAAACATTATTCACCACAGAGATGATAAAAAATGTGCAAAAGGTTGCAGAATAAAATTATTATGAAAGGAATCCATGAGCATGTTGTTTTTTCTGCTAATATCCTAGATAAGCTGTTTTTTTGTGTTTTCTTTTAACTCAGCTAGTCTTTTTTGTGGTGGTAAATCTTTTGTTTCTAACACAAGAATCTTATTGTCATTTTTAAACACACTTTTTTTCTATCGATCTAATAAGTTGTAGGACAACATAATATTATGTACAATACACGTACTATCTATATACTCAATTTATGAACAGAAAATATTGTTGTTACTGAAAACATGTGTATTTTTTTAAATATTATAACAACATAGTCGACAGACACAATATTAATGATGCTTTTGTATAAAATGTTATACAGTTAGCTTTTTATTTATTTTTGAAACTTTGGTTACAGGACTATAGGACTTTTATGCATAACGAAACACATAACAAAACCATTTGTTTGTGTTCAATCGATGCAATTAATATCTAAATTCTATTTTGCAAAATGTGCTTTATTTTTTTTAAATAGAAAAGGATTTAAAGGATATATTGATGTAAAGGTTAATTTTTATGACGACTGTTTGTCTTAATTCTTTCTTCATTAATTTTGTGTAACTGCGGCGTTTTGTATTTTTATTTTTCAAATCATTAATAGTCGTAATATTCCTTGAGTGTGCAAAAAAATATTGGAACAATCAATCAACCAATGTTTGAATTCATATCTGCACACATTGTGTTATGATTTTAATGTTTCCTTATGATTTTATTGATTTTATTTAGCCTTGTCATTATAAAGAATTAGATTTTATTTTGGAAATATGTTCACATTATGTTTCAAAAATAATATTATTTAAATCATGTCCATTTTTTGCTTCGATCTGACGTGATTTTGCAGATCATTTTACATTAATTGTCTTAGAATATCAGGTCTCAAAGTCATAACTTCTTCTCGGAAATTGGCCTAAAGTGTTCCGCCATCTTCGAGTTAATGGGATACACCTTACTTTCTAGGTAGCGACAAAGTAAAATTCAGCAGCCGTTAAATCGGGCAAAGGCGTTGGCCTCTCAAAATCAAAAAAAAAAAACGCGATGCTATCCGATCATGAAAACTTTTACTAAGATAAACCACAGGTGGACGAGCTTTATGAGCTGCATCTCCATTTTCTTGGAAACACAATTCTGAAATTGTTCTATACCTTTGACTTAAACAATTCAATCCCGGTATTGAAAGCCATCCACATCATCCATCGTTTTCCGACAAAAATATAGTCCGATTATCCTTTTTGTGGTTATTTCAAACCATACTGCGTATGTGCACTTGATAGGAAATAAAAAAATTGTTTACTGAGGTGAGTTGTTCTATTTGAATTCGTACTTGTAATTCATTTGTTTTAAACTTTTGAAAAAAACAAATCTGATATGGAAAAAGGTGTAAATGTTGTAAAATTTTCAAAAATCGCCTAGACGTCAATTGCTGAGAAATTCGAAATTCGTGTTCTATTTGGGTTATACTCAATGCTTGTTTGGTTGTTTGGACTGGAGCAATATTCTGATCATTATGAACTGCACGAAGTGTTCCAGTATACAGAAGATCATATGTAGATACCTGCTTTTCTGAAAACGCTGAACCAATCGATAAATTGTTTGACCGCATATGAACACCAACGAACAATTATGATCTTTGTGTTGATATTATTGAATGTCGATCTTCAAAATAAAATTGAACAACTGTGGGTCTTTGTTATGTGCTTTCTATTACATCAACTTCCCGAGTTATTCAAAGTTAATTCTAAAAAATTGTCAATAAATGTGTATTTATTTAATTTTATTTTGTTTTATTTTATTCTATTTCATTTCACTTGTATTTTACTTTATTTTATTTTATTTTATTTTATTTTATTTTATTTTTTTTTATTTTATTTTATTTTATTTTATTTTATTTTATTTTATTTTATTTTATTTTATTTTATTTTATTTTATTTTATTTTATTTTATTTTATTTTATTTTATTTTATTTTATTTTATTTTATTTTATTTTATTGTTTATTCAAAGCGTGAGTGTGCTACACATATTTTTGGGATTAAACTTGGAAAGACAGTAAAACTGCAAATTTTGTGCTAAAATATTCTCATTTATTAAGATTGTATTTTATTTTTTTTTTTTTTTGTATACAATCATAAATGCATTTTTGAAGATTTTTTTATGTTGGAGCATCATTCAAATTAATATTCAAAAGCCTGAGTATTTATTATATTGTGCTGTTTTTATTTTCCTACATTTTTTTCTAAGCGTCCATTTAAAGTATAAATCGTTTTTACAAAATATTGATGAGATTTTTTTTAAATGTGTTTCCTTTACACATAAAATCTGCATAATGGGCTGTAAAAGTGCATTTAATTACATAGGCCAATTAAAATAAAATAAAAATCTGATTTCATTAACTTGAACTATCTCGTCAACGAGGCCACGAGCGTCACGAACAATTAAATAATTGCTTTTGTCATGAACTTTCCTACATTTATTTAAATCTCTACACACGCGTGTATCACCATGCGGTGATTTATATAGTTACGTACATGTACGTAATATATACACAAAATTAAAATTACAAAAACAGGATATTGAATATTATTCATTATGAATTTCAATGGAGCTACTTTTATATTAATTAGATTTTAATCAGTGTAAATCCACTACAACCACAAATATGGATAATTTTTCATAAGTTGACCCACATTAGAAATTAAGGATTCAAAATACGAATTTATTTTTAGATTTAAGTATGTAATTAATTGTTTTCATAAAATAAGCTAGCATTTGCAGAGATTCTTTGTTTCCTTCTTCAGCCAAACTATACGAATATAAAATGCCACTGTCTCTCTCTATAGAGTTGATATTTAAATTGTCAAGGAAGGGCCGGACCCACCATATGTGCAGGATGTGCAAATGCACAGGGCGCAAAGCTTTGGGGGCACATTGCCAAACCATAATACAAAAATCAATCAAGGATGCACGTACTTTGATTCTTCAAATTCAAGTTCGTCTAACCAGCCACCTATGCATATGTATTTATTAAAGTTATATGAACGCAATAATTATCTTCCAATAATTCAAATTAAATCGTTCCAACTACTCACGAAAAAGGCCATTCATATAATTACACGAGAAACAACTTAGTGTGAATAGAGTAAAAATAAAAAAAATTCCATCGAGTTTATGTTGGTTTGGTGCAGGCTTGCAAGTAAATTCATGCACAAACACCCAACAAAAATTGATAGGAAATCAGCTACCTATCCATTTACAAACGAATTAAGCAACAGGTTCATATGAGCCAATCTCACCAAGGCAGTGTAAGATTAATTTCTGCACAAGCACTCAAAAATTTTCATAGGATAACATCTCATAAAAATAAACCCAATCTACAATTCCTTTGAAATCATTTGAGTGAAAAGTGCAGATTTTAATTTTGCACATATGGGATATTCCATTGTATTTATATTTACAAATTGAAATTGGGATATTCGTCCTACATAGGTATTTTCTCCAGTTTATAATAAATGTGAAAGAAAAATGCAAAAAATATATTTTCTTTTATCCTGCTTTAGCTTTTTGCATTCTTCTGCCTCATTAGCTATTTGTCTTACCTTATTTTTTATTTCCTAATCCTTCAAATTCTCGCTCTCTGAGAGTCTGTCCAATCTGCAGAGTTGTACCTTTCAGCTATTTCACCAGAGGGCGCCTCGGACGTTCCCCTTCATGATAGTACTATGGAATGTATATACAATGGATTTTCGACTCAGAATTTGTTTGAATGGAATATTGTGAGCTTAATGCACGTTCGATTCCAGAGAAGAAAAAAAGCACAAGAAAAAGAATTCTTTATAGATGTTTGTATGAATAAGGAAATAAAGTGCACGACTTGATCGTACGAACTTGCTTTTCTGTCTAACAACTTTAATGTAGTAAACATTGACGCTGTTAGAAGGTATGTTATTCTGTTATGCTATGCAGGCTTAAAGCCGATGGAGATAAGATTACATTGATTCTTAGTATAATGAATAACAATTGTCGAATGGATGATTCAAGGAAGAGTTACATAGGTACCTAACTACAAATGCATATTTAAATCAAGATTATGATGGATTTTAATTATGTAAGTTAGGAGGGTAATATTTAGTTACATACACAGATTGAACTGAGGTATGTAAATATGTACAAGCAATAATGAAAATAGAGGATAGGTGGGTAGGTATGCATATAACTTTATAATTTAGGTGCAATATGCATACATAAGATTTATGTGATTTTTAAAGATCAATGTATGTAAACGGTGATTTTTTAAGAGCTTGGTTTTTGAAAATTCAAAAAAACACAGAAACTTGCAAAAAGTGAATGAAATTTTTATTTGGATCGATAAATCAATTTCTGCCATTTACTTTTTAAAAATAATTTCACTTAAATGTTGCCCGCGGCTACGCTTCAGGTGGTCCATTCTGAAGGTCCAATTTTGGCAAACTTTTTCACACATTTCGGCCGGAATCTCACCAATGACGCGTTCAATGTTGGCTTCCAAGGCAGCAATCGTGTTTGGCTTGTCCCCATAGACAATAGACTTAACATAGCCCCACAAAAAATAGTCTAACGGGGTCAAATCACATGATCTTGGTGGCCAATTGACTGCGCCAAAACGTGAGATCAACTGCTCACCAAATTCGCCTCTCAATTGATGCATGGTTTCGCGTGCAGTGTGGCATGTGGCACCGTCCTGTTGGAACCACATGTCGACCGAGTTCAATTCTTGCATTTTCGGCAAAAAAAAATCTGTTATCATCGAACGGTACCTTTCTCCATTGACCGTAACCCTGCGGCCTTCATCGTCCTTGAAGAAGTACGGCCCAATGATGCCGCCTGCCCATAAACCGCACCAAACAGTGCATTTTTCGGGATGCATTGGTAGCTGCTGAATTGCCTCTGGCTGCTCTTCACTCCAAATACGGCAATTCTGCTTATTCACGTACCCATTTAGCCAAAAATTAGCCTCGTCGCTGAAGACAATTTTGCGATAAAAAAACGGATCCTCATCCAACTTTTCTAAGGCCCATTCACCGAAAATTCTACGTTGTGGTAGGTCGCCTGGCTTCAATTCTTGCACCAGCTGTATTTTGTATGGCTTTAAACCAAGATCTTTGCGTAAAATCTTCCAGGTGGTCGAATAACACAAACCCAATTGCTGCGATCGGCGCCGAATGGACATATCGCGATCTTCAGCAACACTGGCGGATGCAGCAGCAATATTCTCTTCGGTACGCACTCTACGGATACGATTTGGTGGATTAATGTCTAATAAAGTGAACCTGGTGTGAAATTTGGTCACAATGAGCTGAATAGCCTGCTCGGTGGGTCGATTATGACGACCATAAAACGGACGTAGCTTGCGAAAAACATTTTTCACAGAGCACGAATTTTGATAATAAATTTCAATAATTTGCAAACGTTGTTCAGGCGTAAGTCTATTCATGATGAAATGGCAAATAATACTGAATCGAAATGTCAAATGGTCGTGGTATTTGTCATGTGTGATCTGTCAAAAATATAAACGTCAAAAACCAAGTAGCAAAAAAATCACCCGTTATATATAAATTAGTATGAGGGCATACATTGTATGTAGTATTCAGGAATGGGTGCAGAAATTCGTACAAATGAAATATATTAAGCTAGAAATAAATGGATAATACACATAATCAAATGTGTTTATATTGCTTATGCCCGTTTGCTGATGCGAATCATAAATATTTATGTTCAACTTAAAACGCTTAGGGCCTACTTATTCCTCTGCGTAAACTGTCACATAAGTGCTTAAGTAGAACTTAATTGCTTAAGTTGTGAAAGAAGATGGTTAAAGTTAGAAACATAAATGTCCGAAGACAAAAAAATAAACTAATTCTGATTTCTTTTGTTTTTTTTTTTATTTGAATGAATTAAGTACATTGTTATATGTATATATTTTTTTTTGTCCATCGGCAACGCTGCAAAGAGAGGTGAGAAAAAAAACCATTTTGAGCTGCATATCAAAGATCATAAGAGATAAGTATAATAAATGTAATTTCATGCTTAACCAAGGGAGGATTGTACAGGAATATTAAACACACAAATCAAGAGAATAAAATGAAGGAGAAAACAATGAGTACAACAATGGATCCTCATCAGCTCACCACACACTCCTTTACAAACTTGGTTAAGGGGAAACAGCAAAGCTACGCACACACGATGTTGCCCTCTCTATTTATCGAGGTACTAACAAAAATAACACGATCGAGTGGATCTCTTACACACAACTTGAGCCAGGCACTAGGTAGCGGCCACACTCATCGTCAAACTGTTTTTGCCTACGTTGGGAGAAACGACTCTTTGTTACCCGTTACCGTTATACAACCAGACTCAAGTTGAACCAGAGAATGAATAGCCGCCACATGCAACTCGATATCGCACTTTGTAGCTCTAAGCATTTTGTTAAACAAATTATGGACAAAAATAATAGCAATACTATACAAAAGCTCAGTGAATACAACTCACCAGTTATTGTTGTTTTCTTTTTCTTGATGCGTGTATTAAAAAATTGAAAAATACTTAGGCGCCAGTTATAGCTTTCATTGAAACTCATCATTGAAAACTTTGACTATCAATTCTGAGGCACCTAAACAAATAAAACTGATGTTGTTTTGGTAACAAAATGAAGGTATAAAAGGTTTATAATATTTTTTGTCAAAAAAATATTTTATTTGTTCTACCACTTTCTTGTAAATTTACTTTTGATTTTTCAATGATCATTGAATGATCATTGAAAATGCTTTTCATCATTGAAAAATCAAAAGTGAATTTACAAGAAATTGGTAGGGCAAATAAAATATTTTGTTGACAAAAAAATAATATATATCTTATTGCCTTCATTTTGGTACCAAAACGACATCAGTTTTATGTGTTTAAGTGTCTCAGAATTGATAGTCAAAATTTTCAATGATGAGTTTCAATGAAAGCTATAACTGGCGCCTTAAACTCAACTGCTCACCTTAAGTAAGGCTTTTAGGTATAAAAAGATTGCAACATGCAATATAAGGACTCAAACAGACAGGAGAGAAAAAAAAGCAATACGGATAGTTATCTTCTCCTTTTTAGGATTTTATATTTCCCATTCTTGTGTATTTTGAAGTAGCTAACCATTTTCTCTTATAGTTGTGTATCAGCAAACGGGCCTTAGTTGCTATAGTTTGGGGGAAAACAAAGATGCCATTTGAATTCCCAGATAAATAAAAATACATAAATCAAAAAAAGTCAAACATCGTTGGAACGGTTTCTTAAAACAATTAATTTTGTATGTATAAAATTTTAAAAACATTTTTAGAAAACAAGTTTTCATATTCTTATAGGTAGGTACATATAAAATTCAAATTTCAAAAATATTCAGCAACTGGTTTTTGAAAATAGGTTTTTCAAAACTACATTTTTTAAAAATCCAATTTTTTTTGCAGTTTTATTAATACTTTAAGAGAGCATTTGCCCAAAATAAAGTATTTAAATCGATTCAACCAATATTGTGAGAAAGGCGAAAATTTGAACAGTGGTTCTATGGGAAAGTACAGTTAATATGCAAAATAAAATATTTTTATACTTCAAAGTGGACTGTATTAATTTAAGAATATACATAGGCATTTTTTTATAAAAATTCTTTGAGCCGTTTTTGAGAAATATTTTTTTTTTCTTAACGGTTTTTAATTTATTTCTGTTTTTGAGATCGTCTGTATAATTCAAAGTTCAGTTGCTGTTTAATAGAGAATACGCTTTTTAATATTAATTGTGTTTTTTTAATACATACATGATAGGTTTTCAAAGTCGCGGTTTATTTCTTAAGAAAGTGAAGTGAAAGTTATAAAATAAAAAGTGTGTTTTCTGAAAAGTGTTATTAATTTGAATATGTAAATTAAAGAATGGGGCGCTAAACGTAGAGCTTTCTCAATTAGCTTGGAACGGCCATGTATCAACGCCAATGTGCACTGATATCTCCTGTTTAAAATGCTCAATCTTTCTTAGGCTAGTACTGTGTGTTAAAATTTTTGACCCTTTTCTACTTAAAGGAAGCATAATATAATTCTGCGCAGTAGTCAGGAAAAAAGGTACTTCATATGTTTTTTTTTGGTGAATACGTAAATCTAAGATGTGACACAATTAATCAAATTATGTCAAAGTAACATAATTTAAAGACTCTCGGAGGTTCGTCACTGACTTGCAAAAGGTTAAAGGTAGTATATCGTTTTAGTGGAAGTGCTGAGTTTGCGATACTGGACCTTTTGCAGCGTTACAGCTCTCACCATATTTGTCTGATTCGTCCTTTGTAATTGGTCCATTGATAATACATTTTTCGCTTTCCATGAGTTTTCTAACTTACCCTCTCTCCCTCAATCAATCAGGCTTGTTTATGGCGTTTTCAATTTTAATTAAAGTGAGCTCAGAAGGAGCAAAATGACCGAACAGAGCAGAAGACGAACAAACTGAGCAGTTGTCTCACATAAAATATTGCCTCAAAAACTTTGACTTTGACAAACAGAAAATACAAATCTATTCAATATTTCGTTAATTATTTGCCCCACAAATTAAACTCATCAGCCATAAGCACCATTATGAGTCACGGTATCCTCTACCTATTTATTCATTGTTTGATTAGGCCACTATACTATACTTCCATGCTGCGAATAAAACAAAATTAAAATCACAATGCTGTGCGACACCAACATCCATGTCCTTTTTTAAACGCTATACCTAGGTACCAAATTCCTTGCCCATCTCACATAATTATATAAATTCCTCGAGTGTCAACAATGCAGAGATGTTAATGCTACTCACAACACAACCCTCTGTAAGGATGAAAAATTTGTTTAATCTCAACCGACAGATCTATGTAAATCTAACCTTTCACTAAAAATGATTATGCCTTCGAAATGAAATGTTGGTCCGTAATTTTTTTTCACACTAACATCAAAATGCGCTCGGTGAATTGGGTAAAAAAGATACTATGGGCTATGGCGGCGGTGAAAAGACTTGAGGCAAGATGTTAAGCCTACTTAAGATGATGTTGTCTGCTCATTTACATTTTGTATAGAGGTGTATAGGAGTGGGTGATAACTGTGGTTAATGTTGTGCGCCGCACCGTGTGAAGCATAGTTTTAGGGTTTTTTTTTTTTAATCTGCCTCTTTACATTTCAGTGGAATTATATAATGTAGTTTTTTTTTTAAAGGCAGAGATGATTAAAAAAAAGCAAAGGCGGCAAGTGTTTAAAACGTTTTAAAACACCATAGGGTTAAAATTCCGCTAGATTAAAGGATATTAAAATGGATGAACTCACGGGGTGTTAGTTTTTTTTTTTAAGTTTTTTGTTATTAAAGGATTTGGTTGTAATTAAAGTTTGTTTGAATTTTTTAAACTTCCTCTTTTATTTTAAGATAGCTAAATTTTTATCGAGAAAAAAAGTAAATATTTTCCTTTTAAAATTAAAGCAATTACATATAATATGTAGTTGTGGTTGGTGGTTGGTGAAAAGGGTAAGTGTTGAGTGCCATTTTTATAATAATTGACATTCTTGAAGAGTTTGTAAGGGTGTGTTTTTTAATTATTATTAGATGGTTTTATTTGGAAAACTATTTAAAATTATTTTTTTTGTTTATAAATAAGTTTGTATATAAAATAAGTAGTTATGTACTATGAACCTTAAGCGGTCCCTAGACGCTCAATATATTTGTGCAAAATATTGCACATATTATTGGCTATTGGCCCTATAAGGAGCAATATTTTTCCAATAATTATTAAGTAAATCACTCGCGGAGATGTTCACTTCTCGAAAATTCAAAAACAACTAAGCAAATATTGTGAAATAGTACACACAGCCGATACAATATTTTTAGGTTGCGCAATAAATATCAAACGCGTTTTGATCTTACACAATATAATTTCCCAATCTTGCAATATTATCTACAGATGAACAATAATATTGTGCAATATCAAATACTGGGTAATAATATTGCTTGATGCTTGTCACTTTATTGGGAATCAGTGATATTAGAAAATAAAATTTGATTCGCCAATTTGAAAATTCCTCCTTCGAGCTATTCTGAAAATGCAGGTGGTTTCGAAGGTGCTTCAGTGAAAACTGGTAAAAGTATTTAAAAGCTTGTGAAAGCTTGTGAAAAGTTTGTAAAAGCTGGTAAAAGCTCCTAAAGGTTATTAAATCTGGTATAAGCTGCTTATAAGATGTTCCTTGAGGATGTTCTCATTCTTGCGGCCATTATGGTGTGGATAACACTTATCATACTCGGCCTTTTCTCTTCAACTTCAAATTAATAGATTAATAGACTTCAAATGTATTATAGAACCTGGTATCTATAAATAAACGCTAAAAAAAAAAACGAAAATAATGGTATTAAAAGCTTGAAGAGCATATGTTTTGTGAACTTATATCAATGGAAGATTAAACTGTATATCTGCAGAATTTGAATAGGGCGTCAACATCTACTTCAAGAGAATTTTACAGACAATTAAACCACAATCTATATTCTAACAATTATTTTAAGTATGGACTTCCAGTCAAGGTCATAAGTACAATACTTAGAGCAGAAGGGTAGAAATTCTGAATTTGAATTATGTCCCGCATGGCTCAGATCTTCCACAACTTTGCAATTTTTGTAACAGATTTGAACGAGACGATGTTTAGCACTTCATAGCTATTTACCAAATACTGCAAGAAATTCGAAGGCTAAAGAAGTGTTTTGTCAAGGATATAACTTTTAGAAGTGTTGAACGGGTCCATCGGGTGGACAATTCTGTTCAGGTATTGTGATCATGCAATTAATTTTCGGAATAGCTTTTGAGACCTTTTGGTTTTTCAACCATTTATAGTGCTTATTAGCTTTAATTTAAATTTAATAATTCTAGTTAACGATATTTAAACTTTTCTATAATATGTTAAAAAAAGAAATAATAAAATAAAAAAAAAACTAATAAGGATTAAGGAAATAAAATGTAAACATTACGTCGCCATAGTATTGAAGTGCCGTATACGCCAAATTGCATATTTTGAACTGGTTATGGAGTCTTATGTTTTCGGAAGCGATCTTTTTAAGTCTGTTATCCGATTAATTCTATCTCTTTTCGTAGCTGAGATTCAGAATGGTTTAGACGTATATCCATCAAAATAATCAAGTTCACGTATTGTTTTGACGTAAAAACCAATTTTTGGCATTTACGTCAAAATTTCCATGCAATTTACGAAAAAATGAGTTTGAGAATTGTTTTGACGTACGTCTTTCTGTCGTGCAACCTAAGTCACGAAAAATCAAATGGTCGTTCACTATTGACTTGACGTATGTGCAAGCAAATTGCAGTATAATGCTTAGAAATCGTATATACATACGCCATAAGCACGAAAAATATTATATCTTTCATTTGCCGTATGTGAATTCAAGTCTAGCTGTGTGAATAAAAAAGAACAAAAAAGATCAGAGTCTGCTAAGCTTTGTTAAGGATGTGCTAGAACTGAATTCTCCAGTGCCCGATATGAATCCGGAACTTCTTTCGTAAGGATTTATAATTCAAATTGAATAAAGCTTTATTCAAATGTTTCACCAGTTATAGATTTATCCACAGGGTGGTCCCAAATGAGAGGATTTTCGGGATGATGTAAATTATGTTTCGAGATCAAGCGATTCAGACTTTTTTTTATAAAAAAAAAAATTAAAAAAATAATTTTTTTGGAAACTTATTGTTCTCAGAATATAATTTTAATACGAAGCGATGATACTGTTAAAGATCATGACTTTGTTCTAGAATCTAGCTTGCCACTAACTTTACCTAACATTTTGAGAAGTATTCCATCTTAATATGACACTTCTGGTAAAAAGTTTGTTAAAATAATTTTAGTTCTTAATATATTTATCCAATATTCTTCTAAACAGAAAGTAATGTGCTCTCAAAAAATTATGCAGCTATACATTTTACTAAAACAAAATATTATATGAAAAGCTAGATTTGTTTCAAATTTCATTCAAGAAAAATTCGAGTGGTTTGAGACATGAAATGAGCTCAATTATCTTAAAAAACAAAATACTAAAAACAAATTTTTCAATGCCGAAAAATGTATGTAATCATGAGTTACAAGTTATTCAGAAACGAAAGAAAAATATATCTAAAGAAAAAATTAAAGATATAAAAATGTCTTTTCTCTTTTATGTCTTCAGAAGATAACACAGATAATTATGTAAACTGATTGGGGCACATTCCTAGTCGCTGATAAACCCAGGTTTTACTAAACTACAGCTGAGGACAATTTTGTTCCAATGTATACAGATCGATTTTATTCACAAATTGTTGGTTTTATATTTTTATAAGATTGTTAACTTGTTTTACTACACAAATAGCTTCAAATATTTTGGAATGATAAACTTAAAAAAATAGAATCAACGTCCGAAAATCCAACTAAACCTAAGTTTAACTTAGACACAGTTTAAAAATAACTATGAATACGCCCCATTATAAATAATTATTTATTCATTGAAAATGTTAAGTTTTTGTTAATTTTGAATTACAAAAGTGCTATTTTCCTCCTTCCTTAAAGAAAACAAAGCACAAAAATATATGAAGTCACTAAGTTTAAGTTTATTTTTCATATTTTCTATGTATGTATCATAACTTGAAGTGTTGTATACTTTTTGAAACACTGTATAATAGAATTTGATTAAAAAATGGACTGAGGAAACTTTAAGAATTTTGAAATAATTTTTATTATATTTTATTTTTCGTTTTAAATTGTGTCTTTTATTAAGAAGAAGCATTTAAAAAGTGAGAATACAGAATCTTAATTTACTTTATTACTGTAATGTCGTATACGTTTTTTTGACGTACGTGTATGAAGAAAAGAAACTTCTGATTCTTATGGCGTATACCGCAAACTCATTTTGGACACACATTTAAATATTTTGAAAACTAAAAGAGTTTTAAATGTCCAATAACATTTGTATATAAAAGAGAATCCTTAACTATATCATACAAAAAAATCAAAAAATGCCAGCGGTTAGTTTTTACGCAATAGACTTCCAAACTTTTAAACGCGATTTACCAAAAATATAAAAAGTGGCGTATACGGTACTTCAATACTAGGGCGACGATTAATCAAAATAAGGAAATAAAATAATAATAATAATAAAAAATACTCGGCCAATTAACACGTCTGACTTAAGGCTCTTAAGGAAAAGGGAGAACGCATAAGAATAACCAACATTTAACAATGTGAGCTGTACAATGATATCAATCATCGTTATCGTTCCAAGAGAGAGAAAGAGAGAGAGATGGAGAGATAGATAAAGAGAGAGAGAGAGAGTGAGATAGAGAATGAGATAGAGATCGCTTAGTTTCGTTTCCAAGCCATGTTTTTATATTTTTTTTATTGTGCCCAATCCCTTGTTTTTTTATGTTTAGGGAAATTAGGAAATTCAATAGCTTCAGTCCAACAGATAATTTGGTAAAGAACGGGAAATGTTCAGAATTTTGTCGGTGGAATATAAATTAGACCTATTTTAAAAATTTATATAAAATGTACTGAAAGTATATTATATAAGATTTGAAGGTTGAGGAAGAACAACATAGAAAGTCAGGATACAATTTTTTGTATCGTAGTTCTTTGTTACCAAAAAAATTAAGACACTTATAAGGCACAGATTAAGAAAACGAGATAAATTTATAGTTTTGGCTTAAGTCCTACTAAACTTATTTTTCAATTAGGGTTTCAAGTAAATGCTTATAAAAAATTTAATTAGTTAACCTTGTACAAACTCCACCTATATTTCTGATAGATACGTATTTATGGAAATATTAGAATGTTAAAAAAAGGAACCTCGTTTCAAACTTTTCTGTTTGGCAACTTGAAGCTAAGATTATTTTTCTACTGAAGAAATCATCGACATGAAAGACCAATTTTGATAATAAATATTTATTTATTTATTTTTCTAAAAAAGTAGTTTTTTATTTTACAAAAAAAAAAACACAAAAAATAAAATAATAATAAAATATTTTATTTTCTTTACTTTCAGAACACTATCACGTAAACTCAAACCCCATCTAGTAGCTGAAGGTGTCAAATCATATATCAACAGGGCCCAAAACCCTAAAACTTCTTCACAAGACCAGCAGCCTAACATGGAGTTTTTACGAGGTGTCTATGCGTTTATGCAAGTGAGTAGATCATCGGTGAGTGTCGCTACGCAATTGAATTCCTTACTAATCATAAACTTCTGTTTTTTTCTATTTTATATAATTTGCTCTCGAAAAAAAAAATGAAAACCAAAATATAACACTCGAGAAAAAAATAAACTAACAAGCAAGATACTTTGCGTATACCAGATAGAGTAAAAAAAAAGAAACCAACAAAATTCTATGTTAGTTTGTATAGAAAACAAAAAAAAAATAGGAACTCTTAATCAAAAAACGCACATTTTTTTAATAAGGAGTGAAATATATTATACAAAAATATTTGCTGGTGCATAGTAAAAAAAAGACACACATCATAAAGTTGTATTTTTTGTGAAGAGGAGTTTTGATGTTAAGCTTTACAATTTAACTAAGTGTACTCAAATCTCTATATATTTGTACCTAATTTACTTGAAACAAAAACAAAAAAAAAACTAATCAAAATCTCATCATAATATCTTTTTTAAAATTAAGATTCATTTGCAAAAAGATTTTAGTGAAACAAACCATCTCGCGAACGAACAGAAGAACAGAAAGCAAAAAAAGACATAAATTAATAAATTATGCAACATTATTCATTTTTTCTCAAAAAAAAAATAATAACAGTTTCTCATCATTGTTATTGTCATTATTTTATTATTTCATATTTTTTATTCTTCTTCTTCTTTCCACTTCTTTGGCTGTGTGTGTTGTATTTCGGGGGCCTGTCTTATCCTTACTACTGCCTTCCACCCCGTATATGAAATGCTGTTAATATATTGTCGCGCTTCGTCTAATACAAAATTTATATATGTATATGTAAAATTTAAAAACACTTCATACCACCACAGAAAATGATCAAACAAACAAAAAGCTAGAGACTTAATCAAAAAATATCTATAATAGCTACAAAACACGCGACATAAATCCAATCCACGTGCGATATGAAGTCATAGCCAGTTGTTGCAGAAATATACTAAAAACAATACCCTACCGAAATATAAATTAAAAAAAAAAAAAAAACAGACATAGATACACAGATATATATACATTTTGTAGGGGGGGAAATATAAATAATGGAAAGTGGACAATGGAAAACAAGCAAACGAGCAAAACCATACAAATAACTTAAAACTAATAAAAATTTAAATTACATTGTCAATTCATAAAATAGTAACTTTTTCAATAACGAGCTCATTGAAATGTCAAACATTCACATTGAATACAAAACATAGATACATATGTAAATATATAAATACGAAATATAGATAGAAAAAAAAAGTTCAAATCTACCTCCGTATATCACTATATCTATAAAATAACCAAAAAAAAATATGCCATATTTGTATCTGACTATATAAATATTCATATATATGTATGTATGTACACCATAGTTGGCTAAAACTGCATAAACAACGAATTAAAAAACATTCATACTATCTTATAACTCTCTCCGGGTGTATCTATGAGACTACCAACACAGAGTTAAATACAAAAAAAACCTTTAACACAATAATGGCAATACAATGCGTTTTTTATACAAAATTTCCGGAACAATAAGGAACCTGCAAAAAAATACATAAAAAAAAATTCCAATGGAAAATTGCAAACATTCAAACATAAAATCGTATTCACCTCCAAAAATACCGATACAGATTTATACGAATACGTAGATAAGAGCTTCACAACAAAACAACAACAAAAAAAAAATAAACTAAATAAAACATAAATCTCGTGCTGAGTTTTCTCTTTTCGAGGAGAAAAAGCTCGCAGAAAAATTTAAACATTTTCGAAAAGCGAAAAAAATGGTAAAGTTAACAATTTTTTTAAAATCACAAATTCTTATTTCTTAATTTAATTAATTTTTTGACTCCTAAAAAACCCAAAAAAAAAATCCCTTTTTTAAATAATAGAATAATATTATTTATTTGTTTTTCTTTCCTTACTAAATAATACCAAAATTTTAAAATCTAAATAACTCCAATTGATAAATTAATTCTTCTTTCTTTAAAACCAAAAAAAAACATTAGCTTCCTTAAAAGTATCCCTTTAGCATAGAAAACAAAACAAAAACTAAAGTTTTCCAATTAAATAAGAAATATATATATATAAATTCAACTTTCTGTGGGGATGCAAATGAAAATAAACAAAATCAAAAATACCAAAAAAAAAAAAATCAATTCTAACCAAACGAAATCAATCGATATTTTATTTTAAACATTCCCACTGTGTATACCCGCACTACGCCATGGGTGGGAGCGAAAAAAAAAATGACCACGAAATATGATTTTCCTGCCAAAGAATCCTTCGATCAAAATAATGTGAAAAAAAAATATGAGAAATGAAAATATAATCTTTTTGCTCGGATGCTTAACATAATGCTGTCTCCAACGTTCGAACACTTTTTGCACCTTTTTATGCATAGATGCAAATTTGAAAAAAAAAATATATGTTTTTTTTTTTAATATCTAAATATAAGGGTTTACCAATTATAAATAAATTTTATGATAAAATTCACATTGCTAGATTAAGAAAATATGAAAGACGATTACACAAGAAGTATTTTAAGGATCTCATTAATTTTTGAGATACTCACACCCTTTATTACATTTTTTACAATCCCCAAAAAATTAAAATGACATTTTCAAAAAAAAAAGGATATTTACAATGAACACAAAAAACAATGAACAAAATTATTCAAAAAAATATTTGTTTTTTTGTTTGTTTATTCGAACATCTGACGTGCTCTTTTTGCCACGTATATTCTGTCTGTGTGTGCTATTTAAATAGATCAAACCATAAAACAAATCTTATTAATTTTTTTTTAAAACACAATATTCATATTGATGTAAATTGCACATGTTCAAAAGATTAGTAAACAAGTAGATTTGCATGGTCTATTGTGTTCTTTCTGTACTTTTTTTTCATTCGGAAAAATTTATAAAAATTGTTGTTTTCGATTCAGAAATTTTTGTATGAAAAATAATTATTTCAAAAAAAAAAAAAAAAAATACAGAAAGACCTCAAGGCATTAATTGTTGTAATAATTGATTGTATCCGAGCACAATATGTTGGTATTAAAAAATGTTAACTCTGTAATAAGTGGGATAGACTGAAGTATTTGAGCCAATTTCATCAGATTTTGGATTGTAATTTGTTATTCCTCGAACAGATGCTTTTTTTTGTAGAATTGATGGATTTGTAAATGTCACTGACAAGTTGGTATTTCCGACGTTAAGAGGATATTGCCTTGATGCAATTATTCAAGGACTAAATTAAATAATATTGAACCTTTCAATCTTATTTATATTTTAAATGATCTAAATTTGTATATAGAAAAAGCTCGAAAATTTTGGATGAAATTATAAAAAAATTGCTCTAATAAACGAGAAAAATAAATTCAAAATAGATTAAGTTAATGCACCCACTGCCATGCCCACTTTTTTACTGCATTCTTTCTCGGAAATGGATCTATTCTTTGGTGAAAACTCAGATGATTTGATGAAGTTTTCAAAGTATTTCTTTTGTAGAATAGGAAAATAAAAAAATAATAATAAAATTAAATCCGCCCATTAGCACACCTACTTATAAAATTGAGTGTTTCCCTGAAATATCTTATTTCGATGAAAATTTCATAGTTTGTTCATTGATCCAAGAAAAAATTCATATGGACTCATTAAGAAAATAAGAAATTAATTTTTAGTAAAATGCACCCACTGCTACACCCACTTTTATTACTTTTGAACATCTTTGTAAATGATAATGGTGTGTAGATAGCATTTTACATTAAAAGATAGTTCAGAAAAGTTTTATTCAAGGACGTAGCCAGGTGTTGCTAACGAATATAAGTACCTCTCAAAATTTGATTTTAAATTTTGTATTTTTCCTTAAATGTATTTATATCTTACTTGATATCCAATAGCTTGTAACTAAAACCGCAAAGAGCAACCGATATAGAACTTTGGTTTTGATTAGACGATTCAGATCTAAATGGTTTCTCTGTTTTAAATTTGGCATACATTTCGGTTACATAATACAAATTACTAAGGCTGAATATGTCATTAATTTAGTTTTTTTATTCTTAAATGTAATTATAAATAGTGTATATAAATATACCATTTATTTCCTTACTATTATAGATACTATAAGGCAAGTTATGCATTCGTCGAAAAAAAAGTTTTGAGATAACAATCAAACATGACATTACGATGATAGCGAGGACGAAAAAAGATGGTCTAAAATTTCTGTCCATCTGTATGTCTGTCTGTCTGACTGTCTGTCTGACTGTCTGTCTGTCTATCTGTCTGTATATACAGCCCAAACGAGTGGGCCGAATTGCTTCAAACTTGGTATATAGAGGTTTTTAGGTAATGTACATATGGGAAATTTAAATTTTTTTTACCTCAAAACTAACGGTACCTGCCATATAACCGTTACGTTCAAACCTGTTTTTCTCGGAAACGGGTAGAACGATTTTGATACAAAAAATCAGTGCAGCTTTTTGGCTACGGCCGATCATATGGTTTAAATTTTTTTAAAAACGGTACTTTCCGTAGGACCGTTTTTTTTTTGCTTTCGACTATGTCATTAATGGCTTAACCGATTTTTTCGAAATTTCACACATATATAGGTTTAGGTTGGCCAAATTCTACCACTTATCAATATTTTTAATTAATATTTTTTTGTATTTTTAAAAGTATTTTTAAGAAAAAAATTTAAAAAAATTATATTTTGAAAACTGCTCATTAATTTTTTTTACAAAAATTATATTTACATGTATTTGCTGAATACCTATGAATTGGCGTTTTTGAATTTTTTCAAAATTTTTTCAAAAAGTTTAAAAAAAAATTTTTTCTCAAAAACCACAGCTTTTTAATTTTTTTTCCTCATAAATTCTAATTTATCCAAGAAATAATATGGCGTACCTTTCTTTGACCTCAAATTAGTTAAGTATTTATTTCAGAATTTTGAATTTTTTTTTTTGATTAAACCGATTTAATCTTTTGTTTTTAAGTTTATGTTTACATTATTAAATATTCAATGTCATACCAATTTATTTTAGAACAAAATTAAAGAAATTTTGTATATATTCTAATAGAAATCTCTTGCATACGATGTGTTCGAACATAAGAGAAAGTTCGTGCGACCCAGTCGTGCATTTTATTATTAACTGATTTCACCTAAGAATAAATTTCTACTAAAAATCGATTAAGTAGATGCAAATAATTTTTGACCTAATTAAAAAATTTGGTGTGCCATTTTTTGCAAGCTTCCTAGAATTTGTTTCGAAAAATGGATAATGGATGAAAATAGATGTTTTTCATGTTTAATTTTTTTTCTCATATAGAATAAAAAATTGTTGATTTCAAACGTGGTACAATTTTTATATGAGCGGTCTACCAGAAAATTCAACTCTATATAACTTGTCTAAGGACATTTTCTCTCTAGTTAATACCCAACACAAAAAAATAGTTCACCAAAATTTTCAAAAATATAATTTTGAACTACTGGCCTACAAATAACTTCATATCGGCTATCTGTTTGGCTTATCTATTTACATATCGATATATTTTTGCAGACACTAACTAAAGAGAAATCCTTTAGATTTAGGTATATGTTCAGTTTTAAGCTTAGGGACAAATATTATTCTTAAGAATTAAAGATTTAGGTTTAGATTGTATCCTACGTTTAGTGCTATCCTTCTCTGATATTTTTACGGGTTTTAAATCTAAAATTTTATTTTGGTTTTGTATTAAAAGAAATATCAGACTCTTCAAGTATGGAACGTAGATTTTTGAAAAATAAAAAAAATTATTTTCCTAAATAAATAAAAAAAAAAATCATTTTGTTTTTGTCAAAAATTCTTCTTGGAAATTACGCAAGAATTAAATAATTTAAATTTTTTTTTCTTATTTTTTGTTTAATCGAAATATTTCTGATATATTTTCTGAAAGTATTTCTGGATTTGTCTCCAATTTTGGACATAAAAGAATTGGTTTACGTTAATTGGCGTAATTTCCGGGAGCCACAAAAAAGTCGAATCAAAGCGAAATAATGTTGGATATTTGGAAATACGTATGTATCTGCCTTCCAATCCTGTATTCTACCCTTAAGTTGTAGGTAGCTATAGTTTAAGTTAAAGGTTATTAAAATAGCGATCATTGAAGTACAATAGGTATCCAAGAATCTCATAATAACTTTCAAAATAAACGTTTTTCAGAAAATAATTATTGTTGTTTTTTTAATTTTAACTATATGCCTGTAAAACCTAAGGTCTTTTAAATGCAACCTGAATTGCACGGCATGAGTTTGGCACAGTGGATTTTGAGAACCAGTTATTGACTGTCTCATTTTAACCCATGGGCGACATCCAATTAAAATTGGAGGTATAGGAAAGAATGCGCCTAGCGTGGGGATCGAACAGACACGTCTAAATTAGCAATCAAGCACTTTATCCACTGCGCCGTTGCCACCCATACATTTTCAAATTTTGTTGTCATTTATTTTAAAAGATTAGTTTTTATAGTTGGAAATATAAATGCAAACAAGGTCTATAAAAATACGCTCAAGGTTGGAGTACAACGCTTAAGCTGGGAATCGGTGGTTCCTTAGTAAAGCAGCGAATATCATTAACCTCCTTCAACTATCTAAGCATATTATTCACTCTTTAAAGAATATGTATTTCAGTCCAATTTCTAGCTTACTTTCTCTTCATCCGAATCAGAAGACCGCATCATGTGCTTACCTCCCGTTATAGTATTCAAACGTAATGTTTTTATAGTTTCTGCGTTGAAAATTATTCCTCACTTTTCTAATGCTAGTACTTGTTTGACCCTTTTAGTTCACATAATAATATAAAAAAAGTAATGACAATTATAAAATAAACATTTCAAATATATTGAGCCAAATTTAGTGCCTCCTTTTTCGTTCTTAAAACATCTACCATCCCGTGGAAGGTCTTTGCTCAAGACACGTCCTTCCGACTTGCCATTCTCTACGATCCAAATATTTCTTTTTATTCATATTAAGAGCTCTTCTGAATTAACCATGCCATCAAGTTAATCGTTCTGAAATTGGTTATCATTAATCTCTAATGCTAAAAGTTGACATGAAAGCCTTACTAATAGCGTTCTTAAAAATAAAATATAGACACATGACCATACGGCACATTACCTTATTGTTAATGCATGACCACCTGGTTTAACGTCATGTGGGTTTTTGTCATTAGATGTTCTGATCGTATTAATTCATCCGAAGATGCAGATGTCACTCATCGTTAAGGATGGTTCTTCGGCAAAAATATAAAAAAATAAAAAACTCTATTTAGATAATAAATTTGTATAACTTGGACGTGCTGCTCAAACCTATTAAAAGTCAGACTGACTGACACCCCCAAACCAAACTAGCCACCCAGTACTATATAGCCATAATATATGACAACGAAATAAATAAAATAATGCGAATTAAAAGAGACATAAATAAATAAGACACGGTAATTTTCTCCGCATTAGTTCAGCCGCCACCCCTGGAGATAAATCTGAGACAACAACCAGCTGTAGTCTCAGAACATCGCGGCACACATCTTTCCTATCCTTCTCTTTCTCTTCTTTCACCGGATGCCCGCGCTGTGTTAAAAACATATAAAGGGTATTCATAAGTTTGAATTAACTAACCTAAACCTGTAAATCTAACGTGGCCTCTCTGTTGATACTATAAACAAACTCAATTGTTTTTAAGGCAATTTACTTGGAGTAACTTATCCACTTGGTTGGTCGAGAACGTAGATCAATCACATGTCCATTTATCTTCGGCTTATGATTTATCTTAAGAGTTTATTAAATTAAAAAATAGAGAAGTTGACATTAATAAAATAAAATGGTCGCCATGATGTGTCAAAAATTACCCGTCACTATTTGCAAACGTTTCATTTTCTACAGCAATAAGACCTTTTATTTGTTATGCATTCATTCTATCAAGGATCTTCTTATCCTCGTCTATCTTCATCTTCTGTTTGTATGTGAACAAATGTATGTATGAGAATGCGATTGAAATTATATATGTGTTCAATGAGGCTGTTCGGAACAGATTAGAACACTTTAGAACAGAAAAGTACAGGATTTTGCTGTTCAATGAGAAATTTTCTGTTCTAAACTGTTCTGGTTTGGTGTTCAATGAGTCTGTTTGTAACAGTTTGGAACATTTTAGAACCGGATTTTCTGCACTTGCTTCTTAGGTAGAACAGGTTAGAACAGATTTGTGAGAACTGTCAAAACCAATTGCTGTTGTTAAAAAAAAAACATTTCGGTGTTAGATTTAGTTGATAAATCATTTTCCATGTCGGAATCATCTCAATTTAATGAAAAATATTTTTTTAAATAAATTCAATGCCATTTCAGATTATTTTTAAGAACGTTTCTACAAAAAAAGAAACCAATTTTAATTGTAGGTAAAAACAATATTTTTTTTTTGTCAGTTGACTGACTGTTCTAAGTTCTAACTTGTTCTGAAGTTTCTCACGAATCTGTTCTGTTCTGCATTGTTCTGTTTTATTCTGTTCTAACTTTTTCGTTACTGAACAATCTATATATTAAAAATAAATAGATTTTAAAACTTTTTCTGAATTTAAGTTAGCAAGAAATAAAAGCAGATTCATAAAATTATGGGAGAAAAATCTTAGGCAACAACATTTTAAACTGGAAAGCGTGGAATCAATACCCTCTTTGCCAAAGTATCGTTATATTTGTATATATTTGTGTCGTTGTTTATTTTTAATAAATTTGAAATAAATAAATATAAAGTATTTTTATAAATATTTATAGCTTGTATCGTGCAAAAATTATAAATATTTGTATCTGATGTGTAGTTAAGTGTATCGTAGATGTATTAATATTAATTTTGTATCGCAAGGATAATAGAGTTAATCTGAACAAAAATATAAAATTTTATGTTTCGTTGTAGCCGAATGTTCAGATTAACCTTATACTTACGATGCATTAATAAGTGTGTATTTTTTTTGTGAGTAATAAATATAATCTGCATTTATTTATTTGTAAATATTTTACGTTATTTTTTTTTTTACTAACGGACAGCATATATGTTGGCAATCGAGCAATCAAGATTATTGCATTCATTCAATGAAATTAGAAATTTTATTTAGTAAAAATAAACAAAAGAAAATCGTTGCTTAAATATAATAATAAGCAACACAATATTGATCCCATATATTATGCAATAGTTTACAAAAAAAAAAAACTAAAAAAAAAATCTATAAAGAGAAAAATAGTAAACTATACTTACCTACATATATTATTCTGCACTGAAATTTCGATAATCTGTTATAGAAATAATTAAATATCTTTATAATCACCTGTAATGCTATTTGTCTACAAAACGATTAAATAAAACATAAAACTGCACCTTTAAATAAATTTTCCTTAAGAGAAATCTTAAACAAAAAAATAAATAAATAAAAATAATAAAACAGCTTAATAAACAGGCACAAGTAAGATAATACAAACTCAACACCAAACCACGTAATCCACAATAGTTTAAATAAAATTGTATTTGTTTAAATAAATAATTTTTGTGTTTAAAAATTTTTTATCGTACAACAAATCACAATTTTTTTCAATCCTTTCACTGAGAAATGTGTTTAACCAATTTTTTTGTTAGTGCCTTCCGTCTTTTACTGCTAATAATTATATTACTACCACAACTAACACCACCTTTAATAAACAATTGAAAAAAAGCTTTTAATTTAGTATTTAGTTTATGATTGGCAACCATGTTCGAAAAAGTTTTTTTTGTGTTGTTATTTTTAGAACACTGCTTGAGGTAAGAGTACAATTATATGAGTCAGGTTTTTTTTTAATTATTGGTAGTTTTTTTTTTACATGCTAAATTTTGATAGTTATACTCGTAAAAGGCAGAACATACATACCTGTGAGTGTATCTGTATCTAAGGGCTTCAAAAATTGTAATCGTGAAAATTTCAAAAAAAAAATAATTAAATTCTGTAATTAATAATCTTACAAGCTATTACTTCTATTTGACTTGTATAGGGTTTGTATTTAGAAGTTTAAGTTTGTCGAAAAATTATATATCTACATTTTTTTTCAGATTTTTAAAACTTTTAGAAGACTGGTAAATAAAAGGCAATACAAATCTTCTATTAAGTAGCTGCATCGAAGGTTGTTATAGAAGTTCTTCTTTGGAAAGCTTTAAATTTTTCAATCATTATTATTTTGGACAAAAGCTATATTCTATGATTTCGATAATCAGCATAATCGCGTTAAAGAACAAACTTTTAAAACCAGGTGATAACTAGGAAAGTTTGCATACTAAATGGTCATTGACAGAAGCAAAATATTCTAAAGGCAGGTGCTAAAGAAGCTCTTATTTCGCTAAGTTTCTTTTATCGAAAGTGGTTTGACTAAAACATATGTTCCCAAAAGCTTGTCATGCTAACATCATGATAGACTTTAAGACTTGAGAACATTATCTTTATGCAAGTATAATTATATCTACTAATAATTACTAATTATTGTTTTTAATACTTCGAATAGACTTCCAATACTCTCCATTAAATAAATTACTGCTTCCTTGTTAATGCAGTAGCTTATACCGGCAATTCTTTTAATAACTGGATTTGAAATTCGTTAAGCCTTTACCACTATATCCAAGTACGAAATCCTAATTACACTCATATGTATACACTTATTTCCACTCTTATATCAAGTCCCATAAATCCTCATAATAGGTTGGCTTTGCCTTAGGTTGTAAACGTACCCAAATAATTATTAGGACAAGAACAATAACAATAAAACTAGCTTTTAAAAATGTTGTGTTATGTTTTAAAATGTACAATTGAATATACTCTACAAACATACATATTATACACACATATACTAGAAATCAAGTGTTTGTATAGATTGGGTAAGAATTTTTGTTTGCCTAAGTAAGCATGATGAAGTATACATCTTATTTTTCGATCATAAATCCATTGCAGGGTTTCCACTATTTTTTTTTTTTTTTAATTAAAAAGTGAATCTTTTTTTTTTATTCAAAGCAAACAAATGATGTCTATTGTATACAGGAAGAAAAAGTTCAAGAAATTTGTATAATATTTATTTAACAATAACTCTTGCGGCTTTTTAAACAAACCGTTGTCCACTAATTGTAAGACTGACCCAAGCCCCTCACTCGGATATCATTGGATCCATTGCGGCTCCCAGGATACGAGTGGGTTAGTTTAAGGAGAGAAGATACATGGGGAGAACTAAGTGGGGACTATCCTAACTCAAGCCGATTTTAGTATATGCTTAAATGAGTCTACACCCACTGGGGTATTCACAAAGGAAGTAATGTGCTGATGCCCATTCTGGTCATGTACATTAGGTTGTGAACCATTTGACTACCCATAATGTCTTATTAGGCCTAGTGAGTATTTTGTTTTTTTCTTAGATATATCCAGCCAAAAATTAATCGAAACCCGACAGCTGTCGATTCCTGTATATCTGTTTTTGCGAATTTGAAGACAATTTGCTGATTCTAACATTTTCTTGCATCATCAGTATAGTTATATATTTTTAAAAGCATTTTTCACAGAAAATAGTAAAAGCCTATTGTAGTTTTCTCAAAAACGACAGAAAACTTACTTGCTATAATTCATTTATTTGTGAATTTTGGTGGAAATATAAACATGCTTGACAAAACCATTTCAATTAAATTTTTGCTTTATGAATTCATTTTAAGCAAAATCACTGCTTTTTTTCCCGAAACTGTGAATTCTAAATCTAATACAGTACTTAAGGCTGCCAACTGGAAATATTGATTCCATGTGTATTATTTTAATAAGTTCATTTTATCATGCATCTACTGTTTAAATGGTTGTTAATAAACTGAACATAAATTCCACCAATATGCAATATTGCAGATAACAATCTTTTTTTTTAATTGGTCACAGATTGCAAAATAAATAAATCACATTTCACATCTAGCAAAATAGGATGATAGTCGTAAAAACAGAAAGGGTCATAAAATCGAAAATAAAAAAAAAGTTGTAGATATTCTGTCTTTAAATCAAGATAGTGGAAACCCTGCAGGGGTTGATGGTCAAACACTAGCTGCAAATAAAACTACAAATGAGATGTTAAATATCTACCCAAGCAATCTGACCAATTAATAGGACTATAAAAAAAACTATGAAATGCTAAGTATACGGCCGAGTAACTAAATATTTGCTTAATACTCATATTCATTCGATTGCGTATTTTTTGTGTCTTTTATGTTATAACAATGTATTTAGGGTAATATAATATACCTACTTATCTTAATTCAAAATCGGAGTGTAGTTTTTTGTATTATAATTTTTTCATACATATGTGTAAAAAGAAATCTATTCGGATTAAGTATTCGTCAGATTTCAAATCTGTTATTACAGACAAAGAAATAATATTGAAATTCGCAATATAAAGGGTTATCCATTTTGTGGTTTCAAAAGTAAACGTAAATAAAACACATAAAATATTTTTTTTTCATGATATTTCTTTTTAATTATAAAGAATGAACGTTGACATTATGTGTGAAACACTACATCATTTAAATGACCACCACGCGAATTGTTGCAAGCATCGATTCTTTTGAGGTAATTTTCGACCACTTTTTGACACATAATGGGCGGTATCTCAGCCATATCTTGACGAATGTTGGTTTTCATGTGCTCAAGAGTTAAAGGGTTATCTGCACAAACACGGACTTTCGCGTAGCTCCACAAAAAAAATGACAGCTGTGTCAAATCGCATGATCTTGGTAGCCAGTTGATATCGCCACGACGAGAAATTACGCGGCCAGGAAATGTCTCTTGCAATAAGGCCATATTCGCTCAAATTATGAGGCACGTGGCACCGTCTTGTTGAAACCACATATTCTCCAAGTCGTATTCTTCAATAGAAGTAAAAAAAAAGTCGGTTGTCATATGACTATAACGCTCCTAATTGACGGTGACAGTCGTTACATAGTCGTTTTCGAAGAAGTAAGGTCCAATCACATCTCCGCACCAAAGAGCGCCCCAAACAGTGACTTTTTGTGGATGTAATGGCCTCTATTCAATTGCTTGAGGATTCACAAAACCCCGAATGTAACAATTTTATTTATTAACATATCCACCGGTTGAGAAATATGCTTCGTCGCTGAAGAAAATTTTGTTCGAAAAATCGCCGTCCACCGCCTGTTGTTCAAGCACCCATTCGACGTATCTACGACGTTGTGAATGGTCAGCTGGCATCAGTTGTTGTGTGAGCTGGACTTTATATGGATGTAGATGTAGATCCAAATGCAAAATACGCCATAATGTGCCGTAAGACAGTCCTAATCCTTGAGAACGACGAGGAATCGACACATTCGGGTCTTCGGCAAACACTTTCACTTACAGCAGTGCTATTTTCAGTGGTACGAGCGAAACGATGACTCACAGGCCTTGCAATCTGTAACCAATCCAGTCTCTTCAAATTTCTTCACAATTTTGCCAATTGCTTGCGTAGTTGGACGATTATGTAAACCATAATCTCCTCTTAAAGCACGATGTGTGGCTATAACAGAATCACCATTTTTGTAGTTGGTTTTAACAAGTTTTCTGCGTTGTGCGATAGTTAAGCGATCCATTTTCGTAAATGTGAGACTTTCAACTTAACAAAAAAATTGGTTTAACAACTTAGTTTGACATATGTCGAATTCCAGCCCTATACTTTCGAAACCGCAAAGTGGATAACCCTTTTGTTTTGAATTGAAATCATCCAAATTGTTATTAATGACCGCCAATAGGGGTGTTAGAAGAGCTGTCACATTAAGAGAATTAGCTTATGAATTGAGATACTGCATGTAATCTAGAGAATACCTTCTAGTCCTTAAATAATTAAGAGCTCATGTTGAAGCATATGATACTACCAATGCCTAGGTCTTCTATTGTAGAAATAATTTCCCACGTAGACTTAGGCCAAGGAAGAGTTAAGCGATTTTCTCAAAGCTTTGCTGCGCATCATAATGATTAGTTCTTAATAAATACATATGTACAGTTTTTTCTTTCTTATGTGCACATTAGAAAGGATTGTCTTTTTTTTCAAGTGAGAGTACTTATTGATCAAAAGATTAATTGTCGATTTTATTCGTCAATCCTGAGGTTCGGGATCCCAACTGAACACTTTTTTGGTTCTGACGATTCTGAATTTTAATGCGAACATAATTGAGTACGTGGAAATAATCAAAATCAAAAATAATGTTTGTTGAAAAATTATGATACAAACAATGACAACTTTCGAGTGTGATGTTCAAGTACATGAATGTGTGAATGCTTTTTGATTCTGATTTCAAATCCCGAAGCAAAATTATCTTCTTTTCAAAATCAAAGTTGTTATTTCTTCCAATTTGAACACTTTCCGAAGATCTCAGAACGCTTCCGGATTGGTGTGTTACTTACGAATGAGCATAGTGGATAAGATGCTCAAAAGAAATTCTCAGCGTGGTAGATCCATGCATCCCGTTGTTCAGAAGATTTTCCAAGATATTTAATCTCTCAGTAAGCAAGCTCTCAAATTCCTTTCATGGTACTGAGTTTGCCTAATTTGGAATTAATTTTAACTATCAATAAGTTACATTCTATATTTTTACTTTATCCTTTTTTGAATGTCACTTTTACTCTCCAAAGATTACATCTTATCAACGGGAATGATGGTGCCCAGCCAAGTTCTGGCACTACACCCTTTTAACGGGAACAAACTCAGGCGATTTTCGACCCCCCTCTAACTTCAGTACCAATAAAGTCAAAAACTTCAAATTCTCAGCATTTGCTAAGCGAATCAGGCTTAGGTAAATTTCTAATTTCCAATTCTTTAGCATTACTAGTTCCCGAGATATAAGAGTGCAAAAGTCGCAAAAACCGTAACTTAGTCAGTCAGTGCAATTCAGGTTGCATTTAAAAGACCTAAGGTCTTACAGCATACAGTTAAATTAAATTTGCCAGGTAAACCAACGCAATTTAAGTCAGTAATCATTAAACAACATATTTCTCTGATAATTTGGAGGTTCTTTCATATTTGATATTTAACATTAATAAACCTAGAACTTGGCGTACTTTTAGATCTAACTAGTTTTCACGGCTAACTTGTTATGTAAAGGTTTTTGAATACAGAAGAACTTGGCTACTTTTTTAATATTTATGTTTTTGGTGTGATAGATTAAGCTGCAGATAGCATGCTGAGAATGTAGTTCAATTTAAAAACTATTGATAATTTCGAGATAAAGAGAAAAGGAGAACATTCAGAACTGGCAAAATAGGCTTCAAGATTTTTAGTTCCATTCGCAACTTCATACCTATGCCAACTCAACGTAGGTATATTAAAACTAAGAAGAGAAATAGGCTTAGTTTGGAAAATGATTTAATTGTTAACGTCTTAACGATAAAAACAAGATTTAAAAATACCTTTAAAAATAAGATACACACGTCTCGTTAAAACAAATCTGTGTCAGGACTTACAATATGCAAATTACTAAGCGCAAATCTTGCTCAAAATATGCTAAACGGTTTCTAGTTTCTAGTTTTAAAGTTATGTTGCGCAATTCATTTGATTTTCAATTTTAACCGTGTTCGCGTGCATTTGCTTAACACGCGACTGTCCTTGTAAATCTTGCGTTTAGGAATTTGGCCAACCATTGTTTTTTAATCTTACCGACTTGCTAGCGCGACCTACCGATTAATCCTTGGCAACCCTCTAGGAGTCAAACACTTTGAAAAATACTGATTTAGAGTTATGTTTGATTATTGTTAAGGCTTACGCTTAGGAATTACATAAACTAAATTCTAGGGTATAATATGTTGTTTGCAGTATTAACAGTTGTTGATTTAACTTTAAAAAAAAATATAAAACGAATCAATATTAAAAGGACGTTGATGAAAAATTATGCTATACAAAATATTCAGAACATTGCGCCTGGTGGTTGAAGTTCCCTTCTATTTCGTTAACCTTTTGAGTAGTCCTTCACATAGCACGAAACTTATCAGCGAACCCCCTGTTTGACAAGCTCAAAAAATGTTGTTCTAAATTTTACCACCCCCGACCAACGATCAGATACACTCACGGGTAATGTACGCTTCCGATAAATACTACTGCAATAAATTTTTTTTTAAATCTATGTAGGTGTAGGTACTTAACTGAGTCAACTAAATAAAAAAAAATGCTTTTTATGCATCCTTTTTTGTTTTCGTTATTTATTTTGTTCTCAATTATAGCGTTGGCGCTTTCAAAATTGGCTTAATATTTTTTTTCTTTAATAAATTAACATTCCGTTTATAATTTGTTTTTTTCTTTTTATTTTGTAAACCTTTTAAATAAGGGTACCAACTCAAAATCAGTTGTTTTGTTTTCCCTTTTTGCTAGCTTATTTTCTTTTCTTTTCAAATGCAAGGTAATTTGAGTCTAGGAAAGTTCTTGTCGTAATGATATTCGCTTCTTGCTTCTTTTTTCACAACAACTCGGCTGTAAAATTGTGAAGCGCATACAAAGTTTTGGCAGAAAGCGTAAAGTTTTTTTTTTTGTAATTTTTATTTAGGTTTTGACTTTACAGTAAATGCATTTACTTGAAAAAGTTTTCAGTTTTGTTTATTTTTTTCTTTGTATTTTGTATTCAGAGCAAGTTTATTTCTTAATTTGAATTCTGTCACACAGTTGAATACGATGTTACGAGTATATATATGCATATTTTGTTGTGGTAAAAAAAAAAAAATTGCTTAGCTCATTTTATTTTTTCACAGGCGTGTTAAAAATCAATGAAATATACAAACTGTTGTGAAAGATATCTAACTTTTTTAATAGAAAAGATTTTTTTTTTGATTTTACAGTTTAACTATAATCTTGTTGAGAATGCAATTTACTGCTTTAACACTGCTGCAATACTTCTTTGTTTAATTTACTTAGGTACTCAATATTTTGTTTAATTTCTTTTTTCGTAGAGTATCAATTCAATTGTAAGGTGTTGTTATAAGTAAGACTTGTTTGTGAAGCACTTCAATTATATATCTTAAAAATCAAGATATTATGTAATCACAAAAGCTAGTTTGATAATATGAAATAATTAATCTTAATAAATAAATGTGTTTTTATATAATTTAGGTAAATTAAATTAAAATTATAATTTTCTATTCTTTATAAATTTCTTATAATTACCACTAATGCTAACATTATCGTAAATCTAGTACTTTTTTTCTTGGAAATCAGTGTCATATGTTCATAGAGTGTATTCAAAAGGTGTGTCAAAGTAAGGACAATAATAAAAATTATTTGAATTTAAAATGTGCGATTTTAAAAAGTAATATTTGTTTTAGAATTAAATTTGTACAAAATAATGTAAAATGTGTTTGTGTGTTAATTTAGAAGAATTTTCTGTGTTTTTTTTTTTAATAAGGTGGTGTTTTCGATCTGCAAAATAATACTAAGGGACTGTTTCAGGGTTTATACTTACAGTAATTTTAGTGTATAACAACGCCATAACAAACCGATTTGATATTTCCATTCAAGCTGTCAAAAACAAGGAAGTAATTTCGCAATATATGTTTTCTTCGCAGTAAAATACTCTTCGTCTTAGCTAAACCAAAGGGGAATTAGTTATAGTTTAAATAGCAACTCCATTACAGATAGCTTGACTTCCCATATAAGTTATCGATAACAAAGATGTAATTTCATAAGAGTTAATAACCGATATGTCTCTAGGATTAACTGGGAACAAACACAATGCATTTTTGTATGAATTCGGAAATTAAACTTTTCATATAATCTACCGATAGCAAATAGAAATTTGGTACATAATTTGTCTTCAGAATAAAAGTTAATTCCTCAAAATTTTCCGGAATCAAATAAAACAAAGGTAAATTAACGAAATGCAGCTTAATAATGACTTTATCTAAGAAAATCTGACGTTTCCATACAAAATATCGATAACAAAGAGTTAATTTCCTAAAATAATTTTTCTTCGGAATAAGAGTTATCCCTGACAACTCTATGGGTGGTGTTAAGCTAAAGAAGAAATAATATTTACTTATAAAGCGATGTCATAATAGAAAATTTTATTTTTTCGTGCAAGTTATCGATAACAAAAAGTTTTGATTCATACACTTTTTTTGTGAGAAAGGGTTAAAATTTAAATAATATCTGGACATTTTGGTTAAACAACTACTCTATATACAAAATATAATATTCCGATAAAAATATCGATAGCAAAAATGTAACTTATTATTTTTCTTTGGAGTTAGAGTTAAGTCCTGAAAATAGTCTGAACAAAGATAAATCATAGGGGGCTTACATTGTTGGTTGCTTTTTTAAATAGTCAGACTATGAAAGCAAATATAACACTTCCATATAAACAATCGATAACACAAAGGTAATTCGGTACATAAATTTTCTTCGGAGTTAAGTTTAAGCCCTCGATATTCTCTGAATAGAGGATGTATAAAGGCGAATTTAATTCAGAAAATTTGGTATTTCTGTAGAAATTAATTATATCGATAACAAAAACGTAACTTTTCTTCTTTTTAAAGGTTAAGGCTTACGCTCAAAAATTTGAATTGCTTAACTAAAGTGTAATAAGTTATAGTTTCCACAGCAACTCCACCACTGAAAATATTATGTTTGCCTACAAATTATCGATAAACAAAACTTAATTTGCACCGTTAGCACAGTTATTTTTTTGATATAAACTTAAATCCCGGAGGAAATCCTTGTTGTTGTATTTGTTTTGCAATTTGGTAAGGCCAAACATCGCTTTTCCGTATTGTCTGCTTCCATTAAAACATAATGTGGTCTTAGTAGTTAAAGAGCATTTTTTTAAAAAGTTGGATTCATAACTACATTCTCCTTCCCTAACCACTTCCACATTTCTTTCAAGAAGTTTTAATTAAAATTCTTCAATTCAATTTCATTACCATAGCTACTAGTTCATGCTTTAGAAGAAATATGATTGCGAATCCATTCAAACAAATTACCAAAGCATATACTACTTTTAAGCTCGAAATCATAAGGTTTTTCCTTGTGATTTGGTTGATAAAATACAAATTCACATTTTTTTTAAATTACATTTTCCTTTAATAAAAAATTCCAATCCGTGTTTCCGTCTCTTTATGACTTTCATCAAATTAATTCACTCGAGAGTAAAATAAAAAAAAAAATACTGATCCTTCTGTATGACTTCAAGACAAAGTGAATGTACTATACCCAAGTTGCATGTAGCACCATTAGTCTAACTCTCTCTTGCTGTTGCACTTTTAATGTTCATTGAACTTAAATATGTATTTATAAAAGGAAGACAACTAAACAACAACAACAATAACAAATAAAAAATCCTCATTCAAAAGCAATAGGCACTCAAATAAGAGTGCACATAGGAAAGTTGTGATTTTGCAAAAATGAAATCTCAGTCAACTTTAGTTTCTCAATCGTAGGTAAGTTATAAGCACGGTATATCCTATATCCTGTATACATATTCATTGCTGGCTATCAACGACGACAACGAGAATGACGACAACGTTCCCATTTACTAAACATGTAATTTTAAAGCAGAGAATGAGCGCCAGCACCAGCAACAAACGCCAACGCCAACGCCAACGCCAACGACACAATCATTCAAAGGATCACAAGGAAATGTATTAAGGAATGAAACGGAAAAAATCTTCTCGCATGAGTCGACCTCGATATTTCGATTTTTTTTCTTCTATTTCCTCCAGAAACTGAAAAATGAGTATCAAGTAAAATATATGGAAACAAAATCAACTCCTTCTAAGAGCTAAGACTCCTTCATACAATGGATATGGATCCTCAAAACTATACTTTTCTTATACCACCTACCTACATTTTTCTTGGAAGCAAACAAGGATAAAACGGAATGTCTTTGATTTTGAAAAATGTATTGAATCCAACTGTAGTATATATTATATACTGTATAGACTGGGGGCGAGAAAGGGGGACACAAAAAACACGTGATGCATTGCTGTCGACTTTTATATAGGTATGATAGATAAATCAATGCTCTGTAGTATTTGCTCACAATAATAAAAGTGTTACACTCATATGAACAAGAAATCAAATCGGCTTCTAATGAATAATACATTTCGCAAACGCGATTGGTGAACATTAAGTATGATTTCTGTCATTGATTATTATTTTTTTCTTTTCGAATTTAGGTTGGCAAAAAAGACATTCGAAAGCATTTGCATAATATTCAGCATGCATCGCAGAAATGCGTTTTTATTATTTGTAATAGATACCAGTCGAATCGAATTGATATTAAATGTATTTTCTCAAAGTGTCATACTTAGAATGTTGTGTTCATCGTAAGTTCAAGAAAATTAGGTTAAGTGCGTATCTATACTTATTGGATAAAATAATATCCTTGGGACTTAAAATTAGTACAAACCTTGATTTCACCACTTCTTAAATTCAAAAGACCCCATCATTCGGATCTGTTTTCTGGGAATATTAGATAAAATCTCTTTAATGGAGAATTCTGTCGTAGAATTTGATAATTTTATTTCTGCGTTAAACTTGCAAGTTGTACAAAAAAATAAATTTCCCAAAAAAACACGTCTATAAAAGAAAATAAAACAATTGTGAAAAAAGTAAAATAAAATTTAGAATACAAATTTCATACAGGTTATCGTAAATTTTAGACTCAACAATTGTCAAGCACGAATTTAATCAATTGAACAATATGCAGTTATTTCGCAAAACTTTCTTTTAGTTTTTGAATAAACTCGCAAAAACATCGTTTCGCAAATTAATTTTGTTTGCGGATTTTCATATCGCATAAAAATAGTGTCGGCAATTCGGTTTTTTGTTAGGTTTTAGTAGTAGTAGTAATGTGTGATTTTATTAATTCTTTAAGCTTAAGTTATTTTACATTGTTCACAATATTAAGCATTGGCTTTTGCCGTCAACCGAGATAAAGAATGTTTTCCTAATAAAAAGTTTGGATAATCACTAATCACATTAAGATTAGAATATATATTTAATAGCATAATTATATAAAAGGCTTCATTTAATATTTGTTGACGATAACTTAAGTCGGTTTTTATGTATGAGTATAGGCAGTTCCAGTTTTCTCCATTCAGTATTCGTACCAATTCATCAACTGATAATATGATTTTACCCCAGATTGATACTTGTATCGGTTTGAGAACAGGGCATACTCCGATAAAGTGCTGAGTGTCTTCGTTTATTCTTAGGTTGCACAAGGTGCATGCTGGGCTTATATTCATCCTATGTGGCAAGCTGTTGAGGGGTAAAAGCTCACCTCTGGCTTTAAAGATAAGAGATATCATGTCATGGCTGTAGTCGTCGTGGAAATAATTTTCCGGCCCGAGATCATGTCTGAGTATTTTATAAATATTCCTTGTTTGGCTCATTTGACTTTGCATACGGAAGTTGTTTCGTGCCGAAACTTCAGCTTTCTCCAATATTTCCAAGTGTGTTCTTCTTAGAGTTGTAACATTTTCATCTATTATTCTTATATTATGCTCTTGACCATTCATTGAAGAGCTGCGTATTCCTGCTTTGAAGGTGTTTGGCGATTATGTATGTGAGACGATAAGTAGGTTGCATCATGACTTTCCGGATGTATGAAAAATGTAGTCCCATTGTATATATGTGTAACAGCGGTAGACCAGTCTCAAGGTGCAGCATGTAATTTAGAGTGTTATATGATAGTCTCAATATTCGTTTGATGAAGTATCTAAGTAGCTTCTCCACTTCTTCAAATTGGTGTAGACCCGAAACCTGTGCCGCATAACACATAACTGATCTAATCACTGCTTCAAAGACCTTGAACTTAGCGCTCGGATGAACACTGTTTTTCCTGAGTACTCCACTCCAGCTGCAATTTATTGTGCGTTTAGCCTCTGCCAATTTGTTTTGAAGGTGTTTCTTAAAAGAGCACTGTGGCGTGATGAGTAAACCAAGGTATTTATATTCTTTGACCTTCTACAGCTCTTCGTTGAGCCAGGTTCATTTTTCGTTTCTCGCGTATCTTCCCGATCCATTTCGGAAAACCATGATTTTGGACTTACTGGTGTTGAGATTTAGATTCCATAAATTGCAGTATTCGTTCAGCTTATTTATCATCAATTGCATCCCGTTTGGATTATGGGCAAGTATTACAATATCGTCTGGGTAGAGCGAGGTTTTATCTTCATTCCTGCAAATGTTATTTCTCCCGGCAGGAATTCTCCAAGATCATCCAGATATATTGAGAATAGTAGCGGGATGAGAAGACATCCCTGCTTTACTCCTGTTTCCGTTTTAAACCATTCGGATAAGATATTTCCATCCCAAACCGCAATCAGATTTCCATCGTAGTAGTTGTGCAGTACTCTTCGCATTTTGGTTGACAGTCCTAGATTGCTGAGTTAGTATAATAAAGCTTTCCTATTCACAGAGTCAAATGCAGCCTTGAAGTCCACAAAGAGTGCATACAGCTTTTTTCCATTGTCCAAGTATACTCGTGCTATGCTCGTGAGGGAGAAGATGTTATCAACCGTAGAATATTCTTTGGGGAACCCAGCTTTTAGCAGGTTTTAGTATTCAAACTATTGATATCCGTTTACATTTAAATTGAGATAGATTAGAGAATAGAAAATTATGGAGCATTATGGGAAATATGATACATAATTTAGGAGTAATTCATTTTAAAATATCGCAGGCAGAATAAATTAAGAAACTTATCATTACTATGCAAGAAATGAAAAACGAAATAATAATTACCAATAAACAGAATGCAACAAAGTGCGAGAATTACAAGGTTTTTCGAAAAAAAATAAATTTCGAAAATTCAATTTTTGCTTTTCTAAGCACTTTTAATATCATTCAAGTTGAGTATGCTACCACCAAATTTTATTTCTCTTATTATTTTGGATGGAATTATAGCTATTTCACGACTTGCGAAGGTCGATAATCAGATTTCTTTGCTAGTAGTGCTGCTCTACTTTTTCATTTTAATTGAAAAGATTGCATTGTCAGAAAATAAATATAAAACAGCCAAAAATTTACTCCGTCAGTTGATATGGTAGTATAATCCATGTGGTACCACCATCTAGAGCTGGATGAGTATGGTCCTCTTTCAGTGCTATTTTTCCGAGTTTGTACTTTTCCAGAAATTTGAGTACTTGAAGCATTTTCTGATTCTCAGAACCCAATTCGCTCTTCTCTACATATGTGGTACGTAAGTGCAAATTGTAAATATAACCTGTATACCTCGTTTATCTTCAAGGTGCTGTGCTCACTAATCAAAGAATGTGTGTGTGGCGTCTTAGGTTAAAGTCACCACTTAATATACCTGTAATAATAATAAATGTTAAATTTGGCCTCCTCTTCTATTTCAGGCTTCACGGTAAGGTCTTAGATTAGCCTTCAAAAACGCGCACTTAATCTAACCTAATTAACCGGATTTTACTGTGAAATAAGTGGTGTATGAAATTCATTAGTATTTTATGATTTTGTGCTAGAAATTTTGAAAAAAAAAATCTGCAAACTTAGAGAAAGTACATAAACGGGAAAGCTCCAATTTTACAGCATACAGTACCCTTTTTGAAATTTCCAAAATTCAGGCTATCGGGGACCTAGAGCAGGTCCACATATTTAATGAATGTTTTGCTACACTCAAAAATTTTCATGTGTAAATAGTTCTAATAACTGCGTACATTGTACGAATTTTATTCGTTATTTTATGCCACGAATGGTATTGGTACTTTTTTAGATTTATTAGTATATATTACCAATGGTGTTGTTTTTCATTTGTGCATTCTACGACTTCATTCGTGTATTGAACGAATAGCTTCGTAGTATTTACTAATGCTTTTACTTTTCATTAGTTAATTTTACGGCGCCATTCGTATATGGTACAAAATTCCCTGAAATTAAATTTAGATAATAATAATATGTGGTGTTTTATGCTGAAATAATTTCCCGAAAATTATATTGACAAAAACAAAAATCACAAAAAAATATAAGGTACTCATCTCGGAATTTTCGCAAAAAGCGGATTCTATATTTTGCCAATCATCTTAATTAACTTTTAGTGATTTCACAAAATTTTAATTGTTCGCTGATATGTTTAAGAATTTAAAGAAATAATTAGTGTAGTTTTATTATCCCTCTAGGTCTAGGTTTTAATTATTCTTACTTTTAGTTTCAATGGAAAACTTTTATTTAAATTTTGGGCACTTCGAAAAACATTACCAAACACGTTAAGAATTTAAAACCACTGAAATAAATAACGGGTTGCGACCAGGCTGCAGTTTTTTTTTATTTTTACTAAAAATTCGTGTATTTTACGAATAATGCGTATTTTTATTAATAATTAGTGAATTCTACTAATGATTCGTATGGTTATCCACGAATAAGGAATTTTTACGAATGATTTGTAAATAGTACTATACCGTGTATTTTTTTTCCGTGGGTAGGTGTAAAACCTTCAAAAGGCTCTATGAGGACCGAAAAACGCGTGCTAATAGGAGTGTCAGATTCTTACTGCACTAAAAACACCTCCTCCTCCCGATTGCAACTAAGTCGAAATTTATCTAGCAATTTATTTTGAACGAATTTAATTAAAGTGTTGCAGGTAACTATCCGGTGATAGTTCCTGCTTATACCGCGATTTTAAAGCAGATTCTCGTTTAGTGCATCAGATCGGAAGGCTTTGTCCTTCGCAGGCGGCGTACTAAATTCGTCTCATCGATAATTATTGCAGTGTTGTAATAGCCGTTTTCTATGATTTCGGGCAACATTTTTTATTTCATCGCGAACCGTGGGAACACCGAGATCTCTCTGGAGATCTTCGTTTCTTATGTACCAAAGTGCGCTTACAAACGATCTTAGGAGTTTATTTTCAAATGTTTGTAAGGTATTTAAATTAGAATCTCGCGTACAACCCCAAAGTTGTATACCGTAAGTCCAGACAGGCTTAAGCACCTGCCTGTACAAAATTAGCTTGTTTTCGATACTGAGCTTAGAGTGTTTCCCGAGCAACCAGTAAATATCTCTGAGTTTATTATTTAGCTCTTCGCATTTCTTTTTGACATGCGGTTTCCATTTTAATTTCGCGTCTAAAGTCATTCCGAGATATTTTGCTTCGTTAGCAAACGGAACTTGAACCGTATTAACAAATACCAGTAATCTATTAGTTTTCTTATACGTAAAATCAACATGGACTGATTTTGGTTCGTTGAGCGATATCCGCCATGTTTTTGTCCAATCATTGACATTATTCAGAGCTTTTTGTAATTTTGTCGTAGAATCATTTATCGTTTGGCCCACTGCTAGTATTGCAGTGTCGTTAGCAAACGTGGCTACGATAGTGTCTTCTGTTTGAGGTATATCACGTGTAAATAAAAGGTACAATATTGGACCTAAAACACTTCCCTGTGGTACCCCACCCACTATTTCTTTGAGATCCGAGGAATCGTTAATACCGTGTATGAACCTACGAATGTATTCGTAGATAAAATATCAAAAAAAAAAATAGCTCTACTAATAATTCGTACATTCTACGAATAATGCGTACGGTCATCTCACGAATGAAATTTGTCTACTAATATTAGTTTTTATTCGCAAATAGAACAAATTCATTAGTAAATAGTAAGAATTATTTGTAAAAAAAATACGAATTATTCTCGAGAGGAATTTGGTAATGTTATTCTTATAAGTAATATGTACACCATAATTCGTACAATGCACTAACCAAAATCATCTAATTTTGGTTTGCGAATACTCGTAGTATTAGTACATACCACGAATGTATTCGTGCATATTACTACTTCTATTAGTACAATTTCACGAATGGATTCGTAAAAATTTCATAGTACTAATATTTCGTACAATGCACGAATATTTTTGAAACGAATATCATTCGTAGCCATTTTACTAATAAATTTTTTGGGTGTATCGTAACCAGCGTTGCCGGAAAAAAAATTTTGTAAGTGCCTATGCTGACAACAGAAAGTGCCATTTTAGGCCACTGGGTGCCACCAATAATAAGGTAAAAAAATTCCGAAGATTTCATATGCAATTTTTAATTTTATTTATTGCAGGTCCAAACTAGTAATAAGAATAAATAAACAAAAAAATAATAAATTATAAGTTAATAGATAAAATAGAAGAAATTTATTAAACGAAACATATAAAATAATAAATAAAAGGATCAATTAACAATATAAGTCTTTAAGTGGTATGAAGTGCTGGCAAGTTTCAGCCTTTATTATTTCTTTAAACGACAGAAGTGAATTTATAACTCTACATGTAATGCCGGTAGTCCACTACGTACTTTTCATTCAACTCCATCTTTGGATGCAAACATTTACGACTGCACAAACTTGCGTTTATCACGTTGGGAGCTCCGTACACATAGTTGACAAACGTAGTGAAATATTGAATAACCTCGTACACCTACTTGATCAACTCGTTTAATTATTGGATAACTCCGTACATCTTGTTGATCAACGTATTCAATTGTTGAATAGCTTCGTACATATTATAGTTGATAAACTTACTCAAAAGTTGAGTAACCTCGTACACTAGTTGATAAACTTGTTCGATTTTGACAAAAAAAAAGGAATTTCAAGTTGATTAACTGCGTTTTTGATAGGCTTGTGCAACAAGTTGATGGACGCAATCATCCAACGGAACGCACAACATATATTTTCACCTCAACGGCCAACACCAAACAAAATTAAAAAAGTTGATCAACGAGTTGAACAAATAATGTGCAACACATTATCTTAAAAACGTTGCTCAAGGCGTTAAACCAATATTTTCAACGAGCAACTCGTACTCGAGCTATTCGCTGAGCAACGATCTCCAACCGGATTAAACTCGTTGGTTGTATGGAATTGAGGACATCGTACAATAGAGTTGAATCTGTTGAACTTGAAATTAGTGCGCTGAATGCGAAGTGGCGACCCGCACATTAAGAAAGTCGATTTTTATTATGGGTTTTAATGAAACAACCCGTTTCGCTGATACATGTGGTAAAAGTAAGTTTGATCATGAACTAGAATGTATTTGCAAACATTTTCTCGTCGATTCCTAGAGTGCTATTTGAAGCGCTTGAGAGCCACAGTGCCATTTAAATTAAAAAGTGCCAATAATGCATGATCGTGCCACTTCGGCAGCGTTGATCGTAACCGTTTACAACTACCAAAATCGGTTTAATGCATCCCCGCTGGGACCTGCGCTAGACCGTATTGAATATTTTTCACTAGTTTCAGCATTCATCTTCTAAGCTTCACGGAATTTTGGCCATACAAATGTGCCTGTCAATGGAGTTCATTAATGTGACCTTCAATACCATCCGTACGATATTCAAGAACTTTCAGGATGTGATACAAAGAATAGGTTTATATATAGGTACTAGATGACCCGGAGAGCTATGTTCTGTCTTAAATTCAATAAATAAGCAAATTTTGGATTTTATTAAGTTCGATTATTGGTTGGGAAATATAAATAAGAAAATTAAGATTTTTGATGATTCTTTATTGTTCATGTATTTCGGTTCATAGGTTGCCCTCTTCGACATTTTTGGTTTTTTTATCAGTCGCTAGAATAAACAACTGAGATGATCTTCCGACCCGTGAACATGTCACATATAACTGACCATAGGAAAAACATGGATAATCCAGATTTGTTAATCGTCATGGCGAATGGAAGACGGACGGGAAATTGAAGGCTTTTAAACTCAAGCGGCATATTGGTTGGGATCATCGGGATCCTCGGAATGAGAACTTCCTCACCTTCGAAGTTTCCTTTGAGTATCGTCGCGTAAATTACATTGTTCACCAATTTACTTAACACCAAACACGTAAAGTTTCACAGTTTTGGTTGGCTTATGTTTCGAAGCATGATTACTACGGAGCCAACCCTTAGGCTTGAATTGTGTGGTGGTAAGCCAGGCACATCCAAGGAGTTTAAAAATTCAATTGGATAGTTGGTGGCTTCATCTTCATTACTTTGGTACACAGTCAATAGATTTGAATGAGTGCATTGTTGCAATGATATCATTCTGAATTATGTAGATTAGATCATGTACATATTTATTCTTAGCCACTAATGATGTTTGGGAATACTTTGGTGATAAGTTCGTTTTCCTATGAGACAATGTTCAAGAAATTATGAGGAAATGAAATCAATCCGCTCGATTCGTCGACAGGAACTCGACCATTACCGATAGTCAGCAATTGCTCAAAGAAGTCTTAAGCAGATGCATCATTGAGAAAAGCAACTCTCATGTTTGTTGTCAGCTGAAATTTCTTCACATAAGCCATAGATTCGATGATTTGAGGCTATTTCGTCAGCAGCCGTTGGTCTTGGAATAACTGACAATGTTAGGCGGAAATCGCCAAACAGTAAAATCATTGCTCATCCAACACATTTCGAGTCATTGCGAAGATCTTTTAATGTTCAGTTAAATACTTCTATGCGCGTTTTTGCGCCTATGTGCATGCGTCCCAGATGATGATTTTGGATGCTGATAAAACTTTTGCCATTGCTGAGTTGTTGGCAATACTACATGTTGGTTTTTCAATAGTTTGAAGATTTAGCGGTAATTTTAATGCTGATTGAGCAGTATGGGATCCTTCTAACAATGTGCCTGCTATTCCAAAAGAAGCAACTGCAACCGAAATTTTGGATATCGCACAGTGGCTAAAACTACTGACATGAGGAATGTCTTACCAGTTCCACCATGTGCATCCAGGAAATATAAACCAACATTTCCATCATAAATAGCCTTCATTAATGTAACACAAACTTCCTTTTTTTGTGTGATCATATTCACATTTCGTACATGAGGTAACACATGTGTTCAATCAAGGGTAAAGGCCGATTATGTATCTCCTCATTCATCTCAATATCATGATTTCTCAAACTGACACGAATTTGATGTAAAATATCTTCTGACATATTTTAATTCTATTTGTGCCACAGGTTAGATGGATTCGATAGAAGGCATGTCGAAATGATGTTAGCAAATAATGTGCGGGTCTGATTTGGAGATGCATTGATATTGGCTTCAAGGGTATCGTTTTGTAGTAAATTTAGTTATTTTATTTAGTTATTCACATGCAAATACGATATGTTGGAAAAAGTATATCATTAACAATCCGTAGTGTCCCAAATGACGTTGGCCCACTCACATTTACCAGCATCAATCGCAAATAGAAGCATTCCTTGATTATAACAGATTATTGATTTCTGAAAAAATTTATAATCATCAAATTTTTAACAATACTTGACCATAGACAAAATTACGCTTAGCTGTCATTTGCGTTTTGTTATTCAGTGTCAGATGCGTTTTTGTTTTACCACGTTTTATACGACATGCATTCTGGTTCTAAGCTACCTCCTCACCAATTATCAGCCGAATCGGTTCAGCCGTTCTTGAGTTATTAAAAGTGTAACTAACACGACTTTTTTACATATGAAAAGATATTTAAAGTTATTGCATTATTTCACTTTCCTTATTGGTAAACAAGTACTATAAAATACTAAGTCTTATTTGTACATTGGTTAAATAAATTAATTGAATTGAATTGAAATTGAAAGGTGACTTCAACTCTTCTTGAAAAAATCATTCCAGAGGATAACATTATTGTTTTCTTCCAGCACCTTTGAATGGACTTTGGATTTTTGAAACAAAAACATGAAACCAGGCTGACAAATTGAATGACTTGAAGGATTTCGTTTGATGATTGGTCTTTGGGAAGATTTGGTTTCAAAAGGACGGAGTAGTGGTTTAAATTTTAATGGTCACTGATGGCTGATTTGTGAAAATACTGCACGTAGAGCCTGATCGTAATAACAAGCGATTTGGAAAGGCCAGCATTCTCTATCAATTTAGTACAAATTTTTGATTTTTTTAAGGACTTGTCGATTTTAAAGTTGAATAAAACAAGTTGTATATGAGATATCAATAAGTTTGTATCTTTTTTTGAAAGCCCTATCAATGAAATTAAATGTAAAATAATAACATCGTTCAAATGGCCGCCGCGGCTTCGCAGTTTGGTGCGCATTCGAAAGGTCCAATTTTCGATGACTTACCGCAGAAGTCAGGCTGAATTTGACCGATGGCATCGATTATATTGTCTTTGAGGGCCGCGGAATCTTGTGGCTTATTCGCATAGACCTGCGAGCCTGCGACTTAAGAAAGCCCCACAATAAAAATCACACGATTTTGGTGGCCAATTTACGTCGGCGCGAGATAACCAAGTCATGAAACCGCTCGTGCAGAATATCGATTGTGTATTGAGCTATGTGGCAAGGGGCACGTAGCGCCATCCTGTTGAAACAATATGTCTTCGGTATCCATTCAGACCACAAGAAGTTGGTGATCATCGACCTATATCGATCGCCGTTGACGGTGATGTCCTGGCCAGCATCATTTTGCAAGAAGTAGCCATGACGCCTCCAGCCCAAAATCCACACCAAACAGTTACTTCATTTGGATGCATTGGAACCTCGTGAATCTCACTTCGATTGGTGTCGTCCCAAATCCGTCAATTTTGCTTGTCCACGTACCCATTCATCCAAAAATGGATCTCATCGCTAAAGGGGCACAACGCGCGCATCGTTTCTATTAGAGAACCCTCATTTTGAGAAAAGAGTTTTATCATTTGCACGACTAACTCGATGCTGTAACTTCCCGTGATGATTTGTCTTTAGTGACTAATTAAACGACGATATATTGACTGAAAGTAAGAGAAACAATATGACCGCCACAAGCTGTCAAAATTAGCCCGTCCCTATTTTAAAACCCTTTAGAATTATTGCCAACATCTCAAAGCGGCCAGTCCCTATTCTGGGTACAAAAGATTATAATATAAGAACTAGAACTCCTAACTTCTAAATATAAGCAAGTTTCATCAGCTGAATAATAATAAAATAATTTTTGGAACAATAATTGCATTTGAGAATTCAGCAAATGTATTTTAAAACAAAAATATATTTATTTATATAGAAATCAGAAGTGTCAAAAAATAATAAAACTCAAGTGCATAAGATCTGCACTTTAAACAAATTTGAATCCCCTAAAAACGTTATACAGTTAGCAGCAATAGCGTAAGTGATACAGTTATTGACACTGCAAAATTTCAGCCTAGCTATTGACACCCTCTTCTTACAGAACGTTTCATTTGTACAAATCTGAACGGTTCCCACAACTATTTCGTTTAACTTCTTCCCTGTTTCTTATTCTCTCACTCTTTATTTTTATATAGTTAGGAGCTAGTCAGTTTAGTTGTGAATTCCGAAACCTAAACATGACTGTTACCGGCCTTTGTATTTTGTGAAAAAAGTCTGTATTTCGTTAAGGAATCCAAACATGTTAGTAGATAATTTAATTATATTTAATACAAGCTTCATCATATTAGTTGATTATAATGAAATATAATGCCGTGGAGGAAGATTTACCTGATTTTTTATTGTTTTTCTGTTGATATATATTTAATAAAATGGGGTGTCAACTATTGTGTTAAGATTTTAACAAATCCTATAATTGACACCTCTGTGTCAATAACTGTACAAACGTTGACACTGTGAATATAGTTGTACTTATATTATAGTGTCAATAATTATATTATTCTCTTAAATTAATGTTCAGCTAGAAAAATTCCTACATGTACTGAGAAATATACCGAAAAGGTCCTTGAGAAAGCGTTCGAAGCTGTCAAGACACAAAAGATGTCCAAAAAAGCTGCAGCCAAATTTTATAATATTCCTCGAACTACACTTTGCTAACAAAATTCTTTCCTATCTTTTTATTCCTCCTAACTAGTGCCGTGCAATTCAGGTTGCATTAGAAAGACCTTAGGTCTTACACACATATTATAGTCAAAACTATTAAAAAAAGAAATACACTTATAATTTCGATTGAGTTCTAAGTTCGTTAAAGCAAGGCCTGGTACACAATCTGTTGTGTCCGCTATAGAAGAAGAGTGTTTGGAACAATGGATAACCACATCCCAACGAAAAGTTTTCCCGAAGAGAAAAAAGGATGTGCTTCATGCTATCAAGGATTTCTTGGAGAAGACATTCTTTTGGGCCACAAAACATGTCAGGTAATAGCTGGTTTAAGGCGGTTTTGAGCCGAAACCCTTCAAAAGTTTAGAACACCAGATCAGGTTGCATCGGTCAGTGCAACCGTTGGATTACCAGACTTCAAATAATCGTGGTTTATTTTAATAGACAAATATCTTGAGGAGCAGAATATATTGGCAATTTTAGCAATGATACCAGAGTTTTTAATGAGGACGAAATCAATTTTGTATTGTGGCCAGAAACCAAAAGCGTGTTGGCAGCCTACACAAATGAATGTAAGTGTTATTTTTATTTTTTTTAAGTTTTATATTTTTTGTTCTTAAAAATTTAATAATAAAGCAACATACAGGTTTGAAAAAATGATTTAAGCCAACCTCAAAAAAAACGATCGCTATTTTCATTGTTTACTATCTATTCAAAAATATGTCAATAATTGTACAAATATGTGGTGTCAATAAGTGTACATGAGTGTCAATTACTGTATATTTTAATAGGGTTTTAGAAATATCAAAAATTTAACAATATCACGAAACTCTTACTCGATTTTAATACAAATAGCATGAAAATCAATTTAATAATGTATTTAGATACTCAGAGATTCATATATCCATATCGAAAATATTTGCCAGCTATATCAACTGAAAAAATCCTTACGAGTGTCAATAACTGTATCGCTTACGCTATGTCCCTGCAAAATATCAATAAAACTCTTTAAATTCATATTTATAATTTGAGAATAAATTTAAATCTAACTGTACCTGTCCCAGTAGATATTTGAAGTGGTAATCACTCACCAAGATTCCACAGATTTAAAAAAAAATATATAGCGTCCTTCATAAAAGATGGCATTGAAAATCAATTTAAACTATTTTTGTCCAGTGTTTAAAAAAAGGACTCATTCACAAATTTGTTTTTTCTTTTTTCAAAGCTATATACGTAATAGCTACTCATTCAACTTCAAAACTCAAACAATCCAAAGTTAATCCATTTACAAATCTCTTTGCCACCATTTGTGCTTACATCATTTAACACAGAACTTGATGATGCGAATTTGTTGTTTTCGTTTACTTCGAAATCATTCAAAGAGATTTTCACAAAACATCCCCATCTTCATGTTAGTAGATCTGATGTGGTGAAGGATACAGTAGCTGCTACTTGTACGAATATTTTAGGTAATAAGAACGTTTTATGAGCACAAGTTAGTATAATATTAAAGTACGGAACATCCCCGACAACAGACAACAATATAAAAAAAAACATGTCTTCGACAATGTTCCGACAAGCTGTAATGTACATAGCTTTCATACAAATATGCTGGTGGGTTAAAGTTAAAGGGTAGACACTAAAGAATCCAAGTGGGAATATATTAGACTTTTTTCCACAAAAAAAAAATACTCCTAAGAGATGAATTCCTGAATCGATCCATGTCGCTTCGCGTCCCGTCAAAGAAGATATCGAGTTTGTCACTTCCGATTTATCGTTGTTAACAGACGGTCAAACTAGTCCAATTAAAAGGCACTACAAATATTGGATTTTTTGGTTGGTTTTTGAATATTTATTTCTTTAAAAATATTCTTTAACTAAACTTTACTCCAGATTTTTTAATACATTTTCATGTGGTATCACAATGGAACTATCTAAGGTCTAAGTGTGTCAGTTGTTTTCCTGACGGCCACGTCAGCCTAACCTCAACGTAACCTAACCCTGTGTTAAATGTTACAAAAATACAGTATTCCCATTGTAGGCGCTTGTTTTGTGCCTTGGAATTAAATTTTAAGAAGAAATCGATATCGGTAATAAGCCACTTCATTACATTCAAATATTGACATTTCTATACAAATTATCGATAACAAAGAGAGTAGTAATTCGTGTGGGTATCACAGTTTTCTTAGGGGCGAAATTTCACTCTGTTGAAAGTAAAATATTTAAATAAATGTCAATTTTTTTAAACCTTTCAAGTTGGGCATAAAAAAAGAAAACGTGACAAATAAACGCACCAACATTTAGTCAGTATTTATTCATTTTTTCATTAATATTCTACTTTTAATATTCAGTATTAAATCTTCATCAAGTATAAACTTAGCTTACATTTAGATCTCACTACTATGCATACCTGATTTGTTACATAGATGTTTCTGCATAGAAAAATGCCCTCTTTAAAGATTCATGTTTTTCTTTGATCTCGCACTCCTTTTGCAAAGATTTTAATAGTTTGTCATGTCTAAATCGCGAAAGATACCGGTGCTCCATGTAATATCAAACCTTTTTTTCAGAAAAAGGGTGGACATCACACCTTCTAAATGGAAACCTTCAAATATAATTTTCTTTTTTACCTGACCTAAAGGTTATCACTCCTCCAATTTTTAAAACTCAACGGCAATCGGAAGTGGTCTATATTATTAATAACATTCTTGAGAAAGTGTACGGATACCAAGCCCCTGAATGTCAAACCTCTGATTCTCTATTTTTCCTTTGAATTCAATTTAAGCTCTACCAAATTGCATCGTAGTACAGAAATCAGAATCCACATTCTATAAGAAAATTCATATAATTGACACCAATTCTGATTTCAGTAACCACTTTTGCCAAAAAGTTGAAATTGGCACGTACTTGCCTAGAGCTTAGAGCAAATATTTCAAATATTAGGCATTTAAAGTTTTTGACTTTGTTGGCACTGAAGATATAGGTGGGCCGAAAATCACCTCAGTTTTTTCCTGTGAAATGGTGTAGTACCACCAGTACTTGGCTGGCTGAAAAATTATTTAGACGAAATGCAATTAGGCGGGTAATACTGTAAATTGTTTGTTTAAAAAAAGTTTTATACATTCAGATCGAAAATTAGCGAGTAGTTTCCTAGATTTTATTCGGTTAAAATACATTTATCGAATAGGTACCGATAGTAGAGGACCATAACGGAAAAAAAATTAAAGAAACTTCCCAAAAAAGATACCTCACCAAAGTTATCATCGTATTTGGCAATTTGGCAGAATACCAAATATTATTTGAGGAATTTTTATTTCAAGAGATAACACTGTATTTGCATCCTAAAGCAGAACCGTCAGTGTAAACGGTTTTGGCAGAGTTGTTTTTAACTCATTTTTTCACCTAGGATTCATCGTATGCCCCCTTCTTTTGGTTTTCTTTACTCCGAGAGATCTATAGTAATTATGATACCGTCTTATGTAACCAAATCTCAAACCTTAGAAGCTTCATATTCTCAATAATTGTACACATTTTTTTTTTTGACTTGGTTTTAGTGGACTAAAACTAACCTGATTGTATTTTAAGACTTATAACAAATAGTCCATTCTATTCAATCTTCACTAAATTTAAAGTCACTGTTAAAAATGGCAATATAAAAATTTCACAATTAATGTCTTAAAATTCCCACTTTTAATAATGATTTTAAATTAAACGGAGACTGAATAAATTGGACCTTTAACAAGAATTAGTGTTTTTTTAAGCAAATGACATTTTTCTTCAATTTACTAACTATCCATTAAATACAAAATCGCCATTAAAATTTGCTAAGTTTGTCGGTATAAAAAAATGTATTTATGTTAACTCAATGGATATTGCTCTATTTTATATTTCAGCCCGCTTTCAATTAAAACAAAACAAAATATTCCATTTTAGTGAAAGTTTTAAGCTTAATGAAGGTTTAATGGGGCGTTTCTATTTATGAATTCTCAATGAGCTTTAGATTTTTAGATTAGATTAGATAGATTTTTTTTATTAGACTATTATAAATACATTTTTAAATCATGGTTTTACATATATATGTAATACAAAATACAAAAAATCATTATGACATGGCATTTGCCGTCTGCCAGATTGACAATAAACATAAATTATACAAGTATTGTAATAAGCTTTTATAATTATTGAATGTGGATTTAAAAAAGAAGTTATTTTCACAATTTTTAAGTTTGAATTCATTTAAGTAGAATATTTTGTAATACGAGTAAATCAGAAATCTTCGTTCATAATTCTGGATCTATATTTTAGCGCGATTTTGCAAAATTTGTACAAATTGCCGACATTCATCTCATTTAGAATGTCAACAACTTGCTCATCCGATAAGAAGTCACTTCCAAAAAACCTCCTTCTTGTTTCCCTAAGAGTAGGGCATTTTCCAACGAAATGAAGAACGTCCTCTCTTTCTCTAAGATTGCACATACTGCACTCCAATGGTAGTTCGGGTCTGTGCGGTATGAAATTCAGGCTTATAAGTTCGCTTCGGAGTCTAACCATTGTTGAAATCTCGTTCACACTATTTGCATCACTGAAGTAATTTCTTTCTCAAGATTGTGGTTCAGCCTTCTATAAACTGTTCTGAATAAGGACTCTGAAGCTTCAGATATATAATCTTCTCTACATTTATCATCTACTTTCGCAATTACGTCATATAATATATCCTTACAACTTGATATGTTTCCAACGTTTAAATTGAACACCACGTTACATCCTTCGGCTAGGCAATTCCACTGCCTGTACCAGCTATTTTGATTTTGTACTGCCTTGAGAGCTACTTTCTTGACCAGTCGAGATTCATTCATCTTAAAGACTTTCAGTAAATAGTCTGCTTGCAATTTAAGGGTTTGACGAATAGTGGTGAAAGTCCTGTCTCAAGCATAATGACGTAGTTTGGTGTGTTACTTGGCAGACGAAATACTCTTTTCACGTAGTGAGTTAGTAGTTTCTCCACTGTGAGATGCTTTTTACATCCCCAAACTTGGGCGCCATATAATAGGATACTCTCCGCTGCAGCTTCAAATACTTTAAATTTGCTGCTATGTGCTATGTTGAAGTTCATAAAAACTCTTTTCCAAGCTATATTTATGGCTGTTTTTGCTTTTTGTAGTTTTTCTACTAGATGCTTTTCCATGCTTAAATTGCTGGAAAAGATGACTCCTAGGTATTTGTATTCGTTGACACATTCGGCCAGGCTTCTCAGGACAAAGATATTATCGATTGTAGTGTAACCGGATCTAAAACCGGCTTGACACTCGTTCAACACCTTTTGCGTTGTAATCCACCTTGTAAGTCGCTTCTGTAACATTGTTGTGAAGATCTTATATGTTGAATTTAAAAAGGAGATTCCTCGATAGTTCGCTGTATCCAACAAGGATCCCTTTTTGTGAATCGGGAATATTATAGCATTCCTAAATTCATCTACTGGAAGATTCTCCTCAAAAACTCTATTAAATAATGTTACCAGATGTTCTTTCAGTGTGACGCTACCGTATTTGTAGAACTCTACTGGAATACCATTTGAACCCGCCGCTTTCCCATCTTTAAGTGTGAATAAAGTTTGTACAAGTTCTTGCAAACTAAATTCTGGGTCCAAAATTTCGTTCTCAAATCGAGGAACTGCAAAATTCCAGTTTGCTCATGCTGTTTCCGGATTTAGTAGATCTTTGAAGTGAGTGAAAAGTGAATTTTCACACAGTTTTTTGTGTATTACTGGTTGTTTTCCATTTAACTCCCAAGCCAGTTTCCAAAAGTCACTAGCGGTTTTACACGACACCAATCTGCATGCTTGTTTTTCTCCTTTATGTTTTATGGAATATAAGATGTACTAATAACTAAAAGCTATACATTTTATAATAACGGGTCCGCCAAATAACTTTTTGTTTGAAAATGCTATAAAAAAAAACTACTGAATATTTTCTTAAATTTCTTTTTTTATTTGAAAGTACAATCCTTCCGGTTAATAATGAAAAATAATTTCATTCAAATGGCTGCCTCGGCTGGCCATGCAGTAGCCCACAAGATCGGTCCAATTTTTAAGCACATTATCGATTGTGTGCAGCTGTATTTCACCAATGGCTTCACGCATATTGTCCTTTAAAGCGTCAATCGTCTCTGGCTTGTCGGCGTAACATTTATCTTTTACGGCACCCCACAAATAATAGTCCAACGGTGTCAAATCGCAGCTCCGAGGGGGCCAACGATATCAGCTCTGCGGCTGATAATGTGATCTTCAAAAACAGGGCGCAAGACATCGAGTGTAGCTTCGGCTGTGTGGCACGTAGCGCCGTCGTGTTGAAATCAAATATTGCCAATATCCTCCTCTTCAATTTTTGTGAACAAGAATTCGTTCAACATGGCCCGATAACGATCGCCATTGACTGGAACAGCCACTCCTTGCTCATTTTAGAAGAAAAATGGCCCAATTATGCCTCTGGACCAAAATCCGCACATGATTTTTTTGGCAAAATCGGCATCTTCTCTAAGTCGATCGCAGGCCCACTTAGCGAAGCGAAAACGCATTGGATGGTCAGTTGGCTTCAACTCCTGAACCAATTGGACTTTGTATGGCGTCATACCAAGGTTTTTATGCAAAATTCGTCTCAATGATGTCTCCGAAATGTTCAATTGTTGAGAATGACGGTGAATTGATGTTGATGGCGCTTCACGCACACTTTCTGCCACAGCAGCAATATTCTCGGGTGAACGAACTGTTTTTGGCTTTTCACGCTTTGTTTATCGATGAGGATGCCAGTTTCTTTCACTTTTTTCACAAGATAACGAACATACGGAGCTGACGGTGCTTCTCTTCTTCCGAAATCCGTACGAAATTTTCGCACACATTCTGCAACATTACCATGATTTTCAAAGTAATGTCGCAATATTTCCCAGCGTTTTTCAAGCGTATACACAACCATATTCGTTCAGCGGAAGGATAAAACTAATTATCTGTCAAATCCTACATGAGCTAAGTGTTACCATTCACGAAATAAACACTAGTTGAAAAAAAAAACGTTAGATGGCGGACCCTTTAGATTACCAAACTTTTATGAATATTTTTATTGGATTTAACTTAAATGCGGGTTTAAAATTTCCCCATCACATTGATTTTAAAATACGGAAATTTAAATTTGCAAAAAAAATAGATTTTTTTTTAATTTTGCCCTTGGACTATAACTAAGACTGTAACATGCAAAAAAATGTACATATATTACGATAATAAAAAAGAGAGTTATTGTGAATTTTGTAATGCTTAATTTAGTTTAAAAGTTAACTTAGCTACGAAATTACTGGAGCTATATTAACGCTACCATTAAATTAATAGCGGTTTTAGGTAAAATAACAAAATCCAGTATTTAAGGGAGTGTAATTAAATTGTGCAATTATTTAATTTGTATAACTAAAATTTATTGCTTCGATTTTTAACAAATTTTATACCTAATAGTTTTTTTTTTTTTTAACGAAAATCGTAACCAAAAAATCGAACAACAAAACTACGTAGATGTACAAAAATTGTATACTCTTAGATACCATCAAATGGATACAAAAGGATTTTTGTAAGATGACACAAACTTCAACAGCATACTTACCAATATAAAGTTAAATTAAAAAGAGGATCACATAAAAAAATTAAAAAAAAAAAAACAGAAAATGAAATCAAAGCAGCAGAATGGAGACTACTATAAAAACGACGACACATTCATTAAGAATTCAGTGCTAAAATTCCATCAACAAAAATAATTTTAACCCGATAAAAAGCCGATTGTTACCACTTACGTTGTCTCTAGCCAAAAAGAAATGAAAAAAAAACATAACTTTTCAAGCCAAAGAACTTAAATTGACTCAATTTCCTTTATATAAGAATATACGAGAAAATCTTTGCCTAATTGTTTTTTTTTCTGTTTAAATTAATTATAATTATTATTTTTTAAGCATGTTACCATTTCAATATTTTTAAAATTTTAATTTTATCCACCTCAATCACACCAAATCTGTGTATTTTTTTTCCATTAATCTTTAGTTTACCAGTTTATAATTTTCCACCTTCCACAAAAAGGATGAAATAAAAATCACTTAATCACGTAAAAAAATGTTTATAACCAAAAAATCACTATGTACCTACTTTTAGTTTGACTAAATCTTTAAAAAATCACAATTTAATCATTTCACTTTCAATGCATCTGCAGGATTATAATTATTATCAATTATAATTTTATTAATCGTATTCGTAATTTCGTTAACACTCATTCACCATTTTTTCTAGACACCACACGATAAATGAGATTTAAAGTTACAAGAAAAAGAAATGATACCGCAACCGTATATGCAATAGTAATACAAAATAAATATCACAAAAACTTATATACCTAACTAGAGCACCATTTTTCGCAATGAAGATATCAGCCATTTTCTTTCCATCACCACGTTTTTTCTCATCACGTTATTTCATCACTTTCAAGCATTTATAAATCGCAATATGAAGATTTAGAAATACTATAATCTATCTAGATATATGCAATTCGTTTAACTATATGAGAAAATTTATATTTTTGAAACAAATGAAGTTAAAGATTATAAAAAAAAAACAATAATTATACAACACAATTTCTGCACTACACATACTATAAATAGCAGTCAGCAATAATTTATTTTTGTTTATAACTGAAATCAGCTTCATGTTATTTAAATAGTTTAAAACAAATAAAATAAAATAAAAAAAAACTATCTAATAAATCACCAATTCACCATTTTCAATCACAAAAGATAATCACCAACGTATTGCACATAAAAATGAAAATAGAAAAAATTACAACTCACCATTTTTTCCATATAATAAACACGAAAACTATATTTTTTAGAAGTGGAATGCTCACAGAATTATCTCAAACAAAAAAAAACAAAACTCTTACAAAGGATCACATTTATAGAAACAAAAAAAAAGTACCTACCTACTGAAAATAAAATAAAACACTGAAACAATTAAACTGGCTATATATATACCTCAATTCTATACCTACATAACTGAAGCACTTTATGCAATACATCCAACCACAATATATATAAAATATTATATTACAGAAATATATATATATTTTATATCCTACACCGGAATCAGACAAACAAAAAAAAAAATACGGAAATATATTTTTATTACAATAATAAAATATCAATGAAATGTTAATTGACACACTTCTTTGACACCACGCCCATCACTAACATTTAATTATATAATTACCACTCTGCATTTTGTACAATTTCACCACAAATCCAGTGACAAAGATAATTCAGTATCTACAGTAAGAGTCGAGCACAGCAACATTTTACCCTACTTTTTGAACTTTATTAAACAATTTTCCTCCTTTTATTTATACATAATTATACTTTTCGAAAAAAAAAATTAGAAATCCGTTAAGTTTTAAATTCAAATATTTTACCATGGTTGTGTTCTTTGCTAAACGAATAACGCCATCACTCCTCAATCACACTCACAATATTCTATATAGTTTTTTTTTTATTGAATAGTTCTTAATTATAAACAAAACAAAAACTGGAAAATTTAATTTAAAAAAAACTAAGAGTTGGAGGCTTCACATAAATCATGTGGTTTGAGAAAATTGGTTTAATTTTAATTGCTAACATTATAATTAGCTAAGCAATTAAATTAATTTTTTTTTGGTGAAATTTAATATTTTTAAATCACATTTACTTTTGACGATGATAAGCCTGTAATGGCTTTAAACCGTTAGCCTTGGGTGTCTTCGTACCTTTTCTTCTTATTTTGTTTACTTCGAATGATATTTACATCGTCGTATGGTTAATAGACAATGTTGACCGTAAGCTGAATGGGAAAAATGCTTTGTTATTCAGTGTCCACATGTCTGGGTTGCTGTCTTTGCTTACTGCGGTTAACGTCTATGATTAGTATAAGCAAACATTTTGAATTGAATCCTGAAAATAAGAACGCCTACTATTGTGCAATGTTTATAGCCGATTGGCTGAAGAAAATGTGGAACTTCGTGACTACCCTTAAAGGGTCTACAGTTGTCGCGGTTTTTTTGTTATGGCAATTCTATCCCAATAAAATTTTTCGTATTCAAATTATTTTGCATGGGAATTTAAATCTTGTGCTTATTAATTTTAAGGGTAGTCAAACCCCCTTTAGTAAGGACACAATTTAACAAAAAAAAAAAAAAAAAAAAACACCACAATGTCCAAAATATACATGCTTTTGTTATATTTTCGGACGCCATTTTGGTTGACGAGTTTTTATCAAATATTATATCTCGAAAATCCCTTCAAACAAAAATTATTATAGAACTCTCTAGTTTGAAGTTTTATAGTTTAAGAGGTTAGGATTTAAGAAGATTTTTGTTGCCAATTTTTGCCAAAAAATGCTTGTTCCGTCTTTGCTTTAAAAAGTTTGGGACTCACAAAAAAGAATTATGGTGAGTGTGCGTGCGTAACTTTATGGTCCAAGACACGTTCATGGTTCTCGTAGCATTTAAATTGATTTTACCTCTTACCTGTCGACATGTTGGTCCCAACAAAAATCAGAACATTTTGATGTTTACTTGAACGTTAAGTGCAGAGTAACATGTTAAAGTTATCATGTTCGATTGTACAAGTATGACGGGGTTTGCACTGCAATTATTCGAATATCGATTGACAATCTGCATTGTCGAGGTAACTGTCAGAGCGGAGTTTCCCCCGCAACCTATCTTCGTCGAAGATTCAATTTCAGTTCGAAGTAGCTTTCATCGGAAGAAATTTTAAACAAATACGACGACGCATTGCGATGGATATAAACTTCAGGCAGAGATGTGCAACATTACTGATATATCGAAAATGCGATATATTTTCGATAGTTGTTTTTTTATTAAATAAACACTATAAACGTTTTAAACCATGAAAAATTGGCGAGAGAGTGTAATTTATTGTTTATAGAAATTAGTTTTTTTCAATTATAATGTGCTAGTGCTTTTAAGAAATGTAATTAGATAAACCGATTTTAAAATCAAAATTATCGAATAACGTCACTTCCTTATTTCCAAACATATGAATTTTTTTTCCGTTTAAACTATCAACAAAATAATAATTTGAAAAAACAAAATTGAAATACAATATTATATATGTATTTAGAAAATAAAAGAACATTGCATTAAGGAAACTAATATACGCGAACTACCTGCCGGAGCTCTAATTCTATAATTCCCTTCAAGATTAAAGAAAAACTTTCGCCCAAATAAAAATGCGTTTGCTTTTTTTTTGAGAAGATTCAACACAAATACAAAACAAATTATCGGTCTGATGGTGTCACTCCAAACTTTTTAAGAATATATGATGTATTCAAAACTTAAACACAGCCACAACTTCTGGTGTCCTTCTTGTGTAATTTTAGATAATGCAATATCGGGATATTCGCTGGACACAGTCATCATCCGCTCATATTGCTGTGAACTTGTTTTTTCGTTCTGCTTAAAAACAAAAAGTCCACAAGTTAACGTAAATAAGGTTTATTTCTTCATTACTTACATTTTAATCAACAATTTCTTTAAAAAGAAAACACTTTCCGCACCTAGAACTTGTCGGAGATGACTTCGGAGAATATTTTGTTTGTATCTTTCATAAATAAAACCATTAAAAGTACTTCATCGCACACAAATGGCATGCGTTGAATTTCGTCTGACAGAATTTCTGAGCAACCGATCCGACAATTACCTCGGAGCAAAGTATCTCTGATTCTTAGAAAATCGGAGAGAATTACGTTCCGCCGGATATTTCGATAGGGAAGAATAATGAAGTTCGAGCAAAATGGTTCTATCGAACCATAAGATTAAATCCGGTCATGTTCGCTTGTGCCCATTGATCTTTTAGTATACCATAAGTCATAGAAGTAAGTTTTGAAAAATTAACCACGTATCAAGTTAAAAAAATGTCATTATTCGGGACATGTCGAGAGTGTAACAGGAAAGTAGAGTTAATGCTGTTCCTTAGGGTTAAAATAGGATTCGACTTCTAGAAATTAGTTGTGTGGTTCCCTAGTCCTTATAATTCGTATAAATTGTCAATTCTCTATGCTCCTAAAAAAAAATGGCAGTCGGGAGTGGCCGTGGCGTGACAGTTGTATATTCGCCTGTCAACCTCATGGTGACAGGTTCGATCCCTGCCGTAGTCTATGTCCTCTTATTTTTCCATTAAAAACCAATTCTAAAATATATGTCATACAATGAGTTGCGGGTTTACTCATTATATGCTGTTTAGACATAGCACTAACCACATGTGATTGAGTAAGACTAGTATACCGATAAATTATGACAACGAATAAAATAAATAATGCGAATTATAAGGGACATAGATGAATAAGAAACGGAAATTTCTCCGCATTAGTTCAGCCGCCATCCCTGGAGATAAAATCTGAGACCACAACCACCTACAGTCTCAGAACATCGCGCCACACATCTTTCATATCCTTCTTTCTCTTCCTTAACCTCACGCCCGGGTTGATAGTTGACTGTCGCCATTGAGGTGTCTATCACTCTACAACGCAAATGTCTAACCATAATGACACTTGACGCCATTTGCAAAAAATTATAACATATTTACATTATGACATTACATTGACTTTTCATTTTTTTTAAGATTTATGAATAAAAAATGAAGATTTTTTCTGGTTTATTGATTTTCAGTACAAAAATTCAATGGAGCATATTCATAGTCGTTGATAAACCCAGTTTTTTCCTAAACTACTGTTTAAGACAATTTTGTCTCAATTAATACAGACCGGTTTTACCTACAAATTGTTGGTTGTATACTTTTATAAGATTGTTAACTTGTTTTACTACACAAATAGCTTCAAATATTTTGGAATGATAAACTTAAACAAAATAGAATCAACGTCCGAATATTTAACTAAACATAGGCTTAACTTAGACACAGCTTAAAAATTACTATAAATACGCCCCAATGATGGTTTAGAAGGTGAAAAATATACAGGCGCCTTAAATTTAATCGATAATTAATTGAATGTGTATATGTCCATAACGACCACGAGTACTTATAATTGTGGGACATTCACTGATTAGCTCTTCTTTTCGAACTTTTTTTTGAAAATTTCTTACGAAAGAACTTGTCACGGAGTCTTCACGTTCTATATTTTATAGTATACTTTCTGTCATTTTGTTAGAATAAAAGAAAAATAGAATGCTAGAAAATTTGGCATTGTGCATTTGAAAGCATACTATTTCAATTAAATATTGCGAAGGAAGACGTGTCGCTGTGTTCTTTGCTCTAGTAGCTTTTCAAGAATTAAAAAAACGTTCAACAAAAGGAATTAAGCAAAAAAAAAACACGGAATTATAACAATAACACATAACACAAACGTTCACCAGCCACAAACATAGTTTGCTATAAAAAGTCTCCACGAGCAATTTTCATTGAATGCTATCTAGCTTACTAGAAAATCTTGCTCGTGGAGACCCAATGTTAGGACAGGTGCCAATGGCACAGTAAAGAATATCTTTCCAGTCAACTATATTAAACTTCGTTATTTGTTTTTTTTTTTTTTTAATTGACTCTGTTTGACAGATATGTTTTTGACATTAATGTGTTAGACTATGATCTCGGTCATGCAGAACATTGCGTTATCTGTGGAAGTCCAATTTTCACACATACTTCGCAATAAATCAGACTGTTTTTCGGCATTTATGCTTCAAATGTTGCTTTCCAAGTGCTTAAGAGTGCTTTTGGCTCATCGGCATGCATCTTTAGATGTGACCAGAATAAATATTTGTATGGCGTCAAATCGCTCAAACAAGTGACAAGTTAACAGGTCTATTAATAGATAGTTTCGTCAAACGTTTCTTTCAGAAAATTAATTGTATAGCGCGCTGAGTGGCATGTGGCACAATTTTGCTGAAATCGCATGTCAACAACATTCGTATTAGCTATCATCAACTGTAACATTTTGACCATAATATTTTTTGAAGATACGAGTACATGCTTATAAATAAAGTTTTTACAAATCACAATTACAAAACATCCACAATAGAACAAAAACCGTATATCACACGAACATCTGGTTCACATGATTGTGCGTTATGTTCCTTTACAAAGTTTGGTCGCGTTCATATTTTTATTGGAATAGAATGGAAGCACTGGAAATGTCGATTAATTTTTTTTTATTTGTTCGGTGAAATTCCAGGAATATTGCATATTTCAAATTTCGAATACCAACAATTTGAAAACAATTTTTGCCACCAAATTAATATAATCAATTGTTTTCTGCCAAATTAAATTTGAAATACAAAAAATGTAATGCCTAGTCATGCTTATTGATCAAAAACGACCAACAAAATTACTATAAACAATATATAGGGTTATCCATTTTGGGGTTTCAAAAGTAAACGTAAATAAAATACATATAATATATTTTTTTTCATGATATTTCTTTTTTATTATAAGGCTTGAACGTTTACATTATGTGTGAAACACTACATCATTTAATTGACCACCACGCGAATTGTTGCAAGCATCGATTCTTTTCAGGTAATTTTCGACCACTTTTGACACATATTGGGTGGTATCTCAGTCATAACTTGACAACTGTTGGTTTTTAAGGGCCAGGAAATGTCTCTTGCAATAAAGCCATATTCGCTCGAGTTGTGTTTAATGTGGCACCGTCTTGTTGAAACCACATATTCTCCAAGTCGTATTTTTCAATAGCAGGCAAAATACAGTCGATTATCATATGACCATAACGCTTCGAATTGACGGTGACAGTTGTTCTATCGTTGTTATCTATTTATGTAAACTATAATCTCCACTTAAAGCACGATATGTGGCTGTGGCAGAATCACCATTTGTTTAGTAGGTTTTAACAATTTGTATGCGTTGTGCGATCCATTTTCGTATATGTCTGACTTTCAACTGAACACAAAAAATTGGCTTAACAACTTAGTTGGACAGATGTCGAATTCCAGCCCTATACTTTTGAAACCACAAAATGGATAACCCTTTTTTTCAAAAGATATATTGCAACACAGCTGGAAAACGATCGCTACCTGTGATATTTATTTTTTTTTTTTGGGAAAAATTAATAGTTGATATCGTGTTTAACGGAAAATCAGGGGCATATAACATAACGTGACAGGTCGACACGTCTAATATCACTTGTCAAACTATACTTGTACAACAAGGATAAGTGTGTTCTGTAACACAACGCAAAACTGTTGCACTTGTCAGAATAAAAAATTCCCTTGATTTTTCCACATTTTGTGACAAGTGGCGAAAAATAAATCATGGCAAAAATTACGGAATTAACAAAAATTGCTGTTTTAACAAAAATAAAAGAAGAAAAACTGCACTTATTGGAACTTTTATAGCTATTTAGCAAAAGAAAAAAAAAACGAAAAGCCGATAGATTATTTACTTTGGCATAAAGCCTGAATATTTTTCCACAAAGCAAAGATGAATATTTTAACGGCAAGATACTAACTGCGCCGTTAATTTTGACATTGAAAATTTTTCAAGAAACAACTTCAAATTTTATTCTTGGTTTTCTGTACAAAGTTTTATTGTTTTCATTCGCATTGCCACTTTTAAAATAAGGATAAAAAAATACATTTTTAATTGTATATTGTACAAAACAAATGTATAAATTATTTAGGTACTCGTATATTATGTATATTCTTCCACAATTTAAATTCCTTATTTTCATTCTGTCTTGTAAAATAATGACAACTTTCAAATTACCTGTGACACACTAGCAATACTTAATCAAAGTTACTGTGAAACATGTAACTTTATGTTACGAAAGGTGGTAAATCCAACAATTTCCGCAGAGCTTGTAGACTTGTCGTTTTTTGTAACATTTTTGTAAGACTTGTCGTATTTTACTTATCCTACAAGTACTTGTCAATTTGTGTTATAGGCCACAGATATTTAATTTGGAAATGTATTCGGTTTTAATATACGGTAAAAACAGTGGCTGTTTGAAAGAATAACTTAGTGACATTTATTTAGATAAAATCGTATAATGACATAGTTATGTTCTTTAAGAACACTGTAATCTACGGGAAAAACATTATTTTCAAAATGCTGTCAGACCAATATTTCACGATGCCATTATAATGCCATGGTACAGACAAATGTAAAATCTTAATAATATTTGTTATCTTGTCAAAGTCATTGACCAAAAATTGCATAAATATGTTAATGTACAACATATACAATTTTGAGATTCAAACAATATTTTTTTTCTCGTTATCTTCTGTTGTGTTTTATAAAGGCAATAAGTCTGGAACAGACATTCTCAAAAGTGCTCTAAACAGAAAAGTGCTTCGGGTAATGACACATTCATATGGATGGAAAAATGCCAATATTTCTACCATCTTATCAAAAATATTCGTCATTAAATAAAATGTCAGAAATAATTGCATTTTCAGGTCACGTAAATGGGTAATAACTCATTTAGTTTTATCTTATAACAATCAATTAGTATTCTTGTAAGCGTCTTTCTAGCTTTCTTAATATAAAGACTTAGGAGATTCTTATGAGAGTATATCATGTTAAACATGGGTTCCATTATTTTCCATCTTTTTAGCTATATTCTAGATTCTAGAGGATTGTACATATTTGTTGAGATATTTTATTGGGTTTGATTTTGAAATTTTCATTTAAACGTCCTTGTTCAAAAATTTGCTTTTCTTTATAAAATATGGATCGGATTTAAAAAAAAAAAAAAAAATACAAATAAAACTCCCATTCCCTTTTTTTTGTTTAATTTTAATTTTGAAATTGTGAAAAATTGTTTGTTTATATTAATTTTTTTTAATGTTAAAATTATTTCTTATTAGCGGTTTTTTCTTTAATTTAAATTCAGTTTTTGTTGTTTAATTTAAATCAAACAGAAAAAAATAAATCTATCAACAAAAATGTCTAACTGTATTTCGGAATAAAATTCTACAACTTGAAAAGGAGTTTTACTTAAAAAAAAAAAGGGACGTAATTATAAAAGCAGTTCTGTAAGGTGTGACGGGTCCCTGTTTTTGCTTTCTGTTTTACTTTCTTCTTTAGTTTTAAATGTTTTTCACACAATCTCTAAGACACCACAAGTTTTTTATGTGAAGTTTGCAACACTCTTAGTCTCAATCACAATTCAAAAAAAAAAAAAACTATATATAGTAATCTAGTTGATAAGTATAATAAATTTATATATTAAACAAAAAATGCTGTAGTTAACTCACATTACACACGCTAGTTGTTATTTCACTCACCAGTACAATAAACTTATTTCTTATAACCACCGACACCAAGGATCTACAATATTATCGAAATTTCATTCATTTTGTTATAAAATATCGATTAAGGACTCTCTGCCATATATCGTCCAGTCTCATTCATAATGTTCACTGACTAAACAAAACAAAAAATTAAACAAAAAAAACGAAATTGTTTGCATAAAAACATTTCCATATAAATGTTATTTTTTTTTCTATTTTATTTTTTCTCAATCAATATTTGTGTAAGCATTATTTCGTTTCGACTAATTAAATCATTCGGAACGAAACTAATTTTGTCCATTTATCTCTCGAACAAATCCATACGGCATCGTCTATAGAATGAAAAAAAATAAAAAAAAAATAAATAAAATAAACAGAAATTTGCATTCCTATCACTTTCAAAATTTAAATCAATAAATATGAACAAATTAAAAATGTCATTTTAATTCACGTTATTTATTTTATTTGTATTTACACACAACACAACACACTCAATTATTTTCTCTCATTCGAAATGTACCTATTGAAATTAATAAACTTAAATATTACATTATGCCACACATCAATGTAATTGTAAATAAAAAAAAAATTAAATCAATTAAAAGTAAACTTATTTATTTAAAATTTTTTTTTGTATTATTGTTGGAAAATTTAATTGCTTTAAAAAAAAAACTAAAACCTATAAGCAGATTAAATTTTATTTAAAGCTTAACGTACAGTAAAGTATTTAAAATTATTAATCACCTATATTTTATTTTAATTACTTACTATAATTATTAAGTAAAAAACCTATTTTTAATATACATATACATTGATTATAATAGTAACGTACATAACAATATTATATTAACACAAAAATAGTTTTAAGATTATTTTTATAATTTTCTTTCTTATACATTTATATTTAGTTAAAAAAAATAAAAATAATTTATTTAATGTCAACTAATCTATTTTATTTATTTGTTTATTTATTTTTCCTAAACGTGTTAAACAATTCAAAACAAAACCTAATCACGATTGCGACAGGTGTCTCATGTTAAAATCGACTCGCCTGTTTTTCGACTGCATACAAATGCAACTGTTATACTGTTAATAACATTTTCAATAGCTGTTACAACACGCCAATACGTAGGAAATCCAATAGACTGCGTTCATACGAGGTGAGTATATTGTCTTAAACTTTAAGCTCATTTTACTGTGTAAATAATACAAATCAAAATGGTTCTTATCTATACTTACAGAGATATACCGGAAGATGTTCTCAATACATATTGTTGGATTCATTCAACGTACACAGTGGTGGATGCTTTCATGAAAAAGCAAGGTTCCGAGGTGCCTTTTCCTGGGGTTCATAATTCACAGGGACGCGGACCTCTCACAATAAAACATACAAAATATTATCAATGGGTGGCGTTTACCCTATTTTTTCAGGTGAGTTTTTTTTTTAATTCTATAAACTTTAAAAAAAAAATATGAATTTGAATGAATCTATTATTAAGTTCAACAATTTCGAATGCTTTTATGAGTATGGTAAGTATCATGGTGTTTGTATTCAATAAAAAAAAGAGCTTTGGATGATATGATTTCACCACACTCATATCCGGGTAGCGTGAAAGCTATCTTTTAATTTCAGTGATGCCTAGTATATTGATGTAAATTTTGAATTTTATATATGAAAAATGACAGTTAGTTGAATTTTGAAGTTAATGTTAATTTATTTAGCCAAAACTGAATAATAAAATAAGAATAAATAATGAGTTTTCACCGAAATGAAGAAATTTATTTCAAAGTTTCTTTTGCAATTCATCCTTTCGAATTGTTCATCTTTCAAAGCAACACGTTTTAGTTAGAGAAGAAAAACATAAAGCGAAGCATTAAAAAGTCAAAACAGACCAAAAAGTCCTAAATAGTTACCGGAACTTAAGCATAACAAAACGAACAGGAAACAAAATGTAAATAGAACGGTCATCTTTTCGAGTGCCTACTCAAATTTCAACCCGTTCATCTTTGGCGGAAGAAAACCTTCGTCTTTCCAAACTGTTCATCTTATAGAACCGTTCATGTTGCCGATATTGTTACTGTATACAAATTAAGTGTTAAGGTGTTTGTGGTCGTAGTCCTCCGAAACGGCTCGACTTTTCTGAATTCTTGTGTGGATTTTTGGTAGGCATGAGAATAGGTCATAAGGTACCTATCTTTAATATCGCTAGGTGATTACAGTACAGGGGCGTACTGGGGGTCAAAGGGCCTTCCGCGACTTTTAGGAAAAAGGAAAAAGAATACATAATTACTCTAAAATGGTCAAAAATAAAAGTTGATATGCATAAATTATTTCTTAATATTTTATTTTTTCATGTTTTTTTTATTAATTAATTAATAAAATAATAAAAGTAAATTAAAGTGAATAAATTTACTAGTAGCACCGAAATACGAGTAAATTTATTCAATTTTAGGGGACCAAAAGATATCTACACAGTATATTGACTAAAAGGTACTCAAACAGAATTCTGTGGGCATTGACTAAAAGGGGCCCGTTAACAGAATTAGGTGGGCCTAAAAAAATCACTAGGGGTCACAACAGATTTAAATGGTCTAAAAAGGCCAGCAACTGAGTTGTGGAAGCATTTCATAGTTGGTTTTGAACAAGAATTCATGCAACACTATATTTACTGTAAGGTTTCTCGTAAGTGAATTGAATTTTATGAGCAAGTTATCTTTTAAGATTCGAATTTCAAGTGTTTCAAAAAAAAATTCTATGGAGCTGTCAAGCTGATCGACATCTGACGTGACCCGACATATGTCATCTTATTTCGTTTTGTGTATTTCATAGATGATTGCAGATATGGGTGTATCTGCATTGTCTGTATTCGGTGAGGATTGAAATACTTTCTTTTGTTTGCTTTTATGTTTTATTCAGGCAAGCTACAAATGTATTCGTAAAACAAATTTTTTTTCTAAAAATCAAACATGACATTACGATCTTAGAGAACACCAATAAATTGGGTCCCCCAATTCCGTCTGTCTGTCTGCCTGTCCTCAAGTCTGCAGCCTAAACGGTTCGGTGGATTTGATTCAAACTTGGTACGTATTGTTTTTTCGGTACACACGTTTTTTTCATTTTTTTAAGACGCCAAATAACAGTAGCTCCCATACATTTTTTTTGGCCAAAAACAAAAATATTATTTTTCTCAAAAAAAAACTCGCTCCGACGATTTTATTAAAAAAATTTACGAAGGGAAAGGGTACCTTTTGATATTTTTTTTTGTTTGGAAAAAAATTGTTATTTTTGGTATCTCTAGTAGAACCATTAAACACTATTTTATACCAAATTTTTTTCAAAAAAAAATTTTTTTTTGAAATTAATTTTTTTTTGAAATCGACTCAATAGATTTTTTCGAAACTTCGTATTTAGTAGTTTTTTGGCATTATCTTGAATAGTTAAAAAAACTATTTTTCTAAAATAAAAAACAACGATAGCTCCCATACATTTTTTTTAAATGTTAAAAAACCGTTAAGAAAAAAAATTATTTCTAGTACAGTACACTTTTAAGTATAAAAATAATTCTTTTTGCGTACTTATTAACAGGGATTCCCAAAAAACCACTGTTCATATTTTCGACTTTCTCAATATTGGATGAACCGAATAAAATCATTTTTTTTATACAACTGTTTCCTAAAATTGTTAAAAAAAATTGCATACGCAAATTTTCAAAAAAAAAGTGTTTCGATTTTGAAAAAAATAATACAAATGATGACTTTGAAAGCCAACAATTTTTTTTTGAAAAATCGATTTTTCAAAAACTAGTCACAGATTTTTTTTTATATGTATATTAATAATATCTTCAAAAATATGTTTCAAGTTTTTTTCCTAAAAATGTTATCAAAATTGTATACATACTAAATTAATTTATTAAAAAACCGCTCCAACGATTTTTTTTTTTTTTTTTGATATATTCTTATTTATCAACGAATTTAAACTGCATCTTTGTTTTCCCTCAAACTATAACGACTAAGCAATATAAAAACATTTAAATATGTGTATTATCCATTTATTTCTACCTTATTATTATTCGCTTTTTACTAATTTTTGCTTACGTCACTGAATACTAAATACAATGTAGGCCCTTATACATTTATGTATATATACACATATGTGTCTAAGAATCACATGAATCTTATGTATGCACATAGCTACCTACCCACCTACATAAAACTTGTTAGCTACAAGAGCAAGTTCGTGCGATCCAGTCGTGCATTTTATTTTTGTAGGTTCGATGTGGATTAGCAGAGATTAATGTAAAAGGTATACGCATTGTGTCTATTCTCGAATTCGGAAAATTCGAGGAATTTTTTTGTTGGTTTGTTTTGTTGATAAGATTAAATTAGTGCGTATTGTGTGTATTTGACGGCGATTTTTGTTTGTTTGTTTTGTTGATGCTCATACATTGGTATATATTGTGTTATATTAATGTGTGTAATGTTTAAGTCGATGGTCTCGTTACCATAGTGCTTCAGTGTATTTACTTCGTAGAATTATATAAACGGAGTAGTATAATGTAAGTTAGGTAAAATTGCTGAACTATGAATTAAAGTTCGAAGGAAGCGACGGTGACATTTGTACAATTGGAAGATAGAGTCGTTATGGTTGATGTATTTATGCAGGTACGGCGCTGGAATAAAAAAAGTCAACTTCGTTGTTCTTTAACCGGTTTCCATAAAATTAAAATGCATATATGTTGTAGCTGACTTAGAATAACGAAAGAACAATTTTTTTTCAAATTAGGGAAGTTTTACTTCTGCGGCTGTACGAAGTAGAAACACCCTTTTTTATACAAAATTTTATATATTTTTTTTTCTTAAATGTTGGTATTATAATTTTACATATTTGGCAATATATTTAAAAACATAATTTCAAAAAAAAATCGCATCTGTTTTCGAAATACTGAATTTTCAAAATAAAAAAATATTTTCAAAATTCCCAAAAAAAAATATTTTTCGAAAAGTTTAGTGTGAAGGTCCTTCTATCTAAAAAATGTTGATCAAAATCCGTTGATTAATTTATGAGAAAATCGAAAATTAAAGCTATGGTTGTATGGCAGGTATCGTTAATAAAGAAATAATGTTTTATATAAATCTTCTATACCTACCTATATATAGTTTAAAAATGTTGGTCACAAACTTTAAACAATGTCTTTTTTGATAAATTAGGTCTTGCAAAAAAAGAAAAATATTAAAATTTCCGTCGGTTCGATGCTATAAAATCCTTCTAAAATCAAACATGTTACTAAAATCGCTTAAGACGTTCTTTAGGAATATATCATTAATTTAAATAAAAATCAAAAATATTAATGCCAAAAATCTGATTGCTTTTTTTATCGCCAGAGCCATTTTCGTTTAAAAAATGAATTATTCTCTTATTTATTAAAATTTGTTCGTTGAAGATACCTACCGTAAGTGTTGGCCCTTAAAAAATATGTACAGGGGAATTTCAGACAATGACAACAATTGATCAAAAAATAGAATTCGATGACTATTTATTATGAAATTTTGTTAAAATAAGAAGTTCCCGAAACGTAGTTGTGAATGTTTTGAAAATGTATCCAATTTTGACAATATATCATTTTCATACCTTCTAAGTTTTCGTGTCAAGAATAATAAATAAAATCGGACACATAATTTAAAACAAAGAGCCTAGACTTCTATGATCCTCACTTGGTCTCTTAAAATGCACATTTTCACCTGTCAAATTTCTTCTTTGTATTTGGACGTCAGTAAATTACGTATAGAACCAAACCTTTTCTGGTGAATATATTATAGGTTTTTGATGTTTTGGCTTACAATATCCAACCTATAATATTTTGTGAAAAGATTTTGTGTGTTTTTTTTTAAACAAAATACAAAATTCTGGGATATTAAAAAAAATATTATTAAGAACACAAGAACACTTAAGGCAGAGCAGTAAATTTTCTTTCTGTTTAATTTGAGTGGACAAACATTTACGTAAAATACTCAAAGTGTGATAAACATTTTTGTTGGTTATGACACTTGTTCTTGTTCCGCACACTCCCACATTGCACATAGATATATGTGGATAGATAGGTACAGTTGTTTATTAACTCTCAAAATGTTGGGACTCCGACACCAATCTGTTTTATAAATAATAAAACGTATTTAAAAGAAAGTCTTCCGTAAATATTCACAAGATCCCTACGGACTAACCATCACTTGAGCGATGATGATTATATTTTGTTTATATTGCAACGAAGGAAACAAAAAAAATAAAATCTCGAACGCCAACTTGACATAAACATTTTTTCGTTCCCCCACATAGTTTGGTTTAACATAAATAGCTCCCTCTGCGGTGCTAGCTATTCCCATTTTTCTGCAGTTTAGGAACATTCCCAAAAAACCTGCTGGTTTAATATAAAAAAAGTGCTGTGCAAAAAAAATTATTTTCTTGCACAGTTTTAATCGTGTTTATAAATCCGTTCTAAATGAGGTCAAATCCCCTAGCTGATCATCACCCACGCTCCGATGATCCTTCCTGGCAGGATCGATAGCGCATATGATCCGATCCCTCCTGGGGGATCTTATTATGTATTCACCCACTAAATTCCAATTTCCGTTCTCCATGCAGGACATTAGACAGACACAGGTTATAGATATGTGTATGGCGTATACACATTTGACAAAGGAGACAGACTGGGACAATCGTTATGGAAAGACATCAAATGGTCGAACTTCAGTTCGGAAAATTCGTCAATGTCGTTTTTGATAATGTCGTTTTTTACCATTTTAAAGAGAGGATGGCATTTACAGGAGAACATTGTTTTCCAAAACTTCAACTTCGACTATAGGTATTGTGAGGAATTCCCAGCAAGTGCATTTCCTTGAATACTACTGTCATCTAGAGATAAGACAAGAGGGACCCTAAAGTAAATAATCAAGTTTTCGAGCTCACATTATAGTCCCTGTACCAATTAAGATGATGATGTGACTGAATCAAACATTTTAACATCTAGTCGTCTGTCAGATTAGAGGTATTCCAGTTATGTTTACGTTTTTGGATGCCTCCTTGGATTGCCAGTAATTATACGAAAAATTGAAAGACACAGATTCTTAAACCAACACTGCACCTCGTCTTTGAACCATAACCATCAGTAGCAAATTGTTGAGTCAAAGTCTTTCATCATTATATGTCATTCTCCCAAACTCTTCTGAATGGAAATTGAAATATAAAATTCATACTGAAGTCCGGTGTAGGAGTACAGTAGGCAAAACAGCACTAAGCTCATAGCATTAGCTCATAACTGATATGGAAGTGCTTGAGCAGGATAAATTAACTTTTTCGAGGTCACTTTTTGGATACCAGGCTAGCCTATGTATAGGGGTTCATGGATTCATAGAAAAGAAAAGGCCGACACCTTAGTAATGATAGGCAAGAGCAACAGATCAACAAATTGTAAAGAACTCCCAACATTGAAACAAGCTCAACTCGTACTTAGGAGCTACAAGGAAAAACTTTAAATAGAAATGAAATGTACGACTAGATCGCATGTACTTGTTTTTATACGAGTATTCGATCATATCTTGTGCACAAGATTCTTAGTAGAATGGTTAAATATATTTGTAAAGTCATTTTTTTACTAAATTTTTACTTGAGATATAGTTTTGCACTTGGAAAAAAATCGAACTCGAGATTTTGATCAAACTTAACACTGCGATGATGGAGAACACCAAAAAAGTGGATATCGCAATTCAGTCTATCTGTCTGTCTGTCTATATGCAAAACGATCCACAGCCTAAACTGCTGAAGCAATTTTCTTCAAACTTTAAGCGTTTTAGGTTATTATCGCAAATAGATTTTTGAATGGTTTTTTAGCCACACAAATATTGGTGCTTGTCATAAAATTTTGTATAACATCTTAATTGTCTCGAAGACGGATATAACGATTTTGATAAAAATTAATGTGTGCATTATTTTTGGTAGAATATACATTTTGGTTGAAACTCTTTTTTGTACATATTTTGTTATTAACGGCAGGTGCCATACAAGCAGTTTTTTTTATTTTCGACGTTTGCATAAACGGCTCTACGGATTTCGATCAAAATTTTTGTATATGAGGTCGTTTTAATTATAAAAAATACCAACATTTTAGCTAATTTTTATTTTCTTAAAAATTCAATATTTCGAAAATTGCTGAATGGTTTTTTGTGAAATTTTGTTTAAAAGTTTATAATAATAAATATTTAATACTGTCATACCATTTTTCTTTTCGATAAAAAATCGAGAAAATTTCTTATTTAAACAATTAAGTATAAAACTGTTTTAACCATTATGTATTTAGCCGTTTCTATTAAGAATCTTTTGCATACGATTTTATCGAACATAAGAGCAAGTACGTGCTATCCAGTCGTTCATTTTATTTCTTAACAAATTTGTTATGGTAATTTTAAGTATTTATTAATATACCATAGATAAGAAAACACAATTTCAAAAAAAAAATTTCAAAAAATCAGAAGTATCATTTGGAATTTTAGGGAGCTCGTGAATAACTTAATAACGTGAGGACTTAATGAGAAAGTGGAAAATCGAATTGTTGGAGCCTTTTTCGAGATAATTAAGAACAACTATTTTTTGCTTCTAGAAATCGTTGGCACGTACCGTTAGTTTTGGAGCTAAAACAAATATTAGAAAAAAGAATCGAGTCAGTAACTTTCTTAGGTTACGTACCAAGTTTGAACAAAATCGCTTCAACGTGATCTAACTATACAACGTTTTTCGTATCAAGTTTGATTAAAATCTCGATTTTTGTTCCAAATTCAAAACTTACCCAATAGAACATACATACTATCGCAAGTAAAAACCTGAGAATCATAACGGGTCTCCTTACTGGGAACATCAAACTTGGATTACCGTGCAGATTCTTCAATCTTAGAGGAACCACTGGACCACATAATAAGCATAATATGTGATGCTCCGCGATGGAAATGTACCAAACAGTATTGTTCCTCTACGTGTTGACTTTAATTGTATACATTTCAACTTAGACAATCGGCCGACAATGTCGACAATGTAGAAAATGTAAATGTCGAAAATGTAAGCAACCTTCACATTTAAGCCTCACAAATAAAATCATTTCACAAAAGGAGTGAAACTATTGACAAGATTTTGACTTGAGCGTTTTTTCCTAATATTTGGGTGTTATTTCCTAATAATTGGAGATAATTCTCTTATTTGGGCGATATTATCCAATTTGTAGGTTTCTTTTTATTTGAATTTTTATAATTCTTTCCTTAAACAAAATAGAAAGATGAGAAATAACGCCCAAAAGGAGAAAAAAATACAACAACAATTTGGTCTGATTTTTTTTTTTTTGGGAAATATTTCGATTTGAAAATATTGATTTTTTTTCGACTTAATACCAAAATTTAATTTTTGGAAACTTATTGAGTTCTTCCAACTGTTGGTTCAATTAAAAAGAGCTCTTCAGACTGATGTATCTACAAAAGAAAAATCGAAAAGTTCAGGTATTCAGTTTCGGGGCGTCGCGTCGTATCCTCCAACTCTCTTAGAATCGATTCAATCATTTAGGTATGAAGCACTTTGGATCGCTGTAGAACAATGAAATTGGGTAAAGTGATGCGATTTGAAGTTCATTGAACGGAAAAAATGAAAACTAGAGATTTTCTATTCTTAGATTTTTCTCAGATTTTGTGTCAATTATAAGAAGTACTTTTACGTAGAATGATGACCTTTTCACTTTAGAGGTATTCCTATACATAGGGAATCGAAATATTTAATATTAAAACGCCATGCCATTCAGTAATTTTATCAGAATAATAATAATACCTCTGCAAAAAGAAAGAATTGAAATCCGACAAAACAATAAATAACTTCAAATTATATGAGAAATTTGTCAGTAAATGATTTGATTACTGAACCAAATTTACAAAGTTTACCGGTATTTTTTCAATTTTATTGTTAAACTCAACCAAATTTGAAAATGTTTTTAAAAATTGACCAGTAGTAAACCAGTGAAGTGATTCAGTGCAAATTTTAGTGAGTAGTAAATATTTGAAACTAAAACTTTTATAAACATAGAACTGGTATACGCTATATATCAAATGAGTTTTACATGACTATCTTGTTCTTACACACATGTTCTTGTATTAAAGAAAAACTTGGTTCTTTTTTTACCATTTATGTTGTGTGGGTTGATAAATTTTATTAGAAAAAATTATGAACTATAAATGGTATTACGAATTGTCTATATTGTCGACAAATTTATATCGAAAATTGTGAATTGTCTAGATCGAATTGTCTACATTTAGACTATTCGATGTCTACATTTATAGTCTACATGGCACAACACTGGCACCAAATCGAGAAAAGCGAATCAACCTCTTTATAAATACTATAAATACTCAAGTTTTCCCAAAAAATCAATCTGGATAACGAACTGTACATCTCTAGAAGGGGCACAAATGATCAAAAAGGTCATTATTAATTCATTCATAGCCAGGGTCTCTATTATCATCCATACTATAATATTCGAACACAAGCTCAATTTATTATTAACCATCTGAACTTACCAACTTTTTTCGGACAATCAGAAAAATCACGTCAGGTCATTGTTAAGCCACATTTTGTAACCAAATCTGCAAGTCATGTGAAAACACAATTTTGCAATGTGTCCATGTTTGCATAAAGGCGCTCAGCCAAAATTTTGTACGACGAAGAGGAGGTCAACGACACATGTTAAAACAACATACCTGCAATTGGTCCAATAAAAATATCTAACAATAATTCCCCGTTGACAAAGCCCTTTGACACAATTTGTAAGACATTATAAAATTACTTTTGCCCCACCTTGTTTACATTTATTATTCCTCAAATAACTAGAGATACGATTTTATAGTTCTGTAAAACTAACCCCTACATTAAAAAATCGTACAAAAGTCACACAATTTTGTTTTCACACCACTGTGTTTGTCTCTTTTCGATTTGAAAAATGCTCACTCCCGATCAACCACCTCTGGAGCCGAGCGTGCGGTGTTGGAGTTTATGGAATCTATTTTTGAACTACCATACTTGATAAGATAATTTATTTGGGATTAAATCGTGGAGCATTTTTACGGTCTATTATTTGATTGCTGATCATACACGCCGTCCAATTTTCGAGTTTTTTTTTTGTTTTCAAAAAAAAAAAAACAATTTATGACGACACTGCCCTTTGAATTATACAACACGCGCCCCATCAGTTTCACATTGGAGGGAACGTGTCTTGAACTATGCCCATCATCGTCTAACTTTTTCTAATTTTGGGGTTCACTCCCACTCCATGCCGGTACGACCGGCGCGGCGCGGCGGGCGCTGTGACACCCATTTTCAGATTCCAACCAATAGCCCTTTATAATTATTTTGATTCTTGAATCATTAAAATATTTTATCCAATAAGTCAAAAAGATATGGAAATAAAATTTATAACGATGCGGGCAAGATTTATGTGCTTTTAAAAATGAGTTCGCTGATTGATGTCTCAATTAAAGAGCTTGTTTTATTAAGTTTTTTGTTGTTATTTTTTTTTTTTTTTTTTATTTTCATTGGTTTGTCTATTGTTTTTAAGTTATTTTTATATTTGAATTTATCTGGGAAATATATTTACGAGTAGTTGGTTAATATTTCTGAAAATAATTTTAAGTACTTCAAAGACGCCAGTGATGCAGCAGCTGCTGGAATTGCAAATAAAATATTAGTGATTGTGATTTTGGTTTGGCGTTTTGGTGTACTGAATTTGGTTGAGGCCGGGCGGCGAGCGTTCGGAATAGTTGGGGTTTAATTGCGGCTGACGTTGTACGGTTTTACGAGCAGTACTCGTCTTTTATGAACTGTACATGCTTTTACTACTTGATCTATTCTCGGATGCTCAGATCGTGGTCTTTGGCAAGGTGTATTCAAACGCTGGCCGGCCGCCCCCTGTCCAAAAAGTTGATGCCTATCATAAGTAAGACAGAAATAAACAGACATCAGATATAAGATGTGCACAATAGTGTCATGTGTTTGGTGAATTCACAGAAGGCCCTAATGCAGCATGATGCACGACGTCAATAACCGTCAATCAGTATCCAAAATTAACCACCAACAAAAAAAACACACACACACATCTTTACTCACAAAGGGAAATGAGTTCGTCGTATAAATACAAAAGGATTACACTTCTCCGGAAAAGAGCAAGCAATAAAATTAATCTAGAAGATAATAAATCCATTAACGATCTGCAAATGCAAAAACAATCAACCTGTCAAAAGTTGCGTTATCGCACAATATACCAGATGCAGATATATGTAATTATACTGAGCATCCTCATCCTCCATCCAACAGCAATTGTAGACCTACCAGCGATACGCTGCAGGTCCATTTATAAATAATTTGAATTTGCATCACTCGTAGTGAAAACAATGGGTTGGGGTTAATCTGGGTATATCTTATGTTATTGGTCTAATATAGTACCAGAACTTTGTGGCACTGAGTGCTCGTCATAACCCTTCATTTTCTTGGGTATTTCTTTCGACCGTTTAACTATTAATAAGAGTTTATTGGATATGATGCGTTGAACTATGCCACCACGTGTACTACAGTTGGGCTCATCAGGTAGATGCTGTAGTACCCTTCTAAGACGCAAAATATTAGTCGATGGGTTCCGACACAAATAAAATTTACAGCTTTCAAACACTGTGAATTATATTTTTCTAGGGGAATTCGGTCGAATTCCTGGGCGAAACGCATAATTTGGACTAAATGTCACAAAATAAACAAAAAATTAAAATTTGACTAAGATAACTTAATTAGTGTGTTGAATTAAAAAATTAAGTGCCGTGCAGTTCAGGTTGCATTTAAAAGACCTAAGGTCTTACAGGCATATAGTTAAAATTAAAAACAAAAAAAAAATATTTTTTGTCTATGTCAATTGAAAAAAAATTGCTCATGTGAACTACTTATGTCGAAATTTTTATTCAGAACTTAGTTGTTATAGTTTGAGAGAAAACAAAGATGACGGTTTTTCAAAAAAAAAATGTATTTATTGTTTAAAAATTGAAAAACCTTTTTTTTGAAAATTGGAATATGCAGTTTTACTACGACTTTTAGGGGGTAGTTGCTAAACAAAATAATTTTAATCAGTTAATGCATTAGTGAGAAAGTCAAAAATATGAAAAATTGTTCTATGGGATGTACCGTTAATAAGTACGCAAAATAAAATATTTTTATAATTAAAAGTGGCCTGAACTAAATTAATAACGCACACGTTTTTCTTATAAAAATTCTTCTAGCCGTTTTCGAGAATTGGATTTTTTAACGGATTTTTTAATATTTGTTTGTGAGGTACCGTTGTTTTTTATTCTAGGAATACAGTCGTTTTCGAAATTTTGAGCTTGCAAAAAAAAATTGGTTTACATTAGTGATTTAGCATTCTAAGTCTAAGAGCCTTCAGAAAATAAAATGCATGACTGGATCTCACGAACTTGCTCTTATGTTCGATCACATCGTATGCAAAAGATTTCTATTAAAAATCTAAATATATATTTGAAGTCGTTTTTTACTTAATTTTGTATATATACAAAATTTCTTTAATTTTTTTATAAAAAAATTGCTATAACAATCTTAAATATTATAATATAAACTTAAAAACAAAATATTAAATCGGCTTAATCAAAGAAAAAATAATTCAAAACTTTCAAATAAATATTTAAGCTAATTTGAGCTCAAAACAAAGTACGCCCATTTATTTCTTGGATAAATTTGAATTTATGAGCAAAAAATTTGAAAAATCAGTTTTTTTTTAAATCTTTTTGAAAACATTAAAAAAGAATTCAAAAACGCCAATTCATAGATATTCGGGAAATACAAATAACTATAATTTTTGAAAAAAAATTAATGAACAGTTTTCAAAATATAAATTTAAAATTTTTGTTTTTTTTTTTAAATGCTTTTAAAATACAAAAAAATATCAATTAAAAAATTGGTACGCAGTACAAATTGAGCAACCTAAGCCTATATATGTGTGAAATTTCGAAAGAATCCGTTAAGCCATTTATGAGATAGTCGAAAGCAAAAAAAAAACCGTCCTATGGAAGGTACCGTTTGTGGACATTTTTAAATTTTTTTTTTCAACCATATGATCGGCCGTACCGAAAAAGCTGCACTGATTTTTTTGAACCAAAATCGTTAGAGCCGTTTCCGAGAAAAATTTTGAGCTAAAAAAAAATTCAATTTCCCCTCTGTACAATACCTAAAAAACTATATATACCAAGTTTGAAGCAATTCGGCCCAGCCGTTTGGCTGAAGGTGTCTATACATAACAGATAGACTGACAGACAGACAGACATACAGACATACAGACGGACAGAATTTTTAGACCATCTTTTTTCGTTTCGCTATCATTATAATGTCTTGTTTGATTGTTATCTTTAAACTTTTTTCTTCGACGAATGCTTAACTTGCTTTATAGTACCTATAATCCCAAGTAGAAAAGGGGTTTTAGCTTGCAAAGTATAATATCGCGAATATCATTTTAACATCTGATAAAACTCATAATTGCAGAATTTTAGTTTTAAAGCGAAATAAAATAAAATAAGGAGAACATATGAAAAGTGGCGTTGATACTCGTATGTGAGGGAGGATCTATAATGGCATGTCTAAGAGACGCTAATGATGAAATTAGTTGAATACTTCAATATAACAAGTCTTGGATTTGATAACATGTCGTATAGAATTTTTAAAAGTTTATTTAAAAAAAATAGGTAAACATTCAAGTTGTGGATGTTTGATATAGTAACTAACTTTGCGCTGCGCACATGTGGTGCAATTTGCAAACAATTAACTATTAACTGAATCACTCTACCGATCTTAATCAAACTTTATAGATTTGACAATGACTTAGTGGAGAATACCAACAATCATATATCAATACCAGGCCCAGGTAACATTTATCCTCTTTTAAGGTACTTCTAACGCTAAATCGATCGGTAGCAATACTACTAGATTTCTTCAAGATAGTCATGAAAGCTCTTACCAATTCGTAACAAGAACACATGGCGGAGAGTTTTGGGAATCAAATAATATTCAATTTATATTTGCGTTACTGTTTTTTTAAATCATATTTGGGCCATAAGTCATTGGTTTGTAATAGCGTTGAATTTAATTAAGGTTTCGGTTAGAATTTATATGAAACTGGTAATGTAAAAAAAATGAATTTGAGTGAAAAATTTTATATAAGATGTTATCCAAGTGACATGCTGAAAGCTGTGTGCTTCACTTATACGAGTGTCGAGATATCATTATTTCTGTCATGTAGATACCAGTTATTTGTCAGAAAATATTATTATCCAAGTAAAATATTTTTCATATCATATTAGATTCTTAAGAGTCTTCGCTTAGAATCTTGTAGCATACACTATAGTCTAAGCTATCTTAAAGAGTCTTATAAGAGTTTTTTTTTTCATGGCTTGGGAGCTTATTTGCTGTCGATATTATGATTGTTAGAGGTGATTTACGTCATTATAATTGATGGAAACACGAGTTGCAAAATAATGTTAATATCCACACAAAATTGTTCATAAATTCCAAACAAAATTTTTAGATTTATGAGTCCATTTCTTTACGTCCAATTTTCAAAGTAAAATTTGTATCATTCTTGGGTTTGTTCATTTAATTTCTACTCGAAACTGCCTAGTTTTGTTAGTTTAATTTTTTTTTATATTTGACGTTTTGCAGTTTGGGGTAACAAGCGAATAAGATTCTTTTTAGATTCGAATTTTAGATACATTTTTAGATATTCAAAAAAATTCCATAGGCTGAAAACTAAAATGAAGAACTATATATAATTACATTCATTTAGATGAAATAATTCATTATGATTTTTTTAATTCTGATTCTCTATATTTATTCGAAAGGTCATTTCCTTTCCTTCTTTTTTTTTTTTTTTTTTAATTTAACTGTGAGACCTAAGGTCTTTTAAATGCAACCTGAATTGCACGGCATTAGTTTGGCACAGTGGATTTGTGAACAAGGTATTGACTTACTCATTTTAACCCATAGGCGGCATCCAATTAAAATTGGAGGTATAGAAAAAATGCGCCTAGCGTGGGGATCGAACCTGCACGTCCTAGTTAGCAATCAAGCACTTTATCCACTGCTCCATTGCTACCCACCCTTCTTCCAGCCCAAAAAAAAAAAAGTTTTGTGTGAAACTTTTGATAAGGTTGCTAAACATCGGGAACAAATTTGTATTTATCTTTTTTACTATAGTTAGGTTTATAATTTGTAGATGTTTTAATGCTTATAGCCTTGTTTGGACATTTTGGACTTTTTTATTTAAATAAAAATTTACGACAAGAGGTTGAAAATGCCATGTCAAAATTTGAAAATTAAATATTTTTATTTGATTATTTTGTTAATATTTTCTTATGCATACAAATGTATCTATTATTCAGAAGTATAAATAGAAATAAACATATATTAAGAAAAAATATTTTTCTGAGAAACCGTTTGATTTATAGGGTACTTTGACATTTTTGCTAAAATAAAGAAAAAATACCCATTGTTTATGTACATTATATGTATACATTTTAATTTTGATAAAATATGGGGTATTTATGATAAATTGTATTGTGTTTTTTAATTGAATTTAATTTGCTTATACAATAAATTAATATGTCAAAATAAAAAAAAAAAACAGATTCTTGGGGCTTACTTTGGTGCCAAAAAAAATTCGAATACAAATGAGCGTGATGTTTTTTTTTTATTATTTTATATAATTATATTAGGATTGAAAAACACCCCATTAAAATTTTAAAATTGGTAAGTTTTATCTACTTTGGAAACTTTTTTCTGAGAAAATCTTATTTTCGAATAGAAACACCCTGTAATCTCGTCTTATTATATTTATACACTTCATATATCCAACCCTTTTTATGGCGTTAAGAAGTATTAAGTACAGAATTTTAGTAATGTACGTACCTAATACTTTTTTTAATGATACCTATTGCAACATAAAAGCACATTTTATCATAGATTGTTAATTTCAAGGACTTTTCAGAACTGCCAAATTATTGACATTTAGTTTGAATAGATTTGAAAAGAGAGTTGAAGTCTGATGGACCTGAACTACGAGCAGATACGTAAGACTGAGTGCTGCATTTAATTTCCTCTCAAAAAGAAAATACTAAACAAAAAAAAAAATATATAAATCAAAAATAATATGATATAAACAAAATACATCCGAAATCCAAAGTGTAGTCACCTTAATTTCTCGGAGTGAGTGTGAGTAGTATCTGTGGGAATTACCAAATTATACAAAATTTCCAACCGGAAACTGATTCAAAACAGAATTTGTCCATAGATATATCATGTCAAATTAATTTCGTTTTTCAATTAATTTAAAAAAAGAAATATTTTATGAAATACTGTTCATCTAATTTGTGTGTGAGAATTTTTTTTAATTCGCCACAAGAAAATATAACAAAAACCATAAAAATAGAATTAGGAGTGGTTGTTCCTCCTCCTCCAAAATTAAGTTTTGCGTACTAAATTGAAAGACAAATAGTTCTGAATAGTCCAGAGATGAATACTTTATCCATCAGATGAGATGTGAATTGAGGTGAGTTAGTTAGACAGGGAAAGTGTTCTGGTTTTACCTGAATTAGAAATTTCGTGCAGTCCTGTAGTGGAACAATATTTTCTGATTTGCTTAATCTGGAGATATTGAATATATTAAACCATCATACATAATTTATTGACAAACGGTAGAAAATTAAATCAAGAATTAAAAATTTGAAAATCTAAATTCGAATAAAATATTATTTTTCAACCATTAATGTAATCAGGGTATTAATTTTTGATTAACTATGTTAAGAGAGGTTTTGATTAGTTAGGGTGTTTCAATTTAAATACATCGATTTTTTTAAGTCGTAATACCTATTTTTAATTTTATTCTAATGGCAAACTCCGCCATTAATATTAAAAAACCATATACCGAATGACCGTTTTTCTGCCTTGGCTACATAATATTATATTGATTTCATGAAATTCCGTACTTTTATAACTTAAATGCATAATCTGTTGTGCGACATTAAACTTAATTTATGAAAAAAAAAAATGCCCGACTGGATCGCACGTACTTGCTCTTATATTCGATCACATCTTAAGGAAGGACACGATCTTTAGTAGAAACACCTCAATTATATTAAGTCTTTGTTAATTAATTTTTTATAAGCAAAATTTCGTATTTTTTTTTAATTTTTAGTATGATAATTTTAAATATTTAATAATATAAATTTAAAAAAAATGAGCTTGAAAAAAAATCAACCAAAAACCCGTTTTCGAAATATTGAATTTTCAAAAAAAAAAAAAAATACAGAAATCATTTTTTTGGAGAGACACCAGTACCATATACAGTATAGGTTTTAGAGCCCCAAAAATGACGGCACCTACCATACAATGCTTTGTAAAAAAAAGTCAAATCGTGTTTATCTCGAAAATGACTCAAACGATTTTATTAATAAAAAAAGAGTGTGTGTACTTATGTACACTCGCCAGAAGTAAAACTTTCAAATTGAAACAATTTTTTCTTTCGTAATTCTAAGTCAGCTACAAACCAACGAAGTTGACATTTTTTGATACCAGCCCCGAACTTGCATAAATAAATAAATCCCCCATAACGACCCTATCTTCCAATTGTACAAACGTAACCGTCGCGTCGTTCGAACGTTTATTCATGGTTCAGCAATTTTATATTACATAGATTATACTACTCCATGTATATAAATCTACGAAATAAATACTCTGCAACACTTACCCCGTTTATAAATATGAGTGAATTGAGGAATCGAATCGAATCGAATTGAGATTTCGATTCAGGTATATGGCCTCGTGGGATCGGAAGATTGAATTAAAATGGAATCGAAGTAACAGTTTGAGTTTACAGAATAAACAACAAAAAGATGCAACAGAAAAAAATACAAAGAAATCGGAAACCCACTGAACACAAAAAACCACTATTGGTGCACACACACACCAAGAATCAGATGTGAATTAGATTCTTCAATTCCTCGATTCAGGTATATAAGTACATTTTAAATTCGATTCAGCTCTTCTAGTGGGATCGGATCGAGTAATCCTATTTTAATCTAATTCAAGTATACAAAGACCTAAATCCTGATTCAATACCGATTCAATTCTTCATATAAATGTAGTAACTGGTAACGAGACCATCGACTCACATTAATACAACAATAAGAGCATCAACAAAACAAACAAAAAAAATCGCCATCAAATACACACAATACGCTTTAATTTAATATTAATAACCCAACACAAAAATTCCTAGTCGATCTCACATGCGTATTCCTACTTCATTAATCACTGCGAATCCACAACGATCCCACAAAAAAATTATGTAAAAGAAACAAAAAAAAAGAATTTCGCCTTGAATACACTCAATTCATGTAGGTCCCTATAGAATGAGAATCCACAACACCTACCAACAAGAAATAATAATAGCATTTTTTTGTACCCCCAACGCAGCAAAAAAAAGTTTTACATCAAATAGTATTTGCACTACATTATTAACGGTACCGGCGACACAACAATTTTTTTTTATTTTCTACTTTCTCATAGGCTGCTCTAAGAATTTTGAACAAAATTTTTATATAGGAGGTCTTTTGAATTTTAAATATCTAATACTGCAAAAATAATAATACATTTTCAAAAAATGTTTTTTTTAATTAATTTTTTTTTTTTGAAAATTCAATATTTCGAAAAAGGATGCACGTTTTTTTTTTAATTATGTGTTTAAATTGTCATATGCTTTTAATTGCCATACCAATGTTTTTTTATTAAAAAAAATAAGTGAAAATCCAGTAAAAATATATTTAGCTGCTTAAAGTTATAATTGTGTGCTGACGATATGATCGAACATAAGAGCAATTACGATCCAGTCGTATTATTTAAATATTTTCGGCCTTATCATTACTGTTCAGCGGATTTGGATCAATATTTTTATGCAGAAAGTCCTCTAAATTCCACAAATAATACTTTTTCATAGTGGTAACTGACTGTAAGACCTCAGTCTTTTTAAATGCAACCTGAACTGCACCGCACTAGTCAGAAGGAATAGAAAGATTTGGGAAATATTTTTTTCTGCACTGTAAATTCAGAATTAGGTATTTATTATATCATTATAAGCCACGGAATTATAGAAAAGATTGCTGCCTAATGTAGGACTTGAGCACAAGTGTCGAAGTTAGCAGTCTAGGACTATTGGCGCCCAATACTGAAACCAAAATTCGCGATGTATATTTTAACTTGCGATATAAGTACTATAGGGCAAGTTTTGCATTTGGAAAAAAAATCGAACTCGAGATTTTAATCAAAGTTGACATTACGACGATAGATAACACCAAAAAAGTGGGTCACGCAATTCCGTCTGTCTGTCTGTCTGTCTGTAGAACGATCTACAGCCTAAACGGCTGAACCGATTTTGTTTAAACTTGGTGGTTAGGCGTCTTAGGTGATTGTTCAAAATAGGTCTTTGTTTTAGCCCCAAAAATATCAGTACTTGCCATACAAATTTTTCTAACATCTTAATTGGCGTGCGTACTACTTTTGGTATCGTCTACATTTTGGCCAAACATTTTTTTTTAAATATTTTGTTATTATCCATGCCATACGTACCTGCCATGAAAACAATTTTATTGATTTTCGACTTTCTCATAAACGGGTCAACGGATTTCGATTAAATTTTTTATGCAGGATGTCTATCAAATTCCAAATAATACTGCATTTCAAAATTTTCGAAAAATATTTTTTTTTGGATTTTTGACAAAAAAAATATTTGTTTTTATTGAAAATTCAATATTTTGGGAACGAGTGAACGATTTTTTCTGAAATTTAGTTTTTAAATTTATATTATTAAATATTTAAAATGTTCATACCAATTTTTTTTTTTAGAAAAAATGAATAATTTTTATATATAAAAAATTTAGTGAAAAACGACTTTAAAAATATATTTAACCGTTTCTAATAAGAATCTTTTGCACATAATGTTATCAAAATAGGAGTAAGTACGTGCGATCCAGTCGTGCATTTTATTTTTTTTTGATTTCTTAAAAATAAAATTTTCTTTTTTGAAAATGGCTACACGATTTTTTTTATATTTGTATTTTTAAATAGTTAAAATTACAATACCGACATTTTTAATAGAAAAACAAAATTATTAAAAAAAATCGAGAGATTTTTGACGTCATTGGAATGTTTAACCCTTGGATATGTCGGTTGTGTCCATAAATGAGGTAAAGTACTGGAACACCAAAATTCAATTCGTCATTGTCAAAATAAAGAACAGAGTGATTTACTGCGAAGTGTTTGAAAATTGGCCCTTCGGATTACGTAAGATACTCTTCAAACGAAAAAAATACTCAATAAATAATGTTACAAAATCACCAGTCAAACACCTATATTTTATTTCAATTTTAAGTGATCCTTAAAAAGAACACCCTATATTTCAAAATTCTAAGTACCTAGGTAAAGCAAATTTGTAATAAAACTTTTTAAATTGCTTTGCTAAAATAATTAAACAGCAATTTTCATATATTGTTCTTCACTTTTGTTAAAGAAATAAATCATCACTTTTGTTAAAAAAAAAAACTATAAACTATTTTACATGCAAGGAGTTATTATAGCTAGGTGCCCTCGAGATTAAAAAATTCACTCACATGGTAACAACTTTTCCACTATTGAAATCAAATTTAAAATATTTCTCGCTTACAACGTCCATCATTTTATTATTCCTTTCAAGTGCCTACATACCTACGTACATTTATGTACAAAGTGTTCTTCATTCTTTTGCCTAAATTGTCACAAATGACAAATTCCAAGCACAGAGAATAATATTATCAACATCTGTGACTTCATGACATCTCGTGAAATAATTTGCAAATTTACATCTGTTTTAACTTTTCATTCATATAGATACATACATAGATGTATATATTTCGAGTTGACTTTTTTGACTGCCTGAATTGCTTGCACTTGAAATTCCATCCGGTCTAGCCGAACCTTGAGATTTGTCAGGATGATTAGATTCAAGATCTTTGATTTAAATAATTATCCTTTTTAATTGTTTGTTGTGTCACACTGTCCATCTTTTCGAATGCATTTGGATGAATGCCACATTGCCACATACCCGACGACGATACAAGATGCGACGACATAAACGAAGACACAACGACGTGAATTCAAGTCCAATTGTGGTGTGGTATAGACGAGTAATAATGATGTGTTCGTGATAGTGTGCTGATGGTTATGTGCAACGTATCAAACTATTGTTTTTATTTGTATCCTTTTTTTTATTTTGATATTTGAATGGAATGCATATCCGGTACAGACGACCATTAACCATTAGTGTTTTTTTTTTTGACAAAACAAAAATCACTGTCTGTTAACTTTGTTGTTTTTGGTTTGCTGATATATACCTACAAAACTACAACTACTTACATACATTATGTATATGATGCTTTGCATTTCATTGATTAAAATCCGTAGACATTATTTTAATTGATGAGGCTTTTAGGAAACTTTAAAATTTGTGTGAGTGAAATGGAAATCAAATAATGTACAATACAATAGATACCGCGAGAATTTGGCAGTGGAAAATATAACCTTGATTAATGCCAGCACTAAAAATGATGTGATGAATTACATTTTTTTTTTCGCGAGAATAATTAGCAATGAAATTTTTTTTTTCATTTTCTTAGTAAATAGCTAATATTTTCAATCTACTTACACACTGAGAGCGTTTTAAAAAAAAAGTGATGAAAGGAGATTTTAGAAATTTTAAAAAATTCTGGCAGTAAGTAGGCACTTTATTTTCATTTCAAGGACATTTTTTGATTTTTGTTTTAATAAACAAAAAAATCTAATACCTTCCTAACTTAAAAATAATATGCAAATAAGCCTCAATCATGTCATGCCTTTAACAAAAATATAATAAAAGTCTATCCGTAGAAAATACGAAAGAAGTCTGAACACTAACATGGAATATCCTGTCAACAGAATTAATCTTAAATTGCATAAAATTGGTTGATTGGCTCTAATTTTAGGCCCTAAGAGCTGAAGTTCCGTTGCCTGTTTTTTTTTTAAAGAGCCCTTGGATGTGGTGGATGAGTTTACTCGAAAAAAATCTTCACACTACATTTTTTTTACAATACAGTGAAACCCGCTTAAGCAAAACGACGAAAAATCATTAAGTTTTTTTTTCAGCTAAGAGTGTTTTTCACTGAAGCGGACATAGGATAATTGAAAACAAAATTTCACTGAATCGGATATCGGTTAACTGAAAGAATAATTCAGTAATGCAGACTCCGTGTTATGAAACAATTTTTACTACATATATTGAACTTAAACAGCTGAAAATCAACCTATGTTAAATGTTTACCAATTGCTTTTATATAAATAAATTTGTTTTATCTAAATAAAATAAAATGCATGACTGGATCTCACGTACTTGCTCCTATGTTCTAACACATTATATGCGAAAAATTCTTAATGGAAACGGCTAAACGTATTTTTAAATTCGTTTTTCACTTAATTTTTTATATATAAAAATTGTAAAATTTTTTCTTTAAAAAAATTGGTATGAACATTTTAAATATTTAGTACTATAAACTTAAAAAAAAAATGTCAGAAAAAATCGCCCACCCGTTTTCGAAATATTGAATTTTCAAAAAAAAAACTATTTTTCGAGAATGTTGAAATGCAGTATTATTTAGAATTTGAAGTACATCGTGTATACAAATTTTAATGGAAATCCGTTGGACCGTTTATGAGAAAGTTGAAAATCAATAAAAGGGTTGTATGGCAGGTACCGTTAATAACAAAATATTTTTAAATTTCTTTCGGCTTAAATATAAACCATTCTCAAATTAGTACACACACAAATTTTTATCAAAATCGATAGAGCCGTTTTCAGATAATTAAGATGGTAGAAAAATTTGTATGGCAAGTACCGTTTTTTTGGGGCTAAAACAACGATTGAAAAATCTATTTTGGACAATCACTTTAAACTCCTAACCACCAAGTTTGAACAAAATCGGTTAATCCGCTTTGGATGGAGATCGTTTTACAGACAGACAGACGGAATTGTCGGACCCTTTTTTTGGTGTTCTCTTTCATCGTAATGTAAGCTTTCGTTAAAATCTCGAGTTCGATTTTTTTTTCCAAATGCAAAACTTGCTATATTATACCTACATCGCCAGTAAAAACAGAACCTAGTTATTAACAAAGAAATAATTTATTATTAAAAAAAAACAAATTCGTAGATATATATGTGTGTATGTATGTATTCAAATTAATGTATTCAAAATTACATACCTAACATAACACTTACACATTTTAATGTTCAACTTTTGGAATCCAATTGTAAACACAAACCTCAACAAACGCTACTTTGAGTTCAGTTTTTTTTATCCGCATATATATACATTTCTTGTTACAAAAACAACAATAGGCGTGTTCTGGTGAGCAAAAGAAACTCCGTCAGTCATAATCTAACAAGATATAAAACAACAAAAACCCACTGGGATCTACTTTACCTTTTTATTCCAGTGAAATGTTACTTGACATTATTCGTTTGTGCTGTTCAAATTTAGAGGGCGCTGATCTAATTTTGTGTATTTGCTATGTTGGTGAACCTGATAATAGATTACAATAGTTGTGTTCGATTTTTGATCTTTAGGCTTGTCAAGCATTTCACTTTTTAAGCGGAGTTTATAAAATAGTTATTTAGAGTTAAATCATTTTCCATTAAGGGATTCACATGTAATATCATTATGTACAAAATTAGTCCTTTTGTATTATCAGAATTATTATCCATATTATGGATTATCAAAAAACATGTATTACAAAAGATTTTGCACTCTATCGAGATCACGTTTCATGATCCAAAAATATAGTTCTGGGGAGTGTAGTGCAAAGAAAAGAAACAAAATTTACATGAAAAATTAACACACACAAGGAAAAAGAGATACAAGTATAGCGCTGTTGTCACTCTGATGTGTATTGTTTTATTTTTATGAGATGGAGTCCGATTACAGGATTCATTTTTTCGGCTGTTTCGTCTTTATGAGGAAGAAGCGAAAGCACCGAATGAAAATTTCAACACTTTTTATGGTTGAACTTGAATGCATGTATATTTTTTGACAACCGCAATGCTCCTCGATGTAAATTCACACTATTGAGTTGGTAATTCTTATAGTAGTCAAAAATTTGCACGAACGGTGTAATTACGAACGTATGTGCCTGTCAAAATAACGAATAACGAAACGATCGAATGGCGTAATCAGGCTCATGATCTATATGGGTCATTAGCGGTAGTGAAATACGGCAATTGTCTAACGGAACGGACGGATTGTTGATGGTGAAATTATTTTTCATTATTTAATTCATATTTTTAATAGATTAATTTTAAAACTTCGTGGTATTGCAAAAAGCACTACAATTTACTGCACATGATGTAAAAACATCTGTTCACATAGGTTGTATGTCTTGAAAAGCCTCCAAGCTCAACAAATTATGGAAATCAAACAACATGTTTGTCAGGTGCTTGTTTTTATATTCGAATCATCAAACATCGACAAGGTACTTCCAAGATTTATCATTTTTAATCCCTTTATACCTGTCAACACTAGAGTTTAACTAAGACGATTTTTTACGATGTTACATGCGTGAAAAAGAAACAGGCAATCTGCACTTCTCTTTTCTACGAATGTAAGATCGTAAAAAATCCTCATAGTGATCAGCCACTTTGAGACTATATTTTTTTTCTAACTTTAAAAAAATGTGTGAGGTTAACCTTAGACCAAAATTGAGAAATTAGAAATGCCCAAAAATCGAACAAATCCTTATGTCAAACGAACAACCAGCAGAGGCACCAACCCTCAAATAGCTAACCAAGTAGAAAGACATTTGCTGTGGATCGTTTTCTTGAATTTGTTTACTTTACTGTGCTATATTCTCACCAAAACACACATAATGTAAGTAAATGGAAATTTATCTATAACTTTGCATTTTTTTCGATTCTTAATTTTTCACTTAGCCTATAGAATAGAAAACTTGAAGGAGTTTTTTTTTCAGTTTTGCTGTTTTTTCACTTAATCGTGTTTCACTGTACTTCCATTTTGGCCTTTATGAGTTGTAGTATATTTTGATTTTCTTGGAATATTCGGACTAAAGGGGGTCTTGACTACGCTTAAAATGATTAAATATATTTTAGGCCTTGGGGAAAATACGCAAATAATTATGTACAAATTTAAAAGGAATTATCTGTGCACATTGATTTTTAAGTTTTGGGTATGGTAGAACATTTCTCATTCGTGTAGTTCAACTGAAGAATGTATGAATGGATGTGCATTTCACATAAACCAAACTTATGTGCCCTGGCCTAAACAACATTTCAGAATCTGAAAATGGACTAGAATTTAATGCTTCAAAAAATTAATGCAGTCTTTTTGTGCTTATGTTTTCAAAAATGGGTATTTAAAATTTTTGGAAATAGATACATCATTTTGAAGCAAATATACAGCTATGATGTTTCATATCTCTCCCTGTGTTACTCGTACCATTATTTCTTAATTCTACGGTCGTTATTCTAATTGTGTTTCGCCTTTTAAATATATATGCGTTTATCCTGATTCCAGGAAGATTCCAAATTTTCCTGAAGAGAGAGTTTGATCACAAACATTCTTTTCAATTGTCTTATGAGTATGCAATAGAATATAACTCTTATAAAGATTGGATCGAATGTTCAGTGAATTATACACTAGAATGCGCAGCTTTCGTTATTTAAGATAATTTTTAAGCTGATGATTAATCAAGTGAAAGGGGAAGAGGATTCGAAGTTCTCAGTACAAACTGGAGAAATGCTTTTTTCCCTTCATTTCGCAAGAGAATACTATCTTTTTTTAGATACTCTTTGTCTCTGATGTAATATTCTCATTGACTCTTAGCACCAAAAAGTTCCAAAGTCTTTATTTTGAGTTATTAACATATAGCTTAAATTAGCTTTCACGTATGAGTTTAATGAGAGTCTGATTAAATAATAGTTAATTCAGATTTAATTATAATTTGCGAAAAAAAAAAACAAATTAACTCTTAAATTTCAGAGAATTCCAACCGAGCTATAATCAATTAAACATTGTATTTAAGTATGTTAAGCTTGCATGGGAAGACGTATCTCTTCATCCAAAAGGTGCCTGGTACTTCCTCTTGCTCCTGAGGCTAACCAAGCTCTTCTTACTTGTGATGGTAATGATTTGCGTTCAAAATCTATCCGTCCCAGTTAAAATGTCTTTTAGTTACTCTTAAAAAGAAGATAGTGAACACTTTGACAGTGTTGATTTTAACAATATGGCTCCATGCAAGTATGTATTACCATCATAAGTAATCCGATGAAAATAATGAATGAATCGAGATCAAAAAAACACTCATAAGACATCACTCCAAACAGCCAATGGAAGGGTTGGTTAAGCGCAAAAGGAGTCAATACCGAGACTAATCAAAAGAAAGTGAAATCAGTCTGCTATATTATTCTTACGCAATTTCTTGATGTGCAATTTATCGTTCAATTCAATTATATAATTTTAACACATTTTTGCTTTAATTGTGGTAAATTGTACACACCGTTTATCTAAATTTTGACATTTGACAAAACTTCTTGAGCCAAAACACTTAATTGCAATCATTTCCTTAAATACAAAATTCTTAAATTCCTTACGAATGAATATGATGTTGACGGCTTTAAGTCTCGGTACTGACATGACACTTTTAATAATAAACGAGCATCACTCAGCCTCAAGGGGCTTCCCCGTTTTGGACGATGTTGATGTTCTCCATACGCACATTCTTATTAAGCTTCAGCAGGAAAATTATCCTGACTTGATCCATTGTTTAGAGACAAATTGTAAACGACATAATGCAGTTTTTGGTCATTGAACGAAGGACTGCATGCAAATCTTAATTATTATCACAAAAATGGCATGTTCTTTTGTTAGTAGTAATACCAAACGCTTGATGGTATATGTACGCAGATGATATTATCCTCATCCTGTATTATGCGGTAACATACTTGTTGCCTGCTATCCTATAACGCAGAGCAGAAACCTTAGGCTTGAAGTAGACTGGACTGCGTCTGAAAAATATATACATTTACTAACGGAAAGATACGAATATTCAATTTTTTCCCGTTTTAAATCAAAATCAAAACATATCCATAATAACGATGAAATATTTACTTCCCCAAAATTTTATTATTAACATGGAAAGAAAAGCTCTACATAAAAAGATGTCCTTTGTTTTTTCTTTATATATGCTTGGTATTTGTGTATGAATAAACTATCCTCGTTGCCACACTTGCATTTTATATTCTACTTCTTTTGGTATAATGTGGCTCGTCATCGACCATTTTATCAAAAGCCTATACGCCGTTACACCAGTGTTTGTTTGTTGGCTAGCATTCTATTCGATACCCACCAGGGCCAGATTAGCATTTAAAAGTCCTGACATTTTTTTAAAGCGAAACTAGAATTTTGTTTCTGTAGAAGTGTTCTTTCGCTTTTAAATAAGAATTGCGTACAGGCTAGGGCAGGGTTTTCTGAATTTTGTAAATAAAATGCACGACTGGATCGCACCAACTTGCTGTTATGTTCGATCACATCGTATGGAAAAGGTTTCTATAAAGAATATAAATATGTTTTGAAGGTCGTTTTTTACTTAATTTTTTATATACACAATTTTTATTTTTTTTTTCTTAAACAAATATTGCTAAATTTAAATATTTAATTATTTAAACTTGAAAAAAAATTAAAATCATCCATCCGTTTTCGAAATATTTAATTTTATTTAATACAAAAAACTATTTTTCGAAAATTTTGGTATGCAGTATTATTTATAATTTGAAGGACATCCTATATAAAAATTTTGATCCAAATTCGTCGAGCCGTTTATGAGAAAGTTCAAAATAAAAAATGGTTGTATGGCTGGTACCGTTAATAACAAAATATTTTTAAAAAAAATTACCAAAATGTAGAGTATACCTAAAATAGTACACATACTTTTTTTTATCAAAATTGTTGAGTCGGTGTCGAGATAATTGAGATGGTAGAAAAATTTTGATGATATGTACCGTTAGTTTTGGACCTAAAAAAACAATTCAAAAATATATTTTAGACAATCACCTAAGCCGCCTAAATACCAAGTTTGAAGAAAATCGCTTTCAGAAGATTAGGCTATAAGCTGAGCTGAGCGTTGAACAGACTGACAGGCAGACTAGCAGAGAAATTGCGGGCCCCACTTTTTCGGTGTTCTTTATCATCGTAATGTCAAGAATGATTAAAATCTCGAGCTCGATTTTTTTCCAAATGCAAAACTTGCCCTATACATATACATAGGTATGTACTATCGCAAGTAAAAATAAAAACTTAGAAAGCTGACAGAAATCAGGCCAGATTTTTTTTTTTCGAAAATCTTTTTTAATGTAAATTCCAGTAGCCAACAAAATTGTGCAATTTTTTTCCACAGAACGATTAATTGACGCAAAAATTAATACCATACGTTTGTAAAAATTAGCTATATTGTTCCTTATTGTTGACTTCTAAAATTTGTCATTTCTTCTTCAACGATGTTGGCTTTCTAGACTTCCAAGGACTAAAATTTGCTTTTTTAAACGAGAGATTTGCAAAAGTCCTATACGAACAAGTTTGATTCCTTTACATTTGACAATATTTGGCAGGCCGGTTCAAATTGTCAAAACGGGTGATCACGTGGCCTGCAAGAAGTGTTGTTTTCCGTTTTGGGTATTATTAGGTATTTTAAGTAGTTTAAGTTATTTTTAGTTAGTATAAGTTAGCTGTATCTGGTTTTAATTCTTTTTAGTTTATCTTTAGGTAGTTCTTAATTAAAATTTAAAAATGATTTGATACTGAGTTTTTTAAAAAAGTTTTCTTGGTTAAATAAAAATAAAATAATTAGATTTAATTCAAATAGTTTTTAGGTCGAAAGACATTAGTTCTAAGAGTTATTGCTTCGTTTAGAGCGCCCGTAAAGGGCCAGTTAATTAGTTGTAAGTTATTGATAATTAGGCTAGTTTTAAACATTTTTGTCTAGCTTTAAGTTAGTTATAAGTTAGTATTAAATAAAAATGAATTTACAAAAAAAGTGTTGTTTTCCATATCGGTGGGAGAACAAATGTCAACAACTTGCCTACTAAAAAATAACGATTTAAATTCTGTTTGTTTTTGTAATGTCAAAAAACAGGGGCAAACCAATCTTTCAGTAATATTGAAGAAAATTTGTAGTGAACACGATTTACTTAAGGTCTTCAGACAAGTGATCAAATATTCCGCTCACTGTGCATTAAGATAGCAGAATGAGGACTCGTCAAATAAGCGGTAACAATATTTCCACTTACTTCTTTATTTTAGCGACCCAAGCTGACATTCTTTATCTACCTACAACAAAAACAGCAGAACGTTCTTATTTAAAGAAAAACTAGCGATACGTCATATACGTTACATACGTCATTTCTAATATTTCTATTTTAAAGAGGAAATGTAAAGCAATCCATATACACATGACACTTGTCTTCATGCAACCTACTATACGAACGACATAGATGTGGATGACAGCTAACGTCATCATTCATGAATGATTTGAGGGTAGGATTGTATTTGGCGGAAGTGACGTAAATTAACAACCAAGATCGTTTAATTACGACCCGTTGGACTGTTTGCTATGGCATTTTCTGAAGTCGCGCAGGTTTATACACCGGTCGAAGTTAAATTCCATAAATAATAGCATAATGGGCCCTTTTCCAAAATAACCCTTGCAACCGCACGTGTTGCTCATATTTGTATTCAAAAGGACATGTAAACAACACGAATATAATGAATGAAGATATGACCGGGATGTAGAAACGGAAACATTTACGCCATAGTTGTGTCCTAGGCTATTTCTATTAGAACTCTATATACTTTACAATACTTTTGCATGAAAAAAAAATTATTATGTCGCTCAGCTGTTCCACAAAAAAATCAAAATTCACCATCTTCAGTCGGGAACACGTTGAGTGAGATTTACACTAAAACTGCAGGCAACAACAGACAGATAACATCAACATCATCGATTGTTCAGTAGCATCTTTAGCATCAGAACAAATCCTCCATACAGGCAGAAGCCAAAAGCCAGAAGAGAATAATTAGTCTGCCGCAAAATAAATACAACCGCTGGCTGTTCGCTCGATGGATACGGAACGGACGCGATTCTTTGGCCAGAATCAGTGTTAGTGTTTATTTCGGCGTTGGAGCGTGCGTATCTTGGACTAACAAAAAGTTTATACCGAACCGTCTCGCTATATACGATCGTGCTCGAGTTTATAAATAAAACAAAAAAATCTTAGCAAAACATCATCAGTTCTTCGTTAGATACAACTCCCGATGGGGTATCCGCGCACGCACCACGTTATTGGGGCTTCGCTTTAGTTTCGATTGGGAGAATATTTTTTTCTCAATTGATTCCGAAATTTGTGTGTTGTTTTTTTTTTTAAACTAAATACAAAATATGTAATTGCATTTTTTTTTCAAACTAAATTAATTAATTAATTTGATTATTTTATTTACAACCTTGCGGTCGTGTTATGTCTGTGAGACATGTAGTTTTCTTGTAAAAAAAAATATTTGTATTTCTTTTTGTTGTGTTCCTCTATAATAATGTTGATTTTAATTTTTAATGTTTATATTTATATTTAATTCGAATTTAACCAACGATCTTGTGAAATGGCATTCGAAAAGGCCACATGATTCTATTTTGCGGTGGCAACGATGACGAAGGCGTCATCAGTTGCGATGATGGCGTCGGGCGGCTGACAAAAAAACACACACAACATTTTTATTAAACGTGAAATAGAAACAAGAAAAAAAAAGTTTATTTCATTAAGTTATTTCTGTGAACCGTGAAATTGAATCATTTCGGATAAAGCCCATTCAGATACATATAGAGTATACACAGAGAGCATTTTATGCAGTGTTTTATAGACGTGTTCGGAGTTTTCTCAAAATTTGATTGCGTGTAAAGGGAATTTCCCGGAAAGAAATCAAAAATTCACATTTGAAAAAAAAAAAACATTTCGGTTTTACTTAAAACTAAACACCCGAAACAAACAAAAACACAAAAATTGTTTTGAAATTAGAAACAAAAAAAAATGTTGTAATTTACAAAAGAGTTAAAATGAAAATCTTTATATTTCCAAGTTGATTGACCCAATTAAATTATAACAAAAAAAAAATAATGTTTGATAAGTAAGGCACGTTGTTTTGGAGAGTTTAATAATTTTTGGGATTTTTTTTCAACATTTTGTTTTACGAGATCGTAAAAAAAATTCTAATTCTTATTTTGTTGATCCTGTATTTATTTTGTTGATATTCGTAAAATAAAAATTATGACCCAAGCCACTCAAGTCATAAATTCATAAGCATTATAGAGGAATTTGAGGAATTTCGGCGCAATAAAACAAGCGGATTGGTCTAAAGTGGCACGCATTCCATTTTGAGTTATTGTCCTTTTTTCTTAATTAAGTGGTGCCTAATTTAGATAAAAGAGCTAACTTAAGCTATAAAACAAAGTCTATCTGGTTGTTTTACAGATTAATTTTTGATGGACATCTTTTGTTTTGTATCTGGACGAAACGGTTATTTTCAAGGCGCCTAATTGGCATTTCTGAATCATTTTCAAACATTTTTTATTCATATAAATTTTGTGTACTACAGTGCAAGAACCGATCCATTATGAGAATGTGTCACATCCTTTGCTAAGGCCTGCTGCCACAGTTGTATATACTTTTCTAAAAAAAAATGAGAAGAGGGGGGCGTAAAATATTCTTAAATTAGAAGGTTGTAACAGTGCTAATTGTCGAAAATTCACAGAAATCGTTTATGTCTTTTCTATCCGGTTCACGATCGATACAGATTTATCTTTTATCGACTTCCTAGACTTAACAAAGGAAATGCAAGCAAATGATGAAGGTTTTGCAGAAGATTCGTTTGTGAATAATGTCAATAATCTTCCTGCTTTCACTTCAATCTCTCATTTAGATGTGATCTTGTTCCTATCTCAGGTTTTATAAAGACCTGCGAAAAAGTAATATTATGATTTATTTGATTTTATTTAACCATGATTTTTTTTTAAAATGTAGATTATGTAAAGAAAATGTAAAGACAAATGTGCCTAAAGACAGGGCGCAAAATTTTTAACAACCCATTGTTAAGGGCTTAGCATTTTACAAGTTAGCAATTCCCTAAGTGCTTATTGATTGAATAACTATTCTTTTTTTTATTAAATTTAATTATATGCCTGCAAGACCTAAGGTCTTTTAAATGCAACCTGAATTGCATGGCACTAGTTTGACACAGTGGATTTGAACCAGGTATTGGCTGTCTCATTTTAACCCATGGCCGGCATCCAATTAAAATTGGAGGTATAGAAAAGAATGCGCCTAGCGTGGGGATCGAACCCACACGTTTAAGTTAGCAATCAAGCACTTCATCCACTGCGCCATTGCCACCCACAATCTAGTAAATTGCTAATTATGCTGAAAGCTGATCATTGAATTTTGATGAACACAATTATTGTTGTTAGGCGTTGTAAACTAATAATATGTTGATGAAAACCTAACATGTGCTCTAAAAACTAGATATTTCTATTTTAATCATTTTAACTTCATTATTTACACACACAAAAAAAAATTGTGCACCAGCAGGACTCGAACCTGGCACCCTCGGGTCCATCAGCGATATACTTGCAGACGCCATAATGGATTTATCATTGCTAAAAGTTAAAGTAGCCATTCCGTGATTTCAACATTTAAAATTGTTTAAAATTAGCTTAATCATATTTTTAGCTCAGTAAATTGCTAAAAGTGGCCTTTACATTTTACTAAATCAATTAAAATTTTGGGCCAATATCTATGAAATTGTGCCCCTTGTTTTTTCCAAACATGCAGTGCCCTTCCCATCAGAGCATTTTCGTTTACTTTCCTGAATATTTAAGGTCCCAGCACCTTTACTCCTTCTCGGATATTCGCCTTAAGCTCTTGCAAGCGTATCGGCAAAAAAAATCTGGAGTCGTTAAATATGGCGAATGCCAACGATTATCTCTTAGGGCTGGCAACGAGACGACACCAGGCGAGACTTTTGTAAGTCTAGTCTAGGTCTCGTCAAAATCCAATAATTTCAGTCTTGTCTCGGTCTCGCCTCTTTCGTGAAAATTTTAATATGCAGTCACGCTTCGGGCTCGGGCTTGATCTCATCCTTAGTCTCTTGGTCTCTTTCCTGATTTTTGGTCGTAAAAATTTCGAATTTTCTGATGGAAAATTTGACATGTGTAGAGGTTTTTAAATGCATTTAAATCGGAGCAATCCCTCAATCGATATGGACAGATCATGGTTTAATAGGTAGGCAACATACCTACTATATTTTGACGTTTCGATAATATTTTTTTCCAAGTGTCACCTTAAAGTTTTAAAGGCACTTTTTTCCGGAGGGGTAAACAAAGTCTGAATAATCAGCAAATTCTATTCCAGGGACATGCATGCATAAATCGAACGTATTTTTTTTCTGGATTTTCGCAATGCCCATATTTCTGTAAAATTATGTAATTACATACTGTGGTTTGATAACAAAAAAAAACTTGTGAATATTATAGAAATTCAACATGAGAATTAAAAATAATTAAATACAAAAATATATCTTCTAGCGGAAACCGAAACCAAACAACAGAGACCATCGAGACTCTCGGCGAATTTCGGTACCAAAAAAAACCATCTCGTCTTAGTCTCGTTGCCAGCCCTGAATACGTACTTGTGGATCGTTTGTTTCAACTCGTGAACCAATTGAACCTTTACTGTAAAATGGTAATATTAGTAGAATTATTTGCAAGGACCACCTAGTCAGTCATCTCATCACCAATTGCTGAGAACGACAATCGAATATTCTGGGTTTTCTCCAATATTTGCTTGAAAATGTTCACGAGTGATCACAGACAGCCTATCGTTGTTGAAAGCTCTGGACCAATAGGAAATATTCCAAGGTCTTAGAGTTAATTCTAAAAATTCTAAAAAAAAAATACGTAGACAAGAAAATTATTAAATAATTAAATTATAACTTTGCTTGTGTGCCACAAATGTTGAACAAATTTGACAAAATACAATGTGAGAGCAAAAGTAATTTCCTAAAATGTAACGGGTGTTTTTTTGTTTATGATGTGTGGTTTTCTAGAGGAAAGTAAACGCATAGGTGTAATTTAATGTTATGGCCAAGAATTTGGCTTTATTATAAAGATAAGGGATTACCATTATGTTTTAAAAATGATTTCGGGAAGTGGCCGCGGCAGCTGGCTTGAATAAACTCCAGCCGAGAGGCCCAATTTTCGACCACATTTTGCAGCAATTAGGCCCATATTTCAGCAATAACGCTTAACCCTTTGACTGTAATATTATGGCCGGCTTAATTTTTTTAAAAGAAATATGGAGCAATTATTCCCTCTGCGCATAGAGCACAACAAACAGTGACCTTTTGAGGATGTAACGTCGTCTCAACAATGGCTTCTGGATTATGATCACTCCAAATATGACAATTTTGTTTATTAACGCACCCATTTAACCAGCTGAGCTTCATCGCTGAACAAAGCTTTCTTGTAAAAATCGGCATCGGTGTCCATATCGTTTTCGGCCCATTTATGCACGCTTTGCAAACGTTGTTTAGGAGTGCATCTATTCATTATGAATGTGACAGCTGTCAAAAGACCAACTCGGAAAACGGTATTGCCAGATTGAAAACCACACGTCTAAAAAAATAAACTCCCGTTATTATTCCAATTCAATTTTGTTAGAAATAAAACAAAATAGGTTTTGACGGAAGTTTTTTTGATCTTGAATAATGGGTCAAATTAAGTTGAAAAAATACCATTGGTTAAATAATGGTCACCTCCAAAATTGATTAAAATTATACGTGTTAATTTATGGCGGAATTATTGTTGTCCGCCTAAAATATATTTCAATTAGTGATTTATTTGGTTTTTCAGTCTTCTAAGATTTGTGTTTTATTGTGTAAAGCGTGAGATTTCCAAAAAAAGACCAAACGAAGAAGTTAGAAAGTAAAAAATCTGCTGTGTTCAACTTATTCTCTCTCAGCAATATTAAAATAAAATGTCACAACCAATGAAATTTGACGCCATTTCCAAAAATTATAGCACATTCACATCTAGCTACACTCCCAACTAAATTTGCAGTTTGTTTCCTTATCTTCAATTTCAGTCATTTCATATTTCAATGCGAAACAATTCAAGGTGTTGAAGAAATTCTGACAAAATTTGTCAAAGAATTTTGTTAAAATTGACAGAATTATTGCAAACATTTCTTGCCAAGTAAAAACAAACAAATTAGCTTAAATTTAGAGCAGGTAGCTATTTGTTGCTATGTTATTGACTAGAAAAAAACTGCTGATTCAGAGAGCCAAAATATTAAATTTAAATTTTTAATTTTTTGCTTCCTCTTCATTATCTGATAAAATTATTTTTTTTTGCTTAATTTAAATTTAACCAGATGTGAATTGTTTTGTATTTAAAAATTGCTTTATTTTTTCTTGTATGTAGTAGTTGTTTATGTGAATCATAATGTATGTTCCTCAGTGAATGCGGAACATTATTAGAATATGGCAGAGCAAACAGAGCTGCCAGAGGATTGATTGTTTTGAGTAATTAGAAAAGTAATTGCACTTTAAGTATCTCAAAGAGATTTTAATTATAGAACGGTATATTTAAATATCTCTTGCTGATTAAATATCTATTTTTAATGAATCTGGGGGTACGTAAGACGGTGTTTTTTTCCTCAGGCTATTAAAACAAAATCATTATAGATTTCCACTCAATATTATTTCATGTTTTTTTGTTTTAAATATTCCTAAAAAAAAAACATCTGGAGATCAATTTAGTTATGAACTCGCTTAGTAAAATAATGATTTATAAAACAATTCATGTATACATGGGTTTTAAGCTAATTAGTTCAGAAATATGTTTGCAAAGAAATTTAAAAAAATTCATTATATTGGTAATTATAATTTTAATTTAATTAAAAAAAAATATTATATAATTTGAGTACTGTTAAGCAAATTTTTTATTTGCGAATAAAATAGAACTCAAAATCTTAATCAATTCTATCATTATAGGAAAATGTGGATGGCTAAGTTCTGTCATTCATCAGTTTGTGTTGAAAATCTACGGCTTTAAAGGCTTATTCATTCTTTCCTTAAGTGTGTACCACCATTGTTGTGTTTGTGCATTACTCCCATACATTATCACTTGCAATGTATGTAGTATAGGGGAAGTTTTACATTTGAAAACAAAATCGATCGCAAGATTTTGATCCAACTTGACATTACAATGATAGAGAACACTGATCCCGCTATCCAGCTGAGGCTTTTTCTTCACTTAAATGTCCTTCGTTATTCGCTGGAGAAAAATTGAAAACAAATTGTTTACCCCAAACCTAATAGAACCTTTTTTACTTGCGATTATAGGTACTATAAGGCAATTTATGTATTCGTAAAAAAAAATTTTGTTTTCTAACAATCAAACATGACATTACGATCATAGAGAACACCAAAAAAGTGGGTCCCCAATTCCGTCTGTCTGTCTGTCATTCTGTCAGTCTGTCTGTGTGTCCTCGAGTCTATAGCCTAAACGCTTTGATAGATTTGCTTCAAACTTGGTACATATTGTTTTTTTCGGTAATATGCCCACACGTTTTTTTAATTTTTTTAAAGACGACAAATAACAGTAGCTCCCATACATTTTTTTGGCCAAACAAAAATCTTATTTTTCTCAAAAACGGCTCCAACGATTTTCATAAAAAAAATCAGTTCATTAACGTTAGGAAAGGGTACCTTTTGATAATTTTTTTTTTTGTGAAAAAAGTGTTATTTTTGGTACATCTAGTAGAACCATTTTGTTGGTTTTCGATTTTCTCGGAAACGGTTTATTTGATTTTTTTGAATTTTTTTACGCAGAAGCTCATAGAGAATCTAAACACTACTGTGTACCAAAATTTTTCAATTTTTTTTTTTTTTTAAACTAATTTTATTTTTGAAAACTCAGAATTTCGAAAAGGACTCAAAAGGTTTTTTTCAAAACTTCGTATTTGGTGGTTTTTTGACATTATCTTGAATAGTTAAAAAAAAACTTTTTTTTTTTTTTAAATAAAAAACAACGGTACCTCCCATACAAATGTTGAAAAACCGTTAAGAAAAAAATGTATTTCTCGAAAACGGCTCCAAGAATTTTTATAAAAAAAATTGTGTATTCTTAAATTAGTACAGTACAGTTTTAAGTATACAAATATTTTTTTTTGCGTACTTATTCACGGTACTTGCCATAGATCCTCTTTTCATATTTTCGACTTTCTCAATATTGGATGTGCAATGCAATGCTACCTAAAATTGTTAATATACCGAAATTTTCAAAAAAAAAAGTTTTTCGATTTTTTAAAAATAAATAATTTTTTTTTTTGAAAAATCGATTTTTGAAAAACCAGTGAAAGAATTTTTTTTTTAAATTTAATTTTATAAGTACATTCATAATATCTTCAATATGGCGTCTCAATTTTTTTTCTAAAAATGTTTTTAAAATTTTATACAAAAACAAAATAATTTATTTAAAACCACTCCAACGATTTTTGAAATTTTTTTTGATATATTCTTATTTATCCATGAATTCAAATTGCATATGCGTAGATACATATTTCTCTCCTAACTTACATAATTAAAATCCTTAACATAGATTTAAATATGCATTTGTAGGTAACAATTCCTTGAATCATCCATTCGACAATTAATTATACTCAGAATCAAGGTAATCTTACCGACATAGGCTTTAAACCTGCATATGATAACATTAAAGTTGTTAGCTACAAGAGCAAGTTCGTATGATCCAGTCGTGCATTTTATTTCTAATGCAAACTTTTTGTAACTTTAATTTTCATATTCTTGGACGTTATCTTCACAGAACCAGAACATAATATTTAAATGAACAACAACAAAAAACGTCATAAGTATTTACAGCTCTGATTTTAATGATCACGTTTTCCACGTGCTTAGATTCTAATTATAATAACACGGAGCAAGTATCTACACATAATTTCGGTATTTTAATATTTTAATGATGAGAATCGTCAAATATTAGCTCAGCTAAATGTGTTGTTCATTCTTTTTTGTATCAACAAAACTGTGTATCTGGCAGCTATGTAGGTCCGTCAATTTGGCGTTTTTTTATTGGAATTTACTTAGTTGAAAATTTATTTAATCGCAGATTTTCAAGTAACTAACCAAGAATACAAATTTTCTTATATCAAGTGGAAGAGATTGACTACATTATTGTTATACAAAAATAAAGAAGAACCTTGAAAAAATTCTGAAGACAAATTGCCTAGATAATCTAAGAATATTTTTATAAAATAATTTGCATATTGTCTTCTTTGAGCACCCAAACAATTTAATCCATAAGAGTATTATAATTCAATAAGCTTCAACTACATACAAAAAATCAATACAATACATATATATGTACATATTATATGAAGAATACCATTAAGTTCAAAGGAGAACAATTTGCATACCTACCTTATGAAATTTACCTGAGATTATTTGTAAATAAATTGATTCTAAAATTATCTTTCTTATTGGTATTTTAATTAATTAAACATTTAATGTCTAGTGTATCAAAAGATTTTCTTTATTAAGCTAAATATTTGGAAATCCAAGTTAAGTGGGTATTTTTAATTATAAATTTCAAATATTTGCAGATCTGTAGGAACTATAACAATAGTATGGTGGTAGTAGGTCTTGTTAATGCGTTTTGTACGTATTATTTTCTGTTCTTTAAAATAAAAATTATGTGTATTGGCGCAAAATTTTAAACAACCTACTATTAAGGCCTTAACACGATACTAGTTAACAATTTACTATAGACATAGTAGCCTACTAACTTTTTATAAATTTTAAACCTTCTGTTAACTAATAAAATGCTAATTAAGCAGATAGCAAAGCATTTGTAGGGTTTGAACTTTGATGAACACAATTATTGTGTTTTTGCTTTGTAAACTAATTATATGTTAATGGAAACCCAACGTGTGCTCTAAATAAGTATTCGATGTTTATATTTAATTCATTTAACTTCATTATTGAAAAAAAAAAAAAATATATATATATATATACCAGCAGGAATCGAACCTGGATCTCCCGCGTGCGAGGCTGATATACTATCAGATGACACTATGGATTTAGTACCAAACTAAAATAATTAAAATAAACATTTCTTAATTTTAACTTTAGTAAAATGTTCAGAAGATAATACGATTCTAAACTCGTTTAAAATTAGCAAAATCCTTTTTTGAACCTAGTTTCATATTAAAAATTATTTAACTTATTACTAAATTGCTTAAAATATTGCGCCATTATATGTTATTTATTTTATCTATCTATCTATCTATTCTGGCATTGTGCTGTGAAAATGTAATGTATGAAAACTATGCTTGCAGTAAGGTGGCAAGTTCCATTGTACCTCTGAGTACCTACTAGCTGCTCTACCGAATTTTGGTTTGATGAAATCTTATATTTTTTAGATGTGAAAAAATAATCAAGTTGGAACAAAATTTATGTCGCAAACGCAAGTGCCAAGAAAATCCAGCAAGATAAGGAACACAATTTTCTGCCACTCTATATTTATATTATCTAGCTTACCCGAGGTACACTCTGAGGTGTTTAAAAGTTGTCTTGATCTCTCAGCAACAAAGTGACGGCTTCAGTGCTACAAACAAAAACAGTCTCCACAATTTCACTGTAACCGAAAAAGCAAAGGCGGCTGTCCATGTTGCTATATAGTAACTTGCAATCTTTGTAAATCGTAAGTATAAAATGGTCCTTTAAACTGCATTACAACTTTTTGGGAAGTTACTACGAAGTTTTTGTTGCATTTATTGTGACTGATATAAAAGGTACATGGGAATTTTCAGTCTCTGAGCAGTGTTGTGCCATGTAGTCTATAAATGTAGAAAACATGATAGTCTACATGTAGACAATTCGATGTATACAATTCACAATTGTCGATATAAATTTGTCGACAATATAGACAATTCGTAAAACCATTTATATTTCATAATTTTTTCTAATAAAATTTATCAAACCTCAAAACATAAATGCTAAAAAAAGAACCAAGTTCTTCTTTAATATAAGATCATGTGTGTAAGAACAAGATACTCGTGAAAAACTAATTTGATATAAATCTAAACGTATACCCAGTTCTATGTTTATAAAAGTTTTAGTTTCAAATATTTACTGCTCACTAAAATTTCCACTGAATCACTTCACTGGTTTACTACTGGTAAATTTTTAAAAATCTTTTCAAATTTGGTGGAATTTAGAAATAAAATTAAAAAATGCCGGTAAACCTGATAAATTTCTCACATAATTTGGAGTTCTTTATTTTTTTGTCCGATTTCAATTCTTTTTACAGAGGTATTGTTATTATTGTGATAAAATGGCTGAATGGCATGGCCTTTTAATATTAAATATTTAATATTTCGATTACCCTATGTACCAAAGTTTCCAAAAATTAAATTTTGATGTTACTTCGAAGAAAGAATCGATATTTCCAAATCGATTTGGAAATATCACCCAAGAAAAATTTTGACCAAATTGTTGTTATATTTTTTGCTCCTTTTGGACGTTATTTTTCATCTTTCTATTTTGTTTAAGGAAAGAAATATAAAAAATCAAATGAAAAGAAACCCAAAATTTGGATAATATTGTCCAAATAAGGGAATAACCTCCAATTATTAGGAAATAACACCCAAATATTAGAAAAAAAACGCCAAAGTCAAAATCTTGTCAATAGTTGTACTCATTTTTTGAAATGATTTTATTTGTGAGGCTTAAATGTGAAGGTTGCTAATATTTTCGACATATTGTCTATATTGTCGACATTCTCAACCGATTGTCTACGTTGAAATGTAGACAATTAAAGTCGACACGTAGAGGAAAAACTGTCTCTGAGTTGCAATCCATCCAATAGTTTTAATTGCTATGTTTTTCGTAACTTGTTAAATTAAAATATATTTTACCAGTTTCCTAAGAGCAATTCATATTAAAGTATAAAACTTAAATAAAACTAATTTCAAGTCAAGACAGACAACAATGACTTTTTCGATATATTTTTAACATGTTGAAATTTGTTGTAGAATTTTGCAGATGAACAAAGTAGTTGCAATGTAGTTACATTTAATTTTTTAATATTGCAGTCACTTCAAATTCAATAAAAAGTTATTGAATAGTAATTTAGAGTTGAATTGCAGTTTCTAAACACAAATTGTGCAAGATACGCAAGAGTCACTTTGAAATTGCACTCGCTTATAGATTCACATCAGTTTCAATACTGTTTAAAAAAAAAAAACGAATAACAAAAATTATGTTGCATTAAAACTATTGTGTAACTAAGCGGTTACTTTATATAGCCAATAACCCCATTAAATTTCAGTTTAACCTTATGGGAACAGTCAGATTTATGTAACGGAATTGAAACTTAAATAATTTAAAACAAAAATTGAAGACTAAGATGTTTAAAAAAAAACTTATAAATAACTCTTTTTGAACAAAGTCAATCCTTTGGTTGCATAATGCATAGCTATCTGTGCCGCCTGGGTAATGTAAGTGCCGATTGTTAGTGCAAAGATCGATTATTGGCTACATAGGCTTGTTGTTTGACTACTTTGACGTATACAAATCGCAATAAGCGTTGAAGCCAGTTCACAAATCCTCCACGTTAAATGATCCATTCACCAAACTTTGCCCGGAACAAAGTAAGCACATTACAAGTTACATGACAAGCAGCCGTATTTTCGTGAAGACTATAACCAGTGGAGCAAAATTGATAAAATAAGAAAAAGGATTAGAATCACTTTTATATTCACTCTCGCTTTTCTTCATTTTAAAGTTGGCCATCAAAGTTAGCGCGAATGAAAGTTCTTCTCTAGAACAAGTTTCTCAGAAAAAAAGTTGGTGTCCTTAGTACATAAGGGCGGGTCAATAAGTCCGTGACTCTTGGAATAAAACACAGATTTTTTTGATAAAAAAAATAATTTTATATTTCAACGTAGTCTCCCTTGAGCTCTATACACTTTGTCCAAAACTTCTCCAATTTTTGTATCCCTTCCAAAAAAAATGATTTGTCGAGGTCCTCAAAATAGGCCTTTGTTTGCGAAATGACTTCATCATTGGAGTCAAATCTTTTTCCACCAAGCCATTTCTTCAGGTTTGGGAACAAGAAGTAGTCGCTCGGAGCCAAATCTGGAGAATAGGGATGATGGATGAGGAAGCAATTCATAGCCCAATTCATGGATTTTTGGCATGGCAACTGCACATGTGTGCACCCTTGCATTGTCTTGGTGGAAAAGAACTTTTTTCTTGGCCAAATGAGGTCGGTTTTTTTTCAAATCACATTGGCCCACCTTGGCCTTCTTTGGCGCCGATTCACCCTTAGAAACCCACTGTTTTGACTGGTGTTTGGTCTCTGGTGTGTTGTGATGGATCCATGTTTCGTCCACGGTTACAAAACGGCGCAAAAACTCCTCCATATTGCGATTAAACAACGCCAAACCTTTATCAAGCTTAGCCTTGGTCTCGGTAATGGTTTTTTTTCGCAAGAAATAATGCTTAATAAGAACACGAAATTTCTTTTTTTCCATTTTCTCCTCAAATTAGTGAGTCTGATAAAAATAGCTGTCAAACACAAACTAACTGACGCAGCAATTTTAAATTTTGACAGGAGTCAACTGACAGATGCCTGTTGACAGGAGCAGTGTTGCTGTTTCAGTAAAGAGGTCAGAAATTCAAAAAGTCACGGACTTATTGACCCGCCTAGATTAGTTACAATTAGACAGCCAAAGGAAATATTAAACTCAACTATAAAGACGAATTGTGGTAAAATTCCTTGACAAAATTGTGAAGTCGTCACTCAATTTTAGGATTAAGTTGATTATCTACGGCATACTTAATTGAAATTTTACATTAATGGCTTGACAATAAACTATATTTAGAAGTATTTAAAGTATTTCTTTTCAAATTTTATCACAAACTTCAAAAGAAGCCTTTTCCATGGCAGAAAAATATATCTGAAAAAATTCGAATTTTCACTAGAAAAAAAACTGGTCCTTAGAAGTTTTTTAAGCCATCGAAATCTAAGTCAATCTTAACCGGACTCTAACATTTTATGCACATTTTGAGTGTTCTTTCGGTAATTTAATTCGTACGAGCTCGTGATTACATATTTTTTACATATAAAAAACGGGTTGGGTTCGATATCCCGCTTTTTGTAATACCGTTTCTTAAAATACCACTTTTTTAAAATCTAGCTTTTTAAAAATCCAGTTTCTTATAATCCAGTTTATTATTATCCAAATTTTAGAATCAACACAAGCTCCTCTGCAACACCCTTGATTGGGCCAATAGAGTGGGGACTATTTTGGGTGTATGCAACGTTTTTTGTATAACATTCATCAAAATACAAAAAGAGTTTGGCGGGATTTTAACCGATCAGTATTTTGAATAAGCGGGATTTTAACACTGGGTATCGTAAGAAAGCCGTATTTTAGGAGGCAGGATCTTAAAACTTTCTTTCGGGATTTTTGAAAAACGTAATTTTAAAAAGAGGAATTCCAATGCGCTCCAATAAATAATAAATAACTACCTACATAATGCCTTCGATTTTCTTGATGCTTTTATATTGCGAAATGAAATATATATATTTTATATTACATATATATTAAGGAACAGTGCATTCCTGAACGCACCCTTATCAAGCTTTCCGAGCCAACATTCGATTTCAACGCCATTGGACTATCTCAACGTTAATCATTTTTATATTCAATCTAATTGCTGACCTCACACTTGTATCCACTCTTGATGGTGTTATTACTTCCAAGTAATTTTTATTTTTTTCAAAACGCCTAATATTAAATTTTCAAGTTTAAATCAGCTCAGTGTTGGCTGTTTTCAAAAAAATACCATTTCCGTGCAACAGGTTAACGCAACGGGTGTTATGCACTAAATAAAAAAAAATCCTCTGTTTGTAAAACGAAGCTTCGACAAAACGCACAATCATTCTAATGCGGAAATCATTTCAATTTCACTAACAATTGATAAGAATTTTGAATGTTGTTTAAAAAAAATCAACTTGAGAAAATAAAGGACTTTGAATTTTAATTTCCCAAAAACTATTCCCCTTTTTGGAAAAAAGCTTGAGATTACATATCATTTTATGCGCCTTTGTTAGGTCTTAAAATGTTTTTTTTTTTCGGTTCCAAATCAAAGGGTGGAAATTCCCTGAATCATCCCACGAAAAGTCAAGTGTGAACTAGATGACACCCTGTGCAATAATATATTACCAAAGCACCTCGTTTGGGAATTTTGAAGTACTAATTTCTGATTTAACTAGCTATTTTCTGTCAAATAAATAATTATAAAAAATGTAAAATATTGATTTACTTGCGTCATCGGATTTCTTAAATAAATTGAAATTTTTGAAACAAAATCTTTGAAGTAGTTTTTCCAAATCAGAAATTTATACCAGTTTCAAAATTATTGTATATACGCAATTTTTGAAGAAAAACAATTTTTTTTTAATTAAGAACGAGTTTTCCAGAAAAAATTGTTCGCAAAACAGTCAGCCTCGGATAAGTACATCACGCATATAACTACATTTCGCTTAACTATACCTTCTCCAGTTGATCTCCAGACTTATTTCGTTTACTCTTTTGAACCTTATTTTATCTATTTGTCCTAAAATACTTATTTATAAGTCCGCCCTCCATTATCGGATATATGTACATATGTATGTAGTCACCTCTAAAAACGGAGAATTTATGCTATGGCACTTAGTTGGATATTACTGTATTATTAAACCCCTTAAGGAGCTTTCGTTAAAGAAATTCAAACGATTGAGTAGGAATACTGAAATTGAACATTGCAATAAAAAAAAAAGACAGGTGTGTTTCGGGACGCCCGACAGAAGTGATAACTTAAACTAATCTAAGTTGAACTATTTATAATTGAAATTGTTTAACTTGAGAAAAGCTTTAAAAGTTCTCCGTTAATTTGATTACTTTCAAAAGTCCTCCGTATGCGTAAGAGAAAGGGAAGCCAGATAGACTGGTGCCGTAATGTATTACGTAACAAATCGGTTTATCCCATAAGATGTTATCACTTCACAAAATATTTTTTTATATTTTGGAATGCATTAATATTTAGAATTTGAAGGACCTCCTATATAAAAATTTTTATCGAAATGCGTTGAGCCGCTTATGAGAAAGTTGAAAATCGAAAAAATGTAAATTGTTATATGGCAGGTACCGTTAATAAAAAAATAAATAAACAACACACAGATTTTTTTTTATCAAAACGGTTTAAGCCGTTTTTGAGATAATTAAGATAGAAGAAACAATTGTACGGCAATCACAGTTATTTTAGGAGTTAACAAAACAAGGTTGAAGAAAATCTCTGCAGTGGTTAGACTGTAGACGATCTACAGACAGACGGAATATGTAAAGCAAACCTTGCCCTCAAGTTAATCTCAATGGTACAATTGGACAAAACGTGCCTAGATAAGATAATAGAGGTGGACAGATTAGATGCCACTAAAAGTCTTAATCTCTTTCCTACATATTATTATGTACACATATGTATATACATATATACTAGAATACCTACCCATCATATTGGAGATACCAACTACATTTGTAAGAATCTAAGGATTTACATATGCGCGCATACAATATGTACATAAGGTATACTGTCTTGACTTTCAACTACTTAATTTTGCTTTAATTTAGATGACAGATTTGTACGTACCTATATTAGTTGAATCCTTATGTCTTTTCTGATGCATATACCTATATGCTTACGAAAGCACTTTTGTATACGATGACTGGGGCAATAACTTTGTGGAACACTGTCTTTAAAAATATTGAATTTTTTCATCAACTTTTGCATTTATAATGTCAAAAAACGAATAAATTTGTTCTTTTAACCCCTCTAAGATATATATGTATATTGTAGAACACATTCTTATTATTTTTATACCGGCATATAGCCCCAAGTCTTACATCAATTTTAAGACATTTAAGGTTAATGTTCTAGATTCGACTACTAGAACTGAAGATATAAGCTCAAAACAGCCACCACATATTTTATTTTTAATGAATTTTCAAACATAACTGTTCTTCTACACTGAACCTCAATGATAACAGGTCAACTAAGCATGCAATTTTTAATGTTTTTCTTCTGTTTTGAAATTAAAAATGCAAAATTTGTATAGCTCATAGAGTAATATTTGATACATCAAGATAATCGTCGTGTTGAACCAGTCAAAATTAATTGACTTATATAGGCAATTTTCTCAATATTACAGTTTTCTTACGGTTATTCACATTCTAGGAATCCAATATTTCCAAACGTTCATCGCAATATACTCTATTATTCCTGAACATTTCAGATTTCTAGGCCCATTCCTTAAAAAGATAAAATTCTTTTAGATGATGCGTTATGCGTTACGTAACGAATGAATTTTTTACCCTCCTATAAAAAGTTATCACTTCAAAACCATTCTTTTGGATTTTTACAAGAAATATCTAAAAAATATTATTACCAAAAATAGTTCTAGCCGTTAATTTAAAAAAAATTAAAATAGGTACCTATATTTTTCAAAAAAAAAAATTGATTTTATAGCAATTACTTGTCATCATATGTTATAAAACAAAAAAAGATTGGTATAACATGGCAGAAATATTGACAATTTGCCAGTCTTTTTAATACGTATCGAATGCCATTTAATCTATTCACACACAAAGTCTTTGATATATTTCTCAAGTCAATGACAGATAATTTTATTTAAAATCAACATTATGTAAATAGCTTATTCTGACAAAAACATTAAACTAACAAATTGCCTACCACCTACGCACCAATTGTTAAGTCTGAGCTCTCAATCAATTTTCCTTTATGTAGCATGAAACATACATATTATTAGGTAAAACCAACTCCTGTCATGTAAAAACTATTAATAAATCAATGAACTTGGAAGAAATTTTAAATTTTTGAATAAAAAAAAATTAAACAATAGATTAAGTCGACAATAAATTTATTTTTAAATATTACTCAATGTTTTTTTTTTTGTTTCGATCTCAAAAAAATATTCAAAAACGATCCTCAAAAAATCATTCTCGAAAAAAAACCATAAATTTTTATTTAGAAAGAAATAAAAACAAATTTTCGGATGTGCCTTAAAAATGAAGTGCTTTACAATAGAAGGAAAAAAGGATATCAAAGTGTAGCTAAGATCGTTTTCATTAAATGATTTTAATAAAATGCAAACGTTATTCGACAAAATTGCCACGAATTCGATATTTACATTCAGTCACTGGCCAGGACCACCACTGCCACCGGGCGAGAGACAGGATCACAGATGCCTTCAAGGACAAACAATGGAAGTACGAAAATATCAGGTGGCAAAAAAAAGAAAGTCCCATCACAAATTTTATCCTTGTTAGTGATATCAAATAAAATAATGAATAAAACCTTTTTGGTTTTTGGAATTTCGTAAAAATTAAAAAAAAATACAATAGCACACGAAAAATAGAAAACGAAACAACAATATTCTTCGGACTTAATCGGAAACAATATTGTTGTTGGGTTATACAAGTAGTACACCCTTTAACGGTATATGAAAAACATGTTAGATATATTTCGTGGTTTAAAAAACCTTGTAAAGGTCAGTCACGTTAAAACCGATTCACCAGTATTTCGTTTACATTATTCAATCACTGTGATGGTACTTATGGCGTTTTCATTGATAATAACGACACGGCAGTATGTTGGTAATCCTATAGATTGTGTTCACACCAAGGATATACCGGAGGATGTTTTGAATACATATTGTTGGATACATTCGACGTACACGCTGAAATCTCATTTTCATAAAAAAACCGGTATGGCTGTGCCTTATCCAGGAATTGGAAATTCTGAAGGGGAGGACCACGAGAAAAAACACTACAAATATTATCAATGGGTGTGTTTTTGCCTATTTTTTCAGGTTTGTACATTTGTTTCTTATTTATTTGAATTTTTGACAAAAGAAAAAAAAAAAAAATATTAATTTTGTGCGATGCCGGACTAACTCATTTTGAGGCCTCAATGATGCAATGATTATTATGAAACCCACTTAATTAAATATATCTATTTTATAAAATATCTTTTCGATTTTTTTTAATGAATTTAAATTGCTAAAGTATTTCCGACTTTTCTTTTTATTAATAAAATTACTCAATTTATTTGCCCAAGATTTCGTCAAAATTTGCTTAAATTATCTTGGATTTCGAAAAACTTGTATAGCCAATATAAGATTTGTTAAAGACCAAAATTGGCCCCATATCGGGTGAGCCTTGGACCTGTCACAAAACAACCGTACACATTTTAAACCCTTTCTTGGTTGTCTATTTTGTTTTAATTTAATTTAAATTAGAAATAGTTTAAACGGCCTTAAGTCCACAAAATTTACGTTTCGTCCCGTGATCTCACATGAACTTATCAGTTGGCTAGTGAGGGCCTTACCAATGCTCACTTTTTATTTGCGATATAGGTGCTATAGGTCAAGTTTTGCATTTGGGAAAAAAATCGAACTCGAGATTTTAATCAAAGTTGACATTACGATGATAACACAAAAAAAAGTGGGTCCGGCAATTCCGTCTGTCTGTCTGTCTGTAGAACGATCTACAGCCTAAACGGGTGAACCGATTTTGTTCAAGCTTGGTGATTAAACGATTTAGTTGATTGTCCAAAAATAAGTTTTTGAATCGTTTTTTATCATTATCTCGAAAACGGATCTAACGATTTTCAATTGGTCTACATTTGGGATGACAAACATTTTAAAATATTTTGTTATTAACGGTACCTGCCATACAACCATTTTATTGATTTTCGACTGTCTCATAAGCCGCTCCACGGATTTAGATCAAAATTCGTAAATAGGATCTCCTTCAAATTCTTAATAATACTGCATTGCAAAATTTTCGAAAAATATTTTTTTTTTGGTTTTTTGAAAATTCAATATTTCGAAAACGGGTGGGCGATTTTATCTGATATAGTTATTGTTTTTAAATTTATATTATTAAATATTTAAAATGTTTATACCAATTTTTTTAAATAATATTTAACAATTTTTGTATATAAAAAATTAAGTGAAAAACGACTTTAAAAATACTTTTAGCCGTTTCTATTAAGAATCGTTTGCATATAATTTAATCGAACATAGGAGCAAGTACGTGCGATTCAGTTTTGCATTTTATTTTAAGTTCATTTTATCTCACATGGATTTTCTGACAAAAGACAACGTGAACTAGCTATATCGAACAAGATTAAAATATTAATTATTAAAATTTGAAGATTTTGTCCTGGGCCGCATTTAAATTATGTGTTGAGAAGACGCCTGGTTTTTGGAAAAGCTTAAGTTTCTTAAGCTTATGTCATTGAATGATTTTTTCTTTTTAAAATTATGAATGCTATTCATTCTAGTCATTTACATTTATGTTGTCTCAATCAATTCAAAATCTTGGTCGCATTAACATGAATTATCACTGGAATTACAACTTTAGTAATCAAATGATCAAAAAGTCAAATAGTCTAATTTAAAGTTTCAAACAATAAAGTCAACATTAGTTGCCTAAGTGAAGATAGGCCACTCTTGCCCTTAAGCTTTTAATTTTTGTATAGATGACCTAAGTACATACTGTCCTGTAACTATGTCAGTCTTTCAATTTAAAAAATAATTTAATACATAAATGTTGTTTAACATGTACTGATTTAATTTTCATAATAAATTCAATTTCTATGAAAATGTAGTTAAGCCACCAGTATTTAAGAGTTTTAGATAATTGTCCCAACAAAATAATATTTCAATCGTTTTTTTTTAGCAAGAAAAATAACGATAACTGCCACACATTATTTTCAACCATCTTAATTGCTTCGAAAACGTCTGTAACGATTTTGATAATAAAAGCACTATGCACCTTAGTCTATACTTTGGTCCAAATTTTGTTTACAATTTTTGTTATTAACAGTAACTGTCATACAACATTTTTTTTTTTGATTTTCGATTTTTTCATGAACGTCTTCATGAATATCGATCAAAATTATTATATTGGAGGTACTTCAAATTCTAGATTACACTGCATACCAACATTTTCGAAAAATGCTTTTTCTTATTAAAAAAAAAATAGTTTCTAATTCAATATCTCGAAAACAGGTGGACGATTTTTTGGAAATTGTGTTTTTAAATTTATATTGTTAAATAACTAAAATTTAGACACCAATAACTTTTTTATGAAAAAAATAGATAAAGAAGTTTTGTTTATTAATTAAAACACGACTTTTTAAATATATATATCGTTTCTGATCGTTTGTGATCGAACATAAGCGTAAGAACTTGACATCGAGCATCTTATTTTATATTCTTAAAATAAATTAAATTGCCGAACTTGCTCTTATGTTCGATCACATCGTATGCAAAAGATTTCTATTAAAAATCTAAATATATTTTTAAAGTAATCTTTAACTCAATTTTGTATATACATAAACAAATTTTTTTATTAATTTTGTTCTAAAATAAATTGGTATGACAATATTAAATATTTAATAATATAAACTTAAAAACAAAAGATTAAATCTGTTTAATTAAAGAAAAAATAATTCAAGACTCTGAAATAAATACTTTAACTAATTTGAGCTCAAAACAGAAGTACTCAATATTATTTCTTGGATAAATTTGAATTTATGAAAAAAAAAAATTTTAATCTGCGAAGCGGTTTTTGAGAAAAAAAGTTTTTTTTTTTAACTTTTTGAAAATATTTTAAAAAAAATCAAAAACGCCAATGCATAGGTATTCAGAAAATACAAACAAATATTATTTTTGAAAAAAAATTTAATGAGCAGTTTTCGAATAATATATTAAAAAATATTTTTTTTATTAATTAAATTAAATTAAAAACAACGGTACCTCCAATACAAATGTTAAAAACCGTTAAGAAAAAATGTATTTCTCTAAAACGGTCCATTTTCAAGAATAATAATATTTTGCGTACTTATATTAACGGTACTTCCCAAAGAACCACTTTTCATATTTTCGACTTTCTCACTATTGGATGAACCGATCAACGTTGCCGAAGTGGCCAATAATTTTAATGGCACTGTGGCACTCAAACCCTCGAAATGGCGCTCTAGGAATCGACGAGCAAATGTTTTCAAATATATCCAAGTTCATGATCAGATCATGTAGTACATCAGCTGAAAAGGCTGTTTCTCGCTTAAATAACATTTAAACCCATAATAAAAATCGGCTTCCTTATAGAAGATATAAAATCACTTTTGTCGTTTAATGAAATAAAAAACCTGAACCTTGCCACCCATGCCACCTAAAGACTTATATGGTTAATTGATGCTTTTACTTATTTTTGTTAAGTTTCGTTTAATGAAGTTGTTTTTATTTTATATATTAGCTTATTATTTATTAATATTGTGTTTATTTATTCTTATTATTTCTTAGGTTTTGAGGTACAATAAATAAAATTAAAAAATACATAAGAAACCTGAACCGGAATTTTGTTACTTTTTTGTTGGTGGCACACAGTGGCCTAAAATGGCACTCTCTGTTGTCTGTATTAACACTTACAAAATTTTTTGTCCGGCAACGCTGGAACCGATTAAAATTATTTTTTTTTATTCAAATGATCCCTTAAAGTGTTAATAAAACAGCATACTGAAAGTTTCAAAAAAAAAGTTTTTCGATTCTTCAAAAAAATTATTTGCATTTTTTTTTTTGAAAAATTGATTTTTCAAAAACCATTCACTTAATTTGTTTGAAATTTAAATTTTGTATGCAGGTATATTAACAATAGCTTCAAAATTGCCTTTTAACTTTTTTCGAAAAATGTTTTTAAAATTTTATACATGAAAAATATTTATTTTTTTTTAAAACCGCTCCAACGATATTAGAATTTTTTTTATGAATACCCTTCTAATGTTTACACACAGTGCCAGCGATTTGGTGAATGGAAAAGGGTTAGTCAGAAAATGCACATTGGTTTTAAGTGTTTGAATAACGGAATGGGAGGGAAAAATTCGGTTATGTTAAGAATGCCACATTCGTGCAGTGCGGCTAAAGAAGGAATCCTGGATCCCTGGGGAATACCAGCATTCATTTCGGGGATTTCAAATTTGAATCAAACTAATACAGCCTCTTAAAATTCGAGAATTAAGGCCCGTTTGCTGATTCGAATCATAAATCCTGTTAATAGCTAAGTTCCACATAACTCTTAAGTTATACATAAATTTATTTATGTTGCACGTAAATATCTATGTGAAACTTATCAAAGTAACAGATTTAAAAAAACACCTTAATTCACTTCGAACTGTTAAAAACTGTCGATATGTTAAAATTTGAAAATATTGCATACAAATTTAAAATTGAAAAGTTGAAATTGTGTTTTAATTTAGTATTTTTGTTTATAAAATTAAAAAAATGTCAGGATTTGTGCAGTACAAACTCACACTTCCATCCGCACTCAAATAATTTCTTAATAATTTCTTGCAGATTGTCGTTTGTTGGCAATCGTGAGTTATTGGTGACGGCCACCGGCGCGCGTACTTCGGAAATTTGTTGAGTTCCATAAGGCTTACCAGTTTTCTCATCAAAGCCGAACAGGTCGTTGGTATCTGACAGCTGCAGTAAGTCGTAAATGTTCGCTTGTTGCTGCTACTGCCGGTGCTTCTACTGCTGCTGCCAGCAGCTTCAACCCACCATTTTTATAATTTGAGTGTAGTGTTAGCGACATCCATGGAATTGTCCTCACCATCATCGGCAGTTGCCTCATCACACCAGAGTCAATGTCGTCGCCGTCGCGTGGCCGACAATTTCATCCGGAATCGCGGCGTCCACATCCACTCGAAAACGATGCAAACTTTATTTTCGTTTGTGCAAAATTAGCAATTTTGCCAGCAAAGCGGGGTTTGAGAAAATTAGCAATTTTCACAAGCAACAGCACAAGCTGCACCCAAACACAAGAGAACAAGTGAGAAACGTCGCAAAGTATAGTTCCACTTTCTCATCGTTTTCCTTTCTTTTTGGATTTTAATATTATCTCTGGATTCAGATTCGAACGTGCTGTTCGTAGAGCTCAGTTTTATAATCGAAGCTTCAATTCAATCAGTTACTTATTATTCACTGTTCTTTTGTTAACCAAAAGCATTTGTGAAAAGATAGGTCATCAAATGAAGAAAAATATTAATTGCTTTCATAAATATTTGATGAGGACTTTCAACTTCAGGAATTTCAAGGATTTGATGATGACGTGAAGCATCCAGAAACTCAAAATACAATTTTATTTATTTTATATGTTAAATGCGTTGGTAACTAAAAAACCAAATATCGAAAAATTATTTTTAAGAGTGATTCAATCCCTTATGTCATACTTAAATATCTTATGTGCTAGTTTTTTCTTAGACATAAACTATGTTCCATTTAACGACTTTTATGTTTAGGTTTGAGTTTGGTGCAAAGCTCTATGAAGTACTTAAGTGCTTATGTGGAACATAAGCTCTTAAGTTTCGTATCAGCAAAGGGGTCTAAATCTCCGAATTTACGAAATACATGTTTTCAGTACCGATAGTGAAAAAAAAAAATTCATTCAGGAGCTCAAGCAGCGTCCATTGATCAAATCATTTCGATGTGGTTGAATAGTTCAAAACTTGATGATGAGCTATGAGATATGAGTTAATAGGCTGGCATTTATTTTAATGGCACCTACATTTACAATACAATTATGTAACTTCTAATCAAGGGGATTTTAATTCCAAGATGAGTTCAAAATAAAAATAAGGTATTAGTAGCTGAATAGTTTGTACCTAACCTACTTATATCGGTTTTTAAGATTTGAGTATAATGTAATATTAAAAACAAAGCCTTTGCAAATCTTCCAGATGGCCTTTATGTCGGAGATCAATACTCTCTTAGAGCCCAGATAACACGTTCCATCTCATATGGTACAATATACACTTGTAATACTTATGCCACATTTGCGATTGTAGTTCCCGAAATAGATCAAGATATCCAAAATGTTTTTCTCGATTCTCTGGAATCTTAAGAGTTCCCCGATCTATATGTATGTTTGTGTAGGCATGCTACTCCTCCTATAGATAATGTTATTTGGTTTTGGGTTTTTTTTCTGCCTCTTTGGATTTTCTTTTCAAAATGTTTTTTTCTCTGTGTTTAAATTGATTTCAAAATAAAGTTGGAATTTTGAAACCATGCACTTAAACGAAATCCAATCGTTTCGGCTATATAGTTGTTTGACTTGCAGTCAATAATAGCACTTGGTAAATATAGACATAACAGGCAAGAAGTGATTTTTAAGTTTTGACTGCAAACACGACGAGATCTTGCCTATCTACAAGTAATCCATTAAACTGTAACATATGTACTTGTGAGATGTGATGAATTGCTGACATAGACTAGACATAGCAACACAACATAATACTTGGAAGTATATTGTACTTTCATTTCCAATTTTACTTACTCTACAGGGGCAAGTATTTTTCGTGTAAAAAATCGACATTTTAATATAAATGATGATGGAGAAGCTTAAGCTGTAGATCTGTATGTCCATCACCACTATTCACAGATGCACCTAACAAATATATCATATTTTTATCTGGAGTAGAAGCGATTATGAAAGGAATGCCATTTTAGTTTTCTCTCAGATTTGCTTGAGTAAAATATTTCTTTCTACTTCAAGAAAATACTATAAAACAGTATTGCTTGATCTATTCGAGAAGCGTTACAATCTGCTGAAGCTTATTTAGATGAACAGCACCACAGCAATTTATTCCGTACTTTAGCTTTGATTGAAATATCCCTTAATATAATTTTTGCTTGACGCCGCGCCAACCGTCAGAGCAGAACCTTATTTTATGGCCAAATGCGAATATACCTATATTTAAGCAAAATTTTAAAAATTTTGCAGCGGGTTTTAACAAAATATTTGTTATAAAATAAATTTTTAAACACATTTTTAGGAAAAAATTTGGATCACCAATTGAAAGTAATTAAATTAATAATACCAGTATAAAATTTTAAATAACAAAAAAATAATTAACAAACGTTTTTTGAAAAATCGATTTTTATTAAATCGAAAATAAAAGTTAATATGCAAAATTACTTAAAGTTTAAAGGAGCATTGGCATACAAATAAAAATAAAAGACCGCACATATTTTTATTAATTATTAAGTTCATTTCTAAATTTTGAGTTAAAACAAAATTTTAATATTTAAAAAAAAGTTTTTGAAAAATATTGGCTTGCAATATTGTTCATTGAGTAACAATAAGCATTTTTTGAAGAAAAAATTACTATAAAGTAACTTTTTTTCGTAGTAGTTTAATAGATTTTTTTTCTTTAGTTTTCTTATTTTCGTATTTTTTTTTGTTTATTAAAAAATGGTTATTTTTGCTCTATAAACAGTATCCAAAACATTTCAAAAACTTTTTTTGAAATTGAAAATTATAAAAACATTTTTACAATTCATTTGTACATGTATATAATAATAAACATTTGGAATTTTATATACTCTTGGAAATACATAAATCAATGAAGTAGAAACATTTTAAATTAGACTTGTTGAATAATTTTTTAAAAATTGTTTTTAAAGGACTTTTTAAAAATTCCATTTTGAATCAAACTATTTTTTTTTAATTTTGTGGGTAAAAGTAATTTATTGCATGTACCTATTGTTATTTTTGGTCTTAAAAAAATAAAAAAAAGAGAAAAACTTGTGGCTATATTTGCCAAAAAAATAATATGTACCAAGCTTTAAGAAAATCCGTCACGTTATGCCGGATTTACACGAATGGCAAAGTTGCCAGTATTTCTGCCAAAATAATGGAAAAATTAATTTTCTTAATAACAAGCATGCTTATGTTCAATAAATGGCAGATTTTAATGTTGGTATTAGTTTGCCATTAGTGTATTGGCAAGGATAGGATTTTTCTATCTACACGACTGCCATATACGAAAATAACAGAATTTTTTGAAATTATCAACAAAAAAAAATAAAACCTTAACACACAAGACTAGAAATAAAAATGGAATCAAGATATAAAACTATTGTTCTATTAGAAGCATTCTTGATTTTAGAAGATCAGTAGAACACAAGCGAACCGTAGTTAGCCCATGGAAACCTAGAACGCATTGGTTCCGAACACTGTTTTTGGAAGGAGTTTTTTTTTTAAACTCAGCGGGGACAGCTCCACCACAACGACCCGGAGTTGTAAAAAATTATGTGCAGATGTCAGACGATGATTTCGATTTCCTGACCAAAAAAAATCCCCAGTTGTCAAGAAATAAAACACTTATAGCCAATTGAATGAATTTGTGACCTTTAGTCCAAAATGCGTTTCGCCCAGGTACTACAGCTGGGCTCATCAGTCACTGGCCAGACCACGGGCAAAACATAATTCTAGGTGCATGAATCTAACCAAATTCCCCTAGAAAAATATAATTTACAGTGAGTAATCGCTGTAAGTTTTATTAAAGTCGGTAAACATCGATCAAAAAATAATGCGTCTTAGAAAGGTACTACAGCATCTAACTGATGAGCCCAGCTGTAGTACCTGGGCGAAACGCATTTTGGACTAAAGGTCACAAATTCATTCAATTGGCTTTAAATCCACACAGTCCACTAAAACAAAAACAAAAATAATATAAACATATTGTTTGCGTTTTCTTCAATTAAAACACTTATATTCGAGAAGCCATATCGGTGGCAGAACGACTCTTATTCACTACAACAGAAATCCCACAAGTTTTTGCAGAGCCGCCACCATTTTCATCAACCGCATGTTCTCTTCCATTGTCCACTTCTTTTCAGTTTTCCGCTTTCGAAGATTCTTTTCTGTTTTCTTTTGACTTCATTTTCAATATCTCAAACAATATTTTTTATACTCTGTCCCAGAAAAATAGGCAGTACACGTCTTATGGGAAAGCTTTTTCAAAATCAGTAGCGTGTCATATTTTTGCACCATAATAAATTGAAAGCACTTCCCCATAAAAAGTGTTTGCCCGCCGCTACATATATCAAATAATAATAAAAATGTCATTACATCTGGCGCTGACCAACCGTATACTACTCAGCGCACCAGTGCTGCCACTAAGAAATTAAAAAAAAAAAACATAGTTTTAAAACATGATTTGGGATAAAAAAAAACATGACGAACCTATCTCGTAGTTAGAAACGCGTTAAATGAAAAACAAAAGAAAGAATTCGAATAGACAATTTTAAAACCATATCATGAGTAAAACAAATATATTTATTAAAGAGTTTATTTTTTTATTTGCAATTGCTGAAGCTGGACTCAATGTTCAAAGCAAAATGGTATCAGGAAAATAAAAAGGATTGAAAAGGGAGAGAACGATTGACGCTTTTAATAATTGAAACATGAAAAAAAAAACAGTTTCATTCTTCTATCTCTATTACTCATCATCATTGCGTTACACCAGGTGATAGCTAAGCTGTCAAAAATATTGCATGGTCAGAGGCGGGAGAAAGAGTGCGTAGATAAAGTGTTATATTGAAAAATAATGTGTTCTATTCCTTAAATTTTTGGTGCATTTCAAATACCTATTCACACTCGAAGACACTATATGAAAATAAACCGAATAGAGTAGGTATGCTTACAAATGAATTGTTCATCCTGCTCTTTCCTTTAAGTTTCGTGATTGTGTTTATGCAGGGTAGGCTTGGACATCTTGGGTTTTGCGATTATAGGGATAAAATTTGTGTCAAAAAAAAAAACATATGATTTTTGACTCAAAAACATGAAAACAGGAATTGGGTCTAAAAAACATGAAAATCATGATAAATCATGATTTCTGGCAGCCCTGCAGCGCACATCTGAGTGTGGACTGTGGACTGAATTTGATGCTTTCAGAGTGTCCCGTGTCCATTTGTTAACCCGATCGGGTTTTTTCCTTGGATTTCTGTTGAGGTGCATTTGATTTGAGAGCTTCAAAAAAAGTTTTGAATGATGAGTGTTATCGTGGCGTGTTTTCATTTTTTGCACATCTTTCGTTTATAAATTTTAAGCTATTTTCTTTGAAGCAGAACATTATTGCGTAGATTTTCGTAGCGCTCGGTTAATTAATGTGAGTGAAGTAAAGTATTTTTGTGTAAAGTGAAGTTATGTAGCTATTCATTTATTTTTAAAGAGGTGTGTTTGTTTAGAGTTTTGTACAATTAGTTTAAAAAGGCTTCGAGGATCTCAAAAGATTTAAGTTCAGAAGAAAAAAAGAAATCGTTGACCCTACAAAACAAATAAAAAATTGGAAAATAAGACAAAAGCTGTGAAGCAAGTAGCTGCTATTTTTCCTGTAGGTGAACGAACAGATTACAGGCTTTATAACGAAAACAGTTCCAAAGGCCAAAACTCGCCAGCAAAGAAAAACAAATCTGATAATTAATACTTTTTTATTTTTGCTTCTTTATTTTTTAAAAGAGATTAGGCCTCCTTGCACCTTTTACCTTACATCATGATGGTGTGGAAAATAGAAATGTGTTTTAATTTTTATAAGCAAATCGCTTTGTTTATAAAAATTAAAACTTTTTTATATTTTTTAATAAAAATTTTTATCTAAAAAAAGAACGGTAACCCTACATAATATTCTTTCATATTTGGGTCCATTTAAAATACACAATGCGAAACCGCTGTGAGATCTTTATTGAGTGATAGATTTATGCAATCCCCTGTAGCGAGAACGAGAGGCAAACGTTCTATCTTGCCTACACTGCCTATTTTTCTGGGACAGATTATATGTAGTATCTTGTGTTTAAAATCTTGTGTTTTTAGGTACTTACAAATTTAATTTCACTTATCCAGATGCGGAAACAAATTTTTCGTTGATATTGGATTAAGATTTGAAAAAGGGAATTTGCCAATAAAGAATCGGCAAGTTCATTTTGTTACCTAGATTGGCAAAATGGTTCAGTAAAGTGTTTACACTTAGCCGTATTAATGGCAGCATTTTATGCCAAATTCTCCTTGGCAATTTTTTTTTTGGTAAAAATATTGCCAGTGGTTACACGATAAAAAGAAGAATGGCCATAATTTGACAGATAAAATGGCATTTTGCTATTCGTTTAAGTGCGGCATTGGGTTGTGGGCTAGGCTTTTTTTTGCCTCCTATTGAAGAATACGACTTGGAGAATATGTGGTTTCAACAAGACGGCGTCACATGCCACACAACTCGAGCGAATATGGCTTTATTGCAAGACACATTTCCTGGCCGCGTAATTTCTCTTCGTGGCGATATCAACTGGCCACCAAGATCATGCGATTTGACAGCGCTGGACTTTTTTTTGGAGCCTACGCAAAAGACCGTGCTTATGCAGATAAACCTTTAACTCTTGGGCACTTGAAAACCAAAATTCGTCAAGATATTGCTGAGATACCGCCCAATATGTGTCAAAAAGTGCTTGAAAATTACCTCAAAAGAATCGATGCTTGCTACAATTCGCGTGGTGGTCATTTAAATGATGTAGTGTTTCACACATAATCTCGACGTTCATGCTTTATAATAAAAATGAAATATCATGAAAAAAAATATTTTTTATGTGTTTTATTTACGTTTACTTTTGAAACCACAAAATGGTTAACCCATTATGTTATGACCTTGAGTCATGCAAGAAAACAATAAATTATATTTTAGCAAAACAACTATTTATTAATTTAAAATACAAGTATTAAAGAATGAGTTCGGTTAAGCCATTAACTGCAAGAAGAGATGCCATCAAGTATATAATGTAGACTATCAATATGCACAATGCACATGTATAGCAAAATTGTATATCTTTCTTATTGCTGTAAAATCAGATGGTAATTAAATATGGCAGTGGTGCCTAAGTAGCATAATTGTCCTTGCTCTTGAGAGTCCTTCTTTCTTGAAAGCACCTTTGTTTTTAAGGAATGCTTATGTATAGGAATATTGGGCTTCTAGCCCATACATTTATCTACGGCCAATTGCTTTTAAATATTTATCTCCTCATCCCACTAGTGTTCCTAGTGAACAATTAGCTATTTGTTGTTTTGTTTTGAACTATTTCAATAAAATATTAAAATTGATTAGTTAAATTTATTTTAATTTATCCGGTTATATTGTTTATTGGATGCATTCCAGAAAAACTTCAAAAAAATATTTTTTTTTTCACTTTTAGTCAATCTTTAACGGAAATGTTTGAAAGTTAGTAAAGCTTCGGCTTCGGCTGAAGGTTGTTGTTTAGGCGAATAATTGGCTTTGGCTAGAAATCGACCTTCGGTCCGACACTACATAAAATGCTGAACAGTACCTGATGCCAAGGAATCGTTTTTTTTTGTCGGCTAGTTACACAAAAGTTCATTCAAATTCTAAATATTGCGTACCAATTTTTTTTTTCTTTGAAAATTCAATAGTATTTTGACAAAAAATTGGACGGTTTTTGTTTTGACATTATGTTTTTTAAGTTTATGTTATTACTAGCAGATACCCGTGCGATGCTACTGATCCACGGGAATCTAATGAAATCATCTATTCACCTACAAAATTTCATTCAAAACCCTTCAATCGTTGAATGTAGGCACAAATCACGAACGTGCTCGGCTAGCATGCTCGCGCTCGCTGTGCTCTTCTTGTATGTGGGCTGGTTCGCGAGTCGCTTGCTGTTGGCCAAAAATTTAGATTTTGTCGTGTTCGTTGGCTTCGATGTTCGTCGTGTATGGTCATGTTCAAATGAACAAAGCGAAGATTTAATATTGGATTCAAAAAGTAAAAACAACAAAAACAAAGTTGGAAAAAATAAATCATGGCTAATCTTCCAGCTGCTTACCAAATTTCATTAAAATCCATTCAATGGTTGAGGCATGAATGCGGAACAAACAACCAAGTATATATTTTGTTCATAAGCCTCTACCATATAGGCATAGGAACTGTTCGGTTCCATTTTTCGGGATAAAAATGACCTATGTGATAATCGAGTATGTGTGTGTACATGTGCCAAATTTTATCCAGATCCGTTCAGCTGTTCTGGCGTTATCGAGCAAAAAACATCCATCCATCCCACCCATCCATCCAAACTTTTACATTTATAATATCAGTAGGATTTTCCGAAATTTTCCAAGCTTCACAACGAATTTTCCAACTTTACATTGTCCAAAATCATCAAATCATGCTTTAAATTTATCTATATATCGTCGAGAAAAAAATTTTCGCATTTTTCTAGAATTTTTCGAGTTTTACCACTAAGAATTTTCTATTTTTTCATTCGAAAATCCATTCCGGACGATGTGTATACACAATTAAATACAAGAAATCAATCAAAATCAAATTCAGTGTTTAGGAAACCATCTAATTCACCAAGATACATTCCAGCTGATTCATACTGCCCAATGACACACAAAAAAGCAGCCTTTCATAGCATGATTTTTCGCCTGTGTAGACTTCCATTAAATATAAAATACTTCATGGAAGAATTGAAAAATATAAAATATGCAGCACGTTTGAACGGTTTTACTGAAGAAATGATTGAATCGATGGTTAAGCTACATTCAAATAAAATCAAAAAACGCAAAATAACCACCCTTTCGATAGACACCGAACAAAAAAAGAGGATAAGTCTCCCATACATTCCACAAATAACAAACAATTTCAAAAAAATATTCAAAAAACATAAATTTGAAATTGTCCATTCAAGTAATGGAAAAACGCAAAATTTATTAGTTAATTTAAAAGACAAAACGGAAAATTTAAAGAAGTCAGGAATATATGAAATTACTTGTTCTGATTGCGAACAGAAGTACATTGGACAAACCAAAAGAAATATTCACACAAGATTTAAAGAACATCTGAACAACATAAGCAAAAAACAAGCAACGAAATCAGCAGTGGCACTGCATGCATTAGAATTCAACCACACCAACTGGAACACGAACAACATCATACTGAAGAAGCAAGTGAACGAACCATACAAACTTGACGCATACGAGAGCATCTATATGCACCTGAATAGACACATAGCAATGAACACCATGGAGGCACCAATACGGTCAACTTTATTTAAAGCTTTAGAGATGTCTAATTAGTATTAGTATAAATAATATTAAAAACAAACAAATCTTTATGATAAGAATTTTGTTGTTGTTCACTTTTATTCTGTCAGTACCTTCTTTTGTTTTCACCTCTTTCTTTATAAAACAACAATGTGTAAGAATTTGAGACTAGTTTAAAAGTACTCGCTGAGGATGACAATAAGTCGAAATGCATCCGATATAACATTTAATGTAAATACAAAATAAAAATTTCGTTAAATTCAATTGGCAAAGTCAATAAGGTGTTTTTTTATTTCTTAAAGAACTTTATTTTACAAGAAATCAATTTTCGATTTTTAAAATTTCCCGACTTTTCTGAAGGGTTTACCCAAAATTTTCTTTCGCCAAAACCTTTCCTGGATTTTTCGAACAGCTAAAAAAGATTTCGAGCCAAATCGGCCCATTCGTTCTCAATTATTGATGAATTACAATACATTTTTTCACACCATCTTTAATAGCAGATACCCGTGCGGTGGTATACGGACTTTCTATCCCACGGGAATATAATGACAACAACAATTAAAAACCGTTCAGTCGTTGAGGCGTGAAAGCGGCACAAACACCAAAGTATATGTATATATTTTTTCATATTTAAGCCTCTCCCTTAGGAACCGTTCATTTTTTTTCGGGATAAAAAGCAGCATGTGGCCTATTCCAGACAATAATCTATATCTGTATTAAATTTCATCCAGATCCGTTCAGACGTTCCGTAGTTATTGAGCAACAAACATCCATACACATCCATCCATCCATCCATCCAAACTTTTACATTTATAATATTAGTAAGATATATTTAATATTGATATATACCACCATACTGCATTTAAGAAAAAATTTAAAGAAATTTTGTATATGAACAATTAAGTAAAATATTTGGCTGTTTCTACTATGTTCTATACTATGAAGGCAAGTACGTGCGACCCGTTCGTACATTCTATTTTAAAGTTTAAATGAACTGGACAGACCTTTGGCGTGGCAACAATTACCTCACTGCGTCAACTGCCCATAATAAAATGGCTAGAATCTTGTAGAAATACTCATGGCCGTTTCCAAATTCTATATAATTTCAATTCATCTATCTAACCTCTACCATTTAGTTAAAATAAAAATGTAGCCGTTTTGATCAAGCCCATAAAATAATATTATATGAAAAATCAAAAAAAATATCCCAAGATATTTCCACGTCAATAAAGTAATGAGTAAACATTATTATCGTTTTATCATAATATCCGGAAGAGCCTTAAAACTCCAACTGTTTGCTTCCTGTCAATTTTAAAGCAATATCCTACTTCCAACATAAAATCAAAGCAAAATGCATTAAATTCCAATGAACTGATTTTTTGTCTCGTGAGGGTAAATTCAATGTTTTTTTTTTTTTTTAGAATTTAATATGCCGCACCGTTCAATTGTATTTTATTGCCAAGCCCAAGCAAAATCTAAAAAAGATACTTTTTTCAAAGCCATTAAATAAATATTATTTCACGCATACCTAAACATTAAGTCAGAAAAGGTGAACATTTTCAACATGTGTTCTGAAATATTTTTCTTTTATATTTTTTTTTTTTGTTGTATTTTTTTAAGTTTTGAGCATTAGAGTTCAGTTTTCGACAACGACAACCGACATATTCTATCATCACTCTTAACTTTTGCTAGCGGCTCATATTCATAAACTTCAAACATACCTACACACCGTATGTGCAGTACGGACAGTATATCCTACCAATGAGCAAAAAAAAGGAAATCTCTGACAATAACGAAACGAGCGTGCTTCAAAAAAAAAACCAAACTTTTCACAATACAATTTTGACATTGTTTAAACTCTCAGTGGCTGTTGCTGAATCGAATATGATCAGGCGTATTTCTGCACTATGTGAGGAGCATTAAGAATTATATTATGGTTTTTAAATTTAGCTTTCTGAATATAGTCAGGGAGGCAGGGTTGCATATCGGTAATGCTTAAATTACATTTTTTTTTATAATTTTCTTATAAGTTCGAACTCGAAATAGAGGAAATCTATTTATAACAATTCAGTTATAATTAATAATGTACTATTTTTGTGAAAAGTATACAAAATAACATTGATTCATGACATCTCTAATGATTTTGTTCTATTTCCATATTTGCAAGAGCAACAGCAGAAAATCCTATTTTAATCTTATCCATAAATCTTCACTGTGCTGTAACCTATAATTATGTATGTTATATAGGTGGGTCAGAATCCCGAAAACCGAAATCCAGAATACCCAAAATCCCGAAAATCCCGAAAACCCAAACTCCCGAAAACCCAGAATCCCGAAAAATTATATAAAATGAAAAATTTGCGCAAATTTTTCATTTTATATAATATTTCGGGATGTCGTAAAAAACAATCCTTAGTGTAAAGTTAAGAAGTAAAGGTACAAACAACAATCAGGCCCGTTAATCTCTTTAAACATTATCAGAGTGCATATCATCCAACATAAATTTGTGTTAAATATGATAATGGTACGGATTTAACCACTTAACTGTTATTGTTATCTTACTTCTTTTTTTTAAGTTTTGTTATTGTTTAGGTCTATTTGTTATATGATTATTATTATTGTTAAATTCTGTTTGTTATATGACTATTTCCTTTTAGTTCAATAAAAGCTTCACTGACCAAACAATTTGAAGTTTTTTTATTTTCGGGATTTTTGCCTTTCTAGATTTTGTGTTTTCCGGATTTTGGGTTTTCGGGATGTTGGGTTTTCAAGATTCTGGGTTTTCCGGATTTTGGGTTTTTTGGATTCTGGGTTTTCGGGATTCTGGATTTTGGGTTTTCGGTATTAAGAATTTAGCGATTGTGTTCGTCTCCCATGTTGTATATGAACTTCGAACAATTTAAAATAGAAAATTTAAAACAAGTAACATTTTTAAAACAACAAAAATATTAACTTTAAATTAAGTGAACACAACATTTTGAAAACAACAAGAATATTGGCGCAAGATTTTAAACAATTCTCGTTTAGAGAATAAGCCCAGCTCTAGTTAAAGCAGTCGTTTAGTTGCCAGCTCTTGTCTAACTTTATCTTAATTTTAAACACAATAAACAACTCTTCTAATTAAAGTAGATATTTAGGGCTACGTTAGATAAACTTAAGTTAACATTGTTTTTACAGATAGAGTGTTGAAATAGAACGAAAATTAAAAATAAGCACAATAAATATATTCATATATTTATAAACAAAAAAAGGCTCGCTATACATTTGAAAGTATTAATTTATACTTTTTCCCACCGAATATAAATCGAACTTTTGTTTCTTCAAATCGATATCTTGAATACAATTCAAGGTCCTCGAACTTTATTGACACATGGAGTCACGGCACCTGGCAGTCAGCGCGTGACCTTTCAATTGGAGATAGATTTTTTTTCGATTTGACGTTCAATGTATTTCCCATAATATAAAACCAAAAATGGGTATCATTAATGCTTTTCTGATTAATTTTGTATGAGCAGATTTAAATATTTTGACAGTAATAGACTAATAAAGCATACAAACTTCTAAATCAAGCGTTAAATAAATCGAAATTAATAACTATAATGCTTTACTTTTAAAATGGAAAATGATAAAAAAAAAACTTTCAATGAGAGACAGGCCCGAAGCCAGGATTATTAAAATTACGATTTTTTTTACGAAAAGTATTTTTGTTTTTAAAATGAATCTTTTTGAATAATCAAACGTTTGTTTAGAGAATAAATAATTTGTTCATACCAATTATGGAAAAAAAATCTAACATTTTTTAAAACTAAGAAAAACATTGGTTTTTGTTTGTAGGTATAATAATTTATTTTTTTGATAAACTGAGTCATTTTATTTTTGTTTAATATATTATTTATGTATGTAACTTTAATATCAATAAAAGCTACAAAAATTAAAAGTACCATATCAAAATTTAGCAACAAAATTAATGAACATTTTTATTGAATCCAATTAAAAAGGGGTTCTTATATAATTTATATCTTGAATATATCAAATGTTTATGTTCATTGAATAAAATATATTTTTTAGTTCTCTTTAGAAAAACGAATCATATTAATTAATTTCATAATCGACAAATGATTTCGTCAATTCTCTGCTAATAAAAAAAAATATAATACATGAAAATAACCTTTGAATTAATACAAATACCCATCCATATTATAAACATATTTGCGCAAGGCCCACCTCCCTCATTTTGACATATTGAGCTTTATAAAATATGGAAACATAGACATTTATTTACCCCTATTTTATTTACCAGGTGCCAATATATTTTTGTCACTTTTTAAAAATCAAAATCTTTAAAACTATTACATATATATTCTTTTTCAGAAAACATTTTACTTCAATTTTTTGTTATGAAATGACAAGTGTCAACCGGAAAAACTATAGTTTAAGAAAAATAAAGTACCGTTTTGCTCTGTTTAAAGCTAGACGACATCTTTAACGTTAAAGTATAATTTGTGTCGTTTAAAATTATCAAAAAGCCGACCCCATTTAAAAACTCATTTTTAGAGTCGACTCCAATTTTAAAACTCATGTATAGTAGGGTTTAAATGTTTAAATTTTGCGCTATTAACTTTAAATTAAATGCGCACATAATTTTAGGTACGCTAAGAACTCGCTTAATTAGTTTAATTTAAGTGGGTTTGATTGTATCTTAAAATAAAATGCACGAAATTGGTCTAATGTTCGATAACATAGTAAGGAAAAGAGTTTTAGTAGCAACAGCTGAATTTCGCATTTGCCTTATTTTTTTATATAAAAAATGTACTTATTTTTTTTTATAAAATAAAATGTTGCTATGAAAATGTTTACTATTAAACAATAAAAATTTAAAACCATAATTTAAAAAAAATCGTTCACTCGTTTTCGAAATATTGAATTACAAAGAAAAGAACATTTTTTTAATCGAAAAATTTCTTAGGTCCAAATGCAGACCTTACGTAAAATATCTACAGTAAATAACGCTTATAAGAAAGTGCAAAGTGCCACAATTTTTGTTTCTTAACATCTTGTGATTCTTATATCCCAAGCGCGGATATAAAAACAAGTTTCTTATAAAAAACACCGATAGAACAAACAGAAGTTTCTTATAAAAAATGTTCTTTAAAAAAAAACGCTTGCATAGCTACTTAATGTTTAAATAACAATGATAGGTGAGAGAGCTATAACTGAAACAATTACATCTCTTGAACTTTATGTAGTAGCTATTCACTGACATACGCAAAAATTCCTAAACAAGGAATAATAATAAGGTAGAAATTAATGGATAATAATTATTATCATATTATAATCATAGCTAAATGTTCTTATATTGCTTAGTTGCTATAGTTTGACAGAAATATTGAAAATTTGAATTCCTGGATAAATAAGAATATTTAAAAAAAATCAAAAATCGTTGGAGCGGTTTTTTTAAAAATTAGGTTTTTATGTACAAAATTTCAAAAACATTTTTAGAAATAAAAATTGAAAAGGTATTTTGAAGATATAATTAATATACACATAAAACTTAAATTTCAAAAAATTCAGTGAATGCTTTTGAAAAATCGATTTTTCACAAAAAAATGTCAATTTATTTTTTAGAAATCGAAAAACTTATTTTTGTTTTGAAATTTATGTATGGAGTTATATTAACAGTTCTAGGGGCCATTTGGAAAAAAAAATAATTAAAATTAGTTCATGCAATAGCGATAAAGTCGAAAATATGAAAAGTGGTTCTATGGAAAGTACAGTTAATACTCGTAAGTACGGAAAATAAAATATTTTTATACTCAAAAGTGGACTGTACTATTTTAAGAATACACAAATTTTTTTTAATGAAAATTCTTTGAGCCGTTTTTGAGAAATAATTTTTTTTTACATTTGAATGGGAGGAACAGTTGTGTTTTAATTTAGGAAAATAGTTTTTTTACTATTCAAGATAATGCCAAAAAACTACCAAATACGAATTTTCGAAAAAATCTATTGAGTCCCTTTCTAAAATTTGAGTTTGCAAAAAAAAAATAATTTCCAAAAATACATTTTTTAAGAAAATTTTATCTTACAATATTGTTTACACTTTCTAAGATTTGCGTCCAAAATTTAAAAAATATAAAGTTAACCGTTACCTCTAGTACAAAAATAACCATTTTTCCAAAAAACAAAAAAATATCAAAAATCGCTTGAGCCGTTCTTGAGCAAAATAAGGGTTTTGTTTTTGGCAAAAATAAAGGTATGGGAGCTACTGTCATTTGTCGTCTTAAAAAATATGAAAAAAACGTGTGGGCATGTTACCGAACAAACAATTTGTACAAAGTTTGAAGCAAATCCATTGAACAATTTAGGCTGCAGATTCGAGGACAGACAGACATATGGAATTGAGGGACCCACTTTTTTGGTGTTCTCTATGATCGTAATGTCATGTTTGATTGTTAGAATTTTTTTTTACGAATGCAGAACTTTAGTACCAATCGAAAGTAAAAATATGTGTATACTGCAATAATTCTATAGCAGACTGTAGACTTAAAAATATCGCTCAATCATGGTTTGAGTTAAATATTCCTCTCTTTGTTTGAAAAGAAGTTCTGCATTTTTTTCGAGAATCCCTCATATTTCTCATTGTTGTTTAAATAAAAATTTATTTTTTTTTCAATTTCTCACAAAACACAAACTAAATTTATTTCATACTGATATTTTATGGTATTTGTTTGTATAATTCTAAGGGTGTGTTGACATTTAAAGAACGTAAGGCGATTTTCTTTTGTCATACAAAAATTTTTTATGCACATCCAATTTTACAGCAAAATTGGGAATAGGTGTTGTGAAAAAGTTCATTATATCAGTGAATATCGTATAAGCCTGTTTCATTTACGGTACTAATTTTTTTTATCAAAATCGTTAGAGGCAATTTTGAGATAATTAAGATCTCCTTTTATTGCTTGAAAAAATTATATGTAAGTGCCGTTATTTTTGAGACTTAAAATAAGATTTTAAAAAAAGAATCTACCAAGGTTGAAGCAAAACCGTTAAGTGGCTTAAGTTGTAAATTGAACTACGGAGATAGGTCGAATTGTCTGACCCACTTTTTGACATTCTCTATCATAAATCATAAATCAAGCTTCATCAAAATCTTGAGTTACATTTTTTTGTTTCAAATGCAAAATTTGCTATAGTAGGTACATACAAAAATTAGAGGGGCGATAGTTGTGTGTTCGCCTGTCAACCTCATAGTCACTGGTTCGATCCCTGCCGTAGTCTATGTCTTCTTATTTTTCCATTAAAAACCAATTCTAAAAATAAATGTAATACAAGGCATAGAACTAACATCATGTGATTGAGTAAAAACTAGTATACCGATAAAATATGACAAAGAATAAGAAAATTAATGCGAATTATAAGGACATAGATAAATAAGACACGGAAATTTCTACGCATTAGTTCAGCCGCCATCCCTGGAGATAAAGTCTGAGACAGCAACTACCATCAGTCCCCGAATATAGCGCCACACACATCCTTCCTATCATTCTTTCTCTTCCTTAACCTCACTCTCACGCCCGCGCTGTATTGAAACATTTAAAGGGTATTCATAATACCTTGAGCGCGTGTAGATTATAAAAAAAAAAACATAGCAATTTATCGAGTACCTAGAAAAGCTGCCAAACTTTTCCAATGAGCCAATTTCTATGAAGAAGGGGTTGGAAATGTGTGTTCTTTATGTTTTACTGAAGCATTTATGTTTTAAACTCTAGTTCTGAGATGTTTAAAGCAAATGTTACCATAATCAAAATAGATATTCACTAAAAGCCCGGCTCATTTTAATTTTTTTTTAATATTAATCATTTGCAACACTTTATCTCGTACTACTATAGGGTATTTTGAATACTGTCTCGTCTATGAAACAAATGTGGTTGATGTCGTGCTCAATGGCTTTTGGGGGAGGCTGACGCATGTTATATTTAATTTTTTGGAAGCGAGTCAAATGCTTTATGCATTAAAATTCTGCTCTATTTCATTGTGTTGTTGAACGCTTCTTCGCATGGGCCCAATTAACTGACTGCAGTTCGCTTAGAATAAAACATTATAATGTACATCCAAAACGTACAGAGGGAACATTCTAAGAAGAACTTCTGTCGTTGAATGCAGTGCATCAATTTCGGATGACAGCATCATGGAATTTTTAATGACGATGAATTCCTTAAAATTTGTTTTATCGATTTATTCATACTTAAGAGTTGCTTCTTAATTTCTTGCGAGAAGGCGTATTCGTTCCGTAGAGTATTTGTTGAAAGATATTTTGTTAGACTTATGGGTTAAAGGCATACTTACCTATATTCTCACCATCACTCGCTTGCGAATGGGTGGGGAAATAAAAAAAAAAGAAATGTTTTGGTGGTTGACAGCATAAACGCGCCAACAACTAGTGTTTATTGAAAAGCAAAATTAATAAAATTATTTTACTACACCACGTTAATACAAAAATAATAATATTACACCAAAGAAAAACTACAAACCCATTAAAATCAGTTTTAAGAACTGCAATTTGGCAGACTGATCAATTTTAAAAATGGATCATTGAGTTCCAGACATTCTACTTGATAAAAAGATTTTTTTGGAATTAATTTTCTGCTTTTAGACATTTCTTGCAAAATGTTTGCGTCAATTAAAAATATTATTAATGGCCCTTAGATAGAGAAAGTGGACTTTTACTTTTTTGTTAACATATCCTCTACTCTGTCAAACAAATTTTTTCATAACAAAGCAGGTAGTAGGTTTGCCTAGCTCTTTGGTTGCATTGACTTTCGTAAATCTGTCCCTCTTCAAAGCTCTCACGGGGTGTACATTTCAAATCGCCTCAAATGATAGATGAAAGTGCGTCTTGTTACCATCTGCTGATTTCAACAAAAAAAAACTTCAGGCAGATCTGTGAAACAGAGAAATTAAAACTATAACGCAAACAGAACAAAAGCTTGAAAAAATATTAGGGACACTCTTCACCAACGATCGTAGACATTTACCTTTATTTTATTCAATTTCGGTGCGGTCATCACAGGCTTCAGTTGTCACAAGCAGCCGAACGTACTGGTGGGCCAATTGAGGTCACAAAACAAAACATTTTCGACAAAATCCATGATTTGATAATGGACGATCGACGAGTAAAAGTGCGCAAGCTGGCAGAGGCCATAAGCTTCATATTAAGCTTTCAAGTTTTTGCGAACGTGTTGCGGACTTACGTCGGTACTTCATGGGAGAAAAAGATCATCTATCTAATCAATATTTTTCTTTAAAGCAAAGCGATGTTAAAGAAAATGAATTTTGGAAGAGGAAACAAGCTTATCACAAGGCTCAGTAATTTTGATTTTACATAGGAATACTTCAAAATGAAAAAGCTTTCCGCAAAATGTATGACAGCAAATGCATTCATTTGCCAAATTCAAAGGTGTGTTTGTCGATAGTGAAGAAAAAGTTTTTCTGCCTGTTTTTTCTGAAAAAAACCTTAGATGAAACCTGAATTTACCACAACACACCCGAAACCAGGGAACAGTAACAACAATGTACTTTCCCTGATGTAAATCGAAGCCGAGGAAGGTCAAAGTTGGTTTGTCAGCAAACAAAGTTATGGTGATAGTTTCGTGGGATGCTAGCGTTGTTATTTACATCGATTACCTTGAAAAGGGTAAGATGATTGCTAGCGGATGTTACAGAGGTTTGCTGGATTGATTCCAAGCTGACTTGAACCAAAAACGGCCACATTTGGCAAAGACAAAAGTTCTAAACTGAATTGATAATTAAATTAAATTGAATAAACAAAAAAAAAATAAAATGCACGACTGGATCGTACGAACTTGCTCTTGAAGCTAACAACTTTGATGTAGCTAACCATTGAGGTTTAGTAAGTTAGGTGTAGTTACCCTATGCAGGCTTAAAACCTATGTAGGTAAGATTACCTTGATTCTTAGTATAATGAATTGTCGAATGGATGATTTAAGGAATAGTTAAATAGGTACTTACCTACAAATGTATATTTAAATCTTAGTTATGGATTTTAATTATTTAAGTTAGGAGAGTAAAATGTATCTACACATATATACGCATTGATGGAACCCAAGTATGTGAACATGTACATGTAATAATGAAAATGAAGGACGTAGGTGGGTAGGTAGCTATATACGTACAACTTCAACATTTAGGTGCTCTGTACATATAAATTTATGAGGGCCTACATTGTATTTAGTATTCAGTGACGTACGCAAAAATTCGTAAAAAGGGAATAATAATAAGGTAGAAATAAATAGATAATACACATAATTAAATGTTTTTATATTGCTTAGTCGTTATAGTTTGGGGGAAACAAATATGCAATTTGAATTCATGGATAAATAAGAATATATCAAAAAAAAATTATATTGCGGTTTTTTAATAAATTAATTTTGTATGTATAAAATTTTGAAAACATTTTTAGAAAAAAAATTGAAATGCCATTTTGAAGATATTATTAATATACATGTAAAATTCAAATTTAAGAAGATATTCTGTAAATGGTTTTGAAATATCGATTTTTCAAAAAAAAAAAATTACTTATTTTTTAAAAATCGAAAATTTTTTTTTGAAAATTAACAATTTTTGGAAGCATTTGTATGCACAAAATTTTTTTAATCAGTTCATCCAATATTGAGAAAGTCGAAAATATGAAATGTGATTCTATGGAAGTACCGTTAATAAGTATGTAAAAAAACATATTTTTATAACTAAAAGTGGGCTGTACTAATTTAAGAACACACACATTTTTTTTATAAGATTTCTTGGAACCGTTCTACAGAGAAAAACATTTTTTTCTTAACGGTTTTTTTAAATTTGTATGTGAAGTACCCTTGCTTTTTATTTTAGGAAAATAATTTTTTTAACTATGCAAGATAGTGTCAAAAAACAACCAAATACGAAGTTTCGAAAAAATCTATTCATTCGTTTTCAAAATTTTTAGTTTAAAAAAAAAAAAAAAATTCCAAAAAATTTTCATCCAAAATTTTGGTTACAATAGTGTTTAAGAGCTTCTGTGTAAAAAAATCAAAAAAATCAAATTAACCGTTTCCCAGAAAATCGAAAACCACGAAAATGGTTGTACTAGTGATACCAAAAATGACAATTTTTTTCCAAAAAAAAAATTATCAAAAAGTATCCTTTCCCTTCATTAAAGAACTGATTTTTTTTTAGAAAAATCGTAGGAGCCGTTTTTGAGAAAAATAAGATTTTTTGTTTTGGTCAAAAAAAATGTATGGGAGCTACTGTTATTTGTTGTCTTAAAAAAAAATGAAAAAAACGGGCATATTACCGAAAACCAATATGTACCAAGTTTGAAGCAAATCCATCCAACCGTTTAGGCTGCAGACTCGAGGGCAGACAGACAGACAGACAGAATTGGGGGACCCACTTTTTTGGTGTTCTCTATGATCGTAATGTCATGTTTGATTGTTAGAAAAAAAACAATTTTTTTTACGAATACATAACTTGCCTTATTATAGGTACTAAATACTCGCAAGTAAAAAGAGTGTGGGTACTTATGTACACGCGCCAAGTAGAACTAATTTGAAACATCTTTTACTTTCGAATATATGTAGGTACTATGAGGCAAGTTATGTATTCGTAAAAAAATAACATTTTCTAACAATCAAACATGACATTACGATCATAGAGAACACCAAAAAAGTGGGTCCCCCAATTCCGTCTGTCTGTCCTCGAGGTTGCAGCTTGGTACAAATTGTTTTTTCGGTAGTATGTCCACTCGTTCATTTCATTTCCCTTATTTATTGCCCTTCTCGCCAACAAACTCCCAGTTGCCGGCAACTCAGTTTCAGAAAACTGTGCCATAACGAACGCCCCCAATGCGTATACTTATTACAGTATGCCAGTCCACTACGAACCCACAAAAAAAGGCAGTTAAAAAAAAACAAGCATCATAAAGAAGAAGACTTTATCGTTGAATACACACAATTAATGTACATAGGTACCAACAAAATTAGATTCCTTAACGAATACACACAATGCAGATACATACATATGGGTTGAACCATATCACTTTTCCAACGGTCGGTTGCGCAGAGAGAGGATTCGAGAGAACAAAAATAGTGCGCAAGAGATTAAATGAGTACAATGCCAGAGATCAAATACTTTTGTGAAAATTGCACAATAAACCACGATCATGCCTCATGTAAGTAAAGTCCATCCCTGAAAGGTGATTTTATGTATATTTCAAAATTAATGAGATGAGCAAATTAATTTGAAGAGAGCCTGTGCCGTAGAATGGCCAAATGAATTGGTTCAAGCTATATCTGCATTCTGCACTCATCTATGAAAATCCACAAAACGAACAAACATCTCTTATGCCTTGTCACGTCAGATGTCGGTCGGTTTGACAAGTTTGTAGAAATGTTTTTACCCCCAACTCCGCAGAAGAAGTTTTACTTCAAAAAACCAAAAGATATCCAACAAGGTCTTTAAGGAACTCCTGAAATAATAATTTTTGAAATAGATTTGAGTTTTTCTTTTGTAAGGCAAACATTAAACGAGGCAAAGCCGTTTTTCAGTCATCCTTCTTTCGACATCCTCATTGGTTATGTGGAAGCATCAGGATATTTAGTGTATTTGGTTCAGCCATCAGTGTTGATTTGGATTTTGAAAAAAAGTCCTTTAAAGACTGTGTGTTTGTAATCCTCATCAGGATTTTTATCATCATCAATCTTCTATTCGATGTTTCTGAACTATCATATGGCACTTTTTATTTTTGAGTATATTATTTTGCACCTCTTGTCCCTTCTGAAACTCACTTAATGCTCAAGATATTATTTTCTCTGGAAAAAATTTACTACTACTATATTAAATTTTGTTATTTTTGGATGCGTGGCAAAAATGGTTGATATTTTTAATAAACCCCAATATTTACAAAAAAAAATACATTAATTATTAGCAGTCGCGTTGTAATAAAATTTCTTCTCGTAAATTATCCTTAAAGCAACAAATAATATCCACAACCTCACCCCATAGCCACATAAATATTTAAAATGCAACAGGCTTAATAGGTTTTCCGATGACATTTCTTTAATTAGGCTAAATTCGTGATGAGAGAGTAATTTACTGATTGAATTGAGTTTTGTTATAAATTAATTTAATATTCCCACGAAATTACAATGAAATCACCATCACACTGTGGACTCTGCTGCAGCTGAAAAAAAAAACAAATACATTATTATGAACATTAAAAAAATATTTTAGGAAATTCCCGTTTTCTTTGACGAATTGGCCACTTGCCAAAATAAATATGTCAAATTCAAGTTATGATCAATATAATTTACCGCATGATATTTAAGCTCCGAAAATAATTTTCAATAATTTGTTATTTTATGCATGTACTCGTACCTACTGTGTAATGTATGTTTGTATGTACGTATATTACCAAAAACGTTATTTAGCTTGGTAATGAATGCATTGTGATGCGTGTTTGGATGTTTTTCATTAACCAAAAACGACACAATTTGAGAGACAAGAACATGGCGTTTAACAGAAATTGACGTGCGAATATAAATACATTTGTCTGTCACCTAAAAGTTTTAAATGCTTTATGTGCTAAGCTCATTTAATATAAGAGACCATACAAACTGTCAAATGAAAATGTGCTTGTTTTACACTCAAGATCACTTGATTGTAACCTTAATTTATATATTTTCTTAAATTGTTTTTTAAGTGATAACTTCTTATGGGATGGTAAACCACTTCGTTACGTAAAGCGTTACGGTGTCGTTCTGTCTGGCTTCCTTTTCTCTCACGCATACGGAGAACTATTAAAAAATAATCAAATTGATGAAGAACTTTTGAACGAAGAACTGCATCGAAGGCCTTTGAATTTACCTTAAATCTGACTGATGTGATTAATTTCCTCGGTTTTTTTTAAAGGAGAGATCATAGTGAAAGACGGGTAAGAAAACCTTTGGATGACTTGAACTTATAAAACATTATTGTTCCAATAGGACGAAACCTTATAAGTACCATTCAATGAATATTTCAAAGAAATATGGAGACTATTTGTAACGTTTCATAATAATAAAAAACAATTAAATTTATAGTGGCAGGCCTGATCCCTTAATATTGTCGTTTGTGATTTTTTGAAATCCCGCCTTAACAGTCTTAGCCTTCAAAACTTGTTTGTTATACTTTTTTTCCTTCAGGTCGCACACAAATCCTTTTAATATGAACGTGAGTAGTCTATTCTAAGTGACATGGAGTGTTAAGTAAATAAGTGCATTTTTGTGCGTTCATTTGACAGTAAATGTTCTCAAATGTAACATTTTGTTGAATGCTCAAATTATTTGACACACGCAGTAAAACACAAACTTTTTAGCCTTGTTTCAGTTTTTTTTAATATTGTCAACTGACTAGCTGCTTGTCTTCAAAAACTATGCCCCCTCTACAGCCACCACCGGCTTGGGAACTAGAGACACCAATTATAAACTAACGATAATGTGTCAGCACCCACTCTTAAAAAGATTTAGTGCTCTATTGATAGCTTCCTCCTAAAAAATGGACACATGTTAAGTTGCGCAGTGTCAGTTTTTTAAACATGAATACTTTTGAAAAAAATACTGCTGCCGTATAAACAATTTTTATTTATATACTTTAATATGATTAATTGTTCTTCAAATAGTTTTTTTTTTTGGCCTGTCCCTAAGGAGAATATACCTTAGACTATTAATAGGTTATAGGTTGGGAATATGAGGTGATATTACAGCATTAAGGGACGATACACAAGACATCATTGTTACTCTTCACTCTGGAGATCTGAATAAGTTTGAATGAAGAAAAAACATGATAAATTAATATTAAGAAAACAGTACTTGAAGCACTGTTGTTCAGTAAAAATTCGCTTTGATTTGTTTTTGAGATAGGAATATTCCTAAATTTTAGTTTTACAGTTTTACAATTCAGGCCATATTTGACCATTATGTAAACCGTATTACGAATTGACATTCAGTTTTTCTAGCACATAGTTTAAATTATATGAACCAAGATATAAAAAACAACAAAGTGGTACCGCAATTCCGCCTGCCTGTCTGTCTGTCTGTCGTAGAACGATCTACAGCCTAAACGGCTGAAGTGATTTTCTTTAAACTTGGTACTTAAACGTTTTAGATGATTGTCTCAAATAGATTTTAGAATGGCTTTCTTAGCCACAAAAATAACGGTACATGCCATACATATTTTTCTACTATATTATTTTTCTCGAAAACGACTCTAACAATTTTAATAAAAAAAATGTGTCTACATTTTGGTTAAAAATTTCTTACTACATATTTTGTTATTAACGGTACCTGCCATTCAACCATTTTATTTTATTTTCGACTTTCCAATGAACTGCTTGACAAATTTCTATCAAAATGTTTGTGTAGGAGGCTCTTCAAATTCTAAACAATACTACCAACCGAAATTTTCGGAAAATATTTTTTTGGATTTTTGAAAAAAAAAAAATATTTTATTTTAATTTTTGAAAATTCAATATTGCTATGACGAAGTTTTTTCGAATTTATATTTCTAAGCTTAATTATTAATTACATAAAATTTTCATACCAAATCTTATTCAGAAAAAAATTAAATAAATTTTGTATATAAAAAAATTTAGCCGTTTCTATTTATTATCTTGTGCATACGATGCGATCGAACATAAAAGCAAGTAAGTTTGAATCAGTTGTGCATTTTATTTTTAACCCTTTGAGGCTGAACAACGGTTTATTAGTAATCGTTTGGGATATCTCATTTTCGGGGAAAATTTCAAGGGTTTGGTTTCGTAATCTCCCTTTCTATTAAGTTTAAGGCGCATGGTTGAAAATGCTGATCAGAAAAAGGAAAACAACTGCTCGAAAAAAAAAAATCAGATTTGAAATAAAACGCATGACTGTATGCACGAACTTGATGTTTTAGCAAATAAACTTAAGTTAACAAATTTAAATTTATGCAAACAAGTCTAAATCGTTGGAGTGGGTTTTTTTTTATTAATTCTGTCTGTATAAAAATTCGAAAACTTTTTTACGAAAAAATATCCTATCACCAATTTTAGGTAATTATTAATTTGGGTATAAGACTGTAGTTTCAAATAAGACCACTGATCCGTTTTTTGACAAAATGATTTTCAAAAAAAAAAAAAAAAAAAATGTAAATACCTATACATAATCGGTTCAGGCAATGTGAAAAGTGTTTCTATTTTATTCAAAATTCTTTGAGTCGTTTTTGTGAAAAAAATTCTATTTAAAAAATTTAGACGAATTTTTAAATTTGTTAAAAGCTTCTGCATAAAAAAATTAATACAACAGTTTCCCAGAAATTCGAAAAACCAATAAATAGTTCTAGTAGAGGTAGCAAACTAACAATTTTTCACTAAAAAAATGACTGAAGAGCATAAAAATCGTTAGAGCCGTTATGAAAAGTAAAATTTACCTTTTGATGACGTTGAATGCCCAACAACAACTTGAGTGTGCAAAGGAGTCTGATGATCGACCTTGGCAAGTCGTGAAATAGCTATAATTCCAGCCAAATTAGTTGAGAAAAAACTTGGTGGTAGCACACTCAAGTTGTTGTTGGGCATTCAAAGTCATCAAATGATACGAAAAATGGCTTTAAAAAGCAAGTATGTAATCATACAAAAACTGAAAGTAAAATTTACCTTTATAAAATATTATATGAATATTATGATATATCGCAAGTACCGTTAATTTTGGTCTTAATAAATTTCAACACTGGACACGTACTTCGATATATTTTTAATCTTAATATACTTTATTTTTAATATACAAAATTTCTTAGATTTAAAAAAACGCCACCCACTTTCGAAATACTGAATTTTCAAAATAAAAAATGTTTTATTCAAAAATCCAAAAACAATATTTTTCGAAAATTTTGTACGCAATATTCTTACGTAAATTGTTTTTATCGAAATCCGTCCAGCCATTTATGAAAAAGTCAAAAATCAACAAAATGGTTGTACCGTTAATAATAATATATCTAAAATAAATGTTTGGAGCAGAATGTAGATTATATTTAAAGTAGTACACGAAGTTTTTTTTATCAAATTCGTTTGAGCCGTTTTCGAAAAAATTAAGGTGGTAAAACAATTTGTATGGCAAGTACCGTTATAATAGGGTTAAACAAAACTATTCAAAAATCATTTTGAGACCATCGCACAAGACGGTTGAAGAAAATCGCTTCGGCCGCTTAAGCTGTAGATCGTTTTTCAGACAGACAGGCAGATTGACAGAAAGATAGACAGGCGAAATTGCGGGACCAAATTTTAGGATGTTCTTCATCATCGTAATGTTTGATTAAAATCTCGAGTTCGATTTTTTTTTCCAAATTCAAAACTTGCTCTATATCTAATATCTCGTAACTGAAAATACCAAAGTTATTGTATATAAAAAAATATGTAAAAAACGACATTAAAAATATATAATTGAACTTGAAAGCAAATTTTGATTTTTGCGATTTTAAATTAAAATTTTTTTTAATTCTTGGAAAAAAGTTATGTTTGACAAATAAATGCAAAATCCTACAGAATATTGTATTGCATTTATTTAAGAAGGATTTGCTTATAAAAAAATGAAATATCGTTTTCTAAAACGAGGTCAACACGCAAGTGAGTTATAAGTTCAAATGAAATATGTGTTGACACAAAATTGATTTAGGGAACTTAAATATTTTTTTTTTATTAATTTTGTTTATTCCAATAAAAACAACAAAAAAAAAACTAAAAAGGAATTTCAAGTGAAACGTGTCATTAATTTTGTGAATTTTATTTATTTGTCAGTTATTAGACAATTTCTCAAAAAAATACTCTCCACGTGGTTACTACAAATAATTTTAAGATTTATATTTCCCATGTCATTTAGTTGCTTATGCTCATGACCTTACAATTTACAATAAAAATAATATTATATGATGCCTGTTAACAACAATAGGCAAGCTTAAAAAAATATTATCTTTGCTTTTGCCTTATTCTAATTTAAGAACATTTAATAGAAATGAATTTAAAAAATCATGATGATGGGCTACATAATAAATCTCAAAAAATTCACTAGAATTGAGAGATTAAGTCCTCGTACATGCCAAAAGTCTTGTCACAAGATTTCATGATTCCCAGTATAAGTTATTTGATTTTCGCCAATAATTTGGAACAACAAATTATATTAAAAAAAAAAATATTCTTTGAATTGGCTGTCACCGAATTTAAAGAAAATAACATTGATGTTGTCGTAGGCTAAATTTGATAATTCAGCAAAACATCAATTTTCTTTAAAATATATTTTTCTCTGAATTGTTGTGTTTTGTTTTTGCTTGTTCTTAGTTAAGAGAGGGAAACTTCGTGGGTATGAATTTTTTGTCAGTTGACTTATGTTAAACTACGAATAATTAATTAGGCGATGTTAAATTCAGTCACGCTTTACTTACCACAAAAATCTTTTAAAGTTTAAGGAACGTCAACAGAGTAATAAAATTTGTTCATCCTCCATCAAATTAATTACGCCTACTATTAAACACTTTGTATAACTAAATACGAAAAAATGAAATCGACAAATTAGAATGATTTATTTACTGTTTTTTTAAAAAAAAACTTTTCTTAATTACCTAAATGTGTATACAAATATTTTTAACAAAATATTATTTCCTTAGGTTTCTTATTGTTCAAAATATTTGTTTAAATTTGAATTGACTTACAGCCAATTGTTGTCAAAGAATTTATATTTTATATTAATGCTTTGAGTTTCCGAATAAAGTATGGTTTATTGTTTTACTAAAGTTTAATCTTAAAATGAATTAACAAATTGGCAGCACTGACGAGAGAAACTGAAAAGAATTGAATCTTTTTTTTTTTTTTGTATACAGGGTGTTTTGCATAAGCTGCCACTAGAATGTGTAGGTTGGCATAGTGGAGGGTGTCTTTTCCTCCTATTTTATTTTCTAATATAATTATTTTAAATACCACAAAAATGCATGTTGCAACGTTTTTTTAACCCATAATAAATAAATATTGTTGTGATTATGTATGTAAACTTATCACAGTCTCAAATATTTGAAAAAATAAAAATTATTTTTTATTTAAATTTTACATTTGGAAAAAAAAATAGCTGCAAGAATTGTTTTTAATTGTAAAGATAGCATAATTAAAATTTCTACAATGCGATGCGACGTATGTACTTATAATCATTTAAAAATTTACCCAGTATTTATACTGACTAAAAAATATCACAACCCATATGATCTTCACCATTATTCAAACGTGGAAGTGTTTACTCTGAAATTTCCTTTTTTATATTTATCCAAACAAAACCACACATTTTTTTTTAACAAATTCTTAATATCGTTTAAAGCACGATTCGTCTATTCTTTCGACACCTCATGTCAAAAACTAATTAAGTGCTAGACCCGGAAATGAGAGGCTAATTTTGCACAATTCTACAATGACCATGATGATTTTAATATTAGAACTTTTTATTATTTAAATCGATTTTGTTTTTGGATTAAAAAACCTCGCAAGAGTAGTAACAATTTTGTGAAATTTTTTTTTTAATTTTACGTTGTTTCGTCAAATTTTGCATTTAAAAAAAATTTGATATCAGTCCTCTTCCAAGTTGGATGGATTTGCTTCAAACTTGGTACATATTGGTTTTTCGGTAATATGCCCACACGTTTTTTAAAATTTTTTTAAAGACAAAAAATAACAGTGTCTGCCATAAAATTTTGTTAGCCAAAAAGCAAATTATTATTCTCAAGAACGGATACAACGTTTTTTATAAACAAAATAAGTTCTTAATGAAGGGAAAAGGTATATTTTTTTTAAATGGTTATGTTTGGTAGATCTTGCAGAACCGTTTTTTGGTTTTCTATTTTCTGGAAAACGGTTGATCTGATTTTTTGGAAATTTGTTATGGAGAAGTTTCCATAAAGTTCAAACACTAATGTAAGCCAACATTTTTCAATTTATTTTTGTTTAATTAAAAAAAAAAACTTTTTTTTTTTGAAAATTCAAAACTTTCGAAACTTGATAATTGCTTGTTTTTTGACATTATCTTAAACAGTTAAAAAAAACTATTTTCCAAAACTAAGAAACAACGGTACCTCCTATACAAATATTCAGAAAACCGTCAAGACACAAATTTATTTCTCAAAAACCGCATTAATTTTGATACTCGTAAGTAAATGTATGTGTTCTTAAATTAGCGCATCCCTAAAAGTTTTAATAAAACTGCATACTCAAATTAAAAAAAATTGGTTAATTTTTTTTTGAAAAATTGATTTTTCAAAAACCGGTCACATTTTGATGAAAGTAAAATTTTATATGTACAAACAATAATCCTTACTTCAAAATGGCGTTTCAATTTTTTTTTCTATAAATATTTTTAAAAAAATTTTAGAAATTAAATATTTTTTTTTTTTTAAGCTCAGAATTTTATGTGGTAAAAAAAATGGTTAACGAAACTTCACCAATATCAGCAGGATTTGACATGCGACTCGAATAATTGTTTGGAAAATAAACTAAAGTTTTATCGATACAAAATTCAAATCATGCAGTTGTTTAACTCTAAAACTTGTAATGAAAAAAGTTGGCAAACATTAAGGCAAGTACTATTTCGATAACTGATAACTCAAATCATATAACAGGTTATCGAAATCATTTGGTTTACAAAAAAAAAATATATATATATGACACTGTCACCTCGTAACAGCTTCTTCTTGGGTTCTACAGCAGAAAATTTTTAATGCCGTAGATAAAAGTTATTCCAACAGTAATGTGTTCTACACTGAATAGTTTTATTATAACTGATTAATTTTCACTAACTACAGTGATTTTTAATCCAAAATCTACGGCCAAGAGCTTAACAGAACTTGTTTCAAAAACTACCAGGGAATTGATAAAATTTTGTTTAAATTAAACGCTTTTAGATTTCCTCCGTCTGGACTTGTTCACTACTCGTAGATGTAATCATATCTAATTATTGAAACGAAAATATAAAATGTTATTTAGATTTACAATATTTGGGTAGCGTCCCACAAGGTAGTCACTTAGGTGATATTCTTTTTATCTTTTCATAATAACAGTCGAATTGTGTTCAGGCGCTAATGACATGGAAATTTCTTAACATAATTTCTTCACTGGACAATGGATTACTTCTACAGAAAGATTTGAATAATTTTTAACTGACTTGGTGTTCCCTAAACGTTTCTGTAAGCCATGATTAATTATGATTTTGTTTTTAGAGTAAATATTCTGGCATTGATTTGTGGGTAGTGAGTTTATTCCTCTGAAATTTAACTGAATGTTTAATTGATAATTGAAAACTTGGCTCAAAATATTTCAACACATTATATACTATCTGTTTTCTAAGTATGTTTAAGGATGTTCTTAAACATATAAAATTATTCAAAGCCCACTTATAGTAATAGATTAAAATTTAGTTAACATCGACATCTTTTTATGTTTTCAGGCTATTTTATTTTACACCCCGAGATGGCTTTGGAAATCTTGGGAAGGCGGAAAGATCCACGCTCTCATTATGGACTTAGATATAGGAATATGCTCCGAAGCCGAAAAAAAGCAAAAAAAGAAATTACTTTTAGATTATTTATGGGAAAATCTTAGGTAAGTATAAAATAAAATTAAAAATATTACAAAAATTACAAAACACCACTGAATAATTTAATATGAAATTTTGTAATTCAGATATCACAACTGGTGGGCCTACAGATACTACGTGTGCGAATTATTAGCACTTATAAATGTGATAGGTAAGTTGGTTAAATCTTATACAACACACTATCTCGGGGTTCTATAATGTTTACTTGAAAAAGCAACCTCAAATTTCTCCGAGTACATGTAAACTTTTGTTTATTTATTCATTTTTTTTCTAATGAAGCTCGCCTGAACTCAGAAAGGTCGATGTTACGATTATATTGTATGATATTTATTAAAAATGTAATTCTTGTTTGGAATAATAAATGAGATTAGTACAATGTAAATATAAATGAACGGAATTAATGGGGATCACTGCCGTCGCAGCTTAATGAATGCTGTGGAATTTTGTGTATAGCTAAGCGATGCCGTTATTGACACTCGTAAGGATTTTTTCAGTTGACACAGCTGACAAGTATTTTCGATATGGATATATGAATCTCTGAGTACATTTCTAAATACATTATTCAATTGATTTTCTTGCTATTTGTATTAAAATCGAGTAAGAGTTTCGTGATATTGTTAAATTTTGATATTTCTAAAACCCTATTAAAATATATAGTAATTGACACTCATGTACACCTATTGACACCACATAATTGTACAATTATTGACATATTTTTGAATACACAGTAAAGAATGAAAATAACGATGGTTTGTTTGAGGTTGGCTTAAATCATTTTCTTAAGCCTGTATGTTGATTTATTAGCCGTGTTCTCGTGACTAGCAAGTCCAGCAAAGTAAAACATTTTCACGAAAACGATACATACTCCAACTTGATTTTGTTTATTTTAATATGGAGGGATTTTCACATCTGTGTTTTTTTCTGTCAAAAAGCGTACAAAACACAAGGAGAAAAAGAAATAGCAACACAGATTACTAAAAAAAATCACTTCAATGCCCTCTATGATTGAATAGACTTACTAATTATCGGAACTCAATTACACTTCGGATGAAAGGAAAAGTAATTCCCAGTATGTTCTTATTGCTGTTTTCCTTGTTAATTTTTTATTTTGCTGTACTTGATAGTCACGAGAACACTATTAAATTTTTAAAAACAAAAAATATAAAACTTAAAAAAAAAACACTTATATTCATTTGTGTAGGTTGCAAACACGCTTTTGGTTTTTGGCCACAATAAAAAATTGATTTCATCCCTATTGAAAACTCTGGTAGTATCGCTAAATTGGCCAACATATTCTGCTCCTCGAGATATTTTCTATTAAAATAAGCCACGATTATTTGAAGTCTGGTATTCTAAGCTTATTGAAGGGTGTCGGCTCAAAAACGCCTTCAACATGCTATTCCCTGAAATGTTTTGTGGCCCAAAGGATGTCTTTTCCAAGAAAATCCTTGACGGCATGAAGCACACCTTTTTTTTATCGGGAAAACTTTTCGCTGGAATGTGGTTATCCATTGCTCCAAACACTCTTCTTCTAAAGCCGACATAACAGATTGTGTACTAGACCTTGCTTTAACGAACTTAGAACTCAATCGAAATTATAAGTGTAGTTCTTTTTTTAATAGTTTTGACTGTAATATGCCTGTAAGACCTATGGTCTTTCTAATACAACCTGAATTGCACGGCACTAGTAAAGAGGAATAGAAAGATAGGAAAGAATTTTATTGGCAAAGTGTAGTTCGAGGAATATTATAAGATTTGGCTGCAGCTTTTTTGGACATCTTTTGTGTCCTGACAGCTTCGAGCGCTTTCTCAAGGTCCTTTTCAGCTAAACATTAATTTAAGAGAATAATATAATTTTTGACACTATGATATACGAGTAAGTCCAACTATAGTCACAGTGTCAACGTTTGTACTCCTATAGAAGACAGTTATTGACACAGAGGTGTCAATTATAGGAATTGTTAAAATCTTAACACAATAGTTGACACCCCATTTTATTAAATATATATCAACAGAAAAACTATAAAAAAACAAGATAAATCCTCCTCCAGAGCATTATATTTCATTATAATAAACTAATATGACCAATCTTATATTTAATATAATAAAATTATCTACTAACATGTTCGGATTCCTTAACGAAATACAGACTTTTTTTCACAAAATACACAGTCGCGTAACAGTCATGTTTAGGTTTTGGAATTCACAGCAAAACTGACTAGCTCCTTACTTTATAAAAAAAGGAGTGTGAGAATAAGAAACAGGGAAGGACTTAAAAGAAGTAGTTCTGGGAACTGTTCAGATTTGTACCAATGAAACGTTCTGCAAGAAGAGGGTGTCAATAGCTAGGCTGAAATTTTGCAGTGTCAATAATTGTATCACTTACGCTACTTGAAATAAGAAATTATGTATATTTAATTGAATATGGATAAACTTAGACAAGAGATTAAGTAAAATTCCGAGTGACAGCTATACTGTATCTATACTTTTTTTTAGTATATATTTTTATTTTTGAAAACTAGATATTGCGAAGCTTGTTTGTGATTCTTATAAATTACACCGAAAGTGAAGTCCTCATACCTATCAAAATCCGCATTTCTGATCATAAATAAAGTATTCTGAACAAATATTTAGTGTTTCTTTCTTAATTTCATGGATAATTTCTATTTTAATTTTTTTTTGTATTATAATATCAATTAAGTTATATATATAATTTTTTTTTTTTAAATCGAGTCGGAATTTGTTTTGATATTATTTCGATTGTTTTTGGTAGTCAATTTCCTTTTATATTTCGGATTTAATTTTCAAATTTTGTTTAAAAAAATTCGGTGTAATTTCCGCAAAATTCCATCATGTCATAATGAATTACTGAGGGCATTTTAATTTGATATAATATAAATTCATTCTTCTATTTTTTTATGTAATTTATTTTAGTAAAAATTGCTTGGAAAAATTATTGTTAATTTAAACATTTTAAAATAATTTGTGTTATTAGAAATTAAGTAAAAATTTGGATTAAGGTTTTGCATAACGCCATAAATATTTGGTTTAATAATAAAAACTGGATTTTATTAATGTTTAACAGATTTTAGTTTTTAAGAAATTTTAGAAATTCAAAACTACTTGTTTCTTAAAATAAAACATTTTGGGTATTTAGTATGTCCTATCTCTTCGGCGTCAATTCCCATTTTGAATAATGAAGAATATGAGGAAATGTAAAAAAACGCAACATTTTACAATTTAGTATGAAAACTTGTTGTGATATATCAATCTGTGCAGGTGTTTACAATAAAGTTGGAGATTGTCAAAGTTCTCAGAGATCAGTTTCTCATATCAAGACATTAAAGTCAAAGGGACTTCAAGCTTAAAATATTTTGATCTATACGCATAATAATATGTGAAGGGGAAAGTCAATAATTATCCTTGTCCTTTTCCCACAAGATCTAAGAATTTTGTCAAATTGATTGGATGCGGCACTAAAGGAAAAACTGGAATCCGTGGAACATCTTGAGTTTCTCGCTCAAATATTCGCTTGAATTATATTTGATATGATATTGTTCACAATCAAAAGATTTAGAAGGTTTCAGGGAATTGAAGTTTTACAACAAAATTATGGTCCGACTTTAAATTCATATTCATAGCATTTAAAAAAAAAATGGTTCAAAAGTTGGCGTCTTGTTGAATTCATTTTCATTCTGGCCTCCGCTATATATCAGATGGTTTCGTTTAACTCACAAAAATCAGTAAAATTTCCACCGATTCATAAATTACCCAAATGTAATTTGCTTTGAAATGAAATCAAAAGCAGTTGGCTAATCTCACATTTCATAATGCAATGCGATAATGAATATTACTTGATAAACTCAAAATAATCCTTTAAAAGTCCCTTTAACAGAAAGAAAATTGTGAAAAAATTTAGTAAACGAAAAGGAAAATGACCAGTTGACCAACTACGGCATATGGAAGTTATTCCAATCATCAGCAAATGTCAAAGGTGATATATAGCGCCATCTTTTTTCGAACAAGTGTACTAAAATCAGATCTTTCTGAATTTCTTTCATTGGCACATGCAGTCGAGGTAATTAGCAGTCAACGCGTCAACTTGCAATTGGCATATATATTTTTTCGATTTGACGTTCAAAGTACTTACACATTTCACACGCTGATTTCCAGGTGGCGCGGAGTGAAAAAGCAACTTAATAGATGTCAAAACTGTAAAAATCAAACGAAAAAAAATTTTCGGGTTATCAATGCACACACCACGATAAAGTTTCTTTTATATAATGTACGAGTAAATAGACATTTTTTTCTAACGGTGTCGGTTGTATTAGTAAAGTGATTAATAGCTTAAAACAATCTCGGAAACAATCTCTGTAATATCGTTTCAAAATAAGTTAAATCAGTTTTTGAAACGTACACACCAACTTAAAATTATAATATAGGTAATAGATTAATTTATCGGGTGTTTTGAATTTTATATGTTCTAACTGTAAAATCGGTCAATTCTATAGTAAGATTTGCGAACTGCCATCCCAAAATTTGATTTAATAATTCCCTAAATTAATATATAATTTTATATAATTCTTACCATTCAATAACATTACACATTTCTTATCAATTTGATTCCAACATTATGTTCCGTGCACCGAATCCAAACAACAGTTTCATCTTTTCGCATCCACATTAGGGATAATTTTCCGCAATAACAAATAATCATCCTATCGGAAGATGTTATAATTTTTGAAAATGGCGCCGTACTTCAATTATTTGACATTTGTGATCTATACAGCTGCAGTATACAAACAGACATCTATTGAAACGCCATAATCCAACTCATTTAACCATTTAAAATCATTTTCACTGGCGTTATAATATCGTATCTAGGGTAAGTTTTGCATTTGCACAAAAAAAATTGATCTTGAGATTTCAATCATACTTGAGATTACTATACATTATAAAGATCACCAACAAATTGGGTCCCGCAATTCCAATTTTTTATACAATCGGTCCTTCAAACTATAAATAATACTATTTACCAAAATGTTCAATTTTCTTTTTTAATTTTTTTAAACCAATTTAAGAAATTTTGCATATTATAAATACAAAATTAGTACATAAAAGATGACCTTAAAAATATATTTCGCTGTTTCTACTAAGAATCTTCACAACACATAAACTGCTTGTTGAACAAGTGAAATTCAACAACTTTTCAAAATCTGTGTAACATGGAACAACAAGTCTAGGAGAACAATAATAATTGTCTTGGCTTCATTCACAAGTGGAAAATTTCACAATTTCATCGTTAAATGTTAAAAAAAAAATAGAATAAACTTGTTGAATAGTTGATAAATTTCCACTGACGGTTCCTGACTATTTCAAAATCAACAAGTTAGAAATAAACACTTACAGTAATGTTAATTAAGTGATAACATCGGACTGGTCTTGAGAATTCATTTAGAGGGCTAGTTTTGTGATTTTTTTTTTAAATTCTAAATCGGACAGTTATAGTGATATCCAGGGACAGGGTGTTCAAGGAAATAATAGACTTTGAGATAGATCCTAATGTGTTTCTTGAAAAATTTCGTGTGCCGTAGAAGTTTTTGACTATCTTAACGAAAGTCTCTCCCCCATATTACGTTCCCCCACTAATAACAGTAAAGATATAAGTGTAAGACAGAAAATATTGATCGCCTTACATTGGTTTGCAACAGGATCTCAAAATCGCATGTTATGGTAAAGGACATGTTCTTGGTGCTCACAAAAAGACAGTTTGTCGATGTATCACAGAAGCTACATTTGCAATAAATTCTTTTTCTTTTCATCGGAAATTTTATTAATCAATTTGCTTGATTTGCTTGATTTGCTTTTTTAACTGATTCAATAAGTGAAGTGAAATTTTTCTATTGACAATTCTTACTGTTTTTATTGTGTTACAGAAATGATTTTCACTTGTTGTACAAACATAGTTGAACAAGAAATTGTGGACTAATTGACTTGTTGTTCTATGTTATAGGCCAAGATCGAACATTATATAAAGTACGTCCGATATAGTCGTGCATTTTATTTTATTTAGTAAAAAAGTATTTCGAAAAACAATTGCGCCCGACACAATAATCCTCTCATACACGTATTGAAGCCAAATAACTATCATTATTTCAATACCTTTTTCAATTATTGGACTGAAAATATCACCATTGAAAATGAGGTAAAAGAAGAGTTATCAACTGAGGAAGGTGTTGCGATAATACGGTTTTTATGAAAATTTTTAAAAACAAAGAAACATGAATGTATTAAATATTCCAAAAAGTTTTTTTTCTAACAAATCAGTAATTTTAAAATTTTTTCCATTTCTTAAAAAACTAAAAAAAAAAATATTTTTGATTTGTAATTTTTTGTGGACGGTTCCATTCTTTATAATAAGTCTTTACTTAAAGGTATACTGATGCTAGCTGTCATAATTGTTTTTTTTTTTTATAAAAATAGTTATATTCGAAAGGGTTTTGCGTCAAAATTCAGCGTGCATAAAAATTCTGTTTTCCAATTCTACTTTTCAAATAGAATTTTTTCATAATTCATAAAACATCGTGTTTCAGTTTAAATTGACAAAATTTAGAAAAGCAGAATTTTTCCCGACAGAATAAAAAATACAAATTTGAAAAGCAGAATAGGTAAATAAAAAAAATATAATTTACAAACCCCTGAATTTTGACCTCTATACCGAAACACAAAAATTGATTTTTCTTTAATATGGAATGGTATTGCCTGGAAAAGAACATTTATAATTACTTATTGATTGATTTCTTTTACAATATTTTAAATATATGTACATATATAATAATATATTTACACCTGTAAAATTTTTTAAACATTTTTAAAATTATTTTGAATTTACTCGTAGCATAGCATTCGAAGCAAAATTATGATTAAAACCTTCAGTTAATATTTTATTAATTATTATAGTTATATTTACTCATATGTGAATACTAAAAAGCACATTAATTGGGCTGTTATGTCAGTTACCTTATATACATTTTAATTGGAATTCCAAGTTTTACCCAAGGGGATATTATATAATATATAGTGTTATTATTATTATAATTAAATAATTTTTAATGAAAATTTACGTCCAAGTGAACAAAAAAGGCCACTTAATTGAAAGAAAATAAATAATACTATCAATTTTCGACTTCAGTTAAGCGGATATCACTGTATAAAATCTAAACCAACATTTCATCCTCCATCACGCACCACAATTGAAATCAAAAGCATTATTTAAAAAATAACATTGTGTCATATTCAAATTGAAACAAAAAAAATGTCATTAATCCTTCGATCTGAAAATTTGTTTTTAGAAATTATGAGAACCTGCGTTTAATACCAAAGAAAGAAAAAAAGTATTGAATTTTAAGATTTATATTTAATTTCTTTGTCACGTTGTTTTTTTTTTTTTGCTTGCGTCCAATTCTTGTAAAAATATAAATCTTAAATTTTCTCTCCTCTTCCAGGTCAAATGTTTCTTATGAATAAATTTTTCGATGGCGAATTTATGACATTTGGCTTAGATGTGATAGCATACATGGAAGCCGATCAGGAGGATCGACTAGATCCAATGATTTACATCTTTCCCCGAATGACCAAATGTACATTTTTTAAATATGGCTCAAGTGGGGAGGTAAAGATATTTGTTTCTTCATTTTAATTTTTTGTATTATCTAAACAAAAAAAAAAAAAACACACACACTCTTTTTTCTTCAAGGTGGAAAAACATGACGCAATATGTATTTTACCATTGAATGTTGTTAATGAAAAAATTTATATTTTCCTTTGGTTTTGGTTTATATTGTTAACGATTTTAACAACACTTACACTTATATACAGGGTGGTTATTATATTCTCGCCTCGTATGAGAGTTTATTTATTTCGTATGCGATTTAGGTGAGTAATAAATATAAAAACCTAAATTGCTAGAATATAGAAAATACTATTTTTTTTTACTAATTTTGTTATGCGTTATTTTTATAGGTTAGTGCGTCGAGACGCTATAGAAATAATTGTGCGGCGATCGAAAATGGGCGATTGGTTCTTATTATATTTGTTAGGAGAAAATATAGACACCGTCATATTCCGCGATGTTGTACAGGATTTAGCGAATCGATTAGGACACAACCAACACCACAGGGTGCCTGGCCTTAAAGGTGAAATTCAGGATGCATGATATTGGGAGTATTAGTAAAATACAAACAAATAAAATAAAATTAGTTGTAACAAATATTAAATTCATTGTAAATTATTATGTTTAAGGAGAGATTTTTTTTTTAATTTTCATGTTAATTTATTTTTCTTATAAAATAAATTGTGCATTTATTTAAGTGAAAAAAAAAATGCACAGAGAAAAGATGATACTGTGTTCATGGAAGAGATAAAAATAAATTTTATAAAAAAAAATAAAAATTAAAAAAAACAATAAAAACATCGACTATGAAAATACAACAAAAAAAATAAAGTAAATAAAACGAAATTTCGAACGAATTCCAGAATCTGCGCGTAATTTTATACAAAAAAAAATAATTTTCAGTTCTTATTCATAAATACCTACTGAACCTCTAGACATGAACTAGGTATTAAATATCAGAATAGTATTACAATTAAAATAATTATGATGGTAGGCACTATTGGGGAGCAACAAAACACACACAAAATTTCTATTAAAATTTGTTAGCAAATCTCCGTCCAACGAGATGATGTTGAGGCATAAAATGGATGACATAATATTTCTTCTAATTAATGATAATTTCTAATTTATGTTTGTACAGAAAAACAATAAATTTTAAATAAAAAAAAACAATAATAATATTAAACTGCCATTTTACAGAACCATATCATACGAATGTATTTTTCTCCCTTTCTAATTTCGAAGTCACCATTTGCCAAGAAATAATACAAATTGCATATAATTATATAAAAACCTCACCATCTCCCAAATAAATAAAAAAATAAAAATAATAATAAATCAATATTTATATATAAATAAAATGTATTTCGTCAACACTGCCAACAAATAAATTGTATGAAAACTTAGGTAGATTTATCAACAAAAAACGAAAAAAAAAATAAAACCCCACAAGAAAAATTACAAAAAAAAACTACATAAACTGATGGAGAAATATGTAAATGTAATTCCCAAGTTGAGCCCTAAGAAATCCCCCAAAAAGCTACCATCAAAAACTTCAATATTGGTCTTAAATTAAATTAAAATTTATTTCCATTGTAAAAAGTAATAACCAATTTTAAACATGAAATCATTTTCAAGATTTAATTACTACACAAAACAAAACAAAATTAGATTCGTTCCTGACAATTTTATGCATTACTCATTCTTAAATAAGGCTCATTTTGATTTCAACACAAAACGTACATATACATATATTTAAATATCAAAGACGAACTAGATATTGATTGAAACAAAAAAAAAATTGATTTTAAAACAAAATACCATCATAATTAGAGCGAATTGATTTTTTTATAAATAAACTAGTTAAATCTATTATAAGAGTAAATAAAAAAATTAGTAATAAAATATAAAAATTGCCATTAGCTTTTAGTCAATTTAAAATACTGAAGTAGCGAAATTAACAAACAAAAAATCTATTAACTTTAAGAAAATAATTAAAATAGATATGGATAGGCAAATAAAAAAATATAATAACAACAAAAAACTTTATTTTCAAAGTTGAAATAAAATATATATAAAAAAAAACAAATGTAAATCAAAAGTAAAAAAAAAATATAATAATAAATAAATCCTTAAGAAATAAGAAAAAAATACTAATAGCAATATTTTCGACAACGAAAATGATAAGTCAATAATTCAGTTAAATTAATAAAATAAGTTTAGAATTTTAGATTAGGAAATCAAAATTTGAGTAAATAATACACAAAAACGCAAATACACATAAGAATTATTATAAATAATAAAAAAATCATAATAATATTGTATTAGAAGACGTGTATGAATTCGAATGCGATGTATGAATTGAATTTTTTGTATGAAATTGTAAAAAAAAAATAAATAAATTATAACAAAATAAAATAAAAAATATCAAGTAATGTATAAGATTTCTTTTTGTTTTTTATTTAATTTTTTTTTTCAGTTGCTTTTATTTTAAAATAGGATTATAAAATTTACTAAAAATAAAGAAAGAACTGAACTCTTCTTAAAATGATTCTCTGATTTTTTTTTCAAAAGCAAGCAAATTATAACCGAACAAACATTAAAGAATAAAGTTTCTATTACTTCTAGTAAATTAAAATATTTATCCTTTTAATTTATATTAATATGAGTCAAAGTTTTTTTTTGTGTTAAATTTTATCTACAAAACAGAAAAAAAAACAACATCATGTCAATTGTTCAACGTATATAAACCATAATGTAATAAATAATATCTATAACAAAAGAATCTCTTCCAATTACATTTTTCTTTGTAGATAAAAGAGCATACTTAATAAAATTAAAGAAACCAATATCATACAATTTTATACTGCCAATTTAACTTAAAAAAAATAATAAAACAATACAAATTAGTTTTAGTAATTTTTTTTTCTCAAAAATGCTCTTATAATTAATATTTACTAATTTCTTTTTTTTTTAATTTAAAATCAATTCTAAATGAAATTAAGGTTATAAACTTTTGAAGTTTAAATAAAAAATTAAACTACCAAGTGGATTATTTAGGAGTTGAAATAATGTGGAGGGATTGGTACACGTACTTAAGATTTGTGTTAAATTAAGAGGAAATATTTTAATTTATTTTAGTATTAATAGTTTTTTTTGTATATATAATTTGCTTAGAGCTTTCTTTATTTTATTTTATCAAAGCATAACTTTATTTATTTTACTCATTGTTTGTCTTAATATAGTTTTATCGACGGGGTAGTCAAACATTTGAGGCTTGCCCTGTTTTATATTTACAATCAGAAAAATAGCTAGGGATTGATTCAACTAGTTATAGTTTTAAATTAAACCAAAATTGTTATCTCAATCCGGCTGAAATTGTTACCTCAACAATATTGGTATTGTGCGTTGAATGTTGAGGTTTAGAATTCCAGAAAACTGTCTTTTGGGAGGAAGTGATGGTTGTCATGAAAAAGTGATTGCTTTCCTGTTCACTAACAACAATCACGCTGGAAAGGCCGAGAGTTATGTTTTTTGTTTAACGAAACTTGTCAAAGCGTGTCTCCTTTCCCAATTTATTCTGCGGACTGTCATGCCACAGGTCTGCCGTTCAAGCCCCGGCTTATGAAATGGGATCTTCTAAGAGAGTAATTTTGTTGTGACCAAATGCGTCTCACCTTAGCCCTTCGAGATGATGGGAACAAATTGTATGGTATCTCTTTCCTGCCGTTAAGCAACACGTTTACATGAATATTTGGGAGTTGTACGTTACTAAAGCCTAGTTCACTACGTGCCATTGCGAAACTTAGGATATACCTGGAATAAACAAATACAATGATAATGTACTGATATGAGTAAAGCTTGTAAGTTATTTTTGATACACCGGCATCTACCAGTCTTCATGTCCAATGTACTCGTATATACATCTAGGACCCAAATGAATTGACCGATTTGGATGATATAGCTAAGCCATAGATGTATCCATTTTTTGGGCTATTGTCCAGATACAGAAATGTTTGTTGGGTCTCTAAGGCACCTACAAGCTTTAATTTCAATAATATTTTTAAATAATGTCACACTTACTTAAGCGGCCTTAGACCCGTCAAAGTTGTTACCCTCATACATAGCACCCTTTCATTTTTCCAGACACCGTCACTTGGAATGCCCATTACATCTGTTCTGCTTTTCTGCAGAGTTGCTAAGTAACGCGAGTTTTACACATTTTAATAAGTTACGCGTAAATATCGTAACTAATGTAACTAAAGAAACTTAATTAACTAATGTAAAAAATGTACGAATTCACATTTTTGAAATTTCTTCACGAAAATATTCTCTGATATTATCAGAACATAATTGAAAGCATAAAGTCGCTGCTTTTGAATTCTAAATTTTCACTAAAAACTATAAATGTCTGAATAGCATTAGTCAGTATTGAAGGCATATGACCACTTTACTCCACGATCTGTGACTCATACCTCAAAGATTCTCAGAAATTTCAAGATCGGAGGTGTTCTGCTAAATTTGTCACAAAAATTGCAAAACACTGTCTTGCAACGATTAAAAGCACATATTTAAATTAAGGTCCACAAATAATGTAATATTCACTAGTATCTTACTATTTGAATCAGATCTATTCAAAAGACAAATTAAATAACAATAATTATATTTTTGAAATTAATAACTTACTTTTAAGAATGTTAAATTCGTATGGGCTTAATGAATTGGGATCAGTTTAAAAATTCAATGGGGTAATTTTTAATACATTATACGAACAAATTTTACGAGCCCAACTTTATTTTAGAAGACAGCTTTTTTTTATTTAAAAATCTTACAAAATTTGCTCTGAAATTGCAAAAAATTCCCAATTCATCTGCCGAAATTGAGCGAAACTTTTCAAAATGGACGTTAATTTATACGCCCTTGAGAAATCTGTTGTCCTTCGAACTGTCAAAAACATTTAGGTTTATTAGCTGTGTAAGTTATATAAGTTACTTGAAAAATGAGGCGTAACTAATTTCAATTAGTTACGAGTAACTATATGGGTAACTTACTTATGGTAACTTTTGTTGCCAACACTTGCTTTCTTGCAGTATAAGTTTTGAACTCATTTGTGACGTTATTTTTCGATCTTAGGTAAACAAAACTCCTTCACTTCAACCAATATTGACTTATGTGGCCAAATGCTTGTTTCCTTGTCGATAGCTGGTATTTGGTATTGTCATTACTTACTTCAATAGCTTTCGATCGTTCTGCAATGAACGTTGGTAGCGACGAAAAGTGTTTAGATCGCCGATATATCAGGCCGTTTTGTCGAAAATAGTGTTTTTCTTGCTTACGTTTGTTATATAGAAAGATGGCAGATTTCCAACCATTGAAAGCTGTATGTGCACCATGCATCTTGATTTTGTTTGAAAATATTGTCATGATTTTGTTTTCAGTTAAGTCTTTGAAAAAAAAAAATGCTTTAGAACTTAATTTTCGGTTACACTCTTATTCATAAATGTAGAAACCTAGCGGGGCATTGAAATATAAAACTTACGAACATTTTTTCCTTCACTTTTCAAATTGGCAAGAGCGGTAATATGTAATAGGCAATTTTTTAAATTTATTTTAAAGTCGATCTAACTTACCTGACAATATTTAATTTTTATTATCTAATTTTGTACAGTTGTTTTTTGACAGTACAGTCATATGATTTATAGTGGGTTATTTAATCTAGCTGTTTAAGTATCAGAAATTTTTTGGCAGGAAAGCGAAAAACTATGTAATCTTTAATCTTACACTAGGTTTCTAGCATTAAGTCAGGTATTCTGTTCTAATAAGGCGAGTCTATACAACCATGTACAGCATTTTGCTCAATTTGTGACGATTTCTATAATTGTTAATTTGATTCCTCAAAGATGCAGTGCAGATATTGCAAGTAAACGATTAATCAATTTGTTGCAATTTCATCGATGTATTTCTAAAAAAAATTTAATGAAGATGGGTAATTTCAAAAGTCCTTCGAAAATATGTTGAAAAATTAACTGGAAAAGGTCCGAAAAATTATATATATTGGCCTTCTTCGATTTTTTCTGGTCAATAGGTCAAGCCTATCTGTATTTTTGTTCACAGTCCATAAGGAAGACTGGCAATTGTGTTTTGACAACTATTTAAAATGGATACCGACTCGACTTTCAAAAGCATTTTTATGCATTTTTCTGCAATTCGATTGACTTTACCGAATAAGTCTATTAAATCAGAAAATTTTCGTTAATGCTGATTCGAATATTTTCTTGTAGAATTCTAAAATTCTGTGAATGTGAACATCAATATTCTTCAAACAGCTATACGAGATGAAGCCGATATAGAGGTAGAAAATTCTCGTACATATTTATTTGAGAGGACTTCCTCATTCAAACATTGAACCATAGCAATCCGGATAGGTTAGTATTGTTGTAATCCCATCTTAGAGCACAGCTGATGGCAAAACAGCTGCAGCCAAAAAATAAAACTCAAGCTTTTGCATCCCCAAAATAAATGTCAAAAACATAATATGCATAGACCCAACATACAAAGTCTTGGGCCTTGTATTGTATTGTTTCAAACGTTAATTTATTTTTTTTATTTATATTTTGTAAAATTAACTTCAAAATTTTTATCACACAAATGCTAGAAGAAATACAAATTAGGACGCTAGTTAGTTGAAAAAGCCATGAAATAAATCACTAATGTCTAAAAGACTACGTAGGCTATTTAAAATTTAGAAAAGTTATGGGTACTTAATTGTAGAATGCTGTTTGTTATTATTTATTGAAAGAAAATTTTTCCCACGGCATTTTGAAAATGAGTCAAATTTAAACTCACTATTGTCTGCTTTTGCTTATTCCCTATTATATTTTAGTACTGAGCTTCTGGTAGATTTAATAAAATGTCAACAAGGTTCCAAGTTTTGAATAATTCCTAATGTCTCAGGACAACACTGCTTACTGGTGCTCTTGCGTTTCTAAACAATAGAAGAACAATAGAACGAAGCAGTCGTTCTTTCTTAGTTTATTTGAATATGAGACATTTATGTTGCTGAATTATTGCAGAGTTTATAAATGGAAATAATTCTACTAATGTTGTTATGCTGTTCAACTATTTTCCCTTCTAAATTTAAAAAAGATTTTAAGCAATTAAATGCATCGTCGGTTGTTCGAGTTATCAATTTTTTTCCACAAAAACTATGGTTGCTTCAACATCAATTTTAATTATTATCTTTAAAAAAAGAGTATATGATAATATGCAAATAGGGGACAAAAAGAGGAGCTAATATTTCTTCAATAATGAGTGATTGAAATATTGTCCTGGGAAATACAGGATGGATAATCACCATAGTTGATTTGATTATTTTCACAATGAGCTGCACTATCTACTAAATAGCAAACCATGGAAAATTGAGTTGAATATAAAATAATTGTTTGTTGTCAAATTGTCTGCCTAAATTTTAATTAATAATTTAAATTTAGCTAAATTTGTGTACACAACTGATTGTAAGCCTGATGGTGAAAGTATGTGGAATAATATGCTTGATTGCACAATTCACGTTGAAATTTAAAACATTTCAAACTCATTCCTTTCAACAGAATAAATTATGTAAAAACATTACAAACCACTAAATTACTCTCACTTTTGTTATTTAAATTTGATTCAGTAAAAATTTTCTAGTTACCAAATAAATGTACATGCATTTGAATATGTAAAAAATATAAAATTAATTGAACATTTCCTTCAATATATTAAAATAGTTAAGAAACTTTTTTTTGTTACTTATAATATTTTTTTTAAAATAAATTATCAACAAAAAAAGTAATTTAAAATAGATAATAGCAGTCTTCCATAATCTTAGGGCAATAAAAATTTCTTTAACCCTATACTTTCATTATTTTACTTTTTTCCTATATTTTTTCTGTTTTCATTAAAAGCTTTAGCAGCTTTGTCAGTAACCTATTCGATTTTAATGCACTTTAAGAATAATAAAACCAAAACACTCTCTCCACAAACTTAACCCAAAGAATCTTTAGTCTTGTATTTGATGTTGTTCTAGTAAAAAAGAAAAAAATAATTTTGCGTTAAATATTGTGCCCAAAATTTCGTTCTTCCAAATTCCTAGCATAGATTCCTATAACCATAGAAGGACATTCAACATTCCAATACTAATTCTTTACTTTACAAACCAAAGGCACCTTTTTTTCCTTTCTTCACTAAAAATTTCCTCCAATGGCACTTGTATCCAAGCACTATAATTAAACATTATCAAAATACAACTTTCATTCTATGGAATGCTAAAAAATAAATAAAATAAATCCTAGTCCCAAGGAAATGAAAAATTGACTTATATTATTAATTAAAAAAAAAGGAATATGAAATTTATAAAACTGCCTTAAATAATAAAAAAAAAAACAATATATAAACTTGCATATATACACTGTAATGTATGGACAAAAATTTTAAATAATTTATTATCTTTGTTCGAAAAAATATTAATAAATTAATTAAAGGTAATTTAAATGATAAAAAAAAATTGTAAATATTAAACAATTAAGAAAAAGATTAAACTAAACAAAAATTAATAAATTATTAAATTGTTCTCCTGTTCGGTTTTTGTTTACAAACAAAATATATATATATACAATATATATATATATTTGGAAATTATATACAAAACTAGTCTTAAATTCCTATTGTAATATAAATATATATATATATAGCTAATACAATATCAAATTTATATAAGAAAAATCTTTAGACAAAAACAAAATATACTTAACAAAACAAAAAAAAAAAATATGATTTGAAAATTAAATTTTTATTTGCCATGAAAACGTAGTTATTAGAAAAAAAATTTAATTTATTGTTTTATACACTAAAATAAAAAAAAATAAAAATGTAAAAATAAAATTCATCGAAAAAAGAGAACAAACAATTCGCCGATTGCCTTCAAATAGAAGAATTTCGATATAAATTCACTGCGAACACAAAAACAAAAAACAAAAAAAAAACAGACAAAACGTTATTATCAAACGTGAAACTTTTATTAAATCATATTTCAATACAAAACAAACCAAACAAAATATACATACTAAAACTATACAAAACAAAAGAGGTCAACAAAAAAAAAACATACAAAGTTTTAACAAAATCTTAACAACATAACATGGAAACATTGATGTGGCACTAATTCTAAATTCAGTTCGAAGTCAAAAATTTTCAATATACCTGTAGTAGGTAACTATGTAAAAAAAAGTTGTAATACAAAAAAATCATACCAGTTTTACCAGCAAAGTTATTGAGTTTCATAGGTTTTCGTGTTTTTAGTAGATAAATTAAATTGGGACCAATTCATTCATATCTGAATTGATTGGAAAAGTCAAAGTCGAGATTTTAAAATGGGAATAGAGGAAATGGAAGTGTTTTTCAAAGTTGATATATATTTTTTTTTGATAGACCCTACGTTGTTGGTATATAATGTACACATTTTAATATAAGAAACCATTTTTAGATTATTTTTTTGTATTGTTGTTATGAGTTATCAGTATAAAAACGAAAGAGATAATTAAACAAAACTACGAAACAATTTGTTAAAATTATAATTTTGGCATCAATATTTCCATTAAAGTAAATTAAAAAAAAGACGATTAAATAGAGGAAAACATTCAGGATTGTATAACATATTATATACTTAGTAAATGATAATTCATTAAACTGTAAATAATATACATGCACACATAATTTAGATATATACTACTTAATAACAACGTTGTATGATTTTGATCAAAAACCAACAAAAAAAAAATAATAAAGTATAATAAAATTTTTCGATTTGTTAAAAAAAGTATGAAATTGTTTCCTTTTTTTTTCTTTTATTGAATTACGTCACAAGCAGTATTACATGGATCGCTATCATTTTTAATTGATTTGCAGGTGAGCTTAATAAATTGGACATATCCTTTTTGATAAATTTTTAGGCAATTTGTTTGCACTTTGGAATAAATGGTAGGGCAGATAGAATTTGTATTTGAGTTTTCGAATGAAAGACTATTGCTATTTCTGTTTACAAACAATTTCAGTTTCAATTTCATCAGTTTTGACGCAGATGCTGTTTTTGAAAATGACCATGTATGTGACATAATAAAACAACATATAATTAACTGTTTTTTTTTAAGAGAGAAAAATTAATATTGTAATACAATACTTCACCTGAGTTCTATCTTGTTCAACACACAATTTTTGACAAAATTGAGTTAGAAATGCAGTTTTTAATAATTTGAGGGTCGTCTTTCGATTGGCACAACCCATTTTATTCTATCTCATTTAGTTTTCAAGTAATGGAGAACTGTTTTGTTTAATAAACCACTATTCTTACCATTTTGAGTGTCACTTTTGTTCAATAAGCCACTATTCATTCTTTTTGTATTATATTGAACAGTTCATAATATATCTTTTAAATCATACCTTCAGATTTCTTTCTTGTTCTAACTATATCCACATTTATAAATTTTTTGTTCAATATCCTTATATACGAGTACCTCATTTATTTCTATTTTGTTCAATGTTCAAATTATTTTGGTTACAATTTGAATTTGGTTGTGTAAGAACATAAGAATTCTATTTTGTTTAATATCATTCGAGAGGAAAAAATAATTTGTTTTTGTGTGTTAAAAGCAGAGTTGCAAAAGCTTACGTCAGTTTCCAGCTTAAGCTTAACTTTAATTCACAAGCCAGTGAGTGACTTATGGATTAAAAAAAATTAAATCATAAGTTAGTTAGTGACTTATGAATTACAAAAATTTAAATCAAAAGATACTGAGTGACTTATGAAGGAAAAAAAATTAATTCACAACCCACATAATGCGCACTGGTCACTAGTCACTGAATAATTAATGAGTAAATGATTTATGTATATTAGTTAAAATAGTTTTTTCTATGATTTTCATAAAAGGTTTGAGTATGGTCTACATTTTGGCCGAAAAAATTTAAAATATTTCGTTATCAACGGTACCTGCCATACAACCATAACTTTCTCATAAACGACTTAAGGGATTTCGATCAAAATTAGTATACTGGATCTCCTTAAAATTCTAAATAATACTGCATTTCAAAATTTTCGAAAAAAGTTTTTTTTTGTTTTTGTTTTTGAAAATTCAATATTTGGAAAACGGGTGGGCGATTTTTTCTGAAATTTCGGTTTTAAGTTTATTTTATTAAATATTTAAAATGTTCGTATCAATTTTTTTTTTGAAAAAATGTAAGTATTTTTATAAAAAATTAAGTGAAAAAGGACTTTAAAAATACTTTTAGCCGTTTTCATTAAGAATCTTTTTCATACAGTGTGCTCGAACATAGCAGCAAGTACGTGCGATCCAGTCGTGCATTTTATTTTTAATTCATAAGTCACTAACTTGCTCATGACTTACATTCTTTTTAATTCTAAACCCTGCGCCTCCACAAGGAATAATTTCTTTCATAAAATCGAACATGCAATGGAAATTTCCAATGAAGGCCGCAAATTTCATGAAATGAATTATTTTACGAAATCGATTTGGAATTCCATAGATTTAAAGTTAAATTTACAAATAAGGGTGATTTTTTTGCTACTTGGTTTTTAACGTTTATATTTTTGACAGATCACACATGACAAATTCCACGAACATTTGACATTTCGATTCAGTATTGTTTTCCATTTCATCATGAATAGACTTACGCCTGAACAACGTTGGCAAATTATTGAAATTTATTATCAAAATTCGTGCTCTGTGAAAAATGTGTTTCGCAAGCTACGTCCGTTTTTTTTCCGCTCATTTTTGGCTAAATGGATACGTGAATAAGCAGAATTGCCGTATTTGGAGTGAAGAGCAGCCAGAGGCAATTCAGCAGCTACCCGAAAAATGCACTGTTTGGTGCGGTTTATGGGCATCATTGGGCCGTACTTCTTCAAGGAGGATGAAGGCCGCAGGGTTACCGTCAATGGAGAAAGGTACCGTTCGATGATAACAGATTTTTTTTTGCGAAAATGCAAGAATTGAACTCGGTCGACATGTGGTTCCAACAGGACGGTGCCACATGCCACACTGCACGCGAAACCATGCATCAATTGAGAGGCGAATTTGGTGAGCAGTTGATCTCACGTTTTGGCGCAGTCAATTGGCCACCAAGATCATGTGATTTGACCCCGTTAGACTATTTTTTGTGGGGCTATGTTAAGTCTATTGTCTATGGGGACAAGCCAAACACGATTGCTGCCTTGGAAGCCAACATTGAACGCATCATTGGTGAGATTCCGGCAGAAATGTGTGAAAAAGTTTGCCAAAATTGGACCTTCAGAATGGACCACCTGAAGCGTAGCCGCGGACAACATTTAAGTGGAATTATTTTTACAAAGTAAATGGCAGAAATTGATTTATCGATCCAAATAAAAATTTCATTCACTTTTTACAAGTTTCTGTGTTTTTTTGAATTTTCAAAAACCAAGCTCTTAAAAAATCACCGTTTACAACAGTGTAAACAAATGGGTTTTGGGGAGAAAAATGTACGAAAGTTTCAAGCTTTGGCTTGCTTGGCACTCTGATTGTCAATAAGATTTCATGAAATGATTTGCCCAATGAACGAAAAAATAAAAATTTCTGCAATAATTGCTGAAATAAAAACAAAAACAAAAATTGCTTGTGGATGCGCAGGGTAAGTCACTTAGTACTTTGTGAATTAATTTTTTTTAAATTCATAAGTCACTAACTAATTTATGAATTAATTTTTTTTAATTCACAAGTCATCTACAGACTTATGACCTAATGATTTTTTAATTCAAAGATTCGTAACCCGAAAAACAGTAGTTGTGTTTCGGAAAAAGATTACCTTTATGTATTCTTTGGGAAAAGGCAACGAAACATTTTTGCAATAAAATATAATAACACGGGTACTCATTCTCTACAAACACTATATATATTTAGATGGGAAATTTATCAAGAAAATCAGAAAATATAAAACCTTTTCCAGTAATGCATTCGCATCACTACTGTCGAGAAAATACCAACTAAAACAATACCTCGAAGTCGGCTTTAATTTAATAAAAATGTATGTGGATACAAATACAACGAGAAAACCTGTTAGCTGTAACCTGTTAATTTTTCGTTTTTTAAACCTAAAAAAAGATATTAAACAACAAGAATTTCTAGTACATGTAAAAAGCGAGATTATAACGTTCATCGCAGTAATCATAGTTAAGCAAAGGCTGAGCGTGATATCAATCGAAAAAACAATAAGAGTGTAAAAATACGGCGGCTATCGCTTATGACCTGCAAAACGTTTTTTCGCTGCTGTAACCTTATGTTTCGAGTTACTTTTATAGGCGTAATGCTGTATGTAATTTAACTGTATATAATATAATATTTTTTGAATTTTAATAAAGCTAGTCTGGATCTTAAAATGGAATCTTTCAAAGACAAATCAATGTTTTTCTAAATCCTAAATCATTTTTTAATTTCAGATGAAAAAACATACGAAGTATTCAAAATTTTATTGTTACCATTCATAGTACCATGCAGATAATCTAATTAAATCTGATTTGAATAATGAAATGTGTTTTTGTCCAATTTAATACAAAATGCCTCTGTTTTCCTATAGCATTGTTGTTAATTTCGTCTTGTTCAATATTGAGTTTTTTTTGTTCCATATCGACCAATTTTATCAACTTATTTTCACTCCATATAACTTTGTTCCATATCCAAAATGACCTTTGCCTTGATTTTTATTTATCATTATTTTAGAACAAAAGAAAAAAGAAATTTGTGAATTGTTCTTAAAACAATATTGTTAAAGCTTTCCAAAAAAACTTAACTTCCAAAAATAAATTAGGTAAAATAAACAAAAGCTTTCGATCTTAACTTTAAAAATCGAATTCCCAACATTTTGGAAAAAGGACATAGAACAAGATAGAACTCAGGTGACGAATTGTTTAATTAATAAAAAAAAAACACTTTTAAAAATTCAGAATAATTGTATGAAATAATTTGAGCTAAAAGAAAACTGCTAATTTTGACAGTTTACCCTATTATTACAACATTTTTACAAATACAGTAAATCTTGTCAAATTGGACCACAATTGGGATTGAAGAAAAGTGATCTAATTAGCTGGTGGTCCGAATGTAGAGGTTCCTTTTTATTCACACTGGTCCACTTGAAAAGGTTTTCCCTCATGGATACATGTCCATATAAAAATATAATTGTCAGTAGATATATGTACCTACCACCCATAAGTTTCCACAAAAATATGCAATCATTTAGATTTGTTCGTATAGGCAGTGTTTTTGCTTGGAGAATAATAGTACCAGAAATTGGCACATTCTTTTGTCTAGCTAAACAAAACCATTTGAACATCAAGACATCAATTTCGGCAAAAGATACAAATGGTTTGATTCGTTTTGTTTTCAATCCATAGAATTTTTCAAATCACAGTTTAATGTCCTCTTTCGCGCTCAAAATTCTTTCGACGAGACCTCTCTAAAATAAATGTGCATCTTCGAAACACTTAATAACTTCAACCTTATTTTCCAGATCAAGAGCAAATTAATTTCGTTTACTCATTATCCTTGAACTTTTTTTTAACCTTATTAGCTTTATTGAAAACCAAAAACAAACACATTTAACAAATCAATTGCTAATTGCTACTGACTGACCTGAAACTTCTACCTACAAGCAATGTAAAAAATTCAAACAGTTTTTTTTTTTTTTTTTTTTTAACGGATACGCGCACTAAAGGGGTTTTGACTTCCCTTAAAATGAACAAGCACAGTGCGAGCATTAGGAAAATAGGGAAGGATGTAAGAGGAGATACCGATGCACATTTGTTTTGAATTTCTGAATATCAAAATGCGGGGGGAGAATAGAGGAGGGTAAAATATTCCACATTCGCGTTGTACGGCTAAGAAAGTTTCTCTGTACTTGACGGTACGTCCGAAGTTGGGCTCAAGGGTAAGCTGATGAGCATTCCTGGAAGCGCGAGTATTACGTTTGAATAGTTTGAGGGGAGGAATGCAACTGGCTATTTCGCTGGAACATTGCTTATAAAAATAGCGATAAAATAATGAGAGACATATAACATTTCGATGATGTTCTAGAGATGTAAATGTTTCCACTATAGTTCTATCGCCAATCATTCTTAGAGCTCTATTTTGAATTCTATCCAAAAGATTCAAATGAGTTTTGGGAGCTCCTGCCCAAATGTAAGAGTTATACTCCAGCTTTGGACGAATGAAGGCCTTATAGATTACAGCCAGATCAGAAGGGGAGAAGAATTTCTTGCATCTTCAAAGAAAGCCCAAGCACCGTGCACCATTTTTCGCAACATCGAATATGTGGTAGGTCCACAAAAGATTTCTTCAATCCAAGCACCGCTCATGGATAGCGGCATTGGAGGTGGACTCGGCTTTAACAACAGAAGACAGCACTGAGTTTTTGAAGCATTAAATTCTACGTGGTTTTGAATTCCCCATTGGACAATGCGGTCAAGATCTAAATTTAATGAGCTTATCATACGCTGCCGTTCCAGTTGCACATCCGAAGAGCAAGGAGGTACATCTGAAAACGAATATGAAAAGCTGAGAGTACTATCGTCAGCAAAACAATTAAAACTGTTTAATTTGCCAACTAACGAAAGGTAAAATTACAAACTTATTCGGAAATCACCAAATAAAACAAAGCGCGGTACCAAAAATTTACAAAAAAAAAAGAAAAAACTGCCATGCATACATATGTATTTCCTATCTCCTGCGCCTGGACCAATAATACAGGTGAATACATTTAGCAACACATGTTATCTTATAAGGGGGAAAATAGCAGGGAATGTGTAAGGTGAGGTCCGAATATTAGGTGGTCCGATTATAGAGTATACCGATTAGCAGGTTGTACTGTACTTCCAACAGAGTTATTAAATACTATTGTTCGGGAAATGGTCATATTAAACACAAAAAGGAGTACTTTCCTGTTCCGAACAGTTCGGAAATGTTTGAATGATTAAGTATATGAACTGTCTCAGAGTTCAAAAAACTTAACAAACTGCCCCCGAATTGCGTAACTATTAAACAAAAATTATTTGGCAATTATGATATCTACTGTTCGTAAATTCTTAGCGCCCATATCGTTTTCTTATCCATTACCATCAGACATAAGCAAGGAAACACGATTAATGTTTATCTTACATTAAAATGAAGTAACTTGGCAGCACTGAAATTGGCAGCACTGCTCACCCCAAAACAAATGACAGCCAAATACACTTAATTCGTAAAATGACAGAAAGCCTCTATTGTCAGTTCTATTTGGCTCAAACTAGAAATACAAACAATGCTTGCATTTTTACTTGCGATAAGGGGACGTATTATAATACGACAAGTTTTGCATTTTTAAAAGAAATCGAAATCGAGATTTTAATCAAAATTGACATAACGTTTATGAAAAACACCAAAAAGGTGGGTTCCGCAATTCTATCTGTCTCTTTGTCTGTCTGTCTCTAGATCTATCTACAGCCTAAGAGACTGAAGCGATTTTCTGAAAACTTGGTACTGAAGCGTTTTTGATGATTTTCTCAAATAGACTTTTGAATCGTTTTTTTTATGTATCCCAAAAAATAACGGTACTTGTCATAACATTTATTCTACCATCTTAACTATCTCAAGAACGGCTCTAACGATTTTGATGAAAAAAAACATGTGCACTACTTTATTTATAGTCTACATTCTGATTTAATTTGTTTACATATTTTGTTTTTAACGGTACTTTTCATTATACCATTTTATTTTAAATTAATTTTTTAAATTAATATTGTTATGTACTTAAAATGGTCTTTTTTTAGAAAGAAATTTAGTACATTTTTTTTATATAAAAAAATAGGTAAAATATTTGTTACAAAATAAATTATTATTGTTATAGTTTATCTTTGTATACTTTTAGCTTAACACTATCTTAAAAGAAGTGAATTCTTACTGTGTAAGCATACAATGAACTAATAAAAATAAATAAATAAAAAAAATAAAAAATAAATATTGATTACTAAAGGTTATAAACAAACACAAGTTAACAAACATAGATGTCTAAAAATGAAAACTAAGCTTACTAAGATTTTAAAATAATCTGGGGCATATTCATAGTCACTAACAAACCCAAGTTTTACTAAACTACAGTATAAGATAATTTTGGCTCAATAAATATTGTTTTAGATTCTTAACTTGTCTTGCTACAAATATTTGGTCTTACTTCAAATATTTTAGAATGATAAACTAAAAAAATAAAATCAACATCCGAAAATTCAACTAAACCTAGGTTAAGCTTAGACACAGTTTAAAAATGACTATAAGAATACACCGCTTTAAATTTAAGGTGCAATTGTTCCCTATCAATTTTCATTTCTTTACATAGATATACCACAGATTTTTACATAATTCTAACCAGAAAGCATGGAACCTCCATCTTTTCATAAGCAAAAAATTAGGTTTCCTCATAGAAGTAATGGTTCTATTAGTTTAAATTTCTTGTACATTTTTTTTTGCTCAATTTAAATACCGATTGAAGATTTTATTTTGATGGGCAAATGTTTTCTGGTGTAAATAAAATAAAAATTATATACCAATTGAAAATTATTCAAGAAAATTGAAATAAAACCGAATAAACCCCCAAAATTGTATCTGAATTTTGCTTTATGAAAATAAAGCATCTGTATTGCAAAATAATTATATCAAGGTAAGTAAACTTACTTTAAAATAACTTTTCAATATGGTGATTCGATGTTGCTAGTTAAATTATTTCATATTAAACTCATAATCTTTGCGACTACATTTTCTTTATTTTTAGTATATGACCACAAATAATTATATAATAATTATTTGTGATATGACATTTATTATGTCACACAATGCCACACATAAATGTGGCACGCAAGTGAATCTGATTTCTTGTTTTCATAAATATTTTGTGGTCGAAAAGTTGGAACAGAAATATGTATTTTAATTTTGTTGCATACTTGTAGACAGTCTTCTACACTACTAAATAACAATTAACAATTACAATTAATGTCTAAGTAATAACGAATTAAACTCTATTCTGTGATATGAAGATATAATAAAAATCAGATTTTTTTTTTTATTACGTTGGCGCAAAATGACTAATTCATTATATTAATTATGAAATTACATATTGACAAGGCTCTCATTGGTCAAATTCAAATTCACATTCAACAACTCCGATTAAATAATGCTAAATTAACTAATTCTTTATCAACCGGGTTCTATTGGGAATCTATCCATAGTATTTAGATAATTAAGATCATTTTCTGATGTGCGTTTAAGAAAGTTTATTAATATTTTAATTCTTAGAATATTAAGAGTCGGACGTTGAAGGTCAAACCGCAAACACTCTAAATTTGTTTCGTTTATATGGCCCACCATGGTTAATCTATGACCCCCTCTAGGCGCGTCAGACCATTCTGTCATATCTGCAAATTTCTCATGCCAACAACGCTATGTTAAGGAAAAATTACCTAGTAGAACCGTTTGGCAATATGAACTGTAAAGAGATAATTAACTTTCCGAAATTATAAAGAAAGGCAAGATAGAAAAAAAACTGCCCAACACATATGTAACAAATGAATTGAAGAAATCACAATCCATATTATTTGGTTGGTACCGGAAGTGTTAATCTTAAAATAGATTTTAAAATGATAAAGCTATGTTTTTATCCATTTACACTTGTGAAATTGCATAATGTAAATCTAAATAAAAAATTATTTTAATTATTTTACCAAAACACCATTTTTTTCTTATTATCAGTTTAAATTTAACACAAAACGAAGACGGAATTCGTTCTATACAATATTGATTTTTTAGTTTCAGAATGGAAATCGAATTTTGTTCAAATTCGAATGGAATTTAATAATATTATAGCTACTCCATGAACACATCCATCGAGATTCAAATCTTACCAACAAAACTAACAAAATCAAATCCCAAACTCGTATTAAGAACAACCTTCCATCAACAGTAACATTTTACTGAAGCTTTTTTTCTACCGTAGAGTTTCTACCGATGGCGTTTGTAGATGTTACTACGAATAAATTTAGTATGGATACACTTTTCAATAAAACACGGATAAAGTTATACCGTTCGTCTTCTAACTCAAATTACTTATAACTTACCTAAAACTATACAACTTAATTATTAGGTTTTCATTTTTCGACTTCCGCTGTACAATTTAAGCAATAATAAGAGTGTATACTTTTGTGATGTGAATCTATTTTGAGTAGTTCCAAGCTTAAAAAAAAAATAAGTTAGCTATTATGTATATATTGTGCGATTATAAACATTCAATAAATTGCACATAACGGAATGACGATTTACAATGATATACGCTGTTTAAATTATATTTAAGTGTGTATTAATGTTATGATTATGATAATAGAAAAGTTGTTGACTATATTTGTAACGGCAAACAAGTTTTCCTTTGTTTTGTACAAAATAATAAACAAAATTTGGTCAAACATTTACACCTATCTTTCAACTAACTGTTCTGAATCATTAAAAGTCGTCGAGAGACATAACTTTGCTTCTAAATAAGATTACTGCGCTGGCGTCATCTTTGGCAAAAGATGTAGAAATTACCATATCTGAGCACAATAACGGCGTATGAACCTACATTTTTAATAGCAAAAAATATTGCGAGTCTAGATCTGGTGGTGACATGTGGGATGGCGGAAGAAAGGCATACGAAGGCATTCCACGACTGGATAAAATAAAAAAAGAAGAACCCTGATCGAGATGAATTTTTACATATATTATCTGTAAAATAGACTTTAGACAACTCATTTCATTTTTTTTAGGGAAAATTTATTATTGTGGTCACAAAAATAGCGTACCATGTTTTACTTATGACTTTGCACACTTAAAAATAGATCTTTTATATCGATTATTTAAATATAATGTAAGTTAAGAATGTTAAGAATGTATGTTAATGCTAATAAGTTTGGTTAGGTTTGATGGTGGCTGCAGACTAACTACCCTTTACACAAGGTGAAGTAGAGTTGCAGGAATAAAAAAGATAATCTGCCTAAAACATTTTAGCATATTTTGGAAACAAGTTATTTAATGTGATCGGTAAATTTTGTATAAGAAAAACGGTATCAAAGACAAAATGCAGCATGATGGGCTTACCAAGGTTATCTTATAGTAACATATATCCTATAGCCCGACAGATAAGAAGGACCACTGGGTGTTAAGCAAAAGAATTTGGTAAAATATCTAAATAATTCTTGTCGACAAGGTATGTCCTACAGAAACAAAGTTCAAATTAGAACTTACAATTGTTCCATCACTTGGGTTTTCGCAATATTTCCGATTATCTTAAAAACAAACAAAAAATTGTTGGCATTGTTGGGGTTATGATGGAATTTTTTCCAACTTTCCTTAAAGCACATTTAGAATTAGATTAGAAAGATTATCTGCAATATCTTTTTTGTTTTTCGTGTACTTCGGGAATTTAGTTGGCTGATTCAACAGCCCCAACCGCATGTAGCGCAGGGAATTTTTAACACTTATTTGGGCGAACAACTGTTACAAAACTATTATAACTCTTATAAATTCGAATTTCTATGGTTTCGTCTATAAAATTAATGAGTATCTGCAGCTTCACCTATCGGTTCCAACAAATTAAGAACTAATTCACTTGACGCCATAAGTAGATATACACAATTTCGATAAGGCTGGTCAAATCGTTTTGGTGGAGTGTAATAACGATAAGATCCCGCAGCTGAGTTTTATATAAATGTAATGTTAAGTTTTATTAGCCAAACGATTTTGAAGACATTATTAATACAAATTTTTTAGAAGTTAACAAAAACGTTATAAAAGTTTAAGTTACATATAATAAGTACTTTCAGAAATTGTTACCAATTTTAGCATTTGTTATTGCGCAGTTACATAACCTCAAAGTTACGGTAAATGCAAGTTTTTTCTTATATTTTTGCTTACGAAAATATTACAACAAAATTTCTATAATTTGTTTGACGAGTAATAAGTAACAGGCTATGGAGTAGCATGAGAAATTTGTTTTTTTTTTCTGATTATAAGTAAACGAAAGAGCTGATAATCAAACTTCATTTTAAGAAAATATTCCACCAAGCTGCGTATTTCAAATTTTCTTAAAATGTTATGCTAATTTTTTTGATCTATCTAAATTAATCAGCCCAAAAGTTAGCCAGTTATAACTTGCTGATGTTGTTATCGTATAAGATTGCGGATCTGACATGAAACTGGGTCGACGTTTTGGAGAGAAGTGAATACCGCATTCGAGAAAAAATGAGAAATATTTATTCGCATTTTTTTTGGGCTAAACAGGATATTTATATAAATGAAACAGTATTGCCTAGTTACTTTGTTGCTTGCATCGACCGCAACATTTGGACTAACAATTTCTAAGCAACTAAAATGTTCCTAATTTTTTTTTTTTTAGTAAACACCAAAGTTAACATACCTTTTCGACAAGTACCAGCTAAACGCACCTAAAACATTGAAATATCTTAAACGAGCATAAGTTTTTGCGTTTGTATACATTAAAGTATTACATTATGGATTTAGTATGATGGTAAAAAGATAAAAATATCTTGTTTGTGACTTTAACTAGTAAAACCTTAAAAGATGATTCGATTCACTATCATAGCAAAACGACTTTAACATCGTTCTGAATCGTTTAAGATTATACGCCATTTTATTTCACATCCAATGCTAATTTTTTTATTTGCCTATAAGTGGATAAATAAAATTTTCAAATATGGCGATGTTAGAATCGACCTAGAACTGTTTAAAAATGACTATATTCACTGTATGGTGTACAATTAAATCTAATTGTGCAATCGGTCCATCTTAAAAAATGAGAAAGGTGCAATGGTCACAGTCAATTCCTAATAATATATCGTAGTGTAGCCAATCAGAATAATGGTACTCATATTCTCATTTAATAGGAACCAAGCCCGACCGCCTTCATTCAACTGTAGGAAACAAAATACATCTACAATCAAATATTAACTGAATTAACTCAGCCGCAAATCGACATTGTTTGGCTTAAATAAGTTCCGATGGTCTTACTATAAATTAATGCTTCGACTTAAGTTATTTTGCGTTTGTGTGGTCTTGTAATTTGTCCTTAGAGCTACAGCTAGAATACAAGGTCCGCAGCTGTTTCTGCTTTTTAAATGAACATTCACGAACTCCCTTCTCGAGGACATTTTTTAAATAGTTTTACATTCCTGTCAATATTTTGAAATGTAAATTTAAACCAAATCATACATCGTTATTATTTTCCCAGAGCAGCGCTAGGTAATATAAAATGATAAACTTAAAAAAAAATTCTCATGGTCTACCATACCGCTTAAGATCTTGTAGCAACATTATACGTAAATAACGGTCTTATAAGGTCAAAATAGATATAATTTGTTGGCGTATCTAACACAATTCATACCAAACGCAACAAATGGTCAGATCACCTCCAAAACTTTTGATTTGTATGTCAAAACACAAAATTTATTGATTTGTTCTCAGACAGATATGAATTATAGCTAGTTGTATCGTTCATAGAGCAGGTTCAAACTCCCATAATCAACTAAAGAAAAACAGTCTGCGGTCAGTCATTCCAATAGAAACCAATTATTTATCTAAGTATACAGACACATACACTTTTGAATGATCACAAAACATAAAAAAAAAACGAAATACCGAAAAAAGAATGGCAACAAAACAAAATAAACGAAATCAAAAATAAAGGTAGAATCGACACTAAATACATTTAAAGCCCCCAACCATGCTCAAAAGATGCTATAAGACTCTTACCTCCATCTTTTGCCATTCGATAAATTAGTAAATATGCGGCTAACACTCTATAGGTACGAGTTTGATACAAATATCTTTTCCATTGATTTAAGGTTGTTTTGCAGAATTATTATCTTTAACAATAGCGAGAGCTTATTCTAACTCACCATACCTCCGCATCTAACGCTTATTACTTTTGCCTTCCAGCCATAGCAAAACAAGACTTATACAAGGCATAATAATATGAAAATTCCACCACTGGAATTGGAAAGGGGTCTATGTATAGACATAGAGTTAAAGTTAGAGTTAGAGTATAGTTTTGCCACGGGCCGGATCTCACTCTTGAAGTATTTTCGCACAGAAATCAGAAAATAGTGATGAAGTCACGGAGTGGTGAATTTTACGATCGGATCGCCATCAAACAGGTAGGCACAATGTGAAAATGCACTCACTGGCCAGTCGAAAACAGGTAACCGACGAGTACGGGTAACGTTTGTTTTATTTTATATAGGTACCGACTTTTGTGATTCTAATTTTATTTTGTTCAGTGTTGTTGTTTCTTTTTATTATATTGTATCTCCATTGTTTTGCCTTTTTTTTATGTACTTCTAACGTGTCTTGTAGTGTGGGTTGGAGTAACCCTTTTATGTACACGTTTCAAATGATATAACCGTTGTATAAGCCAACTGAAAAGTATAGCTATTTCTATCTTTTTGTGGAAAAGCATACCTAATTATTTTAAACTTGAGACTTAATTCTGTTTTGGATTCACTTACCTAATTTTCAGTATAATATTAGAAAAAAATAAAATTTTAATTCGTGATATCTAAATTTTTCGTGTTATTTTTTTGTCTTTTTTTCTTTTCGCCAATTTCAGTTTCGTTAGATCAAAATTTATACTACTAATACATGTTCGTTGAAATATTGCAAGAAACCTGTTAAAATCGTGCCTTAAAGTTGAATATTAAGCTTTGTTGTAATTTTGATACCATATTTGTTTCTCTCAATTTTTTGCAAATTATATATATTATTTCCTACGGTTTTTTATATATTTTTTATTAATTTTTTTTTGTTTAATTATTTAACTTCCCATCGCATCGTCAAACACCGATAGATGTATTAGTTTAAATAACAAAAGGTGTATCTCAAGGTAATCTGGAAGTTTTGTGATATTTTGTGTGCGAGATAGTCTGTGACTGTGTGTAACTTGTTGGTGTCGACTACAAAAACATTTACTTGGATTACTCAAAGTAAATAGCTACCTGCAAACAGAAAAAAAGTAACGACATTTTTGCATTTTGTCTTTAATGCAGTTTATAAAATGGTAAGTGGAAAAAAAATAAATAAAACCTAATTTTTGTTTTATAAACCGATTTTTGTATTTTTATTGATACCTTCGACAGAAATTTACTGTCGGAAATGGCATATGTGTCATCAGATGTTAATGTTTGCTTCTGAAAATTGCTAATTAAAGTAATTACACTGCTGTGTAAATATATACTGTCTTTTAATTTATATTAATTCGAATTCATATTTTAGTATTTGCATTTTTGTTTGCTTTGACATAGTGTTTGCTTAGAATTTGGCTAGATACCTATAGATAGAAAATCAGGTATGAAGAAACCTGAATCTTCTATTCTACAGTTCAATTAATGTATTGATTTTATTGTTTTTTCGGTCTGTGCTTTAGCTTGGTAATCGGAAATTACCTGTCTAATAAATCAATGAATGAAAAGCTGTTGGGTTGCGGAAAGGGAAAGGTGATTAATGAATGGGGTAGGGTATTCGGTATTTTATTTTTATAAATATGATTTTTTTTAATTGACTGCTTACTTGTTGCCAGATGCTTATAATAAAAAAAAATGTTAAAACTATTCTGCACAATTTCCAGAAAAATGGTTTAATTCTACCTATCTGCTGATAACTAATAATATAACAGGTTATCTATTTTCGGTTTCAAATGTAAACGTAAATAAAACACATATAAAATATTTTTGTTCATGATATTTCTTTTTTATTATAAAGTCTGAACGTTGACATTATGTGTGAAACACTACATCATTTAAATGACCACCACGCGAATTGCTGCAAGCATCGATTCTTTTGAGTTCATTTTCGACCAATTTTTGACACATATTGGGCGGTATTTCAGCCATAACTTGATGAATGTTGGTTTTCAAGTGCTCAAGAGTTAAAGGCTTATCTGCATAAACACAGTCTTTCGCGTAGCCCCACAAAAAAAAGTCTAGCGGTGACGAATCGCATGATCCTGGTGGCAAGTTGATATCGCCACGACGAGAAATTACGCGTCCAGGAAATGTCTCTTGAAATAAAGACATATTCACTCGAGTTGTGTGGCATGTGGCACCGTCTTGTTGGAACCACATATTTTGCAAGTTGTGTTCTTCAAAAGCAGACAAAAAAAAGTCGGTTATCATATGGCCATAAGGCTCCGAATAGACGGTGACAGTCATTCCATCGTCGTTTTCGAAGAAGTAAGGTCCAATCACACCTCCGGACCAAAGAGCTCCCCAAACAGTGAATGTTTGTGGATGTAACGGCCTCTCTTCAATTACTTGGGGATTCTCGGAACCTCAAAAACGACTATTATGTTTATTAACATACCTACCGAGTGAGAAATGTACTTCGTCGCTGAAGAAAATTTTGTTCGAAAAATTGCCGTCAACCTCCTGTTGTTCAAGCACCCATTCGACGTATCTACGACGTTGTGAATAGTCAGCTGGTTTCAGTTATTGTGTGAGCCGGACTTTATATGGATGTAGGTGTAGATCCAAATGCAAAATACGCCATAATGTGCCGTAAGAAAGTCCTTATTCTTGAGAACGACGAGGAATCGACACATTCGGGTCTTCGGCAACACTTTCACTTACAGCAGACATTTTCAGTGGTGCACATGCCATACAATATCTGTAACCAATCCAGTCTCTTCAAATTTCTTCACAATGGGCGTGGCCGTGGCGCGATAGTTGTGTGCTCGCCTGTCATCCTCGTGGTCACAGGTTCGATTCCTGCCATTGTCTATGTCTTCTTATATTCCATTAAAAAACAATTCTAAAAATTCTCATAAAATGAGTTGTTGGATCAATCATTACATGCTGTTCAGGTATAACACTAACAACATGTGATTGAGTAAGCTAGTATACTCATAAATATGACAACGAAACAAATAAAATAATGCGAATTATAAGAGACATAAATAAATAAGAGACGGTAATTTTCTCCGCATTAGTTCAGCCGCCATCCCTTGAGATACAATTTGAGACAACAATCACTGTCTCAATACGTCGCGCCACACATCTTTCTATCCTTCTTTCTCTTCTTTCACCGGATGCCGCCAATTGCTTGCGTAGTTAGACGATTATGTAAACAATAATCTCCTCTTCAAGCACGATATGTGGCTGGGGCAGAATCACCAATTTTTGTAGTAGGTTTTAACAATTTTTATGCGTTGTGCGATAGTTAAGCGATCCATTTTCATAAATGTCAGACTTTCAACTGAAAAAAAAAATTGGCTTAACAACTTAGATTGACAGATGTCGATTTCCAGCCCTATACTTTTGAAACCGTAAAATGGATATTACTTATATTTAAATAATATTACAGGTTAAATATTGTTTAGAAGAAAAAGCTACTAGAAAAACCTGAAGTCTTAATAATATATCTGTGGTGTCGTCCAAGAAATATAACATATATTTTTTAATATTCAAATTGTGTTAGGAACTAAAATCTTTATTTCTTGTTTGAAATATCTTAATTTATAACGAATTGTTTGCTGAAATATTGAGAAAACTAGGCAGTGATGTAGCGATAATATTTCCCGCTCAGGCTAAGAAGTCATTTGCCGACAGTTCGGTCAAAAGCATATTACAAGAAATTTGCTTTATTTCTAATTAAAGAAAAAAATAACAATTATTTTTTCGTTTCTACCTTCTTATCCAGAACGAGAATGATTTTGCCTTTTGACACCCTTAAGTGCTGACTCTCATGGCGAACGTCCACGTCGTGTTTGTTTAACGAAAAGTACTCCAGATTTTTTTTTTTTGTTTGATTTAAAGAAATGTTTGGATAGAAGAATGTAAAGAAAAATTGTGAGAAGATCTACCCGGCTCACACAACGGGTATCAAGCATCCAATTGGTGCTGGCAATGCAATTTAACATACCTTAATGGATATCCAAGAATTTGGTAGAAGAATGGCGTGTAAAAAACCATTGTCTTTTTCGGAAGCTCATATTCGAATTTAATAAATTGAGAAAAAAATCTGTTCAAAGTGACATAACAATTAAATTCGCTTAAAGTTTGAAAAAAAAAGCTTGACTAAAAGCCAAACACCCATATTTAATCTTATATGTCACTTGCGACGCTTAGTTTTATAAAACAATAAATATGTTATTGTACTTTTCCATCTTCTTCCAAAATAAATTCTGAATATTACCTCAAAAAATATATTGTGGGATATTTTCCATGTTATTGTCGGACTTAATTTTTCCAAAATTTCTGGGTTCTAACAGAAATAATTTTCATTTCGAAAATTTCGGATCAAAAAGTGAAAAAACAGACAAAAAAGAACGAAGTATTATTCAACTTAAACTTCAAAAAATTTGGCATCGGCGATAATATTGTAGCAGCCAATTTTCACGCAATATTTTTTCCTTAGTATTGTTACGCAAAAATAACGTCCACTATACAATACAATGCGGTTTTAGAATGCGCTTCTAGGAATGATCATCATTTTACCCTTGAGCACAACTTCGGACGTACTGTTAAGTGCAGATAATTTTTCTTTAGCCTTACAACGCGAATGTGGAATACTTTACCCGGCTCTATTTTCCCCTCCCATGTTGATATTCAGAAATTCAAAACCAATGTGCATCGGTATCTCCTCTTGCATCCTTCCCTACTTTCGTAACCCTCGCACTGTGCTAGTTCATTTTAAGGGTAGATCCGTTAAAAAAAAAAAAATAAGAAAATATTGTGCCTCGATAATTGACCAATACAACCCTTACCCGGTCAATATTACTCTGATATGGATACTTGCTGGTGTGTAATGAAGTCTTTCTCAACAACTTTTTTCGGTATCTTCTAGGTCTTGGTTTCGTTCTCGGTCTCGGTCTCCGAGACGAGACTACTTTAAAAGCACCCGAGACGTGACAGCATTTTTGGTACCGAAATTCTGTCTCGGTGGTTTGGTTTCAGTTGTTGCTAGATTTAATTTATTTTAATGTAATTAGTTCTTAGTATTCATTTTCAATTTTTATAATATTCACAATGTTTTTTTTGCGAAATATTCTATGCACGTTAAAATATCAAATAAGCATTATGTACCTACATACTTATACTCAGGTAGGAGCACTGCGCTCCAGGGAAGAATACGTATGATTTGGGTTCCCTCCGGAAAAAGGTGACTTTAAGACTTTTAGATGACACTTGGAAAAGAATATTACCAACGCGTCAAAATATAGTTTGTTGCCTACCTATCAAGTCATGAACTGTCGAAATCCATTGAATTATGGCTCCGTTTGAAATAGATTAAAAATCGTTTACAAAATTCAAATTTTATCTTGGAAATACGGGTCTTCAAATGTATCTGATGATGTGCAAATTAACATTTTAACGTTATCACACACACTTGAAAACTAAATTCCCACAAAATGTAAGCCATTTAGAGCGCTTTCGGATACCTATACCCAACTAAAAAACTGCATTGTATCTTCAATCTGAACTCGCGTCTTATTATACAACTTTTTACTACCAAAAAACACAAATGAAACCAAGACTAATGATAATACTTAGACCGAGACCGAGACAAGACAGCACATTAGAATTTTTACGAAAAAAAGGCGAAACCAAAATCGAAACCAGACTTGGTTACGCGAGACCGAGACGGGACTGAAATTTTTCGGTCTTGGAGAGACCGAGACGAGACCATCAAAATTCACTCCTAGTCTATTCATAACAGATCGGACAAGTTTGTGCATATACCAAAAAATGTGCTTCATCGGCAAAGATTATTTTCTTTTGGTTTTCTGAACAATGTAAATAAAATTTGTGAATTTGCATAAATGTACATTGTTCAAATTATAAAAAAATATTTCATTTTTTACAACATTTGCAGTTTCTGAAACCAACCATTGTCTTTATTTTATTTTATTTTTTTTATTTTATTTATATCGATAGACTTTTGACCTAGCCAAAAAAATCGTCAAACGGCATGAAAATTATTAAAAAAATTTAAATTCCAACACTTTAAATAAACTCACAAAAGTCTTCTTAATTCAAAATTGGGGCTCCTCTTAAGGTTTTGATATGATGTTGGACATCTATAGGTAATTACGTATATATAGAAATCTGTGATTTTTAGAGTATTTATTCATTTTTAATATTCTCTGGCCACTCAAGCTATAAAAAGATTTTTTAAACAAAATCTTTCTTTACCTCAATTTGAATAAATCTGCCCCCAAGCATTTTACCTCCTTATAAATACAAACAAATTATGTCACTAAAATAAATTATTCCAAAAACTGTATGCACATCACTGTTATAACTACACTCCTTCAAAACTTTGCGGACTTCTCATGGCCACTTTTTGAGACATTTATTTTAACCTCTTAGATACTCTTAAAGCGTTGGTTGTATGCCTATACATTATATAGAAGATACTTACGTATACAAATTTTGGTGTGGGCTTTAACTTAGATGTTTGGAAATAAAAAAAAAATGTATTACATTTGATGGATATATAAGAAAATGATGATGGATGTTTTTTATTTATGGTTATGAACCGGATACGATTCATCTGGAAATTACAAAAAAAAGAGTATCGACCGTTTCAAACTCGTTACTCCTACGAGTTTGGTAAATAAATCTGAAGAGTAGTTACATTTTTAAGGTAAAGTCTTATATAAAAGGCGTATTTCAATTTCTGATAAAACATTAGAATTTTGAAAGAACGTTAAGAAAATAAAAATTATCTCACGTGCCTAACTGGAATTTATTAAATATCTCGGATGACAAAGGGTGCGGAAGTTTAATTCTTTTACCCTATACTGTATATTGTAATTTATGATTGTATTTGAAAAAAAGCGTAATATTTAATTTAAACGATTTAAGTATAATGATAAACTTAAACGTCAGTTGCATTTGCAAAAAATAATACCAGATCTTGGAACTTTTTACACCATTATGTCATAAATGGCAAGGACATAGAAGAATACTGATAACTTGCCACTCGTGTAATTGCCTAATAACGCAAAGATAATAAATTCAAAATGGCAAAATGGCCAAAAACTGTTATTTTCCATTTGTTTGTATAATATGGGCGTCAAAACCTAGGACTTTCTGAGAATTATTTTAGCTATTATGAAGTTTTTATTCAAAATGGACGATTGTTCTTATAACCTGAGGAAATAACGCCCATCAAAAACGTCATAGCACCCAAAATCGGACATTACCCAAAAATGCATACAAAAATGCCACAATCCCTGAAAAGAAAAATAATATTTCATAGAGCCCTAATTCTGTTCAAATGTCATAATGCCCCAATAGAAAATGGTCATGTTTCTATATTTAATTTTGACTTTGAAGTAAAGTTTGGGTGATACGACATCTATTTATGCCAAAAATGACAAGTCGACAAGAGCTTTTGAAAGAAAAAATTAACGAATCCCGAGCTTATCAACGAATAGTCAGATTAACCAGGAATTTTTTTTTAATTTTGCCTGGTTAGGCGGCATATACTATATGCGAATAGCTTAAATGGACAACCATACATTGCATGATTTATTTCCAAGGTTCGTTATTGCCATATATGACCATTTGAACAGACATTTTTAGATTTTGGAGAGTTGCCATTCTTTTTGGGCTTTGAGATGCTTTGGAGTACGATTTTGGTAGGCGTTTTGACAGATTCTTGGCGTTATGGTATCTGATGACTTTGTTTCTAATGACGTTTGGTGAAAAAGGTTTAAGAATAAAAAAAACTTAAAACCGTCATAAGGGCCAAATTATTATATATATATGTATGTCATAAATGCTCTAATGCGGAGATCGCACCACGCAATATTATTCCTGAATATATTGGCCGAAAATATTGCGTGAAAATGCGTTGCGCTTACATGATGCAATATCATTGAAAGATATTATTGCCTTCCTGCAGTTTATTCTGAATCGGTTCGTTGTTAAAAGATGACATGATTTCCGAAAACGATTTTTTAGTGTGCATACTGTATAGGAATCGGTGGTCCACCATGTTTGTACCATTTAATCAAATAAAATTTAAATTCTGTGAATTATAATGCTGCGCAATATGTTGAATATTTTATAAAAAATATTACATTTTTTAAACATTCCACAATATATTGAAAAAAACCGAAATTAATGCGCAATAAAGCCCTTACACGGCCAATATTACTGCACAATACTGAGTACTGCGCGATTATATTGCGTGGTGTAGGGCCCGCATAAGTAGAAATCATGCAATATTTAGGGCAATATGGGAATTTTCGATTTGGCAGTACAACGTTTGCACTTGGAAAATAAATCGAACTCGAGAGATTTTAATCAAACTTGACATTACGATGATAGATAACATCAAAAAGTGGGTCCCGCAATTCCGTCTGTTTGTCTGTCTGCCTGTTAAACGCTCTACATCCTAAACGGCTGAAGCTATTTTCTTCAAACTTGGTAAATATTTAAGTGTTTTAGGTGATTCTGTAAAATATATTTTTGAATTGTTTTTTAGGCATAAAAATAACGGTACCTTACATAGAATATTTTTTCTACGAGTACCATCATAATAATATCGAAAATGGCTCTAACGATTTTGATAAAAAAAAATACATGTGCATTACTGTAGGTATACCTAGTCTACATTTTGGTTGAACATTTTCTTGATTTTCGACTTTCTCATAAGCGGCTTAACGGTTTTCGATAAAAAGTTTTATGTAGGAGGTCCTTTGATTTATAAATAATACTGCCTGCCAAAATTTGCCAACAATATTTTTTTGGATTTTTGAAAAAAAAAAATTGAAAATTCAATATTTTGAAAATGGGTGGACGATTTTTTTTTGAAATTCTGTTCTTAAATTTATATTATTAAGTACATAAGATTGTCATTCTAAAAAGAAAATTAGAAAAAATTTACTAAATTTTGTAATTAAAAAATGAAGTAAAAAAAATACTAAAACCATATTGTGATGCTTCGACTTAAAACAGTGTTCTTAAGATGTGATTGATCATAAGAGCAAGCATTTTATTTTAGTTGATGTGTAGATTTTTTTTAACTTTATGGCATTCTTGAATTTAGGTTTTGGACCGTGGAAACATCGTTTTAGAGGATATTACAATATTAAGGATATTGATCGGTAGTGTAAACTAGCACAAATTCTAAAGACAACAAATCTTGGAAGGTTTTATGCTCAAAATATTGATTTTATCACATTGCTTAATCTAAAGTTTGCCAAAACTGTTATATAGAAAATTCGTTCTGTCAAATAAATCCCGTATTTGAGCAAGGGATATCTGAATCTTTCCCCTCCACCCTTTCACTCAGCTATTGTACCGCCAATTATTTCATAAATTTTGTGCAGAGTAAGTGTCTCATAATACAGATTTAAAATTTATTAAAGTCTCTGTCGACATATGATCGAACCACGTATCTATATGAAATCTTAAAGTAAAACCACATTAAACAGATATTACGTACACATAAGTACAAAATTTGATTCCAGCCCTTCATATCAAATTGAACGACTTTGATGTTTATTTTTTTGAAAAAAATATATATTCATCCAATCTTTCTAATTTTTCCAAGATCCAAAAATTAATAAAAAGACCGCTAACCGCCAAATTCTTACTAATTTGAATTTCTTATTGCCATATTGCGGTTATAACCATTTTAACAAAAGAATTCAAATAATAATTTCCCATCATCTTGTAACTTTTTTTTGCAAAGAAGTGCGTGTTTGTTTAATAAATAATAATTTTCACAAACAAAAGAAAAGCAAAAATATTTTATTCATCCATCTCAAAGCGAAGCTCTTAATGAAGTTCATCAACCTACAGATGGGAGCTATTTACGTAATTCCATCTATCGGTATTTTTTTTTTGTTGTTGTTTTGTTTGTCGCTGATGGCTGCTCTTCTGGAATACAATCATAATGAAAAGGAAGATGCTTGCTGGAAATCATTAGTTCCGGTTTTATTATATCTTGAATTTTACCCAAAGTATACCTAGGAGTGGGTATAAGAGAGAATATAAAGATGTTGGTTAAGGAGAGTCATTAAACCATCAATTAGGTTGCAATTTATTAATGAACGGTAGCCTACCTTTAAATATGTAGCTAATTGAATTTTTAGCTTTTAGCTTAAATACACATTTATTGTTGCCCGCAACGGTGTTTTATGGAGATAATGAAGATACATTTTTGTTAAATATTTCCAAATTCAATAATAATAAATTATCTTTCTCAATTCAGATTTAGGTCAAATCTTTGCCTTTTTTGTCTCTTCTACAATGAACAGGCTTTAAATCGATTTACAATTTTTGAAATAGTTTTAAGGCAAAACGAAACATTCGATGTGCGTGCTGTTAATTATATAATGAGTGCTACCTTTAATTTTTGTCGAATGCAAAGATTTAAGATCAGAAGCAGTTTTTGTACACAAATATACCTCTGAAGGATTTCTTATTTCCAGTGAGAAAAAATACTTGTTTTAAATTGCAGAAGCTGGGACCATTACAAGCAACGTACTGCATTTTCATATACCATTTATTTTTTTTTGATAATCAGAAGATGTAGCTTTAAAGTGTGAAGGGTTTTTTGTATGTAGTTTGGAGCCTAGATTAAATTGTTTTTTTTTTTTTGAAAATTTAGTAAATAAGTTCTTAGTAACTTCAATTTAATTAAAATATTTACAGTCAACTTCCTTTTAATCGAATGCCCTAAGTCGAAATTCCCAACTCAAATAAATTCTTTCTATTCTTGAAAAAAACCACATAAGTACACTCCACAACTTACTAAGATGTATGAATGAGGACAACAGAGGAAAGGAAGTACAAAATACTAATTTAATTTTGGAAGTAATAGTTGCTGATTGTAATAATGTTGTAAGACTAGCTGCTAAAGAAGAAACCGATATACATAATTTAAATATTGAAATGCCGGAAAAAATTATTGAAGTATTACAATCTTCATTTATTTATTGAAATAACAATCATTTACCGGGTGACGTTTAACAATGTTTATTTTTTTAAAATACAATCATTTTGTAAACGTGCGAACTTAAAACTGTCTAAAGAACGATCAACTTCCTAAACGGTTGAAGCGATTTCTTCAAACTTTGTACTTAATCGTTTTATGTGATTGTCTCCAATAGATTTTTGAATAGTTTTTGTGGCCCCAAAAATAAGGGCAATAAGGGCAATTTTTTCTACCATCTTAATTATCACGAAAGGGCTCCAACGAGCGTGAGCTCTCCTTTTGGTACAGTGTACATTTTGGTCAATAAATTTTCTACATTATTTTGTCGTTAACAGTACCTGTCATAAAGCGTTTTTTTGACTTTCGACTTTACCATAAACTGCTCCAAGGATTTCGATCAACAATTTTATATAGGAGGTCCTTCAAATTATTAAAGAATACTGCGTACCAATATTATCGAAAAATATTTGTTTGGTTTTTTGAAATGGAAGTTTGATAAAAACCGTTGATCGGCTTATGAGAATGTCCATAATAAAAAAAATGGTTTTAGGTATGGGAGGTGCGCTAATACCTAAATATGTAAACACAAGCTTAAAACTAGACTATAGCTATATAATAGTGAACCTATTATTTTAAATGGAAATCCATAGAGCCATTTTCGAGATAATTAAGATGGTCGAAAAAAAATTTCTTGGCAGTTATCGATTCAAAAATCTGTTTGTCAAAATCACCAAGTTTGAATAAGATAACTTCAGCCGTTTAGGTTGTAGATCAGTGATGTCCAACCGGTAGTTTGCGGACACCGGTTGACTAAACTCAAGTAAACTCTTCTTGCTGGATACAATCGGAATTTGAAAGGCGTTTTGAGCTTCTTATTTCTAATACTAATATTTCAGAATTAGCCCCATAGGTGGAGACTCATTGTTGCATAAATTAAACGGGAACTGAATTAAAAATTATTACAATTCGAAGTGATATCATGGTTAAAAGTGTACAGACAGTAAAAACAATGGGATTTTTAAGCCAATGGACCTCGACTGTAAAGGAACTCTCAGAATGTGTGCATTTTTAGAGCTTTTAAAAATAAACAGACAATTTTCGGAGGAATTTTCTGAGTTTAAGTTTTACTATTTCTTCTAGTGTGTCGAAAAATCAAAAAAAAAATCAGTCATTATATTTTGTCTTAGTTCTCTTAGAATAAATTCTAAAGATTCTTAAGAGTTAGGTTCAAGGATGCATTCTTAGTGCGTTTAAATGATGCTATTGTGACATGTCAATTTAATATGTTTCTTGGCTTTGAAATCTGAAAAAAAAATTATTTTTAATTACCCTATTGATATTTGTCACAAATTGTGAGCTTTCTTGGGAAGAATATAAACGTAAAAGGAGGCAAAAATTGAAAAAAAAAAAACTGAAATCAAAGCGTATATTCTGTATTTCACACTTGAGTAGAAAAAACCTACTCAAACTCTGTGGCAGATACATTACTTTTAAAAATATGTAACTACATCCTTAGTATATTATGGAAAACACAGACTGACAAAGATATGACGAAAACATCTTTTTGAGCCTATATATCATTTTAGTCTTAAGTTCGATCATTTTTTTTTACATGAACTCAATATTTACCTTATGGAGGGCAAGTAAAAAGATATTATACAAAAATTAAAAAGCAAACAGATCTTGGGTATTCTTAACGCAAATGTTCGACGACGTATCTAGTATGCGCTTTCTCTTTCAAAATATTTAATTAACAAACGAAAAGTACATTATCTTTGTGGAAGCCAGCATCACCGTCAACGCACTTGCTGAATAAGTTTTCCACTTTCACATACATCTGGTTTAGCAAAAAAAAATAAAAAATAAAAAAAAAAACGAATGAGAATGCATAAATTTATACCAACAACTCAAAGCCAAAACAAATTGATACAATTCTGCCTGCCGTAACCAGATATTATTTCTCTCAACTGATCATCAATGATATGTGCATGAACATTTATACAGAAACCAAGTGAGAATACCAGAAAATCGATTTATTTCTTGATATAAATAATTTATCAACCATAACATGACTAGAGCAAGTTTGCAGTTCAGCTCTTTTGTTTTTATTAATCAAAGAACTCTAACTGAAAAAGTATAATCTCAATCCATATCTCACTGTTAATACTTAAATGTATGTCTATAAGTTATATTATATTTGAATTAAATCTTGAACTTAATCAAAGATGGGTGCTTCCGCCCACTACTCAAGAAGCTGGCCGTTAGACTTGCATACAACAAAAAGACTGGTGGAATATAAATTAACCTGTCTTCTCAAAGTCAAGTTCTCGAAGCTTTAAAATAAATGAGTAATAAGCTCTCAATGTTCCTACCCTATACATAAAAGTGCTTAAACAATTATCAAAACTTTTTACATCTCTTTTTTTTTATCGTAATAATAATCAATAAGTAAATAATAAAAAAAGAACAGTTAACATACAAGAAGGTAGAGAATATTTATGTATCCCGTCCACAAATTACAAGAGTATGACAAGACTGCTGATAAGTTGTGAATTTTCATTGAATTCCTTTAGTTCTTATATGAACACGAGTTTGTGTACACACCTTAAATTAATTCTTCTGAGTTGCATTCATAAAACGCAACCAAGACGTCGCGTCGCCTCCGTGTCGTTGTGTATATCGGTAGGTAGATGATGATGGTATCTTATGGGTTATTATTGAATGCATTTGCGTTGACGTGGTATCAAATTAGGAAGTCGTTGTAAGCATACACAATAACAGAAAAAACTGTAGAATTTATGGCTTAGTTATTTCTCAAGTAAGAATGTACGCGATTATAACATTTAATTGAAGGAGGCTTTTAAGTCAAAATAAATTATTATAACCCCAGATTAACTTATTCTTCTATTTCTGTCAAGATTAGCCTGGACCTTTTAAGTGAATGAAACTCACGCGTGATCTAATAAATTCAGATTGTAGAAAAATAATTAGTAAAGTACTATAGTAACACTTCCCTTTTATACAAAAATGGATTCCGTCGACTTTTTTTGTTTAAATCTAAAAATCATTTTTGTAAAAAAAACATATATTCAGAATAGTTTGAAAATTAATAATCTGACAGTAAATACTGATATTTATCGAAAATATTTTGCATTCCAAAGCTTTGTTATCAAATTACCAATCACATGAAAAGAATTTCATTAACAAAACCCTTTGTTTACTACTCCAGTACGCATACAACCACATTATTTCCATATATAGCTTACCATTTCAACCAAAACCGCATTCCATAAATGCGTGTGTAATGATTCAATGGAGGTGATGATTATGATGAGACTCGTTAATGGACATTTAAGGATAGATAGTGCAAACATTGCATAAAATATTAAATGCTCACAAACCAAAATTAATTTTATAATTACTTTTGTAGTCAAATCTGCATAATAATTGAAGCACCCATTGCATAACATTAAGTCCCAATTAATTTAATAGCGTTGATGGTTTATTTCGAACAGTATGGCAGCTAGTGGCAGTGGTCATGCAGAGAAGTTTCATATGCATAATATGTGCATATAAGAATTTATGTATAATATTTTTTGTGATACAAATAACTCTGTTGTTTGGATCTCAATTGGAAATTAAACTCATAATCATAATAATTGAAACCTGTAATTTAGCAATTTAATGGCTAAATATTAAAATTATTCATAGACATTATTTGCATTTACGTTTAAATATTTGTTTCATAAAATGTAAGCCAGTGAACATTAAGGAAATTAATTTAGGAAACCATTGCACATAAAAGTGGCTGATAAACGAGTTTGCATAAAATATCTTTGAAATTTAAAACTATGTATTTTAGTTGGAAAACTAAATATTTACATAGATACGTATTTATGTGTATTTGTTCCTTTGTAAAATAGCCAAAAATATACAATGTATATTTGATAAAAAATTTAACTCTTATAAAAATGTTCGAATCCGCCAAAATGACTTATTTTTTTGAACAGACATATTATACCTGTGCCTTAAGCTCGGCAACACATTTATAGTTATAGTCTTTAAATTAAGAAGGATTAACATATTGTTGAAGTAAAGCTATTTAAGGAGGTTTGTTCTCATCACTAACTGGATTCATTAAAAAAATGATATAGGTGTAAGAGGAATTGCCATGGAACACTATAGTGGATGGATTGCTAAAAGTTTCTTTTTCTGAGATTATATGATTTATTGGTTTTGATGCATTACCCTGAGCGAAATTCGAAGAACCTTACTTACATTACATAACTTACTTAGGCATTACTTGATCCTCAGTTAGTATGCCTCCAATCTTGTACTCTATTCGATGAAGATTACATTCAACATTTTTGCACAATCGGCAATGTTTTCTTTGTAACATAATCCTGAGCAGTGAGACTAAATATCTTTTATAGCATACCTTCCAAAAAAGCGAAGTAATCTAAAGCAAGAGTGTGGTAATACCTGTAGGAATCACACTATAGATTAGTGAACAAATATTATGAAGTATCAGTGTGGAAATTCACAAATGACTTGTGATATAAAAAAAGACTTGTACTTTTTTTATTTGAACGCGCAAAAAAGGTGTTTTGACTACCCTAAATATAAACAAGTACAGTGCGAGCATTAGGAAAGTAGAGTATGATTTAAAAGTAGATAACGATGTACACTATAGTTTTGAAGTTCAGAATATCAAAATGGGAGGGAAAAATAAAGCTTGGTAAAACATTCCACATTCATGTTGTACGACTAAAGAAAGAATCTCTGTATTTGGCAGTACTTCCAAAGTTGGACTCAAGGGTAAACTGATGAGTATTCCTGAAAACACGAGTATTTCGGTTAAATAGTTTAAGGGGATGAATGCAACTGGCTATTTCGCTATATCATTGTTTGTAAAAATAGCGATAAAATAAGGAAGACCAATATCTCGGGTGCATGCTAAAAAAACCGAAATAACATAAAACTATGATATATCAAGACAATGTCTGAAATAATTTACTGGAGCAATAGAGCGTAGCCCAGATTTTTTTACAAAATGGACATTCAACTAGCATTTTCTTATCAGAAGAATACCCTATGCGTAAATGTGCAGAAAGAAATCTCTTAATGAATTTTCACACCAAAAATCATCATTAGCTCCAGACTTGAGTGAGACTCCAAATGGCTTATAAAATATGGATGGATGTTCCTAAGGGATGTATACTGAGTATTTTACTATTGAGTTTGTTCATCAAAGGTGTATCTGATATATTTCCTGCGGTGGTGACTCTCCCCATCAAGGTGCTACTAATCTGATGATTTTGCATCTTAACTGAAAATTTAAAAAATAGACGTCTACCGAAAAAGATATGCAAGATAGATTAGAAGAATCGACAGAGAAAAAAAAACCTTAAAAAAAAACTTTACCGGTCATAATAAGTTTATTGGTATAATACATCTATGAATAACCTAAGCTAAGCTTTGCTTATGGCACAAAATCCTAATCTCTAAACATTTTTTTGCGTTAAGTTGTGTGCTCGCCTGTCAACCTCGTGACCGCAGGTTCGATTCCTGCCGTTGTCTATGTCTTCTTATATTCCATTAAGAATCTATTCTAAAAATTGTCATGAAATGAGTTGCTGGTTTACTCATTACAAGCTGTTCAGGCATAACAACATGTGATTGTGATTGAGTAAACTACTCATTAATATGTCAACGAAATAAATAAAATAATGCAAATTATAAGAGCAATACGTAAATAAGACACGATAATTTTCTCGGCATTAGTTCAGCCGCCATCCCTGGAGGTAAAATCTGAGACAACAACCACCGTCTACATACATCGCACCACACATCGTTCATATCCTTCTTTCTCTTCTTTCACCGGATGCCCACGCTGTGTTAAAAACATATAAAGGGTATTCATAATCCCTTGATCGCGTCAAAACGCGGCAACAAGATCCGACAGAAAAGAATTCCTCATCTCCTCGGCACCTGGTTCTAATGATTGCACAAATACCGACATAATATGTAGAAACAAGTAGTCAAAGACTTTACCATAACCTCTAAATAGAAATTTCTAGACTTTCAACTCTTGTCTTACTATGGATTGCAAGAATTTGGAGTTAATTCTTTTGAAGCAGTACAAATATCTTTTTTTCATATACATCTACCTATTACAAGATTCAGCACCCTCTAGCTATTCACGTGGATCAAAATCCATCTTTTCATATAAGGCAGTTTGGGTTAAAAAGCTTTTGAAAAGACAGGATTAAAAATCAAATTCTATCGATTAATTTGTCACATGAATTTAGCGATTTGGACAGTGTATTGACTTTGTATACTGGATCATGCTTTAAGATCAAAATGCTGCCGGGGACGAAATTCTGCTTTTTAAATTCTGTCTTTTAAAATTGTGCTCATCAAAACTCTGCAAATTATAAAGAAAACAAAGGTTTGGAAAATGTTAAAAGCGCGCGCTTTTTAACATTTAAGTTTTTTTTCATACCTAGGCTTATCTAATGTATTGGTTTGTTTTATTTTTGTTTCCAGTCTGCTATTGTAAATAAGAAATGTGAAGTAAAAATTAAAAAAAAGTAGATTTCTTCGTTTTCCGTGACGGACAAAATTTTGAGAAGCACAATTTTGAAAAGCAGACAAAATGAATAAAAAGCTGAATTTTCTTTTTGAAATGGAGTATTTTGAAGTTAGAATTTTGACACGCTCCCTTCAAGATATTCTCAAGAAAAAACTGTTTTAAATCGGACTAATTCGATCATGGTAATAAATTTTATCTAAAAGCCCGTTTTTTTTATTTTTTTTTTATTTTAACTATATGCCTGTAAGACCTACGATATTTTGAATGCAGCCTGAATTGCACGGAACTATAATTAGAAGGAATATAAATATCCGCAAGAATTTTTGTTAGCACAATGGATTTAAGAATTAGGTTTCTACTATCTCATTATAACCCAAGAGTAGCATCCAATTAAATTTGGAGGTATATAAAAGAATGCTGCCCATCCTGAGGCTCAAACTCACACGACTCAGTTACCAGTCAAGCACTATATCTACTGCACCATTGCCGTTTTCAAAAGATGTTTCTTCCAAGAACAAAGTTGTTTATGGTACTTGATCTTATGTTCGACAATGTTGCTATTTAATTCGTAAATTCCATTCCAAAATGGGCTTCGTCTGAAGGAGCGGTATGATTTTTTAAAAATAAATTTAAATGATTTCCTCAAGTTTTTTTACTCGTATGGTGATTCGAAATACAATATAAACACCAAACAATTCAAAAAAACTTATTTGACAGACATTGCTATAAAACTTAACTCGCTTAACCTATCCACAAGATTTTGAGCGTCGACATTGAATGACTTTTTAATTTTAGGTGCCTTTTTTTGCAATCCCCGGGGGAATTGGTTGAAAAAAACGACCAAGGCGCTTAAGTGAAATACTTGGTAGCACTACTTATTAATTTGCAAGATGACATTTGACGTGATTTTCTTTTAATTTAATTTTCACGAATACAGTGGTACATAGAATTCAACTACTTGAAAACTACCCCATTCGTCGGTTACTGGTGACATGATATTAGTGGACGAGTTGCTTATTCTGGCGGGACGTTCAGTTCCTATGTCTTCTCAGAGAAACCTTCGTTTTGTTGTTCATTCAATTCTTGTTAATTGAACGAATATCAACTTCAGGAAATGCTTTTTTATTTAATAATAATTTTACAGTCAAGTTTTAATATACCTATAATAAAAATAAACGCAAAAATGAAAATCGCTGTAGAAGGTTGTGCTCATGGCGAGATGGAAAAAACCGTAGGGGCAATACAAAAGCGAAAAATGTTAAAATAGATTTGTTTTTGCGGAATGTATATTAAAAGGTAGGTTAGGTTAGGTTGACATGGGCGTCAGGAAAACAACTGACACACTTAGACCAAATGCTCAACCAAACCAAACAAAATTGATAATTATCTGACATGTCAAAATGTCAGTTTTGAAGTTTCTATACATTTTATCGATAACTTAGTGAAAAAGTTTTTGGTAGCACAGTTTTTATCCTCTCCAATAGCTAAGTAAGCCCCGAGAATTCTCTGGGCTTAAGCTAAGCACCCCCGGGGAATAGTTGTTGTTGGATTTAACATGCAAATTGTCAATCCTACTCATCGTTTTTTTCGTCCAATTTCCCCGGGGCTTAGAAAAAAACACGCCTTTTATAAGGTTAATGATTCAATGTCAGCCATGGTTATTATTACGACAATCGATGTTTTCACCATAATTTTTAATTTGATATTTTTTGAAATATTCATGTCAAGGCTGAAAACCATTAACTTTTATGATCGTATTATTTATATAACAACCATATTGGATGTAATCAGGAGGACATTGAGTTGAATTAAATGAATTTGTATTAAAAATATAGCTAGCTATCCCTTCTTAAAGCTCTCCACTAAATCGTCCATAAGATTGTTATCTACGATAAGCAGTATCTTAAGTCGGTTGGAATTTACCAACCAACGCTCCAAAGTTTATTTAGAACTGATAACAAAGTTCCCCCTCAAATATAAAATTGGGTTAAAGATAAAATGGGGTGGGCTCTTTGCAAATCGATTGTTAGATTCCCAAAGAAAATACTTTACTGAACGGTCTAAGACCAAATACTTTTAAAAATATATTATTTCGTTAAGAAATGAAATGTATTTTAATGGTGCTAACCTTGCCCTGTAGTTTAAAAATTAGGGTAGATTAATCAGTTCCGTCTCTGTAATTTTTTAACTACACAAGAGTTGGGATTCCAATTTGTTATCCTGGTGAACTTTGAACATGATATGCATGTTTCACATATGAGTACGTAAAAAACGTGCTTTAATTCATACAGACGAGGATCTTGTAACCTTTTTCAGTTTTATAGAAATTTTATGCTGAAATTATCACTAGCTAAAAATAACATCGTCAATATATATACCCTAAACAAATAACCGAGCACACAAATACCTATTCTAAAAGTTGAGTTTGCAGATTTGTATCTGTAAAAGTACCAACTCTGATTCAGTTTTCTTTATCTTTATTGTCATCACATGTTTAGAGAATTCTTAGTGTTTCCAAAAATAATAAATTTTACTTAACATACATACATAATCATGGTTCGACTTTGGTACACACATTTTCAGATAGAATTTTGCTACTTCATTTTTTTTTTCGCTTAACTGCTCCCCTTTTCTGAAATTTATCTGACAAGAAACAAAACATTCAGAATATCAGAAAAAGCCAAAAATAACCAGCAGGCCATATAGAGTAGAAAAATTGCTTTTTAGCTTCGTGTGAAAGTAAATGGTTTAAAGCCAGAAGTGATTATCTTTGTGGCTTTCTTTCTCCCTGTGTCTAGTTTAGCAATACGAAAAAGGTTTGTTTTATTTGACATCGCTATAGAGGAGCACTTTATTTTTGTGTGTTTTATTTGTACTGTTTATACGTATGCCTTATACCTAACATTAATGTAGGAAAATACATTTACCGGATACACACGCAGGGAGCAAACATGAAATTGCGAAAGATGGATAGGTGTAAATGTATCTAATGTACCTAACCTATCTAACCTTATACACACATCCTACGTACGTGACTATTCCAGAACATTTGAGCTTAAATATAAAAGATCGATTTTTTCCTTGGTAATGTTTATATATATATATGTTCATACTGCGTATATATATAGATATGAAACAAAAATGCTTGATTTTTTGCGATGTTGTGGGATGAGTGTTAAAGAGCGGTGACCATATTTATAAAAATATAAGAAAATAATTAAAATTTATTGGACGCAAAAAATGTTTATTTAATTAAATTTATCTTAATATTCAGCCTTAAGTTTTTTTTAAAGTAAAGTTTTTTTATAGGTTTTGTTGTTTTATTAACACCTGTATTGTAACTCTTAAAAAGTTGGACATGCTTGACTGAATTTCGAAATATCGCATTCGATTGTGTAGAATAATGCTATAGAAGTGAACTTTACTAGGAAAGTGCAAGCTATTTTTAGTTCGATATAATGCTAACTTATCGGCAACCTTTCGCATGTTTCGATTGAACACTTCTTCGCAGGTTAGATGTTGTTTGTTTTATTTATTTTATTTTTTTCTCGAGGGAAAAAAATATCACAAAGTAATTTCTGTTGTGTCCTCCGTGGATAATGAATACCTACAGTTAAATGCATTTGGAAACCATCTCAATTCTTATTGAAAAAGATTTAGCACTGCTTAGCAAATCGATTCTCGGCATCCAACTGGGTACATTCTTAAATAAAATGCACGACTTGATCGCACGAACTTGCTCTTGTAGCTAACAACTTTAATGTAGCTAACCATTGAGGTTTAGTTAGTACTGTGCAGTTATCATATGCAGGTTTAAAGCATATGTAGGAAAGATTACCTTCAAGGAATAGTTACATAGGTACCTACCTACAAATGTATATTATACATTTATAGGTATACATACATATGTACATATAAATGTATGAGGGTATTTAGTATTAAATGATGCACGCAAAAATTCGTTAAAAGGGAATAATGATAAGGTAGAAATAAATGGATAATACACATAATTAAATGTTTTTATATTGCTTAGTCGTTATAGTTTGTGGGAAAACAAAGATGCAATTTGAATTCATACACAAATAAGAATATATCAAAAAAAAAATTTCAAAATCGTTGGAGCGGTTTTTTAATAAATTAATTTTGTATGTATAAAATTTTCAAAACATTTTTAGAAAAAAAAATTGAAACGCCATTTTGAAGATATTATTAATATACATACAAAATTCAAATTTCAAAAAAATTCTGTGACTGGTTTTTGAAAAATCGATTTAAGAAAAATTTTATTTATTTTTTAAACATCGAAAAACTTTTTTTTTTTGAAAATTTTCGTATGCAGTTTTATTAACAATTTTAGGGAGCATTTTTATAAAAAAAATTGTTTAATCGGTTCATCTAATATTTAGAAAATCGAAAATATGAAAAGTGGTTTTATGGGAAGTACCGTTAATAAGTACGCAAAAAAATATTTTTATACTTGAAAGTAATTTAAGAAAACACAATTTTTATATAAAAATTTTTAGAGCCGTTTTCGAGAAATGAATTTTTTTCTTAACGGTTTTTTAACATTTCTATGGGAGGTACCGTTGTTTTTTATTTAAAAAAAATAGTTTTTCTAATTATTCAAGATAATGTCAAAAAACCACCAAATACGAAATTTTGAAAAAAATTATTGAGTCGTTTTCGAAATTTTGAGTTTTCAAAAAAAAAGTAATTTCCAAAAAAATTTTTCTTTGAAATTTTTTTTTATACTATAGTGTTTAAACTTTCTAGGAGCTTCTGCGTAAAAAATTTCAAAAAAATCAAATTAAGCGTTTCCGAGAAAATCGAAAACCAAAAAAATGGTTGTACTAGAGGTACCAAAAATAACAATTATTTTCCAAAAAAAATATATCAAAAGGTACTCGTTGGAGCCGTTTTTGAGAAAATCAAGATTTTTGTTTTTGGCCAAAAAAATGTATGGGGCTACTGTTATTTTTTCGTCTTAAAGAAAAACGTATGGGCATATTACCGAAAAAATAATATGTACCAAGTTTGAAGCAAATCCACCGAACCGTTTAGGCTGCAGACTCGAGGACAGACAGACAGACAGATAGACAGACAGGCAGACAGACGGAATTGCGGGACCCACTTTTTTGGTGTTCTCTATGATCGTAATGTCATGTTTGATTTTTTTTTTACGAATACATAACTCGCCTTATAGTAATTATAATCGCAAGTAAAAAATCTAAAAATGGAAAGTTCTCCCAAATTGTGATTTCGTATAATCGCACAAATGATAGTACACGCGAATTAGTAAGTAAATATTTATATTATTTGTGGAGTCAGATAAAAAAATGTATCAGTTATTGTCGATAAGAAATAATAAATTGCAATTTTTGCGAAATTTCGAATAAATGAGAAAATTTGAAAAATTGTTAAAGTTAAATTTTAATATCAGATTTTTATAAAAATACAAAATTTTATTAGAAACGTGTGTTACTTATAAAATGTTGCACAATGTTAAAAACTAACTAAAATAAAGCGATTTCTAAATTGAAACTCCTTCTTTAAATAAAAAATAATATACATGTGCTTGTTTTTATCATAGTATCGTAAGCACAAGATTATTAACAAAAAAACATCCAAGTACATAAATTATTAAAATGGTTTTTCACTTAATTACTTTTATACAAAGCATACATTAATTTTTTTCTTGGTATAGACAGTTTAAGTTTTGAATAATATGAATTCAAAAACATAATCAATAAGAATCTTTTATCTGATTGCAAAATATTTAATTTTCAAAAAAGACATTTCCTTTTTTTTTCAGAAATAGAAAATTTTGCGATAATTTTGGTATGCAGTATTATTTTATTTGCAGGAATTCCTGTACATATATAAATGTTGATCAAAATCTGTTAAGTCGTTAATGAGAGTGACGAAAAAAACCAGTTATATTGCATATTACGCTAATAATATTTTAATTAATTTTGTTTGAGCCAAAATGTAAATTCCCACAATATTGCAATAAAATTTTATTTTAACAGAATCCTCAAGGCAGTGTTTTCGAGATAATCAAGACCTACCTTTTCTGCAGCAAGTAAAAGTATGTATATGGTATACATACTGTAATTTTAGGGTGAAGACGAAAGATTTAAAAAACACTATAGTAGCAAATTTAGAGAAAATCGCCAACAACCTGATCGACTAACATTCTGGCAAACGGACAAAAGTGCGAGGCTCACTTTTTTGTGTTCTCTAATTCATAGTAATATTATTTTGGATCGAAATCTCGAGTTCAATAATTTTTTTACCAAATCCGAAAATTGCCCTATAGTACCTTTAACGCAAGTAAAAAAGTATAAGATGACACAATGAGGAATACCTGCTGTTTCGGATTTTTTTAAAAGAAAAAAAATGTAATCTTAATAATCAGGATTGCGATTCGCCTATCATAATTAATTTGAAAATGGTAAACGTGCAAATATATACTATTTTTAAAGGGGAGAATAAAGACCACATTTTTCAAAAATCCGCCGATTAATCAAAAATAAAAAAAATTTGATTTTTGAAAAAAATGTTTTTACATAAAATGTTTCTTTAGGCGTTTTATTTTTATTAAAAAACATTCCTTGAATATGGACGGATGGTAACCCCAAATATTTAGTTTAATATTTTTAGTGGACAAATAAAACTCTGTCAAATAAAACCACTCGAATATAATTTAGTGTGGCAAGTTGCACGTTTTAGAATTTTATTAATATTATCGTTTTATATATAAATATATAAAAAAAATGAAAAACAAAAATTTATATAGGTAGACATGTATGATATGTTAAGTTTTTTGTAAGACATTTTTTTAATAAATATATTTTTATGGTCCACAAGCACATACAGGTGTGGGTTTCAAACATCAATCTTTCTTCTGTCAACTCGTGTTTGTGATAAATTGTATATGTTTATATCCTACAACTTTTTATGGAACATTCCCACACAACTTTGCTACATACCTACTCAACCCATACTAGACACATGTTTCTGCTTTTGATTCTCATTCAGTTTTTACTATGAGATCAATAACATTCGAATTCACTTAGGCTTGATGCCCCCGGTAGTTTTTATCGTTCCATCAAAAAAGTACGTACAATTTAATACTTATGCCATGGGACACATACATTTATATACATGACGTTATGGATTATGTATTTTGTGTGTTTCAAATTTATTTTATTATTATTAACGAAATATTACTTGTGCTTTAGGTTATAGATAAATATTTCCATAATTATTTAATTTTCGCAAGAAAACCATTACAGATGGTATAATGTTCTGATATAGCAGTCCATCTTTGCCCATCCACAAACATTTAGCATCCATCTACCACCTGTTATATCGGCTCAACATAAACATGTTGGTACTCTCAAAAACAAGCTTTCTCCATCTGACCAAAAATATGCAACAAGCTATTACTCAACGACATGTTCAGTTTATATTGGTTTTAAGGCCCACAATATATACCAAAAAGGAAATACCATATAAATTCAACTTTAAAATGGAATAAATTAATGATTTGCGCAATTAAACAGTGTTGCCAATTTAATATTTTTTTCCAAAGAAATTTTTATCAATACTGAGGGAATTTTTTTTAAATTTGGTTTTAATGTTTTGGTCTTGAAATACATATATTATTACCTATATGCTATTTCGATGCTTGCGTATTCTTCGGGTATTGTACTATTCATTTTTTATATTTAGGATTTATCGGACAGTCAGGATTTATCGGCCAGTTTATTTCACAACAATGCACATTTTTACAACCGAAGTTCAAATACAGGGTCGTCCACTTCTTGAGCCATTTGAACTCGAACCATTTTAAACAGAATCCGATGAAAAACTTGAAATGATATAATACATTTCCATCCTAATGAAGTTAGTCACTAAAAAGAACTCCGAAAATATAACAAATCGACGCACCCTTTTTAGAATTGAAGGAATAAAATCGAAGTACATGCGAATAGACAAAAATAAAATTTTATTTTCCATATAAATCGTCAATAGTCATATTGCTATTATAAAATTAAATTCAATTACATTAAAATTGTAAAAGACGTTCTTGAGATAAGTTAAAAAAAAATAAACATTGTTATGTTTGGCAGCTTATCGACCGAAATCAGTAGTAAAGGATTTTAATAAGAAGCAAAATTTACGGTGGACAACGAAACTCTAAAACATAGCCAGTCAATACAAAATAAAGTTCTTGCCAAAAAAAAAAAATAATAAATAATAATAAATATTGTGTACACAGCACTGTAATTGGAATACAATATGATAAAAACCTTTATAAAGCCGTGTGACAGAGAACACCATATCTACATTTAATTTTTTAAATTTGTCAATATAGCAGATTCTTTAAGACCTGCTGGTCTATTCTATTGGATGTTTCTTCTTTAGTATTTTTAATTAAGTTTGTTTTTATATAGATCACCATATAAATCAAAATTAACAGACAGACTGCAACCCTTAAATAGTTTCAAAAGATCGTTTCTCATTGCTTGCCTATTGAAATTCAATACATAACATCGAATAGCTTAAAATTTATTTGCATGAGGTGTATTTTTGTTACCTGTTACTTAAGCAAGGCTAAATAAGGTGCATTGTAGTCCATTAAGTTCTCCATTTAAGTTGTGGCTTTGTTAGTAGCACGATTTGATGGAGGCGCACTCTTGACCTTGAATTTCGATTTTCGGAACAACCAGTTTCGATTTTAATTTTTTCTTCAAGAAATAAATCCAAAAAAAAAAATATGAGTAATCGAACTTTCAGTCGGTTACTGTTAAATAAAAAATAATAATAACTGAATTTAAAAGTTGTTTTCCTTGGGTTTTATTTTGTGACTGGAGTCTTTCTGTATTTGGATAATTTTATTTTGGCATTAAAATTATTTATACCATACTTCTTTTTAAAGCAATTTAATAAAACAACGGTAATTTTTTTTTTAAATTGGTAAGTACTGGTACTAGTGGTAGCAACTAACAAGTTCTCAGATTTGAATTATTAGAATGATAAAATTATATTAGGTTTTGTATATTTAAAGTAAGGGGTTACATCGTCGAAATCTATAACTATTTTTATTTCATACAATTTTTGTATTCGTAGAAAAAATTATCTTGAGATTTTGATTAAACTTGGTAATACGATGATAGTGAAGGTGAAAAAAGTAGAATTTATAAATCTTTCTTTCTGTCTGTCGAATGGATTTTATTCAAAGATGACACATATTAAGACCAAAACCCGACACCTGCGCTGCAATTCATTTTTGCTTAAGCCGGAGAGGAAAATTTAAGTTTTCTCAAAAATGGCCTTAAAGATTTTTATAGAAAAATACAGTAATTAGATAGGGAAAGGCTATTTTTTTGTTTTATATTTGAAAACTGTATTAGAACCATTTTGTTTGTTTTCGATTTTGTGGAAGACTGATCAATTGCTTTATTTTCTGCCTTGTTCTTTGAGCTTACAAGTTTACAGGAGATAAATACTAACGGCGGGCGTTAGTATGTAGATGTCCTACTTATCGGTTGTAGGTAAGCTTACCTTTGTTCTGAGTTTAATGAATTTCAAGCTAGATTATGGATTTTAATTATATAAATTATGAATGGTTTACCTACATACCTGAATCGAACGTAAGTATGTCTATGTAGATCTGTAATTAAAGTGTAGGATGTATTGTACACACAATACTTGATACGAATAAGATAAGTGCAAAGCCACATAATATTCATGTGATTTTTAAACCCTTTATATATAGGTATGGGAGTCTTCATATAGTGCATGCATAATGTTAGTATTCAGTGACGTACGACTAGATACCAAAATTATTTGTACCTACGTAATATGTTAGTTAAGGCAAAACTGAGATGAAACATAATTAAGTAAAAATAATTAGATGATACACAAACAAATAAAATTGTTTAGATTCCTTAGTTGTTATAGGGAGGGAAAAAAAGATGCCATTTGAATTTTTGGACCAAACGAATACATGAAAACAAAATTTCGAAAATCCTTAGAAGGCTTTTTTTTTATTTATTTTTTTCAACATGTTTTACTTATAAAAAAATTATAAAATAAATAAATATATAAAACATAGTTTTTTCCACAAATTTGTAAATTGCTTTTTGGCCAGTGCGTTTCGTCTTATGAGGACATCATCAGGGAACTGATTTATTACATACAATTTCTTTTTCTTAAAACTTAGAGTAGTGAATAATTTATATTTATACTTTATTTATAGAACAACTAGCAGACCCGGTCACGCGTTGCTGCGACTTTATTGTATTGCGTTCAATTATTATATTTTAAAATTAGTATTGTTAAGGAAGTGATTGATAAAGAATGTAACAAATGTCAAAATAATTTTTAATGAATAGGAAATGTTTTATTAATTTTATTATAAATTAACAAATAAGGTAGACTAATTCTAATAAGTATAGCAATCTGTGATTTCCATTAATTAAGAACTAAATGATGAACAATATTTCTCGTTCATCTATATTTCGTTAAAACAAATAAATTTGATGGGTTTCCAAGGCTTGAGCACGTCACATACAGCTGACCATGGGCAAAACACGGATTCTCCTTTCCAAGACAAAAATTGTCATTGTCTGCCCTTGCGACTTATTTATCATCATCCCGAAAGCCAAACGTATAGGCTTTTGAAAGGTATTGTTGATTCTGATGAAATCATAGGTATCCATGGTAAGATAACAATTGTTTCTACCATCTTGATTATTTCGAAAACGTCTCTGACGATTTTGATAAAAAAAAGTGTGTGTAGGTACTATTTTAGGTATAGTCTGCATTTTGGCCAAATATTTTTTAATTAACGGTACCTCCCATACAATTTTTTTTTTGATTTTCGACTTTATCATAAGCGGCTGGACGGAATTCGATCAAAATTTTTATTTGTACACAAATTTCGCATAAATGTATTAATAATTGATTTGTTCTATGAAAACTGAATTTCGCTTCTAAAATAAATTTCTTGTTATTCTTATTCTGAGACCAAATACCAAAACTCAAAAATGTGTTCCATTCCATTTTTATTGAACTGCATATATATTTAATAAAATTAATGAAGTGTGATCCCTGAATAACAACGACGCGCAAAGAATCGTACATATCTTTTGTTTTCACGTTTCGCTTTTTTTGTAAATGGAATATAAAATAAAATGCCCGACCGGATCGCTCGTGATTGAGCTTATGTGCGATTATACCATATGCAAAATATTTCTATTAATAATCTAAATATATTTTTAAAGTCGTTTTTACTTATTTTTTATATAAAAAATCGTTAAATTTTTTTCTAAAAAAAATTGGTGCGACAATTTAAAACATTTAATAATGTAAACTTAAAAACAAAATTTCAAAAAAAAAAATCATTGACACGATTTCGAAATATGGAATTAAAAAAAATATTTTTTTTTCAAAAATCAAAAAAAAAATTATTTCGAAAATTTTGGTAGGCAGTATTATTTATAGTTCGATGGACCTCCAATGCAAACATTTTTTATCGAAATCCGTCCAGCCGCTTATGATGAAGTCGGAAATTTTTTTTTTTTTGTATGGGAAGTACCGTTAAAAACAAAATATGTAAACAAAAATGTTTGACCAAATATAGACTATACCTAAAACAGTGCACACACTTTTTTATCAAAATCGTTAGAGTCGTTTTCGAAATAATCAATATGGTAGAAAAAATTGTATGGCAAGTACCATTATTATTAATTCTTAAGTATTAAAAACTATCCTATCTTAGGACAACCAGCAAAATAAAAAAAAATTAAAAAACATGAAAAGCGATTAGATAGCTTCGGAGTTCATTCAACACATCAACGTGACACTAGATTTATATATAATAGATATTTAAAATACACATATATATAAAAAATGAAAAGACAAATAAAAAAACAGAAAGATACATTGAAAATAGAAAGTTATTATTCTACGTATTTGTATTTAAAAGGGGACTATTATTTGTTAGGTCTATTTGGCAATTCAAAATGTTTAAACATTTCTGTCGATTTATTTCGTAGATTTCGTATTTATCTAATATACGTCCAGCAAATAAGCGTTGTAAAAGTGTTACATCGTTCTAGCAGCCATGTCCAGTATTTTTTATATGTTGCTAGAGTCCAGAAAAGGGATCCTGGTTAACTATTTAAAAAAACACTTTCAAAACATAAGCGCAAAATTTTAAACAGCCTATTGTTAAGGCCTTAACACGATACTAGTTAAGAATTTACTATATACACAGTAGTCTACTAACTTTTCATAAATGTTAAACCTTTTGGTTTGAATTTTGATGAACACAATTATTGTATTTATGTTTTGTTAATTAATTATATGTCAATGGAAGCACAACATGTGCTCTAAATACGAGTAAGTATTCAATGTTTATATTTTAATCATTTATCGTCATTATTTACAACAACAAAAAACTAAAAAAATGTACACCAGCAGGATTCGAACCTGGGCACCGTGTGCGAAGGTGATATACTATCAGATGACACTATGGATTTAGTAAAATACTAAAAAATTAAAGTAGCCCTTTCGTGATTTTAACTTTATTAAAATGTTAAGAAGATAATACGATGCTAAATTCGTTTAAAATTTGCAAAATCCTCTTTTTAACCTAGTATAATACTAAAAAGGATTTAACATTTTACTAAATCGTTTAAAATTTTGAGCCATAGTTATTTAGGAATAATATTGAAACGCCAATTTAAAGTAATATTTAATATAATTAAATGTAATTTTAATTTCAAAAAAAATCTGTGACTCGAGAGCACCAAAAAAGTGGGTCCCGCAATTCCACCAGTCTGTCCGATTTTTTTTAAATTTGCTACTTAAGCGTTTTAGGTGATGTATCCCAAATAAATTTTTGAATCGTGTTTTTAGCCCCAAAATTATCGGTTCTTGCCATAAAATTTTTTCTACCATCTTAATTATCTCGAAAACGGCTTTAAACGATTTTAATAAAACAAAAAAAAAAATTGTGTGCACTACCTTAGATATGTATAGTCTAGATTTTAGTCGATTTTTTTTCTAGTAAATATTTTGTTATTCCAGCTTTGTATATAGGAGTTCCTACGAATTATAAGTAATACTGCATATCAAAATTTTGGAAATTTCTTTTTGGATTTCTGAAAAAAAAAAAAATTTTTTTTGATATTTTTTTTAATATTTCGAAAACGGGAGTTTGATTTCTTTGAAATTTTGCCTTGTGAATTTTTTATTAAATATTTAAAATTGCCATACCAATTATTTTTTTAGACAAAAATTTAAAAAATTTTGTATATAAAAAAATTAAGTTTTGTATACGATGTGAACGAACCTTAGCGTAAGTACATGCAATCCAGTCGTGCATTTTATTCATTTAGTGAAAAGATCGTTTTCAAATAGTATTCAAGATAGTGTCAAGAACCTACTAAATACAAAGTTTCGAAGAAATCGTTTGAGCTGTTTTCGAAATGTTGAGCTTCTAAAAAGAATAGTTTTTTTTAATTTCATAAAAAAAAGTTTTTGATACACTTTTCCAGAAAATCGAAAACCACAAAATTACTAAATGTCCCAATAACCAATTTTTCAACAAAAAAAAAAAACTACCAAAAGTACGTACCATTTGAAAAAATCCATCCACCTGTTTAGGGTGTAAGTTGACGAACCATTTTGTTCCTAAAAATGTTTTAAAAATTTTATGAATAAAAAACAGACGATTTTTAAATTTTTGTTTTCATATACCTTTTTCTATGTGTTCAAGACCAATGCATCTTTTCACTTACTACATGTCCCTCAAGTTCTAAATAGATCTGTTTTCTAATATTTTTGAAAAATAAATTTTGAGTAGCTAATTAAAAATGCAAAATGTATTTTGAAAAGATCGTTTTCAAATAGTATTCAAGATAGTGTCAAGAACCTACTAAATACAAAGTTTCGAAGAAATCGTTTGAGCTGTTTTCGAAATGTTGAGCTTCTAAAAAGAATAGTTTTTTTTAATTTTATAAAAAAAAGTTTTTGATACACTTTTCCAGAAAATCGAAAACCACAAAATTACTAAATGTCCCAATAACCAATTTTTCAACAAAAAAAAAAAACTACCAAAAGTACGTACCATTTGAAAAAATCCATCCACCTGTTTAGGGTGTAAGTTGACGAACCATTTTGTTCCTAAAAATGTTTTAAAAATTTTATGAATAAAAAACAGACGATTTTTAAATTTTTGTTTTCATATACCTTTTTCTATGTGTTCAAGACCAATGCATCTTTTCACTTACTACATGTCCCTCAAGTTCTAAATAGATCTGTTTTCCAATATTTTTGAAAAATAAATTTTGAGTAGCTAATTAAAAATGCAAAATGTATTTTGAAAATGGATGGACCATATTTTTTTTTAATTAAATTAAATTCTTTAAATTGGTATACCAACATTTTATTTTCTAGAAAAAAAAAATTAAGAAATTTTGTAAGCTTATAGAAAAGTAATTAAGAAACGACTTTAAAAATATATTAAGCCATTTCTATAGGGTCCACCAAATAACTTTTTTTTTTGAAAATGGGTGCAAAACATCGAGTGTAGCTTCGGCTGTATGGCACATATCGCCGTCCTGTTGAAACCAAATATTGCCAATATCCTCCTTTTCAATTTTTGTGAACAAAAATTCGTTGAACATGGCCAGATGACGATCGCCATTGACTGTAACGGTCACTCCTTGCTCATTTTCGAATTATGCCTCTAGACCAAACTCCGCACCAAACAGTTGGGTGTATCGGCTTTTCAATGTATGCGTGCGGGTTTTCTGTGCCCCAAATGCGACAATTTTGCTTGTTACATACCCGTCAAGATCAAAATGAGCTTCATCTGAAAAGATGATTTTTTGGCAAAATCAGCATCTTCTCTAATTTGATCGCAGGCCCATTTAGCGAGCGTTGTTCAAGCGTATACACAACCATATTCGTACAGTGGAAGGATAAAACTAATTATCTGTCAAATCAGACATGAGCTAAGTGTTACCATTCACGAAATAAGCACTAGTTGAAAAAAAACGTTAGATGGACGACCCCTTACAAGGAATTTTGTGCTTATACGGTGTGATCGAACATAAAATCAAGTATACATGGAATCCGGACTTGAGTTTTATGGATGTACATATATTTTATGTTGTCGTGAATTTTAAAAAAGGATTAATAACTGGCTGACCCAACCGACGTTTCCGTGCCCAAATTTTAATAAGTATATATTTGTCGTTTTGTGAGATAATAACAAGTTATTGAATATAAGAATTACTTATGCTGTTCATTTAAATATGTAGTTCGTACTTATAGTTAGTACTTAAGTTCATACAAAAATCTTTAAGAAAAAAGCACCTTAAATTTTTTGCCAATTTCTCTTATTTGTGAGCAACTTTTGCAATGTTCCTCAGAGTACTGCAAACATTGAAAAAAATTAGCCATGAAGTGCAGCCATGGGTTATATATGCGGTTTCAAATGAACAACCTTACATATTTTTGTTATAGAACAGTGCGGCGGCAGAAAATGTCTAAACAATGTACTCACCCCAAATAAAATATCACCAGGCATTTATTTTATTTTGAGCAACACTATAATTTCCCTGATAAAAACACAAAATAGTAATATGTACACAAAATAACTTTGTGTGTACATTTACTTTTGTGTTTCCTCCCTAATTAATGGCAGGAAAACCCCTCTAATTAATTTAATTACTTGTAGCCTTAATAAATTAACTTTGATTCATGTCTTTCATCACTTGTATACATTTATTATGTTGCCACTTCGTCTTCTTCTTCAATGTCCAACATCAAAAAATTATTTTTCTCTCTTTTTATATTCCTGAAAAACAAACAAGTAACAAGTTTTTGCAATTGAATAAAAATAAAAGAAAACTTAAAGAAAAATATTCTTTTGACTTTTTTTGCAGTCTAAATAAAATATAAAAAAAAAACTATCCTTGGTCAACGCATCTAAAGAAGAACCCTGGACATAATAAGTTGACATCATTCCAACGTGCAAGATAACAAGATTTACAAGTTCAATGTCATCGCATAAATAAGAGACTGCTCTCGTTTTATCTGTTTTTCTTTTGATTTTGTTTTATTTTTGTATTATTTATTTATATTTTTATTCCATGTTGCATTACAACTCGAAAGTTTAGAACTTCACAAGGATCTTTTCGTATACACACTCAAAGAAAAGTTTTGAAGTAAGTAAAAAATGGTCAGCATTTTAGATGCATAAAATTGAATTAAAAAAACTTAAGAGGGTTCTGGATATTTCATGGGATACAACTTCAAACTCAGACTGTATTAGGGGAGCTTTTAGTTTTCTTGTGTTTAATGAAATACGAACACTATAAATTAAGTTAGTGATTCCGAGACTTTTAATTTTAGTATTAGTAATTACTTTCAAATTTGCAACCAGAATTTTCCTTGAAAGTTTGAAACTTAAACGTATGTATGTATTTTATAAATTTCATTAAAATTCTAATCATGAAATTTTCTTAAGATTATCGAAATTGTGTTTTCAGAAAACATTCCAACATTTAGGTAATTGAAAGGAAATACGCACGTACAGTGGGATCGATATGAAAACACAAGCGCTAATAATTGGCATGAAATTCTTATTCAAATAAATCCAGAGTAGAGTTGCGGGTAAATATAACGACGTGGATTTACAATATTGTGTAAAAACGAAACTATTCGTTGGAACAGTACCACACTCTTTTATATAACGTGAAGTATTTATAAGTATTTTTTGAACGATGCTTGTTAGGGCATTGTGGAATTCGAGTTACGTCTATTGCTGACAATTTCTACGGTTAGAAAATTTGCAATTTAAAGCGCAAAATCCCAGCAAATGTTGAATCAGCTATCAAGAAACACGTGTTTTTTTTTCAAGTTTATCCCTTTTACTACAGTACAACACGGATGTAAGAAACTATGAAATTCCAAATACTTTCTATCTTATATCCGAGTTTTTCATATATCCAAACATCGGATATAAGAAAGTAAATTGATTTTAAAAAAACTTTGGACAAAGGAAAATATTTTGTACGTGTACCTACAACATTTCATGAAAAAGAAGTAGGCCATACATATGCATAATGAATTGTATGTTCATATAAAACCTCATCTATAATATTTTTTTAAGATACAAAATATTGCAATAAAGTAACAAAAATATACACTTCTTCAACAAGTAGATACAAAAATAAAATAAATAAATCTACTGTTCAAAAAAAAATATTGTGAGCTTATGCAATTATGGTTGATAAATATCAACATTACAGGTAGTAATCTTTCTTTAAACAACCATCATCGAGACACAACCAGCAAAAAGTCAAAAGAAAATGTCTGAATCACATTTGTTTACATTGTTGTATTTTTAAATTTCACTTTCTCTCCATGAATAGATGTGAAATCTAACAACAATATGTGGTGTAGTTAAACTACGACCAAATGCAAAAATATCAGTTTTATCCTACACACATGCAAAAATATCAGTTTCATAAAGGTAATACCTTGTAGGCAAACACAAATAGATGCCGAAAATTCCCATCTTCGTATTAATCATCTGTGGTCAGAATATTCGTGGCCTTCCAATTTTCAGCTGTTAAAGTGGGAACTTGTAATGAAGGTCTTAACACATAGATGCATATACAAAAGGTTTTGGCACATGTAAATTTCTTATGAGCGTACTTTTTTGTTCTTAAAAAATCTTTTTAAAAGCAGTGTTTTTCTTATAAACGAGTTTCTTATAAACGATTAATTTCGATAGAAATATAAAGAAAAAAGTCACGGCGTTTCTTATAAGCGAGTTTTTCTTATATGAGTGTTTCTTTTATCCGTAAGGAACTGTACTTCAGTTGGTCCACTGTCTTGATTTTCCCCAAAATTCAAGTATATTTGTGTGAATGAACTTAGTGAAATATTATTCTATGCTTTCTATTAAAATGCGATCCGATTTAATGTTAGTGGGACATCGAGATATTAAAATTTAGAAGTTTAACGTCAAGAGTTACGCCTCGGCCTCGGAATGCCGATTTTATCAGTTATCAGAATAAACTCAATACTTAAAAAATAGTGAGCGTCGGCAGTTAAATTGAAATCACTTAAGCATTCCTTAAATGATTGATTAAACGTTTTCAGAGCCTCAACTAGAATCTGCCATTTTATATGTGAGATTTCAGAGTTGTTTCCGAAAGGATCCTAGTACACTTCCACTGAGAATTTTCTAGAGTTCTGGCACTGTTGCTAAATAATGTTGAAACATTTTTGAAAAACTCCAACCAAAGTTGAAAACCTATTAGATTTAATTTTACAAATTTTTTTCGTAGAAAAAGGGACACTTGTTTGAAATTTCTGAGCTGTGATAGATGGAGATAAACTAAAATTGCAATGAAAACTCCATTTTTGGATTTAAAAAAATGTATAGATTCCCAAATAGATGTTGGACGAGGAGGAATTCCACTCTTTCCCCGCCCCTCTTGACTATGGCTGCTCACTAGGTATTGTGGTATATTTTAGGATCTTTTAAAATAAACGGGTTATCCATTTTGCGGTTTTAAAAGTAAACGTAAATAAAACACATATAAAATATTTTTTTTCATGATATTTCTTTTTTAATTATAAAGTTTGAACGTTGACATTATGTGTGAAACACTACATCATTTAAATGACCACCACGCGAATTGTTGCAAGCATCGATTCTTTTGAGGTAATTTTCGACAACTTCTTGACATATATTGGGCGGTATCTCAGCCATAACTTGACGAATGTTGGTTTTCAAGGGCCAGTAAAAGTCTCTTGCAATAAAGACATATTCGCTCGAGTTGTATGGCATGTGGCGCCGTCTTGTTGTAACTACATATTCTCCAAGTCGTATTCTTCAATAGCAGGCAAAAAAGTCGGTTATCATATGACAATAACGCTCCGAATTGACGGTGACAGTCGTTCCATCGTCGTTTTCGAAGAAGTAAGGTCCAATCACACCTCCGGACCAAAGAGCGCCCCAAACAGTGACTTTTTGTGGATGTGATGTCCTCTCTTCAATTACTTGAGGATTCTCAGAACCCCAAATACGACAATTTTGTTTATTAGCATCACCGAGTGAGTAATGTGCTTCGTCGCTGAAGAAAATTTTGTTCGAAAAATCACCGTCTACCGCCTGTTGTTCAAGCACCCATTCGACGTATCTACGACGTTGTGAATGATCGCCTGGATTCAGTTGTTTTGTGAGCTGTACTTTATATGGATGTAGGTGTAGATCCAAATGCAAAATACGCCATAATGTGCCGTAAGACAGTCCTTATTCTTGAGAACGACGAGGAATCGAAACATTCGGTTCTTCGGCAACACTTTCACTTACAGCAGCGATATTTTTAGTGGTACGAGCGAAACGATGATACACAGGCCTTAAAATATCTGTAACCAATCTAGTTCAAATTTCTTCACAATTTTGCCAATTACTTGCGTATTTGGATGATTATGATAACCATAATCTCATAGTTTATATAGTTTGACAGATGTCAAATTCCAGCCACATACTTTTGAAACCGCATAATGGATAACTCTTATATTGTATATGAAATTTCATTCTAGTTTTTGATAATATAGTTGAATTTATATTTCTCCAAAAATGTAGTCGACATTATATGCACCCATATTAGAAAGAAACTTAATTAAAATTCGGACATGCGACATAAACTATTCAAATTTATCCCTTAATTGGCTCTCCTTATGATGTTATATATTATCGCATGTTATTAAGTCTGACCTCATCAGTCTATTTTAAGATACAGATGGTGTACTTCAAGGTAGTCACTTAGGTCCCATTCTTTTTATCCTCACTATTAACTATATCAAAATGCTGATTTCACATTTTTTTTTCAATGCAAATTCGTGGTTTAGCGACTCTTTTCGCACAAAAATCAATTTCGACAATATTTTAGTTTGTTGCCATTAAATTTGCATAACGTGGCTAAATAACAATCAATAACTTTTTAGCATAAATTCGCCAAATTTCCTTTTAACGTCTGTAATGCTTGCATGACCAAATCATTTCGTTTCCATCATGGAGTCAATTCGAGTTTTGACTCTGAATTATATGGCCGAGAACTTATTTTTTAAAACATTTAGGTCAAATTATTTTTTAAACCAACTCAGATTTCTGGTTTTTCAAGGACTTTCCAACACAAGCGATTGCTCTACAACATAATATCCAAGATCCTTATTATTATTCTATCTAGAGTCAACAACATTTAAGGCACTGGTTTGATTTGTCCTTCGAGGATTTCTTGGAATAATTCTTTGATCTGACCCCTCGCCCTCAATATATACAGTTAACTTAGCTGCAATTGCTCGAAAAACGAAAAGTATTGACGCACTTATGTAGAATTCAAACCAAAGTGAGGTAAAACGTCAAACCAAAATGCAGCTGATAGGATCAGTATATTTTCAAGATATTGCGGGTTGTAGAAATATCATTTGGGATACAAAGGATTCCATTTCGACACTTCACATTTTGCCTTTTTTTTTCAAGTAAAAATTCAGAGAGGGCTAACTAACTAAGTTACGAGTATTAAGAAGCCCAGGTTGACCATTTACTGACACTTGAGTTTGAGTTGGTTACGTAGGCCAAAGTTGTAAATTTCCAGGTTTTCAGACACTCTGGTAAATTTTAAAACAATTTACTGCAATAAGTTTGTGGACTTTTCTCTCAGTATATTTAAGAAAAATAAAAATAATTTATCATTTTATATCAACTTGTGGTGTGTATAGTTGGTGCAGACAGTGAAGTTAAGATACAACTCTTACGAGCCCAATCAGAATGCTGATATTAAGTTATGCATTTTAGAGAAAAAATGTACACAACTGTTTTTTATTTTTTTTTTTTTTTTTTTTAAGAAATGCTTACTTATTTTTTTTGTTGTTGTTTTGTTTTTAAGCATAACTTTAACTGACTGTAAATAATGAGATTTAATTTTTTATATGACAGCTGCAACGTTCCCACATGAGATAAGCACATTAGTGTAATTATGCATTCTGTCCAAATGAGCCACAAGCAACCCACACTTAGCAGAATCTACATATATAGCTGTAAGTAAAAGTGCCTACGTGATTTGCCAACTTGACTGACAGAACGGTCATTTTAGCAGCCAGAAGAATTAATGATTTCATTATATCTCACATGATGGAGCCGCACTACAGGATGATTTAAATACTACAATATACAAGTTCACCAGCATAGTCAGATAGGCTTTCCATCCTCTGTCTGTCCATTTTGGCAGATGAGATTCTCTAATAGACATATTTTTCTGTAGTTTGTATTTATGTATGTTTTTCGTATGATATATACATATACTTTATAAATACGCCACATAGTGAGTGACCATCAAATTGTTAATATCGTATATGTTTTGTTAAAAGCTACGTTGTCCCATTCGTCATTATTTAATTATTCGCGTCAACATTAATGTTAAACGCACATATACAGTAGGACCCCCTTAACTCGAACTAACAATCACGAAGGTTTTCGAATTAATGTGATAATTTTTCGCAGCTAATAATATTTGAAATGGAAAGAGCAACATAAATTCATTTTTAAAAGAATGCATATATTTCTTAGAGGAGCTTAAAAGATAAAATGAAGTTAACAGTTTCTTGAAGAAATTTAACATTTGGATTTGGTATATTTGTTAGAATGTCTTAAGTTATACATACACTACCATATACTACTTAGAATTTTGAACCAAAAATAGAAGCAGAGCCGCCATATTAAAGAAGGAATACAGCAGATTATACTCATAGAAGTACGTTCTGTCTGTTATTTTTATTTGCCATTAGGTACTATAGGGCAAGTTTGGTATTTGGAAAAAAAAAATCGAACTCGAGATTTTAATCAAAGTTGACATTATGATGATAGAGAACACCAACAAAGTGGGCCCGGCAATTCCGTCTGTCTATCTGTCTGTAAAATAATGTACAGCCTAAACGGCTCAACCGATTTTGTTCAAACTTGGTGTTTAGGCGTTTTAGGTGATTGTCCGAAATAGATTTTTGAATCGTTGTTTTAGACCCAAAAATGACGGTACTTTCCATACAAATTTTTCTACCATCTTAATTATCTCGAAAACGGCTCTAACGATTTTGATAACAATTGGTGTGTGAGCATGGTCTACATTGGCCAAAAAAATTGTAAAATATTGTGTTATTAACGGTACCTGCCAAAACAACCATTTTATTGATTTTGACTATGGGTGTGGCCGTGGCGCGATAGTTGTGTGTTCGCCTGTGAACCTCATGGTCACAGGTTCGATCCCTGCCGTAGTCTATGTCTTCTTATTTTTTCATTAAAAACCAATTCTAAAAATAAATGTCATACATTGAGTTGCTGGTTTACTCATTACATGCTGTTTAGGCATAAAAGTAACAACATGTGATTGAGTAAAACTAGTATACTGATAAAATATGTCAAAGAATAAAAAAAATTAATGCGAATTATAAGGGACATAGATAAAACATGGAAATTTCTCCACATTAGTTCAGCCGCCATTTCTGGAGATAAGATCTGAGACAACAACCACCTACAGTCTCCGAATATCGCGCCACACATCTTTCCTATCATTCTTGCTCTTCCTAAACCTCACCCTCACGCCCGCGCTGTGTTGAAACATTTAAAGGGTATTCATAATCCCTTGAGCGCGAGTAGATTATAAAAAAAAACTCTTAAAAACGGTTCAAAGGATTTCAATTAAAATTTTTATACAGGATCTGCTTCGAGTTCTAAATAATACTGCATTTAAAATATTTTGAAAAATTGTTTTCTTTTCGGATTTTTGAAAAAAAGTTTTTTTTTTTTTGAAAATTCAATATTTCTAAAACGGGTGGACGATTTTTTCTGAAATTTTGTTTTTAAGTTTACTTTATTAAATATTTAAAATGCTCATACCATTATTTTTTTAGAAAAAAAATTTGAATTTTTATATATAATAAATTTAGTGAAAAACGACTTTAAAAATACATTTAGCCCTTTCTATTAAGAATATTTTGCATATTATATAATAGAACATAGGAGTAAGTACGTCCGATCCAGTCGTGCATTTTATTTTTTTTATTTCCTGGCCAATTGGTGATTTTATTAATTTGGGACAAATATTTCTGACCGTGAGTAAAAAAACAATAAAATATATAGTAAAATAATATCACAAATAAAAATAAATCTTTCACACAGTCTCGAATTTCTTCATTGCCAAAAAATTAATTTTCTATAGTAATTTCGCTTTAAACCGTGCCAATGTAAATTCATGAGCATCTTTTTTACGAAGTTATTGGAAAAGATAGTTGAATGTAGTTAATCATGCTCTAGTCATATAGCATAGTATCTTTTTGGTTGTCCGACTTGATACATTTCTCAATATTCGGGTTGGGGGTGAAGTTTTGGTTTTCAAAATTCTATATTCGAAAATTTTGTTTTTGAAAGTTCTATAAGCTGTAGATATGTATATTTTAAGAGAAATCAATTTGAAAATATATGTATGGATCACACGTACTTGACCTTTTAAGGGTCGGCTTTTCAGTATCCAGATAAACATCCAGTAAGTTGCCAGAGGAATAAACTTACTTGACTGTTAAGCAACCGGCTAACAGCATCGAATTTTTCAATAAAAAAAAACAATCTATTGAATAATTTAATTTGAATGTCACTTTTACGAGTATTTCGAGTATCGAACTTTTCATAGAAATTAATTTTTGTTTAACGTTTACTTTAAAGCAATAATTTTTCAAAGTGTTTTTGACATCAAAAATAGCTATTTATTTTATTCCTCAGTTAAATCCTTATTCCGTTCTTAAATGAGCAGATAACTTTATTCGTAGAATAAGTTGTATTTGACTGTTGAAAAACTGATCATTGCTCTATCTGGAGAATAATTTCGAACTGACTGCTTAACTGACTATTGAAAAATTGGCCCTTAGTAGACATAACTTAATATATTTTTAAATTCATACTTAATAATAAAAACAAAACTATTTTCAAAAATGTTGGTAAGCAGTATCACTTCGAATTTCAACGATATCATATAGAAATTTTTTACAGAAATCCGAAGCCGGCTAATAAGAAAATCTAAAATAAGAAATTTCAAAAAAATTCAGGGACTGGTTTTGGAAAAATCAATTTTTCAAAAAAAAAATAATTATTTATTTTTTAAAAATCGAAAAACTTTTTTCCTTGGAAAATTTGAAAATATAGTATTCTTAACTATTCAAGATAATGTCAAAAATGTACCAAATACGAAGTTTAAAATAATTGATTGATTCATTTTCGAAATTTTGGGTTTTCAAAAATAAAAAGTTTTTTCTTTTATTTCAAAAATAAAAATTGAAAAATTTTGGCTCACGATAGCTTTTTAGGAGATTCTGCATGAAAAATTTCGAAACAATAAAATGGACCGTTTTTCAGAAAATCAAAAACCAAAAATTTGGTTCTTCTAGAGGTCCAAAAAAAAACCCATTTTTTCCAAAAATAAATGCAAGTAAGTACTTTTCCCTTCATTAATGAACTGATTTTTTTTATAAAAATCGTTGGAACTGTTTTTAAGAAAAATGAGATTAAACCATTTGACCAAAAATAATGTATATGGTAGGTAGGTACCCTCATCCTCCGCCTTAAGAAAAATGTAAACATCCTGTGGGCATATTACCGAAAAAAAATGTACCAAGTTTGAAGCAAATCCATTAGGTTTTATTCTCGATGACAGACAGACAGGCAGATGAAATTGCGGGACCCACTTTTTGTCATCGCTATCATGGCAATGTCAATCTCAAAATCGATTTTTTTTTTTGTCAAGAAACCATACCTTACCTTTATATCAATATAATTAAGATTCACAATCAATATTTAGCAACAAGAAATTGTGTAGCAGCTACAGTTACTTTTGGAAACAAAACAAAAATTGGGCTGTCAAGTTTGATTTATATTCCGATTTTGTTTCCAAAAGTACAACATATATCACAAGTTGTTCGAATGACCGAGGTCCTACTGTAATGTATATATTTTACTGTATCAATTTCTGAAAGGAATTAGGAATTGTCACTCATGTATATCTGATGAACTTTTAATGGGCTTTTGCAGATTGTATTAGCTCATCTATCATTGGGTATTTATGTACTTCAAAACTTGCAGTTAGTGTTGCATTATAGATTAAAAAGTTTTGTTTTTTTTTTTAATAAAGTCCTTTTGATGCTTGATTAAAATATCAAATCAGAAAGTCCTTTCAGCAGTTTGTCACAGGATTTTTTTTGGAAATAATAAATTCATAATTTCGCCAGCCACTCGTGCTTTTACGATACCAACAAAAATGTTTATAACACTTTCGTCTTTTTAAATGAACGAAATCAAAGTAACATCAAAATGGCTTAAATTTTCTATGGAATATTTATTGTCTGTTCTTAAATCTCTTTAGCAAAGTCGTAAAGGGAAATCTTTTGTACTTGAAGCTTTAAAAACTTCTTGGTGATTTATTTGTTACAAAGTGGTTAATATCAATTTCTTCAACAATCACAAACAAGTATTTTGTAACTCTCTTGAGATTTCCATCCAAATTTCTTGTGAATAGTTATGCATATCTAAATATTAGGTGCTTGCTGACAAATTTCATAATTCCACATTCTACGAGTATTCCTTGGTTCCTCGTAATTTAATTTCAATTTTTCGCTTAAAAGTATATTCGAATGTTATCAGTTTAAGGTTTCACTTACGTAGTCGAACAATTTTTCTAAGCAGAATATATAAAATCCCTCATTCTGGATGCGAACTAATGTACATCACATTCTTATTTGCGATATACAATGTAGGTAGGATAGACTGGGTACGGTTGAGACAATTTTTGCTTATATCGTCAATAATATTGATTTCTGTAAGCCGAGCGATGAAGAAGATATGTTCAATGAAAAAGCGGGTTTCCTTCTTCAATTAGGGTATGTCTTTTTAGTGTTCGGTGCATTAATTTTTTAAAACATGGAATTAAAAAAATCGCTTTGGTTTCAACCGTACCCATACCAGGGGTGGTTGAAACAACGATAGGTGTCAATTGACAGACATGGAAATAATAAACATAAACTAGTGTTAAACACGTTAAATTAATTCTTCTTTTAATTTTAAGTATTAATAAGACAATGTTTGACAATACTCATTATATATTGCGGTCTTCAAATTTATATTTAATAATAATTCATGTAAGACAAATTTAAAAAAACTACAGTATTTTAAAACAAAACAAAACGAAAATAAATAAAAAATCCACATCTTTACAAAACAAAACAAACTTAACGAAAATAATTTTAAGATAAATCGAAAGGAAACCTTCCTTCAAACATAATTTTTCACAAAAAATAATACATTAATCGGAATATTCTGAATCGCAATTGTGGCAAGCATATGAGTTTCCACTTTCTATGCACTCTTCGTGAGCCAACAGTTTACAGACTTTGCATTGTATCCACTTTCCTAAAAATCTGCTTTCTGAATAGCCTCTCCTCTTCTTCAGATGATGATAAATCCTGCCGTTTAGGTTTTCTTCCTTTTGCCGTATTTCTTTTCTTTTTCTCGCCATCTAATCTTTCTTTTTGTTGTTTAGCTTTTTGTTTAGGCCAAAGTATATATCAGCACATAGAAGATGAGAGTTCCCGCTCTTGCTCCTCCGTCAAAATTCTGTTGTATGCTAACAGGGTGTCCCATAAATCAAAGTCAAGTGGATACAGGGCAGTTCTTACCTGTTTTGGGAAAAGTAATAAAAAAAAATATTTAGAAAAGTTATGAAAATCAATAACCTAGGGAGGCAACATTTTTAAGTACTGTGGTCACAAATTTCCAAATTTTGGAGTCTTTTTATTTTTTACTTAATTCTAAATAAGCAAGCTATTAATTCCAATCAGAAATCCAAAAATAAATGTTGACAATTTCTTTGGTTGAAAAAAAAATTCTAACCTAAGAATAGAAACACCCGAATAGAAACACCAACAAATTTGGCCTAGGGTATTGATATTCATTATTTTTCTAAATACTTTGCTCAACACAGGTATAAACTACCCTATCAACTTGTACCCGCATGACGTTGACTTACAGGACACCCTGTCTACCCTTGGTTTGATTTTCTCCCTCATCAGAAGCATCTCGCTTTCGTATGTATCTATGAAGCGAACAGTAATTTACACCATGCTTCTCCGCCACATTTCGCAACGAATCGCATGCTTTGACATCAGCATAGGCATCTGGAAAGCAAGAAAACTAAATAAAGATTTTGTTTAAACCGTATCCAGAAAAAATGTTTCAACCGTCCCCAACCTCACTAAAATGTATATAATTATGGTCACATTAACAACATGTTTCTACACTCTTGGTTTCAAACACAAACATATACTCAATACTCTAACATTAATAGAAACACAGTTATAGAAAAAACAAACCGCACAAAAATACCTACTTTTGGTTATCTATATACAAAAAGTGCTCCTTAAAGCAACTGCAACTTTCAACGTACTAAGCAAGATTGACTATTGCTCGAATATGTTTTCGCTTCGATTGCCCCTTAGAAACATTCGCGTACCGTCTACTATTCCTGGAATATTTGTGCTGTTTCAACCGTCATTTATTTCTACCGTACCCATACTACCCTACTAGCTATAGAGCAAGTTTCACATTTGGAAGAAAATCGAAGTCGATATTTTAATCAAAATTGACATTACGATGGTAGAGAACACCAAAAAAGTGGGTCCCACAATTCCGTCTGTCTGTCAGTCTGTACAACTCACTACAGCCTAAACGGCTCAAGTGATTTTCTTCAAACTTGGTATTTTATTTATGCGTTTTAGGTGATTGTCTAAATTAGATTTTTAAATCGTTTTTTTAGGTCCAAAATTAACGGTACCTGCCACACACTTTTTTTCTACCATCTTAATTATCTCGAAAACGGCTCTAACGATTTTCATAAAAAAAAGGGTGTGCACTATTTTAGATATACGCTACATTTTGGTCAAAATTTGTTTCTAATATTTTGTTATTAACGGTACATGCCATACAACAATTGTTTTTTGATTTTGAAATTTCTCATAAATAGTTTAACGGATTTCGAGGGACCTTCTTCGAGTTATTCTAATACTGCCTACCAAAACTTTCGAAAAATATTTAGTTTGGATTTTTGAACAAATATTTTTTTTTTGTAATTCAATATTTTGAAAACGGGTATATGATTTTTTTTTTGTTAATTTTGGATTTAAGTAAAAACTTACTTTTTAAAATATATTTAGATTCTTAATAGAAACCTTTTGCATACGATGTGACCGAATATAAAAGCAAGCTCGTGAGATCCAATCGTGCATTTTATTTCCTTCTGTTCTTGCGACTTTCAATTTGTTGGACCTTTCAAAATTCAACACTTGGGTTTTAACTTTTTTGGAAACCATCGGCAGTGACTCAAAAATTATTTTTAAACAAAACACTATAAAAAGAAAAAGTTTAACAGAATAAAATCATATGATATTTATGGCGAATTTATGTCACTCAGAATTTAATAATTATACCTTGAAATCGCATTGACCAGAATATCCACATTAGCGTTCGCTTTATGGCGCGGCGTCCTGTTGGGGCCTCATTATGATTATAGGGTGTCATCCTTGGCAAGTCAATTTCACTTCTCATTGATTAAATAAAAACTCCAGTTCGCTAAATATAAATAATTATTATTCTTTGCGTTGAGAAAAAAAAATGTGATTACAAATGATTGTAACCTTCATACTGGCCAGGGCATAGGATTTATAGAGAAAATTGTAGAATGTTTCCCTCCCGCAAAACTTCGACAATGATCGATTTTTATTCTATTTTAGTTAGCTACTTTTTCTACTATTGCAAAATTTAAGACTATTAATTTATGTGTTACCTAGAGTTGTAGAATTTTCAATAATTTCATGTCAAGTTGTTAGTACAGGGTGTTTTTTTCTTAGTAGCATGAGAAGTTTTGATGATTGTTGTCTATGGTTTGACAGTTGAGATTGTCAGTATGGTTTAGCAATTCATGATGAATCGTTAAAGGCTGGAGCAATGCTTTCAAATTGTAGAAATTTAATTTTGAATAAAATAAACCTGTTTGCGAAGTTCATGTGTTTAGTGATGAAACTGATTTCTGGTTAAATGGCTTCGTCAATAAGCCGAATTGCAAGATATGCAGCGAAGATAATCCTCAAGCCATTAACGAATCGCCATTACGCATCCATTAAAATTGACTATTTTATGCAGCTTACACGCTGGCGACATAATCGGTTCTAATTTCTTTAGAAATGTGGATGAGGAATTTGCCGTTACGGTGAATGGCGAGCGCTATCGAGCCATGTTGACTGATTTTTTGATTTCCAAAAATAAATAAGGTAGGCATCCACGACTTTCGGTTCCAACAAAACGCGCAAATGTCAATACAACGCGCTTAACTATAAATGTATTGCAAAATCAATTTGGTGACAGTTTTATTTCCAGAAGAGGTCCTGTTAACAAGCCCCTCGTTCGATTTAAAACCTCTCGACCATATTTTATGGGGCTTTGTTAAGTCATTGGCTTATGCCGACACACAGCTAACTTCTGAAGTATTGGAAACCAATATTCAAGCCACCATTGATGGCATACGGGCAGATTTATTATAAAATGTAGTCAACAATTGCACTGATAGAATGGACTATGTAACTCCTATCCGTGGCGGACAATTGCCGATAATTAAATAAATTGCAAAATAAATACCATGAAATTATCTACCAGATTATAATAATAAAAAAAAATCATTCCAAGAACACTTCTTTGTTATATTTATTATTTAAAGTTCTCAAGCTCTTAAAAAAAACACCCGTTATATTGGTTCTAAGTTTACAGACATTTTTTCAGTATTCCGCACCTAGAATCACCAGATATTAGCCTGCTTAAAACTTTGTGCCATTTAGTGCAGAATATTTTGGTCCGTGATTTAGAAAACACACGTTTTGCGTATTCTATTCGCATACACTTCTTGATTTCAAAATCAGTTTTCGGAAAATGTTTCCATTAAGCTTTGAAATGTTATCTTTCAAACAATCACTGTAGGTATAAAATGACGGAAGGCGGACAACGTCAATCAAAAATCGACTCCTACCTGCAACAGTAGCTGTTGTTATAGCAACTTCGTGCGTCCACATTCTGCATTTCAGTATTGCATTTAACCATTCATACGCATATACATATGTATGAATGTGTTGGTATTGAAACAATTTTATCCTTCACAGTAAACCAAACTGATAGATTGTGTAAGGAATAATAAACATTGCAACGTGACAAGAATGTTGCTGACGTAATACCTGACTCTATCTATAAACTAAATTCTGTTGAATAAAACGTGAGGTGAGAGAAATGTTGCATATTTTTATTCAGATTTATGATACAACTGCAGAGTCATGAAAGCAATTAAATACTATTTTTAGCAGAACAAAAAATAAAATCGAAGTCTCTGGTAGGAAAAAAAACAATGAAATTCAATCATCCGTAAAACCCATATCAATGGTTTTGTTTGTATGGAGCAAAGTAATGTAGAGCTTTTTTACAAAAACTTACTGCCTAGACTGAATAATGTCAGTTGATTGGGTAATATTGTGAGTGGTCACAATATTAATCCTTGTTTGGATTTTTCGAATTCAAGCGGAGAAAGTAAAATAAATTGCACAACGCTCAGGCAAATTAAAAACTCATTTTTTAGGTAATGCCACACACAATGTTGAAGTAAATAAGATTCAAGTACATACAGGGTGGCGCACGAATCGTGCTGCAATAAAAAATTTAAATAACTTTTATTTTAATCGATGTATTTCATTAATTTTTTTTATTGGATTAAAAATTAAATTTTATTTAAAATAACTAATGGTTTTTAAAGATGATAGACCGCAAATTACCTCAACGCTTATCCACGCATATGCGGCACCTGATCAGAAAATTGTTCATTGCGGCCTGAAGGGTTGAAATTAGGATCGCCTCAATTATTGTCTTAATGGACTGCTTCAATTCAGTCAAATTCCTGGGTTTCATTGTGTACACTTCCTGCTTGACATAATCCCATCCCTTGGGGGCCAGCGGAAAGTGCAGTTTCTGGATATCAATTTGTTTGGGAATTTTCGTTGGAGCTCCACCATAACTTGTGTGGCTACGTGTGCACTTGCTCCATCTTGTTGAAGCCAAATCCTGCTGAAAGGGATACGTCTTCGGTGAAGTTCTGGGTAAAAAAAACTACTTCCTCCAATTCCAAAGGAAATATTTTCCTTTTCCCTACTCTCTTATAACAATCAAAAAAACTCCCAGGATTTATTTCCCTTTTCCCTTTCTCATATTCTAAACAAACTTTGAATATGGGAAAAAATACTAGGGAAAAGTAGACATTCCAATGACCATTTTTTCCATTTGGCACTGCTTTTTTTCGACAATTTTCTAGGAGAATTTAAGTTTTTTACTTTAGGTATGCAACTAAAATATAAGTAAGATTTTAATTAATTTGTTTAAACAAAAATAAGTAATTCTTAAAATTTATATACAAAAATTATTTGTCGTTTTTAATGGAGAGAAATTGTTCGGAACTGAATTTTTTTATAAGAAAAGGTATATACCGATACTGCCAAAGACCTATAACTATTTGTCTTTTCAACAACAAACATATAAACCACCATGTAATGCACAAGCCCGCCTCAAACTCTAGGACAAAGCAATAAAAGGCACTATAAAAAATATTTGACGGGTTTCCAGCTTTAAAACTTACGTTCTTCGTTGAAATATAAAGAAAAATATATTTTCGCCATACAAGTATAGTAAACAGTTAGTAATGTAATTTTGCTTACAAAAATTCTGTCAAATTTATTAAAAACAATGACATGTGAAATATTTCGAAAATACTACCGCCGCATTCAAATTCCTCACCCCCAATAAGACAACCGTGTCCCATAACTTTTTGATCTTAACCCATTCAAATACGATGCTGGCATAGTTTTTCAAAAATGGGGGCGGTAGGCGCTGAGCGAAACTCAGGGCGCCGAGAAGGTTAATCCGCCAATGGCTTAATTTAAAATTCGCTGAATATCTTGTTGAATGAATCTACTCAGCTTCTTATAACCTCAATTTTGAAGACAGTAATGTCTGCGTCCATTTGCTCATATCTCCATTATGTTTTCATAAGAAACCGGGGCAGATATTTCGTCCAGCTCTAGTTAGACGATATCCGAACTCTCTGATTTGAGCTGGGCACACTTCTGCTTTATTTCTTTCTCAGAACGTACATTTTTTTGAGGCATGCTTGTTCATCTATTGTTCATAATCTACTGCAAAGATGTTTCCTTCTAAGCTATCTCATTCTTTCTCGAGTGAGTAAAGTCATCTTAGCATTCCTAGAAGTTATTCATCAGTGAGAAATTGTGTTGTAAAAAATAAATAATCATTTTCATGAGTTATACATTTGTGCGTATCTAGATTGTAGTACTTGATTCTTCTATGCATCGTGTCTTGGTTGCAATTCGTCGTGTAGATTAGATTTAATTTTATTTTTCTCTGATGTTCAAATCGTTTACAATTTTTTGTTGTTGTTTTGATTATAAAAAATAAAATACTATAATAGGCTATGGTGTTACCGTCTGCCTGATTGACTTTTAAGCCTGATTTTTTGTTTGTTTAATTTAAACATAAAATGTATATATTAAAGTTATTTTCTAAAATAAAAGTAAAGCAATCATTTTGCGGACTTAAATAAATATAGATAATAAAATAATGAATTGCAAAATTAATCTTTAGTTTTTATATTTTAAACAGGATTTATAATATACATATATTTGAAATTAAATGAATCTTTAAGTTATATATACATAATTTGGGCTTTTAGCTTAGGGAAAACAAAATTAGAGGGACTTTTAGTTTAGTCAAAACAAAAAATAAGATACATTATGTAAGATACATATGTATTATTATATGACATTTTTGTGTTTTTAGTTTAGCTAAAACAGAAACATTTTCATAAGTGTTATAAAACATAGGAGTGAAACATGACATACTTTTGTAATATTGGTAATAATTTGCGAATTTTTAGATTTATGCGTATTCCGATATTAACAGGTTTCTATATTCTGATGCTGCTTGGAGATAATGATATAAGTTAGACCAATTTTCGCCGTTTAGTACGTTTTTTGTTTGTTCCATTGTCAAAGTTGTTTTTCCAAAATAGAGTATTCTTATTTCTTTGTATATAGGACAAATTGATAAGAAGTGAAAACAATCTTCTTTGGAATTAAGGTCACACAATTCGTCGTGTATTTATCAAACAATCGAACACTTTTTCTAATTTAATTCTTTTTTTTTCAAGTTTTATATCCCTACCCCTCCTCAAAACCTATTCTGTCTACGGATTAAAGTACACAAAATGCATTTTAGTCATAGGTAAATTTGATTGTTTGTTTTGATTCGAGTCATAGATGACGCTGATGAAATTATTAAACTCAGTGTGTGTGATAAAGTTATTCTCCTCTGTCTTCGTGATGGATGATGATTGTCGGATACAATGATTCATTTCCGTTTGTAATGTGGAAAGAATTTATATGTGTCATTCTTTGTCAGGTCTTTGAATAAATACATTTGTTTTTGTTTAAACATATTATTAAATTTGCTTTTTAAGTGTGAAGCCAAATAAAAATACGCAATGCAGCGGATAACAAATTTACAAGTTAAACAACAACAAATTGATAGTAGATATTGATAAATAACGCAGTAAAAATATTGCAAAGCTTTGTTCGCAGATTAATAAATCAGAATAGAACAGATTAGAACAAGTCCGTCAGATCAAGTTACAACCTTCGATTAAAAGTCAGTAATCGTCAAAATAAAAACAAGTTACTAAAAATTTGTTGATTTTTTCTTTTATCCAAAATTAAAAAAGAAAAATTTAATTAATAATTATTCCGACAAAAGCGGAGTCGATGAAGAAATATAATCAAAATAGAAAAAAAAATTGATAGTTCCTAGGATTCTGTTCTAGCATGATCCAGGTCTCCTAGTCTGTTCCACAATAAATTACTGAACATGAAAATTCTGTTCAGAAAAGTTAGGAACTACGTCAATGCGTCTAATGAGAGTTATTAAAGTGTAGATACAATGTTGGAAGCTTTGGAGTTGTAGGTTGGTCGGCTTTGTTTCACTTACGGGTTTGTTCGTAGTTAATTTAATTTATTGACAAATTGACGATTTTATTCTATTGGGTAAAATTTTTCGGGATGTAAATAAAATAAAAAATTAAATTAAATATTTTAATGCATAATTATAAAGAAAATAAAGTGTACGACTGGATCGAATGAACTTGCTCTTGTAGATTTTTTTTTTATAATAAACCCGCAATAAAGGAGTCTTGGCTACCCTTAATATAACAAGCACAGTGCTAGATTTAGGAAAATAGGGAAGGATTAAAAAGGAGATACCGATGTACATTGGTTTTGAAGTTCATAATATCAAAATGAGGGGGAAAAGTAGAGCCTGGTAAAGCATTCCACATACGTGTTGTACGACTAAATAAAGAAAGAAAATAAGATAATAACTTATGTAGCAACAATGTAGCTAAGCATTTACTCGGTTAATAGGTAGGCAGTCTAGATTACCAATATACGAAATATAATCAGGTAGAAATAAATGGATGGTACACATTATAAAATATTTTTATATTATAAAATTGATTTCATCCCTATTGAAAACTCTGGTATCATTGCTAAAGTGGCCAACATATTCTGCTCCTCAAGATATTTTTTTATTATGTCTGGTAATCCAACGGTTGCACTGACCGATGTAACCGGATCTGGTGTTCTCAACTTATTGAAGGGTGCCGGCTTAAAAACGCCTTCAACCAGATATTCCCTGAAATGTTTTGTTGCGCAAAAGGATGTTTTCTCCAAGAAAATCCTTGACGGCATAAAGCACATAATTTTTTCTTTTCGCTGGGATGTGGTTATCCATTGTTCCAAACACTATTCTTCTATAGCGGGCACAACAGATTGTGTACCAGGCATTGCTTTAACGAACTTAGAACTGAATCGAAATTATAAGTGTAGTTCTTTTTTAATAGTTTTAACTATAATATGCCTGTAAGATCTAAGGTCTTTCTAATGCAACCTGAATTGCACGGCACTAGTTAGGAGGAATAGAAAGATAGGAAAGAATTTTATTAGCAAAGTGTAGTTCGAGGAATATTATAAAATTTGGCTGCAGCTTTTTTGGACATCTCTTGTGTCCTGACAGCTTCGAGTGCTTTCTCAAGGTCCTTTTCGGTATTATTCTCAGTACATTTAAGCATTTTTCTAGCTAAACATTAATTTAAGAGAATAATATAATTTTTGACACTATAATATAAGTCCAACTATAGTCACAGTGTCAACGTTTGTACTCCTATAGAAGACAGTTATTAACACAGAGGTGTCAATTATAGGAATTGTTAAAATCTTACCACAATAGTTGACACCCCATTTTTATAAAAATATATATCAACAGAAAAACTATAAAAAAAACAAGGTAAATCCTCCTCCAGAGCATTATATTTCATTATAATAAACTAATATGACCAAGCTTATATTTAATATAATAAAATTATCTACTAACATGTTCGGATTCCTTAACGAAATACAGACTTTTTTTTCCACAAAATACAAAGTCGGGTAACAGTCATGTTTAGGTTTCGGAATTCACAATTAAACTGACTAGCTCCTAACTATATAAAACTAAAGAGTGAGAGAATAAGAAACAAGGAAGGATTTAAAAGAAATAGTTCTGGGAACCGTTCAGATTTGTACAAATGAAACGTTCTGTAAGAAGAGGGTGTCAATAGCTAGGCTGAAATTTTGCAGTGACCTATGACAGGTAGAGTTAATAACATTTTATTTAAAAAAATTAAACTAAAATGTAGAGTATAGTTGTGCACTGATTTGTTTGTATCAAAATCGTTAATTACCATTTTCTGATACAAATAAATTGTATGGTATGTACATTACATACACATATCACAAGTAAACATAAACCAGCAAACATTTTAATTCAGAAATGAACTATAATTAATTCATAAAAGTGAAGAAACCGGCCGAAAAAGAATTCACTTTTGATGCAATTTGAATCCTTTTACCTGGGCTCTTAGACACCGATTTGAATCATTGTAATGATTCATTTATGACCTGAAAATTCGTCATTTAAATGAACGTATATAAGGGCTCCATATATTCATTAAAATGGTTAACGCCTGAATCTTTTCTAAATCATAAAAAACAATTCCAATAAAATTCAATTAAGTGAAGGATTTCTAAGTATATACCTTCACTTTAATTAATCGTATAGGAATCATTTTTGCGATTCAGAAAAGGTTCAGGGATTAATCATTTAAAGGAATATATGGAACGCTTATATACGTTCATTTATTTGCAGAATTTTCAGATCATGAATGAACCATTAAATTGATTCAAATCGGTATCTAAGAGCCCAGGTAAAAGGATTCAAATTGCATCATAAGTGAGTTCATTATTTCTGATTCATTTATGATTGAATATTTCAGCGGTGAGCCTCTGGAACATTTTTTTTATTTGCCTCTTGTTTGGCTTTTATAGCTTCCAGGACTTCTTAATTGTTACACGATGCTATAATTAAAGAAATGATTTTTATATTTCTAAGAAAATTTAACACCATTTTTTACATACTTTTATGCTTTATCATTTGCTTTTTTATATATATTTTTTGTTAAGTAAGTAGATACACATTTACTATTAAAACACAAGCTGATGGTTATATACCTATCTAAACCGATCTTTGGAAAAACTTTTCCGAACTGATAATCGACTATGCAAACGAAACTTTTGTCATTACAATGACCCGTCATTATTACCCCTAAAAAGTAAAGTAAAAAGAAAAATAAAAGGATGAACAAAAAAGGATCTCCATATGAAGGATCCAACAACAAAATCTGAGTGTTGTTTTTTTTTGACACAGAATACATATCTCTTTGTGTCTCTCTGGTAAGAATTTGTAGGATCTTTGTATATATTCATAATTCATTAAAAAAAACTGAAGGTTTTCTGAACATTATTCTGAATCTGAACCTTCAGATAAATGTTTGCTGGGAAAAGACTTTTCCACACAAACAACAGATAACCAATATGTAATTCGCGCCAGCCGGTAGAACAGTTTTTTTTCTGCAAATTCTCTGCGCTTTAATTTAAGTACACATTTAGTATTTTATGTGTTGTTTGGATTTAACATGTTTATTTTCTTCAATTTCCTTCGGGATTGTTAATAAATACGATTAAATCTCAAAAATAATAAGCATCTAAAGATACAAGAGCTTATTGTTTGTGCATTTTATGTTTATAATTATTAAAGGCATGTTTTTTGTGCCTCAAGTTAATCCGCTCGTTTTATCTTCTAAGATAAATTGTTTAGTCAATTTAAAAATATATCGACCAATACCTACTTTAATGACAAACTTTACGTTTGAGTGAATAAAATTTAGAGAAACCTAATACTCATCCCATAATATCCCGTCCGATTAATTTTAATCTTTATTCATTTCCGGGAGATGAAGACCTAATATACTTTAATTCGATATCCGCATATATAATTTTATATCAAAAGACGAAAAAAGTATCTTTTATAGATTAATTTAATCTAACGGAATTTTACTCATTCATGATAATAAAGATTATTGTTAATAAACAATATCATTGAACTTTAAGTATCTAATAAATTTTTGGCAATAATCCAGCCTGATGACAACTCGCCGCTTCCGTCAGAAAATCACTTCACGCAATGCGTATCTAATTCTATATACACTAAAAGTATTCACAACCACACTCAGTTTTCACTATATTAAAATTCTCTTAAGCCGAGAGTGTGTGTCTATTACAAAATCGAATCTTGTTTGTTAACGTCTTTGCTATAACATCATCGGGCCGAATGGTGAGAAGAGTGGGTATGGTATATCAACATTTAAAAGCAATTCGGTACGTGCATTTGTATATTGAGCAGTGTTGCCATAATGTTTCAATATCACAGACACACTAGCTTGGGATAATTTCTTCAGTTTTAATAAATTGAATAATATAGGGATACATTAATTTAAATAACCATGTTTCACAAAGTTCGGCTTCTTTTCAGACTGAAATGCTTCAATTTATTATACGGACTTATGCAGGGCATATTAGGTCTTAAATCCAAATTAGAAAACAAAAAATAAGTAAAAGAACATATAATGTATTATAAAATTTACAACTGTCGAATTTTGTTCGTCACATAAATGGAAAACAAATCAATTGAATTAGCTTTAATTTCAATAATTTTGCTAGCTTTGAAGAATTTTGTTGCGTTTACATGACACAATTTTTTTCATTAAGTAAGTGTCAATCATATTTTAGGCATTGTTTGCAAATAAAAGTGATCGTAAAGGACACATAATGTGCCCCTGACTGACAGATTTCTTATTACATTAGACGATTGTTATTTTTACTTGCGATTTTAGGTACTATAAGGCAAGTTATGCATTCGTCGAAAAAAGTTTTGAGATAACAATCAAACATGATATTACGATGATAGCGAATACAAAAAAGATGGTCTAAAACTTCTGTCCGTCTGTATGTTTGTCTGTCAGTCTGTCAGTCAGTCTGAGATAAAATTAGTTTAAGTATTTATTTCAGAATTTTGTGATATTTTTTCTTTGATTAAGACGATTTAATCTCTTGTTTTTAAGTTTATATTATTAAATATTTAAGATTGTCATAAGAAATTTTTTGTAGAACAAAATTAAGGACATTTTTTATATATTAAAAATTAAGTAAAGACGACTTAAAAAACATATTTAGATTTTTAATAGAAATCTTTTGATCGAACACCAGAGCAAGTTCGTATGAGAAGAACAAATTTGGTAAATTTCAGACCATCAACTTAATATTGATAAATATGTATAAGAATGTTTTGAAATTGGTCCTCCTCATCAGATATACCATTGACTGTGCTGCTACAACGGCAACACCTCCGACAGCAGCGTTTGTGTGGTGTTATTCTATCTTGTATTTTTCGAACATGTCTATCGAACGACGATGTTATTTTACTGCACAAAAAATAAAAACCTTAAAATTGACGATAAATAGTTAATGCCCGTCCATGCTCTCCTATATGCACATGTGAATGGACCCTGGAAAGCACCATATCCACTACCGCCATTACCACCAACATCGTCACCAATAAATTCGTAAAATTTATTATTAATTCTTGGCTCGTTGCCATAATCCAACTGACTTAACTGGATTTTGGTGAGAACATAAAAAATGTAGATATCCGAGCCTTTCCCTATATCAAATAATTTACACCTCTTAAAGCTGGAGTGCGCGACGGTTTTATCTGTGTTGATATCTTTTTACCATAGAACCCAACCTAACAAGGGATAATGTCACAAGCATTTGGGTCATTCATTGGACAAAGGCTTGTTGACAAACCGGACAACTAGCTAGGTAAGGTATACTATACTTGGATGTATTCTGTACGAACAAGGCTTCAGTTTTAATTCATTTTGATAGCTGACCACATACCAAATCTGTGGTTTTTGTGCCAAATGTGTCTTAAAAGGTAAATGGCGGCTGTGTGAGATAGAAATATAAGATTCAGAGTTGTTATACGTTACAATGTTCATGTGCAACACACATGCATCTTAATTAACTTCTAATTTGGTTTTGGTATTTAGCTCTTGTGCTATAAAGGTTAAAACGGGGAATATGATGAATCGCAATACTGATCTGACAATAAACAATTCAAATAGAAAAATTTAAAAAAAATAAGGAGGAACAATACACGACTAGGTCGACCGTACTGACTCTTATAGTTTAAAATTTTTAATTTAATGACAAAATTAAAGATTGAAGCTAGTTTTTCGAATTAATGTAAACTAAAAAGAATAAGGAATTTTAATATTTAAACAATTATTTTTAGAAACTTTCAAGGCCATAATTGGTTGTGAACATTTAAAAGTGAAAATTATTAAGATGTAGGGCGTTTGCCCATAAGCGCAAATTTTCTCAAAGGATACAAAGGCATAATTTTATTGTTGACATGCACTTTCTATATAGATCTTACCTGCGTTACACATCCGTTGGTGCATCAATCAAATGTAAAACTTACCTTCCGGTAGTTCTATTTAAAATTAACTTTCGGTTGATATTGGACTGACATTCATCCGTTGTGTTTTAGTGATGAAAAAAGTACGACAAAATTTTACTACCACACATAAATACCAATATATAATTCGTATATTGGTTCGGTAAGTGAACTGATGGGAGGTATGTAATTCTTGATCATTTTTTCCTGCTCAGGATCTTCTTCTCCATATTCTTCATCCCAACTTGTTCCGAATTATTTTTAGCGAATGCATCTTCGTTCATCGCCAAACACCTCAGACACCGCCTTAACCAGATAGATTAGTCGCCCAATGCAGAATAGCCTCATTAAAGAGAGCTAAACATTCCTAAAGGTTGCTCGTCTTTCACCACAAGGAGGGACTATCTTGGCTCATCACGAAGGACCAGAAAGACCGGCTCAATTGCGAAGCAACTTCCAGTATATTCGTTTGAAGCCCATCGATTTCTCGAAAGACAGGAAATGAGACAGCCATTACCATTTATCTTAATTACTTCACTTATGATTGCGCTACAGTCCGAGGTGAACTTGGGCCTCAACCAACAAGCTCCTCCAGGTAGCTCGGTCGTTAGCTAGCTATCTCCAGTTTCGCAAAAGAATTTGGATAAGTCCCCTTTCCACTTGCGTGCGGCACCGGAGTTTCGGTCTTGCTCTACTAAGTTGACTCTCTTCCCTAGATTCCAGGCAAGAGCATTGATGCCTATCCGCTATACATGACCCAGCCATTTAAATCATTGGGTAGGCAGGTGTCACCACCGTACAGCCCATACAGTTCATTGTTGAATCTTTAATCTCATCCACTCACTGTTTATGCCCACGCGACCAAAAATCAACTGAAGAATTTTTCCCTAGCAGCAGCCTAGAATATCCTCATACATCTTTGATAAGGGACATGCCTCGAAAACATACAGCAAGATTAGGATGATTAGTTGTTTATAAAGGGATATTTTACTTTCACGAGAAAGCAGCGTTTGACAAGAGTGATTTTTCGTACTTCATACCTCAAAGTTATAGCTGTCTATGGTGACGTTCAGCCGAAGACGTCGTCGTTGTTGGGTGTCCTTTCTTGATGACATCATATAATTTGTCTTGCCCTTATTTACTGCTAAAACCATCATCACCGCTTCAGTACCAACTCTAAAAGGCGTCATTGACATCACGTTGTTTTCTTCCAATTATGTCAATATCTTCGGCGTATGCAAGTAATTGAACAGACTTTGAAAGAAAATGTCTTTGGAGTTGGTTTGGGAATTCTGCATTATTTTATCAAGTATGATAGCGACCTTGATGGAACAGCGTGAATTCTCTATCGTCGTCTTACACAAACGGACGAGTTTGTTAGGGATGCCATACTGTCATACGCGGCCATAAATTTATTAAGAGGTGCTGGGTATTAATTTGGAGCTCCTGTGTTTTTTCCAAAGCTCTGCCCTAGTGTGAATATTTGGTCGATGGGGGACATTCCTGGTCTAAAGCCACACAGATATGGTATGGATATCTCAGCTTGTTGACGAAGGGCCTTAGGCGTAGAGACGATCTTATATGCGATATTAAGAAGAGTGATACCTCTGGCGCAGTTCAAGGGGTCTCCTTTCCTAAAGAATTATCTTAGTTAAATTAATAAAAAAATTATTTCAAATATTTTCTGGAATAAAACAGCGCCTGCTATTTTTGACCTTCCATTGTTCCTCCCAAAGTGTTTTTACTTGTGATATAGGTACTATAGGGCAAGTTTTGCATACCCGGAAGTTAAAATCAAAGTTGACATTACGATGATAGAGAATACCAAAAAAGTGTGGCCCGACAATTCCATCTGTCTGTCTGTCTGTATGTAGAACGATCTCCAGACTAAACGGCTGAACCGATTTTGTTTAAACTTGGTGGTTTGGCGTTTTAGCTGATTGTCCAAAATAGATTTTTCAAATCGCTGTTTTGCCCCCAAAAATAACGGTACTTGCCATAAAAATTGTTCTACCATCTTAATTATCTCTAAAACAGTTCTAACGATTTTGATAAAAATTGATGTGTGTACTAACTTGAGTATGGTCTACATTTTGGATGAAAAAAACGTTTAAATATTTTGTTATTAACGGTATCTGACATACAACCATTTTATTGATTTTGACTTTCTCATAAGCGACTCAAAGGATTTGGATCAACATTTGTATACAAGATCTCCTTCATATTCTAAATAATACTGCATTTCGAAATTTTCGAAAAATAGTTTTTTTGGATTTTTGAAAAAAAAAACATTTTTTTTTGAAAATTCAATATTTCGAAAACGGTTGGGCGATTTTTTCTGAAATTTTGTTTTTAAATTTATAATATTAAATATTTAAAATATTCATACCAATTTTTTTTTTGTTGAAAAAATTTAAGAATTTTTATTTATAAAAAAAATATGTGAAAAACGATTTTAAGAATACTTTCAGCCGTTTTCCATTAAGAATCTTCATATATTGTGATCGAACATAGGAGAAAGTACGTGCGATCCAGTCGTGCATTTTATTTTTTGAACCATTTTGGACGAAAAAAGAGCCTAACTAGGAACAGTGGCAACAAAATATTTAAACGTTACATATTTTTTAAATTTATCCCAAATTTATTCATATAATAAATTTATGTTAAAAATTAAAAAATTCACGACAGTTACTCATAGGGATTACTTCGTTAATTTTTGGAGGAAAAAGTCACCCAAATGCCACCATCCATTATTTATCTCAATTTTCAAAAATAATTTCCTTTTCAAAATTGACCGTTTCGACATAATCTTGAAAAACAAAATCCCGAAAAACCCAGAAAATGTAATCCCCAAAAAGCAACTGTTGATGTAAGACTACGCTAACCTAAAATACAGAACTAATTTTTCATTTTAAATAAATTTTTCAGTATTTTCGAAAACAAATTCCGATATTTTAAGTTTTCTGGATTTTGGGTATTCACAAGCTTTAGGGTTTTGGGATTCTGATCCCATCAATAAAATTTAATGAATATATGTCAAAACAAGAATCGGAATGCCAAAAAAGATTTGACTTTCATCTCGATGGAAATTGGGAAATGTCCATACCTAAGGGGCAACCCTTATCTAAATAATGGACGGCCGCAGTACAATCATATGCAGATGCAATGTATGCAAATAATATGTGCAGAAAGAACAATTTCAGGAAAAGTAGTAGTATCGAATATCGATATCACACGTCCGACGGTGCGTACAAAAATCCAACGAACAAAGAAATCCATATGGCCAATATTGCAAATTTGATTTTGTCTAACTTTTGATGTCGTCCCATTCTGAACCTAATAGTAGCTGCGGACCAGCTGCATTGGAATAACGAATAACCAGTTCACAATCTATGACCATTGTCCATTCGTGGTAATGCAAAAATATTTGCACAACACAAATAGCTACATCTGTTGCCGGGACAACAAAGCTGCCGCCTCCACCGCCGCCATCACCCCGCCGATAGCACACAAATTCTAATCCAATTCCGATTCTATACAGCCAAAGTATCTATCCACTTTAGTTGTGCAGTGCAGTGAAACTACCTAAACGGGAAGGTAGGGTATCGGTGCGGTGGTGGTTTGGTCGGATATACCCTGCCCACACACTCACTTTGCCATCATTCTATGGATATTGAGCTTATAAGCCAACATCCAATCTGGGTGAGGCTGAGGCTGATGCTGGGAAGACAAGAAAGAGGACGTTGGGCGGCATTGATTGGCGTTTTACTAAGGGAAAACTGACAACAATTCCTTTGTTCGTGAACAACAACTTCTTCGTCATCGGCCGGCGACCGACGCGACGCGACGACCAGGACAAGGACTCTATAGTCTATAAGGAAACACACAACTTTGAAGCTGGGCAATGGACATTCGATGCATATTCGATGCATTTGACTGCCTGGGCCTGGGCCTGGGTAGACTTGTTATGGCCTCAAGCCGAACTATGTGATTGGGGAAAAGCCATAAACCAGTTTCCACGTAATATTTTTCTCTATAGGTTTATTGAGCGGTTGGTTGTATGTAATTTGGAGAAGGTAGATCTAGATATCCAGCAGAAACCAACGGAGAAGTGGATTACACTATATATGCTCTTGCTCAGATTATGTGTTGGAATACTTGGCTTTAATGGGTTTATCTTTCGGGGTAAAAATCAAAACAATAAGTACATATAGTGCAACAAATGTTTTGCTTTGGTTTTAGTTTTGAGTTGTTCGAAGCTACAAGGGTCCGGGTGCACTTATTCTGGAGTGCTGTTGAGGCTTTCCATTCTATGTACTCGTAGCTATAGGTATAAAATAGAATCACCAGTCACCGGGGAAATGGAAATTCCGTAGTAAATTTTTCGTAATTGGTCTTGATTTTATTTTATTGTTTTTTCATGAAGGAAGGTGTAGCCGAATTGGTTATTTTGAATGTGTTTTATCGTTTCGGGTTTCTTTGAAGTTTTTATTTCATTTAATTGCACAGTCCTTCATTTTTGAAGCATATATATCTAATTAATATGTCATAGATCAAAGATTATGAGTCTTGGTATTTAAAAGCATTTCATTTATTTATTATACGAGTATATACATAGGTGCTGGCAGGCTTTTACCAATTTCAACTTTTAAATGAAAATTTTCTTGAACCGTAAAATTCAAAAATTCAAACTGCTATGGGATTCGGCTCCATGCAAGTGGAAAGGTATGTGCATTTCTTTTTCACTTAGCTGAAAAGATGTTTATCTTTTAGTCTATAGCTCGACACAGTAAGGATATTATAGGGTTATTAAAAGTGCTTCCATTTTTTAAGCCAATAATTTTGTTTCGGAAAACTTAAAGGCATGACCAATACATTCCCTGAGCATTTGCGATGACTTGACGGGATACTCAGCCATCGACATAAAAAGCTGCATTTCGATATTGGATGTTGTTTCGCTTGACACAATGCAATTTGCAACTGGGAAAGATGCCAATAATTCGAAACATGTGCTCAGGGTTTTGGTAGGGAAATACTCATCTGACTTTTTCAATTTTGTTCTAAAAAAAGAGCATGCGAAAAACCGTCCAAGGGATATCCGGAACATATTGACATCATCAAAATGGCTTCCAACATATTACCGTCATAGAATCATTTGCGGAGATTGAAGAATATGCGATACTTACTGATCTTTAGCAGGTCACAACCAAATATGTACCAGCCCACCGTTTATCAGCCCACCGCTCATGACACTATTATTAGAAGTGATTTCAAGCTTGTTCAGGAGTTCGCAAACCTTGGGATAAGTACCTACTTACTTCACGAACTAATTTTTAGTAGAAATTCGACGAAGAATTGCATAAGCAAAATGAGGGTATTCGAAAACCAGCCCCTATAGCTTCGAGTAGACCAGGAAAAATGAACTTCTACCCTGGTTTTACATACAAGCTTAAGTAAAACCAGTTGACAAAAAAGTAGGGTGTTCCGGATCGAGAACGATGGTGGAATATGTGATGCCTGAGACCTGGGAACTTTTTTGGGTCGGCAGTTCCTTATGCAAGTAATTATTATTTTTGCGAAATTTTCGAACCAATCTTTTGAACAGAAGGAATATTCTTACTCATATCTGACTATCTCCCTCAAGTCGTTATTTTAGAGATGAGCGAAAACTGCGTCTCAAATTCTTTAGTACAAAGCAATATTTTATGTGATTTTCTTAAAGGATAAGTTCTGATTTTAAGTTTATTTCATTTTTTTTCTCATTTTAGCGAAAACAGATTTAGCGATTTTGATTAAATTTCATACATACAATGCAAGTTATATCAGACACAGCTTATCACAATAAAAACACTTAACTCTTATTTCTTCACAACCAAACTTGTAGATTTAAACCTGTGTAAGCATATTGAATGAACAATTCATTTGAGATGTCCAAGGAAATGAAGGTACTATTTCCACAGAAACAAATAGAAGCAAACGGTTAAAGTACTGTAATAAGTTTTACAAATACGACAATTCAAACAGACTACGTTTCTCCGTACATAGATTTTAACCCTGTTACACTAACAGTGATCCCAATAACGGAAGGCTTGAAGGAAACACGGGTCATCAACAAAAATCATGTTTTTTTTTTTAATTCTGCACGCGCTCAAGGGATTATGAATACCCTTTATATGTTTTTAACACAGCGCGGGCATCCGGTGAAAGAAGAGAAAAAAGATAGGAAAGATGTGTGGCGCGATGTATTGAGATGGTCGGTGGTTGTTGTCTCAGATTTTATCTCCAGAGATGGCGGCTGAACTAATGCGGAGAAAATTACCGTTTCTTACTTATTTATGTCTCTTATTATTTGAATTATTTTATTTATTTCGTTGACATATTAATGAGTAGTTTACTCAATCACAATCACATGTTGTTATGCCTGAACAGCTTGTAATGAGTAAACCAGCAACTCATTTCATGACAATTTTTAGAATAGATTCTTAATGGAATATAAGAAGACATAGACAACGGCAGGAATCGAACCTGCGACCACGAGGTTAACATGCGAGCACACAACTATCGCGCCACCGCCACCCCAAAAGTCTTTACGGACGGATCTAAGACAGAAATGGTGGCCGGGTCAGGAATCTGTTCAGAAAACCCTCCGTTAACCGAATCATAAAGACTTCCAAATTATTGCTCAGTATTTCAAGCTGCCAGCAGTACTCGCAATAAGTGAAGCGAAACAGTGCAGCGTTACATTTTTGTTGACAGCTAGGCGGCAATCAATGCCATTTCCTCAATCGTCACAAAGTCAAAACTAGTAGATCGGTGCCGCAACGAATAAGGATTGCTAAGCGCATTGAACTCAGTAACCCTAATATGGGAACCAGGACATAGTGATAAACAAGGGAATGAAACCACAGACGAACTGGTCAAAACCGAATCAGAACTTGATTCAAATTGTGTCCAAAATACTTATGCCACTGGAGAAAGACAATTTTAGAATTCACCAAACTTTCCTCAAACCGCTAACGACAGATGCGTCAGGTATTGACAATTCTGGCGTTTTCAGGAATCTTTGGACAGATATATCTAAGAAATAAATAAGACGACTGGGTAGCACGTACTTGCTTTTATATACGATCACATCTTAAACAGAAGATGATAGTTTTTAGTATTTTTTACTTAATTTTTTTTACTTATTCTAAAATTTTATTAAAGTATAACAATTATATGTATTTAATAATTTAAATTTAAAAACTCAATTCGAAATATTGATTTTTTTCAAAAATCAAAAATAAATATTTTTTTAACATGTTGGCATGCAGTATTATTTAGAAATTAAAGGCCTCCTACATAAGAAAAATTGATCGAAATCCATTAAGTTGTTTATTAGAAATTCCAAAATCAAAAATATGGCTCTATGGCAGGTACTGTTAAAATCAAAATATGTAAAAAAAAAAAAACATTTAGTGTAAGTATTTTTTTTTATCAAAATCGATAGAGCCGTTTTCAAGATAATTAAGGTTTTAGAGAAAATTGTATGGCAGTTACCATTCGTTTTGGATCTAAAAAACGATTCAAAAATCTATTTTAGACATTCACCTAAGATATTTCTTTTTTTTCTTATTTTTATAATCTACACGCGCTCAAGGGATTATGAATACGCCTTAAATGTTTCAACACTGTTCGGTCGTGAGGGTGAGGTTAAGGAAGAGAAAAAATGATAGGAAAGATGTGTGGCGCGATATTCGTTGACTAAAGGTGGTTGTTATCTCGGATTTTATCTCCAGGGATGGCGGCTGAAGTAATGCGGGGAGAAATTTCCGTGTCTTTTTTATCGATGTCCCTGATAATTCGCATTAATTTTTTAATTCTTTGTCAAATCTTATCGGTATACTAGTTTTACTCAATCACATGTTGTTAGTTCTATGCCTAAACAGCATGTAATGAGTAAACCAGCAACTCATTGTATGACATTTATTTTTAGAATTGGTTTTTAATAGAAAAATAAGAAGACATAGACTACGGCAGAGATCGAACCTGTGACCATGAGGTTGACAGGCGAACACACAACTATCGCGCCACGGCCATACATAATACTAAGTTTGAAAAAAATCGGTTCAGCCGTTTAGGCTGTAGCTTTTTGTACAGACAAGCAAACAGGCGGAATTGCCGGACCCACTTTGTTTGTGTTCTCTATCATCGTAATGTCAATTTTGATTAAAATATCGAGTTTGATTTTTTTTTAAATACAAAACTTGCCCTCCTCAAATTTATTTAAAGGTCAGGATGGTATAGAAATGAACCTCAAAATTAATCTCGCAATTTACACCCCCCTCGTTTTCACTACCCCTTTTCTAACCTAATGGAGACCGCAATGGATCAATCCATTGACATCTCAATGTGTCGGGAATAGAAAAAAAAAACGTGATAAAAAGGGAATATGTTGAGGATAAAGGATACCATCTTAGGAAGGAACTCCCTAATAATTACTATAATAAGATAGGTGTCGGATTATTTTTTGGCTTAGAGGAACCGAAAGGTAGATGTAACACATCTGTACACCAACGATATACGAGTAGATCTGGTCTGAGACAGCATAATATTGAGGAGAGATAATTTACCTCTCCTTCTGAAAGGAAAACCTCAAGGCCAACAATCTCAACGATCAGCTGTATATAGGAGCAACATAAATCTGAATCTAAAGTTGCCACAGAATACTTACATGTAAGTAAGTCCTCAAATGTTATTATTAATAAAACACACAAACGATGGACATTTGAATTCGAAATGCTTAATTCTTTACTATCTCGCTCACTCCTTCACCGATTTTGGTAAGATTCTCTATTTAACCAAGAAATCATAATTTCGTTTTTTTTCACATTTTCAACATTCATTCGAGCCACCCAGTCAGACATAATTCTTCCATACAACAAAGGTATGCCAAAGCATAAACGTATTCTCTAAATTTGAAGGTTCGAGTATATAAATGAGAATTAGATTGAAAGTGATTACAAAACACACCCACCCATTTGAATACCTACTACATATATACTTTTAGACTCTTTTGTTCAAATCCGAAAATGATTTCATACAAATTAACGTCTGAATAATACCCTTAGTGATTATTATTCTATAAAATTTCCATCCCGTGGCGTAAAAGTAATTACAAGTTAAATAACATTAACTAAAAACATTTACAAAAGAAAAGATTTAAGATAGAAAGAAAAAATCAATGGCACCATGGCGTGACCGCATTCAAAAGTAATTTTTTTATTAAATGTAAAAATATTGGTCCTTGAAGGGTTCAAGCTTTCTGAAAATTAAAATCAATACTGAAGTTGATTTTCAGAAGAAAAGGGCAGAAACCTCGAAAAGAAGGTAAACACATTTTCAATAACAAACACTTTTTTTTTGGAAATAACTAACTACCCAACACAAGTGTTTTCGATAATATATCAATGTCAATTTCTAGTCATTTTGGTAAGCTTAGCTTACCACCATTTCTACCACCGCACCACCCAAATCGATGATGCTGTTGATTACTTTGTATACCTAGGTATTTTTTTTTGTAGAGTTGGGGGCATTAGTTCATTTTCATTTAATGGATGAGAGCTAAGAAATGAAAATGGACAGGAGAGAAATATAAGTAAGTGGAAGAATGACGAAGCAAAATCGAAGAAGAAACCCCATTCTTTTGGAAATAATGCATGTTATTCCATTTGAAAGATGGGAAATCATATTAATGTTATTGGGTTATATAGATATAAGATACAAACTATCAATTGAAATTGAAAATACAGAGTGATCCCATTTGATAATTTTTTTTCTCTTTTATTTGTGAGAAGAAATATTGTCGGTCTAGGTCCGAAATTATTCCTTATTCACTAGACACAACAACACACTTTTTTCAAATACAGTCGACTCGCTCAAACCTCAAAGTCGAACTTCGTTTAAGGTCTAGTTTTACAGTGGGTGAGTTAACTCTAAGTTTAACCCGGGTCAGTTTATCCTGCAAACAAATTAATTCCGAGTTAACTAGATAGGCTTTTTTTTGTGGAGGGTTAACTTTAACATTTCATTATAATATTTCAATGCATCGTGGGATAAACATAAGATACATCCTGAATGTTGAACTATTGACAATCCCTTTAAGATCAATTTATTTTGGAAAAAATGCCCGTTCGCAATTGACTATGTGGCGGAAGCAATTAAATTGAAAGAAACTGAAACAAAGTATAATATAGAAGACGTGAAATATTATGTTGAGGTCGATGACAATATCTCGGGACACAGAGGTACGTGGTCGTTAATCAATTTTGAAGGATGATGTCAGAGAGTGGACATGGAGAAAAAAAGTTTTAAGCAATAGACATTGAAATGCCAGAAAAGAACGATATTAAACTGTCATCCGAAATTAAAACCTGCCATTGAAATGACAAACAGATTAATCAAGAGATAAGATAATTGCTTAAACAAGCTTAAACTTCAGCTTCTTTGATGCCACCATGCTAAAAATTACTAAAACATTTAAGTACTTTTGTAAGATCTTACATTCAATAGATTCCGTTTATTTATTTATTTCATCTACAAGCAGTATTACAGCTAACAGATATATGGCACTCCAATACAAAATTAAAATTTTTTAAATAAATATGAACATAATTTCAGATTTAAATTTTTCACGAGTAAGACATAAAAAATCAATGCTTAACGACACTTCATTGAAATAAACGATGGATCTGGATAGAGGTTCATTACTACCATATCTAGTATTATGTGCTCTTTGAAATAAAAAAATCCTAGCTCTCAGTGTTCTAGCTGGAACATATATTGGGACCATTGCTAGAAGTGATGGACACTTTATGTTATAACAGAGTAAATCTCTAATGAACATTACACTATGAACTTTTCGACGAGATTCAAGAGATTTTATACCAAGCAGTTGACATCTAGACTTATATTTTGCACTAAAACTCCAACGCATTTGTCGGAATATATATTTAGTAAACCGTCGTTGAACCTTTTCAAGTCGGTCAGAGTGAATTTTGAATGCAGGGCTTCAAATAACATCACCATATTCAAGAATAGATCTGACTAGCGACGTATATAATGTTAAAAGAACGTAAGGATCTCTAAAATCTTTACTATTTCGCTTGATAAAGCCAATTAACGAATTGGCTTTAGGGATTAAATAATCAAAATGGTATTTGAAAGAAAGGGTAGAATCAAGTATAATACCTAAATCTTTAATCCTTGAGACTCGATTGATAGGTTTAGATTCAATTTTATAATCAAATAATACACAACTACTCGTAGTTTTTCTTGAGAAAGAAATCGCATTACATTTTTTAATATTAAGTTTAAGACCATTAGCATAACACCAATTAGACAAACCATTGAGATCAGATTGGATCATCTGACAATCTTCTAAGCAATTGACTTTTAAAAACAGTTTCAGATCATCAGCATAGATCAGAAAATTGCAGTAATTAATAACTGAAAGAATATCATCAATAAAAATAATGAAAAGGAGTGGACCAAGATGGCTTCCTTGGGGAACACCTGATTTGCATAAAATGTCTTTAGAGCATACATTATTTATCTGCACTTTTTGACTTCTACCAGTGAGGTATGAGGATATCCAACGAAGCAATACTGAATGGAATCCAAACAATTCAAGCTTTTTTATAAGAGTTTGGTGATTCACTGAGTCAAATGCCTTACTAAAGTCTGTATATACTGCATCGACTTGTGATTTATCTTCCATTGTGTTAGTTACATATGATGTGAAAAAAGCTAAATTTGTTACCGTAGACCTACCAGATACGAAGCCATGCTGTTCTGCAGCTAAAAACTCACACGTAAGGAAATCTAGTTTCTTTTTAACTAAGCTTTCAAATAACTTGGGAATTGCAGAGAGTTTACAAATACCTCTATAATTTTCTATGTTATTTTTAGCACCCGATTTATGAATTGGTACGAGGTATGAAAGTTTCCACTCGTTCAGGAAGTTGCCTTCAGAAAGCGATTTATTGAAGATAGTAAGCAACGGACAATAAATTGAATTACAACAATTTTTCAGAATTAAGGCAGGTATGCCATCTGGTCCGGAATTAGCATTTGGCTTAAGTGAATTCATGGCGGATAGAATTTCATCACCACTTAATTGGATAGATCCAAGATCAATCTTATTTACTAAATTATTCAAGGAATTGCTATTAAACACAGAAGAAGAATAGATAGATTGGAAAAAATCCGCAAACAATTCAACTGTAGAATTTAAATTCGAGGATTCGATGCCCCTAAAGAACATAGAGTTAGGAGTCCCAACAGATTTTCTTTTCAAATTGATAAACGACCAAAACGATTTGCAATTGGTTTTGATATTACCCTCGATATTGAAGATGTAAGCTCTGTATACAAATTTACTGAGAATAACAAAGTCCTTACGAAGTTTACTAAAATGTAGGTAATCAGCTTGATTTTTTGAATTCTTATATTGAGCATAGGCATTGCGTTTCAATTTTTTTAAGATACGGAGCTGTTTATTACTCCACGGAGTTTCAGAAGACTTTTTTCTATAAGTAATAGGGATAAACTTATCAAAACCCATTATTAAAATTTCAATGAAGCGATTATACATGTTTTTTAAATCTAAAAACATTAATTCATTAGACCAATTTATATTAGAAAGAAAAATATTTAGTTCTAAATAATTAGCATTTAGAAAGTTATAAGACTTGATATTTAAACTAACATCGTTTTTTGAATAATTATAATTCATTTACACAAAGAAGAATATTAATCTCTCTGACGCGAATTTTTTCTAAAAAAAAATCTATCGAAATAATTCGCCTAAAACGGACTCGGCTGTAATATTTTTCGATTTATTTTTCATTATGTTATTTTTGATTAAGTATTGGGAATGTTTCATAACCCACGTACATAATCGAATGTACATTTTTAAACATGACTTATTATAGTATTTATTTGTTTAAACATATAACTTGACACATAAGGGTGGGTCAAATTTCACAAAATTGAAATAATGACTCTAAAAATCTGAGCTAAAAAATTAAGTGCTTAACAATCGCCATTTTGTTTTGTATGTTCAATACAAATTGTATGCAAATTATAAAGTGAACAAATATGTAACTTACCAACCGTTATACTTGTTGCCATATTTCATTAGATAATTAAAGCCTCCTTTTTTTAATAGAAATTTTCGTGTAAAAGATATTCAGTGTTAAGTTATTACTTACACAGATTAGTTAGGGTGATTCTTGTATGATGGTTTAAAAAACGTTGGTAATAGATGAGCAAAATCTATGCTGGAAAGAGTTTTCCTTAAAAAAATTATTGGACAGTAATTTACAAAAAATAACAATAAACCAAACTTTGATTTCTCTGTTTTAATTTGTGACCAGTTAATTTTTACTTGCGATATAGAGCAAGTTTTGTATTTGACAAAAAAATCGAACTCGAGATTTTAATCAAACTTGACATTACAGTGATGGAGAATACCAAAAAAAGTGGTTCCCTCAATTCCATCTGCCTGTCTGTTTGTACAACGCTCTACAGCCTAAACCGCTGAAGAATTTTGTTCAAACTTGGTATTTAAGCGTTTTATGTGATTATGTATTAAATAGATTTTTGGATCGTTTTGTAAGTCCCAAGAATAACGGTACCTGCCAAACAATTTTTTTTACCATCTTAATTTTCTCGAACACGGCTCTAACGATTTTGATAAAAAAAAAAAAAAAACTGTGCGCACTAGGTACTTACTTTAGGTCGCTAGCCTACTTTTTGGTCAAAAAATGTTGTTAAATATTTTGGCGCAACATTTTAAACAAAGTATTATTAAGGCCTTAACACGATACTAGTTAGCAGTTTACTATATACATAGTGGCCTACTATCTTTTCTTACATTTAAAACCTTTTGTTAACTAGTAAAATTCTAATTAACCAGATAGCAAAGCATTTGTAGGATTTGAATTTTGATGAACTGTAAATTATTTATATGCTGATGGAAACCCAACATGTGCTTTAAATAAGTATTAGATGTTTACATTTTAATCATTTAGCTTCAATATTTACAAAAAAAAAATGTATATCAGCAGGATTCGAACCTGGGCCTCCCGCGTGCAAGGCCGATACACTATCAGATGACATAGATTTAGTATGATACTAAAAAATTTAAGTAGCCATTTGGTGATTTTAACTTTAGTAAAATGTTAAGAAGATAATACGATACTAAACTTGTTTAAAATTAGCAATATCCTCTTTTTAACCTAGTATCATATTAAAAATGATTTAACATATTACTAAATCGTTTAAGCTTGTGCGCCTTTGTTATTAACGATACCTCCCATACAACAATTTATTTGATTTTCGACTTTCTGATAAACGGCTGGACGGATTTCAATCAAAATTTTTACGTTGAAGGTCCCTTAAATTAGAAATAATACTCAACATGTTCGAAAAATATTTGTTTGGATAAATTTTTTTTTTTTTTGAAAATTCAGTACAGCAGGCGCTAGATTAGTGAAGTAATAAAAACCAGACATGTTCAGTATTTCGAGATTGTTCACTATTCCGAGAGAGAATTTTTACTAGTTTTTCAAAGCTATATTTAATAAAAAACTATATATATTGAATAGTGTGAAGTACACACAATTTTTACAAACATTAAACATTAAATAAAATACATAGACAGAGTGAGGCTTGACAAAAAGCATAAGTATTTAAATTTTCTTTGAAAAAATTCAATAAAACAAAAAAAAGAACGTTTCGTATCACTGGAAAAACACAAAAAGAAATAAAATAAAGCTCTGCAACTCAAAAAAAAAAAAAAACTAAACAACAAACAAATTGATGGAAATTAATCTTAACTAAGTTTTGTACTCGTATATCAAAAAAATTAAATGTGGAAATATAATTCCTCACTTTCCTTTGTGTTTTTCTTAATTTAAAATTTTTTTGGACGGCTTTTTTTTGTAAATGTTTTAAAACTAAAATGTCAGAATAATATACTTTATTATATATCGCCTATTCAATGACCTTATCAATATAAATAACAGCATCCTTTGATGAAATAGGACACAAGTCCATTTGAAGAGTTTATGGTTAAAACGACATGAAACTAAAGGCTAAAACCCTATCGACAAGCTATGGACGCATTGTAGATGGAAAATTTTGAGAAAAAATCAGTGTTCACTATATCGAGATTCTTGTTGTTCGCTATTTAGCGTACCCTGTATAAAATTTTGTGTGATCACTATATTGGATAGCTCACTCGAACGAGATTCAGTATATAGAGCGTCTACTGTATTTTGAAAACGGGTTGATTTTTTTTTTAATTGTGTTTTTTAAGTTTATGTTATTAAACATTTTAAATTTTCGTACCCATTTTTTTAAAGAAAAAAATTTTAAAAAATTTGTATATAAAAAATTAATTAAAAGACGACTTTAAAATCATATTTAGATCTTTAATAGCAATCTTTTGCATACGCCGTGATCGAACATAAGTACAAGTTCCTCCGATCCAGTCGTGTGTTTTATTTAATAAGAAAATTGAAATTGGACCTATGGGAAAATGAAAAGAAACATTTCCCCCTTTTTTTATAATCTACACGCGCTAAAGGGATTTTAATACCCTTTAAATGTTAACACAGCGCGGGCGTGAGTTTAAAGAAGAGAAAGAAGGATAGGAAAGATGTGTGGCGCGATGTTCTGAGACTGTAGTTGGTTTTTGTCTCAGATTTTGTGTCCAGGGCGGCTGAACTAATGCGGAGAAATTTCCGTATCTTATTTATATATGTCACTTATAATTCGCATTATTTTTTCATTCGTTGTCATATTAATTGGTATATTAGTTTTACTCAATCACATTTTGTTAGTTCTATGCCTAAACATCATGTAATGAGTAAACCAGCAACTCATTGTATGCCATTTATTTTTGGAATTGGTTTTTAATTAAAAAATAAGAGGACATAGGCTATGGCAGGGGTCGAATCTGTGACCATGAGGTTAACAGGCGAACACACAACTATCGCGCCACGGCCACCCTCTTGCCTTTTGTGGGTATCAAACAAACACCTACAAATTATTGTCGGGTTTTAAATATTCGGTGAATTTTGTAAGTTTGTTAGATTTAACCCACCCTAATGTGAGTACACATATATTATAACAATTAATAATTATTCATAGCATTAAACAATACTTGGAATAGAAGAGCATTGACAAGTGAAAAAGAATAGGGCATTGCCTGTATCCTAGTATCAAGAAATTAAGAGGAGCATCAGGATCGTTATTTTTTTAGCAAGTGTTTTCTGTATCGAAAAAGCAAAATTAAATTAATCAACGCAGCACAGAGAAAAGTTGGTGATGCGTTTATACCACATTTACAGCAGTTTCTTAATTGGCTCCATATGAGTAGAAAGAAAGGTCAAGAATGTAATCCACTTTTTAGTGAGTGAAAAACTAGCTCCATTACCTAGTTCTAGGTATAGACTTATTAATAATAAGCAACAAGGGCACCCTATTTGATGGAAGCTCTTTCGGCGAACGGTATTAGCTCCAAATGCCCACTATGAACAAAATGCAGAACTATTGAGCCATGTTTCTGTTAAATGGTATGCATAAGATCTAATACAATGTTTATTAGAAGTTACTTGGAGACGCACTATTATTGACAATGACAAGTGATTTATGGTAATTGAGAAACGAATTTTTTGGTCTTCATATACTCACGAACAAGACCTTATAGTTCTAGATTTCAACAAAGAACGTAAGCATACGGTTCATCTACACTTACGGTGACCATCCGTCCCGTATTTTCTGGGACAGTCCCGTATTACGCTCGACTGTTCCGGGTAAATTTTAAGAAAACCCGGGAGGTACAGATGTCAAGTATTTTAATTTTGGTCCCGGGCTTCTCCCATCATATATTTATATTATTTGAATAATGTTAAAAAAATTTAACAATTTTATTAACAATAATTTAAATATGTGTTTCATATTTTTATGTCAAAGTGCGAATCCGCCTTAACAAACGGTTCAGACGGATTTACTATAAAACCATGTTCACTGAACGCATTAATTTGTCACCTTCGTTGAGCTGTCAGATATCTTTTCAAACAAGCAATTGGAATTTGTGTCTTTTAATTATTTACAATAAATTTAGAAATTTGTGAAATGCCTTCAAATAGAAAATGTGAATTTAATGATGGTCTTCAGAAGGAATTTTTGTTCATAAACAACAATGAAAAAAGCCAATACTGTAATGCAGGATTTACACAAATGACGAAATGTCATTATTCCTGTCAATATGTACCTATTTTTGAAGTTATTATCACAAAACGATTGAATTTGCTCATTCTTTTGTCATAATAATGATAGAAAAATGCCAACTTGTCACTCGTGTAAATCCGGAATAACCTGCTTATAATGCATTTCTACGTTTTTAATTTCTATTTCAAAAAAAAAAAAAAGAGAATCTAACTTTGATGCCACTTCAAGCAAAATATACGAATGTTTTTTAATTCGACAAATTTGCAATTGCCTGCAAGGAAAAATGCAATTAATGAAACCACCTGGACTCATTCAGGTCTAATGATTGCGCAATGCACATCGAAACTTATTAATAGCTGTTTTGATCAAATTGCTCCCGAATTTCTAAACGCGAATTTGGATAAATTTATATGAAAATTAAAGTTAGAATTTATGAAGGCGGAACTACAATCCGCAAAACACAAAACAGATAGAATAACTATTTAATTAAACGAATTAATTAAATACACAAAAAAATCGAAAAGAGCCGGCGCGGCGTGCGAGAGAAAATAAAATAATGACAACTGTCACTCGAAGGTGGGCGCGTTTAGAGAATTCGCAACAGGGAGCATACAAAAATGCTGCCACCTAGATAGCTCAGCGATGGGATGGGTTCGGCAAAACGGTGGGCTGTATTAATTGGGGGATCGATAAAAAAAGATGTAAAAAAAATTAATTAAATTGAATTGTAAAGTAGGGTGTATCAAAATCAAATGGGCGCCAGTAATATTTTTGTTTTAGTTCTGAACTAAATAGGAAATTACAAACCTTTTGGACCAATCCACTGAAAAAAAGACGTTCCTTTCCAAGAAAAATAAAAGAGTATTTTAATTTACTTGAATAGGATTTTAAAGAAGTTTTATTTGAAATTATCTGGGAAACCTTTATAGGTATAGGTATAAAACCCAGAATTTTTTCTAAGACAAGTAAGAATTTACAAAGTTAGGTATTTGGGTAATTGGCAGATGGCCAATTTAAAAAAAATATATATATGTTCGAAAAGATTAAAGATGGAAAACTAAAACAAGAACAATGGTTTTGTGCCACAACAGGACACGAAGAAAAAATCACGTTAGGAAAAATTCCCGAACAACAACGGAATTTTTAGAACGGTCGCGGGTCCCGCAATCTCGGGAAGACAAAAGACGAAACGAAAGCCTAAACGGGGTAAATCTAAGGCACTTAGTAGCCTCCAAACAAAACAATACGAATGAAAATTCTCCTAAGCCACAATTGAACAATGAACAACGTATACTTAGCTTTTTTTTCTGCAGCGGATCCTGTCTTTTCCACAATCAGTCTCACCCTGGCTCTTTTTCCTCTAACAGGAATGCCTTCTTATCACCACAGTCAAATTGCACTAGTACTTTTTTTTTTTTTTTAATATTCCCCAACTGGGATTCCTCTGACCAAAAAAAAATTTGACTTTATAAAAAAACGCAACTCAAAATTTTCTTTAGACGATAAAATCTTTCGCTTTTTAACTTCTTTTCAACCTTCGCTCTTTCGTAGCTCAAAAGGCGAACTTCTCTCATCCATCCGGCCACGACATATATGCCATCCTCTTCTGACCTTTGGTCCGTGTTGGTATTCTGTCGCGGTTGCGACACCCGGCTTTTTCGCTGGTGTGCATGCCGCTGTCGAATCCAGCCACGCATATATGGTCTCTTTCACATTGGTGATTTGAACACCAACCTTGGCTTAATGGACGAGTTCAGTTCTAATCCGTCAATTTCAAATGGTCTAAAAAGTTAAACGAAAAATTATTAAAGATCGCGAATAAAGTCCCCAGCCCAACCGGCCCAACTCAAAAACTTGAAGAAAGCATTCTGTTAGATGGGATCCCAGCCATTTTCCCAACACACATTATGAGACAGGATCCGATGTTTCACGCGAAATTTAACATATTTAAGCCCGTAGACTTTCGCGCAGACAATTCAGGGTAAAGGGAAAAACATCGCAACGTGATTTTACTTGGTGAGCCAGACACTTAAAATTGGGCAGAAGGCCATACTAAATTTATGTTGGTGTGAACTTGAAATCACATGCCGTTGAACATGGGTCAAAATCTTCATGTTTTACAATCCTGTGTGGACCATCTGTCGCACCCCCACATAACTTGTGGACCATCTGTCGCACACTGTGTACCTGTGTGTTTTTGCCGTTGTGACTCATCCGTCACATATATGAATATGGTTTTTGGTGACCGCCTGTCACTCAACTTTGTATTTCAGAATCGAAGACCTATTTTGATTGCTTTTCCAGAATGCTTAAGAGTAGGACTATGGACGGTGGAAACCAGGATTCAACTGAGCTCTACAGCATTTTGGAGCCGCAATAGAAAGGAAGGTTGGAAAATGGATTGGGGAAAATTGAATAGGTAGGTGAAACTTGTGGTAAATTTTACCGCAACAAAATATATTCCTGGGCACGCACAAAATGTGAAGCTAATGTGTTCAATGTTCTTGAACCAAATTATATCTAAGGAATTAAAATTTCTCTGCACACAGTAGATAAGTCTTTTGACAGTTTTTTCTGAGTGTTCTTATCATGGCTGTATACTTCAGACTAAATACTTCAAACTACTCGTAGTTCGTAACAGAAAATCTAGTTGGCAAATTTTAAAACCAGCTATTGAGCGAATAATACAACTTTATAATCCTTGAAGAGAAATTTGTTTCTTATTTTATTGAATTTGCTTAACAACTCTTCATCTGAGGTCCTTCTTTCTTCATTTCATTTAATCCGAGGCCTCAATTTTACATGTGAGCAAATTATTTGCAGAGTCCCAAAAAAAATTGCATTTTTAAAGTTGCGCTAGCAATGAAACGCCTTAAATTAACATTAAAATCTAGATTAGGAGAACAATTGATAATATTTTGCTTGCAAAGAAATTGATCAATCAAAAATTCAAACAAAAATTAATTGAGCAAAAGTAATGTAAAGCAAATATCTATCAATTTTACATAACGTGTTACGAATACTTAAATCATTGGGATGTATCTTTTAAATAAGATGGAGTTTTTAGTTGGGTAATTCTTCAAAACATTCCTTTTTCATACCTGGCCAGAAATGAAAAAGAATCTTCGTTATTTTTTGTGACCCAAAAGTGGAGGGATACAAGAGTTAATGATTATAATAAGTTTGACGAATTTGTGTATCACAAAATTATAACAAAATCGATAAAGATCAAAATAACTGTGGCCGAGAACTGGAAAGACATTTTGCTAGCATTTTTGCAATCAAAGTATAAACTTATTACATAAAGTTTAAATTTTTCGGAACTTACCGCGTTAAATTATAGAAATATTTTCATTTTATTTTTCCCGACGTTTCGAAGCAGTTTCAAGTTCTGAAAAATTTAAGGTTTATGTAATATGAATATCATCCGCGAAAAAAAAGAAAATAATAAACTAAAGTATAAACTTTAAAAATCTTTTACTTATTGTCGAGTTAGGTATCTGCCTGCCAGGTTGAAATGCTCCAATCGAAAAAGTTCTTTGCACAATGAATAAGAACCAGAGTCATGTTTATGCTAAAATTAAACTATAATTTTTGCTATCAGGAAATTAAAAATATGAAACGATAATAATCGTGAAAGAAATTTGTTAGGCAAAAAAGTACCATGTACTAAAAATTGTGTTGGTAATGTCTTATTAATGTTTATGTTTTAAAGACTTGGTAAAAAAAGGTTGAATATTGAAAAAAATGTAGTTTTTGCATTTTGTGCTGTTTTTTTTGAGAATTTTGTACCAAACACGTTTTTCAATTTTTAAATTTATTTCCCGGGTTTTGCTCACAGAAATAAGGTCACCGTATCTATACCTCGAAATTAAAAGAAGAAGGGTCAAATCATTTCATTTTCCGCGCATCCACCAGATTAAAAAAGCAACAATCAAATGGTTTATTTTTGACGAAGTCATGTGGCAGCTTTCCGTGTAGCTGAAGATTTTCAATAGCTTTTAATAAATTTTCGGTTTTCTAAATGCAACTCACTTTCTTATATTTTGTTGCACACCTTTTTCCTAGCGCTTTGTGTAAAACACAACGATGATTTTAATATTGGCCATGTTCTTTTAACCTAAGCCTTCTATTTTACATAAAATGCATTCCAATGGCATTTTTGATCTTACAATGGGTGCCAAGCCTCTTATAAGCTCAACCCATACATCGAAAAGAATCCACAAGCAGCTAGCCATCCTATTATCACCTAAACAATATATTGAATAAGACAGCTGAAAACACCATTTAATGATATCGTTGCTCCAATGATTGTTGTGTTTCTTGAATTATTTGTTTATCATGTCCAATTCGCCGAAGGAAATACCACGCATTGACCACAATTTTTGCTGCTGTTTAACAAGGAGTCACACAAACAGAGATGAGCCAGCCAGCCAGAACTAGAACTCTACACATCAAGAGAATGGTAACTGAGGTATACCTACATACATTTATATACCCATAAGTCTTGTAGCTGGATGAGCTTACTTCTCTAGCATCCCATTGAGATGTCAGTTGGATTTTGTTGTTGTTGTTTATTTCTTTGATGCTGCTTGTCCTGTTATTGTGTGGAATCAAGAGAGAAGACAAACAAAAAAATAAGTTGCGTGTTGCTAGTTTAATCGAGAAAACGACTCCATAACAAGTGTCTTACATCCGAAGTGGGAATGGCTGATGAGACCGGATAGGATGATGATGATGAAGTTGAACAACTTGTACATACGTTAAATGATTGACGGCAACTGCATTTGGAGTCAGCATTACATCTAGTTGCATCCATCGTCAGCAGCAAACGACAAACCATCAGCCAGCATATCTTGGACAAGCGACGAAACTCTTGATTCTGTATTCTTATCGGCGTGGCTGTGAAAAATGCCTTTCGCATGAAGTTTGGACATAAGTTAGCGCCCTAGGTATTGAGTGTGGCGCACATACAACTTCTATATAGACTTCTAGGTTCTAAGAAGTCATTAAGTTGCTTAATTACTCCCTGGACTTCGCTCCATCATATCGCAGCAACTCGTTTTGGGATTCAGATCGATGTTATTGTTCTTATAAGAGATGATTGTTGTATAAGTCCGTTCACGACATAGCCTAGATAAGTTATAAATATATAAATATGTACGTTCGATTCATTGAAGCTATCCTAATTGTTCTAATTAGCACTTATTAAGGAGTTGTTTTTGTTGCTGTCAACACGCAAATGGATTCAATTTGTTATGAATGATGCATGTATGGATTTTTAATTTATCAAGTTTAAGTAGGTAATACTACCAGAACAAGAGTTATAAGTGAAGGCATATAGAATATGTGCGTTCCAATGGCCGCCAAGGTCATCTGTTGGTGCACATTTGACATAATATAAACAATTTTCGATGGCTATACAGCATAGATCTAATTGAATTCGGGAGACGACTCAGGGGGCACCGGCTATGCGCTTAATATTTGGACTTTGGAAAAATTCGTGGCAAACTCACGTCACTTCCGTTAGTTATACGACTACCTTCAAATTGTTTATGCACTATTCACAAGTTTTTTTTTTGTGAAATATATGCACGTTAAAATATCAAACCACATATTTATGTATGTTCTTTATTTGACCAGTAAAAAAATATATATTGATAGTTTGCTATCATCCAGTTTACACAGAGTTAAGATATTAATACCTACATTATTTCTGAAATATTTATATGATTTCATTATACAAGTTATTTCTTTTTGCGAATTATTTAATTTTTTATGATACTTGTTATATTTCTATCAAAAAAGAATTAGCTTAATTATACATTATCACAATTATTAGCTAATTAAAAATAAAATAAATACATAAATAAATAAATATAAAACTGAATAAATAGAAAAAAGAAAATACATAAATTAAGAAATAATTATATGTAAATTAATTAAGGAATTAATGTGCAGATTTATTATACGATAGATAAACAAAAATCAATTTACAGAAAATAATAATTTATTATAAATAAGACATATAAATAACAATAAAATAAACATTATTAATTGATTAAACCATTTTCAAGAGCATTACGTCAGACATTTGACAATATAAGTCATATTTTTCATTTAGTTTCAAAACATTGGCAAGGCAATATTATTCATTTGTAGAGAAGTGCCATAAAAGCTTTCAAATCATTTTCAGTATTTTGTTTTGTGATATTTATATCTTTTTAATGTAAATTCTTGCACATTTGCCCCAGATTTTTGATCCGTGGAATAAGACTTAAGATTGAATATTTAGTTGTAAATTTATTGTAAGCAACGATTCCAAAATCTATTTTAGACAATCACCTAAGATACCTAAGCACCAAGTTTAAACATAATCGGTTCATCTGTTTGGGCTGTAGATTGTTCTACAGACAAGCAAACAGACGGAATTGCCGGACCCACTGTTTTGGTGTTCTCTATCATCGTAATGTCAACTTTGATTAAAATCTCGAGTTCGATTTTTTTTCCAAATGCAAAACTTGCCCTATAGTACCAATATCGCAAGCAAAAATCTGAATCATTATCCGGTGCTTCTTCCGAAGTTGCAAACATTTGTAAGAATCATGGAAAACATGTGGAACTAAGTTTAAAAGCGAGAACAAATCCTTTTTTTTTGTTCATCGAATATTGGATTTGAATTATTGTATTTTTTTTTTCAGGACATTTACGAAATTTATTATTACCTCTTATTAAATTTGGAAATGTGTATCCTTTCTATCACAACCGAGTGTTTGATTTCTGTTTGATATTAGACGCATAAGATAGCGTACCGACTACAGTCAATGGCACCCCTATTTTGAACCAATTATCGGTACCCCCTTATTCAGTAACGATTCTTACAAAAATTATTAATCTTATCAAGCGAATTTAATTTTAGTTTTAAACTACTACTTATTCCTCACATTTGTACGTTTTTGTTTTGATTAAATAGTTCTTCAATCGGTGTGCGGAAGTGAATGTGTTAACACGTTTTAAAAAAGTTAAAAATTTGCAAAATTTTGTGTGTTTTTGTTAAGGACATAAGATTTGGTGAGCTGCTTTTAGTTATGAATATATGAATATTGTATACAAAAAATATGTTTTTTAATATCATATAATAATAATTTATTCGTATTTAAAAAAAACAGGTTTTAAATACTACAAAATACTGCGTGCTACTCTGCAGTTCAGATTGAGCACAACATTTTAAAAAGTACGCCCAGGACCAGCAACAGTTTTAATTGACGAAGAAGAATTGAGTGGTGTTGAATGGTTAAAAGTTCCTCAAGAAAAAGGATTTCCGAAAAGAAAAGAAGATATTCTTTATGCTGTCCAGGAATTTCTGCATATCAGTAACTTATTTGCGAATCCAGTCGAAGAAATCGGAGAAAATACAATTCGTAGTTAACAGATATGCTTTTCCTGTATAATGACTAAAACAGTTAGAACTAATATTTGTAGTATAAGATGTGCAATATATGTATAAGAGAATATCATAGATATGTATATTTGAAAAAACTCAAATATAACATTCTTCCAAGTCTTATCAGTTCGCTATGTATTACTTACAATTTAATTAGTTACTGATCTTAAGTTTTTATTTCAACTTATATGTTATTATGCGATCGGTATGAACTAATTTATTTTGTTGTAGCCTTTTTATTTATTTTTTTCATATTTAACTTATTGTTTACTTAATATCTATTATTTCTTTTTATTCCTTATAACCCGGACGAACCGGGAAATGTTTATGTTATTTTTTTTACTGAAATTATATGAACTACAAATTTTATAAATAAAAAACCCTAAAAACAAAATATTGTTTTCCTTTAATTCATAGGTGCAAATAGTTGTACATTTTTAGGGTGACGATAATTGCAGTTTTTGGCAAGCTTTTTTAAATATCCCATTTATAGCTCTTTTTTAATAAACAAATAATAAGAATTAAATATAAATAAACCAAGAAAATTCTATATTAAAATTTAGCATATTTTTCATATTTTTAACTTTTTAATTGCGAAAATTACGCGCACTTAAAATTGAAAAATCCTTAAGGGTGCCAACAATTGTATCCGTTACGCTATCTTAAGCCCTTAGGAGCAACAAGGTTTTTGAATTCTGTTTGGTGTTATGTGCCAAAGATGAATAAAGACTTCAAAATAATTAAATGCAAATGACTAAAGACCACTTACATCATTTATACCAAACAAACCTGAAAACTTCCTGACTTACACACTTTGTACCGAAATATTTCTATAGGAAGGAGTAACGCTTGGCTTACGATGATAGGACCAAACGATATAGTAAAAAATATGACTTAAGCCCAATAAAAATACAAAAAAACATTTTTTGACTTAGCCCCTTTCTGCCAGACACCGTATTACGTACGATTTATGTATGCATTTCGTTGGAATAGAAATCGCTCATTTGTCAGACTTTGAAAACACTTGAAAAAATATTATCTTAGCGTCAAAATATAGTTTGTTGCCCACAGTACACAAGGTAATATATTGCGCATGTTATCAAAATTCGGTTCCCATTATACAAAAATTCGGTTGTCATATTTGAAAAATTGTCCCTGAGACTTCATATATGCCCTCTGATTTTTGGCAGATACACACACAAATAGGGATGGGTCGATATTTCAGTAAGGGTCATTCAGCAACAGGTATGAGAAGTTAGAAAATACCTGTTATTATGAAATAAGATTTAAAATTTCTAAATTTTATTTTCATAATAATTTCACACTAACAAAAATTTATTTAACTTTGATTACTGACTTTGCTTAACTCAGATCTGAGTCGTGGATCAAAAGTTATTATTTTCTAATTACCTACATATTTTTTCTAAATCGTTATTTCGATAATTCTTGATTATTGAGCCATCGCCTAAATTCGAACTCATTACAAGAATTTATTTAAATTTCATTACTGAATTCGTTTATTTAATTAAACATAAACCAAATCGAAAAAAATTAGACGAAAATAACTATGGAATAGATTGAAACTCTAAAATCGGAAATATGCATTCAGAATTGCAATTATGCAAACAAAAGTCAATAAAGACATTTAAGTCTTAACTACATTCAACATACTTTTGTACAAAATTAAAAAAAAATGTTTTTCCTTTTCCAACATTCTGGTGAATCCTACCTGATACTTCAAATCTTACAAAAGAAAAAGTTAGACTTTTAATTTTGTGCAAAAGTGGAATAATTTTGTAAAAGTTGAAATATTATCAGCAGTTTGCTTCTTATTGATTAATTATTAATCAAAAACCAAAAATTATATGATTTCATGTTTTCTAGCTTACGAAAAAATTGAAAATTACTAAAACTACTTTTTTATGAATTTTTTTTTTTGTATTTACGGAATTTAATACAAGCATTTTTTCCTATGGAAATAGGGCTCTATTTACCTTCTTTTAGGTGGGAACGACATTTAATGAAATATGAAATTGCACCTCCTGCCCAAACTAGGGGTGATATACTCCCTCCCATATTGAAAAATACTTGTAACTAACTGTTATATAAGAATCCATTTTTTATTTCTTGGGGCATGAGTTATCATACTCTTCCCCGCGTTACGGCGCCAGTGGCCAGTCTGTCTGGCTTTACTTTCTCTACGCATACGGAGAACATTTGAAATTAATCAAATTAACGAAAAATTTTGAATCTTTTCTCACGTTAAACAATTTCAATATTAAATAGTTGAACTTGGATTAGATTAGGTTATCACTTCTGTGTATATGTTTATTTTATTTTTTATTTTATATTTTTTTATTAACAGTACAATTCCATACAACCATTTTTTTTACATTTTGAACTTTTTCGTAAACTTCCCGACGGATTTCAATAATTTTTCTCAATTTTTTTCAAAAATCCCAAAAAATATTTTATCGGAAATTTTGGTATGCACCAATATTTAGAATTGGAAGGACCTTCTGTATAAAAATTTGGATTGAAATCATTTGAGCAATTAAAAAAAGAGTCGAAAATAAAACAAAAATGGTCTTAGACATTTAGACTATATCTATGATGGTGCACTGCGTTCTTTTTTATCAAAATCGTCAGAGTCGTTTTTGATATAACTAAGATTCACCTTTTTTGTTTCAAAAAAAGTGTCGTAATTTTTGCGTTTTTTTAAACAATCGAGCCAATGATCTTAAACCTATGAGTACTAATTTTAAATAAAATCGCTTTAGCGGTTTAGGCCATAGATCGAACTACAGATAGACATACGGAAATGCGGGAATAACTATTTTCGTGTTCTCTGTTATATTGTTATGTCAAATTTGATCAAGATCTCTGGTTTCTCTACCGGCCTTAGCACTAATCTTCAATTAGCTTTCCTTCTGAGTATAAGAAATTTGTCAACGGCATTGGCTCCGATGAAAGCATCGCTTCCCATAGATCAGCGAAATCAAGCATCGTTGCGCGTGTATAGTACTTCCGTCGGAAACCAACCACGTGCTGGTTGATCTCTGTCTCTCTCTGTTGTATTAATGTATGTAAAAGTTTAAGCCAATGGTCTAGTTGCTAGTGCTTCAGTGTCTCTACTTCGGAGATTTATCGGCGGAGTAGCATAAAAATGGAATGTAATGTAAAAAGACAACAATTTTAAACTTTAACTTTTGTACAAATGTGTAATGAATGTAGTTAGGGCTTTAAGTCCCCATCGCCGCTCGTTTGTATAAAAATACTTGCATTGTATTTGTATATTAGTTTATACCTATTCGTATAATAAGAAACCAATGAAGTACAGGTACTTTTAAAACATTTCCTATTTAAATCGAACTGAATAGGAGTACCACAGGGATCAATAATTGGTCCACTTTTATTCACAATTTTTATAAATGATCTTCCACTTCAGTCTACGTACTCATCTATTGGTCTGTACGCTGATGATGCTCAAGTTAAACTTAACTGCAAGCTGAGATTGATTGAAGATGGCGCTCAAAAACTGAATTTCGATCTCAACAAAATACTTAATTGGTCCGTCAAAAATAACCTAATATTCAATCGAAGAAAGTCAAAATGCCTAATAATTTACAACTTACAAAAACAAACTTGGCCATAACTATTTTGCTGAATTGTATCTCGGAAATGAAGCAATTCAGTATGTCGAAAAAGCATAAAATGTAGGTATTCTTTTTAACTCAACTCTAACTTGGGAAGATCATATATAAACAATTATCGGAAAAATTTATGGATCTTTACGCACACTCTCACTATTGAAGCACTTTACACTTCAACTCATTCGTTTTAAATTAGCAAAAACCTTAATCCTTCCAATTATAACATATGGATTCCAAATTCTTACCAGCCATAATTCGGAAATGAAAAGAAACCTGTTAGTTGAGTTTAATAATGTGAATCGATATAGATACAACCTCAAACGATATGATCACATATCAAACTAAAAATATTCTCAGTTATACTTTATACACTTAACTCAAGTATTTGTCGCTGAAAACACTTAACAAGATAATAATGAACAAAGAACCTTCCTATCTTTTCGAACAAATTAATTTTATGGGCTCGTCTCGATCTTTTATATTGATGACACCAAGATTTAGTTGCAGAAACTCTCAATTTTTTCGTGTATGTCATAAGACAGTGGAACATAGTTTATTAAAATTGTTATTTTACAGACAATTTTTGATCCAAAATTGGTTATTTCAGTAACGGGTATTAATAAATGTTATTTAAAAGTAGCAGTAACAGGTATTCCAACTAGCGGTTCGGTCCATGTCTATGAATATGCCCATGCCAAATGTAATACGAGTGTCTCCGAGTTTTGACACATGCGCGAACTTGAATGAAAATGAAAACCGGAATATATTTTAACTTTAATACAGGTATTGTATTTGTTGCCTACTTTTCAAGTTATGAATTGTCAAAATCAATTGAGGGATGGCTCCGATTTAATTGGATTAAAAAACCTCTCCAAAAATAAAATTGACGTCAGAAAATTTGGAGTTTTCGATTTTATTATTTGCTTAACACAAGACTTCACACCCCGCATTTTTCTTACAAACTGTCAAGATACCATACTCTATATTTTCAATCTGAACACGCGTCTTATTTAACATCTTTTTAGTACCAAAAAACACGAAAGAAACCAAAACTAAGGATGAGACCAAGACCAAGACCGACACCGAAACGGGATTGCAAATTAAAATTAATAAGGCGAGACCAATATCGAGACGAGAATTTGTTAGGCGAGACCGAGACGATACTGATATTTTTCGATTTTGACGAGACTAACAAAGGTATGGCATGGTTTCGTCTCGTTGCCATTCCTGAGAACCATAAATACGTTCATATCGGTGCCGATTGAGCCAAAATTCACTAAATTTAAGTCTCCGCAAGACCGAGTTCCTCCATGGTGTTGAATTTACTGCCTCGGGCTCTAACTACAGAGCATATTGTAAGCGATTAAATTAAAAGACTCGGATATTCAAAAATGCATGTGAACAGATCGAAGTTTAATGCCAAAAGAAAAAGAAATTATAAAAAAGATAGGAAGTCGGCCATGTCACTTGTCAAAATATATTTACACCGGCCAATAGTCCGGTCAATATACCCATTTAAAATAACAAAAATTCCCGGAAATCCGAATTTTGGTGGAGAGCTGGGGTTTACCATTATAAATAAAGTTCTAAGAATCCCCAACGATCGTATGTGTGCTTCAAAAGTTATTCGGGGTCAAAGGTCAAAATTTGATTTTTTTTTGGATTTTTCTCGAAAACGGTTAGTTTTTTCAAAACAAACCTCAAACAGAAGTTGAAAATCTTAAAATTCTCTACAAAAATGGACATATCCACGCGACCTGTGAGGTAGTGCACTCGGCGCGTTTTTTTTACCGTGGTTTCCACTGTGGGCCTACTCCACTAACTGTCATGACAATTTTGGGATAATTTAAGGATTTTTTTTTTGAGAAAACTTACCGTTTGACAACCTCAAATTTTGATCTTTGATCCCGAATAATTTTTGTAGCACACATAGGATCGATGGGGATTCTTGAAACTTTATTCGTAATGGTAAGCCCCAGCTCTCCACCAATATTTGGCTTTCTGCAATTTTTGTTATTTGACCACTATTTTTGTCTAAATTGACCGGACTACAATATAAGAAGTAATCTTGAACACATATATTTTCGGCCGATATTGTAATCTTTTGACGATCGAAAGTTGGCTTTTAGCTTAGCGGGGTAAGCAGGAATATCGTTAACGAAACATTGGAGAGCCGACTTTGAAAAACCATAAAATTGGCTCAATAAAGTATTTAATCCTAAGTCAATTCCCATTTGGTGATTAGGCATATGTGACGTATTTGACGGATAGAACAATACATTGCCGCCACAGACTCTCAACATTAACCCGCACATATTGCAAACACATTTTTTTAGTACTTAACTGGAAACAGATATCCGTTTCAAAAAAAACAGGACAACTCTCTGGTATGCTTGATTTCCCGAACATCTACAATCTACCAACTATAGTAGTCTTTGTAAATTACGCCACTGTTTTATATATTTTATACCCTGAAGGATTTCCTGAATTGTCTGCCATTACTTGTATGAAAGTATTTTGTCTTGGGTTAGTGAAAATTCAATTTGTTTTAAGTGATTTTGCAACAGGCAAGAAATAAAATACTGAGAATTCCTGACAAACTTGACGATAACACTATATGAATCTCGACGCTGCGACGACGCTATCATCTGACTCTCTTTGCATTTTCCCGCCCCTTTATTGACTTAACTTATATTATTTGACGTATTCACCTTATTCAATTATTTAACATTCTCCATCATCGCCTCAAAGACAGTTTGTGTCATCTCAAGGATTTGCAATGGGTTTTGTTTGCAATACGTTTTGTGCCTTTTGTTTGGTCTTCGGCTTAGATTGTTTGCTTTCTGTTTGCCTTTGAAGTGAGTTATATTCTTTAAGGACAGTTCTTGTTTGAAAATAAAATTAAATTGTTTTGTTTGTTATAAGAATAAACATGTCTAATAGATTTTAACGTTTTTCTTTTTTTTTTTTTAGATGCGCCTGAGAAAATCTGCAAAAATGACAAAGTCAACGATAACGATAGCCATGCCACGGCCGTTGTTGGTCATCGTCCTCACCGCTGCTATGCTGTTGCACAACCCTGTTATGGGTCAATCGAATTACGCTTCTCATGCCAACAACGTCGAATACCAAGGTGAAGGACTGCCAGAGGAAGCGACTCTCGATGGAAAGGTATGCCAAACCAGAGATATCAATTTTTTTTTTCCAATAACTTAAATAAAGTGCCTCTTTTGTGTGTGTGTGGCGAACATCAAGTGCAGTGCTTCGAACATTAAAGCATAAAATTCTTTCAAAGGGCATAAAATTTTGCTCTAGGGTGCGCCCATACTCATTAAAATTTTGCCGCGACTTTTACGGAAAATCAAAAAAAAAAATCTAATGCAGGGACGTAGTTAAAGAGAGAGGACCAACAGGGTAAATAAAATATTGCAAATTAACGTTTGGAAAAGTGTGTTCAGGCTCAATTTTCCATTAGCCAAGTTAACTCTGAGTTAAAATAATTATATAGAAAACGAGTCCAGACATTCTGGAAATCGCGATAGCCTTGCATACTAATTTCGATAAGTTTTTGATATACATCTGTCAGATATATGTATCTACTCTTATAATCAGGAGTTAGCTGTCAAAACTATTGGATTAAAATTGTCAGAAAAACTTGTTTAATAAACTGGATCTTAAAATTTAGGGAGTTGTATATATCAGTACAGAAATATGTCAAATCAAAGGTATAGATAAATTAATTTAAGGTCAAGTTGATGTCCAAAATGAAAGACTGAGGCTCATGTTAATAATTTCACTTAAGTCTCGAAGACTGATTACTTAAATTACAGATGACATATTCATAGACTTAAAGCTTAGACTGAACCCAAGTTGCAACAAATTACAGTAAGTGTGTATGTGCATTTTGTAAATGGGACGGGGAAAGTTTTTTTTTTGTAATACATTACAAAAGTGTCTTCGTAATAGAGACTGCTTGAATTCCATGAAAATGGTTGATGTGATATTATGACAATACCTATCAAATGTATTCGAATAGGGGTCTTCCAAGATCAATGATTTCTTCGCCGACCGTTTTTAGAACCTGAAATCTAAAGTGAAATTAATATGTACTTAAATCAAAATGGCCGCAAAAATTGAAAGCTGTCTCCTTTAATTCCCAGATCTAGAATGGAACGATCTATTGGAATATGTGCACACTTTTTTTTAGTATCATATTATAGATTATTTAACAAAACGATAAGCCCTCAAAAGTTTTATGCTGCATAGCTTGGAATTTACTTCGATAGTTTTTCAGTAACACAAGTCAAGAATAAAATAATATTCAACATTAATAAATTGTATAACCATCTGTGTAAATAGAAAGATATGAGTTTTGATATTTTAATCGTCATCTATTGTTAGGAAAAACATTATAGGTCCCAAGTGCCTACCTTGAGGAACACCAGTAATAATGTTGAAGAAGGGAAAATGAAATTGAAATAGGATCAGATATTGAGAAGCGGAAGATAACCCTGTACAATAAGTCGAAATATGATGGGTTTTAGTGTAAGATAATCAGTTTGATGGCACATCAATAATTAATACTAGCGATTATATGTACTATAAGTCAAGTTATGCATTCGTCGAAAAAATAATAATTTTGAGATAACAATCAAACATGACAGTACGCTGATTGCGAAAATGAAAAAAGATAGTCTAACATTTCTGTCTGTATGTCTGTCGTATGTATGTATATTAACCTACAGCCCAAATTCTTAAAAAAACGTAAATGATTATATTTAAACAAGCTCAATGAGCAAATTTTATTTGAACTGCACAGCGAAGGAGTCACATACCAAACGATCGACTGATTGATAGCTGTCAACAAAGAATAAGCCGTACATTTCTTTAGTCTTTGAAACCACATTAAAAGGTGGACCGAATTGCTTCAAACTTGGTATATAGAGGTTTTTAGCTATTGTAAAGAGGGGAACTTAAAATAAGTTTTGTTTGCTCAAAAAATAACGGTACCTGCCATATAACCGTTAAGATAAAACCTATTTTTCTCGAAAACGGCTCTTACGATTTTGATTTAAAAAACTCAGTGCAGCTTTTTAGATACGACCGATCATATGGTTGGAAAAATTTTTTTTAAGATATATCTAAAAACTGTACTCTCCATAGGACCGTTTTTTTTGCTTTCGACTATCTCATAAATGGCTTAACCGATTTTTTTCGAAATTTCATATTATATACATCAATATTTTCAATCAATATTTTTTTGTATTTTTAAAAACATTTTATGCAAATTATAGATATATGTATGTACATATTTCTAAATACCTATGAATTGGCTTTTTTGAATTTTTTTGAAAATTATTTTCAAAAAGTTAAAAAAAAACCGCTCCACAGATTTTTATAATTGTTTTTCTCATACAGTCAAATTTATCCAAGAAATAAAACGACGTACTTTTTTTTAGCTCAATTTTCAGAATCTTAAACTATTTTTTCTTTGATTAAAACGACTTAATCTTTTGTTTTAAATTTATGTTATTAAATATTTTAGATTATCATACCAATTTTTTTTAGAAAAAAATAAAAGAAAATTTTTTATATATAAACAAATTAGGTAAAAAACGACTTTAAAAATATATTCAGATTCTTAATAGAAATCTCTTTCATAACGTGTGATCAAACATAAGAGCAAGTTCGTGCGATCCAGTCGTGCATTTTAATAATGAAGTAATGCAAAAGTGAGAGGAATAAACTGCTAATCAGAATGTGAACTAAGAAGTGGTTTTCCTTAAAAAAGAAAAACTAAATGTATAAGTCCTGGCTTAAAAAAATTAAATGTGTGAACTTGCATTTTGTTGCCATGATTATTTTAAATTTGCAGTACAATCCCCCTCTGTATTAAAATACTAACTGCGGTTCTGACTGGCAGGCTTACATGTTGTGTTTCACTTTAGGTTTTTATAGTGTTTTTTTGCTTGTTTCATTTGAATGATTGCGTGGTCATAAAAGAGGACGAGTTTCTTCACCCTTTTTTTTTTGGCTTGATGGTATGTTTGGTCATGTTGTAGGGGAGTAGTGTTAAGATGTTTTTATGGTTTATGCAGCGATTTTTAAATTTTCTTTTCTTTTCTTGCTTACATGCGGTCGTCCTGATTTGTCTGTTCTCTAAAGTAATAAAGAGTTATGGTAGACAATCGTAAATTATTATTGTTTTTTGTGTAACCTTTTTTTGGGCCTTTAACCGCTATACATAAATTATATAAAATAAATTAATTTGATTTCAAAGGTGTGTAGGTTCTTTCAACTTTGCAAAATACTAAGTCAACTTGAAATATATAAAAAAAAAGTATTGGAATTGCTACCTTTTTCTTAGTATGGAATTCATTCTCATTTTTTAAGAAAATGTTGAAATCCTATATTAAGAATTATAGTTTGTAGTAAAACTCTATTTCACAATTAAAAACATGGAACTATGCGATATTCTATTTTTAAATATCTTTTAATTAAAAGGACATTGCGTACTTCTCTTAGGGTATTCCTATTTCGGTATTTACCAAGACATTGGAAAAAGTTCTCTATCTTCTTTGGCAGAATAAGCTACAGTTCCTTGGGAGATGATGTATACATATGTGGGAAAAAGTAGAGCGGCAGCAACTCTGCACTTCTTTTTAAAATGAGTGAAAAGTGGACAGGTTGGTAGTCATCCTTAAAATATTAGCTGTTGTAGTCGACTTTTGCGCATATGATTGTCTCGCTTTTGCGATAAACTTCTCCCTTTTCATAACATCAAATATACTAATAAAGTCATAGAGTTCTAATTTCCAACCGTCAGGACTATCTTTAGAAAATCTTTGTTCGCGGCCGCAGGATGTAGCTTAGCTGCACAAACACTAACCATCCATATTGAACGTTTTTAGGATATAGTCCACCTCCATATGGAGAGAACGCATGTTTCGAGCAAAAGTTTGTGGCTTGCAGCACTTATTGGAAGTTACTGCGATCTTTTCAGAACAGAAGTCGTGTAATTTTACTATCAAAAAGCGAGGAAACTTGTTGCACACGTATTAATCCTACATATTTAATGTGTAAATAATAAATCTTTTATGTGCAATTTCAAATGAAGATTTAAAGTAAAAATGTGTATTTCTACACCTAAGATGTTTAAACTTATAATGTATATATACATAATTTATATTTAAAATTCAACAGAGTTCAAGCAAAAGTTTTGTATATCCAAGCATAAAATGTGCAAATTTAAACTTTTTTGTTGAAATTTATAGCGAAATTCGAAAAGCTATGCCCCCAAAAGAAAATCCCCAAATAAGCTTATTTGGGGTCAAGTTTAACAGCATTTATTGCTTATTTAAAATAATTTATAATTATTGTCTTCATCCTTCTTTTTTCATAAAATAAAAACACTGTGGTTTTTCTAATCCGTTTTACTACAAACAAAAAACCTGATTTCGAAATTAAATAAAAAAACAGTTTATCATAAAATGTAACAATATATAAAATCTTTCAATTCTAGAAAAAAAAAATTTATTGACATTAATCAATAAATAGAAGATTAACACAGGTGTATGATATCCACTTCAAAAAAAATTGTTTGTATTTGAGGGCAAAAGATATTACGTTCTATGTTCGCCAACGGTCTGATTACGAATGAAATGAATACTGATTCGTATCATCAGCGCCAAAAACGAATTAAAAATTTACACATAAAATATATGTAACTTACATCAAATGGTAGTAAATATAAGCATTGATTGTTTAATTACAAACACTTTATCTGTAGTTTTCATAAAGTATTTGAATTTAAAACAATATTGAATATGAAATGTTTAAACATTATTAATTTAATACTGAACAATAGCGATTGAAAGGTACACAGAGGGTGAATATTTGCAACAAATTTTGTAATATCGAACATTATGTGTTAACCTTTTTTTTACCTATTGCCGTGTATAAATACGCAACTTGCCTACATTTACACTAAAAGTTACATACAATTTCGTGGTAAATTTACACGCAGTTTTTAGAGTGTACTTCATCGAACTTCTTGCGACCAATAGCTTTCGCTGTTGTTTCGAAGATGAGAAACTTGGATTTGTCTTGGATATTTCTGTTCTGCATAACTTTCTTCCATGTTGCATTGAGTGGTTTTTTTGCAAACACAACAATGTCGTCCGCTAATTTTAGTAATTTCACAAGAATGTCTGGAGAAACCCTTGTTCCACCGTGCACAATATTCTCAATATCGTCAATAAAGAGATCATATAGCAGAGAGCTTAATTAACAGCCTTGTCCCCGACCGATTTCTACTTGGTATGGTTTGGAAAGATAATTTTTAAGCGAGCTAGTAAAATCGTATAGCGCTTCTGAAATCCTTCCAAATTTGCTCGATAGTTAGATGATCAGTGAGTGAATGGGGTCTATTGTGGAAAACTTTTTTCTGTGGAAACCGACTTGAGATTTACTTAATAGATTATTATTAGTCAGTAACCAGTTATATATCCTTTTATAGAAAAGCTTAGTGAATATTTCCGTTGAGGAGCGAAATTTCTTTAGATTTAGGGTGCTGTGGCAATCGCCTTTTTTGATAGTTAGCGCAACTGTAAAATGTACGACAAAACTTGTAAAATTAGATATAGATATTCTATTGGAGCCAGGAGCTTTAGTCATTTTAAGTTTATTTCGAACGGGTTTTACTTCGGAAGTTGTAAATTGGGTGACAACGACTATGTTTTCGTAGAAGGGTATAGCAAAATAAAAAGCTGTTGGGAAAATGTTTTTGTTGAGCGTGGAAAAAATGTACTGTTAAGTGTCCCTATATATTTACCTGAAAAAGCAATTAGTCTGACTTTAGAAATATTGGAGAGTTTTTTTTAAAAACAAAAAATTTCACATATATTCTGGTTAAATATCTTCACGTAGGTAGTACATTGTAGTAGTAGATAATGTGGTATTAATAAAATATGAAAATGGTGTGTCATTTTTTCCAAGTGTCTAATAGAAATAAAATAGAAACAAAATATTCCATGAATAGTGTTCATCTAATACTATGAACAGAATTATCATACAAATTCCATTAATCCCATGATTTAAGCTCTTTATCCAAAAAGGCAAACAAAAAATAGTGGAAATGGTGCAAGATCTAAATTAAAAAAAGTCATCCATCATGTGAATAAAAAGGAGCATACACAAATAAAAAGAAAAAAAATCGAAATATATATTCTGAGAGCTGCCATTTGCATAATATAAGCATATTTCCCGCTATTCATATTCAAAGTCAAATCTACGTAGGTAAAATGTAAATATTCATAAAATAAAATCCCTTAGTTCAAGGATATTTTTTTTTATGATATCTCCGATTTCAAATCGATTTTTTTTTAAATTCCGTGCTTCAAAAATTAGTAAAATTTAAAAACCGTAAACAAAGGACATGCATAAGAACCATCATCCACCAACAGCTAATTCATCGCTCCCAAATGGGGGATGATTATAATTTATTATCTATTGAGTAATTTTTCATTTTGTTTGTATGCAAATTAATAATAAGAGTTCTCCTCTGGCTCATTATATCACAGTGCTGTGCTAAAAAAAATTGTACTTACATGTAGGTGTACATTTTTTGTTTGCTTCGGAAATAACGCACACCTTAATAAATGACATAAAGCAATGGAATGGTGTTGATCTGCAGCTGTTTTAGCATCGTCCGATATAAGCAAATTTTGAATACGGACGAAATGAGTTTGACGGTCAGAGGCGACCAAGTTATTTAGTGATGTCTGTTCCATTCATGGATATTCTACAAAAGTTCAGAATGAAATATAAATATAATTTCTACATGTGAGCTTATAGTTCAGACTCAGCTTAAACGGAAATATTATATAACAGAGTGTTCGTCAGAAAAGTAGTCGGAAGGGAACACCCCGAGAGCACCCAGTCGATTTTAATTTAAGTTGGACCTCTCGACATATACAATATTTATGTATAAGTCTTTATCCAAATTTGCTTGTATAACCTTATACTCCCTATCCGCCAACAAATTAGTAATGCAATTTTATTATATTAGTTGTTAGTTTATTTAAACACAAATTGTAAATAATGTTCTTAATAAGTCGTTAAACTAGCGAAAGTGATATTACGAGTTCCGAGTATGTGGTAAGAATATACACTTTGAAGGACTTAAGCCTCCAGAAAGGACAGTGTTAACTCAGATTTAAAGTATCTAGTTAGTTAGTAATATGCAGTTTCGCTGATTGTGATATAATAGGTAACATCTGCTACGTACCAGGCTCTTATTAAATGGGCTTACTATCTTTGATAATTCACTGAAATTTTTAATAAATGAGGTCATGTTTACCCTTAAAACAATCAAAAAAGGATTAAGAAGAATAAATTTATAGTAGATCTGAATTTCTAAAGGAAATGGGAGGAAAAACTTGAGCCTGGCAGTCCACATTCGAGCTGGACTAAGATTGGATATTTCTACAATAAAAGGCACCCGGCAAGACTCGGTACCAATTAGTGCGGGACTTCTGCCACACTGAACCAACTTGGTAATCAGGATCGGTCTATGAACTATTGAAAAAAATGAGCAAAGTATAAAGTTATAAGACTTTCCTTTAGCCTTAGATCACCAGCCCATGAGACTGGGTTTTCCTTAATCTCCAGACATTGTCTCATACTTTTAAGACGGTCTCCATTTCGAAATTGGTATGACGTTGCAGTCGCTGATTGTATGATGCAATGCGTTTTTTTACCACTTCTATAACCATTTTAATTTGAAGACCACTATGTAAATTGCTATTTCTTATATAACAAGGCCCATTAGTTATTTCACGATGGACCTTGCTTTGGAATTTATGGATTGGTTCAGCATTTGTTTTCTCTGTACAGCCTTATAGATAGATAGATAGATAGATAGATAGATAGATAGATAGATATATAGATAGATACATTTTATTTGCAAATAATTCAATTTTACATTTCATTCATTATTAATACGAAATCAAAATAAATAAATAAAATGTTGTTTGGCCTTGGTTGGAAACCGTCTGCCAAATGCCAACTTATTACGAATTGTATAATTTCAAAATATAAAAATAATAAATTAAATAATACAAAAGCTTTAATATATCGGAAAACTAATAAATAGAATTTTTCGCTACAACAAGCTGTTATTACCTTATCATAAAACTTTTCTCAAAACGAATATGAATTTTAATTCTTCGAATAAAATAATTATAGGCTTATATGCTTACGTGTATATTTCTTGCTAAAACAAAAATGGATTTTAATTTGTAGAGAAAGTTGAAAGTATACAAATCTTAATTCTTTTAAGATGGGGCATACTGATAAAAAGTGGTAAGATGTTTCTTGTTCTTGCAAGTTACACAATGAGCAAAATGTTATACGGCCATTAAAGTATGGTCTATAATTTAAGTCAAGAAGCTCCCCCCTGATACGGAAAATGTTGGAGATTTCATGAAAACTCAGCTAATCGGTGAAATAATTCAGATCGTTTAGGTTATACTTAAGTTTCGGGTATATTAAGCGACGAGATGAGCCTTTTGCTTCCTCTATTAGATCTGATCTTATCTTGGCATCTACTAGTTCCAGTATGTTATTTAAAGTTTCTTTTCGAAATGTAGCCTGAGTATCTAGCGATTGCAATGAAGCACCACCAAGCAAGAATATATCCTCCCATTTTTTGAACCAACTAATATTTGTATCTATGCTGTGATTTGCATGTATACTTGGGAGACGGCTTTCATCATTAGCAAGTACTTTTATGATGTATTCAAAGTGCATTCTAAGAGTGAATAGATAAATAGGTGAGAGGCCCGTTTCGAGAAGAAGCATATAATTGGGAGTTGTTCGTTGTAGGCCGAAAGTTTTTATAAGAAACAAACGTTGCAATTTTTCTACCTCATCATACTGCTGGTAACCCCATACTTGAAATCCATAAGTCATTATTGATCTTAGGGCAGCTTCAAAGATTTTAAATTTGACACTATTTGTAAAGTTTTTTTTCTTAAACAAAGTTTTCCACGTTGAGTTTATAGCAGCGATTGATTTGTTCACCTTCATCTGGAAATGGTTTCTTGGGATAAGGCTGTGTGTGAGTACCATACCTAGGTAGTTGTATTCATTTACAACTTTAATATTTTCTCCATTTAGAACCCATCTTTCATTTCTACATTGCCGACGTCTTCATGATCCAAAAATCATAACTTTGGTTTTTGATGTATTTATCACAAAATTCCAAAAAATACAATATCTTTCGAGCTTATTTATCATAATCTGAAGGCATTCTGATGAATCTGCAAATAAAACCAAATCATCTACATATAACAGACAATTTATGTTCATTCCTGCAACTCGAATACCTTTAGGCAAGACTCCACCTATGTCATTTATGAGCAATGCAAATAGAATTGGCGACAGTAAACACCCTTGACGCACTCCACTTATGGTTCTGAATCATTCTGAGATTTTCTCGCCATCCCATACTGCCGAAAGAGTGTTCACATACAGATTCTTTAGAACATTTAAAACTTTGGACGAAATTCTTAGTACAGCCTTATAGTTGGATGCCATACATGTTCAAACGGGTAACAGTATAACACTAGTTTATTCTGGGTAGATAGAACAGAGCTTTTTCCTAGTAACCATAGTACAGTTTTGCTCGAGCTAAGTTTTTTTCCTTTCTTTAGCATGTGTTCTTTTCCTTTCTTTGTCGTGTATTCTTTCCATTTAAGCTTTGTATCCAAAGTCATTACAATATATTTAGTATTGAATGAAGGCACTGCTGTACTGCTTATACAAGATTCTGACATTGTTTACATTTTTCTTTGTAAGGTTTATATGAGTTGATTTTGTTTCGTTTAATTTGATGCGACATTTTTTATTCCAATCACTTAGTTTATCAACTGCATTTTTCAACTTTTGAGTAGCCTCTGTAACCGATTTATCTGGCACCAATAGTGAAGTACCATTTCCACTAGAATATAACTTGTATATAGTAGAAAAATGGTTGGTCCTAGGTACATCGGCTTAAATTTCCTTTAGTTCCGAGTAATTTTGTTCGTACCTTACTCTAAAAAGTCGGTTCATAACGTAGGATTTTAGTATTTCGTAGTATTGCGTGGGATGGTCCATATGCGTCTAAGAATATAGCACAGTATACTTGTTATTGCTCAAGCGCCTTTTCGACAACATCCCTAATTTGATGCACTTGGTCTCCAGTGAAATGTAAGTTTCTAAATCAAACTAATTTCTCGGAGTCTGTTTAGGAGCAGTTTTTCGAAAACTTCCTATAATTGGTATAAGCGATATACTATAGTTTAGGTATGTAAGATGTTACTTCTGTTGGTCGATTACCTTGCTTAGGTATAATGTTTAACAATGACTTCTGCAATTTTTTTTGCAATTTTCCAGTAATGTGGCATATAGCTATCTTAGTTTAAAAGGCATGCATTTTTCTTATGCATTAGAGTTTTTGAAGGCTTTTGAATGTATTTCTTTCAAAACCCGAGCAGATATTAGATCGTACCTTGGAGATAACTGTTAGACAACTTATGTTGACACATGCTTCTTACTTCTTTGAGCATAAAAAAAGAAATTTTACATTCGTCATTATTATCAATGACTGTTATTTCTATTGTTTCGGGTTTCCGGTCCATTTACCATCTTGAGATTTTGCTGGTGGGTTTTATGTCTGGGGGCTTTTTATGCTCTTAGCTGCTTTCCATAAGGTAGCATCCATCTTGAATAAACTAACTGAATCATTTTTAAACTCACTGATTTTTTTTTTGTTCGTTGTTAGGAAGGCTAAGAACTGCCATGTCACCGAAGTCTCCTTTTACAATATCAGCCTCTTTATTTCGACAGAATATTTTTGTTGCTCCCGAGTTCGACATAGTTGGATGGAGTACTTTCTTCCACAGACTGTTGCATATTGTTCTTCTTCATGATCAATTTGTTAAATTGTTTACATAGTAGGACAACTTTGGCTTATAAAACTTTCAAGTATATCTCTGAATTCGTTCCAGATTGTTCTATTGGTCTCGAGCACAAGATTACTTTTAGCTATATTTTCTGCTTCGATCAGTGATAAATTTACTGCAGTATGTATTATCATTGCTTGATATTTAACTAAGTTTAGCACAAGCTAATTTCCATTAGACTGTTTACATTTAAATGAACATAAAATAATAGAGAACAGCTAATCGAACATTTGCGAATCTCTACAATAAAAGAATAAAACAAGAACCGATTAGCTATAAGCCATTTTCAATGGTTCACTTCTACCACTTCTCCAATATTGTAAAAGTGGTGAGCTGTGATTTTATTAAAGTCAGCTGTTATTCGAACTTGTAAGCAAATATCACTTATAGCCCATCATATCTCTCTTGAATGTCTGCGATTGTTTTGGACTGATTATTCCTTCACCATTTCTTCTCGGATTAATTGTCAAAGTTATAATGTCATTCTTGAAGAATCGATTCGATACTTATTTGAGAAGGCAAAACACTAAGAAAACATACAAGAATGTGACGGAAAAAATCAGCATGTTTGATAACTCTGAACATTTAAGCCAATTTTCTAATTGTATAACGGCACTTTGCATGGTATTTCATCACAATATAACGCGAAACATGTTGCAGCGAAAAAATTAGGGCATTTTGACAATTTTGCTTGCACATCACTGTTAATAGGCTCTTGTGCTCCTTTGGCACTGATGTTCCATCAGAATTACGGAGTGTTTCAGTGAGTGGCGTGAAAAGACAGAACAAAATAATAACAGACGTAGCTCATATACACCCTCAAAGCTTTAATGAGATCTATTGTTCCCACAATGAATTTGTTAAATACAAAACAAAAAAAAAAAAAACACGAAAAGAGGGATATCACCGCATTTAAACAAAAGGTTCTTTTTTCCATGAATATAATATATGTACGTGAACGTGAGTATAGGTGGAGATTAGGAAATTTTGTTTTTAATATTGTTTCCATAAAAATGCTCTCGAATTTTAATATTCGTTCGTCAGCACAGACATTTTAGCAAATTTGCAAATTTTATTGACAACATTTCTAACGTTTCTATTGGTCCATTGCAATATGGACTTGGTATAGGACTGCTGTGGTGATACTGTCTGATGGAGAATTATACCTTCCTTAGGAGACTGTGCTCCCTATAGGCATTCCAATCACGTTCCGTTGGACTTTATGCACAATAAGTTGTAAGGCACCTAATCTATTGAAGCGAATCGAATTTTTTTTATTTTATGGAAAAAGAATGCTTAGAGGTCTTTGGATGCTTTTCAGGCTGATTTTAAGCGAACGTAATATAGTCACATCGTCTCTTTGACGATATAATACAGCGAGATGGACGACACCTCTGGCGATGCGGAGTCAGGCATGTTTGGATTTTTATTGCTCTTCCGCAGGTTTACCTTTAAATTAAACTGGACTTTTTTTTTATGGATTTACGGAAATTCTGATAAAAAATGGAATGAGTATGCTTAGTGGTGCCATTGTGGAATGTGCTTCGTAATGAAAAGTTCCATTAAAATGGATCAGCGAAGAGCAGAGAAAATGGCTCGTTCCGGGGAAAATGGCTTTGTGAGAGGCAAATGAGAGATAAAGGTTCTTTTGATTTTAATTGCTGGATTGTGGTAGGTATAGAACAATATAGCTCTCGGAATGGAAAATCTATCTAGGAAGAAACAATTGTAGGTGATTAAATAAAGTAGATTTATTTTTGCATATAAAATGCATAATTTATCCTCGTTTACTTGGAACTTATTCTGTTTTTTTAAACGTCCTTCAAATCTCTTATGATTGCCATTATTTACAGGTTGGATTTTTTTGTGTATTTTATACTACTAAATAATTCTGATCAAACAAAGAAAAAAACTGAAATTCATTTAAAAAAGTTTATGTTTCTCCAGTGGCATGCAGCTTAGAGAACAACAAATTTTGTAAAATCGAAATGTTTGGAAGAGGGAAGAACTTTTAAAATTCTATTTGATTTTTTATATTTATTTATGACCTTTTCATTAGGGATTCAAGGATTATTGATGAGATTTGTTCAATCCTAGAGTTCTTAATTTGTACACGCCCATTAAAATATGTCAAATTTCTTATACTCAAAAGGAAAGATTATTGAAGATTATTAGTGCTAGTAATTTTTTACTTTATTTTGTATACACAAAGATTCGTTAATTTTTTTCTAAAAAAAAAATTGGTATGACAATCTTAAATATTTAATAATATAAACTTAAAAACAAAACTCGGATTAATCAAAAAAAAAATAATTCAAAATTCTGAAATAAATACTTAAGCTAATTTGAGCTCAAAAAAAGGTACGCCATTTTATTTCTTGGATAAATTTGAATTTATGAGAAAAAAAATTAAAAATCAGTAGTGCGGTTTTTGCGAAAAAAAGTTTTTTTAAAACTTTTTGAAAAAAATAAACAAAAAAAATTCAAAAACGCCAATTCATATGTATTCAGCAAATACATTGTAAATACAATTTTTGAAAAAAAATTAATGAGCAGTTTTCAAAATATAATTTTTAAAATTTTTTTTATTAAAAATGCTTTTAAAAATACAAAAAAATATTAATTAAAAATATTGGTACGCAGTATAAATTGGCAACCTACGGCTATATATGTGTGAAATTTCGAAAGAATTGGGCAAGCCGTTTATGAGATAGTTGAAAGCAAAAAAAAAAACGGTCCTGTGGAAAGTACTTTTTTAGACATTAAAAAAAAAATTCAATCATATGATCGGTCGTATCTAAAAAGCTGCACTGATTTCTTTTTAAACAAAATCGTTAGAGCCGTTTCCGGGAAAATAGGCTTTAACGTATTGGTTATATGGCAGGTACCGTTATTTTTGAGCTAAAAAAAATTCAATTTCCCCTCTGCACAATACCTAAAAAACTCCATAGAGCAAGTTTGAAGCAATTCGGCCCACACGTTTGGGCTGTAAGTTTCTATACATACATACAGACATCCTGACAGACAGACATACATACAGACAGAAAGACATATGCACGGACAGAATTTTTAGACCATCTTTTTTCGTCTTCGCTATCATCGTAATGTCATGTTTGATTTTTTTTCGACGAATGCATAACTTTCCTTATAGTACCTATATTCGCAAGTAAAAATAGCCCAAAAATTACGACCCTTTTTTTGGAACAAAAAAAGGTAAATCTTAGTTATATCGAAAACGACTTAAACTATTTTGATAAAAAAGAATGCAATGCACCATCATAGATATAGTCTAAATGTTGGTTTAAAAAAATGTTTACATAAAATGTTATTAACGGCACCCGCCCATAAAACCATTTTTCTATTATTTTCGGATCTCTCATTAACGGCTCAAATGATTTCAATCCAAATTTTTATACAGAAGTCCTTCAAATTCTAAATATTGCTGCATACCAAAATTTCCGATAAAGTATTTTTTGGGATTTATGAAAAAAATTGAGAAAAATTATCGAAATCCATCGGGACGTTTACGAGAAAATTCAAAATGTAAAAAAAATGGTTGTATGGAAGGTACTGTTAATAACAAAATATAAAAAAAAAAATAAAAAAAAAACATGTACACAGAAGAGATAACCTAATCTGATCTAAGTTCAACTATTTACGAGTAATATTGAAATTGTTTAACGTGAGAAAAGCTTCAAAAGTTCTTCGTTAATTTAATTAATATTAAAAGTTCTCCGTATGCGTAAGAGAAAGGAAAGCCAGACAGACTGGCCACTGGCGCCGTAACGGGGTGAAGAGTACAATAACTCATGACCCAAAAAATAAAAAATAGATTCTTTTATAACAGTTAGTTACAAGTATTTCTTAATATGGTAGGGGGGTATATCTCTCCTGGTTTGGACAGGAAGTGCAATTTTATACTGCATTCATTGTCGCTCCCATCTAACAGGAGGTAAACAGTGTTCTAGTGAAATAGCCAGTTGCATTCCTCCCCTTAAACTATTCAACCGTAACACTCGCGCTTCTAGGAAAGCACATTAATTTACCCTTGAGCCCAACTTCGGACGTACTGTCAAGTATAGAGATTCTTTCTTTAGCCGCACAACACGAATGTGGAATGCTTTACCCGACCGAATGCTTCCCTCCCATTGCGATAATCAGGCATTCAAAACTGTGTATTAACATTTTAAGGGTATTAATAACCCCTTGAGTGCGCGCATAGTTTCAAAAAAAAAAAAAAAAAAAAGGTAGATAGACCCCCATTTCCATAGGAAAAAATGATTGTATTAAATACCGTAAATACCAAGCAAAAAATCTCATAAAAAGTGGTTTTAGTAATGTTCAATTTTTTCATAAGCTAGAAGACATAAAATCATATAATTTACCGTTTTTGATAATCCGTTATTATTTTGCGGCACCTGACACACTTCTTTGGTATTCTCTATCATCATATTGTCAAGTTTGATTAAAATCTCGAGTTCGATTTTTTTTTCCAAATGCAAAATTTGCCCTGTAGTACCTATATCGCAAGTAAAAATTAAATTTTGTTTTGAAAATTCAATATCTTGAAAACCGGTGGACGTTTTTTTTTTAAATATGTTTTTAAATTTATATTAATACATTTTTAAAATTGCGGTACCAAATTTTTTGGTTGAAAAAATAAAAAAAAAATTGTATATAATAAATTAAAATAAAATAACTAAAAAACGACATTAAAAATATATTTAGCCGTTTCTGCTTACAATCTCGTGCTTACGTTGTGATCGAACATAAAAACAAGTACGTGCTATCCAGTGGTGTATCCTATTTCGACTTTCGCATTAACGGCTCAAAGGTTTTTCATCAGAATTTGTATACCGGACTTCCATCAAATTGTATATTAAAATATTCAACAAATATATCTTTTGGATTAAATAAAAATATTTTTTTTTGTTGAAAATTCAGTATTCGAAAAGCGAATCGGTAGTTTTTTTTTAATTTATGTTTTTAAATTTATATTGTTAAATATTAAAAATTGGCATGGCATGGTTTTTTTTATTTTAAAATGTCAAATCAATTCAGAAATGTCCTTTTAATTTTTTTTCTAATTCTGAACATTTTTGAAAAAAAAAAAAAATCTAGGGTTGGCGTGGAAAAATTGATTTAGTATTATTTACAATTTTGTAAAATGTTGTTTTAACTAAAATACAAATTTGAAGTAAAAATCAAACACACATTACAAATCCTTTAAAAAACAAAATTATTTATTATCACTTACAATATGTATGTTTTTATAATGCAGGTGACTAAGCTTGATGATCTAAGTCCAATTATTTTCCTGAATCGCACCAAAGCGGCTTTAAACTGTGCAGCTGGATCCATGCAGGTTTGCTCCTTAATTTTAAAAATTTCATATTCTTCTTTATACTTTTTTTTATTGATAATATGATAGGTTGGGCTTAAATTCAATGAACCATTTTTTGGGATTGCGTATGCCGATTTTGACAGAAATAGTGCCTGTCAGGTACTTGGAAAAGGAGAACTAAGCTATAATCTGGAACTGCCATTAAAAGGCTGTGGAACGAAACAAGTATGTCATTTTCTATAATATCCGGTTAAATTTTATTGATTTAAAAAAAAAAAAAAACTTGTAGGAACCACAACGTGTGTTCACAAACAATATCGTTGTTCGTTTTCATCCTGGTCTCGAAATGGACGGTGATGAAATAATAACCATAGTTTGCCGATATCCACCTCCAGTCCCATCAATACCGCCAGGCCTTCCAGCACCAATGTACTATAGTTTTCAATTTTCTTGCATGTAATGATTCAATCCTTACCTTTATTTTCAGATTGAATGAACTTGTAACGGGAGCAGTTGTTGAGCCTCCACTGAAGGGCATTCAAATCCTTTTGATCATTTGTGGAATAATGTTCCTTACATTGCTTTTGTTGGGCTTGGCTGTATCCTCTTATTGTCTTCGTCGAACACCAATTCCAATTGTCCGACGACTTCCGATGTCAATGGGAAGTGGTTCAGAGATTACGAAACTAAGTGACAGCAGTCTGGGAAATCTTTCGAACTTTGAGGTCTTGAAAATCCCAAGGGCACATGCTGCACTTGCCGCCGTCCATAGTTCTTCGGGAAGTGAAGGTGTACTAATTCCATCTGATTATCCTAGTGAATCGCATTCGGAGATTGAAGAAATCGACACAAGGTTAGTTATTTCCTACAAGTTAGTTATTTCCTCCGTAGAGTAAATTTGTTGTTTTTAACAGATCATTGCCATTCAGCTCAGCTGGAAGCTTCGAAAATCGTGCCTTTGTTCAAGAGACTTCAAGCATATACAGTGAAAACTACGGACACACCCAGGAATTCCAGACGTCTAATGCTATGGCCAGCACTGTACCTCGACTTCCAATTGCTGCCAAGGAGTCTTCACCCAAATTCGATGTGCAAGTGCGAGTGAAGAAGTCCCCACCACCACCTCCATCACCTGTAACTTCCGACACTGAGAGCATTGCCACTTTGCGCCATGAACGCAATAATCTCTCCACCATAATGGAAACCCATGAAGACCGTGAGAGTGTCATAACGATGGACTCATTGCCACATGACAATGCTCAAAGCCAATTCACTTATGTTCCTGAACTTCATGCTGCCCCGAAAGCAGAACTGCCACCACAGCCGGTATTCTCCGTTTACACTAGAACTCATCATGAGCTAAATCCACGCCAAGAGACCTGGTCCGAAGATTACACTGATGGGCCAGCGGCTAGCGAAACAAGAAGTATTATTTCCATGGATTCGGAAGTCAATGATATGCATTCGGTGGGAGAATTGGTAGACACATCACATTACTTCGAATCCCAATATCTGCCCGAGCCACCAATTGTTGTCAAGAAACCTCAAATCTCATCACATACCGTTGATGATGTCTTCCTGCGAACAATTACCGAGAAGAAGACCATCGAAGACATAGAAAGCCATAAACGCCGTATCACCGAATATAAACCAAGACCAGTGCCAGATCCAACATGGGATGTCACCATCCGAAACTACCCCAGTGAAAGGCAACAACAACAGTGGGAGAACTTCTCTGATATTTCCAGTGCTTCTGGAATGACTCTAACACCGAAGATGGAGCGTTCTACTTTAAGTATTCCTCCACCACAACGCATTGGAGAGACCGGAAAACAATTGACATCACCACAACTTGTTGGCAATATGAAGCCAATTGAAATTCCACCCGAGGACAAGGCCGTGCCAAACTGGGATGTTCTTATTCGAGTTTTGGAAGAACCCCAGGAGAATATGACCGATGTTCTCGATGACGCTAGTTCGATCCAGTCCAGCGTGCATCCCATGATTCATCACATCAGCTATGATGACAAAGCTAAATGGAAGGAAATCATAACCACTGAATCTTCGCTGCGAACAATGCTCACCGAAGCAGTTATAAGGGAAGATTTCGAACGCATCCGCCAAGACACCCGTTACGAGAGAATTTTCGAGCCCCAGACTTGGGATGTAATTGTTCGAATTCTAGCACCACCAGTCGATGACACCAGTGACGAACCAGCAGCTATGAGGCGTTCAAAGAAAAAGGAGCCATGGGACACACGATCACGCCGCAGCTCATTGCCAACATTGTACGAATACGATAGTGATGGAGGTTCTAGTGTGCGCACAATTCGTAATGACCCAATTCATCCATCATCGTCTTCGAATTCCTATCAACCCAGTGGAAGATCACGTCATAATTCGAGGTCGTCATATCGCTCGGACAACATTGATTTCCGTTCTATGTCCGAGATGACAGTAGATTTCGCTCGACCTGACCATTTGGACAATATGTCCGATGCAAGTTCATTTTATCCAAATCAATATTTTGGGGATGAAGAGTCATATGATCGTCGATCATTTAATCGTTCTATAAGCCATCCTAGTCTGGCGCGTTCCGCTAGTGAATTCACCGAGCACTGGGCTGCCCCTGATAATTCGGATATGTCTTCGCCCGAAACAACTCCAAAATCCAGAAGATCTCAGCGAATGGTGGTAAGATATCTATTTGATAAGTTATATTAGCGCGGTGTTTTTTCAACCTCGGAGGTCTACAACAACCAAGTTCTTGACCTGGCGAGAGCGCTCCACCCGCTTAACACTTAATAAGGAACAAAAGTGCTCCCAAATTTCCGCTCGCCGAATAAGACCTTTCAGATTAATTTTTCTCATCCAGTCTTATGAAGGAATATGTGATTTAGATCGCAGTCTTAGGTCGGCATTGAAAGCTTATTCCATGTGACTTCAGAGAGTCCTGATACAACCAAATTATATATTATCGAAAAGAAATTATCCCAACTTAGCATGAATTTTTTTCAGTCTTAATTTTCTTTCCGCAATATTTCCAAATGAATGTTTGTCAACTTGTCGTGACCTAAGGCCAAGCGACATAAGGCCACATTTTAGAAGTTAGCCTTATGTCACTTTGGAAAAGCGTCATAAGGCCAAATTTTTTTGGGACTTAAGGCCAACCATCCTCACAATGAAAGTTTGCAAGAAAAATGAGAAAAATTAATGAAATAAAAGATGAGTGCAGAAAATCGGCGCAGGGCCATAAGTCCCCTTGACATAAGTCCCAATTTTGGTTGTTGGGACTTATATCACATAGGTGAGACGTAAGTCCCAAAAATTAATAATCAAAAAACATTTGGGACTTATGTCCCACTATTACGTTATTTTGTTGGTACTTGTGTGAAGTGTTTCTTGCAATTAGTATCAAGGCGGCGTACAAAAGGTCGGCGCAAATCCCCTGCTTGGCCCTATTATAGGATTTGGGGTTGGTACAAGTTTGGATATACTCAATTTTTTTTTTGGATTTGAAGATTTCGTTTTAAAAATCTCAAAAAAATGTGCATATACCCAAACTTGTATACAGCCCAAGCCCTATAATAGGGCCAAGCAGGGGCGTTGCAGGGGGCAGCATGTCCCATTTTACGCGCCGAGCTTTTTAAAATTTATTGTTTATATTTGAAATCTATTTTATGCTTTGAATAAATATTTCACAATGTGTCATATGGGCATTTATGTCTTATAAAATTTGGGAGTTTTTTCCCATCAACACCAAACAAAAGTTGGGACTTATGTCCCACCGAGGTGGGAGAATTATATGAAAAACAATTCAATATAGAGTTTCTTTTTGGAGTCCATGTACGAGAGTTCAAAGTGACATATGACCAAATTGGCCTTATGACGCTTTGCACAAGTGACATAAGGCCAACTCCTAAAATGTGGCCTTATGTCGCTTTCGCAAAGAGACAAAAGGCTAAGCATTCAAATTTGGCTTTATGTAGTTTGGCATTCAGTCACGACACTTTTTGTCAAACATCAAAAATCTTCTCTAAAATATTGACTTTCTTATTAATCCCTACACCACAAGGCTTTTGAAAAGATATATCTACAACTACTAGCTTTGTGGATTATCTTCTTGTCGTTCGACATTCGAGACCCAGAATAAGGTCGACGATGTACGCACTGATTTTAGTAAGGGCTATAAGAAAATTTTGAAGAGATATATATTTTTTTAGCTATAAGATCTGCTTGTGAGATATATAATATTTTTACTTAAAAAAGCGTTCATATAGCCATTATTTCAATTTTGGCCTCTTCTGCCCTTTCCTAGGTATAAACGTTGGCATCGCACAAGGCAGCGTCATAGGTACCATTCTTTTTATTCTCACTATTAACGACGTAATTAAGCATATTTAAATGAAATAATTCTTGAACCTGGACGGGTAGAATATCGTGGCATGTTGGTTAGTTCTCTGGACTGTCATGTCAGAGACCTTAGGTTCGAATCCCAGAATATGTCCCCCCAAAAAGAATTATGTTTGTCTTTTGCAAGAAATTGACAAATCCGTCTAGACTATCAAAATCATCTCAAAAAGCTGCTTTTCAGCATATTTAACCATTAAGAATCGCCAAAAAAAAATGTTGGTCCAATGCATTGATGTCAAAAAATAGTTTATTATTTATCGACAAAAAAGTGCACCAGCGCCACCTAGAAGATAACTAAATATCAGGACGGTGCATTGAAAGTCTTCTTCTATTTTTTTTTGTTCGACAAAGTGTCTATTTTCACTGAAAATTTCGTGGTCTAAAGGCCGTTAAAAGCAATTTTAAATCAATAGTTCAACAAGTCCAATTAAATATAATTTACTTAGCTGAATAATTTCAGTAGTATATAGAATTGTATTATAAAAAAAAACACCTTATTATTTTTACTACCACACTATATCTACTAATTGTATTTTCTTTTAATTATTTCAGGCTACATTCCAAAGCAAGGGTCCAGCTCCACCGCCGCCACCACGAGCTGGCCGAACTGTAACCGAGACTCAAACAAAATACGTTGAGTCCCATTCAAGTACATTCCACACGGAGAACGAACCACGCCCTCGAAATTGGTAAACAAATTACCATCAAACATGCTAGTAAGCATTTGAGGAAAGGAACAGAAATCAATCCAGAATAAATAAATCTCTGGAACAAAATATCTACACATCACTGCTAAAAAAAAATAGTCAAATTAAAATTTATGCTTACATCTGTAGGGAATCGGTGAAAAGTTTCAAATCAAAATAGTGCCAATTTATTCAGGTTTCTATTAGTGTGTTTAATGCCTCAATATTTCAAATTAAAAAAAATGGATAATTTGAGTTTTTCTTATTTTTACTTTAATATTTTTGTAATTTCACAAAATCATTCTTCGAATACTCATATTTCGAGGACTTTATATATTTTTGATAATTAATATTATTCCCACACAACATATTGGTGATCGAAACTTAACAATGTGATATTTAATAAAAAAAATATCTGCTGAACGAAATTTAAGAAAGTGAAATACTTTGAAAAGATAAAATTAATAAAATACTATTTCATCACAAAATCTTTCAAAAGTTAAAAACTAAAATGTGTGCAAGAGTAAAGTTGGATAGTGTGATATTTTCAAAGGACTTGTTGTGAATAGAATTAAACATACTCAAAAAAAAACACAGTACTGCCTTTCTATCTAATCGCCACTTCGGTTAAATGACATGTAATCCAAGTGCAACTACTTTCAATGAATGCATAAATTATTTAGATATCTATCAGGTCAGGTTTCAAAGTTGATAAGTATTCTCATTGAATTTCAATGATTTTTTTTTTCTAATTATTCTTTAAGATTTTTTTCAGTTTTACCGAATATTTCCAATAATTCTCTTTCCTTTAAAGCTTAGCTTTATTTCTAAAAATCAAATAAATAGAAACAAAACAACAACGAAATTTCTCCACAAAAATAATATTTTTTATTTCGGTAAAACTATCACTTAGAAAAATAAAACTTGCCAAAATTTCAATTTTATTGAAAATTATGCCAATCTCTCCTTTAATATAAATTTGAGTTCAACCTTTTTCATATAGTTTCACATATTTGATAAATGTAAGAAAAATGTGGAAATCTGGAAAAGATTGACCTATGGGAAAAATGAAAATTACAAAAAAAAAATAATTCAAGAAATTTTATATAATGACAAAATTAAATAAAATATACTTTTATTTATATAAATAAGAAAAATTAACAGCTATTATCTAACTTAAACTGCTTAACTTTGTATTTGTATCTACTCCGTATCTTATAGGTGGAGGGACTCAATTGCAATTTTTAACAACAATAAAAATATATAAATATTTATATTTGTTAACCAAATTAATTTTTAAATAATAACTTTAAGAAAGCTGTTACACTTAAAGAGCAAAAACTGATATCATGACTTTAGTTTTTAAAACAAAAAAAAAATAATTGTACATTAAAAACGTATATTTTATTATAAAAAAAATATATTTAAAAATATTATAACAATAAATAATCTTATGTTACTACAAAATTTTCATAAGAAAATATGAGGAGGTAAAAAAATGTGTATACATAAAATTTATTATAAAGAAATTTGATATTGTGAATTTTATAACATATAAAAAAAATAAATTACTAACTAGATTTTGTTTTCTTTTGTTTTAATAAAGTCATGTCGGATATTGACTTTGCAATACTATGGATGCAAGATTTTTAGAGACAAACTCAATGGATACATATTGCAGAATGCAAATCCTGGATTGCAAGTTAATTAGCTAATTGCCAAGAGAGAAATAAAACCATCTCTATTCAGAGTTACCAGGTTTATGTTTTTTGTTTTATTTTTTATATTAATAAGTGCAACAGATGATTTTGTGTAATGTGAAAACTTGATACATACTTGTTAAATTTGATAAGATAAGCTGTAATTATATCATCAACGCAAATATTCAAGGCATTGACTCTTTGACTACAAAATATATGTCCTAATTGTGTAACGTGGTTTGATTGTCAAGGAAAAATATTCTCAATGCGTTGAAAGCTGCGTTGAACATTTTTTGGTTAGAAATAAATGCATTTTTTAGTGGAGTCTGAGAGTCAGAGTAAAGGACTAATTACGCCGATGAATAAAAAAACTATGCGATTCGAATCACAAAAAAAAATACCTGAATTCTCTGACAGAAAAATCCAGAATTTACGTTTATGTCAGTACTTAATTGAAGAAAACAACAGATTTTGACAGTTATTTCTTTTATAAACCTCTTCAAACAGTCATGATGACTGTCCGAACAGAAATTGAATCATTATACTCACAAAAAATGTTTATAAAAATTTGGAAAGACTGGATCTTAGGAACTTTCTAGTGTACCTAAAACCTTTAAGGTAGTTGAACATCGACGCTGATTTTTTCAATTCAGAACATTTTTTTTTTGAAAATTTTAGAATATTGTTAATAATTTTAAGGAGCATTTTGTGTAAACAAAAATATTTCAATCGGACCATTCAATAAGGAGCAAGTCTAATATATACAAATTGGTTCAATGTAACGTTACGAACTGCTTACGAACGCAAAATACAATGATTTTTTATTTAAAAGTGGAATGCATAGTGTTTTTATCAAAATTATTGGACTCATATTTGAGAAACAAGTTTTTAACGCGTTTTCAGTATTTGTATTGTAGTTACTGTTATTTTGTTGTTTTAGAAACATTGTTTTCAAAATCACTAAATACAAAGTTTCAAATATTTGGATTAATTTTTGAAATACATTGAAACCCGCTTAAGCGAAACGACAAAAAATCAGAAAATTTTTTTTCAGAACGGGTTTTTCACTTAAACGGGTCTCGGATACCTGAAGACATATTTCAGTAAAATAGACTTCGTGTTACGAAACAATTTTTACTACATAATATCGAACTTAAGCAGTTGAAAACCAACCTGTGTTAATTGCAATTTTTGTACGTTTATAAAAATTAGCGTTTACATGTCATATGAATGCAAGTGGAGGTGAAAATATACAAAAATAGAACAATTCACGACCTATTTAAATTTTTTTGGATAGAAAAATAGAAAATTTTATATTTTTTATTTGTGCGGGTTTCTCACTTAAGCAAATTTCAGTTAAGCGAAGTTGTTTGTAAGTTATGTTTTTCACTTAAGCGGGTTTCACTTTACTGAATGAAAAGGTTTTTTGTAAATTAAAAAAAAAATGAGCGTTAAGTTTTTTAGGAGTTTCACCCTGAACGATTTGAAAAAAATCTATCTGAATCAATTCCCGAAAAATTGAAAACAAAAAGAAATACGAAAATGTACTTTTCCCTATTCAAGTTTACTGAATTTTTTTGTCCAAATTTTCAGTCAAATAAAGACTACAAATATTGTATTACCCTAGTTAATTTTTGACAGAGCCAAATTTGTGAGATACTAAGAACTAACTACTTTTTAACTACTATAAACTTAGAAATCTGTCAATATCTTATCATAAGCAAACTTGTCAGACAATTCTGATTAATAGATAAGCATTGTCACCAATTTTTTATTTTTTTTCTCAAATAGGGAAAATAGGAACCCGTAGATCTTTATAATTGTTCTAATAAGATAGGACTCGAATTTCGCGTCATTTATTTGATAACTCCTGTGGATCATCATATGTCATTTTTGTGTCTGTGGTTGTTTTCTATAAAATGAAACTCATAGATAATGTTCAGCAAAGAGGGGAAACTGGAGCACATTTGACACTTAATTTTGAATGGAGTGTATATTCGAAAATCATTGATGGACTCCAATGCTTTTTTTTAATATGATGCATTGACTATTATAGATAAGACACACAGATACATTTTACTTCTACAACAACTTCATCAATTTTCTTAAAAATTGTTTTCTAAGAAAAGTCTTTTTGTTAAAAGTGCCCCGTGCCTGGGTCACCTTTGACCTTGCAAGGAGAACATTTGAATTCAAATTTGTATGTATAAGCCATTTTAATTCAAGATTTTATGTATAAAATGTAAACGGTGATTTTTTAAGAGCTTGGTTTTTGAAAATTCAAAAAAAACACAGAAACTTTTAAAACGTGAATGAAATTTTTATTTGGATCGATAAACCAATTTCTGCCATTTACTTTTTAAAAATAATTTCACTTAAATGTTGCCCGGGGCCCGGGGTGGTCCATTCTGAAGGTCCAATTTTGGCAAAATTTTTCACACATTTCGGCCGGAATCTCACCAATGACGCGTTCAATGTTGGCTTCCAAGGCAGCAATCGTGTTTGGCTTGTCCCCATAGACAATAGACTTAACATAGCCCCACAAAAAATAGTCTAACGGGGTCAAATCACATGATCTTGGTGGCCAATTGACTGCGCCAAAACGTGAGATCAACTGCTCACCAAATTCACCTCTCAATTGATGCATGGTTTCGCGTGCAGTGTGGCATGTGGCACCGTCCTGTTGGAACCACATGTCGACCGAGTTCAATTCTTGCATTTTCGGCAAAAAAAAATCTGTTATCATCGAACGGTACCTTTCTCCATTGACCGTAACCCTGCGGCTTTCATCGTCCTTGAAGAAGTACGGCCCAATGATGCCGCCTGCCCATAAACCGCACCAAACAGTGCATTTTTCGGGATGCATTGGTAGCTGCTGAATTGCCTCTGGCTGCTCTTCACTCCAAATACGGCAATTCTGCTTATTCACGTATCCATTTAGCCAAAAATGAGCCTCGTCGCTGAAACGGACGTAGCTTGCGAAACACATTTTTCACAGAGCACGAATTTTGATAATAAATTTCAATAATTTGCAAACGTTATTCAGGCGTAAGTCTATTCATGGTGAAATGGCAAACAATACTGAATCGAAATTTCAAATGTTCGTGGAATTTGTCATGTGTGATCTGTCAAAAATATAAACGTCAAAAACCAAGTAGCAAAAAAATCACCCTTTATAAGCGGGTCTATTCTGCTTGTTGTTTAAATGGATAGAAAAGTCAAAAAATTGTTTAAGGATTTATTTTAGCAAATAATGAAACATAAATAAATAAATCCAATTTCTTAAAGTGGCCGGAAGGAATCGGACTAAGTTTTCTTGACCTGGCAAAGTGTCCACTTAAAATTTATCATCTTCGAAACTCTGGGTCTTGTAGGGATTTATTCCAGTTGTTTGAAGAGCCATTTAATATGTTCCTTGAAAGAGAAATTTGAAATGAATAGTTTCCCAGTTTGCGACGTCGTAAATTGCTATTTGCTTTCCATGATTTGTGCTTAGAAAATCATTAAATGCTTTCTTATAGAAACATTTGAACGTCGAAAGGCTGAAGTCGGTTAGACGTGTGTGGTGGAAAAGATAATAAAATAATGCTTGTAAGTCTGCAGTGTGGTTATCAAGAACAATCAAAACTGGTCGCTCCTTGAACAATTGGTGAATTGCTGGATATGGTTTAAAAGATCGACGAATATGTAGTTGGGAACTCATCCATCCAGATTTTTCGAATTTAACACGGTGTATCCACCTTCTATATTTTATAGTATACTATCTGTTTGGGGTGGCGCGATAGATGTGTACTCGCCCGTCAACCTCGTGGTCGCAGATTCGATTCCATCCGTTGTCTATGTCGCCTTATTTTTCATTAAAAATTAATTCTAAAAATTGTCATAAAATGAAAAGCAGGTTTGCTCACCCATGCTGTTCAGGCATAACACTAACAGCATGTGATTGGGTAAACTAGTATACCCATACAATATGACAACGTAATAAATAAAATAATGCGAATTAAGAGACACATAAATAGAACACTGTAAATTCTCCGCATTAGTACAGCCGCCATCCCTGGACATACATTTGAGACAACAACCAGCTCTAGTCTCAGAAAATCGCGCCACACATCTTTCCTATCCTTCTATCTCTTCTCTCTCACGCCCGCGCTGTGTTAAAAAGCATATAAAAGGGAACATAATCTCTTGAGCGCGTGTAAATTATAAAATACAAAATCTGTCATTTTGATAGAAAGAAAGAAAAATAGAATGCTACAAAATTTGGCATTTCATAGCATACTATTTCAATTGCACAAATGTCGCCAAGGAATACGTATTGCTATGTTCTTGCTCTAGTAGCATTACAAGACTAAAAAATCTTTCAACAAAAGGAATTAAACAAAAAAAAACAGGAATTATAACAATACACAATACCACAAACGTTCACCAGCCACAATGGCTAACTTCAAAGTGAAAATGGCAGCCAAATAGTATACTATCGATAGAATGCATAAACGTATGAAATTTTTTATAGAATGCTATTTGTGGTCTGCATGAGCAATTTTCATAGAATGCGACCTAGTTTACTAGAAAATCTAGATCGTGGAGACCCTGTAGGTATCTACAAAGTGTACTTGTGGCCAGTTGTACTGATGCGGCTGGATATACAGGTACCACGTACGGCTGTATCTGGCCAGGGATACGTAGATGGTATATCCTTAGTACGTCCGGACTTGTGCACGTTGTAGTCTGCACGATGAGCAACCTTGACACAACTGCTACTTTTGCTATTCGCAAAATAAAACTCGGATCTTGCTTGAATACAATTAATGACTTATTTCATTTTTATTCGTAGTTATTCAACTGATAATATTTGTTTAATTGGTTTTAATTTATTGGAGAATACATATAACTCAATAAATCCGAAATCTTGTTGCAATTTCACTGGAGGGAAAAATGCTGCCTCGTTCAATGTGAAATCCCAAAAAAGTGAAGTCAATCGTGTTCTCGATCTTTCCATCAGCCGACCCGCTATTACGTCATTCAACTCGACGGTAAAGTTTCGACCAATTTTGGTTCGTTAAAGGAGGCTTTACATGTATCTTCATCTTCATCTGCATTGTCATCTGCAAAAAAAGAGGAAACCAAATAAAAAAATCATACTTGTGCGATAGAGAGCGAAGACCAAAATGGAGATAATCTTCATGTATGAAGATTATAGGAAGTATGAATCTGAAGAATGCAGATTATAGTGAAGAAGAACATGTTGATCTTCATTATAGCATTTCCATCTGCATCAAAATTTGTTCCGTTCAGATAACGAATTTTCATTTTTTTTACCATTTCACCTCAGTTTGCTTAAAAACTACGAAAACAGCGAAAATTTTCTTCTCAAACTACATACCTGAATGCTAAGAACATGTGATTGTGAGATGTGCCAAGAAAGTTATCGAGTAAGTTATTAGTGTGTACCCTGTTTTACTTGTATGTTTGTTTTATATTATGGTCCCACTCTATTTTTCTTCAAGTCTGCAGATGCAGATCCATGTAAGGCCGCCCTAAGTGGGTCCGTTTCAGTCAGAGAGATGACGGCAGAATTCAGCCGATGCGCATGTCGCTAGAACCCCATGTTAGATAAACGATCCAGGAAAGCAACCATTTGAAAATCGTTCGTTAAGGCGAATGCGAGGGAACACATATGCTGGTGAAAAACGATTTCCACAGGCATTCACTATGTCTATCATTGTCACCAAACATCCACTGTCGGCCTGAGCAACATCACGCTGACCTTTTCCTGCGAGAAGCTGGTAGATATTGGTAGAAATAAGTATCTAAATGAATTTATGGTTTCTAGTCTTAACTTTAGTGAATCCATGAATTTTGTTATTCCCGTCTCATCTAAGTTGTAAATGTCTTTAGGGTCAAATGAATATTGTGTTAATATGTCGAAAGTTTTGAATGAAGTTATCAATGGCTGATTTTGTAAAACCTTTGAGTCCAGCTGGGCTCATATTTTTGGGCCCCAGCGAGAGTTCAGGATTTCATTTTAAGAATCCGTAAAGCAAATCTTTTTTTTTGAAATTTCTCAACTAATATTATTAGGCTTGATAAAGTCAAAAATAATACACAAATTTCATAAATGTATCGTTTTACAAGCCATATGAGTGAAAGGAGCAATTTCTGCCAGTACTTTTTTTTGCAGCTTCGTAATGGTTTGACGCGGCGTTTATTTTTATTGAAAAGTGAAACCTTCGTCAGAGCTTCTTTCATTACCCGAATATTTCCAAACTTTCAAGGGGTCCTGCAGTTTCATACGCATTATCAATGTGGTTCTATTTACTCCTTTACCTGTGCCTCTTTTCACATGTTCTTCGTTGATTGTAATCCTATTTGTCTTTATCTTTTAGTGATTAACCATATCTTTTAAATAAACATAAATACAAAATTAAATAAACAAATACTGGGATAACAGATCAATATGGGCACATCTAACAAATGTCAAATGTACCCCTGCAACATAGTCAAATGTGCCCCATTTGCAAAAGTCAAAGGTGCCCCAGAGGTTCTTTATAACTTGTTTACTGTTTATTTTTATATTAATGTTTTTCTTTCACAGAACGGTTTAAAAATATAATTAGTTTAGAAAAAGTGCTATCATAATATTAAATCACAATAAAAAAAAAATGTTTTATTTTATTCGCAAATCTCTTTCATACCGGTGGTCAAAAATTACATCAAAAATTCAAAAATAACAAAAACACCTGGTACTCGAAGATGAGTTTAAGCAGAACGGCCAAAGTTCATAACGTTTCTTTATATTAAATAAGGGTTTGTTCCCTTTACCAACATTGTTTCTTAAATGCAGCGTTCACTACGAAGATCGCAAAGCTATATGTGCCCCGGTGTCAAATGTGCCCCAGTTTACCCTTAAGCCGTCAATATTCCTTTCGGTAAAAGTGGTGAGTTCGCCTAATTGTTAAAATTCACCCAATGATCTTTAATCGAAGTAGTAAAGAAAATCTTATAGATTTTTTTAATTCAATTGATGACTTGATTTTCTTGATTAACGCAAATAGATTTTTTTTAATTTGGTTAATTTATGTTTGAAGTTTGGTTAGATCGTTTTTTATCAATGTTTCTATTAAGTGGAAAAATTATGGTGTCCTCTACATTTGTTAGAAAATTAATTGGAATTTTTATAATATGCTCGCATCTGACCTTTTGGTTAAGACCCAATTTGACAGATTTTATTTGCAGATTGGAGATTTTGATAAGTAGAAATATTTGCTGTAAATTTTCATTTAAATAAAAAATATGCAAGTGGAATACAAAAATAGTTAATACTTAAAACAAAATCAAACATTTAAAAATAAAAGCTAATGAATCGAAAGTAGTGTTCGATTTTAGATGAGTTAATTAAAGGAAATAAAAAAGATACTCGAAATACTGGGAATTACCCAAAATGTCTGTCTTCTTCTTTTCATGGTGTTTATTCTAGTATCAGTTTTTTCACACAAAAAACTGTCATATCACTTAAATATTGGCAGTTTCGAATTCGCTACGGAAAAAAATTCGAAAGATATCGAATTCAAAACGATTAACCACGTATACATAGGTACCTAATACATAATCATGCCCATGTTAATTTTAATATGTAACTTCAACCATGTTGGCTTTTGCATAATACCATATAAGTACCTATACATGCATAAATTATTATTACGTAAACGGATACGTAACTACCACTTATTTATGCAAATATCCACTTTTCGTTTTGTTTAAATTAAAAAAAAAAATAAAAATAAAAAAAAATTATATACATATGTATGTATGTTCTGGCAATTATACTCTGGTAATTATTCTGCCAATTGCCATACAAATTCGTCGTCCTCCTCCACTTAACTGGTTAATACCGTGAGAATATTTACCTACTTACCGTATGTATCTACCTCCATTAAATTAAAGACTGTTTCCTCTGCAACTCTTAAATTTCAAAATCAGACGTTGTTGCCATTTTTTTCCCTCATTATCGAATAATAAAGGAACGCAAGCACAAACACTCGACAGCACATGTGGAAAACGTTCTTCAGACGAAAATTTATCTCAATGTGTCTTCATATGTACACATGTATGCATAATCTCTGCATCAAGGACATTTAAACAAAGTTCCCTTTAATGCAAGAAGTAATTAAATCTATATCTCTAACGACAGATATTATAGCTTGCGGGATGATTAAAAAGGATGTCCCATTACCAGTAGTAGTAGTGTTAGTTGGTACGTGGAATCGTAAAATGCTGGTATCCATAAGTGGTGTTGTAGTCCTCTGAAGCACAAAAAACCTTAACCCTGCATATTCCAAAATAATTTATGATGTATGTATGTCCCCATAGCTATATCCTTGGCAATAGACTGTCAACCCAAAAAAGGAAAATGTGCGATAGCGAAATTTAAGACCTAACCTTAACTTTGTTGTCCTTTGTTTTCCCTTTTATTTCTACCTGAAACTGGAAAACGCGGCAAAAGCAAAGTCCTGGCTTTCAATTAGTTTTCAGTAAACTTTGAGTTTATTCTTACACGAACATTATGTGCTATGTATAAATGTGTATGGATATTCACATACAAAAGCAAAAAAAAAAAAAAAATAAACAAAGCTAAACATCCTTGTTGTAAAGAACTTTCGAAAAATTTCATGCATTCAGTATTCAGTCGGAAGGTTAGGTTAGTCTTTTCGAACTTTAATTTTGTCTCTTTAGTGAGTGCATTTGGGAGTTAATGTGTGTGAAAGCTCTTCCTTAGACTTTGAAATGAAGTTATGGTTGCCAACGTCGTTCTTCATCAAAATGTATTTCAATTTTTGCTTATACATTTTGCTAAAAATAAGTATAACGCTTTGTATTTTAAAGGAGTTTCAATATTGTGTTTCAAAAATATTCAATTTAAATTTTTTTTTAAAGTTATTGTTATTTTTTTAATCTTATCTATGTTTTAGAACCAGCTTTGTATTGAGAGTAAACTTAACATGTGTTTGTAAATTTAATATGTATATGAAAGTGGATTTTTTCGGCAATTCCACCATGGTAGTATTTAACGAAAGAAAATTTTAAATTAACTCAGTCTACTTATAATATACAAGCGCTAGAAGACAATTCTTCAAATGTTCGGGTCCGTAGAGCACCTAATTTGAAACCCAGAACCGATTTAATAATCCAAATCATGTAAGTAGTTCTGAAATGACAGGGTTTTATATAAACACTTTTCAGTAGTACTTTTCCAAAAAAAACTTTTTTTCGGTATAAAAAGATGTTTTTATGTTTTTTCTAAATATTTATTGGTAGGTAAAAATTTGTTTCGAGAGCTACAGCTAAATCTGTGGTGAAAAATTCTGTTGATTTTTGTCAAAAAGTAATTTTTTTTAAATTCAATATTAGGAAAACGGATGGCAGATTTTTAATTATATTTTTAAATTTACAATATCAAATAATTAAAATAACCATACCAATTTAAAAAAAAAATAAACAAATTTTGTATATAAAAAACTTAATTCAATAAAATGCACGACTGGATCGTACGAACTTACTCTTGTAGCTAACAACTTTTATGTACCTATTTATGCTATTATGGTTTAGGTTTAGTTAGTTAGGTGTAGTTATCCTATGCAGGTGTAAAGCCTATGTAGGTAAGATTACCTCGATTCTTAGTATAATGAATTGTCGAATTAATGATTAAATGAATAGTTACATAGCTACCTACCTACAAATGTATATTTAAGTCTATGTTATGCATTCTAATTATGTAAGTTAGGAGAGTAAAATATATCTACATATTTAGACATATTGATGGAACCTAAGTATGTAAACAGGATAAGTGGATAATACACATAATTAAATGTTTTTATATTGCTTAGTCGTTATAGTTTTAGGGAAAACAAAAATGCAGTTTGAATTCGTTGATAAATAAGAATTTATTAAAAAAAAAATCAAAAATCGTTGGAGCGGTTTTTTAATAAATAAATTTTGTATGTATAAAATTTTGAAAGCATTTTTAGAAAAAAATTGAAACGCCATTTTGAAGATATTATTAATATACATATAAAATTCAAATTTAAAAAAAAATCTGTGACTGGTTTTTTAAAAATTGATTTTTCAAAAAAAAAATTTATTTATTTTTTTAAAAATCGAAAAACTTTTTTTTTGAAAATTTTCGTATGCAGTTTTATTAACAATTTTAGTGAGCATTTTTATCAAAAAAAAGTATTTTATTCGGTTCATCCAATATTGAGAAAGTCGAAAATATGAAAAGTGGTTATATGGGAAGTATCGTTAATAAGTACGCAAAAAGAAATATTTTTATACTTAAAAGTGAACTGTAATTATTTAAGAACACACAAATTAAAAAAAAAAATCTTGGAGCCGTTTGCGAGAAATACATTTTTTCTTAACGGTTTTTAACAGTTGTATGGGAGGTACCGTTGTTTCTTATTTTAGAAAAATATTTTTTTTAAGTATTCAAGATAATGTCAAAAAACCACTAAATACGAAGTATCGAAAAAATCTATTGAGTCGTTTTCGAAATTTTGAATTTTCAAAAATAAAATTAATTTCAAAATTTTTTTTTTTATTTTTGTACAAAATAGTATTTAAACTGTCCAGCACCTTCTAAGTAAAAATTTTCAAAAAAATCAGATTAACCGTTTTCGAGAAAATCGAAAACCAAAAAAATGGTTCTACTAGAGGTACCCTTTCCCTTAATGAAATGATTTTTTTTTATAAAAATCGTTGGAGCCGTTTTTGAGACAAATAAGATTTTTGTTTTTGACCAAAAAAAAAATGTATGGAAGCTACTGTTATTTGTCGTCTTAAAAAAATTAAAAAAACTTGTGGGCATATTACCGAAAAAACAATTTGTACCAAGTTTGAAGCAAATCCACCGAACGTTTAGGCTGCAGACTCGAGTACAGACAGACAGACAGATAGACAGAAAAACAGACAGACAGACGGAATTGGGGGACCCACTTATTTGGTGTGCTCTATGATCGTTTTTTTTTGCGAATATGTACATAATGTAACTTGCCTTATAGTACCTATAATCGCAAGTAAAAAATGGCTTTAAGAATATGCTTAGCTGTTTCTATTAAGAATCATTATCCAGTCGTGTATTTTATTTTCAAATAAACTACAACTTTATTAAAATCCTAGATACCTATCAGAACAAAAATCTTGAAACTACAGTTTTTCGTAGTGAAAAAAAAAATTTTGTTTTAAATTTGAACGTTTTTATTTCAATGTGTGTACATTCATATTTTCCCGTTGCTTGTAAATATTACATGCGCGTGGTTTCATTTTCCTCACATTCATTTTGTTTCCACTTCCCTAATTCAAATATACTCGTATTTTCTTTAAAGCAGACCTGTTTCAGAAACTATATTCGCAGTTATCTGATATATTCATTTAATTTAAGCGCAAATCGAATAAATGTACATTATTAATAAGGATTTCAATAAAATTTATGGTATTAACTAATTGGTGAAATTCTCTTATTTTAAGATCATTATTTTTGTCAACAACATCCATTCCACACTTTAAGCCATAGTGTCTGTATCCCAAATTGTAATGTTTGCCCTGTAAGCTTGGTTGTGAAAAATCTATCCAGAGCGCATAGAGCATAGAAAGAGTAAGCAAAAAAAAAAAAAAGAAAAAGAAACCAACAAGTAGCAGCAACCTTCAGCTTCAGCAGCAAACAAAAACCAATAGCCAGCCATCGGAACCTCCATCAACAGTTGGGGCTCCTTGGAATGGGGAAACATACACAACAAAACAAAAGTGCTTTCATCCTTGAATGTCCTTGAAAGCTTTGTAGATATACTCACTCGCACTCCCGGCAAATCGAGTCGAGCGAGCCATGCTTGCTATAATATAGAGGTTGTTTTGCTGGTTGCTTGGATGAGTATCGTTTGGTAGTTAGTTTCGTTTTTCCATCTGCACGGAACGGACGTGTCCTGGAAATTAAGCAATGGTTTAACATTGCCAATCCCTGTCTGCAGAATTCCAGACAAAGCATATTCTTTGTTCATGAGATAGAGATATCGTTAAATTACAAAAAAAAAATTCATATTCGGGGAAAAATTAAATAAAATCCTTTTGTGTTTTTCTTAAATAAATTCGGCCATCAGCATTGGAGTTTTTCTTCTTTCATCTTTCGATTGTGGCGTGTTTCCTGTTCCGTGTCAAATAGAATATCGTTTCGCTTTGTGCGTTTATGTAACGAACGCGTAATTTTCGTTAAAATTCGAGTCGCGAATTGAGTGTGCAATGTTCAATAATAATCCTGTACTTGTACATATACCTACATTAGCTCCTTAGGTTTTCGTCCTTTTTTGGCTCTGGGAGTCCTTATAACACACTTCCACACAGTACCTAGCCACTTGTGTATCTGCTGCTTGCTGCTACAAGGGAATATTACGGAAATCTTGATTTACTTACAACGTGTGCAATGTGCATGGATGAGTACGAGTGCACCATGTGATTGATTGCAGCTGTATCTACTCTTAGCCAAGGGAGATATAGAGGAAAAAGTGTTCGAGGTAAATCAAGTTAACTTAGTCTAAGTGAGAGCAGGCAATATGTTATTTTACTATGGTTCTTAATTCCACAATCCTACTCTTCCTACTTCATATGATCCTTAGGTTAGAATTAAGTTTTCCCTGCTCCTGTTTTCATTTCTGAAGCGAAGAGCTGTGGCCTTAGTGTAATATTAAAATGTGTAGGTCACGTCTTTTAGAGATAGGTAGTACCTATATAATATGGGGGTACATAATGCAGGATTTAATTTATATTCCACTCGTATGTCATATGGGGTATGGAGCTTGTAAGGTCTGATGTAGAATTGTTTTTTTTAATTTGGCTTGAAGACATCAGTTCGGCGAATTAAGTGCTTCAATCGAACTTTAGGTGTAAAGGTAAAAGGAAAAGACTTTTTTTTTTTAATAAAATGTCCTGCCATTCCTTAAATATACCACCTTTTAATAAATAAAAAATTTGACCTCTTAGATATACCTACTTCATTCAGTTAAAACAAACTATCTGCGAAGGTAGGTACTTGAGGAGCGTAGTTCTCGATGGAATCGTGTTAGAGGTGGAAATTAAAATAAAATTTAAAAATAAAACCTGCATATATTTTTTTGCAGAAGGACTTTACATAAGTAGAGCTTAACGTGGATGACTTAGTTAAGTATTTTTTTTTATGATTTCCTGGTTGACCTTTCTTTGTTTGACAAAATAATAATCCCAAACTTTTGTATGGTTTAGGACAATTAAATATATTAGGTATAATGGTTGTTGTTCTTTTACGACTTTTTTTATATTTATTTTATTCTTAAGTGCCCTTTCCGTTTAACATAAAAAAAGGTAAAAAGTAAAGGAAAAATATAATTTATTTTTAAAAAAACCAACTGTTTTTTTTTTTTTTGTAAGGAAAAGAAAAAATTATCGCGGAAATAGGTTTGGAAAAATTGACGAAAAATTCTAGATAAAAGCCAAACTTAAAAAAAGTAATTGAACATTACATTGTAGGGAAATTATCTCAGATTACTTTGGTAAAAACAGCTTAGAAAATAATCGATGTGAACATTTTGTTAAATTTCGAAAAATGCTTAACCTAATTCTTGAATATCTCACACGATGTAGGAATATCTTCTAAATGGCTCATGACTGCTCAAAAAATTAAAAAGTCAAATTTTGCAAAATTAAATTTTTTATCGGTGCAACTTTTCCAATAATTATACCTAACTTTACTCTCGATTGTAAGAAGGAGGTAAGACAATTGGAATAGTAATTTTTTGGCACACAATTTTTAGTGATATTTTTTTTTCAAAATCAAGAATTATTTTGCGGGATTATCGTTCAGTCCAAAAATGTATGTATGTCTCAGCCTATATTCGTATCTTTTTTAATTCAACTTTTTTTATTTTTTTTTTCGAGAATGCAAAATGTCTTAAATTTTTGTATAAAAAAAAGTTGGAATGCCAAATTTAGTATTTAATAATAACGAAAGTTAAAAAAACATTTTTCCACCGATTTTCGAAGTATATGTAATGAGTTCGAGATTTTGATCAAACTTTTTGTTTCGATGATAGCGAAGTCGGATGGAGATATATTTTTTTAAATTTGGAACATTTAAAATATATTTCGGTCATATACCCAAACATTTTCTTGATATTTTTTAAGACAAGGTATAACGGCACCTGCCATATATTTGCTTAGACAAAAGCAATCTTATTCCAGGCATTTTTTAAACAAAATTAGTTGAATAATACAGCGAAAATGTACTTTTTGGGATTGTTTTTAAATCATTATTTTTCGGACAAACCATTTTTTGGTTTTCGATTTTCTGATAGGAAACGGTTCGGTTGATTTTTCGTATGGCGAATTTTCTAAAAAGTTTACAGTTGTAACCAATTTTGCTTACAATTTGTTTATGTAATTAAAAATGAACATTTTTTCGAAATAAGCTCCAAGAATTTTGATTAAAAAATGTTTGTATTTGGTAATTAAATACAATTATTATATAACTAAATACAATAAACCATTACTTAACACTTAAAAACTAAAGAAAAAAATAGTTTTGCGTCCCTATTAATATTTCTTCCCATTGAACCAGTTTTTCCTATTGAATGAACCGATTAATGTTCTTTTACAGATGCTGCTTAAATTTATTATTGTATATTTAAATTTTTAGTTTAAGAAAATATCAGTTTCTTAAATTATCCGACAAATCATTTTATTACGAATCAAGGTAAACATACCTCAATCGGCTTTAAGTGTACCTAATAACAACTAGACTACTTTACCTATCTACTAAAAACGTTAACGTTTATCTACATTGTTTTAAGAAAGCAGAAAGTTTCAAGCTACAAGAGCACGTTCGTTCTATCAAGTCTTGTATTTTATTCTTGTATCTATCAAGATCTGTGTAGCGAGAAGTAAGCATTATTAAAATGGCACCTACTACTACTTTGGGAATACATACAATTTAAATACGAGTATATTCCTTAATGTGATCAACTTACAGTTTTCCGGTTGTCGATTACACAAGAACAGTCAAATAGGCAGACGAAATTATGGACTTACTTTCGAACTGCTTGTGTTTTTTTGTTTGTTAATAAAAAAACTTTCCCATAGTACATCGCAAGTAAGAGGGGAATTAATTTTTATTATCAAAGAAAAATTGATGTTTTTTTATTAAAATCCTTTCCAATACGACGACGCATGGTGCATAATTTATATACCTGGTTTAAGGCCAGAACTCATGATAGAATTTCTTGGAATGGATCTTTCATGTGATTCCCTGAATGAGCAATTTAAATTTTGTTTAAGCTCAACTATCTTAAAGAGATTTGATTTTGTTTATTTTTATTTTATTTTCTCAAAATCAGATCTGAAAATATTTTTAGTTAACTTCTTAAATGAAATATCTTAAGTATTCATATAATGTATTTAAGCTTTTCCCCCCAAAACAAATCTAAGATATATGTAACTTATGGCGCAGGGACAAAACTCCGCGGGACATAGGTTGAAAACTCTACTTTTTTTTTACTTTTGTCTCATTTTGGTGGGACAAATGTCCAAAATTAAATTTTGGAATTATGACGAACTTGAGTGGGATATAAATCCAATATATATTTTTTTTAAGTGAGACATAAGTTCAAAATTTACGTATAACCTTTTAAAAAATACTCGAATTCACAGAAGATTTTTTCTCATCTCGGTCGAGCTACGCACAAACGACGAATATGCTCGCAGATCATGCTGGGTTGCGTTAGCCCATACACGGCGAAAAATTTGCCAAACATTCATTTCGTGCTGATTCTTCAAAGTCTGATATTATACGAGAAAAAAATTCGAAAGATGAGACGTAAAATTGTTGCAACGAAAACTTTACCCACACGACACATGGCAGTTTATTTTCGTGTCATTTTTCGAATTTTTTTTCTCTCTTACACTTACGTTGTTCGAAAAGTATCATGCATCTGGTCTCAACGTGTAATACCAGACAAGACATTAATATGTGCAATTTGCCAAGATTTAGTTTTCACACCCTTTTTTTTGTAGTTATCACTTTTTGAGTCCCACATAAATTCTTCGCTTTGCTCGCGAACATTGTCATACACGACGAACGTCGAAGCCAACGAACACGACAAAATCGAAATGTTTCGTCCATCTTTACTACGAGTATTATAACGGGTGATTTTTTTGCTACTTGGTTTTTGACGTTTATATTTTTGACAGATCACACATGACAAATTCCACGAACATTTGACATTTCGATTCAGTATTGTTTGCCATTTCATCATGAATAGACTTACGCCTGAACAACGTTAGCAAATTATTGAAATTTATTATCAAAATTCGTGCTCTGTGAAAAATGTGTTTGCCACACTGCACGCGAAACCATGCATCAATTCAGAGGCGAATTTGGTGAGCAGTTGATCTCACGTTTTGGCGCAGTCAATTGGCCACCAAGATCATGTGATTTGACCCCGTTAGACTATTTTTTGTGGGGCTATGTTAAGTTTATTGTCTATGGTGACAAGCCAAGCACGATTGCTGCCTTGGATGCCAACATTGAAGGCGTCATTGGTGAGATTCCGGCCGAAATGTGTGAAAAAGTTTGCCAAAATTGGACCTTCAGAATGGACCACCTGAAGCGTAGCCGCGGGCAACATTTAAGTGACATTATTTTTAAAAAGTAAATGGCAGAAATTGATTTATCGATCCAAATAAAAATTTCATTCACTTTTTACAAGTTTCTGTGTTTTTTTGAATTTTCAAAAACCAAGCTCTTAAAAAATCACCGTTTATAAAGACGAAACAATGTCACCGGTAATCTCAGAAGTTATTTAACCGATTTACTTGAACCAAATTTTATAATTTTCCTTATTCTATTAACCATATCTTAGGATATTTTTTAATTTGTTAAATATATGTGTTGAATTAGATTATTAACTTTAAAAAAAATCGTACACTTTTTTGTCGAAGTTGGTTAACATATTCACTTACGCTCTTAAGCCTGCTTGATATTTAAAAAAAACTGAGATTTTTTGCATGTAGAGACCTAAATCATTTCCTAACTGCACTTATAAGCTGAGAAATAAAAGTATTTACTAATTTTATATATGTATTAAATGTTTGTATTGTTTTTTCATTATCGTCCCGTATTTATTTACATTTTCTTTTGCTTCTGAATTTCTGTATACTAAATTGTTCGCTCATCGATTAACGTAGGAAGAGAAAGTATTTATACAAATATTCAAAATTAAACATATGTTTTAATTTTTAATATGTGTGTAGTAAAAGACTTAATTATTTGCGGTTATTCTTTATTTTTTCTCTCTGCGACTTGAGTAATAAAGCACATATACGAGTAAAAGCCGTAAATAGAGTTTTTAAAGATTTAAGGTCTTCTTCATCGAAGCTTATGGGCGGAGATTTGGAGATTTTCGTCAAACGATGCCAATTATTCCCAAGGGGACTCGGGCTGATTTCAACTGGAGGGGCTTGTTGTTTGAGCCCATCCTGGGCTGTGAACGCCACCAAAAGTAAAGTAAGTAAGATCCAAAGTTTAAAAACAGAGTCATATCAATACAAAGCAATTGACAGTACTGTCGATGACAATGACATGGTAAACTACCGTCAAGAATTTTTTAATTCCCTCAACCCTGCAGTTCTTCCATTCTACCAATTGAATTTATAAGTTGGCAAGCCGATTATGCTAATAAGAAATCTCAGTCCCCCAAATCTATGCAATGGCACACGCCTTCAAGTCAGAAAGCTTTGTAAAAATGTAATAGAAGCTTAAATTCTTACTGGACCTGCAGTAGGAACTCATGCACTTATTCCCAGGATACCAATGATACGAACTGATCTTCTTTTCGATTCAGACGTCTACAGTTTCCAGTAAGACCATGATTTTGCACGAAAATCAACAAAGCTCAGGGCCAGTCATTTCAATTCATTGGGGTAGATCTCAGAGAAAATGTTTTCCCATGGTCAACAATATATTGCACTTTCAAGAGTAGGCTCAAAAAATAAACAGTTTTTACTTCTTCATGAAAATGCTAAAATGACTAACATTGTATACCCAGAAGCCTTGAAATAAAACAAATATAATATGTGTTAATATCTGTTTTTTTTCTTAAAGAATTTATGGGACAACATCAATTTTTTTATTAGGCTACGGTAAGATTAACCATATTATTAACTTTTTACTAAAAATAAGACACGAATCACAGAAAATGCCTTGGTTGATTTTTGACACGGTATAGCATTTATAGTAAAACTAATTATTCTTAGCCTTTGCGAAGCAACGCGAGCACAGGTCTGCTAGTTGTATATAAAATTGTATAGAATAGATCTTATATACAATGGTTTCGTCAACAGCGAGCGGCAAGCGAACCAGCCCATACACGATACAAACACACCAAGCGCGAACATGCTCGACGAGCATGTCGTCGTTTGTGTCCATCACCTTCAGAGATTGTACACAATGTACACAGGGTGTCTTATATTTTGAGAATTTTCAGCAATGCATACATATTAAGTTCACAGCCCTGGTTGGCCTAATTATAAAATTTGTGGTGAGGAGCAAAAATTTGTTTTTTTTTTTACTTATGTTCCATCAAAGTGGGACATAATTCCAAAATTCGAAAAATATCAATTTTGGAATTATGTACATGCACCTTAATTTATTTGTTTTCCAGTTTTAGCTATTTTTAGAAATTTGAAAACAGTAGTTTTTAAATTAGGTAGTATTTAAACTACTAATAAAGCAGTTAAAAAATAAAAAAAAAAATACTTCATAAATAAATTTTATGGATTTTATCATGAATCCATCAACTCGAACAAGAATATTGCGAAGTATATGTACAAGTTTACAGTTAGTAATTGATGATGAAAAATTCAAAGCTACAACTTTTTTGTAACAGTCATCCTCGGCTTTTGCGGAAGCAAAAATAAAGGGATTATAAGAAAAGAGTAAAGTCGCTATTACTTAGCTAAGACTAACTAGAGAATGGTACGCGGAACAATGATAAAAGCGGATGATTAATTTTCATATGAACGCTTAACATACATGCGGTAAACAGAAAATGTGAATTGTATGGATGAAGAAAGTTTGGTTGATGTCTATGCTTTAGACAAGCGGTAGTTAGCAGATGTATTTATATTTGAATTTTAAATAAAAATTACTGAATCGGCAGTTGGTCTTTGTTCGAAGTTAAAGATGGAATGACGGTGGCAGTCAGGTGTTTCTAGCAAATGTTTAACTTTTTTCAATATATAAAATGCGATTTTAAACAATCCTTTGCATCAACAAACGATTTAGAATACAATAGGGATTCCTTTTTATATGAAATGTATTGGTTTTGTCTTATAGGATATGTACAATGTACATCTACATACAAAGTTGATCTTACGAAAGAAAAACTTTCTGAAATAGCCACTTCAAATTGAAAAGCAGAAACCTTTCAATACAATTGTTTCGAAAATAATTTCCAACGAAGGATTATATGGCAACTTTTCGAGCTTCAAGTTAATCACATTAGCAGTTAATGTTTTTTTCATAGTAAAACTACAAAAAAAAAAAAACAAAAAAAAACTTTCTGAATTAAACATTGCATTCGAAATTGATTTCGCATTTACATAAATTCTTTTATTTGCCCTAGCCTATGCCCGAGCCCGCATATAAGGACATGTATAAAGTAGCTATTGTATACGCTCCTTCAACGGGGTCCTTTATTTTTATGTTCCTTACGATAAATTCAGTTTGCTCTATTTTGTATTATTATACAATTCTAATAGAAAACAATTCGCCAGGAAAAGAATTTGGGCTAGGTATTAGGCAAACATTGATGTTTTGGATTTCATTTATTGATTTTATCTCAGATATTTATTTGTCTAATGTAAGAAATAGATACAGATATTAAAACAACAAAAAAAACACAACGCTTACGATATTTTGTAACGACTATATTTTTAAAGCCGCAATTTTCAGTTGTTTTAATTAGGTAATATTGATTTTACTGGCAAAAATATAAACACAATAATTGCCACGATATAGTAACATTTTGACATCAACACTCTCTCTACTTCAAAATTGAAAAAAAAAAAATTTTGGTGATTGAAAATGATAAAAAAAATTGTTTGAAACTCGTGATTGGGTATTGGGTTTTGACCTAACCTCACGTGTAATAACCTGAGCTGTTTAAGCTGACAAATTTGTCCCGAAACATGCTCTAAATATTCCTATTTTAATTTACAATTCATAATTTTGAAAAAAAAAATTACATAGCGTAACGGCTACAATTGTTGGCACCCTTAAGTATTTTTCAACTTTAAATACGAGTAATTTTCGCAATTAAAAAGTTAAATATATGAAAAATATACAAAATGTTAATATAGAATTTTCTTTGTTTATTTAAATTTAATTCTTATTATTTGTTTATTAAAAAAGAGCTAAAAATGGGATATTAAAAAAAGGTTGCCAAGAACTACAACTATTGGCATCTGACTACAATTATCGGCACCCCAAAAATGTACAATTATTGGCACCTATGAATTAAAGGAAAACAATATTTTGTTTTTAGTTTTTTTATTTATAAAATTTGTGGTTCATTCAATTTCAGTAAAAAAAATAACATTAACATTTACCGCTTCTTCCGGGTTATAAAGAATAAAAAAGAAATAATAGATATTAAGTAAACAATAAGTTAAATATGAACAAATAAATTAAAATTCTACAAGAAAAATAAATTAGTTCATACCGATCGCATAATATTATATAAGTTGAAAAAGAACTTAAAACCTGTTAATTTTTAGAAATACATAGAGAACCGATAAAACTAGGAAGAATGTGATATTTCAGTTTTTTTCAAAAGTTTCATATGATATTCTCTTATACATATTACACATCTTAAACTAAAAATATCAGTTCCAACTGTTTTGGTCATTGTACACATTGCACGGGAAAGGCATATCTATCAACTACGAATTGTATTTTCTCCGATTTCTTCAACTGGATTCGCAAATAATTTCCAGATATGTTTTCCACTCCTTAGGCTGGTGTAAGAAATTAAATTTTTCTGGCTGAATCCGTTGTACATTTCAAGCAACATCTGATTTTCTAAACTATCCTTTTTCTGCTATTGCCTAGCTACCGAATGGGTGCTCTCTTTTGTAACTTTTCCTCAGGAATTCCTGTGCATAAAGAACATCTTCTTTTTTTTTCTTTCCTTTTCATTTCTTTTCTTTTCTTTTCTGTTCTTTTCTTTTCGGAAATCCTTTTTCTTGAGAAACTTTAAGCCAACTGATCAATTCTTCTTCCTCAGTTAAAACTGTTGCGGTTCCTGGACGTCTTTTGAAAATGTTTTGCTCAATCGGAACTGCAGAGTAGAACGCAGTATTTTGTGGGATCTAGAAGCTGCTGTTTTAGATATATGTCATTTTCTTATGGCCAATAGAGCTTTTTGAACATCTATTTCTTTGGACGTTTTTCTTGTTTTCGGCATTTTTCAAACTTAAAAAAGTAACGGTTTAATGGTATAATTATTTACAGTCTTGAAAGTATATTTAATGGCAGTGCCAATAATAAAAGTTGCATAGAACCAGTTATTGGCACCCGAGTGCCAACTTTGAAATTTTTCACTTTTTTTTAAAACGTGTTAACACTTTCACTACCACACACCGACTGAAGAATTAATTGATCAAAACAAAGACATAAAAATGTGAGGAATAAGTAGTAGTTTAAGACTGAAGCTAAATTGGGTTGATAAGATTGCCACTTTTTGTAAGAATCGTTATTGAATGAGGGGGTGCCAATAATTGGTAAAAAAAAAAGGGGTGCCAATGATTGCGGTCGGTATGCTACCTGAAATTGAGTCTTGCCGTTTGATTTTGAGAAAATTGTAACGGGTGTTTTTTTAGACGTGTGGTTTTCTAGAAGAAATAAAACTCATATAATTTAATATTATGGCCAGGAATTTATCTTTATTATAAAGACAAGGGTTTGTCATTACGTTTTAAGAATGATTTCGGTCAAGTGGTCATCGGGGCAGGCTCGAATTAATTACCGCCAAGAGGCCCAATTTTTGAACACTTTTTGAAGCAATTGGGGCCGTATGTCAGCAATAACGTGCCAAATATTTTCCTCCAAAGCGTCAATCGTATCGGTCTTATCTGCGTAGACAAACGACTTCACATAATACCTCAAAAAATAGTCCATGGTGTTAAATCGCACGATCTTGGAAGCCACGATACAGGCCCACGAATCGACCCGAGATAATGCGCTCACCAAAAATTGATTGTTTGGTTGGCTGTATGGCTATAGCGCCGCCTTGCCTTGGAACCAAACGTCGTCCACATCAACTTCCTCCAATTCAGGCATGAAAAAGTCATTAATCATTACTCCATAGCGTTCCCCATTGACTGTAACATTATGGTCGGCTTCATTTCTGCAGAAATATGGACAATGGATTATTCCCTCTGCCCATAGATCACACCAAATAATGACTTTTTGAGCATGTCACGACTCCAATTGTTCTTACTAACGTACCCATTAAACCAAAAGTGAGCTTCATCGCTTGACAAAATTTCCTTGTGAAAATCGGGATCGATGGTCATTTCGTTTCGGGCCCATTAACCGAACGTGCGACGAGCTTGATGGTCGGTTACGCTATTCATTATGAAATGGCAAACCAAACTGAGCATAAATTAAGTTACAGCTGTCAAAAACACTAACTAGGAAAAAAGTATTGCCAGATTGAAAACCACTCGTCTGCAAAAAAAAAACACACGTTATTATTTTTTTGATTTTTTCCCCTGATATCTCTTCAATGATATACATTTGGATTTAAAGATGAACTAGTGATGTGTTTTTTTTTTTATAATTTTGCACGCGCTTAAGGGATTATGAATACCCTTTATATGTTTTTAACACAGCGCCGGCATCCGGTGAAAGAAGAGAAAGAAGGATAGGAAAAATGTGTGGCGCGATGTTCTGTGGTCCACATTCTTTTAAAATTTAATTGTATATCTGTAATATATATATTATATTGTGACGTGCTTCGCTTAAAGTACCTAGCTCAAAATTCAGTTTTTCAACAAAATTATGGTGTTTAATTTTTAGTAAAAACCTTGTGAGGTCTATATAACATATAAGATCGATATGGTATATTTTAAATTTCATTAGAATCCGCCCACCCGTTTCGAACATTAATAGGTATGTATATTTCGTTAGTAAATAGATCTCAGTTAACTTAATTTTTATTTATTGTAGAAACACGACTTCCCAGAATTTTGAAAAATTGAATTTTGACACACACTTCCATCGTGATTATTCCGACACAATTTTTTTGTGAAGGTCCCATTCTACTGGCTGCAAAAAATTCAATTCAATTATTATTTGACTGAAATAATCTAAGAGCATTCTTAAGCACCACATATCTTCATACATTGGAATTTCATAAAAAGCTGTGAAAAGATATGTGTAAAATTATTCAAACTACAATATACTTAACAACGAATGGAAAATATGTTATTCCGGAGACAGTTTATCCCAGAATTCCTATATAGGTATTTTTATTAAATAAATTCTATAGACCAATTGAATTTACTAATATCCATTTGTCACAGCCAATTATTGAACCGTACACATTTAATGTAACTACTTTCTTTTGCTTCATCAAATTTTCTTTCAATTCATTGAAATTATTCTGCCGTCCATGAAGATTGCAAGAGGGTATGTTGAGTTCGATTGGGTGATGTGGTATTGAAAATTTATCAAAATCACCCAATTGATAGGAATCAGTCGAGTTTAATCGAAACAAGAATTAGAAATCTAACAGGGTGATCCAAAGGCAACGTTAAAGCTAGTGAATTATCTTAAAAAAATCCGAGTTGTTGACATTTTTACTTGCGACATAGGTACTATAAGGCAAGTTTTGCATTTGGAAAAAAATGAACTGGAGATAGAGAAGACCAAAAAAGTGAGTCCGGGAATTCCGCCTGTCAGTCTGTCTGTCTGTCTGTAGAACGATCTACAGCGTAAACGGCTGAACCGATTTTGTTCACACTTGGTGGTTAGGCGTTTTAGGTGATTGTCCAAAATATATTTTTGAATCGTTGTTTTAGCAGCAAAAATAACGGTACTTGCCCTACAAATTTTCTACCATCTTAATTATCTAAAAAACGGCTCTACCGATTTTGATAGAAATTGGTTGTACTAATTCGAATATGGCCTACATTTTGACAGAAAAAAATTGAAAAGTATTTTGTACACAAGATCTCCTTCAAGTTCTAAATAATACTGCATTTCAAAATTTTAGAAAAATTGTTTTTTTGAAAATTTAATATGCCGAAAACAGGTGGGCGGTTTTTTTTGAAATTTTGTTTTTAAGTTTATATTATTAAACCAATTCATACCAACTTTTTTTAGAAAAAAATTAAGCATTTTTATATATACAAACTTAAGTGAAAAACGACTTGAAAAATACTTTTAGCAGTTTCCATTAAAAATCTTTTGCATATAATGTAATCGAACATAGGAGCAAGTACGTGTGATCCAGTCGTGCATTTTAATTTTCTTATAATTGCCGTATACACAAAAATATATAAGTACTGAGTAGTTAGAAAATTATGCATTTGTAAACAAAACTTGAACATGAGATTTTGATGAAATCTCACATTACGAACAAAGTATGTTTTGTGTGGCTCGGTTGTTATTCGTTAAACTTGGTACTAATCCAACTTTCGGCATTATTTTTTTTATAAATTTTTTGAAAAATAATAAATATAAAACTAGCAAAAAATATTAATTAGAAATTATGAACTAGATCATATTTTTGAAAAATGACATTCAGGCATCCAGGAATCAAAATGGGGGTAAATAGACTTATTATTAAACAATGAGGCTATTTTCTGTACAGAAAGTGATGTAGGGCCAATACCTCCGCTCTCCGCTCAAAATATGGAAAATAACCCAGAAATATAAATATGACCAAAGTATGCAATACAAATTCAAAATTCATTTTTGAAAATTATGCCAAAAAATGTTTACATTTTAAATCATAACGCCAATTTGGATTTGTGCCACTTTGATCAGTTGTCTAATGGCCAAATTCCTACTTGTGTTCTCGTGGAAGACAACATAATACCTGCCTGATCTACTACGTAGGCTGCTTTCAAAGATTCAGTTCTTCCGTTTTGTGTAAATTCAGTTGCCTGGTATACTGTCGAAACCTGAAAACTGTTCAGCATTTCACGTTTTCATCGGTCATATATTAAATTTTCAGAGCTTTCACTCCTTTTCGGTTCAGAATAAAATGTGAAAAATTGGCTTCTCAATTTCCAATATTCTATTGAATTTTTCCATTTTAAGAAATGGTATTTCTCAACATTTATTTATTTTAAAAGTATTCGAGGAAAAAAAAGACCTTAAATAATTATGTTCTGTTTGGAGTGCTCTTCCAAATGAAATTGAGGACAAAGAAAATACTTAATAGTCGGCTTTGATTTGATACAAAACTCATTTAAATTAGCCCCGAGGGGAAAATATGGAAAATATTCTTGTCAAGAGAAGCCATACTCCATACGAAAAACTATTAGATATAGGATATAATTCTGACAGCAACATGGCCGCAAATATACTGACTGAAATTATGAACCCATTTCGTTCTAAATGGTCTTGTCGCACAATAAGTAGGTATTCACATGCTTAAAATTTGCCATTTGTGGATTGTAAATTTTTTGGAATTACTTTTCAAAACCATTCCAATATGCAAGCAATTTACAGTTTTTCACAGAAGATAAGAGAGAGAGTAAAACCAAAACTGTCCTTAACCGCTTTCAATAATGGGAACCGAATAAAGTGTCTTCCAAGAAGTTCTGCTGTTATTCCCAAACTACATAGTTCATTTTCAAATTGGACATATTCCAATCATCTGAAATTTATGTAATTGAAATTGGATTTTTAAATACAATTTGATGTTTAATTAAAATCGTTACTGTCGTTTTCGAAACAATTCTAAGTATAAGATGTTCAAATAAGAAAATGGTTGGTTGTAATGTGTCTAATAGTGACTAATTCGGAGAAGCATATTTTCAAGACTTAGACATAAAATTGCTCATAAGCATTCTTAGATCATTTGTACTTGCGATACATAATAGTTAATATAGGGCAAGCTCTGCATTTTGAAAGAAATCGGACTTGACATCTAAACTTGAGATTACTTTGCTATAGAATACCAAAAAAGGGGGTACCGCAACGACTTAGACATAAAATTGCTCATAAGCATTCTTAGATCATTTGTACTTGCGATACATAATAGTTAATATAGGGCAAGCTCTGCATTTTGAAAGAAATCGGACTTGACATCTAAACTTGAGATTACTTTGCTATAGAATACCAAAAAAGGGGGTACCGCAATTCCATCTGCCTGTATCTATCTCTCTGTTTGTTTAAAGGATAAAATGTTTAAGCGATATTCTTCAATCTTGGTATTAAAGCGCTTTTGGTAATTGTCTTAAATAGACTATTGAATCGTTGGTTTAGTTATAAAAATATCGGTACTTGTCACACAATTTTTTCTACTATCTTAATCCATTTAAACGATTTTCATAAGAAAATCTGTGCAATACTCTAGTTATAGTTTACATTTTGGTCAATATTTTTTTATATTATATTGCTATTTACCTGCCATACAAGAATTTTTTTTTTGGTTTTCGACTTTCTCATAAATAAGCGAAATTGTCCCAACCTTACCCAGATTACCCTATTGTACTCGCATTTAGAATTCAAAGGGTCTAATGATTCATTTTTAATTGAAATCCGTTGAGCCGTAACTAAAAATTCTGTCCGTCTGTCTGTCTGTCTGTCTGTCAGTATGTCAGCCTGTCAGTATGTCTGTATATATGTATTGTACAGAGGGGAAATTGTATTAACGGCGCCTGCTATATAACCGTTACGTTAAAGAATATTTTGCTCGAAAACGCCTCTAACGATTTTGATTTAAAAAAATCAGTGCAGCTTTTTCGGTACGAACGATCATATGGCTGGAAAAAAATGTTTAAAAAATGTCTAAAAACGGTAATCTCCATAGGACCGTTTTTTTTTTACTTTTGGCTATCTCACACAGATGTAGGTAATCCAATTTATACTGCATACCAATATTCCTAATCATTATTTTTTTGTATTTTTAAAAGCTTTAAAAAATATTATAAAATTTATATTTTGAAAAATGCTCATTAAATTTTTTTTTAAAAAAATTATAGTTATATGAATTTGCTATGAATCTGAGTTTTTGATTTTTTTTTGAAAAATGTTTTCAAAAAGTTAAAAAAAACTGTTTTTTTCTCAAAAACATAGAATTTAGAATGTTTTTCTCATAAATTCAAGTTTATCCAAGAAATAAAATGGCGTACTTTTTTTGAGCTCAAATTAGTTAAAGTATAAAAAAATATATTTCAGAATTATTTTTTCTTTGATGAAGCCGATTTAGTCTTTTGTTCTTAATTTTATATTATTAAATATTTAAGATTGTCCTACCAATTTTTTTTAGACAAAAATTAAAGAAATTTTATATATATAAAAAATTAAGTAAATATTTAGAAATATATAGATTTTGAATAGAAATCTTTTGCATACGATGTGATTAAACATAAGAAAAATTTGTGCTATTCAATCGTGCATTTTATATTTAATCAAAATCGTTAGAGCCGTTTTCAAGATAATTAAGATGATACAAAAAATTGTGTGTTATTAAAAATATAGTTGAGATAATCATCTAAAACAATTAAGTACCAAGATTGAAGAAAATTGCTTCAGCGCTTAGGGTGTAGATCGATCTACCGACAGACAGACAGAATTGCGGGACCATCCGTAATGCCAGGTTTGATTTTAATCTTGAGTTCTTTGCAAATTCGAAACTTGCTCTGTGGTAATTTTATCAAAAATAGAAATAAAAAGTAGCTTAAAAGCCAATACTCAACTTAAGCATTTAAGTTTTACTTAAGCACGTATGTGACAGTGTACGCAGAGGAAAAAGTAGCCCGTAAACGTTTTAAGTTGAACATAAATATTTATAATGCGTATCGGCAAATGGGCCTGAACTCTTTTGTTTTAAAAAATTTAAATAATATGAACACATATTTGTTTCAAATATGGAATCCGCAACATTTATATTTGGAACTTTTTACATTCAATTCAAGACATTTGCGTAAAATTATGTAGAACCTGTCTCTTGGATTCAAAAGTTCAGTAGTAATGAATCTGAGATATGGTGACTCTTATTCTCATTGTCGGATTTTATACTCGTATATCCGGGTGATTATTTTTCACGAAGTAGTTTTTTTTGTAATTTTCTTTTTGTCAGTAGTTCATTCCACGAAGATAAAAATATCGCTAAGCCTCTGATGGTTATATGGTTACATTTAAAAACGTTATAATCAAATATTTTTGACAAATTGTAAGATACATTTTCAGATTCCATCAGCTACCGAGTGCCCGAGCATTTACCGTCATATATCTTAAGAGCACCCTGCGTCTGTATTATTATAAGGAAATGAAAAACATAGTGTCATAAGCTTCATAGCAAAACCCAGAATCGCTCAATGTTAGTGAAATGAGATATAATAAATTAAAACAAATTGGGGATATAATGTATCTAGCTTAACACCATTACATCAGTTCGTTGGTATGCCCGCCTCCTCCTACGAAACGTATAATGTGTACAAGCTACACAAAACATTATACACAATGTAAATGCAAACATACAAACGTACGTTTACTATTACTTTAGACATCTGATGTGATGATAACTTATATAAGATGTCCAAAGGGAATATCCTTAATAAACCAATTTTCTCCCACTCCCACAGATGCGATCTGTCGTTTTATTTCACTTTATAAAATCAACTCTCCATCAAAATCCATTTTCATAGAAATACCTCATCCACACAAATACCTTACCTATATAATATATATAGGAAGCATCCATGGTAGGCATTTCATGACAATCAAATTCAAAGATACAAACCAAAAAAAAATTATAAGGATACGTGAAGAGTGATAAAAGGAAGCATTGTAATAAATAATTCACTTTGTTGATGGTTTCTATAATTCAAGACACCACAGTCTTGGAATTGAAAAGTACGTAAAATATCCTTAAACATTTATAGGCTTGTGCAAAATAACAAAAATAAAACAAAAAAAAAACCATTATATGAATACGTGTTTAATGTTCATGGCTACATCCAGCCTAAAGTTAAAGAAGATTTCTGACTTTGCATAGCTATGGTATTGAAATAATAATTAGATAAGGGTTTGAAGGCGGAAGTTTAAGCTTTTAATGTGGAAGTTGGTGAAGATTTTTGTTTGTTTGTATATTTTAAAATGAAATAGGAAAACTTTTCAAACCACATTTGACATTTGACATAATTATTATGTTCAGCATTAGTTTTTATTCTAAACAACAGATCAGCACTAGATTAGGGAGGTTGATGAGTTTTAAGCTTTTTTCCTTATCTATACTTTGTGATCAGCCTGACTTTTGATGCACAATGTGGATTGGAAAAGACCTTAAGAAAGTAGATCTCTTAACATGATGTCAGAATGAGCCCAAATTTAAAAGTGCTAAATCATTAGGCGTTTTCTTTTTTTGGTTTCTTTTTCGCTTAGATCATTCAGAGATCCGAATATGTGTATCTCTTTTGTTCTAAACATGTTCATAGCGCGCTCGATCGTCCTCGGACATAATCGCCTGAGTATTCTGAGTAAATTGTTGAGCACAAGAAATCTCATGTATGTCAAGAAGTAAAATGTGAAGAAAAAATTTATCAGTACAAAATAAAAATAAGGGTAGTTTTCTGCTCTATAGTCTGTGGTTAAAGTGTGTTTAAAAAACAAATCAGAGTGATCAAAGCTCGCTCTCTTCGGAACCAGATAAGATCATACTCTATGAGGTCGAACTCTGAAAAAAGAAAAACGTTGGTTACGGAGAATTATTGTGATTGATTGATGTATTGACGAAAAATTATTATCCCAGCAGGAATGCGAAGAAAGATCTACACAAGATCTTACTGATTTAGGCCAAAAGCTTGATTCAGCAATATTGTAAATATAATATAATACAGTGTGCTACCAGCAAGTTTTTTCCTCAATTATTTTTGGCTGGAATTATAGCTATTTCACGACCTGCCAAGGTCGATCATCAGATTCCTTTGCTCTAGTGGTGCTGGTCTACTCTTTCATTTTAATTGAAAAACTTCTTGTGCCTTCATCGTGTATTGCACCATGACCAGCCGCTTAGTAGCCAACGCACTTCGCATCACGCCACCGAGCCCACATGAGCAAAGGAATCTGATGATCGACCTTGGCAGGTCGTTAAATAGCTATAATTCCAGCCAAAAATAATTGAGAAAAAACTTGGTGGTAGCACACATTAATATGGTATTCCAGTAGATTGTGTCCCGAAGTACTAAAAGAGATATTAGGGATTTCAAGTTTACTGGTTACCACCACTCTCACTGTATAGTATGCCACTATGTCATGGATCCCAGAAGTGTCTTTCATATTACTCTACATTCCGTTCCATTACCCAAGAAGAAAATATCGTACTCCAACGAACCTTGAAAGCAATATTTGGGAATGGACGAAGAAATGCCGTATTGTTCTTAATGAGTCGAAATCAACACATGTAAATTTTATTTACAAAAAAAATCAACAATCTTCATATTTGTCTTAATTCACTACAATTACCTTATGGTAAGGAAACAAAATATATTGCAATGATATTAAATGCTTAGCTTAAATGGAAAACTCACGTGAAAAGGAAACGAGATGAACTCGAAAACAAGACTTTGCGAACTAAATTGGCTAATTGGAAAGCATTCCAAGCTAAGCATTTATAACAAATTGATTTTGTATAAGCGATTGCTTAAACCTGAGTTTAATTTAACAGGAAAATGTTCTTTTGAGCATTATAATTATTATTTTTTTTTAAATCCTGTCGGTATTTTTTTTTAGCAGACGATTTGGTTTTATCAAATCTTGCTGGAATTCATATTAGATAGTACTCAAAGCTAAATCAAAAATATTATTTTAAAAAATTAAAACTCAATCAAAAAGTAATACGCGCCTAGCCTCAACACAAATCAATTTTGATGCACAACCTTTCCAGCGATATCAAAAATTATCAACAAGTATCTAGCCGACAAGTACACGTGAAGCCTCAGAAATATCTTTTTTTTTTTATTTGAACCCGTTGTTTGAATTCATGTTATGGATTCGTGGAAATAAAAATTCTAACAATCAAACATGACATTACGATCATAGAGAACAAGAAAAAATTGGTTCCCTCAATTCCGTCTGTCTGTCTGTATGTCTCTCCTCGAGTCTGCAGCCTAAACAGTTCGATGGACTTGCTTCAAACTTTATACATATTGTTTTTTCGCTAATATGTCCACACGTTTTTTTTTCATTTTTTTAAGGCGAAAAATTACAGTAGATCCCATACATTTGTTGGCCAAGACAAAAATCTTATTTTTCTCAAAACGGCTCCAACGATTTTTATAAAAAAAAATATCAATTCATTAACCTTTTAATAATTTTTTTTGGTAAAAAAATTGTTATTTTTAGTACAAAATTAAAAAAAAAATTTTTTTTGGAAATTGTTTTTTTTTCTTTTTTTTTGAAAACTAAAAATTACGAAAAAGACTCAATACTTCGTATTTTCCTAAAATAAGAAACATCGGTAACTCCCATACAAATGTTAAAAAACCGTTAAGACAACATGTATTTCCCAAAAACTGTTTCAAGAATTTTTTATAAAAAAATGTGTGCGTTCTTATATTAGTACAATCCACTTTTAGGTACAAAAATATTTTAATTTCCGTACTTTTTAACCGCACTTCCCCTAGAACCACTTTTCATATTTTCGACTTTCTCACTATTGGATAGCCCGATTACAATTATTTTATGCAAATGCTCCATAAAAGTCTTAATAAAACTGCATACTCAAATTTTCAAGAACAAAGTTTTTCGATTTTTAAAAAATAAATAATAAATATTTTTTTTTTTTTAAATTGATTTTCCAAAAACAAGTCACTGATTTTTGTTTTAATTTAAATTTTATATGTATTTTAATAATATCTTCAAAATGGCGTTTCAATTTTTTTTTTCGAAAAATGTTTCTAAGATTGTATACATAAAAAATTATTTTTTTTAGAAAACCGCTCCGTATGTGTCTTTAAAAATGACATGAATGTTATGTATGCATATTGCATATCTACCATGCAACCTACATCCTTCACTTTCGTTATCATTTGTATATATTTACATACCTAGGTTCCATTTATGTATGTAGGTACATATTTCTCTGTTAACTTACATAATTAAAATCCATAACATAGATTTAAATAAACATTTGTAGGTACCTATGTAACTAGTCCTTGAATCATTCATTCGACTATAACTAGATTACCTATTAAACACCGTCAACGCTTAGCTACATTAAGGCATTAGCTACAAGGGCAATTTCGTACGATCCAGTCATGCATTTTATTTCATGTGGTATACCATCTTAATTTGATTTTTTTTTCCAGAATATCAACATTGCAAGTAAAATAATATGCACGACTGGATCGCACGTACTTGCTCCTATGTTAGAAACGGCTAAATGTATTTTTAAAGTCGTTTTCCATTTAATTTTTTATATATACAAATTCTTAATTTTTTTCTGAAAACAAAATTGTGTGAACATTTTAAAAATTTAATAATATAAATTTTAAAACAAAATTTCAGAATAAATCTTCCACCGGTTATCGAAATATTGAATTTTCAAAAATTCAAAAAAAACTGTTATTCTAAAATATTGAAACGCAATATTATTTAGAATTCGAAGACGCACCGGTATGAAAATTTAGATCGAAATCCGTTTATGAGAAATAAAAATAAAAAAACAGTTGTATGGCAGGTACCGTTAATAACAAAATATTTAAAAAAAAAAATTTTTGGGGCTAAAACAACGAATCAAAAATGTATTTTGGACAATTTACCCAAAGCGCCTAATCTCCAAGTTTGAACCAAATCAGTTCAGCCGTTTAAGATGTAGATCGTTATGTCAACTTTGATTAAAATCTCGAGTTCGATTTTTTTTCCAAATGCAAGACTTGCCCCATTATAGTACCTGGTGTGTATATCGCAAGTAAAAATTTACATAATAGTACGTATACGCCACAAGTATCCGATTAAGCATATTTAGCATTTATGTATGTATATATATTGATTTTAACCAAAATTATTCCATATTTATCTATATTGAAAAGCTGTATGAACCCATAAGGTCATGCTGTTAAATTGAGAATTGGTAAAATTAAAAAACTCGTATTTCTGAAAAAAGTTGGTGTCTCAAAAGCACTAATAATGTATCGTATGTATCGTAAAACTCAACAGTTTCCTGGTCTGTCCCAAGGACGTAAGATCTATTTATAAGATCTGAATCTAAATCAAGAGATTTTGAAAACACCGACGAATTAGGGTAGGTTTATTCTCCTCACACTCTTCATCATGAGCTCTTAGGACCGTTTGCTGATACGCATCATAAATATTTATGTTCAATTTAAGCCGCTTATGGGCTACATTTTCCTCCACCTAAATTGTCACGTAAGTACTTAAGTAGAACTTAAATGCTTAAGTTGTATATCAGCAAACGGCTTAAAGTTTGAATCAGTAGACAGGAAATATATTAATTCATGTGATACCATGAAAGACCAACCTATGGTCTGAATGCTCTAACTTCTCTCTTCAAATTCCTATTTACTAATTTTTTTTTTTGAATCTGTCGAATAGAATTTCTGGCAGAAATGCTCGGAATCAATTGTTCAGCTACACAGTGTTGCTGATTAATTAGAAAATCACATTAATATTAAAATCTTTAAGAAGCCTTAACAAAAGTTATAAAATTTCTTGTGCTTGTTTTTCGTACTTTTTAAACGTTTAAAACAAATACAAGCTGAAACCCAAGAAGATTGACCTTGTGGATGAAAAATTTAAAATATTCGACAGGAATTCCTGCCAAGAAATAACACAATACTGTTTATTTTAATACATATTATACCTATTAGAGATATCCTTGAAACTGTATACGTTAAATATACCTTACTATTAAATTATAGTTGAATATTCCTTAAGGCTTTAACCTATATTTTACGCATGTCTGCATTACATATTTGCTACAAACTTGATTTTCCCTTACTAGCAATATGAAAATCATACACATGAGAACTTAATATACCTTAGGGAATCATGATTAACTTGTTTTGTTTTTGTTTTCCATATTTGCATTGAAAAGCACAACACAAAATATCCTTTTCTATAAAGGCGCAATAACTTGTAGAGTTTCGACGTGCTTACCTACAAACCTACAGTGCTGCCACTGCCTGTTTTGGGATACTCTGCTTTCCATTTGTATACAAAAGGATAAAGAAAGGTTTAGCTGCTGACTATGTCTTCATGAAAACAACACAGGAAAAATTAATTATATTCCTGGAAAATTTACGAGGGTAAATGAAGCCTCATAAAACTTTCGTTTCGTTATATGTGTTTTTTTTTTTTTTTTTTTTTTTTGTTTCATGAAAAAAAATCGAACTTTCTTCGTAAATAATAAATACATTGGATATGTGTTAAGCTAAAGTCAAGTCGTTAAGGGAAAAGTTTGTTCGGTTGTTCAGTGCATGGAATTTGTAGAAACAAGTACGAAAATATTTACAGAATATTATTAAGAGCTTTTTGGGATGCTAAGCGGTTGTTGCCCTGAAGTTTGATGATAAAAAGAAAAAGACCAAGGATAACATCGTATAGAGGCAACACGTGTCGAAGAAAATTTGGTATACCATAATACACTGAGAAAAATTAAACCAAAACAAATGAAAACTGGCATTTTGAAGAAATATACAACCGAAGAGAGGGGAACAACTATTTCTTATTTGTAAAGCTCTGTACTCATATTTAAATAAAGGAGTCTTCAGTCTGAAATTTATTAAAAGCAGACATCTGTAACTAAGAATAGAAATGTTTGGCAGGTCTAGTGCAAAGTTAACCTCAATTTTCTCTCGCAAAAGATTTATGAATCCGCAACAGTGATAGAAATGTTCAATAAAGCTCATATTAAACCTTACGGGTCGAATTCTAGATTATTACCCTGTGGTTGTTGATGTACTGCACTGTTATCAAAGTTTCCAGTTTCCGTTCAATATTATCTTAAGCACATCCCTCATAACTTAAGACTCTGCAAAGGTTACCTTGCGGTTATCAAAACAAAATAAAATATATAGGAGGATATTTGTTGGGGAGAAGTTACATCAGTTAATTATCCAGAGCATTCATGGACATCAATGATCGTACTGGACCCATTTGAACTAAAAAAATAAAAAAAAAATAATCAGGATGTAATATTTCTCAGTATGGGTTTTTTCAAACCAACCAATTATCGCTTTGCAGTACCTTATGTACCTGCATTTAGTTCCCTGAAAAATTATCGAATGCAGTGCACAAAACTTTGGTTGGTCTGACACCGTTAAAAATTTACAGAAATGAGGACCCCTAGAATGAGTCTGGAAGCTAAAAAAAACCTATGCATATATGTATACCAAATTCAAGTTCTACAGAAACAGACATGGGCATTTTATTTTTGTCTTCAACAGCGCAAATTGACTGATAAACAAACATCCATATACCGGTGAATCGACGCACGGTGACCAGATCTATACAGACTAATCCAATATGAACACTGTGATACTTACCTCTTTGTCCTTTGAAGCCCACGAACCAGCTCGTTTTAATAAAAGCTGCGAAAGCATACTTCAAATAATAAAATAACATTTCAACTTCGGTAAGGTCTTATCGAAGCCAATATGACATGTTAGTTGTGTATATTATCTCCTATGTTATTAAAGATATTTCTGACGTCAAAGAGTTTATGGTCTTTGGCATGCTGAATACAATTAGATTTTGTTTGGATACAGGAAAAGAGATAGCTGGTGAGCTGGTCACTTGTTGCAAGCACTGAGATTCCAAGTAATATTAAAAAAGAAAAAACATTTTACTCGAGAGAAATGAAACACGCTGGATTAATACATTTGACACAATCAGAAAACGAAAGTCAAGCTTAGACAAACAGAGAACGGGAAGGATTATCCAACTAAATCATAAATCCCTAACTTCGCCTGCACATAGAGGGGGTTATCGTGAATAAAAATTTCCCTGAAAATTTTTCTCTCATTCGAATGTAGGCAACCTGAATACTATTCAAAATTTTCCATCGGAATTTATTTCCTAGGGAAATAATAATATCAATTATTTCATGAAATTTTTTCTTCGAGTTAAGTTATTTATTCTGGAGGAGATTCACGATCTAAGAAAAATTTCGAAGCAGTAAGACAAACAAAATTCCCCGGGAGACTCCCGATAAGACCCAAGCATAAGCATAACGTAATCTGATACCATATACTGAAATGGTGACAAAGAGGGAATATTTCATATTTGTCCAGGACGCTGTGAATTGAGAAAGAAATTGTTACAACGTTATTGCTTTGTTGGCTTGAGAGATTTTTCCTACTGATATCAATGCCTCAGAAAAGCTTCATGATTAGTGGCTATCAAGGGTGTATTTTATTAATTTAATTTAATGAAAGGAGAGTTATCAAACTCTAAGGTATAGCGATGGACATTATATCGATCTCAGTGTGACGAAAAGAAGCCCAATATGGGATTGAATATTTACTCAGGGTAAATAGGTTTTGCATTTTAGAAAAAAAAAACTTTTTTGAAATACCAACACTATGAACATGTGAATATTATTAACTAATATTTTTTTCTCCGTGTACAATGTTTTGAGAGATTAGATTATATTAAACATAAGGCAGAAAGTCCTTCATTTTCTGAGGGTTTGAATAAATAATTGATGTTACTAAAAGACATCAATCATATATTTGTCCATTTATTGGCCAAATTAACCACATATACATATTTATTTAACATGTGTGTAACTAAAGTTGCTCAGTAAATTAAATTTGAAAATGACATAATCAATGTTATAGAATTGAAAATTAAAGATACAATCGAAAATATTGAATTTATTATGTAAATACCGAAATAAGTTTCAGAAAAAGACACAGTAAATAAAAAGAATGTTCACTTATTAACGACTATATGACAGAAATATGTATTTATGCATGTATATCATCGGCTCGGAAAAAAAAACAATAAGCACTTATCAATTTTCAAAATTACATAAGAGAGATTTAATGAAAGGGCTTTACCCACTAATCTATCCCGGCCTTATTTTATTGAGGTCAATAATACTAGCATTATATGTATGGTGACCATCCGTCCCGTATTTCCCGGCACAGTCCCGTATTACACTCGACTGTCTCGGCTAAGTTTTAAGAAAACTCGGGACGTACATCTATCCCGTATTCTATTTTTTGTCCCGGGTTTGTTCCATATTACCATATGTTTATATTATTTTAATAACGTTACAAAATTTTAACAATTTTATTTACAATGATTTAATTATGTGTTTAATAAAGACACAAGAAATTTTTCAATTAAAATGAAAAAGTAGACCGGCAATACTAGAGCATAGGAATCTGATGATCGACCTTGGCAAGTCGTGAAATAGTTATAATTCAAGCCAAATATAATATTAGAAAAACTTGATGGTAGCACTCTCTAGTTAATGGTCATTCAAAATCATTAAAATGATGCAAAAAATGATTTAAAAGCAAGTAATCATATAAAAATTGAAATTAATTTAATTATGTGTTTTAAATTTGTATGTTAAAGTGGGAATCCGCCTTAACAAATCGTTCAGAGGGATTTACTGAACGTTCACTGAACGCATTAATTTGTCACCTTAGTTGAGCTGTCAGATTTCTTTTCACACTGTATCTTCACAAAAAAACACAATACATTTGAAATTTATGTCATCATTTTAAAAAAGATAAACCTATGTAATTATACCGAATGAAAGAAAAATAAAATGCACGACTGGATCGCACGTACTTGCTCCTTTGTTCGATCACATTACAGGCAAAAGATTCTTAAAAAAAACTGCTAAATATATTTTGAATGTTTTTCACTTAATTTTTTATATATAAAAATTCTTAAACTTTTTCTAAAAAAAAAATTGGTATGATCATTTTAAATATTTAATAATATAAATACAAAGACAAAATTTGAGAAAAAATTGTCCACCCGTTTTCGAAATATTGAATTTAAAAAAAAAAATATATTTTTCGAAAATTTTGAAATGCAATACTATTTTGAATTTGAAGGAGCTCCTGTATAAAATTATTTTATCGAAATCGAAAAATGTTTCCTACTTTCTCTATTTTATTCAATCCGAGGCCTCAATTTTCAATGTGACCATATTATTAGAAGAGTCGCAAAAAAATGTGCATGTCTAAAGTTTCGCTTGCCTTAATGCCTTAAATGCTTTAAATTAAAATCTAGATTAGGAGAACAATTGATAATTTTGTTTGTATATTAATTGATAAAAAGTAATGTAAAGCAAACATTCATCAATTCTACATAACGTGTTACGAATACTTAAATCATTGGGATGTATCATTCAAAGAATATGAAGTGTTTAGTTTTGGTAATTCTTCAAAACATTCCCACATCCTACCTGACCAGAAATAGAATCTTCGTAATCTTTTGTCAACCAAAAGCAGAGGGATACAACTATTAATGATTCCACCTTGTTTGGCGAATTTGTTAGTCAAAAAATTATAACAAAATGGATAAAGGAGTAAATAACTGTGGCCGAGAAATGGAAGGACATTATTTAGAATTTTTGCAAACAATGTAAAAACTTCAAAAATCTTCTACTTATTGTCGAGTTAGGCCTCTGTTTGCGAGGTTCAAATGCTCCGTGTTAATGGTAAAATTAAGCTATAATTTTCGCTGCCAGGAATTTAATAAATATTTAATTAAAAAAAACGATAATATCATCAAATAATTTTGTTAGGCAAAAAAGTACCAAGTATTAACAATTTTTTTTGGTAATATGTTAATAATGTTTATTTTTCAAAGACTTGTTAAAAAAGGTTGAATATTAAAAAAAATTAAACTTCTTGCATTTTGTGCTGTTTTTTTTTATTTTTTTGTTTTTCAGAATTTTGTTGATTTTGTCGTTTTTTAATTTTCAAATTTATGTCCTGGGGTTTGCTCAGAGAAATATGGTCACCGTAATTATATGGTCTTATTTTAGATACGGTAATTTAAATAAATTGGGATGGGATAGAGTATTTGGTCATTGGGTCGATTCAAAACAACAAAAACAGTGGGATTGGGATATCGATTGCAACGGATGGCGGGCTAAAAATTGCGAATCTACTTTCTGGTTCCCCATATGCACTCAGTTGCGTTTCTTTTTAGTACTTGGTACTTCACTCTTCTACTCGAAAATTGTAAGATGAACGATACTGTTAAAGGCAGAAGATGACTTTCCATCACATTCCCTCTTATAATATTTTCAGTTTAAATATAATGTGAATTCTATGAATGTAAAAAAACAAATCATCATAATGCCTGCATGTGTGCTTGATGGTAATGCTTTATATAAAGTAGTATTAACGGCTGACCAATATATGGTGGTTAAGGAAAATACATAACATCATAATTTGTACTCGCTTACATTTTCGATTTTGATCGTAAATACGAAATCTTTCGTAATTTAAACTAAGGAAATAAATTGATAAAACAAAAAAAATGCAGTACAGAATAGTACGAACTTGCTCTTGTAGCTTACAACTTGTAAGTAGCTAAATTGAAAAAAAAAAATGTTTTTTTATGCGTTAACTTTTGAAAACATTTTTAGGCAAAAAATTTGAAACGCCAACTTAAAGAAATTATTAATATAGGTATAAGATTATTTTAGCAAAAATGTAGTGACTCGCTTTTGACTACAAAATATTTTTTTTTTAAATACAACTTTTTTTTAAATTTGAATATGTAATGTTAATTAAGTTTTAGCGAGTATTTGAATAAAAAACTAATTTCAATCGGTTCCATGGGAAGTATCGTTAACAAAATCACAAAATAAAATATTTTACTACCTTAAACTGTACTGCACTAAATTAAAAATATACACATATTTTAATGAAAATACTTGGAGCTGTTCTTGAGAAAATAATTTTTTCTTAACGGCTATTTAACATTTGCATGGGAGGCACCATTGGTTTTTGTTTTTAGGAAAATAGCTTTTTTAAGAAGTCAGGATAATGTCAAAAAAACTACTAAATATGAAGAAAGTATCAAAAAAATTGATTCGTTTCGAAATATTGAGTTTTCAAAAAAAAATATTTTTTTCATAAATGAAAAAAATTAAATGCATGTCTGGATAGCACGTACTCTCTCCTATGTTCGATCACATTATAAGCAAAAGATTCTTAATAAAAACGGCAAAATGTATTTGTAAAGTCGTTTTTCACTTAATTTTTTATATACAAAAAATCTTAAATTTTTACTAAAAAAAAATTGATAAGATAATTTTAAATATTTAATAATATAAATTTAAAAACAAAATTTCAGAAAAAATCGTCCACCCGTTTTCGAAATATTGAATTTTCAAAAAAACTATTTTTCGAAAATTTCGAAACGCAGTACCTGTTATTTAGAATTGGATAGACATCCTGCATAAAAAAATTTGATCGAAATCCGTAGAGATGTTTACGAGAATGTCGAAAATTAATAAAATGGTTGTATGGCAGGTACCGTTAATTACAAAATATTTAAACAAAATTTTTGGCCAAAATGTAGACCATACTCAAAGTAGAACGCACACCAATTTTTATCAAGATCATAAGTGCCGTTTTCGAGATAATCAAGATGGTAGACAAATTGTGTACCGTTATTTTTGAGGCTAAAACAATGATTCAAAAATTCCTTTTGGAAAATCACCTAAAACGCTTAAGCACCAAGTTTGAACAAAATCGGTTTAGCCGTTTAGAATGTAGATCGTTCTCCAGTCAGACAGGCAGAATTGGGGGACCCACTTTTTTGGTGTTCTCTATCATCGTAATGTCAACTTTGATTAAAATCTCGATTTCGATTTTTTTTCCAAAAGCAAAACTTGCCCTAGTACCCATGTATATCGCAGGTAAAAATATTGAAACATTTTGGCCTAAAATACTCTTTAAATTTTGCACGAGCTTTTCTTTAAAAATATTTTTAAAAAATCAAATGAAGCGTTTTCTAGAAAATCGAAAACCAAGAAAGAGTAGGTACCAAAAATAGCCATTTCTCCCAAAAAAAATGTGAAATAGTACATTTTCCCTTCATTAATGAACTAATTGTTGCTTATAAATTATAATATAAATCATTGGATCCGTTTTTGAGAATAATCAAATTTACCTTTTTTGGCAAAAAAAAATGTATGGATACACTGTCTAACCATCTAACCGTTTAAGCTGTAAACTCGACGACAGACGGACTGACTGAAAGACAGACAGAATTGCAGACCCATTTTTTCGTCCTCGCTATCATCTTGATCAAAATCTCGAGTTCGATTTTTGTATCTATATATTTTTATATTTTTAATCCAAAATTTGTCATGAATAAGAGTATATGGCAAGTAAAAATACAAAAAAAAAAACAATTCCTCAAAATGTGTGCTATTTTACATCGTTATGCTATATACTTATTTTTTTTCGAAAAGTTATATATTTAATAATAAAATGTTATATTGCTAAAGTAAGCTTCTAAGCTCCAAAGTCCCATATTTAGTTCTGTCATTGTAAAAAAAAAGAAAAGCCTTATTTACTGGCATTGATTAGTTCGCACGCGGATGACATTGCTATACGCATAGCTACTTTTTGTTCTCCGAAATTATTATGTTAGAATTGATTAAATCCTCAAGTTTTCTTAACCCGCGGGACAAGTAGCTAGATAGGTAATTGAGAAAGTAAGATAATTTTGTTAAAAGGGTACAATAAAAGATCCCACTTGCTACACATACAAGGTAGATACTGTTTACAAAATGCTGCTTCATTTTTTTTTTAACTCAGACAACATAAGCTTTACATTTCAATGTCTTCATTCTTTATCATCCTTCCACCTTACTTGTATGTACCTAATTTATTTTTAATAAGGTTTTATGATTAAATACATCAATTCTTTGTAACACAACACAGAATAGAAATTTTTGTATTTAATCAGCAAAAAATGTACTCATTTTATCTAAACTAAATTTTTAAATCCTTAAATAAATATTTCTATCAGAAATATTATGAATGGGATACTCCACAAACTGAATGATAATACAACAATAAGACTCGTTAGTAGATTTTCGTTGCCCTTAAACTTTTTGCTTTCTCTAAATTTTTTGAGTGGGTATAAAGCTACATATATCCGAAAAATCGAATCATTTAACTTTTTTTGATGTTTTGTGACAAAAGAAAATTCCAGTTGGCAATTTGTTGTTGTCGAAGCCCAAATGACTATCTAAATATGACAACAAAAAAGGACAGTTCTTATCTCTTGCATAAAATATGATTCCTTAATTCAGAGAAGAAAGATAAATGTTTCCTTTTATGTGCCAATTACGTCATCACAGTAGTGCGTATTTATTTTTTTTATAACAAAAAATCAAAAGCAGTTGATTTTGTTGCATTCCAAAATATTGTCAATAATAAATTTCCTTTGAACATTTTGTGGCAGTATCAGTAGCGAAGTATAGGTGAAAAAGTTTACCAAATTTTTGGAATATAGGTAGTTACAATACCTAGTCCACAGCTCAGGCTAATTATGTCGGTCCGACTTTTGTCTTCAAAGATCATCAAAAATCGTAGCTAAAATTGTTCTTGGGAATGTTGTGGAGAATTTCACACCAGAGTTGCGTAGAACAAAAATATCAAAAATCGCTGATCTCTGAAAAAAATATTATTCAAGTTTCAAAATTTTAAGATTTAAAAACAATCAAGTGCGATAGTTCAAATCAATATTGAAGAACTTGAAAAAAAAATTGCTGGTGACGAAACATCAACCCATTTATTTCTACTGAAAAAACGGGAAATAGATACAGAAAATTTTGGCTGAAAATACTACATGACACATTTTCTTCAATTATTTATTTCAAATGGAGGCTTAAGGTAAAGATCTTTCGACATAAATTTATCGATTCAGAATTTAGCTTCGGAACATTTTTTGGCCACGTTAAATTTTGAGAAAAAAAAAAGATTTCCGGAGCTATCTTCGCTAAGATTCTGGGCTAAATTTTGGAGTGAATTTTAATGAGTGCGAGTGTGTGTTAGACTTAAAGGGCAAGTTTTGCATTTGAAAAACAAAATCGCAAGCTTTACATTAAGATTATGGAGAATACCAATAAAGTGGGTACAGCAATTCCGTCTATCTGGCTGTATGTATGTCTGTCTATCTGGTTGAACAATGTTACCGCTTAAACGGCTGAAGCGATTTTCTTCAAAGTTAGTACTTCAGTGTTTTAGGTGATTGTCTCAAATAGATTTTTGAATATTTTTCTTAGCCCCAAAATAACGGTACTTGCCATATGATTTTTTCTACTATCTTAATTATCTCAAAAACAGCTCTAACGATTTTGAAAAAATAAGTGTGTGCCCTATATTAGGTACAATCTATATTTTGGTCAAACATTTTTTTTATATATTTTTATTAACGGTACCTGCCAGAGTCTGAAAAAATGAGTCATTTTGAAAATAAATGAGACCCAATAAAAAATTTCTTTTAAGTTTATAATAATACTTTTTTTTTAATAACTAAAATAAATACTTTGAAAACAAAACATACAAAACATCTCAGATTCATAATAGTCTAGGCAAATTAGATAAAAAATGATGTTAATTCGAAAATATTCCGATACAGCCCAATTTTGGTAGGGAGCTTCATTTTTACATCCTAAGCATTTTCTAAAAAGTACCCCAATATTTGGAACGGAGCAAAAAAAAATAGAGGGGGAAAGGGGGTAAAGGAGTTTTTTTTTTCAAGTTACTCGAAAACCATTTTTTTTTTTTGAAAAAAAGTTGTTGTTACACTGTAGACCATGTTATTCTATATAAAAAGGATTAAAACACTATTTTTCGTACCATTGAAAGATTTCGAGAAAAATCGTGGAAAACATTTTGGTGTAGTACATTTTTTCAAAAAATGTTTGAGTTTTACAACCTTGTCACCTCTTAATAAGTCTTAAGAACACATTTTTTAAAGTAATTCAATAATAAGAAAAAAGTAAGAAAACAAATAAACAAAAGCATAGTTTTTAATCTGGAGTTCAAACTTTATCATTTGAGGCACATAACTCCTTTGCAAACAGAATTGCTTCAACAGTTTCTAATTTGAATCTATTAAACCTCTTTTGTTTTGATTAGCTGAGATCTGTATCTTTCTGCAGCTGGAGAACGTTGAGGAAACGTCATATCAATTTTATAATAAAGTTAGAAACGCTCTCAAAAGTAGGTTCTTCACACGAATATTAATTTCAAAACATCCATCCAAAACTCTTATACGTTTAAACCAAAGGAGGGAAAGGAAATAGGAGCGTATTCAATCTTTTTAAAATATTTTCTGCAAAATGAAATAAAAGTGCTTTAAACTATTGACTCGTTCTTAAAAAATGAGTCAAATCTAAAAAATATGAGTCCCTGAGCCAACCTTAAAAAGATGAGTCCCTTTTGACTCAAATGAGTCCCAGTGGTAACAGTGCCTGCTATACAACAATTTTTATTTCATTTTCGGCTTTTTCATAAACGACTGTATGGATGTTGATAGCAAAAATTATTTAGGAGGTCCTTTGAGTTATAAATAATACTGCCTACCAAAATTTAAAAAAAAAATATTTTGTTGGAGCTCGGAATGTTCTAAGTTAAAAAGAAATACAAACAAATTTGTTGACAACTCAGACTCTGCTTTGAACTAAAAAAGAAAAAACGCCTCTTGGAGACGAATACTCTCGATTCTTGTAGTATAGAATATTGTAATATGGATTTCAAACTACACAGCACTATTCAAGAATCGACATTACATAAGCAACGTAATGGGATTTAATGTATGAGGATCATTTAAATCAAAAGCGCTTCGATATATGAAACCCTTCGATAATAATTTTTTTTTAAATAATTAATAAACGATTACGTTTGTTTTCGTCTACAATGTCAACAACACTTCTGCCAACAATAAAAACAATTATTTCGAAACTAGTAATTATTAAAAATATTTTTTTAAAAAATCCAGAAAGAAATAAACTTCTCAATAATAATAAATTTTCATCCAATATTTGAAATGACATTGAGGAAATGCGCTATATATGTATTTGCAGTGTAAAAAATAAGAATTTCTTGTGGAAATGGAGAAGAAGAAAAAAAGCGTATTTAAGTTGGTCTTACTTGTACCGGTTTTATTTGAGTACCAGACCACCAAACGATTAAACTTTTCATTTGGGCAGATATCCGGCCGCCGAATATTCGGCTATTCGGCCTAGGTATCCGGAATCCGGCCAAAATCATTATTCGGTACAACTCTATTAACCTATAATGAGTTTTCGATTAGCTTGCTTTGAAAATAATTTTATTTAGCACATGAATGAAAGCTCCTACTACATGAAAGTGATTTGCCTGCAATTTTGCTAGGCTGTAAAAGTTTTAACATTATGTAAACAAAAATTTTAATAATATCGGTAAAATAAGTATATCCTGCTCAAGGAGCCTGGAGTCGTCATAACACTGATGATCTGCGCTGTAAGTTGATTTTCAAACCACCAAGACAACGCGACGACGACAAGGAACGATAATAAAGGGTTATCCATTTTGCGGTTTCAAAAGTATGGGGCTGGAATTCGACATCTGTCAAACTAAGTTGGTAAACCAATTTTCGTTTTTCAATTGAAAGTCTGACATTTACGAAAATGGATCACTTAACTATCGCACAACGCATAAAAATTGTTAAAACCTACTACAAAAATGGTGATTCTGCCACAGCCACATATCGTGATTTAAGAGGAGATTATGGTTTACATAATCGTCCAACTACGCAAGCAATTGCCAAAATTGTGAAGAAATTTGAAGAGACTGGATTGGTTACAGATATTGCAAGGCGTGTGCATCATCGTTCCGCTCGTACCACTAAAAATATCGCTGCTGTAAGTGAAAGTGTTGCCGAAGACCCGAATGTGTCGATTCCTCGTCGTTCTCAGGAATTAGGACCACACCTACCTCCATATAAAGTCCAGCTCACACAACAAATGAAGCCAGCTGCATATTCACAACGTCATAGATACGTTGAATGGGTTCTGGAACAACAGGCGGTGGACGGCGATTTTTCGAACAAAATTTTCTTCAGCGACGAAGCACATTTCTCACTCGGTGGGTATGTTTAAAAAATAAAATTGTCGTATTTGGGGTTCTGAGAATCCTCAAGTAATTGAAGAGATTCCATTACATCCACAAAAAGTCACTGTTTGGGGCGCTCTTTGGTCCGAAGGTGTGATTGGACCTTACTTCTTCGAAAACGACGATGGAACGACTGTCACCGTCAATTTTTTTTTTTTTTTTTTTATAATCTACACGCGCTCAAGGGATTATGAATACCCTTTAAATGTTTCAACACAGCGCGGGCGTGAGGGTGAGGTTAATGAAGAGAAAGAATGATAGGAAAGATGTGTGGCGCGATATTCGGAGACTGTAGGTGGTTGTTGTCTCAGATATTATTTCCAGGGATGGCGGCTGAACTAATGCGGAGAAATTCCGTGTCTTATTTATCTATGTCCCTTATAATACCCATTAATTTTTGTATTTTTTGTCATATTTTATCGGTATACTAGTTTTACTCAATCACATGTTGTTAGTTCTATGCCTAAACAGCATGTTATGAGTAAACCAGCAACTCTTTGTATGACATTTATTTTAAGAATTGGTTTTTAATGGAAAAATAAGAAGACATAGACTACGGCAGGTATCGAACCTGTGACCATAAGGTTGACAAGCGAACACACAACTATCGCGCCACGGCCACCCGGAGTGTTATGGAAGAATACGACTGCTATTGAAGAATACGACTTGGAGAATATGTGACTTCAACAAGACGGTACATGCCCCACAACTCGAGCGAATATGGCTTTATTCCAAGAGACATTTCCTGGCCGCGTTATTTCTCGTCGTGGCGATATCACCTGGCCACCAAGATCATGCGATTTGACACCGCTGGACTTTTTTTTGTGGGGCTACGCGAAAGATCTTGTTTATCCAGATAAACCTTTAACTCTTCAGCACTTGGAAACCAACATTCGTCAAGTTATGGCTGATATACCGCCCAATATGTGTCAAAAATTGGTCGAAAATTGCCTCAAAAGAACCGATGCTTGCAACAACTCGCCTGGTGGTCATTTCAATGATGTAGTGTTTCACACATAATGTCAACGTTCATGCAAAAAAAAAAATATCTTATATGTGTTTTATTTACGTTAACTTTTGAAACCGCAAAATGGATAACCCGTTATGTTTGTTAATTAATTTTTGTAAAGTGGCTTACATTTTCCATAAGATGTCTTCACAAGGACATTTACGCCATTATCATTTACGCCATTCACATTACGAATGTACCTAAAAGGCCCTTATCGGTGTATAAGATGCTAGTTTAAATTATTTTCATATGTGACAAACAATAGGCTGGTATGATATTCCTCAAAAGCACCTGGCAATTACACTACAATCTACAAGTAAAATATGTACTTTAAATTCTGCTGAAAGTGTTCTTGTCAATTAGTATTGTAAACAATTTATTTGATGACCCTTATACATATTGTTTATTTTTTTTTTTCAAAAAAAGAATGATTGTAATAGAATTTAAATAAAGGTTCGAGATCATACAAATCTAATTCCCCAGGACGTAAAACAATTGCCTTATTGGAAGCACTCTCTCGCATGGTTTACTTAGTTGTTCCAATTAATGAATGTAAAATTACTGGAGCGAAGATTTGCATCCTGTGTACAATGTACAGACTTTGAGCTTTGTTTGATTCTGCAATGAATCAGAGCGAAAATCATAAAAGTGTTGTTTTTTTTTGTATAAGCTACAAACAAACTTTCTTTTGGAATACACTGCAACGTCTAGAAAATAAAAAAAATGGATTTCCACATGAAAGAAACTAATGTCTGAAAGTTGATTACTAGTGTGCTCTTTGCAAATCTGTATATTTCTTGAATATTGCTTAAAATTGAATATGAGAGTTTATTTATTTTTTTGTATAAAATAATTTTCAATTTCAATTTTATTAAATGTGATAAACGCCTGCATTTTTAATCGAGTTAATTAAGATGAGAAAAGCCAAATGCCACTCACGGATTCCTCAAAAACTAGCGCATGGTGACTCCTCCTACGATATTCTCATCGTAAGGACCACTACAAAACTGCAGGTGCCTCTTCTGAAACGTGATGTTTTAGTCTCTTCATAAGAGACAAGTAGTTATATGCCTTGTTTTTGACCAATTATTGAAAGACGGAGTGTAAATCTGCGTCGAAATTCCCGTTGCGTGAAAAGTACTTGTGAATTATTATTTAAAACTAATATTTACGACATCTGTATTTCGTGATCATGATGATGTAACGTACAGTCGTGTGCAAAATAATACGTGTTTGCTAAAAAATCATTGTTTTTCTTTGGTATTCCTCGGGATTTTTGATGGCTGGTGCATTTTAGGGCATTTGTGACCATGTTTTGAGAACAAACAACTTAACTCGCGATTGGTTTTTAGATGTTTCCTTCACTTCTAAGCTTTTTGATAATTTCTCTTACTCCTTCTAAATACGAGTTTAAAAATAGTTAAATTAATTAACACAAATATAATTACAGTCGTAAAAAAAACGAATAACTTATGTTCTTCTCTTAATTTAAAACCACGAACGAGAGTATTAGAATTATACAACAATTTTTTTTGCACAGCGAAATTTAACAGAGGTAATCATTAAACGGACAATAAATCAAAAGCAACAACTGGATGCACGTAAACACCCAATAAGACGATACAAGAGTGGTGCGACATATTTTATAAGTCATTTTAGTAACACTTGTTTCACTCTTTATTAAGAAAACTAAGGCTTTCAAACATTCTTTTTCGAACCTATTATTTTGCACACCACTGAATATTTCAGACATATCAAAAACATAAATTAATATTGCAGCTGCCGCCATTTGAAAAGACTGAAACATTTTCAGTTGCCCTGAACGGATGGACGGATTTTATTCAAATTTATTTTAGAGCTTTTTTAATATGATTAATTTTTTTTTAAGTTCCCTTAGAACAGGTAACCAGATTTGTGAAAAGATTCTTCAAAACGATCTTAACGATTTAAATACAACATATACCATATGTAAAACGAAAACGTTATTTCATTACTTTTGTACTATGTCGAAATATCTTGTTAAGGAGATAAGCTAGGATTTAAAAGAAGAGAAGGCAAATATAGAGATCCATGTAAACCATTCTACAGTCCTGTTGTACAATTAAAGAAGGAATCTCTGTACTTTGTAGTAGAGTCGTTCGGGGTAAGTGTGCGCACTTTTGACTTTGAAGAAGGATGCTATTCAAAATATAGAATATACAGAAAAGAAGTTTATTAAATATGGAACATACATGTTTTTACTACTTACATTGAAGTATAAAACATCAATTATTTATAAACTAAATAATGTTTTTATATGAAAACCAAAACAAGTCAAATTGCGCACAGTTGCCCCAATGAAGGGGTAAGTGTACGCAGGATGTAGGGTAAGTGTGCGCAGGTTCTTTAACTCATTTCTTCGTTAATTTGCGCAATTCGCACAATGTTAATACTGCTTTTTAATATCTTTTACAAAAAAGTTGAGTGCATAAATAATAATAGAAAAAAAACAATCGATTTTGACAAAGAAACGATATGTACTCTTTTATTGTAATATTAACTTTTTTATGAAAAATAATATTTTTTCCTTTGTGTTTTTTTTTTTGGAACAGTGCTCATTCCAGTCTCATCCATTTTATAAATCCGGCTCTGCTCAAAGTTGAACTTTCCGTTAAGATCCTTTAAGTTTTTATAAAACCTTTCCACTTGTAGTTTGTTGAAGCCTATCGCCCGGGCCAGACTTGTCGGAACGGATTGCCGCAAACAGATGTGAGGATGTCTTTTCAAAAAGCACTCAATCCAATCACGTCCAGCCATTTTCACCTCTTTATTGAATGGGTTAGGGATTTAGTTAACTTCAGCATATTGGAAGACCAACCTTCGAATAGATGATATTGTCATTCCATAAAACAGGCTGTCCATTTGCTTGCAGTATTCCAATATTTCAGTTTCTTGGCTTGGAGTAAACGTCGTTTTATAATACCCAAGGGAAATGGCAGCAGTGTTCAATATCAGACGTTTTCTCAAGGCCGCTTCGCTGATTCCCACTTTATCTGCGCCCGCACGCTTACTAGAGCCTAGATGTATGAGCCGTTTAGCTTCATCAATCTGGGCTTGTGTAACAATCTTTTTGTTCGGATTTCTTCTCACATATGTTCGAGGCATAACCTGTTTCATAGAAAACATATATATCCGTCAGAAAATAAATATTTGCAGCGAAATTCAATAAAAATTTAGAAACAAAATAATTGGTCTCAATTTCTGTGACTGTGAAAAATGAGTAAAATGATTGCGCACACTCACCCCGAATGCACTATTTTATTGTTTTTGCAAAAATATAAAAATATAACTATCGAAATCAGTAAAATCTTCAGTCAAATATAAAATTCATATAGTATATTCTATAAAACATCACTATTCACTGCATTACAATACAAACAGAGATCACTGACACGTTTTGAAAATCAAGAAAATTTTTAGTGAAACTTACCTTTTTTTTCTTTTGTCTTTCTACGACGCACCAAACATTACACCAGCACAAACACAACTGACCTCAATAAAGATCAGATACCTAATAAATTGTGCATTGACAGCAATTCAAGTTTCATCCCCTTTTCCATAAAAATCGCTATGCGCCCACTCACCCCGCTGCGCACACTAACCCCGAACGACTCTACGCCTGAGATTTCTAGAAATACGAGTAGTTATGACAGAGAATAAAAAAATTAATGCGAATTATAAGAGACATAGATAAATAAGACACGGAAATTTCTCCGCATTAGTTCAGCCGCCATCCGTGGAGATAAAATCTGAGACAACAACCACTTAAATTCTCAGAACACCGCGCCACACATCTTTTCTATCATTCATTCTCTTCCTTAACCTCACGCCCGCGCTGGGTTGAAACATTTAAAGGGTAGTTTAATCCCTTGAGCGCGTGTGGATTATAAAAAAAAGGTGATGAAGGTTAAGAAATTTAAGGAATCTCCTAAAGGAGGCATTGTGTCGACGATTGAACTTTTAATTGTCAAAAATATATTGGAATCAAAAACAAAGGTGTGTCACTATCGAAACCGCTTTTTAGTAGTTTTGCCGTTCAATTTATTATAGAGTAAGAGCACAGGGCATATGACATACGTCATTTTATCATAGCTGATTTTTTTTCTGTGATTAGATACCAAAGTATAACGAACGAACGAATGGACATTCCTAATTTTCAAAGCTGGGGCTTTTCGGAGATATGCAGTTTTAACACTGCATTCACAGCTACGTTATTTTATCAAAGCTGATTTTTTGATATGTTTAAGGGGATAGTGTCTCAAACTTTGTTTGACACTTGCCAAAGCCATACAGTGGGACGTTACGTCTGGCAGATACCTTTAAGATGACATCTTAATCATTAGTTTGTTGAGTTTACTCTACAAATATTTTCAGGTAGTTCCGGATCTAAATTTATACAAAAAAAATTCAGGAGTTTAATCTATACTTGAATAATCTTGCACTGGAATTATTGGTGCATTTTAGTTTCTAATTTAATGGGACTATTTCGAGCATTGCTTAACTCATTTCTTAGGGAAATAGGACAAAATAAAAATTGTTAGAAGACAACGTATATATGCAAACTTAATTGCACTTACATTTTAAGGATATTCTCAATATGATGTAAATGCTATTGACAAAACTGACTGAGAATAAAATTATTGTCAAATAAAGTTCAAACACGTGTTCTTTCATTTTCCGTATTTAAAAATATATATATATATTGTACAGAAGGTAAGTTTATAAACAAAGATCTTATACATTTTTAGCAATTCCATTATCACAATTAGTACGCAGGGTAAATTCAGCACTCAACGTCCAACATGTTCAGCTCTCAATCCCCTCCAGGAATAAAATAGATAAGAATCACTAATCACAATCAACCAACCACTACTCCCATGTGGAATTTATATTTCACCTTTTTCCTCGAATTTTCTCTAGCAGTAAATGGCTTTCTATTAAGCTCTCTCTCTCTTTCTGAACTTGAGAAATCACCTTCATCCACCACACCAGTCAGTCACCCAATAAAATAGATTTTTAAGAGAAAATATAAAGCTTTTTATGTGCTCTCTTAATTTTGTATCGAAACCAATTCAACAGTTTGAATATTTTGTGGAGCTTTTTATATTGTACTTGATATATTAATGTATTCATTCTGATGATGGTTTCGCTTTCGTGCTGTTAAAAGGATAACAACAACAAAGACAAAATATTCAAGGATAAAGTGCAGGCAGCATGAGTGCATTCAATTTCCCATACTTTTTTAAGTTCACTGTGTCTAGGTCAGAAATGTCCATGAACATTGAGCAATGTATAGTAGGTGTCGTAGTTTTTGGTCATGACCTACATTAAAATATATTGTCAGCTAAAGGAGATACATAGAGGTACCATTTGTTCAAGGGTTGAATGTCAATTTTTTACTTACCCTTCCCAATGGCATGGAAAAAAAAGACAATTGTTGCTTTTTAATTATTCAAACAATACGTTTTTTTTCAGTTAAGAGCCTCTAATTAGGAATTAGATTTTTTTCTATTTAATAATCTTTTCAAAGAGTGAATTAGATATAATTAGGTTAATAATATAGAAATACTTTTCATTTTAATACTTTTTTCCATTAATATCATTTTAACCCATGTGGACTATCTAATTAGTGTTTCAACAACTAAGGGCCATTTGTACGACTATTCAAATTATCATACATCGTTTCATGGTTTGCACTCACTTAACCTAGCAGATTAAAGGAGGTTCTATGATGATTCAGGGTTAAAGTATTGACATTAGTCATAATTAAATGCTCTGCTAAATCGTTTCAGGATAGTGTTGGATGATTTACTGTAGGTATCGAAGATTAATGATCAGCAATTATGCTCATTCATGAATTAATTGGAAAAATTACGAATGTTGGTTTTCAAGTGCTCAAGAGTTAAAGGTTTATCTGCATAAGCACGTACTTCCGCGTAGCCCCACAAAAAAAAATTGAATTATAAAATGTTTTTCATAGTAAAGTAAAGGTGCGCATAACTCCCGGACTCATTTTATAATATTGAAAAAAATTTTTTTTGCCAAATATTCTATAAGCGTTAAAAATCAAACCCCATAATGTGTAGATACATAGTTATACTCAGATAGGCGCACTGCACAAATGCAGAGGAGAATACGTACGATTTCTGTATGCATTTCGTTGGAATATAAATCGCTCATTTTGCAAACTTTCTTTGCCACCTCCGGGAAAAGGTGACCTTAAGACTTTTAGGTGGCACTTGGAAAAAAATATTATCCAAACGTCAAAATATAATATCTCACCTACCTGTCAAGTCATGAACTGTCAAAATCCATTATAGGATGGCTCCGATTTAAATGGATTAAAAAACCCAAAATTTATATTTTACTTCAAAAAATTCGAAATTTGTTTGACTTTACAAACGTCAAAATAAAGTATGTTACCTACAGAGAAACCTGCATTGGGTTGGGTCTGATTATGTGGGGTCGGTGTTGGATGCGTAGTGCGTTGTCTTCTAAGCAGCAAGGTCATGGTTCAATACACAATAAAGGCAGAAGAAGTTTTTAGATTAAACCGAAAAAGTAGACCAGCACCGCTAGAGCAAAGGAATCTGATGATCGACCTTGGTAAGTCGTAAAATAGCTATAATTCCAGCCAAAAATAATATGAGAAAAACTTGGTGGTAGCACACTAAAGTTGTTGCTGGTCCTTCAAACTCAATTAATATGTTACCTGCATGTCGAGTCATGAACTAACAAAATCGATTGATCGATGGCTCCGATTAAAATAGATTGAGAAACCTCTACAATTTTGTTTGAATCTGAACACTCGTTTTATCTTACATCTTTTTTTTACCTAAAAATATGAAAGAAGCTATGACTAAAGCTGAGATCAAGACCGGCACCGAGACGAATCTGCGCATTAAAATTTCTACGAAAAAAAGCCGAGACCAAGATCGAGACGAGAATTGGATATGCGAAACTGCGGCTGAGACCGGGACTGATATTTTTTGATTTTAACGAGACCAAGACAAGTCTAACAGAAGTTTTGCCCAGTCTCGTGTCGTTGCCAGCCCTAATTTCTCGGCATTCAGAAAGCAAACAACGCTAACGGCAACAAGACAATGGCTATTGAATGCTGCAGAAACCGCAACCAAACTTCATGCCGAGGATAATTGATTGGTTGCTGTAGTTTTTGATTCTCCTCAGAATGATTTGAAAACAGGTTAGCGCCTTTCTTCGCAACTGGCATGATTTTTGGTGAAGCAGCAGTTGTTAATGATAAAGGCAAAGATTGTATCAAAACTTCTTGTGAAAATTAGTTGAAGAATCCATTCGGTATAGTTATTAGAATTCTTAGGCTAGGAATTATCGATAATTTCCCGTACCGCCTCGGAAACGCATAATCGATTGTAATACTTTCGATCACTTTCTGGACAAATTTAATATGGTCCAACCAAATTTTATCATCTATGGCATGGTTATTGGTAATTCCGAGTGTCGACTGATATCTTTCCACAAGGCGTGATATTCAGGAACTTGATGTTAACGCAATCAAAATCATTTCTAACTGCTTGGTAGTTATTTTTACTTTGTTGAAGTGAGTTTGATGGATCCCATGAAGCCGTTTCCTCAGCCTTTATCTGTGAAAATATAAATTCTGCCCCTATCTATTCTTAGGCATGCTGGAGCTGGTACCTATTTCTTGACAACGCTTAAATTTTTTTCCATACTCTCTATTTCGCTTTTTTATATTATATTATGTGTAAAAAGGGAGTGTGAAGTGTATCATGAATTAATGCAAATAACTACTGTGCACATTCCATACAATCAACTCCTACTTCTGACTTAAGAAGTCGTTAACAAAACTAAGAATGAATCAACCGGAAATCAAAGAATCATAACACTAAATAGAAGAAACAAACATTCTTCCTTATCCTTACCTTAAAAATCATTACTGTTAGCAACCATTATTCGGTCTTATCATTTAGGAACCAATTATTCTTTAGAAATAATGATAAACAGCCAACATCAGCTCCTTTGTTATCAAATCAGGTGAAACACAAACTAATGTCAAATGGCTATACGAGTATATTTTGTGTTTCATTTATTTTGCTTTCAACCTAGGTTGGCATGAGTTTCAATTGTCCATCGCATCATTTGTCAGGATAAATTAAACACGCTAATTGGTTTTTGGAAAATTGTAATTACGTGAGCCAGAATACATAAGATTCCTTTAAAGAAGCTATATAAATATTGGAGGTATAAATACTACGCTATTATGATTAATTACTAGAGTGTAATGAAACATTCATAACGCGAGCGTAATTTATCGACTCATTGAGTTAAGATGTTAATTCAAAAGAAAAGGCATTTTGTCATAGATTTGATTTTTTTTCTCTGCTTTGTTGTTTTTTATACACACTTCAATGCTTTTAAATGAAAATTTTCATAATTTATTGCAGAAAATTGTTTATTGTTATAATTGGATTTTTATAAAAAGTGTGCTTCCAGATACATTTCATAATTAGCTAAGATCACAGCAAAATGATTTTATTCCGCCAAAAGACTTTACTAAAGTAACAAATATGAAATAGCCTTAGTTTAAAGCCTATAAAAAAATTGCTTTGATTTTTTACTTTTTTAACACACTATCAGAATTGGCAGAAGAGAGCTTATAGCAAGCTCCGTCTTCCGACCAATGGCTTATGCCAACACAGAAATCTGTGTTATACCACCGGCTCATCATTTAGTGCAGTATTAGTTGTTAGTAGGCAAACTCTATTACAAACAATACTTACACAAGTACAAAATAAAAATATAAACAAATAATGTTACGCCAAAACCAAAACAAGAACATAATATGGAACAGCGTGGAGCACTGGTTTTGAGAAAATGTTTTAATTTAATTTTATTGATATTGAAATCAAAAATGTGTGAATTCCAATTTAAAAGTCTACCCATACGTTTCAAGGGCTCATGCATCCTATAGTTGGTCCTATGTGTTGTTGTGTTGTTAATCAAATCGAGGCCACGGAGATTATAACCTCCTCCCCGATAATTAAAAGAAACTGAATAGAGTAAGTCTGGTACATCTGTGACGCCAGTTATTTTTGGTGGAAGAATACCAAATCATTGTTAATTCTTCTCTGTGCAAGTGTTTGCATTTGAAAAATAGATAAACGTTTGTCATAAGGGAGGGCATTAGAAGGATTACTCCACTGAAACCCTTTCAATGCTAAACGAGTAATGTTTCTTTGAACAGATTCTAATCTCTCAATAAGAATAGCGTAAAAAAGAGTCCACACCTGCGATACATACTCAAGATTGGGACGAACCAAGCAGTTGTATAAAGCACGGGTAACATTTGGATCAACAAATTCTTTGGACCAACGCTTCATAAAACCTAACATTGAATTGGCTTTGTTAACGGTGATATCAATATGGGCAGAAAAGTCTAAATTGGGCGTAAAGAGAACTCCAAGGTCCCTTACAGTTATAACACGAGTTAAAATGTGCCGTGAGATAACATAGTCATGAGAAGAAGGAGAACGTTTTTTTGAAAATGTGATTGATTAACATTTTGTCGGGTTAAGATTCAAACTGTTCTTCTCACACCACAAGTCAAAGTGGTTAATATCCTCTTGCAATAGAGTTCAATCCTTTGGAGATGATATATTTTTATAAATCTTCATATCGTCTGCAAAGATAAGAAATTCGCTATTGCGTACACAAAGTGGAGCATCATTAATGGCCAATGTAAAGAGTAATGGACCAAGATGGCTTGCCTGCGGAACACCTGATTTGGCAATAAATGGTCTTGAGTAAGAATTTCTGAATTTGACTTGATATAACCTATCTTCAAGATACGAGGATATCCACTTGATGAAAGAAGGAGGAAACCCGTATAAATTAAGTTGATAATCTCATGAGACAATTGATCAAAAGCTTTCGAAAAGTCTGTGTATACACAATTAACTTCGTGACCACTTTCTAGGGAGCTTAAACATTTATTCAAAAAGACAACTAGATTAGTAACAGTAGAACGTTTCTGCATAAAACCATGTTGTTGGTTGCAGATAATATTTATACATATAAATGTCAAACTATCACATCTAACTTGTTCGAACAACTTTGGAATGCAAGAAAGTTTAGAAATTGGTCTATAGTTCATATTATTGGTTCTGACTCCCTTTTTAAATACTGGGGTTATAAATGCATTCTTCCAAACTGAAGGAAATTTACTTAATTTCAAAGATAGTTGAAAAATATTTCTCAGAGGAAGAGCTAAAATGGACCTACATTTTTTTCATATAGCATGTGTTATTCCATCAGGTCCAATAGAATAGTCCTCTTTTAAATTTGACAAAAAGCTCAAACTTTTTCACCCTCTATTGTAATATTGTTAAATGGTACTTGAGGACAATTTCGTAAAAAACTACAGGTGAATCAATGAAGGATTGGCTAAAATTACTTGCAAATCCCTCACAGATTTCAGAAGTTGTACACAGCCACACCTTGCCTTTAAAAATCACCCTCATCGGACTTTAACCATAACTCACTAAAAACTTCGCACTTTACATTTTAATATTCGCATTTGATACGACATAGTTTCAATTGACACTTTGTTCTACAATTTCGCACTTCACTAGTCCGCACTTCCTTCTGAATTCACTTCAATTCTCGATTCAAACTTAAAACTTCTTACCTTAAATTGAATACTCCGCATTTCGCACAATTCTCATAGTACTTTGCACTTTACGCTTAAAACTTTACACTTCAGAATTCTCCATTTTGCAATTCGTACTCTATATTTCACTTTCGCAATTTGCACTTCACATTTAATATGACAAATTTTTGCATTCAAATTTCGTACTCCGCATATTGATGCAAATTTGCAAAAATTATGACGCACTCATATTATGACATTGTATTTGCCCTCACATAAGAAACGATCTAAATTTACAGATAATTCCACTTCGCAGGTGTCAATGACAGTACAATTTGCTTCTCTCAGCAAGACAAGATAATTGGTATTCTTAATTTACCGTCCAAGAAATTTCTTGTCATATTATTGCCTTGATTAAAATGTTGCTTCTAATCTGCAAAAAGTAATGACACAACCAGCGTAACAAACGATGCGGCAGATTTGTACCCCCTAAAGTTCAAATTATCAGTCTCAAATTTCATCAAATATGCTTACCTTTGCATTTTATGATTGTATATACTTCTAATTATAATATTTAAAATTTCGTAATTTTCTCCTTTAGGATAAAAATTTCATTTAACAGTTTTTCAAGATCAGCGAAGTGTGCAACTTTTAAATTATAATTTAAGTTGCGGATATTAATTCGTCTAATCCGATTGTTTGTATCTTCCTAATGAATAGAATTAAGGTAAATTCTTTCCCACAAAAAGGAGCGATTCTTCCTCGAAAATGGTATTTCATAAAAAAAAAAAACAAAACGTATACTTGTACAAATGTTGTGCCAAAGAAGTCAGCTTTGCATCTTTATTAACTAAACCTTCTCTAGATTCACTCATCCAAGGACAGATTAAGTCAATGAAAAGGTTATTCATTTCGTCCAGAGCATTCATCAGGTTAAACTATCACCATTACTTTCTCGTCATTTTCGTTAAGAAAAAAGTCGAAATTCATAACCCAAAATAATATTCAAATTTGAAAACGTAAAGAAGCAGAAATATTATGCAAATGTAAAATTCATAGCATTTTTGTACTTAAAAAAAAAGACATTTTGAAACGTTAACGTTGGAAAAGCTTATTCTTCTCTGAAAATGTGATAAAATTTGTTTGGTTTATTATTGCTAGTACATAGTGTCCCTCTTTTCTATTCAGATTTTCCCAAGATGGATAAGACGCTGACACAACCGATTATGATGATGGTGTATTTGGTTTAGTCGTAGGAATTGGACACTTACACTTTACCTTTTGACTTTTGGGGTTTCACATTCCACTTTTAACTTGCGATAGAGATTCCTACTAAGGACATGTTTTGCATTTGGAAAAAAAAAACGAACTCGTGAATCAAAATGATGATAGAGAACACGAAAAAAGTAGGTCCCGCAATTCCGTCTGTATATCTCTAGATCAATATATAGTTCTTAAGTTTCTTAGGTGATTGCCTCGATTTTTAAAATCTTTTTTAGACCAAAAAATACCGTTCCTACCAAACTTTTCTAATACAAAAAATGGTATATCTTACCTTTCTCGAAAACCGTTTTTACGACTTCGATAATAAATAAATAAAATGCACGACTGGATCGCACGTACTTGCTCCTATGCTTGATCACATTATATGCAACAGATTCTTTATAGAAATGGCTAAATGTATTCTTAAAGTCAATTTTCATTTAATTTTTTATATAAACGGTGATTTTTTAAGAGCTTGGTTTTTGAAAATTCAAATTCAAAACACAGAAACTTGTAAAAAGTGAATTAAATTTTTATTTGGATCGATAAACCAATTTCTGCCATTTACTTTTTAAAAATAATTTCACTTAAATGTTGCCCGCGGCTACGCTTCAGGTGGTCCATTCTGAAGGTCCAATTTTGGCAAACTTTTTCACACATTTCGGCCGGAATCTCACTAATGACGCGTTCAATGTTGGCTTCCAAGGCAGCAATCGTGTTTGGCTTGTCCCCATAGACAATAGACTTAACATAGCCCCACAAAAAATAGTCTAACGAGGTCAAATCACATGATCTTGGTGGCCAATTGACTGCGCCAAAACGTGAGATCAACTGCTCACCAAATTCGCCTCTCAATTGATGCATGGTTTCGCGTGCAGTGTGGCATGTGGCACAGTCCTGTTGGAACCACATGTCGACCGAGTTCAATTCTTGGATTTTCGGCAAAAAAAAATCTGTTATCATTGAACGGTACCTTTCTCCATTGACCGTAACCCTGCGGCCTTCATCGTCCTTGAAGAAGTACGGCCCAATGATGCCGCCTGCCCATAAACCGCACCAAACAGTGCATTTTTCGGGATGCATTGGTAGCTGCTGAATTGCCTCTGGTTGCTCTTCACTCCAAATACGGCAATTCTGCTTATTCACGTATCCATTTAGCCAAAAATGAGCCTCGTCGCTGAAACGGACGTAGCTTGCGAAACACATTTTTCACAGAGCACGAATTTTGATAATAAATTTCAATAATTTGCAAACGTTGTTCAGGCGTAAGTCTATTCACGATGAAATGGCAAACAATACTGGATCGAAATGTCAAATGTTCGTGGAATTTGTCATGTGTGATCTGTCAAAAATATAAACGTCAAAAACCAAGTAGCAAAAAAATCAACCGTTATAAGAGATATAGTCAATATTTTGAACAGAAATATTACGTATACCTGTCGTAGAAACCTTTAATTTTATTTTCGCCATTCTCATCAACGGCTCAATGGATCTTAATAAACATTTTAATACAGCATGTCCTTCGAATTCTAAATTATACTGCATACCAAAATTTTCGAGAAGTATTTTCTTCGATTTTTGAAAAGAAAAAACAAATTTTTAAAATTTAATATTTTTGAAACTATGTCGAAAATTATTTTTTTAAACTTATATTGTTAAATACTTTTAATTCACATACCAAAACGTTTGTAGAATCATTTCAAAAAAATTCTGTCTATAAAAAACAACTAGCTCGAAAACGACTTTAACGATTTTGATAAGAACAAATTCCATGTACTACTTTAGGTATGGTCTACATTTTGCTAAAATGACTAACTTCACGCTAAACAAAAATTTGTGCCGTTGATGTGATGTAGATATAACCCGTCAGATATTATAGAAAACTTAATATTAAATAAGCGGAACACATCGTTATTGATGTACAATGAAACAGTACAAAAACAGTACAAACTTTTTACTTAAAAAGTCCATTCCTTAATATTCTGAATTTCGGCGATTTTCAGTGTAATGGTGCGAGTTGCAGTTCAAAGCCATTGTCATTTTTTTTTTATAAACTACACGCGCTCAAGGGATTATAGTACCCTTTAATAAATGTTTCAACACAGCGCGGTCGTAAGGTTAGGAAGAGAAAGAAGGGTAGGATGCATTGGTAGCTGCCGAATTGCCTCTGGCTGCTCTTCACTCCAAATACGGCAATTCTGCTTATTCACGTATCCATTTAGCCAAAAATGAGCCTCGTCGCTGAAGACCATAAAACGGACGTAGCTTGCGAAACACATTTTTCACAGAGCACGAATTTTGATAATAAATTTCAATAATTTGCAAACGTTGTTCAGGCGTAAGTCTATTCATAATAAAATCGCAAACAATACTGAATCGAAATGTCAAATGTTCGTGGAATTTGTCATGTGTAATCTGTCAAAAATATAAACGTCAAAAACCAAGTAGCAAAAAATCACCCATTATAAGAATTCTTAAATAAAAAAAAATGGGTATGATCATTTTAAATATTTAATAATATAAATTTAAAACCAACATTTCAGAAAAAATCGTCCAGCCGTTTTCAAAATATTGAATTTTCAAAAAAAAAATATATTTTTTTTTCAAAAATCAAAAAAAAAACAATTTTTTGAAAATTTTGAAATGCACTATTATTTAGAATTTAATGGAGATCCTGCATTTTAATTGAAACCCGTTGAGCCGTTACTGTTAATAACAAAATATTTTTTTTAGGCAAAATGTAGACCATATCCAAAGTAGTACCCACACACACCAATTTTTATCAAAATCGTTAGAGCCATTTTCGAGATAATTAAGATGGTAGAAAAATTTGGCAAGCACAGTTATTTTTGGTGCTAAAACAACAATTCAAAAATCAATTTTGGACATTCACCTAAAACGCCTAAGCATCAAGTTTGAACAAAATCAGTTCAGCCGTTTAGGCTGTAGATCGTTCTACAGGCAGACAGATGGTATTGCGGGACCCATTTTTTTGGTGTCCTCGTAATGTCAACTTAGATTAAAATCTCGAGTTCGATTTTTTTCCAAGTGCAAGACTTGGCATATATATAGTACCTATGTATATCGCAAGTAAAAATCAGTGCACTCTTAAAAAAGTAGTCTTTATTTTGTACCAGACCGAGTTTTTAAAAAAAATTTTTTCTTGGTAAAACAAAAATAAAATAAAATAATTAGAATTAATTAAAATAGATTTAAGGTCGAAAGACATTAGTATTAAGAGATATAGTTAAGCTTAGAGCGCCCGTAAAGGGCCAGTAAATTAATTGTAAGTGATAATTAGGCTAGTTTTAAACATTTTTGTTTAAAAATAGATACGATAGTTATAAGTTAAGATTAAATAAAAATAAAAAAATTAAAAAAAAAAAACGTCATTATTTTGATGCAAATTTGTTTAAAAATGAAATATTATTATATTATTAACCGTACCTGCGATATAACAATTTTTGATTTTCGTCTTTCTCTTTATAGCGGACTTCGATCCAAGTTTTTATACAGAAGATCCTTGGAATTCGAAATAATACTGCATACCTAAATTATTTAAAAATAATGTATTGGATTTTTGAAAAAGAAAACAACTTTTTTTTTCAAAATTCAATTCTTAACAAATGGGTGGTTGATTTTTTGATATAATGTTGTTAAATTTATATTATTACATATTAACTCTTAAAATTGACACTCAAATTGTTTTAAGAAAAACTATTAATTAAAAACACTGTCGCAAAATTGTAATCGATTTAGTACATAATATGTTTAATCAATTTTAATATGATTCTAAAAAGAGGATTATGCTAATTTTAAACGAGTTTAGTATGGTATCATCTTCTTATCATTTTACCTAAGTTAAAATCACCAAATGGCTAATTTAATTTTTTAGTATCGTACTAAATCCATAATATCATCTGCTAGTATATCAGCCTTGCACGCGGGTGGCCCAGGTTCGAATCCTGCTGGTGTCCATTTTTTTGTTTTTGCTTGTAAATAATGAAGTTAATTGATAAAAATATAAGCATCGAATACTTATTTAGAGCACATGTTGGGTTTCCATCAACATATAATTAATTTGCAAAGCACAAACACAATAATTGTGTTCATCAAAATTCAAACCCTATACTAATTCTTTGCTATTTGGTTAATTGGCATTTTACTAGTTAACCAAAGGTTTAAAATTTCTGAATTTATTTCTATGTATATAGTAAATTGTTAACTAGTATCGTGTTAAGGCCTTAATAATAGATTGCTTAAAATTTTGCGTCACTATTTAAAAAATATATTTAGCCTTTTCTACTAAGAAGCTTGTATTTACGATATGATCGGACAAAAGAGAATGTACGATCCAGTTGTTCAATTTATTTCCTTTTAATGTTGAACTTTAACATATTTAATTATAGACATTTGACCTTTAGGATTGGAACTTTAACTTTTTTACTTCTTACTACTCCCTAGACCTTTTACATCTGACCTTGACAGGCACACTTTCCAATTCCCCTTTCAGTTCAAAAAACACTTCTGACTGAATACTTTATATTTGACATTTCGCACACTAACATTAGTTGCAAATATTATGGCACTTCGCACTTCAGATTTCATACTTCGAATGTAGAACTTCAAGTTTTGCTCTTCGAAATGCACACGCACTCTTGAAATGTTTATTTTTTCATTTTTACACTCACGTTTCGCACTTCACTTTTTACGCATCTTACCTTTTCGAGCTTACAATTCACATTTCACAATTCCAATCACTCTTTACAATTTTCACACTTCAAACATTTTATTCTTTTTTTCGCGAGAGTTACATAATTGTGTGGGGATAATGCACTAACAAACCATAACGTTGAAATAAATTAAATATTTTATTTAATTAACTCAATACACAAATTAATTATTTATTGCTAATATGTACATTTCGGAAACTCTGCTCTATTTAAATATAATGACATTTTTATTGATATTAATAATAAAATTCAATACCAGCTAAATAAAATGTACGATTGGATCGCACGTACTTCCTCCTATGTTCGATCAAATTATATGCAAAAGATTCTAAATGGAAACGGCTAAGAGTATTCTTGAGTCGTTTTTCATTTAATTTTTTTATATATAAAAATTCTTAATTGTTATCTAAATAAAATTGTTATGACCATTTTAAATATTTAATAATATAAATTTAATAACAAAATTTCAGAAAAAATAGCCCACCCATTTTCGAAATATTGAATTTTCAAAAAAAAAATATTTTTTTTTTAGATTTTTTTAGATTATATTTATTAATTTTTTTATTGATTATAAGATAATACATTTATACAATTCTTATAAATATCAGCCGTCTGCCGATTTCTTAATTTGACTTTGAGAGTTTACAAAATTAAATCAGATAAAAATAATGATATTAGTAAAATTTCTTGAAATACTTTTGTTTATAACAAACATTTAAATAGATAAAGAAACAAAATTTTATTTAAAAAAAAAAGAAAAAAAATGAGCTTAAATATTGGATTTTTATTTTAAGAAACATGCGAAAGCAAGATTGTGATACTCGTAAGTTTTAAGCAGCAAAAGATGTGATTTTTTATTTCGTATTATTTCTGATGAAAGGAAATATAGATATACATATTACATGCTACATTAATTAAAGATTACAATTTAACAGATTTACGGAACATAAATATTTTAAATCAGTCAAATGAAAAACTGCAACATCTTTAATAGATAGGCTTTAAGTTCAGCCAAAACAAAATTAGGGTTTTAAATAATTTGATTGAGTGAATGAGAGTGAACAAAGACAGTCGATATTGTTAAAGTGCTTAAATTTTGTATTGGCAAAAAATTCTTTGCAAGCAAACGAAGTAAAAGAAATAATTTATAATTGCTAAAGCGAGTACTTCAAAAATATTGCTACCAAAGATGAAAATATCCAACTCTCAGAGCGCCTGGCCGTAGGGGGAAATATTGTGAAAGAGTACTGGAATCTTTGTGCAAAGAGAGAAGTCACTTCTATACCGGCAAAAAAGGAGAACACTGAATGAGATTAAATCTAAACTTCAAGCACTTAACCCGACGACAAAAGTTTTTATTAAAGGACGAAAATTACAAATAGATAAATATATATTCATCTTTGAGTCACTTCGGGGGTTGCAATTAAAAACAAACGAGGAACTTCGATTTGTCAAAGCGACGTTTGGAGATAATGCAATGTGCTTTTTGACAGCAGAAATATAAACTTCCAAACAGCTGCAGCGCCACCTTCGCGGGAAACACTTATAACTTGGATGGTCCAAATTCAAGTCATCATAGGAAAGAGCTCCCGTCTGCCAAAGTTTCTTTTTTCTGAATTTAATATTTTTTGTTATAATATTACTGGTCTAAAAAACAAATTATTATTGTCTGATTTTTTTAAACAAATTTCAAATTATGATATTATTATCTTATTAGAAACATTTGTTGAAGAAGGAAAATAAATGCAATATCTTAAATATTTAGAAAATTTTATAAACTATTTAGCCCTGCTAGGATATTGATCGGTTATATTTTTTTTGTTTTAAATCCAAAAAATTATTTTTTCGAAAATTTGTAAATGCAGTATTATTAAGAAGTTGAATGAGATCTTGTGTACAAATTTTAATCGAAATCTGTGGAACCGTTTATGAGAAAGTTGAAAATCAATAAAATGGTTGTATGGCAGGTACCGTTAATAACAAAATATTTTAAATTTCTTGGGGCCAAATTATAGACCATACTCAAGGTAGTACACATGTCAATTTTTATCAAAATCGCTGGAGCGGTTTTCGAGATAATTTAGATGGTAGACAAATTTGTATGGCAAGTTCCGTTATTTTTGGGGCTAAACCAACGGTTCAAAAATATATTTTGGACAATCATTAAAAACGCATAAACACCAAGTTTGAACAAAATCGGTTCAGCCTCTTAGGCTGTAGATCGTTCTACAGACAGGCAGACAGAGATACAGGCAGACAGACGGAATTGCCGGACCCATTTTTTGGTATTCTCTATCATAGTAATTTCAACTTTGATTAAAATCTCGAGTTCGATTTTTGTTTCAAATGCAAAACTTGAACTATAGTACCTATATCGCAAGTAAAAATTACACAAATAAATTTCCAGTGAATTTAAGGTCTAATGGTCCATCGTCACTATTCATTAAATTATTTTTATTTTTAATAAACACTTTAAAAATCTCCACCATCAAATTAATTCATAACGTTGCGCCAAAGAACCAAAATTATTGACACGTAAGTTTCTGTTAAATATACTAATAATTTAAATTAAATAAATTTTCATGCGAAATCCACCAGTTCAGGCATTTATGTATTTAGCTTAAATAAAATACGTGACTTCTTATAAATTCAACTCCCTCTAAAATAATTAATGTTTTGTACAAACTGGGACCTATGTAAATCAACTGATCCAGAACGTAATCCATAATCCTAAATTTTAAAATACAAAATTGTAATGAAAATCCACAACACCATTATACAAGTTGCGGTATAGTATTGATATACTATTCTCAGCTACTCATTCCTTTTATTTAAAATAAGCTTTCCAGAAATGAAAATCTCTTCAAACGGATGTAGTTTTTCTATGTGTACAAAAAATCTTATAAAAAACCCACAGAACCTTAGAGTATTTTAATTGAATATTTCAACAAAATTGAAAGGTTACCCAAAATAATATAATCTTGAATAACTTCTCATTTTATATTCAGATCACGACTAGTGGACGCACAATCCTCGAAACATGGAGCATCAGTCAAACAAACAGGAGGATACATTTTTAGAAGCAGACTTGGAAGGGGTAGAAGAAGCTCCTGAAGTTAGCCAATTATCTGTGTCACCGGCATCGGGATCAGTGTCGCTACCATTTATCCAGGGAGATCCGAATTCCGAGACCAGGGCATCAACATCGTCCTTGATAACACCCCTGTCATTGCAAAGGAAGAAGGGACGTCTTCAACGTTCCCATCGATTACCAACTGATAATGTGTCAATAACATCGTATTCTGCTTGGGAGGCATTAATTAAGGAGAGTTTCGGTCAGGTTGCATGGCCAGTGAAAATCACTTCGTGGGAACTGGTTGATGATTGCGTTAAGGCTGTACCCACAAGGTGAGTTTTTCTTATTTTATTTAGAATCGTTGGAATTCGTATTATTTTGATCAAGAGATAATTCTGTATGATATATTTGTTAATTTCATCAACATCAAATAACAAAAAACTCACGGTGAAGATATAATGTCATCGTCTTACACATCTATCTACTAAACTAACTGCAAAAGTTGGGGTGACTTGCAATAATTCTGAATATTCTACGTTCGAATTATTTATAAGAATTAGATTTGTCATTCTATTGGCCTTGGCCTCGTATGTTATAATGACACTTACAGTGACCATTATTTAGCATACAGTCTTTCTAGTTAGTATATAGTGTTGTGCAGTACAGATCGAATAAAACGCACGACTGGATCGCACGTACTTGCTCTCGATCAAATCGTAAGCACAAGGTTTTTATTAGAAGCGGCTAAATATATTCTTATTAATTTTTTTTTTGTTTCTAAAAATAGTTTGGTGCAATAATTGTTTTGAAACAATATACATTTTAAAACAGAATACAAAAAACCATTACTCATTTTTTCAAAATTAAAGATTTTGTTTCCAAAAAAAAAAATATTTTTTGAAAATTTTAGATGCAGCATTATTTTAAATTAAATCGAAAATAAAAAAAAATGGATCTTATGATGATGTTATACCATTATAATTTTGGGGAAGATAAGACAATATATATCTGGTAACACTGTATTCCGAGCTGTCAATTAATTATACCTCTTTTCAATAAAATAAATCATTTTGTATTCAAACTCTAACCAGTGCCTTTCTCACCAAATACACTACATAGGCGACGAGGATAATTTGGAAAGTTTTACAAAAAAAAAAAAAAATTGAAAATGTCTCGCGATGGAGTTTCACCGGAAAACGCACTAGCTAAGGCACCTGCAAGTGTTACTACCATTGTGCATACTAGTGGTCACGTGGGTAATGTGCCATCATTCAATGTGGAAGATGAATTCAGCATATATGAAGAGCGATTAGAGCAGTACTTTTTGGAAAACTACGTTGAAGATGCTAGACGCGTGCCAGTTATAATGACGACCATAAGTCATCGGGCATACGAAGTCGTTAGAGAGATTGTGTTACCCAAGAAACCAAAGGAGCTCCCTTCGATGAGCTGATGGGACTTATGAGGTCGCAGTTCGAGACAACGTCTTAAATCTTCAGAAAACTTATCGAATTATTTGACTTGAAGCAAAATCAAGCATAGCGGGTGAATGGTTGGCTGGTGCGGGTAAGGAGCGTAGCGTGGCGATGTATTGCAAATTCGGCGAGTCATTGGAGGGTTATTTGAAAAATCTCTTCATAACGGGACTAGTGAAGGGTCCAATTCCTGACCGCGTGTGTGAAGAGGAGGTGGAAAAACCGATAGCACATATTTTAAAAGTTGCATTACAACGTGAGGCCTCGCTTAGAGAGAAGGAGACAGAAATACATCGATTGCAAAGAAGCAGTTCAAAAAATGTGAGCAGTCGAACAGAATCACGAAGAGCAGTTCAGCGACAGGAGAAACAGAAATAGACGGTGACCGAAAAAGACAGCAAGTGTTATGCATGCGGCAAAGGAGGACATTTGTTTAGATTCTGCAAGTAGAAAAAGTTTGTTTGTCGAAATTGTAAAAAAAAGGACATATAGAAATTGCATGCAAAAGTCCAAAATATAGAATTAATTATTTAGAAGAAAATTGTACTGAAATTGAGCTGTTTAATGTAAGTAGTAATAATTGCGTTAAGATAGATTCGATTATAATAAAATTACGTTTAAATAATATTTCGATGTTAGAGGAGCTTGATTCAGGTGCTGGGGCTTTGGTGTTGCCGTTTAATTGCTTAATAAGAGCAATATTGTTTAATAACAAAATACATATGTAAAAAATGTTTTGACCAAAATGTATACTATACCTATAGTATTTAGTATACCGATCATTTTGTTCATCAAAATCGTTACGGAAGTTTTTAAGATTATTAAGATATACATTTTTTGGTACAAATGTATGGCAGGTTCCGTTATATTGGGAACTAAAATCGAGGCTATCTCCTAAAACCTTCAGCCATATTAATAATAAACGCTTAGTCCACCTTTAGTCCATAGACTTAGAAAACCATGGAATAAGAGTTAGACCATGAACTAAAATTTCATATTAATAAAAAATCAAACAAAATCTACTACAATAATAGTATCAACACTATACATATCTTTTTATTGTATGTCCCGGTAAATTTTGTTCTTAAATATCAATTCTTATTCATTCAATAGACCACAGTTTTCTATGATATAGGGAAGGACTAAGTTGGTAAACGTCGAATAGCAGAAATTCTGTTTTATTAATAACATTTCGCACTTAGTCCACGGAATAAGTCCTAAACCTATCCATGTTTATTAATTTGGGTGCTTAAGCTTATGGGAATGAAGAAAACCCTTCAAGGGTTAGACATTATCTAGGCTGAGGAATAAACAGCCATGTAGACAGAAATTCGGGATAAACTTTTTCCATTGTTTATCCTTAGTATCTACAAAATCGCAAGTATTAAGGAGGCTTTACATGCATCTTCATCTTCATCTGCATTGACATCTGCAAAAAAAGAGGAAACAAAATAAGGAATTCATACTTGTGCGATAGAGAGCGAAAACCAAAATGGAGATCATCTTCATGTATGAAGATTATAGGAAGTACGAACCTGAAGATTGCAGATTATAGTGAAGATAAACATGTTCATCTTCATTATAGCAATTTCATCTGCACCATAATTTGTTCCGTTCAGATAACGAATTTTCAAGTTTTTTTTTACCATTTCACCTCAGTTTGCTTAAAAACAACGAAAATAGCGAAAATTTTCTTCTCAAAACTACATACCTGAACGCTAAGAACATGTTATTGTGAGATGTGTCAAGAAAGTTATAGCAGAGTTCGAGTAAGTTATTAGTGTGTACCCTGTCTTACTTTTATGTTTGTTTTATATTATTGACCCGCTCTACTTTTCTTCAAGTCTGCAGATGCAGATCCATGTAAAGCCGCCTTTAAAGTAAATATCATATTTACAACGATAATTGAGTTAACGTTGAATCAGAATTCGATTCCGAGTAGACATTGATAGGATCGACATTGGTTGGGTTGGGTCCGCAATGATTTTTCCGCTGAAGGCGGATCTGAGAAGCTTATCTCATTGACTCTTCCATGCAATGCGTCTAAGTATAGTAGACGTGAAGGTCTTCACAAACCAAACTTCAACAAGGAACTAAATCTCACTTTCTTTTAACCGAATATTAAATAACCTGTATTTTTAGGAGGCCAAGAGCCGATTTTTCAATCTCCATATAAACATCCAGTTATAGTTGCCAGAGGAATAAACTTACTTGACTGTTAAACAACCAGATAAAAACATCGAATTTTTCAATCAAGAAAAAACAATCTATAGAATCATTGACATACTATACATGGACTGCTAGTCGATTGTCAGTTCCATACAAAAGCTCTATTGAAAATGGGGAGAACGATCTTTAGCAAACAAAAATATTACTTTTAAAAGCCATCTATTGCCACTCTAGGCATGCGCACCATATTTAGTCAACATGCAAAGAAACTACTGCCATCTATTGTTATTTTGTATAAGATAAGTGCTGACATCTATTGTTTATAGAAAGTAAAAAATGCTGTAGTGCTGAGGGGATGTAAGAAAAATTCCTTTTTTTTCATTTTAGCAAAGAGATTGTTTATGGAGTTTAATTCGAAATAAAACAAATAAAACTCTAATTTTAATTTTCCAATTAAATTAATTCTTTATTTTAAATCAATTTATTTAGAAAATTGTTTATCTGTTGTTAGTTTTCCGTTTCAGTAGTGCTTTTAAGGGCTGCGATTTTTTTCTTCTTAAAAAATGTAAGTTTTATATAAACAATTAAATAATAATTTCGTATTACCATACTTTTTATGTTTTATTTGCATCGGCCGGAAAATTGTTTAAAAATAATAAAATTTAAATAAATCCATGTACTTTCCATAAGTAAATACATTCTTGTATGGAAGGACAACTAACTATTGGGGCTTGCGGCTCAAACTCACCTCTGATGGTTGATGGAAATAGTAGATATATGCGAGTTCAGTATCTGCTTTATACATTAAGAGTATTCATGAATCACATCGGAAAATGGAAAAGCCACACACGTTTCATAAACGCACCTAAAAATCAGCTTGTAAACGTGGTTAATGATTTTTTTGTCTTCCTATATTTTAACTTGACTAATAACGGTTTGATTATTACTCTCATTTAAAATGTCGGCCAAAAATAATGCGAGGAAGAGAGATAGTTATACCAAGGCTATGACACAAAAACATCAAAATTAAATGTTTGACATTATATAAATGTTTTCCACATTTAACAAATTCAGATGGTAAGCTTTTCCACATAAAATTTTGCGGAAAAGTTCACCATTTTTTGGTAAACTTTTTAATTTTGACAGCTAATTTACAATTTTACCACTTTAACTTATAACTCGCAATTGTGGTAAATCTTATAGATTTTATTCATTTCGTCGAAAAGTTAAAACAAAAACTTAAATGTAGTTTAAACTTAAAAGTGTGTGCTAAATTTTTTTAGTCGCTTCGAAAAGTAAAGAAAAAATACATTGAAATTTGATCTAGTCTTAATTGCCTTCCGCTTATCCGCAAAGAACTATAATATAGTTGCCTATTTCTTTTTCGGTAGAAAATAGAGAAAAGGAAATTTTTGGATTTGTGTATGGATTTCTTTGAAACAAAAAATCCCTTAAGCACTGGTACTTGATAATATTCGTGAATTCCTCTGGGAGCTGGATGGCGCTCGTGTCGTCCTAGATGAGGAGAGATCCAATGCGAAGTTGGCTCCTAGCAGTCCATATCTAGTATGTCAATGTATAGAATAATTTAATTTGAACCTCACTTTTATTTCGAGTATCGAACTTTTGTTTGTTGACTGTAACTGTTGGCATGAAGCCTTTTTCTCATTTTCAGTACCTACTGCGCGTTTATTTGACAGCTAACTTTCATTTTACCTTCTTTGCCCAGTGCAGATATTGAACAGAAAATATTTTTTTAAAATTTAATGGAATGCAAAGTTATTTATATAGGTATTCCGGATGACAAATACAAGGATTGTGGAGAAAGGGGTTCATTTGGTAATTTAAAATAAGCTTAGAAGTTTTTTTCTTTGCTCCATTTAAATTCGACAGCCATTTGGAATGGTATTCATTCATCTACAGCGAAAATTAAATGAAGCAAATCCGAAAAAGAAAGAAAAAGTAGAAAGAGAAACGTCAAAACACGCAAGGAAAATCCTACATGCCAGTGTTCAGATAAATTTATTTCTGTTTCATTGTTTCGTTCTTTCTTTCTCTTTCGCACTACATTCACGCAGGGTGAACACACCTTGTGTAATACCGGACTCTCATAGAAATTAATTTTTGCTTAACGTTTATTTCAAAGCAATAATTTTTCAAAGTATTTTTGACATCGAAAATAACTCCTTATTACGTTCTAAAATGAGCAGATAACTTTATTCCTATATGAACTTGTATCTGACTGTTGAGAAACTGATTTTTCCTCTATCTAGAGAATAGCTATGTACTAAAACTGAGTGTTTAACTGACTCTTGAAAAATTGGCCCTAAATATATAAGAAATCCGAACGCACCTAATCTGTCATTATGTCAAGTGAAAAATGACATTTGTTGATAATCAGCTGTTCCAATCACATACATTAATAAAGAAGCGTTCATCAAACTTCTACGGGAACTTGTCAGTTTTTACATCAAAGACGTTGAATAAGTGTTAGGGTATTCATGCAAGGGTGTAAGTTTACCAGAAATGACAATCCACTTTTGGCTTAAGTTCCAGTTTAATAGTTTCGTTAATACCATGAATTAAATTAATTTTGTAGTTAAGCGACTGTGTCTTGTAGTTTAAATACCAGTTCAACTCTTGAAACCACGTAATAATAGGTACAGTGACATTTCAATTTGATAGCTGTCATATGAAGAGTTCCTATTGCAAAATGTTAGTTTTGAAAAGTTGTTTTTTTTTTTTGCACAATAAATATTGTAGATTAGCCAAAATTTGTTTCAATGTTCTTGTTTATAAAAATATTTATAGATTTTGAAAAATATCATAAAAGCTTCTGTTAAATTTGTTCAAATTTTTTAGTAAATCAACGTTCAATTGAGCTGAAGCTGAGATAACCCTTTGAAACCGGTTGAGTTGAACTTCCAAATTAAACTTAAATTCATATTGAACTGAACTTAAGGTCAAATTTCCACACAGAAACTAAACTTTAAGTCTTAACGTAGTTGCGACAAAGTGTAATAATCCGAATTCCGCATTTAAATTAACAAGTTTTATAATCTAAGATCTAACATAATGCTCATTTAGTGTATAATTGGTTCCCAAGAAATCGATAGGACTTTGGAGACGAAGTTCTTCCTCAACTTTTCTAACAGCTGTTTGCTGATGTTCCTTTTGTTATGTATATACATAAGTATGTACCTTTTTATTACGTCATAATCTATACATACATCTATATTTTCTGTTGTCTTTTCATGCCAATATTATGATACAAATCAAGTCAAGTCAAGGGGGGCTTTCGAAGGATAGGGTATAGAAATAATTAGCTAGCTATATGTAAACAAATTTTCCATTCCCTGCAAAACTGTTTCAATAGAAGTAAACAAGTTTGTAACATAATTTTGTGATATCCCACTGTCAATAGGCCATTTAGTGCTCTATGTGGGAAATAGTTCTTAGTAAAATCGATATGCTCCTTTTACCCTTGCTGTCATGTCATAGGAAAATTTGTATATCCTTTTCTGTCGTTTATGAATGTACCTGATGTATATGTAGGTGAGCAGGGGCAGGGTTGATTTGATGGTAGTTGAGGCAGTTATTAAGTTTTGTATTTGTACTTATACCTACTTCGGGGCCATTCCATTGTAATATATGCCGGAAGGATGCCATCCTGCAGCGTTAAACTCCAGATGCACATAGACATTCTTTTACGATAGCGAATAGGGGAGCAAAGGACGTAAGTAAGGTAGATGGAATTCTAATTATATGACGCTCAGGTTTGATTTTTGCTATTTTTTAATTAAAAAGTTTATTGCTTGAAGCAAAATGGAAGCAAATTAAAAATAAATAAAAACTACCTTTCCCATAACAAAATTGTAACAACTACCTATGTAAGAATGGCAGTGCCATTTTGTGAGAGGTTATGTTGGTTAACTGAAGGGCAATTGCAGTCATCATCCTTACAACATTCTAATTTAAAAAGTTGTATTTATGTAATTTATTGAATGACTTGAAAACGCCCAATGGGCACATTCACATAAAAGGAGGGATGAGGAAAGTTATTGAAATTCTATGGACAGTGTCACATTCACAGTGCAGGGAAATAATACGTTTCCTATACGTTTGAGAATTGATTAAACACGGTATTATGTTTCTCTGTCTCGTAACTCGTAAGAGAGGTAACATAAACTTATCACATCTGAAACAATTTCATAACTTGGCTTTAAGGATTTCTCATTGCTAGACTTTAGTAATTGAGTTCAATTGCAAGGTAATTATGCGAAAAAGATTGATACGGGTACATGTGGGTTTTGACAGAGAAGTTTAACCAAAAAGCTTATCTCAGTTCTTATTGTCACATATTTCAGTGAAATAATGTGTGTCGCTCCGTAAGGTGTTACCAGAATAGCTCTTTCAAGGTGGTGAATATGTTCCCTTTTTTAAAACTAGTTATGTAAATATGTAAATATAATAATTAAAGCGGATATGAACATATTCATTTGATTTTTAAATATACATTTACCTAAGTGGGTTGAGGCCTATATAGTATTCTTGTAGCTATTCAGTGACGTAAGCAAAAATGCTTTAAAATGAAACATAATGTTTTTAAATTGCTTAGTTTGTTAAAGTTTGAGGGGAAAAAAGATGCCATTTGAATTCTTGGACAAATATGAATATATAAAAAATAAAATGCACGACTGGATCGTACTAACTTGCTCATGTAGCTAACAACTTTTATGTAGCTATTTATGCTTTTATGTAACCATTGAGGTTAAGTTAGTTAGGTATAGTTATCCTATGGTAAGATTACCTGGATTCTTAGTATAATGAATTTTGGAATGGATGATTAAATGAATAGTTACATAGGTACCTACCTACAAATGTATATTTAAGTCTAAGTTATAGATTTTAATTATGTAAGTAAGGAGAGTAAAATATATCTATATACATAGACATATTGATGGAACCTAAGTATGGTAACGTGTTCATATAATAATGAAGGATGGAGGTGGGTTGGTAGGTATATGCATATAACTTTATAATGTAGGTGCACTATGCACACATAAGATTCATGTGATTCCTAGAAACATATATGTATATATACATAAATGTATAAGGGTCACATTGTATTTAGTATTCAGCGATGTAGGCAAAAATTAGTAAAAAGGGAATAATAATAAAGTAGAAATACCTGGATAATACACATACTTAAATGATTTTATGTTGCTTAGTCTTTATAGTTTTAGGGAAAACAAAGATGCAGTTTGAATCAGTTGATAAATAAGATTATATAAAAAAAAATTCAAAAATCCTTGGAGCTGTTTTTTAATAAATTAATTTTTTATGTATAAAACTTTGAAAACATTTTTAGAAAAAAAAAATTGAAACGCCATTTTGAAGATGTTATTAATATACATATAAAATTCTAATTTAAAAAAAAATTCTGTGACTGGTTTTTGAAAAATCGATTTTTTCAAAAAAAAAAATTAATTTGTTTTTTAAAAATCGAAAAACTTTTTTTTTTGAAAATTTGGGTACGTAGTTTTCTTAACAAGTTTAGGGAGTATTTGTCTAAACCAAATTTTTTTAATCCGTTTATCCAGTATTGAGAAAGTCGAATATTGAAAAGTGGTTCTATGGGAAGTACCGTTAATAAGTACTCAAAAAGAAACATTTTTATACTTAAAAGTGAACTGTACTAATTCACGAACACACACATTTTTTTAAATAAAAATTCTTGGAGCCGTTTTCGAGAAATACATTTTTTCTTAACGGTTTTTTTAACATTTGGATGGGGGGTACCGTTGTTTTTTATTTTAGAAAAATAGTTTTTTTTTAACTGGTCAAAATAGTGTCAAAAAATTACTAAAAACGAAGTTTCGAAACAATCTATTAAGTCGTTTTCGAAATTTTGAATTTTCAAAAAAAAAAAGTTAATTTCCAAAAAAAATTTTCTTTGAAAAACTTTGGTACACAATAGTGTTTAAACTTTCTAGGAGCTTGTGCGTAAAAACATTCAAAAAATCGAATTAACCGTTTCCGAGAAAATCGAAAACCATAAAAATGGTTCTACTAGAGGTACCAAAAAAAAAAAACAATTTTTTTCCAAAAAAAAAATATTAAAAGGTACCCTTTCTCTTCATTAATGAACTGATTTTTTTTATAAGAATCGTTGGAGCCGTTTTTGAGAAAAATAAGATTTTTGTTTTTGACCAACATAAAATTTATGGGAGCTACTGTTATTTGTAGTCTTAAAAAAATGAAAAAAACGTATTACCGAAAAAACAATATGTACCAAGTTTGAAGCAAATCTATCAAAGCGTTTAGACTGTAGACTCGAAGACAGACAGAGAGACAGACAGACGGAATTGGGGGACCCACTTTTTTGGTGTTCTCTATGATCGTAATGTCATGTTTGATTGTTAGAAAAAATATTTTTTTTTTACGAATACATAACTTGCCTTATAGTACCTATAATCGCGAGTAAAAATTAAACACCGTTGGAGCCGCTTTTTAAAAAAATTAATTTTTGTATAAGCTATTAAAAACATTTTAAAAAAATGAAACACGATTTGGAAGTAATTATTAACATAAATGTATATAAAATTTTGATTTTTAAAAATTTCAGTGACTGGGTTATGAAAAATCGATTTTTCAAAAAAAAAAGTTTTTTTTGAAATCGAAAGAAAATGCACATTTCTAGGGAGCATTTAATTTGAATGGGTCCATCCAATAGTGAGAAAGTCGCACATATGAAAAGTGCTTCTATGGGAATTACCGTTAATATTTACGCAAAAGAAAATATTTTTTTTAACTTCAAAGTGGAGTCCACTAATTTAAGAACACGTTCATTTTTTTATAAAATTTCTTAAAGTCGTTTATAAGAAAAATTTTTCTTTCTTAATGGTTTTTTTAACATTTATATTGGCGTTACCGTTATTTTTTATTTAAGGAAAACATGTTTTTTAATTCCTTAAGGTAATATCAAAAACTACCAAATACAAAGTGTCGCGAAATTTGATTGAGTTGATTTCGAAGTTTTAAGTGTACAAAAAAAAGAAGTTTTTAAAGTTTTTAATTTCAATTTCTTTTAAAATTTTCCTTCCATTGAACTTAATAAGGAGCTTCTGCATACATTTTTTTTAAATAAATCACAGTTTTCCAGAAAATCGAAAACCAAAGAAAGAAAAAACTGATAGATACTAATAGAGGTACCAAAAACAACCTTTATTTCCAGAAAAAATACCAAATGTACCTTTTCCATTCATTAATGAACTGATTTTTATTATGAAAATCGCTGGAGCCATATTTGAGAGAATACGATTTTTGTTTTTGTCAAGAAAAATGTATTGCAGGTACGTACCGTTATTTTTTGTTCTAAAAAAATTTAAAAAAACGTGTGGACATATTACTTTACTTATCTATCTATTACCGGATAAACAATATGTGCCAATTTTGAGGTAAATTCATCCAACCGTTTTGGCTGTAGACTCGAGGACAGACATACAGACAGACGGAATTGCGGGTAACACTTTTTTCGTCTTAGCTATCTTCGTATTGCCAAGTTTGACCAAAATCTCGAGTTCGATTTTTTTAAGATTCCATAACTTGCCACCATATAGTACCTATAATATCGGAAGTAAGAATATTATTATAAAAGGCTTCTGTCTGGCGATCTTGGAATTTCAAATTTGACAGAAAAATATTATGAACCAAGAATTAAGACAATTGAACATGACAATGAATAGTTTTTAAATAATATAAAATTATTTTCCTCGATCATAAGATCAAAATTATTCCAAATCGTTAAATCCATTTCATAAAAAACAAGCAGCGCTAATGGTGGGAGATTAACCTATTAATTGTTTCGTTGTTGAAACAAATTAACTCAGAAAATTTCATTAAAATCGTTTGAGTCCTTTCCGATAGACTTAGAAATTAGATTAGTGGGCGTGGTATCGGGCGGATCTTTATTAAAAGATTTGAAAAAATTGACAAAACTCTGAAACTTTCTACCCGAGTGGAAAGTTTATAAATAATTAAGTTCGTTTAAGTTTCTTTAGCCGTTTCCAAGGAACCGAGAAATAATAAATGTCAGTGGGCCATTTTTTAATTTTTTCCATTCATACAAATAAAATTTCATTCAAATCGTTTGAATCGTTTTAAAAAAAAACTAAGAAATAAGAAAAGTGGGCGTTGATGTAGGCGGGATTTTATTAAAAATGTTTCCTTGCTCAAAAAAAATTACTTTGAATTTATCATTCAAATCCATATTGTCGTTTTCCAGAAATCAAGAAATGATAAAAGTGGGCGTGGTGTTGCGCAATATTTTCTAACATAATTTGTTTTTAATTTCTCTCTTGCACAATAGAAATATTTTGAAAATGTCATTTTCGAGTAACCATAAGTTTAACTCCTTTAGGTAACGAAAAGCACCCTTTCCAGGCAGTGGCAGATTAACCTGTTGGGCGCCCTGAGGCACGCTCAGTGATAACCGGCGCCTTTTTTCAATACTATCCAAGCATCGTAATTTGAATGGGCTAATATCGAAGAATAAGGGCACGATTGTCTTTTTGGGGTGAGGAATATAATTGCGTGGCGCGGTAGTATTTTTGAAATATCTCACAGGTCATTTCTGATTTTTGTAAGCAAAATTGCATTACTAAGTGTTTACTAATGTGGAGAAAATATACTTTTCCTTACATATCAACGCAAAAACCTATTAAGTTTTAAAACCGGTCAAATATTTTTTTTACGGCAAATGAGTATTGCGTATAGACTGTGGCAATTAATTTAACAACAAAAACTAGTAAGATATATAAGAAGTTGATTGCTTTTGTTCTTAAATTATATGGTGTATATCGTAATTCATTTTATGGTTTTCTCCTAGAGTAGGGGTCATGACACCATGACCCCCTTTGGACCCGCGCTGGCATGTTACATGGTGGTTAATTTATTTGTTGTTGAAAAGACAAATTGTTATAGGTTTTTGGTAGTATATTAAAAATGGCATTGATATAATCATATTTTTATAAAAAATCCAAGACCTTTTTGAGTGAAACTTGAATTTATTGTGAGAGTAGATATGTCATTTTAGTTTGTCTCGAAAGTAAGTGTGGGAAGGAAATTTGCGTACAATTGCCCTCTATTTAAAGAGACAAAAAATGTTGTTATATAAATTTTAAGTATTTATTATTTTAAATTAAACAATTATTTAACATTTTTACCCACTTCAGTATAAAATATTAATTTACCAACATATTACATTCTGAAAAAAAAACTCACTTTTCTTTCACTAAAAAGTCCTTTTTAGTAATTTTTTTCACTAAATAAAAAAATATTTAGAGTATCTCCCATGAGTGTAGTCAGTGGTCGGTCAAAACGCGTGTTTTTTTATAATTGTGAGCGTTAAAATAAAATAACTTACAAAACTTGCCGCCCCTACAAGTTGCCGCCTTAGGCTCGAGCCTCACGAGCCTAGTGGTTAATACGCCACTGTTTCCAGGATTAAAGTTTTCCAAACGTTCAAATTGTATAATTGACTATAATTGCATCGATTCAGTATCTCGTTATGAATATCCCACTTGGATGGAATAGAGACAGCCTAAAGTAATTCTCCGATAATAACCTTTGGGAAAGTATCGTTTGCAACCAAAGCACAAATCGTAGCTGAATCGCAATCGATGCTTGCCACTTGCAACTTGCTGCCATCAAATTCGGTAAGTCTTCGTTAAGTCATTTTAATTTCGATAATAATTTATGGAACTATTAGTATAGCTTTAAGGTAATTAAAAGGACTTTTTTAATATCCAGATGGGCACCACTTCGCTAAGAACAAATACTACCGTCAATTTTGTTTTTCTCAACAATGAGTTTGTCAAAAGACTAGTAGAAGTGTCCTGAATACAAATGACTTTAGATAGAATATTACACAAATAACATGATTAGGGTCGAAACATTATGGTATCCTGCTTTTAGTTATAAGCAAATATAATTTGACTTGTATTAATTTAACATAGAACTTTTTATTACAATAATGGCAAGTTTTACGCGTCGACCTGCGAAGGAACTGCTCATTATTTGATCGTATTTCTTTTATTAGTTTTCGAAAAAAAATTCTCTTTTCAGTAAATAACCTGTCGTCCTTCATCAAAAGCTTCCATTCAACAATAAATCATTTGCAAATATTTATAAATAACTTCATAAACTATTATGTCAAAATGAAGGAAATTAAATCAAGCACTTCTTTTGACATGCAAATAAAAGAGTTACTGAAAATAAAATCCAATCAACTAAAGGGTCAAGTAATTGCAGTCCAATTGCCTCGACCTCATCCTTCATGTCTGATAACTACAATACCTACATATGTACATATGTCTGTATATCTCCCATTAACCTTGGTCTTCGTCAAAATAAATTCTTTTCATTTATCGGACAATTCATTGGTCTGGTAGTGGTATCACTGTCGCTGTAGGTCGTTCTTTTGAATGGACTTGACAGTCACACAACCCCACACACATGTGTCCATAGGATATTACCCTAAAGGAGGAGCGCTTGAAAATTAGTTTTATCCCATCACCATGTTGCAGGTCGTTTGTTCCAATTTGCGATAGCTAAAAATAATGGTGCACCTCCTTTGACACTGCGGTGTTGTATAAGAACACACGCCTTATTCAGCCACACTTTGCATATGTTGTATATAAAATACATTTAGGTATAGGTAGGTATAAAGTTAGTAGATAACTGCTACTGGTTTCAATCAATAAATTCTTGAATTCATTCATTTTCAATGAAGAAAATCATGGCAAAACAAAAAGTAGACGGACTGTCCTTGGCAAGGGTATAGGTAAGGTATATAGGTAGGTCGTACTCCAAACCACCCTCTGGCTAACCGATTGTGGCATCACATTAAGCTAGTTTCGTTGCCACTGAGATTGTTTTTCTTTAAAGCATTTCAGTTGGACAGTGATCCCTCTCGTGAAATGTGGCGTTTTCGACACTGTCATTTTTTTTATCGAAAGCCTTAATTAACTCCCATAGATTTATTATTGAATGTTTTTTTTTTTAAGTAATCAATTATAGTAATTATACAAGACTGTTTGTTTTGTTATCGAAAACCGTGATTTTTATTGTTAGTTGTCACCATGTCAAAGTGGTCGTTTCTGCGTAATGAATTTGTTCCGATTAAAAAACGAGACGAACCCTCGTCCCTACCATCACACAAAAATGTTGAATCGTCGCCAAAAAGTCTGCTCAAATGGCGAAGGAAAACCGAGAAAATACCATCCCCGAATCGCCCCTATTTGGGTGAGCACAAGAAATTTAAAAGTTTTGACTTTGTGACACGAAACATTATTGGTCGCCATTACCAGCACAGTTTGGCTGAGCTAAATTCTCTGGAGCCGGCTGTTATTGCTATACCCATGACCTCACCATGTTTGCAACGAAGAAGATTGGAAAATGTTTTGCAAAAGAGGAGGCGCTTTTTATTGAACTCCTGGAAATTTCCGGTTGATGGATTATTATTAAACAGAAGTAATCAGAAGTAAGTTCTGCCAAAGTAATTTTATATATAATTTTTTTTTTTCAAAGGTATGGTAAGCTTTTTCTTGCAAAATATATCATAGCTTCATATCATGTCTAAAAGAAGCATTTTAATCGTAACATTTGTTGTTGAACTTACTTATTATAAGTCTGTATATGTAGGTATTCTTTTTCTCCTTTACACCTCATTAAGTTACTTGAATATACGTGAAAGCCCAAAGTAATTTTTAGCTTTTTATATGTGATGGATTTAAAGACCTTCAAGAATTGGCCTTTTTAGAACTAAAATGATAAAACGATGTTTGAAAAAATTATGTGCAAAATTTTGTTTTAAAGTAGCTGAAATAATTTATCAATCACAACTCAGCAGTCCCTCTTTATTTATTATTTGACTTTTAAATTAAATCACCCAATCACTAATGTGTACAAGAAAGTAAAAAGCCAATACGAGGATACTGCCAGATTTTTTTTTTTTTTTGAAAAATACACCAGAATATTTAGATCTGCTCAAATTTGGCCAAAAAAGAAGCAAACAAAATGTTCAAGAAAAATGTGGCATAAAAAATAAGTCAGAAGGCAAGTATAATTTCCAAACTGAATGTTAGCAATATATTTCATGAAATATTCTGGCGTGAGTATATTTTTTATTTCTCCGTGAAATGATATAAGAAGAAATTTAAGACGAAGAGCGACATAAGGTCTCAAAGAACATACTTTTTTCAAAAAAAAAAAAAAAAAAAAAAAAAAAAATCTGTGGAATTATGTCCACATACTCGTATATATACATTTTTTGAAGTGATAACTTTTTATGGGTGGCTAAACCGATGCGTTACGTAACGCGTTACAGTCAGCATTCCTTTCTCTGAATTAAATTATGAAATAAAAATACTTGCCGAATTTGTTGGATGTGAACTGAGTATATTTGGATTGATAGTTCTATGCTCAAGCCATTGGGCTATTTGCAAGTTGAATGACTTGTAGTAATTATTTGTTAACTATTGAGTTAAAGAGAAATATAGTAATAAGTTTGAAATGAGGTACACATAAACTCTTGAATCTGGAGCAAGATTATACGTCTGTACATTAGTTGATTTTCAAACATATAATTAAATACCCAATGTTGATAAACAAAACAATTTGTTTCATATCGGAGAACATGAAATTGAAATTCCAGTAGGGTCATATGTAATTGTGGATATCGCATTATAATGTGTAATCCATTTTGTAAGAAGTAAACGTAAACAAAACTCGTTAAAAATATTTTTTTATGATATTTCTTTTTTTTTATAAAGTTTGAGCGTTGACATTATGTGTGAAACACTACATCATTTAAATGACCACCACGCGAATTGCTGCAAGCATCGATTCCTTTGAGGTAATTTCGACCACTTTTTGACACATATTTGGGCGGTTTCTCAGCCATAACTTGATGAATGTTGGTTTTCAAGTGCTCAAGAGTTAAAGGTTTATCTGCATAAACACGGTCTTTCGCGTAGCCCTACAAAAATAGTCCAGCGGTGTCAAATCGCATGATCTTGGTTCGAATCACACATTTGAAAATAAATATTTTTTTTTTGAAGTAATAACTTCTTATGGGCGGGTAAACCGCTTCATTACGAAAAGAAAAGAATTTTATCTTTTTAAGGAGTGGAAATCTGAAATTTTCAGGAATGACACAGTATATTGACTTGAATGTTTGGTAAGCATGTTGGATTCCTAGAATGTAACTAACCGTAAGAAAACTGTAATACTAAGAGGATTACACATATCAGTCATTTACATTTGACTAGTTCCATAAATGAATTTGGTTTTTTCTTTAATTAATAAGCATAAGCAGACAATAACAATATGACGATTATTTACATAAATTAAATCATTACTCTATGAGGTATACAAGCTTTGCAATCATAAACTAATAACACAAAGACCCGAAACCTCTGCTGTTTTTTGACATTTGCCTACAAGCTGAAACACGCACACAAGTAACTTTTCCGTTCCTCTTCCAATAGACACATTGATAAAAACGCACACAAGAATCGTTTCTGGTCCTCTTCCTATAGACACATAGACACCACAGCCCTAGTTATATGTTTTTGTTTTGTTTTTCGATTTCACATCTATTCATGGATAAAGTTTCAAAGGCAGAAATCAGTGTTGTGCCATGTAGACTATAAATGTAGACTACATGATTGTCTACATGTAGACAATTCGATGTAGACAATTCACAATTGTCGACATACATTTGTAGACAATGTAGAGATTGTAGACAATTCATAAAATCCATCATAAATTATAATTGTTCCTGCTAATATTCATCAAACAACAAACATAATGTTAAAAAACAGAACTAAGTTCTTCTATAATACAAAAACATGCGCCTAAGAACAAGATAGTCGTGACAAAATCATTTGATCTAAAGCTAAACGTATACCTAGTTCTAAATATGTTCATAAAAGTTTTAGTTTGAAATATTTAAATTAGAGATATCGATAAACTTTAAATTATTGGAGAAATCTGTTATGATAAAGCTACTCACTAAAATTTGATAGGTCCACTGAATCACTTCACTGGCTTACTACTGGTCACAAGCTTTAAAAACCTTGGAAACTTGATGAATTTAGTAATAAAATTAAAAAATGGCAATAAATGTTGCAAATTTGGTTCCGTTAACTGACAAATTTCTCACATTATTTGGAGTTCCTTATTTTTTTTTGGTCCGATTTCAATCCTTTTTTCAAAGATATTGGCCCAAAACAAAACTTCGCTTCAGATAAAGAATCAAATTGTTCAACAAGAGCAATTCGCTGTATTACCAATCGGCTTTCACGTACATTTTCAATTAAAAATCGAACCGTTGTTTTTTCAAATCGGTTTCTTAAATACAATTTAAGGGTCCTCAAGTTCTTCGAATGGATCTGCTCGAGCTTTATATATTTTTGGCTTTCTAAAAAAAATTACAAAAATATTATAATCTTCTTCAGAAAACATTTTTTTTTTCGTTTTCTGTTACGAAATGTCAAACGTCAACTGGAAAAAGTATAGTTTAAGAAAGATTAAGAACAGTTTTGCTTTGTTTAAAGTTAGACGACTTCCAATACTTTTTATTGTTTAAAATTATCAAAAAGTCGACCCTCATTTTAAAAGTCAGTTTTAGAGTCGGCTTCAAAACTCATTTAGAGTAGGGTTTAAATGTTTAAAATTTTGCTAAAACTATTTTTAGCTGCATTTTGCAGTTTTGTTGCACACTGTGCAAAGAGTTGCGTATTTATTATTGGTTTTCACCAAGAGATAGCCTAGCTCTTCAAAGGCTTTGTTTTTAGGTCGGTCAGACTTCTTTTTCAGACCCACGCGTTTTAATCTTTAATTTTTATGGAAAATAATTATAATTTATTTCTTCAAACTTATATTTTTATGGAAAATATTAAAACCAAGTGTCTGTCGTTGTAGCAAAGCCTTTTTGAAATGATTTTATTTGTGAGATTTAAGATGTCCAAAGTGATTGTTTACATTGTCGACATATTGTCTACATTATCGACATATTTTCTACCTTGTCGACATATTGTCTACATTGTCGATGTTGTCGACCGATTGTCTACGTTGAAATGTAGACAATTAAAGTCGACACGTAGACGAACAACACTGGTAGAAATACAACAATGTAAACAAATGGGTTTTGGAAGGTGAAACGTACGAAGGTTTCCGATCTTAGTATGGCTTATTTGTGTTTGCAATCATTATTTCAAAACAGAAGAAAAACATTCAAAATTGCCTGCCTACTCTCTCATCGATGTTCAGTGTAGATTGTGGAAGAACAGTTTTGTTTGAAAATTAATTAAAAGAAAAGATGTGGTTGTTTTGAGCTTATATCATCTGTTCTAATAGTTCAATCTTTAAGGTTAAGGTCTTAAAATTGAGGTAAAACCTGAGGGTGTATGCTGGTATAAAAATAATTAGAATGTGTCTTACTATATGTATAGCTTAATAGGGTTTCTTAAACATTTAAGTTCTACTTAAGCATTTATGTGACAGCTTACGCAGAGGAAAAAGTAGCCCATAAGCGTCTTAAATTGAACATAAATATTTATTATTCGTATCAGCAAACGGGCCTAAATGTAAGAGTTGATGAAAAATTTCAATATTTTTAAGAACAGTATTCCACAAAGTTATTGCCCTAGCCACCGTCTACAAAAGTGCTAGCATAAGTAAATCGATAAATACACGTATGTATACGTAAAGCGTTACGTCGGCGCCAGTCTATCTGGCTTCCGTTTTTCTCACTCATAAGGAGAACTTTTGAAATTAATTAAATTAACGAATAACTTTTAAAGTTTTTTTTAATTTAAACAATTTCAATATTAAATAGTTCAATTTAGATTAGTTTAGGTTATCACTTTTGTCGGGCGTCCCGAGACGCACATGTTCTTTTTTTTTGAGTTTTTGTCTTAACTAGTTTTTCTGGCCCTTTGCTTATTTCTTAAGAAGAAACTCTTTGAATGAAAAATGTGAAGAATTTTGGAAGTTTTGGCACAACATCGACTATATAAATGGAAGAAAAGGATCAAATTGATACATTTTGAATAGGTATGTGGCAATTTTTAATTGCGATACCTAAAGCTATGTAGGTACTATAACGTAACTTAAGGATTCGTAAGAAATCGAACCCGAAATTCCGTGGGTCTGTCTGTACTCGAGTCTACAGTGTAAACAGTTGAATGGATTTTGTTCAATTGAATTTTCGTTAATATGCCCACACTTTTTTTATATTTTCAAGACGAAAAATACCGGTACCTGCAACATGATTTTTTTTATGCCAAAAGAAAAATTTTATTTTTCTTACAACTGTCTAAAACCATCATAAATGAAGGGGAAAAAATGGTTATTTTTAGAACCTCTAGTAGAATAATTTTTTTGGTTTTCGATTTCATGGAACACGCCTTTTGATTTTTTTTGAAGCTTCTATAAAGTTTAAACAATAATGTAAACCAAAATTTTTCACAAAAAAAAAAACAAAAATGTTTGCCACAATATTAGACAAAAAAAAACATTTTTAGTTCGAAAACTCAATATTTCGAAAACCTCTTAATTGATTTAAACTTCGTATTTGGTAGTTTTTGACATTGTCTTGAATAGTAAAAAAAAACATTTGCCTAAAATAAAGAACAACGGTACGTCCCATAGAAATGTAAAAAAAAAACATTAAGCAACAAATTTATTTAACAAAAACGGCTCCAAGAACTTTGACAAAAAATGCATGTGTTCTACAGTCCACTTTTCAGTATACAAATATTTTGTTTTGCGAACTTCTTGACGGTACTTCTCATAGAACCACTTATCATATTTTCGAATTTCTCAATATTGAATGAACTGATTAAAATCATTTTTTTTGTGCAAATGTAGGTACCCTAAAAGTGTTAATTAATTTACATACTCCAATTGTCGAACAATGGGTTTTTCGATTTTTAAAAAATAAATATTTTTTTTTGAAAAAATCGATTTTGGAATATTTTTGAAAATGGAATTTTATATGTATATTTATAGTAGCTTGAAAATGGCTTTTTTAATTTTTTTTTTCGAAAAATGTTTTTAAAGCTTTATACATACAAAATTATTTGTTTAAAAAACCGCTCCAACGATTTTTGAAATTTTTGTTTATATATTCTTACTTATACAGGAATTCAAATGGCATCTTTGTTTTCATTCAAACTATAAGAACTAAGCAATATAAACATATTTTATTATGCGTATTATCCATTTTATTTCCTTTTGACGAATTTTTGCGTACGTCAGTAAATAATACATACAATTTAGGACCTGAAACATTTATGCATATGTTTGTGTCTTTAGAAATCACATGAATCTTATGCATTCATATTTCACCTACATTTAAAAAGTTATATACATTTATAGCTACCTGCCAACCTAAGCCTACATCCTTCATTTTCATTATCATATTTACATTCCTAGGCTCCATCCATGTATGAATTTTTTTTGAGATATTTTTTTAACAAACTTATATCGTATTCGTATTTTTAGGGTTTAAAATAAAATTTCAATTTTTCCTTCCATGAATCATCTAAGACGCTTAAGAACCGGGTTTGAAAATCGCTTCAGTTTCTAGAAGATCGAGGTACATACATATAGAAGAAAGACGGAATTGCAGCACCCACATTTTTCCATTTCTCTATCATCTTAGGCACTGTCATTTTTTACCAAGATCTCGAGTTCGATTTTTTTCCAAATGCAAAACTTACCCTTTAGTATTGACGTACACATTGAAAATAAAATAACATACCTAACTCATCAAAAATTACACATAGCCCAAAATGAATGCCATAATGAACTAAATGTCTAATACTCTGTGTGATAACAAACAATGCGCTTAGGATACAACTGACATAGCTACACCCTAATAAATACCCATTGTACTCTGTGGGAGAAAAATTATCAGTACATAAGACAAGACGTTTGCCTCTCACTCTAAATTCATTTGAATTTATAATATCCTTATCTATCTTATAAATCTGTTCCTCTCTAAAGCTCTCACCGGGTTACCATAGTTTAAATTACAAATCACAGCAAATGACCAAGAAAATTTGCATTTTATTTTACTATTATTAAAATAAAATGCACGACTAGATCGTAGTTTTAGCTAACAACTTAGTGTTGCTCACTGACGCTGTAGGTAGGTAGCTAGCCTTTAGTTATCTACCCTCTGTTATCCTTGATTCTTTCTTAGTATAATGAATTGTCGAGTGCATGATATAAGGAATAGTTATATACCTACAAATGTATATTTAAATGGATTTAAATTATGTAAATTAGAAAGATAATAATGTAAATATGTACATACATACATATTTACATAATAAAGTGAATGGTATATAAGTGGGAAAAAATCGTTTTTTAATTATTAAAACTGCCAAAACCATCACTTTAATCAATTTTTCGAAAAAAAACGAATAACACCATTCGATGTCACGGATCAATAAAAATTTTGTAAAAAAGGATCTCAAAAATTGTAGGTCGGATTTTGATTAAATTCGGTTTTTATTTTTAGTTTTTTGAAAACAATTTTTTTTTAGAAATTTTGATATGCAGATTTTTAGAGCTTATTATTATACATGTTATTATGAAATAAAATTTTTTTTTTTAATTAGTTTTAAAAATATTGATTTTTGAAAAAAAAAAGATTTAAAAATAAATTTTTATTATATAACAAAAGTTATTCGAAATTATGATATGCAAAATTAATTCAGCTATTTAGATCTTCTCAGATATAAAATTTGAAAGAAATCCAATGTACCGTTACCGAGAAAGCCAAAAATTAAAAAAACTATTATATGAAAGGTACTGTTAATAGGCTTTTCCCGTGAATTTGGTTTAGACTTAATTATAGCTATTGCCAACAAAAAAAATTCTCAAAAATTTTTATCAAAATGGTTGACGCCGTTTTCGAGAAAATAAGATTTTCCTATACGCTTATATGGCAGGTACCGTTATTTTTAGGAATAAAAATAAAATTTCAATTTCCCCTCTGAGGAATGCCAAAAGAATAACACATACCAAATTTGAACGTAATCCATTAAGCTGTTTAGGCTGTCGCTCTTTATACATACAGACGGACAGGCTGACAGACAGACATTTTTTGCCGATCACCTTTTTAGGGTTATCTATGATCGTAATGTCATGTTTGATCGTTAGAATTTTTTGTTTTGTTTTAACGAATGCATATCTTGCCTTATAGTACTTTTAATCGCAAGTAAAAAGGAAAAACAACACCTATTTATAACAGACATGTTTTACCCTTTACATCGGTAGGGATTTAAGGATCTTAAAGACTATTGGGATAACCAATATTAGTCACCTTTGACATTTCGTTCAAATTGCTCATTTTTTACTTCGCGAATGAGCTTTTATATTTGACAATCTTTGATTTTGAGGTTAATCGCTCGCGGAGAACAAATTTCGTTTGGAAGTGTAGACACGTGGTAATAATCTGACAGGAATTTACAACGGTAAATATGTTAAGTCAAATGTAGATATGCTATTTTTGGGAATTGAAAAGCACGACATTTATAAATTAAATTTATTTAAGTTTAATATAATTTTAGAAGAAATTAGGTGTACAAATTACCTTAAATCCCATTTATTGGTTGGTCGCTCCAATGTGAATTGTATACTTATTAGCACGACACGAATGTGTGGCTCTACCTATCTTAATATTGAAAATATGAGCTTTAAAGCTTAGCAATGTGACTCTCGTGAACAATGGTTTCCGTAGTCCAGACAAAAGCTTGTAATTCGCCTACGTTAAAGCAAATTGCTTTTAGTTAAAAAAAAATGCCGAAAGTTCTTAAATCGTCTAAAGTCTACCTGCAGTAAAATACAAGAAATATCGAATACACAAACCCGAATTATTGAGCTTTCTGAAATTTTCAAGTAGTTAAGAGTGGAGTCCATGCGCGGTGTTATTGAAATCCACCATGCTTCTCAACTAGATAAACATTTTTTTTTTCTCAAAAATCAATGAGAGTATGTATGAATTTACCATAATAACAATGCAGACAACTTTCGGTAATACATATATACATATACTACACAAGAAGAAATATCATTCTGTTTTGTGTGGATTGCAACTAGTTTGTGAGGTATACGTCCCAAAAGGACCATATTGTTTGTAGGTCGTATAATGTAGGTTATGTAAAATTCTGCATTAAGGAATTCATGTCAGTTAGACGCAAGTCTTTGCCGCGCCGTGGTGTTGAAGTCGGTCGAAAATATCGAAAGAACAAAAAAAAAATAACGTCCATGTTTATCTATTATTCATACGTCCTTAATCGAATTGAGGGATAACATCGAATAGAAATATGTGATTTTGTTTACTTTAACTTAAGCCCTCTCACGAATCCAAAATTAAAAAAAAACGTGTCTTAGTTGCAAAATCCGACACAAGCAAAAAATAAAATCAATTTTTATGAAACCAGTTATAATGTTACCGGGTGTGCGTGTTAAAGATAAATCTAGTGCGAGCCGTGCGACCAAAATAATTATGTATGTAGATACGACCCTATAACTCCTCTGCCTTAACTTTAATGCAAGAAACTTCTCATTGCAATCAAGGTAAGGGTGCGGAAAAGTCATAACCTTGTAGGCAGCCACTATGCAAAATTATTTTCGTGGGAGTTCTCGAAGCCCCATCATGCACTACATACACTACCTTTGAACCGCAGGACAAATGTCCATAACGAGTAAAACCTATATAAATTCCATAAATACGCGAAGTTGTATAATTTAACTACTTACCAATCCAACATAGCCAAAGGATATTCACGGCAGGGAGATACATTTTATTACCATGACATTGCCAACGAAGCCGCACAACGAATATAGGTCATCAAAACAAAACGAGGAGTAGTATTTTTGTGCTACAACGCTACATTACCCCATCAACTTTCTATCTACTATTCATATAGCTGTGAATCAAATGTGAAACTGTATAGTGTACATTCCGCGACTCTTGACCTCTTTTCTATTTTCACAATTTTCCCAATTCTCCTAGCTGTGTTTTGTTGGATCAGAGCAGAGCCTTAACGACTTCAAAAATTGTATACGAGCAACCCTATGATATCTGTGTCGGTTTAACTGTTACGTGTTTGATTCATATGCATTCAAGTATTAAAGGACTAACTGTAGCGTAAAGAAAGATGTTGTGCTTCAATCTCAAATTGGCTACCATTTTTCGATCGTATCGTGAGGAGTCCGTACGTGACCGCAGCCAAAGTTTGTGTGCACCTCAGAATCGTGCCCCACCAAACAAGGATATTGGTGCGTTGAGAGTTCTTCAGCGACGAGCTTCGAGTGTGATGTAAGTGTGAGTATATTCTAGCGATAAACTTTGATAAACAGTAATAGTGTAGTGATATAGTAAAGTGCAATCTTCAACAGTGACAACTTGGACATGAATGCATATCTGTTAATCCCAGGTGGTAGTATAGCGATACAATTTTGACACCCTCTTTAACGAATTTTATCAGTTACGAAAATTACACAATATACACTTCGCGTCAATAAATTGAGACTTAGTTATTTTTTTAATTGTATTTAAGTTGATATTTTAATTCTTTTTACATATTTATTGCGGGGCGGTAGATGTACGTCCGGTGTGCTGATTAAATTGATGCACCTATTTGTAACAGAGTGGTGTTGGGAAGGAACGATCCAGTGCTGACGTTTCTACTGTTACGATAGTAGACTACTGGTTTTTCGCTTGAAGAAAATGCAATTTTAATGTCTCCTCTTTCCGCGAAATTTGTCCCTCAATGTTCCTGTTTTTTTCCGTCTTACTATTATACATTCTAAGCTTCTAAATAAAATAATTTAGTACTGTCATTTTCGACTCTAAGAAACAATGTTACCATAGAACAAAACTGTTCAAGTTCTTCCTCAAGTTCATCCCTGTTTTGAAGTGTGCATAATATAATTTGAAACTTATTGCAGTTCAGAGCTGATTTGGAATTTGGACTCAAAAATATATATAAGCTTATTTCTAACCTGCTTAGACCATATCGCGATCTTTTCTTTTTATTTGATTGGTATAATTTCAAAAACTCTTCTTTTCCAATTTTGAGTAAAACGAAAAAACCTGGCGATTAGTTTAAAAGCTAGAATATAAAGGTTTGTAAGGAACTTTATCCATTTTTGATGGTTTCGAACCTACAAGGTGAACTTAATAATTATATATAATATATTTGATTTGGATATGAAGAGTTTTAAACATTACGTTTGGAATACTTGACTTTTGAATCAGCCTGTTAAAGAATAAAGGAGTTTTGAAAATAAAGAAAACATTTCTTTCACTTTAATTCATGTCATTTTATTAAAAAAAAATTTAAAATACAAAACTCAACCAGAGGCATAAAAGCTCAACAATTTTTAAATTTAGTTCTCGAAAAAGTTTTATGTTTTATGTTTATTTCTCAAGATTCATATTACAGAAACAATATCAATTGGCTTACATTTATTTTGTATTTAAAATATTAAAACTATTTAAAAAAAAATTTATTTGATGAAAAAAAGAAAACGTCTTTATAAGAAACAATATGTAATGAAATAATAAGTTTTGACACATTGTTTGGTTATATACATACGTGTAATGCTGGCTTAATTCTTAATTCTTAACTGAGTTTTGAAACTATACCCCTTATTTTATATCTTTTTAAGGTCGGCGAATGGAACGTTTGAATTTTTGTAAAACTAAAAAACGTTACATATTCAATTCAGATGAAAAATCGGTAGAAAAAATCAATGATATTTGATTGTAGGTAATTGGCAATAAAAAGATTGAAAGGGCGTTATTGATAATACTGGCGGAAGGTTCACTTAGGTATTTAAGATCAATTAAACGTTCTATTCCCCGCCGAAATAGGTGGTTTTATGTAAACTGTAATCTCTTGTTTTTTTCTTTCCATTGAATAGGAAATCTCCTGTTTTTGAAAAAAACATCGGACGACAGCACTACAAAAACTGTAGACTAAAATCTCTTTCTTAAAGTCTCCCACATAAAAATCCTCTATCTCAACATCTCCAATATTTCTCTATATTAAAAACGCGCTGACTAAAACCTGGCGTGCTGGACTAAAATGCGACTAAGCAGTCTATCGTTGCAGTCGTAGAAATTATTTATTTTTCAAAATTATCTATGGCAGTTTCCTTTCAAAGATTTATTTCAGTAATTGAAATTTTTTTGGAAAAATCTTTAAAAAAGGGGACTGATATTCGTATCTGTAGTGTAAAAACTGATTATAGTAAAATTGGATTTCTGTTTTTTTTCTCGAATTCACATTTTTGCTGTCTACAAACTTCAAAGTAGATTTCAAAAAATATATTTCTAATTTATGTAAAATATTAAAAGAATAGGTCCCAGTACTGAGTCCTAAGGTAAACCAAAGCTAACATTTTTACTTGGGATTTTTTTCAAACTTGGGAAAAAGCGTCTTAGGCGATTGCATCGATTGGTTTTAAAAGCTTAGGTACCTCCCATACAATCTTAATTATCTTGATGTTGATAATAAATGATCTACACTACTAGAGGTATATTCTACATTTTGATACAATTTTTTTTACATATTTTGTTATTACCTACGATAGAAACATTTTTTTTTTATTTTCGCCTTTCTCATTAACGGCTCAACGGTTTTTGATAATATTTTTTGTATAGGATGTGCTTCGAATTCTAAATAAATAAATAATATAATATACCAAAATTTTCGACAAATTATATTTTTGAAAAGAAAATATTCTTTTTTGCTTTAAAATTCAACATGTCTATCGAAAACGGGTGGACCATTTTTTTTAAATTTTATTATTTGCAACCTATCCTTAAAACAATATGAATTAAACTAGAATTTAGTGTCGTCCCTTCAAAAACAAAGTGTTTTTTCATCCAAACCCGAGTTAACTATATGCAGGAAATTAATTAAAGGGCGTCTTTGATTATGTCAACATTTAACTTATTTGTTGTGAATTCTCTACTTTAGACTAAGCCTGCTTGAAAGTCAACAAAATTACTTTTTCAATCATTTGGCCAATGTTCCAAAATATAATTTCTACCTAAATTCTTCAATCAAACGCATTCCTCTCTCTTAATTAATAACAAATTGGTTGCGCGGCTTTACGTCTTCGTTGACGCATACTCGCACCAAGCAATATTGGCAACATAAATTATCCTGAGTAAGTTACCCTAATTGAGTAAGTTAAGCTTAACTAATTGAAATTATTATCACGTAACTTGTGTAAATTATACAGCTAATATACCCACATTGGTTTGACGGTTCGAAGGACAACCAATTTCTCAAGGGCGTATGAATTAACGACCAATTGAAAATTTTCGTTCAATTTCTGCAGATAAAATGGGAAGATAAATGTTATTTAATTTGTTTTTTGAATAGAACGGGTGCAACCGGTATTTGCAATTTTTTCTGGCAAATTTTATACAACACCTTCAATCTTGAAGTTTCAAAGTATGAGTCCCAGAACGTCGAGTGATATATAGTTTTCAGTGAGAATTTAGAACTCAAAAGCTGCGACTTGTTACTTCCAATTAATATATTGTGATGTGAATATTTCCGTGAAGAAATATCAAGAGCGTGAATTTGTTACATTTGTTACGTTAGTTACGCGTAACTTATTAAAATATGTAAAACTCGCGTAACTTACCAACACTGGCACGAAAACATTTTTTCCTTTTATATTTTATTATATCTTCCACCCATATCTTCTGGGACTAGGAAACTCAATTCGTCCATTGTGTTGACTTTAACATCACCCCTTTTACTTGTTCCATCTAATATCTAATAAGAACAATTAAAATTTAAAAAAAATACATTTCCATTTTTGTATGACTTCATTTCATCGGTTCGGGGTGTATCATTTACAATAGTTAGATTAGGGTTACAAGGGGTATGAATCAGGGATAGGCAAAAAAAAAAATGGTTTCAGTAGAAATGGCAAAAGCGTCATTGCGCCAGCCGTCGATTTATTCGGACAGGTGAATGATATTAATGAATTACTTTGTTGACCTACAAACGATGTAGGCGAAGCGTGAATGAGTTGGGCATCTTGTTTGTATTTCCCTTGATTGATAACTGTATATTAAGGGTCGTTTTTGGGATCTAGAAAGAAGGGTGTACGTGTGCGTACATATAGTTGTATTAAAAGGAGCACCTGGAAAATTGATTGAATAAAAATAATAAGGGGTGCCCGTTCCCGTTTCCGTTCACTGTGGATTATGATTTGCACTTAGAGGTGCCCATAGCAAAATAAAAACCAGCTCCATTATAAATATGAAACGGAAGTATGAATATAAAAGCCGTGTTATTTTTTTTTGTCAAGAAAATAAAATATTTTCTGATTAGGTACTATTTTGTCAATTTATTGGACAATTAGAGAAATTAGTAAATTGATCTTGAATTGATTTAAAACGGTATTTAGTCCATTACATGAAAACTTAAGAAATAAAAAGAACGTACTAAATTTTGATGACTGGAATCATAACCGATGATGAATTTTAATAAATAAAATATTAGTTGTTGTAATTTTGTGTTAAATTTGTTCAGGATGATTATTTCCGGTTAAGAGGGTTTTCTTCTCCAATTGATCGGCTTTGATTGTATGTACGGCTGTGTTTTTTTTATTGTTTTATTAAGGTTTTAATAAAAAAAAAAATAACATTTAATAGATTTAAAAGGACGAAGCTGTAGGAACAAAGTTACTTCCGTTTACATAAATGAAGGATGCGTCTAAATATAATTTAATTAAAATGTTGATCATTTGTATATGAATTTAGCCTTTTCTCATCAGCTCAAAGGATATTGGAAAAAATGTACCCTTTTTATAAATATATTAATTATTGTATAAAAAGGGATGTATTCAAAATTGTGTAGCTTACTTATACTTATACCTTGAAACTACTAAACTTCCTTTTTTCCTTTACTGAAAGGTCAAGACCTATTTTGAATGGGTCTTGCATTTTCTGCCCGTTTTTTTTTTGTTAACATCATTACAAAACTTAACAAGTTTTCAACTCTTGATTTAAGATACTGAAAAGAAAAAGGGTTCATAGAATTTTCTTAGAAAAGATATTAAACGCGACGACAAAGTCAACTGGAGTGAATAATTTTAAGAATATTATAGAATTTTTTAGATCCAAGTAGATGATAACCGGACGCGGTGCTTAAAGTGATGTCATAAAGCTTCCTTATAATTTAATTATATAAGTCAAATGCCTGAAATCACTGCTGATAATGATGGGTTGGAAAGAGAAAGCCATATTATTTTGAATAATTTATTTAATTTAGGAAGATTGTACCTAGATATTAATGTTTTTTATTTATTTTTTTTTTTGTTTTGTTCAAGAAGGGAAATTCATAACTTATCTAATCTGTGGTAGAGTCCTGTAAATCGTGAACCATAAATCACTCATAAATGTCAACATTTTTCTCACAAAGCAAATTGCTATTTGTAGCTTCGGTTGGAGCAATTTGATGTGAGGATAAATATTTTGCCCTATACAATAATTCCAGTAAGGCTTTTGTTTGAATTCTTGTGTTTTACGTTTTCAGGACAATTAACATAGATCAGGGTCATGACTTGTGGCTATCCAGGTGTCAAGAAACTTATTACTAGAACAAAAAAAAAAAGAGGAGACACAACCAAGAGTTCTATTTTGATTAATTTAATTTGTTGTTGAAACGCGCATTTAAGAAAATTTTTTGATGATAAATATTTTCTATCTTATTAAATACATCTACAGGGTGTCACCTTATTCATCTTAATTAAATTATTCTTTGGAATATTCTAAGAAAAAAATTATTTCTATCCATAAATGTTGACTAAAAATGGTTTTTAACGACCTTTTGGTCCACAAAATTTGCGTTTGCGGTCGCACTTGGCCGCATCAGTAGTTGACAAGTGAAGTCATAGTTAATACGCACATTTGGTTAAATTTAGTTCATCTTATAGAAAAAATAATGTCATGTTAAAATAAGTTGAATTACATTGGGATAAAAATCATATTCATTTTCGTGTCAAATTGATGAATAACTTCAACAATAACAAAAACGTTTCTTATAATATTAAACACTATTAGTTTCGCTGGAACTAAAATGGTGCTTACTTGAATTAAAATAACTCGATAATTAAAAAAAACATGATGATTATTTAAAATTTAATTACATGTCATGTTCAAATATGATTCCCGTTAAATCAATGCGATCTTTTTAAAATAAAATGAAGGTTCGCACTGATTTAAATTTCTTTTCCCTCAACATAACATAACGCTTCCGTTTTCGCAACATTAGGCAAAATTTCTTTTTACTTGCGATAATAGGTGCTATAAGGCAAGTTATGCATTCGTCGAAAAAAAAGTTTTGAGATAACAATCAAACATGACATTAAGATGATAGCGAAGACGAAAAAGATGGTCTAAACATTCTGTCCGCCTGTATGTCTGTCAGTCTGTCAGAGTACCATTCTATTAATCTGTCAATCTGTCAGTCTGTCAGTCTGTCAATCTGTCAGTGTGTCAGTCTGTCAGTCTGTCAGTGTGTCAGTGTGTCAGTGTGTCAGTCTGTCAGTCTGTCAGTCTGTCAGTCTGTCAGTCTGTCAGTCTGTCAGTCTGTCAGTCTGTCAGTCTGTCAGTCTGTCAGTCTGTCAGTCTGTCAGTCTGTCAGTCTGTCAGTCTGTCAGTCTGTCAGTCTGTCAGTCTGTCAGTCTGTCAGTCTGTCAGTCTGTCAGTCTGTCAGTCTGTCAGTCTGTCAGTCTGTCAGTCTGTCAGTCTGTCAGTCTGTCAGTCTGTCAGTCTGTCAGTCTGTCAGTCTGTCAGTCTGTCAGTCTGTCAGTCTGTCAGTCTGTCAGTCTGTCAGTCTGTCAGTCTGTCAGTCTGTCAGTCTGTCAGTCTGTCAGTCTGTCAGTCTGTCAGTCTGTCAGTCTGTCAGTCTGTCAGTCTGTCAGTCTGTCAGTCTGTCAGTCTGTCAGTCTGTCAGTCTGTCAGTCTGTCAGTCTGTCAGTCTGTCAGTCTGTCAGTCTGTCAGTCTGTCAGTCTGTCAGTCTGTCAGTCTGTCAGTCTGTCAGTCTGTCAGTCTGTCAGTCTGTCAGTCTGTCAGTCTGTCAGTCTGTCAGTCTGTCAGTCTGTCAGTCTGTCAGTCTGTCAGTCTGTCAGTCTGTCAGTCTGTCAGTCTGTCAGTCTGTCAGTTTGTCAGTCTGTCAGTCTGTCAGTCTGTCAGTGTGTCAGTCTGTCAGTCTGTCAGTCTGTCAGTCTGTCAGTCTGTCAGTCTGTCAGTCTGTCAGTCTGTCAGTCTGTCAGTCTGTCAGTCTGTCAGTCTGTCAGTCTGCCAGTGTGTCAATCTGTCAGTCTGTCAGTCTGTCAGTCTGTCAGTCTGTCAGTCTGTCAGTCTGTCAGTCTGTCAGTCTGTCAGTCTGTCAGTCTGTCAGTCTGTCAGTCTGTCAGTCTGTCAGTCTGTCAGTCTGTCAGTCTGTCAGTCTGTCAGTCTGTCAGTCTGTCAGTCTGTCAGTCTGTCAGTCTGTCAGTCTGTCAGTCTGTCAGTCTGTCAGTCTGTCAGTCTGTCAGTCTGTCAGTCTGTCAGTCTGTCAGTCTGTCAGTCTGTCAGTCTGTCAGTCTGTCAGTCTGTCAGTCTGTCAGTCTGTCAGTCTGTCAGTCTGTCAGTCTGTCAGTCTGTCAGTCTGTCAGTCTGTCAGTCTGTCAGTCTGTCAGTCTGTCAGTCTGTCAGTCTGTCAGTCTGTCAGTCTGTCAGTCTGTCAGTCTGTCAGTCTGTCAGTCTGTCAGTCTGTCAGTCTGTCAGTCTGTCAGTCTGTCAGTCTGTCAGTCTGTCAGTCTGTCAGTCTGTCAGTCTGTCAGTCTGTCAGTCTGTCAGTCTGTCAGTCTGTCAGTCTGTCAGTCTGTCAGTCTGTCAGTCTGTCAGTCTGTCAGTCTGTCAGTCTGTCAGTCTGTCAGTCTGTCAGTCTGTCAGTCTGTCAGTCTGTCAGTCTGTCAGTCTGTCAGTCTGTCAGTCTGTCAGTCTGTCAGTCTGTCAGTCTGTCAGTCTGTCAGTCTGTCAGTCTGTCAGTCTGTCAGTCTGTCAGTCTGTCAGTCTGTCAGTTTGTCAGTCTGTCAGTCTGTCAGTCTGTCAGTGTGTCAGTCTGTCAGTCTGTCAGTCTGTCAGTCTGTCAGTCTGTCAGTCTGTCAGTCTGTCAGTCTGTCAGTCTGTCAGTCTGTCAGTCTGTCAGTCTGTCAGTCTGTCAGTCTGTCAGTCTGTCAGTCTGTCAGTCTGTCAGTCTGTCAGTCTGTCAGTCTGTCAGTCTGCCAGTGTGTCAGTCTGTCAGTCTGTCAGTCTGTCAGTCTGTCAGTCTGTCAGTCTGTCAGTCTGTCAGTCTGTCAGTCTGTCAGTCTGTCAGTCTGTCAGTCTGTCAGTCTGTCAGTCTGTCAGTCTGTCAGTCTGTCAGTCTGTCAGTCTGTCAGTCTGTCAGTCTGTCAGTCTGTCAGTCTGTCAGTCTGTCAGTCTGTCAGTCTGTCAGTCTGTCAGTCTGTCAGTCTGTCAGTCTGTCAGTCTGTCAGTCTGTCAGTCTGTCAGTCTGTCAGTCTGTCAGTCTGTCAGTCTGTCAGTCTGTCAGTCTGTCAGTCTGTCAGTCTGTCAGTCTGTCAGTCTGTCAGTCTGTCAGTCTGTCAGTCTGTCAGTCTGTCAGTCTGTCAGTCTGTCAGTCTTTCAGTCTGTCAGTCTGTCAGTCTGTCAGTCTGTCAGTCTGTCAGTCTGTAAGTCTGTCAGTCTGTCAGTCTGTCAGTCTGTCAGTCTGTCAGTCTGTCAGTCTGTCAGTCTGTCAGTCTGTCAGTCTGTCAGTCTGTCAGTCTGTCAGTCTGTCAGTCTGTCAGTCTGTCAGTCTGTCAGTCTGTCAGTCTGTCAGTCTGTCAGTCTGTCAGTCTGTCAGTCTGTCAGTTTGTCAGTCTGTCAGTCTGTCAGTCTGTCAGTCTGTCAGTGTGTCAGTTTGTCAGTCTGTCAGTCTGTCAGTCTGTCAGTCTGTCAGTCTGTCAGTCTGTCAGTCTGTCAGTCTGTCAGTCTGCCAGTGTGTCAGTCTGTCAGTCTGTCAGTCTGTCAGTCTGTCAGTCTGCCAGTGTGTCAGTCTGTCAGTCTGTCAGTCTGTCAGTCTGTCAGTCTGTCAGTCTGTCAGTCTGTCAGTCTGTCAGTCTGTCAGTCTGTCAGTCTGTCAGTCTGTCAGTCTGTCAGTCTGTCAGTCTGTCAGTCTGTCAGTCTGTCAGTCTGTCAGTCTGTCAGTCTGTCAGTCTGTCAGTCTGTCAGTCTGTCAGTCTGTCAGTCTGTCAGTCTGTCAGTCTGTCAGTCTGTCAGTCTGTCAGTCTGTCAGTCTGTCAGTCTGTCAGTCTGTCAGTCTGTCAGTCTGTCAGTCTGTCAGTCTGTCAGTCTGTCAGTCTGTCAGTCTGTCAGTCTGTCAGTCTGTCAGTCTGTCAGTCTGTCAGTCTGTCAGTCTGTCAGTCTGTCAGTCTGTCAGTCTGTCAGTCTGTCAGTCTGTCAGTCTGTCAGTCTGTCAGTCTGTCAGTCTGTCAGTCTTTCAGTCTGTCAGTCTGTCAGTCTGTCAGTCTGTCAGTCTGTCAGTCTGTCAGTCTGTCAGTCTGTCAGTCTGTCAGTCTGTCAGTCTGTCAGTCTGTCAGTCTGTCATACTGTCAGTCTGTCAGTATGTCAGTCTGTCAGTCTGTCAGTCTGTCAGTCTGTCAGTCTGTCAGTCTGTCAGTCTGTCAGTCTGTCAGTCTGTCAGTCTGTCAGTCTGTCAGTCTGTCAGTCTGTCAGTCTGTCAGTCTGTCAGTCTGTCAGTCTGTCAGTCTGTCAGTCTGTCAGTCTGTCAGTCTGTCAGTCTGTCAGTCTGCCTCTATGTATGTATAGACACCTACAGCCCAAACGGGTGGGCCAAATTGCTTCAAATTTCGTACATATAGTTTTTTTTTTAAGTATTGTACAGGGGGGAATTTGAATTTTGTTTAGCTCAAAAAATAACGTTACCTACCATCGGTAAGGGCTCTGACGATTTTGATGAAAAAAAATCAGTGTAGCTTTTTAGGAACGACAAATCATATGGTTGAAAAATAAATTTTAAAAAAATGTTTAAAAACTGTACTTTCCATAGGGCCGTTTTTTTGCTTTCGACTATCTCATAAATGGCTTAATCGATGCTTTCGAAATTTCACCTATATATAGGCGTAGGTTGCCCAATTTATACTGCGTACCAATATTTTAAATTACATTTTTTTTTGTATTTTTAAAAGCATTTTAAAAAAAAAAAATTTTTTCAAGAATTATAGTTATATGTATTTCCTAAATATGAATACGCGTTTTTGAATTGTTTTTTTAACATTTTTTTTTTAAATTTTTTTAAGAGAAACTTTTTTTTTTTAAATCCACTCCACAGATTTTTGAAATTTTTTTCTCATAAATTCAAATTTATCCAATGAATAAAATGGCGTCCTTTTTTTAGCTCAAATTAGTAGCCGATTTGATTTAATCTTATGTTTTTAAGTTTATATTACTAAATATTTAAGATTGTCATACCAATTTTTTTAGAAAAAAATTAAAGAAACTTTGTATGTATAAAAAATAAATTAAAAAACGATTTTAAGATTTAGATTTTTAATAGATATCTTTTGCATACGATTTAATCGAACATAAAAGCAAGTTCGTGCGATCCAGTCGTGGATTTTATTTAACATATTTTGTTATTAACTGCCATACAAGCATTTTTTTGATTTTCGACTTTTTCATAAAGAGCTCTATGGATTTCGATCAAAATTTGTGCATATTAATATCGGCATTAAACCTACAAGTAATAATAAGGAGAATACCTACTTTCGAATAGCTTAAATGCTTAGCTATACAATTAAGCTGTTAGCTACAAGGGCAAGATGGTACGATGTAGTCGTCTATTTTGAAATGGTTTAAAACAAATATTTCCCATGTAGCTACATGTAAAGCTATTACGTTGTCAAGAAGCCAATTAACCAGTTATTAAGGTCCTTTGAACTTTTATTAATAAAAGAAAGTTTGACGTGGTTACATCAATTCAAAAGAAAACATGGTTCAATACCAGTGCTTAGCTTTCAAACAAAAAAATCAATTCGTAAGTTCAATTTGTTCCCAAGATTTACACCAGCCTCAAATTCAAACTCTGTAAAATTAAATTTTTGTTATCAATTTCTTTCAACATAAAATACGTATCTTATGTAGCACACTTCCTAAAAGCCAAGATAAAAAAAAATAAAATAAAACTTCCTATTTGATATTCCTTTTATACTCTTATACTTCTCTTAATCTGACCATGACACTGCATAGTAAATGTGGTAAGAGGTACATGGTACATGTTTCACTTAACCCCGCCCTCATAAAAGCTAACAAAACCTCTAATGGTAAAATAACCTACGAGTAAGTGCGGTCTATTCAAATCCTTTTATAACGAAGAACAAGAGAACACATTTTTAGGAGAGTATGTAGGTGGTTGTGACTTGAGACTGGGGCGAACTAAGTGGTGTTAAGGCGCTTTTATTATTATTAAAGCTATTGGAGTGTCTTGCTTTCGCTTTCCTGCAATCGGTAGTAGGGATTTTGTAAAGGAACACGAACAAAGTGGGTTCTGCAATTTGGTCTGTCTCTCTGCTCTAGGTCGATCTACCAGCCCTAACGGCTCAAGAAATTTTAGTCAAACTTGGTTTTTAGGTGATTGGTTCATTTTTTAAAATTGTTTGTACAGTTCGATACTATTTTTTTGTACAGAAAGTTGTAAGTCTTAATAATCCCGAAAACGGCTGTAATAATTTTTAAGGAAAATAATTCATTATACTATTTTAGGTATACCTATTCTATATTTTGGTTCAAAATAATATTTCGTAAAATGTTATTAATGGTACATGTAATTTTTTTTATTTCCGACTTTTATATTGTGCTCAACGGATTTCGATAAAAGTTTTTATATAGGGGTTCCTTCGAATTCTAAATAATACGGACCCCTTGCATCCGTTTGTCTCCTCCTTAACGTCTGGATTGCAGGACGCCACTTTTGATAAATATTGCAAAATAGACTACTTTTAAAAATTCAGGACTCTTTTTATCAATTTAAATAATTTTGTTACTACTAACTCTTCGTTGAAAACTTTTCCTTTGCATTCGTTCGCCCTTTGTGAACACATTAAAATCTTTGGCTACTCTAAATCCAGAAAAATAAAATGCACGACTGGGTCGCATGTACTTATTTGCTCCTATGTTCGATCACATTATATGCAAAAGATTCTTAATAAAACTGCTAAATATATTTTTAATGTTTTTCACTTAATTGTTTATATATAATAACTATTTAAATAATTTTATATATTAATAATTTAATACAAAAACAAAATTTCAGAAAAAATTGTCCATCCGATTTTCAAAAATTAAAAAAAAAATATTTTTCCAAAATTTTAATATGCAATACTATTTAGAATTTGAAGGAGCTTCTGTATAAATTTTTTTATCAAAATCCGTTGAGCCGTTTATGAGGGAGTCGAAAATCAATAAGCTGGTTGTATGGCAGGTACCCGTTAATAACAAAATATTTTAAAAACTGTTTTTGTCCGAAAAGTTGACCATACCCAAGGTAGTACACACACCAATTTTTATAGAAATCGTTATAGCCGTTTTTGAGATAGTTAAGATGGTAGAAAAATTTGTACGACAAGTACCGTTATTTTTGGGCCTAAAACAACTATTCAAAAATCTATTTTGAACAAACACCTAAAACGCCTAAGTACCAATTTTGAACCAAATCAGTTCAGACGTTTAGGCTAGGTAGATCATTCTACAGACAGACAGACCGACACAGACGGAATTGCGAGACCCACTTAGTTAGAAAAAAACATTTTTTTTTACGAATACATTACTTGCCTTATATTACCTATAATCACAAGGAATAATATAGAAGAATACAAACTATTGTAAATAAAGTCTCAGGACGATAGGCTTAAAATGTATGTTGAGATTAAAGACATCAGACATTTAAGCTTTTTGGATTCAAATCGGTAATTTAAAAAGAAAAACGTTTAGAAGAGTATTTGTTTCAAAACTTGTATAGTTTTGTTACAAAAATTTTAACATTTTCTCAAAGCAGCGCTTGTGCTGAAAAATTGGTTTCCAAATTAACGTTGACAAAAAACAAAATAAACTAAACAAAACGGATTGTCTTAAAGTAGAATCTTGCCAGCCCAAGTTTTCTGCGCTAAGCTTTTTACAAGATGAGCAGCTGGAAGATTTTTGTTCAGAACCTTAGCCATAATATTCCCAATTATTAATATTTTTAGAGTTTTATTTATTAACTTATTTTGTTAATTTGTTTTAGTATTATGAAAAGAATTGAATTGTTTTAAGTTGTAAAGTTTAATTATTTTGAAAAAGATATCGTTTTGTTATGTTTATAAAATATATATATATTAGAATATATTTACTGATAGAATTTGTTTTTCTTATATTTTATAAGGGACTCCTTTTTTAACTAGGACTCTCCTTTTGGACTCCTTCGAATATTGTTCAGACGTCACCCTTGGCTGTACCTATAAATTTAAAAAATATTTTTTTTCCCGAAATATATGTGGGTGGCAATGGCGCAGTGGATACAGTGCTTGATTGCTAACTAGGACGAGTGGGTTCGATCCCCACGCTAGGCGCATTCTTTTCTATACCTCCAAATTTAATTGGATGCCGCCCATTGGTTAAAATGAGACAGTCAATACCTGGTTCTCAAATCCACTGTGCCAAACTAGTGCCATGCCATTCAGGTTGCATTTAAAAGACCCTAGGTCTTACAGGCATATAGTTAAATTAAAAAAAGAAAAAGAAAAGAAATATATTTTAGTCTCGTCTCGGTCTCGGTATAGGTCTCAGTCTTACCTAATGAAATCTTGTCTCGATCTTTGGCTTGCCTTTTTTCCATGAAAATTTTTAGGTGCAGTTTCGTCGCGGTCGCGGTCTCGGTCTTGGTCTCATCCTTGGTCAACAAAATTGCAAGTTTTCTTAGGTAAAATTTAAATTTTGTAGAGGTTTCTTAATCCATTTAAATCGGAGACATCCTTCAATGGATTTTGGTAGTTCATAGCTTGACAGGTAGGCAAACGAACTATATTTTAACGTTTCGATAATATTGCTTTGCAAGTTTCACCTAAGTCTTAAAGTCTCATTTTTCCTGAGGGGGAAATAAAGTCCGAAATATGAGCGATTTCTATTCCAACGACATGCATACATAAGCCGTTAAGTATTCTTCTCTGGATTTTCGCAGTTCATCTATCTGAGTATAATTATGTACATTGTACATATTATATGGTTTAATATTTTAACACGCATAGATTAGGTAAATATTATAAATAATTAAATAAAAATATATTGCTTCCAGCGAAAACCGAAACCAAACCACCGAAACAGACGAGTCCAGCGCGACTCTCCGCGACTTTCGGACTAGTCTCGGCCTCATTGTGCGTTACTCTACTAATAAGCTTTTCATATTGTTTCATATAGAGAAAAAAATTATTTACTTTAGCCCAATAGCGCTAATTCTTATAAAACTGTCAAGGAATTCATTTGATGTCCATATAAATATTTCAATCAGAAACTTCAGTCGAACTATTTCGTTGAATTTTATCAGCAGTACATTGGACTTCTCAGTCCTTATTAAGATGGTAGTTATTTTTTGTAGATTGCTTTAAAAAAAAATATAATTTGTTTTCCTTTTAAAAGGATCCTTTTTGTAAGGAGTCTGTTACAAGCAAAGGCATTTTTAAGGTATAACAACTCAAAACTTATTCGTAACTTTTCTATGAATATTTTTTTTTTTTCGAAAATTAAAAAAAAAAAAATATTTTATTTAAAATTTAAATATGCAGTGTTACTTGAAAAAATAAAGGAGCTCCTAAAAGTTTTCATCGAAATTGTTAAACCCATAACTGAAAATTTCAAAAATAACAAAGACACACAAATTAGATACCTTTCCCAAACACAAAACTTGCCCTATAAAACGCAGGTAAAAATGAACTTCTAAAATTATTTTTTTTTTTGTTCGGCATGCAGGGACTATAAATATTAAGGGAGCTTAATGTTACATGGGTTACAGTCCGACACTGATGTCAGACCAAACACTAATTGGTTTTGCGGCCATTTGAATATGCGACCGTCTGAAAAACTTTGTGTCCACTTCTCTTAAAAGGATTAACTTTGTTACCACACAGATTTGCGTTGTGGGCGTTTAGATTGAAAACTTTCTCTGGCCCTTAACTTTGTAAATTTTGCAGAATTGACAAAAAATAATTATTTGAGTTGGAATTGCATGGAAAAAGCTTTGTAATCTCTTATTGCATCTGTTGATCAAACTTTTAAAATAATATGGAATCACCATTAAGAAAATTGTTCCTGCATTTTTAAATAAATAATAATTTTCATTCGGACTCCGGCTGGTTAAGTTCTGCACTTCTTCGAAACGTAATATTTAGATAGGTAACTACTAATTTATTATTAGAGACTGTTTGGTTCAGCTAGTAAGTGTGGCAATTTTGCATAAGTTAAACAGAATATTGGTCTAATGAGCTTTTTGGTTTTTCAAAGAGAAAGAAAATATGCTTAAAAATAATATAGTGATTTTCTTTGGTATTTTTTAATGCGTATACCGTCTCATTCCATTATTAAATGAATATGCATTTTTACTTGCGATTATAGGTACTAACGGGTGATTTTTTTGCTACTTGGTTTTTGACGTTTATATTTTTGACAGATCGCACATGACAAATTCCACGAACATTTGACATTTCGATTCAGTATTGTTTGCCATTTCATCATGAATAGACTTACGCCTGAACAACGTTTGCAAATTATTGAAATTTATTATCAAAATTCGTGCTCTGTGAAAAATGTGTTTCGCAAGCTACGTCCGTTTCAGCGACGAGGCTCATTTTTGGCTAAATGGATACGTGAATAAGCAGAATTGCCGTATTTGGAGTGAAGAGCAGCCAGAGGCAATTCAGCAGCTACCAATGCATCCCGAAAAATGCACTGTTTGGTGCGGTTTATGGGCAGGCGGCATCATTGGGCCGTACTTCTTCAAGGACGATGAAGGCCGCAGGGTTACGGTCAATGGAGAAAGGTACCGTTCGATGATAACAGATTTTTTTTTGCCGAAAATACAAGAATTGAACTCGGTCGACATGTGGTTCCAACAGGACGGTGCCACATGCCACACTGCACGCGAAACCATGCATCAATTGAGAGGCGAATTTGGTGAGCAGTTGATCTGACGTTTTGGCGCAGTCAATTGGCCACCAAGATCATGTGATTTGACCCCGTTAGACTATTTTTTGTGAGACTATGTTAAGTCTATTGTCTATGGGGACAAGCCAAACACGATTGCTGTCCTGGAAGCCAATATTGAACGCGTCATTGGTGAGATTCCGGCCGAAATGTGTGAAAAAGTTTGCCAAAATTGGACCTTCAGAATGGACCACCTGAAGCGTAGCCGCGGGCAACATTTAAGTGAAATTATTTTTAAAAAGTAAATGGCCGAAATTGATTTATCGAACCAAATAAAAATTTCATTCACTTTTTACAAGTTTCTGTGCTTTTTGAATTTTCAAAAACCAAGCTCTTAAAAAATCACCGTTTATAAGGTAAGTTATGTATTCGTGAAAAAAAGTTTTTTTCTTCTAACAATCAAACATGAAATTACTATCATAGAGAATACCAAAAAAGTGGGTCCCGCAATTCTGTCTGTCTGTCTGTCCTCCAGTCAGCAGCCTAAGCGGTTCGGTGGATTTGCTTCAAACTTGGTACATATAATTTTTTCGGTAATATGCCCACAAGTTTTTTTTAGTTTTTTTTAAGACGACAAATAACAGTAGCCCCCATACATTTTTTTTGGCCAAAAACAAAAATCTTATTTTTCTCAAAAACGGCTACAACGATTTTTATAAAAAAAAAAGTCAGTTCATTAATGAAGGGAAGGGTACCTTTTGATAATTTTTTTTTTGGAAAAAAATTGTTATTTTTGGTACCTCCAATACATCCATTTTTTGGTTTACGATTTTCTCGGAAACGGTCAATTTGATTTTTTTGAAATTTTTTACGCAGAAGCTCCTAGAAAGTTTAAACACTATTGTATGCCAAATTTTTCAAAAATTTGTTTTTTGGAAATTAATTATTTTTTTTTTTGAAAACTAAAAATTTTGAAAACGACACAATAGATTTTTTCAAAACTTCGTATTTGGTGGTTAAGAAAAAATGTATTTCTCAAAAACTTTTCAATTTTTTTACTAAAAATGTTTTCAAAATTGTATACATACAAATTTAATTTATTAAAAAACCGCTAAAACGATTTTTGATTTTTTTTTATATATTCTTATTTATCCATGAATTCAAATTGTATCTTTGTTTTCCCCCAAACTATAACGACTAAGGATATAAAAACATTTAATTATGTGTATTATCCATTTATTTCTACCTTATTATTATTCCCTTTTTAAGAATTTTTGCGTACGTCACTTAATACTAAATACAATGTAGATTTATATGTACAATATAATATACATTTGTAGGTAGGTACCTATGTAACTATCCCTTGACCCATCCATTCGACAATTCAATATAATAAGAATCAAGGTAATCTTACCTACATAGGCTTTAAACGTGCATAGGATAACTACATCTAACTAACTAAACCTTAATAGTTAGCTACATTAAAGTTGTTAGGTACAAGAGCAAGTTCATGCGATCCAGTCGTGCATTTTTTTTTTAATATTGGGTGTATGCAAGCTTGTTATATGTTTATAATGGATATTTGCCCTGAGAATTGTCGGCTTTTAAGAAGCCCGACAAAATTTATGAAAATAAATTTCAATCTATGCCCCAAAACCTAATTTAAACTATCCTTATACAACCAAGGTGGCAATATATGGCTCTATAGCTATTAAAGTCAGTGTTAGTGAACATCATTGAACTTATTTTCCCACAAGAGAATATTTTGCCTTCACGAGCAAGAACATTTTAATAAATCATCGCATTGTGGGATGGTAGGGTAATATAAAGCCGAAGTCAAATTATTCGTGTCATCTTTAATGGATGTATAAATTTCTCGGGGAAGATATTCAAAGGAATTACCTTAAGAAAATTTGGGTCAATGGTAGATAATATAATTTTAAAATACTTTTTGTATTTAAAGGTATTTGTTGTATGGGCTTAATTCACGCCATTAAAGATTCAAAAATAAGAGGGTAATCAATTTTAGCTTCAATCAATTAAAAATCAATTTATCAGAATTTTTAATAAAATGGTAAGATTATTAACAAAATTCGATTGACCAGCGATTTTGATGAATAGCTATAGGTATTTGTTTGAAAAAGTCAATTTTCTAAAAATATATTAGATAAATTGAAAAAAAAAATAATTATTAAAAAACAACGACAGCACCTACAAGAACATAAAAAAAACATTTTTCAAAGTTGGTGATCGATTCTGCGATGGAAAATTCTGCGAAATTTAAAATTTGTAAATCTAAAATTTTTTAAAAATTCCTATTCCCATTCGGTTTGTCAGCTTAGGGTATGATTAGTTGTCAGGTAAGCTCCAATGTGAATTGTTTGTTTTTAATTGAATGCTCCTGCATATGGCCTGCTTAAACTCCTTTCAGTTTTCAGTACGTATATGAATTGCATGTTTAGCTTAGAATACAATACAATTTCTTTTAAAAAAATCCCAAATCTAACAGAATCTTAAAACACATAACTTTTACAAAATTTTCGAAACAAAGCAATTACCCTAAGAACATGAAATCAATAAATTCTTAAAATTGAGTGAACGATGAACACTCTAGAACTTATCAGCTATTTTTTTTTTAAATAGATACACTAACAAATAAAATGCAAGACTGGATCGCAAGAACTTGCTCTTATGTTCGATCACATCGTATGCAAAAGATTTCTATTAAAAATCTAAATATATTTTTAAAGTCTTTTTCTGCTTAGTTTTTTATATATATAAAATTTCTAAATTTTGCTTTTAAATAAATTGGTATGACAATATTAAATATTATAGGTGTTCGAGATTTAAATATACCTCTTTTGGCTGTTTTGGTCGTAATATATTTTTAATGAAACAATATCATTTCCTTTCCCGACGTTTCGACGGTGGTTGCCGTCTTCTTCAGGGGATCTTTTATTAACAAAAATAAAAAGAACATGTTATACACATAAGAACATTTAGTGTAAAATTTGGCAAACTTACATTTAGTATGTATCACAGATAAACGAAAATAATACAATAAAAGACAAATATAAAGCAATGATAAAAAAAAAAAAGAAAGAAACACTTCGATTGAAGATTAGTCGGCTTTAAATTGTCACGAATTCTGCTTAGTCACCAAAGAGCAGTAAACTGATGAAATATTCTGGCTGTCTTGTTTACGATTCATATTGTTTTTGTTGTTAATAATATGAAGCGTTTCAAGAGTATACCGCTTGGAGACATGTTTCTCCCTTTCCAGGATTTCCACTCTTTCAAAATCTGGTTTGTGCCCATGCTCAATGGAGTGTAAGGCCAATGCTGTCTTCCCAGTACTTTTTAAATTAATGTCGGATTTGTGGTTGGAAATTCGTTGACGAAGAAGTTGTTTCGTTGTACCGATATAGGAAAGATTGCAATTTTCTTCCGCATTGCCAAGACAGTTAATTTTATAGACTACGTCTGTGCACTTATCCTTTTCCGTTTTTGTTTTCATGTTGGTGAAAAGAGGTGCCAGCGTCCTATTGGATTTATACGCTAAACTGACGTCATTAGTACTATTTTTTACCGTCTCTTTAAAGTTTTCTGACAGTTTCGGAACATAAACTATACTCTTGTAAATACCTTTCTCTTTTTGCCGATTTTCAACAGGAGCTTTGTGTTTTTGGCGTAGTATCAAGCTCCGTATGATTTCCATTGGATAGCCATTATCTAGGAGAATTTGTGTGACTATTTTCTCATTTGCGGCGTGAAATTCCCGGTCACTCAACGCAAAGACTTTTTGAACTAGATTAGAGGCTGTATTAATAAGAATATGCTTTGCTTGATTGGATCTAAAGTTGACAAGTCTTCCAGATGCTGTGTCTTTCTGATACCAATTGAAAGAGAGTCTATCATTATCGCGATGAACCTTGACGTCTAAGAACGTTATCGCTCTGTTTTGTTCCCTCTCTACGGTAAATTGTATTTTTTCATGATATGAATTAAGGCATCGTAAAACATTGTCGACCTCCCCCTCATTAACAACTGCAAATATATCATCTACATATTTGACGATTATTTTTGGTTTGTTACTATCGGCAAATTTATTGTCCAAAAGGTTGTCCAAAACTAAATCGGCAATGGTAGGAGAAAGTGGATTTCCCATTGGCATTCCATGAATTTGTCTGTATAAATTATCTTTATACTGAAGGTAATTGTTTTCTTTAAGACAAAAATCCAACAGCTCTATGAATTTGGTTTGGCTCAACTGTGTATGTTTACTAATTGTATCCCATTTTTTCCTAATTATGGCTATTGCCAGTTGTACAGGAACATTAGTAAATAATGATACGACATCATAAGATACTAAAACATCAGTTTGTTCTAGAACCAGATTATTTACCTTATCTTTAAATTCATAGGAACTTTTAATTGAGTAGACCGAATCTCTTGTCACGCACTGTAAAATTTTCCCCAAGTATTTTGCAAGTTCATAACAAGGAACTCTCATTGATGATGTTATAGGTCTAAGAGGCATGTTTGGTTTGTGAATTTTCGGTAATCCATAAATTGCAGGTATTTGCGCTGTATATGTCGTCATCACTGTCTTTTGCCTATCATCAATCAACTTGTTTCCATGTAGCCATTTAACCAGTTCATTGTTTTTATTTTGCAGTGAAGAAAGAGGGGTTCCGCGAGTAGGGCGGTATACAGAACGATCAGACAATAGGTCTTTCATTTTGTTATCGTAATCTACGCGATTCATTGCAACTGTGGTATTGCCTTTATCCGCTGATACAATAATAATCGTTTTTTGTTTTTTAAGAAAGTAGGTAGTGTCTTTATGAACTTTCAATATGTATTTGGCAAATCGGTCGTTAGTATGATGACGTTGGAAAGAGTGAAGCATGTTGCTGTATTTCGCTCTTGTAACTTCTTGCTCCATATCATCCTTTACACATCGAATTATTTCTTCTCCATCTGCAATTAATTGAAAAAGTGGAAATGTGTTCCTATCAAAAGGCAGAGAAAATTTCCTGCCAAGAGAGAGGAGCCATTTAATTTCGAGGGGGAATTCTATATCACTTTTATTTACAAACCACTTATCGTGTATTGTGATATTTAGCATTTTCCACAGTGATCTTTTTAGTTGGTCAATTTTGTGCGTGTTGATTTGTTGTTTTTTATTACAAATATTTGTGAAAGCTTGATTTTGTTTTGTAATAAATTGCTTACATTCATCAACGGTGACGTTTTCTTGTATTCTTTTGTGAAGCAATCTAAGCGTATTTTTGGTGTTTTTTATTTTGTGAAAAATTTCCGAGATCTCTAAGTTGAGGATTTTTAAATGGAAGTTTTGTTCAACTTTGTTATATTGGCCGAGGGTTTCTTTGGAAGAAAAGAGTTTCTTGGTGCTGTTTGTGGATTTGTTTATGTGCTGGGGTACAAGGCCATATTGTCTACAAGCAAGCAGGAACTTTTGGGTTTGTTTTTGTTGAGCCAGTCTTCTTTTACAGTTACTATATTCCTTGAGATGCGTACATACATCTTCACCATATTTGTATAACATGTGTTGATAATAGTTCTTCATTTTTGCGTATAAAAGTGTGTTCGGCTAGCCTACCGAGTGAATGCTTATTTTTAAGTTATTGACCAATTGGTTGAATTATTATAGGTGTTCGAGATTTAAATATACCTCTTTTGGCTGTTTTGGTCGTAATATATTTTTAATGAAACAATATCATTTCCTTTCCCGACGTTTCGACGGTGGTTGCCGTCTTCTTCAGGGGATCTTTTATTAACAAAAATAAAAAGAACATGTTATACACATAAGAACATTTAGTGTAAAATTTGGCAAACTTACATTTAGTATGTATCACAGATAAACGAAAATAATACAATAAAAGACAAATATAAAGCAATGATAAAAAAAAAAAAAAAAAAAAAAAAGAAAGAAACACTTCGATTGAAGATTAGTCGGCTTTAAATTGTCACGAATTCTGCTTAGTCACCAAAGAGCAGTAAACTGATGAAATATTCTGGCTGTCTTGTTTACGATTCATATTGTTTTTGTTGTTAATAATATGAAGCGTTTCAAGAGTATACCGCTTGGAGACATGTTTCTCCCTTTCCAGGATTTCCACTCTTTCAAAATCTGGTTTGTGCCCATGCTCAATGGAGTGTAAGGCCAATGCTGTCTTCCCAGTACTTTTTAAATTAATGTCGGATTTGTGGTTGGAAATTCGTTGACGAAGAAGTTGTTTCGTTGTACCGATATAGGAAAGATTGCAATTTTCTTCCGCATTGCCAAGACAGTTAATTTTATAGACTACGTCTGTGCACTTATCCTTTTCCGTTTTTGTTTTCATGTTGGTGAAAAGAGGTGCCAGCGTCCTATTGGATTTATACGCTAAACTGACGTCATTAGTACTATTTTTTACCGTCTCTTTAAAGTTTTCTGACAGTTTCGGAACATAAACTATACTCTTGTAAATACCTTTCTCTTTTTGCCGATTTTCAACAGGAGCTTTGTGTTTTTGGCGTAGTATCAAGCTCCGTATGATTTCCATTGGATAGCCATTATCTAGGAGAATTTGTGTGACTATTTTCTCATTTGCGGCGTGAAATTCCCGGTCACTCAACGCAAAGACTTTTTGAACTAGATTAGAGGCTGTATTAATAAGAATATGCTTTGCTTGATTGGATCTAAAGTTGACAAGTCTTCCAGATGCTGTGTCTTTCTGATACCAATTGAAAGAGAGTCTATCATTATCGCGATGAACCTTGACGTCTAAGAACGTTATCGCTCTGTTTTGTTCCCTCTCTACGGTAAATATATAATATTAAATATTTAAAACTATCAACTTAAAAACAAGTTATTAAATAGGCTTAATCACAGAAAAAATTATTCAAAAATCTGAAATAAATACTTAAACTAATTTGAGATAAAAAAAAAAGTACGCCATTTTATTTCTTGGATAAATTTGAATTTATGAGACAAAAATTTTAAAAATCTGTGGAACGGTTTTTAAGAAAAAAAGTTTTTTTTTTTAACTTTTTGATTTGAAAACATTTTTCAAAAAAATTGCAAAAACTCCAATTCATACGTATTCAGCAAATACATTTAATTATAATTTTTGAAAAAAAATTTAATGAGCAGTTTTTAACATATACATTTTAAATTTTTTTAAAATGCTTTTTAAAATACAAAAAAAAATGTAATTAAAAATATTGGTACGCAGTATGAATTGGTTTTTTTTATTATTAGCTGACAATAAGTTAAAGGTTGTTTTATTTTCTTTTAGTAAGATTTAATATTTGTAAATAAAATTTAAGTGTTAAATGTTCAAAAATCGAACACGAGATTTTGATCAAACTTGACATTAAGATGATAGCGAAGATGAAAAATATCGCAATTCCGTCTGTATAAGCTGTAAAATAGACTTACTTCAAATGTGGTACATATTAATTTTGAAGAAAACGTAAATAATAATTTAATATTATTTTTGTTTTTGTGGACTGTATGGGTTAAAGCCAAATTGAAGATGGTACATATTGTCATTTCGGTAATATTCCCACACGTTCTTTCATATTTTTTAGACGAAAGGCAACGGTACTTGCCATACATTGTTTTTTGGTCCAAAGAAAATCTGACTTTTCTCTAAAGCTACTCCAACGATTTTTATAAAAAAATAAAAAATCAGTTCATGAAGGATTCATTTTTATTTTTATTTTTATTTTTATTTTTATTTTTATTTTTATTTTTATTTTTATTTTTATTTTTATTTTTATTTTTATTTTTATTTTTATTTTTATTTTTGGAAAAAGGTGAATCATTTTTTTTGTTTTCGTTTTTCAGGAAAACTGTTCATTTGATTTTTTTTGATTTTTTTGTACCAAAGGTCCCGTAATGTTTAAACACTAATGTAAACCAAATTTTTACAAAAAAATGTGTCTAGAAAAGCAAAACATTTTTTTAAAACCCAATATTAATGTCTCAATCGATTTTTACGAAACTTCGTATTTAGTAGTATTTTTACATTATCTTAGACACTTAGGACAACTATTTTCCTAAAACAAAAACAACGGTGTCCCTCATACAAATGTTAAAAACGCTAAGAAAAAATGTATTTCTCAAAATGGCTTCAAGATTTTTGATAAAAAAATGTGGGCTTTCTTAAATTATGGCAATCCACTTTCACTTTCAAAACAATATTAAAAAAGAAAACAAAATATTTTCGACCTTCTCACTATCGGATCAACCGATTAAAATATTATTTTTAATGCGAATGCTCCCTAAAAGTGTTAAAAACTTCATACCCCAAATTGTTTTTCAGTTTTGTAAAAATAATAATTTTTTTTTGAAAATTTTATTTTTCAAAAAACCAGCCACTTAATTTCATAGCTATTAAAATTTTATATGTATATTAATAATTGTTTCAAAATAGCGTTTCAATTTTTTTCCTAAAAATATTTATTCATTTTTTTACATAAAAAATTAATTAAAAAAGCAGGATGCCCATGAAATTCTAAATAATATCTACAGTATATTGAAATTTTGGAAAAATAATTTTTTGAAAAAAAAAATAATTTTTTGTTTTTGAAAATTCAATATTTCGAAAAGAGATGGAAGATTTTTTTGTGGGAAATTATTTTTTTAAGTTTTAAATTTTTGAATACATATACTTAAAATTGTCATAACAATTTTTTACTTGTGATTTAGGTACTATAGGGCAAGTTTTGAACTCGAACTCGAACTCGAGATTTTAATCAACGTTGACATTACGATGATAGAGAACACCAACAAAGTGGGTCCCGCAATTGCGTCTGTCTGTCTGTCTGTACAACTCTCTACAGCCTTAAGGGCTGAAGCGATTTTTTTCAAACTTGGTATTTAAGTGTTTTAGGTGATAGTCCAAAATAGAATTTTGAATCGTTGTTTTAGACCCATAAATAACGGTACTTGCCATACAAATTTTTCTACCATCTTAATTATCTCGATAACGGCTCTAACAATTTTGATAAAAATTGGCGTGTGTTCTACTTGTTGTATGGTCTACATTTTGGCCACATTTTTTTGATTTTCAACTTTCTCATAAGCGGTTCAACGGAGTTCGATCAAAATTTTTATACAGGAGTTCCTTCAATTTCTAAATAACACTGCATTTCAAAATTTTCGAAGAATAGTTTTTTTGGATTTAAAAAAAAAAAAAAAATCGATATTTTGAAAACGGGTAGACGATTTTTTTTGAAATTTTGTTTTTGAATGTATATTATTAAATATTTAAATTGTTCATATTAATTTTACGAATTTAAAAATACATTTAGCCGAACATAGGGGCAAGTACGTGCGATCCAGTCGAGCATTTTATTTTTTTTTTACAAAAATTAAGGATTTTTTGTATATACGAAAATAAGTAATCTAAACTATATGGACGGTAATGACTTGTGATCCCAGCAAATGGTACAATAGACAATCTGCTAGATCGAACACTTAGATGAGCCATTGACCACCGGGATCTTTTGATTTGATCCCGTTTGGGTTTTCTGAAGTCATAGTATTAAAAAAAATGAACCATAATTTGATGGATGCTCTCAAAATCAACATAACAACAGAGTAATCCAAAATTAGACCTCTCGGTTTCGTGCCTTGCACGGTGGCAGAGTGATTTTTTAAAAATAATATTAAATTTCATACACATGGTATGAAAGCCTTTGAAATAAGAAAACAATTTCGTTAATAGCTCTTCCTACAGCTTGTGTTATTTCATTTCCAAATCAATCTGTACATATTGAAATACTATTACTTTCCTTACAATTCGATTTATGAAGAATCCTTGACAGACTACATTATCATCTGAGCTTAGCAAATGTGTTATTTTTTTTATTTATCCTCCACGCGATATTAAGATCACATACAATATGCCATTCCATAGTTCTAATGGAAAACCCATTCCAATGTCCCACCCCACTTCGAGCTACAACATTTGAAGAAGGTTAACCGGATGCAAATCGTTTTGAGACAGTTCGCGTAGGCAGGCATTATTCGCAAAATATAATATCCTTGCAACCTTTTCCACTGCAGAAAACAGAATCCATTTCCCAATCAATTTTTCACAGTATTAAAATTCAATTTAAATATAAGCCTGGATGAACGATTCGCCCACTCAATCGTTATTTTCTGCTAAGAAATACGAACACAAATTCGAAACAATAGAACTCATTTGTTCGCTTATTCATTCATTGATGAATGCCGTTTTTGAAATCAATTTCAAGAATTTTGTTTGTCTTCTGCTGCTCCTTATTTTTTTTTTTGATCAGCATATACTTGTACGCCTACCCTACCCAAAGCTATATAGATAACATTTCTTTATCTTCTTGTCATGGAAACCTATATTTTTGTTCAATATTTACTCTTCTCGCAAAGACAATATTTGAGAAGTTTATGGAATTTCTCTCAAGAACAACACTCATTAAGGCTTTTGATATTGCTGCCGTTTTTTTTTTTTTTTTTTTTTCATTATTGAAAAACTTTTCCCTTTTTCATATCCTTGCATTATTGTTTTGGAATTATTAATAAAACTTTCAGCACTGCAAGAGAAGGCAGTATAGTTGCTGTGCAGTGCTTAAAAGTATATTAATCGATAAAATGTATTCTCTTTATATAGGTACATGGTCACAGCTATTTGCGCATATGACTTGATTGTCACCTTAGGGTTTAAAAATATTGCCGAAGATGAACAATGGGAAATATTTTCCAGAATCTATTTTGAACAAAATTGTTTTTATAGAATTTTGGTCTTTTTTAATTTTTGTTTTGCCCTGGGTTAACCCTATTTATGTTTGAATTAATTTATTATGAAGTCTACTTTTTCGACATGTGGTCTTTCTATTTTCCTTCGTGTTGAAAACAAACAAAAAAAAACTGGATGTGGTATATAAAGTGGTTCTCATCCAAGATCTCTGAAATGCAAGAAAGCATAGAGGTGGGTGCTAAATTTTGGAAAGAAAAACCAACTTCATGATAAAAGAATCATCAAAGTTTTTATTCATAAAATATAAAAAAAAAAACAAAAAAAATACAGATTTTTAGTTTCTGAAGATTTAGAAAAGTTTTCAAATATTGCATATCGTATCGATAGCAGGAATAAGGAAGTAAGTTCTTTAGGTCTATTTAAGGTTTCTGTTGAAATTGTTGTCTTAAAGATTAGTCAATTTTGAACTCAGCACATTTTTGGGTGTTCGTGAGCTCCAAAAACTAAAGGGGAATTAACGCCAGTAAAAATGACTTATTTTTAAGGATAATATAAGATAAAATAAGACAAGATAAGATATCACAACTACCTGCTGAATCATTTAAATCGGATACGTTCTTAATATATTGTTTTTACAACAACTCTCAGCTGAATAATTTTCATCAGCTCTTGATCTAGTTAGCAGAGCACGCTACTTTAAAATAAATGGATTAGTTTTAATTAACTGCAAAATCACCGACTACGAAGATGAAGATCCGTTATAAGATTGGATTTAATCATAAAACAATGCATTATTTAAATTTATTTAAATAAATTGGAAAAAATTACTTCAGTACTTATTCTAGAATTTCTCTGGTTCCAGAACATGATTCCGGCAAAACAATATATAGTACAAATAAATGCAAAAAATGTTGGTACCTATGGCAAATTTTGGGGATTGAAAAATATAAATTTAAAAACATAATTCCCAAAATACCCGCTTTCGGAATATCGTTTTTTTTTCAAAAATCCCAAACAAAAAAAAAAATATTTTCGAAAATGTTGGTAGGTATGAACATAAATATTGTTTTTTAAGCTCGAAGAACCTCTGCATACAAATTTTAATCGAATTTAATTGAACCGGTGAAATGGAAAGTCAAAAATAAAATGCACGGCTGGATCGCACGTACTTGCTCCTATGTTCGATTACATTATTGGCTAAATATTCTTAATGGACGCGGCTAAATGTATTTTTAAAGTCGTTTTTCACTTAATTTTTTATATATAAAGATTCTTAAATCGAATTTAATTGAGCCGGTGAAATGGAAAGTCAAAAATAAAATGCACGGCTGGATCGCACGTACTTGCTCCTATGTTCGATTACATTATCGGCTAAATATTCTTAATGGACGCGGCTAAATGTATTTTTAAAGTCGTTTTTCACTTAATTTTTTATATATAAAGATTCTTAAATTTTTTCTAAAAAAATTTGGTATACACAATTTAAATATTTAATAATATAAATTCAAAAACAAAATTTCAGAAAAAATCGTCCACCTGTTTTCGAAATATTGAATTAAAAAAAAAAAACTATTTATCGAAAATTTTGAAATGCAGTATTATTTATAATTTGAAGGAGTTCCTGTATAAAAACCTTGATCGAAATCCGTTAAGCGGTTTATGAGAAATTCGAAAATCAATCAGGTGGTTATATGGCAGGTACATACCGTTAATAACAAAATATTTTTAAAACAATTTTGACCAGTATGTAGACCATACCCAAAGTACTACACACACCAATTTTATTAAACTCGTTCGAGCCGTTTTCGACATAATTAAGGTGGTAGAAAACTTTGTATGGCAAGTACCGTTATTTTTGTGGTTAAAACAACGATTCAAAAATCTATTTTGGACAATCACCTAAAACGCCAAAGCACTAAGTTTGAACAAAATCGGTTCAGCTGTTTAGGCTGTAGATCGTTGTACAGACAGACAGACAGACAAACAGACGGAACTGCGGGACCCACATTTTTGGTGATCTCCATCATCGTAATGTCAACTTTGGCTAAAATCTCGAGTTCGATTTATTTTCAAAGTACCTATATCGCAAGTAAAAATGAGATTGTTCTTAAATTAGTACAATCCATTTTAAAGTAAAAAAAAAAATATTTTACTTTGGGAACTTATTAACGTTACTTATCATATTTTCGACTTTCTCACCATTGGAAGAACCGATTAAAATTATTTTGTTTATGTAAAAGATCCTTAGAAGTGTAAATAAAACTGGATATAATCAAATTTTCAAAAAAAAAATGGTTTTTCAATTTAAAAAAAAACGACCAATCAATGATTTTTTTTTTTTTAATTAAAACTGTATACGTTAATTAATAATTATTTAGATTGTCGTTTGATATTTTTTTCCTAAGAATATTTTCGAAATTGTATACATACCAGTAGCGGATCCAGGATTTGGTCAAGGGGGGGAGTCCAACGATTTAAATGCTTTTCATAAATTTTACCGAGCTAACTAAATACTCGTAGTTCGTATTACGTTAACTGTGGAGCTATTTTGTCTCAAATCAATCCTATGAAAAATCGATTGTGCAACAACAGCAACAAATATTTGAAACTACTTTTTAATAATAAAAATAATAAGAAATACATTGTATGAAATTCAGCGAGGCCCACGTCACCTGGTGACAAAAATGCATACAAAACAAATTCTGAAACAAAAACAAACGTATGGTGAATTTCGTCACTCGGTGACAATGTGTTCGAGAGAGATAATAAAATTCGGAATATCATACCAGTATTCTTTATACCATGCGGGTTCAACTTTTTTTTTGTACTACAGCTACGACTTCAATTGTAGCCATTTGATACGATTCAGCTTCACTTTTGTGCCTTTCCAATGACAACTGGAAGCCGAAGTTCGAGAACCGAGAAATCAGAACGAAAGATAAGGAGAAACACACATAGCCGAAGACTCTAGGCGATTATAATTGTTTTCTAATACATACACTCCTCGCCACTTTAATGGGATACCTCTTAGTTCTTTTTTCTGTCATTCATTGCTCCTAAGCAAGCGTGCTATGATCTGTTCAATTTATTTTTTCAGTACAGGTCTTATGGGAGAGCTTTTTTCAGACACACTGGTGCCTGTCGCTGAAATTCCCACTGAAAATAACCCCTGAGATACACACAAATTATTTTTGCAATCTTGTTAAGCCCAGCATATATCCCACCATGAACTATACCTACTGCACATCCAGGTACATACTGCTGCTTGTGTGCCTTCGCCATGCGCTCAACCCACGTACTCGTTGTGTGCTTTTAAAATCAGAGTTACCACTGCTAAGTTTGTGGTAATTTAGTATGCTTATTCCTGGAACCCTGTAAGAGCTTTAAGACAGTACGAACTTATTGGCATCTCTATCAGTTAGAGTGAAAGGAAAATATGCTATTTTCCATACACTGAAAATATAGATTGAACAGAGTATAGAGACCTAATCTTTTTTAAATCAAAGTTTATAATTGTTGTTATTTAAAGTTATAAGAAAAGTTGAATTTTTTTTTCTATTGATTTAAGTATAAAAAAAAATTATTTACTAAAAATCGTGATAATGCGGGTTCATTTTAGAGAATCTTGAATCTTTCTATTTCAAACGTTACTTAAATTTAAAGTATTAAGGGTATTTTTGATTAAACCACAATTTTTTTAATAGTGTGTTGAGCCACATTTCTGCTCCAGAACTTCAAACATCCGGTTTGGAAGGGATGCATGCAAAGTGGCCAAATAATTTAGCGAAATCGAGCTCCAAGCTAATTCGATGGCTTTGGTTAGTTCGGATATACTCGAGTATTGTTGTCTTGATTCATATATTGACGTGCCAACCATCCCCAAGCATTTTCAAGGTTGTTTAAATCCGGTGAGTAGGTCGGCCATCTTAATAGTTCCATATTTTGACTCTCTATATACGTTTTAACTACCCGGTTAAATACACTTGTGTATGATTTTATGCCAGGAATTCGAAACTTTGCATCAAATTCTCGGAAATTTCCGACAAATTTTGAACAGATATAAATTGTGTCTTACGGTAAATGGCAACTCTGCACTATAATAAAGTACTTTTTCCACGAACACATTACAATTTCAATACTATACAATGTTAATTGCTTACGTAAATAGAAATGATGTTATAGGTATAGTTTTTGAGTTTATAAATACAGTCGAACTTCGATAAGTCGAACTTCGATAACTCGAGTATTTGATAACTCGAATAAAACTGGTTGGCAATAGCGCGAGGCCTGGAGCTTACATGTAATTTTGTTTGATAACTCAAACTTCTATAACTCGAATGACTCGATAACTCGATGATATTATTTGGCGTCACCTTCGATAAGTCGAATTTTTTAGGGAAATTATCGACTTCTGTGAATTTTTACAAGTTCATTTCATAATGCATTGCGATTGTGGCACTGTGTTTGTATGTTCTATGACCTTGTATACATATGTGTGTGTTGAAAATTTTGATTCCGTTAAGTGTGAGTAAAAGCTGTTATGTTCCGGTGGTTGATATATGTATTATTATACGAATTCAAAGTCTTATTTTAAAAATTAAAAAAAAAGATGAAATAAATATTGTAATGAAACTGACGTAGATATTAACAGTGTAGTGTGATTTTTTTATCAAAAGTAAAGCTAACGTTGATATGTCGTTAAACGAACATTAAAAACATCGTTTGAAGATAAATTTAAAAACAGGTGGAGAGGGAGTCAATAAAGAAAGATGTTGCTATTAAATATAGCATTCCGGCAAATCCATTCGTCAGTCAAGTATAAAAAAATATTTTAAATAATCACAACAACTGTACTTTTCTTATTCGCAGATAAATATGTAGTAATTTATATTAATTTTCTGTTTTACTTGATAACTCGAAGTCTTGATAACTCGAATTATTTTTTTGCCAAGTGAGGGTTCGAGTTATCGAAATTCGACTGTAATTGAGTTTACGTTGACAAAACAAAACTCTTCCATTTTTTTTTTTTTAATTTAAACAATCTTTTTCGCTGATGTTTAATTTTGATTCAAATAGAATTTTAATTACTAGTGTAAATATTTTTTTCTGCGTCATCACTTGCAACAATATTCCAATACATATACGTTATGGTGAGGCAAATGACAAACACAATATGTAGCTAAAAATTATCATGATTGAATTTTATCTTTGATATAATATTTTGTTTGAAATGAATTTATTTATTTAAATTTTTGTATTGATTTATTCTTTCAGCTCTTCAGCAACTGAATTGATTTCAAGAAGAGGAGTGTTTGCACGTCATCATTATGGCTCCGTTGACCAGGTGAGCAAGTTATTTAATTTTGGGTTTCATTCATTTTTCTCGGAAATGTTGATTATCGGAAAGTCATTATGAATATTTGACTTTTAAGTGTAATTCGAGTTAAATCAGCTTAAAATAGTGGTTATTTTTTATATGTGTTTGCTTTGTCAGGATAATTTCGTGGTCGTGCTGCGGTCGAAGGTCCAGGACAAAATTAATTTATGCAACACTGAATTGTAGGTAATAATTATTTTCATGGTGATTCTTCAAGCTTTTTTTTAGTATTCCTAAAATCCACGACCATTAATACAACAACAAGACATTGTCCTAGTTTTTTTTAGACTCCTTTGATAAATAATGGCATTATTCTAACACGATTATTCGCTTTAATTCTTAACACTGTAATGTGATATTATGCTGGGTTACATGGTAGCAAAAATGACATGCTATTCTTTATGTAGAAACCACTCCATTATCAACATGTGTCACTTCAATAAAGAACTCATTTTTCTTCTGTGATTTCATGCTGTCATTTATTTTCCAGTGTTGTACATTTAACGAGAAATGAGCAAAAAAAGAAAGTCAATGTAGTGCTGTTTTTTTTTTAAACTTATTACTTATATGCTTCTACCAGGGCTGATTTAAAGTTTGTCAAACACAAATTCCCTATTTTACACATATTTTAATAATTAATCAGAAAATCAATTAGTTGCTAAGTGTATAAGTTGTTAAGTCTTGTGCACCGTTCGTTTAGTTAGGTAATACATCTTTGAACCCAATTTCTGTTTCAGTTGCGAAATATGCTTCGGTACGATCCTTGAAAATAAAATAGCTTTTATCTCCAAAGGTTGATACTTAAGCATTTCTCTATGAAATTCAATAGGAAAACAAGCTATTCACGAAGTTGCAATATAGAAACCATACGTTGTAAACGAATATTTTTTGTGGGTGCAATCTCAAATGCCTTCAATTAAAGGATTGCAATCACTGGTTTTGCTTAAGATTTGCGACTTCTACTTCAAATTATAGATTGCTAAATTTTTCTAAATTTAATTTATAGCAATCAACTGAATGCAATACTTTGCAAATGCATACATTCTTTTCATTATTTGGATTTGAAATGATGATGAAGTGTGATTCCATAATTTTAAATCGAATTCAAAAAGCAGTAAGCCAATGAATGCAATCTTTAAATTTAATTAACTGAATGCAATACTTTGCAAATGCATACATTCTTTTCATTATTTGGATTTGAAATGATGATGAAGTGTGATTCCATAATTTTAAATCGAATTCACAAAGCAGTAAGCCAATGAATGCAATCTTTAAATTTAATTCAATAAGAGATTATATTTTAATTCACAAACGAATGTATTCTCTTACAACACTCAAATACCAATACTATCTATCTATCTAATACCAATAATCTACTCTTTAATACGATTGGTCAAATAATTTAATTTTGTCTAAAAAAAACTTACTAATTTTAATCATCTCATTTTTCAAAAAAATGATATTTCGGTATGTGACAATTTTCACAAAATTAGTTAAAAACTATTAAAAATCTTTTATATACGAAAATATTAATAAATTATATCTTAAGATTTGGTTTTAGTTTTGTATATTCATACCAAATTTATTTCACAAAAAATTTAATATTCTTAAAATGTTTGGATTCCTAATTTTGAGTATTTTATAATATAAATTTAAAAACATATTTTCAAATTAAATTCGTTTTCGATAAAAATTGCAATATACTTGAGAATATTTATATAAATCGGTAAAGCCATTCCTAAAAATTCGGATATCAAAAAAACAAAAAAAAATAAAATCCTCGATCACACCGTATGCAAAAATTTTCTATTAAAAATCTTAACATATTTTTAAAGTCGTTTTTCCACTTAATTTTTTATATATGCAAAATTCTTTAATTTGTTTTTAAAAAAAAAAATTGGTATAACAATCTTAAATATTTAATAATATAAACTGAAGAACAAAATATTAAATCGGCTTAATCAAAGAAAAAATAATTCAATATACTGATATAAATACTTAAGCTAGTTTGAGCTAAAAAAAAGTACGCCATTTTATTTCTTGGATAAGTTTGAATTTATGAAAAAAAAATTTAATCTGTTGAGCAGTTTTTCAGAAAGAAAGTAGGTATTCAGCAAATACATCTCACTATAATGTTTGAAAAAAATTTAATGAGCAATTTTCAAAAACTATTTTTTTAACATTCTATTTAAATGCTTTTAAAAATACAAAAAAAATATTAATTAAAAATATTTGTACGCAGACAAATTGGGCAACCTAAGCCTATATATGTGTGAAATTTCTAAAGAATCGGTTAACTCATTTATGAGATAGTCGAAAGCAAAAAAAACGGTTCTATGGAAAATAAAGTTTTTAGACATGTAAAACTTTGTTTTTCAACCATATTATGATTGGTCGTACCTAAAAAGCTGCACTGATTTTTTAAAAATCAAAATCGTTAAAGCCGCTTCCGAGAAAAATAGGCTTAAACGTAACGGTTATATGGCAGGTACCGTTATTTATTGAACTAAAAAAATTCAATTTCTGATCTGAACTTTACCTAAAAAACTCTATATACCAAGTTTGAAGCAATTCGGCCCACCCGTCTGGGCTGTAGGTCTCTTTACATACATACCGACAGATTGACATACTGACAGAATTTTTATCTTTTTTCGTCTTCGCTATCATAGCAATGTTATGTTTGATTGTTATCTTAAAACTTGTTTTTTCTCAGATTGTGTAACAAAAATTTCAGACCGAAAGTGCACAGATTTTTAATTAACAAAAACGTTAGAGCCGTTCTGTATAGCAGGTACCGTTATTTTTGTGGCTGTTTATTATATTATATTATAACAGCTCTATCATTTCTTGATTTTTTGCGTGTTTTAAGTAAGACCCACTTGTGCCACGTCCACTTATTTTATAGTTTCTCTGAAATGATTCAAACGAATCAATTAAAGAATTTTTAGAGTTTATTTTAATAAACAAAAAACTTAATAACTTTAATTTAGTAAAATCCCCCCACTTCCACGCCTACTTTTTATCATCTCCTGGTTGTTTTTGGAAACGGCTTTAATGACTTGAATGAAGTTTAGTTTGCTCTTATGATCTCAGAAAAAAATTAAAAATTAGATATAGGAGATGTAATTTTTATGCAGATAATATTTTCCATTTCAAGTTTATATAAGTAGATATTAGCCAAAGAGGTATTAAGGAGTTGCCAAGATATGCTGACTTTTCGGTTCTGATTAGACTGTTTTGATCTTCATGGTTCTCTTCAAATGTAAAAGAAATTTCGTGCTAAACGAAAAAAGAGTAAATCTGAAATCAATTTGGCTTGTATTCTTAAGAATGCATTTCCACTATTCCTTTAAGCGGCAAACTACATATCAATTCCATATCTTTAAATCTTTAATCAATAAAATTACCCTCTACTCATTGCCATGTTTTATAAAATCATTTTTGACAAAAAGTCCTACATTCAACAAATTGCTTTGAAGCTGGCAAGAGAACGAAGAGAACGTTATATTTAAAGTTCAGCTAGATAAAGAAATGATTCAAGCTAAGTCCTTTTAAGCATGCATTATCTGAAGACTCAAGTGGAACAGACAAAACAAAAAATAAGCAAGAGGTTAGGGCCGACAATAGCCACTCAGAAGGGAATGCTTAATGGTTAGGTATTGCAAGAAGAAAAAATGTCCACTTCCTGTCAACTCAATATTCAATTACAACTTGTGTAAGTAAAATTTGTAAAGTAATAAAAATTAAATTACCTCTACCGGAGATATAAAGACAGAAGAAACATCATCTGGTTCATTCACTTAAGAATATACTTATGTATTTTCAAGATAAACTCGAATTCGAACTAGAAACAACAAAGCACCTTACTAACTTGTCCACAAGTAAGATTGGTATGGCGGACGGGATTCTAGGGGAATAAACGAATTCTGAATAGATGGTTGCTTTATATTTTGTTTGGAATGCACAGATATACATACAGACACACAGCCACTCATACACAACTTTTGTTTTGTGAAATGTATTTAATGGAAAAGAGATTATTCCCCAAAGAGAAGCAAACAGGAAACGGAAGCTGAAAATTGCGAACTTTTCAAAAATAACACAATAAACTTCAGCTAAGAAGGCAGAAGCAAAAAGCAGATGTTTTTGAAGAAAAAAAAATGGCTATGGAATATAAACATTCGCCAGACATGGATAAGCACTTCTTTCACCATGAGCCTGATGAATTAAATATGATTTGTGCCGAAATTAGTTTCTCTCTGCGCCGTTATATGTAATTTTACTCAAAACCACAAGAAATAGTCTTCCATTTTGGAACATGTTTTCCACTAAAAAATGGAATAAGAACCAGGTGATGCTAAAAACCACCTAAGTATATATAAATAAAATGCACGACTGGATCGCACGAACTTGCTCTTATGTTCGATCACATCGTATGCAAAAGATTTCTATTTCAAAATCTAAATATATTCTTAAAGTCGTTTTTTACTTTATTTTTTATATATACAAAGTTTCTTTAATTTTTTTCTTTAAAAAATTGGTATGACAATTAAATATTTAATAATATAAACTTAAAAACTAAAGATTAAATCGGCTTAATCAAAGAAAGAAATAATTCAAAATTCTGAAATAAATACTTAACTAATTTGAGATCAAAACAATTACGCTATTTAATGTCTTTAATAAATTTGAAAATATGAGAAACAAAATTTAAAAATCTATGGAGCGGTTTTTAAGAAAAAAAGTTTTTTTTTAAACATTTTGAAAACATTTTTCAAAAAAATTTCAAAAACTCCAATTCATAGGTATTCAGCAAATACATATAACTATAATTTTTAAAAAAAAAATCAAAGAGCAGTTTTGAAAATATAATTTTTTTAATTTTTTTCTTAAAAATGCCTTTGAAAAATACAAAAAAATATTAATTAAAAATATTGATAATTTGGACAACCTAAACCTATATATGCGTGAAATTTCGAAAGAATCGGTTTAGCCATTTATGAGATGGTCGAAATAAAAAACGGTCAGTACCGTTTTTAGTCATTAAAGCATTTTTTTTTCAATCATATGGTCGGTCCTACCTAAAAAGTCGCAATCACAGACAGCCTGACAGACAGACATACAGACGGACAGAATTTTTAGACCATCTTTTTTCGTCTTCGATATCATACTAATGTCATGTTTAATTGTTACGAGTATTTCAAAACTTTTTTTTTCGATGAATGCATAACTTGTACCTATAATCGCAAGTAAAAAGGCTACTGCTAATTTTACTGGGTGGGTTAAAATAAAAAGGGGGAGGGGTAGGGGGAAGTAAATACTAAAAAACTGATGTAGTCGAGTCTTATACTTTTCGGGCAAATGTTCACCTGCTTCGCGCTTAATGTTTTGATTTGATTATGAATAATATTTACACCGCCGTGTGTGGAGAATTTGATTTTGTTGTTGGGGATTTTTGATTTCGGGATATCCGTGTGGAGATTATGGATTAATGATTTGGTGAACATTTTGGCAAATACAAAACAAAATATATTTTTCAATTATTTTATTTTACGAAGTGAACTATCGAATTTAGTGAACACATACAATTTTATACAGAGTACACTCAGCAGTAATTCATAGAAATCGCGATATAGTAAATAAATATTCACTATCAGGTTTGATAATCAAGTTTAATTCACCTGGAAGCTTCTACAGCACTAAATGAATGGTTTATTGCATCCATGTTTGTGTGATGTAAAGAAATGTAAATAAAAAAATTTTAAATTATGGTTAAAAATTAAAAATTTTCTTATTATTATTTTTCTTAAAATTTACAAATATTAATTTTTATTTTAATATAACGTCGCGTTTAGAAATTTATTCCATCTTCGGGTTATTGTTTATTTCACTTATTAAGCCTATGTATTATTGTTAATAAGTTAAATAAACAAAAAACCCGAAGATGGAATAAATTTCCGAAACGAAAATCTAGTAATAATAAGAAAAAATTTAATTTGTAACAATAATTTAAATTTTTTATTTACATTTCTTTTCTACAGGTTATCGAATTGGCTTTTAAGAAACTAATATTATTCAGCTTGGTATTTCATGAAGCTTTTGAAAGAGTTTGGCATCAAGCTCTCTTATTAAAAATAAGGGCATTTGGTCTGGATGAATATCTTGTTCGTTGGATTAGAAATTACCTTTTCGACCCCTCAATACAAATCGTATTGGACGGTTTCAAGTCTGAGATTCGAAAAATAAATGCTGATTTACCCCAGGGCTCCGTTCTGTCGCCAATTCTATTTCTCAGTTTCATTAATGATCTCTTGAAGCTTCTCATCTATGAAATTGTTTTGCTGACGATAATACTCTCAGCTTTGGAGCTCCTACCCAAATGTGAGAGTTATACTCCAGCTTTCGATGATTGAAATCCTTATAGATTACAGGAAAATCAGACTGCGAGAAGAATTGTTTGCATTTTTGAAGGAAGCTCAAGCACTTTGCAGCGTTTTTGCCGACCTCGGATATGTGGTCCTTCTACAAGAGGTGGTCGGTGATGCAAATGCCAAGGACTAAAAGCTAATCGGTTTCTTCAATACAAATACTACTAATGGGTAGCGTCATGAGATATGGGTTCTGCTTTAACGACAGAAGACATGGCTGAGTTTTTTGAATCATTAAATTACGCGGTTTCTTATTTCCAATTGGACAATGTAAATACTTTAAATCACGTCTTTTCGTTTTTAAGAAAACTTCTTATATTATTAATTATAGATATTCTTATATATTCTAATTTCTGAAAGATTTGTTCATACTTTTTTATAAGTTTTCTCTTTGTTTTAAGAAGTAGCCATATTGAAAAGCATTAAGATTCTCGTACATATCTACCTAAAAACATGTGAATGTCGTTCAAAATATTCATCAGGAATTTATAAAGGATTTATTTTTGACTTCCATAATGAAAACCATTGAGAAATCTTATTACTTTTCTTCTATTTTATGTGGTACTTTTTATTTTGTGATGTGACGAATTTTTATTGGTAGTAGTTGAAAAAAAATCTAGGTAGTAGTTGTCTTAATAAGTGATTTTGACAGAAATATAAAGAAAATATATATAATTTAGAAAAGCTGAATTTTGCCGAAATAAAAAAAAACAACATTTTGGAAAATTAAAAACAGATTTTTTTTAAAAGTAAGTTTTATCCTTTCATTACTTGCGATATAGTTACTGTCGAACAGGTTTAGACTTTTTAATAAAAATTGAAAGGAAGATTTTGCCCAAACTTGACATTACGATGATAGAAAACACCTTAAAAGTGGGTGCGGCAATTGCTATTAGGCGATTGTCTGAAGGTAATAGTTTTTTGAATCGTTGTTTTCGCCTCAAAAATAACGGAATTTACCATATAGTTATTTCTACCACATTAATTATCTCGAAAACGGTTCCAACGATTTTGATGAAAAAAAAAGTGTGCGCAGTGTGCACTACTTTAGGTATAGTCTACATTTTGGCCAAACATTTTGTGTACATATTTGCCATTAACTGTACCTGCCATACAACCATTTTTTTTTTATTTATTTATTTTCGACTTTCTCATAAACGGCTGCATGGATTTCGATCAACACTTTTATACATGAGATCCTTCGAATTATAAATAATACTCCATTTCAAAATTTTCGAAAAATAGTTCTTTTTTTAAATTTTGAAAATTCAATATTTCGAAAACAGGTGGACGCTTTTTTTTAAATGTTGGTTTTAGTTTATATTATGAAATACTTAAAATTGACATACCATTATTTTTTTAGAAAAAACTTAAGAAATGTTGTACCTATATAACAAATTTAGTACAAAAATAATTAAAAAATATATTTAGCCTTTTCCATTAAGAATGTTTTGCAAACATGCGATCGAACATACGAGCAAGTACGTGCGATCCAGTGGTGCATTTTATTTTTCTTAGCTCCAAAAATTGCTTTATCTACTGTACAATTTTTTTGAACAAAAAGTAAATCTTAATTAAATCGGCTGTAACGATTTTAATAAACCAAATTGTATGTCCTGTTGCAGGTGTATGCTATATTTTGATCCAAAAATGTGTTTACACAGAATGTTATTAACTTAACTAACATATAACAGTTTTTTGTTTTATTTTCAAATTTCTCATTAAGTGCTCAACGGACTTCCATCATAATTACTGAATACCAAATTTTCGAAATCTATTTTTTTTTTTGGATTTTTGAAAAAAAAAAATATTTTTGCTTTGAAAATTCAATATTTTGAAAGCGGATGTGTGATTTTTTTTTTTAAATCACAATTAACAATTTTTATTGTTAAGTAATTAAAACTGCCATATCAAAATTTTTGTTTTTAAAATTTTTAAAGACATTTTGTAGGTACATCTTTTATAATAAATCTCGTAACACGTTGATGTGTTGAATGAACTCCGAAACTATCTAACCGATTTTCTTATTTTTTTTTGAAATGTTTATTTTGCTGGCGTTCCTTAGATAGGATAGTTTGTTATAATTAATACTTAAAAAATAACGGTACTTGCCATACAAATTTTTCTACCATCTTAGTTATTTCGAAAACGGCTTTCCCTATTTTGACAAAAACAATTATGTGCACTACCTTAGGTATACTCTACATTTTGGTGAACATTTTTTTTACATAGTTTGTTATTAAGAGTACCTCCCATACAAGTTTTTTTTGATTTTCGACTTTCTCATAAACGGATCGACGGATTTCGATCAAAATTTTTACATAGGATTTCTTTCATATTAAAAATAATACTGCATACCAAAATATTCGAAAACGTGTTAATGATTTGGTTTTGAAATTTCGTTTTTATGTTTATATACTAAATGTTTAAAACTGTCAGGCCAATATAAAAAAAAATAGAATTTTGTATATAAAAAATTAAGTAAAAAAGACTTTAGAAATATATTTAGATTCTTAATAGAAATATTTTCCATACGATGTTATCCAACAAAAGAGTAAGTACGTGCGATCCAGTCGTGCATTTTAATTTATATCCCATTTACAAAAAAGGGAAACGTCAAAACAAAAAATATGTATGATTCTCTGCGTCGTTGTTGTGAGCCAATCATTGCTCACACTTCATTAATTTTATTTAGTATATAGTTTAATCAAAATAGAATGAAACCGCTTTTTTAAGTATTGACTTTTGGTCTCAGACTAAGAATAACCAGAAATGTATTTTAGAATCGAAATTCAGTTTTCATAAAACCAAATAATTATTGGTACTTTTATGGGAAATTCGTGTACATATTTCTTATCGTATAATTCACAGAAGAAAATTTAATGATTGGCAACACTGATCAACAGCGAGGTTGATTATGTTATTTCCAGTAAATCCAAAATGACTGCGACAATGAAATAACCACTCAAACTTGAATGTTTAAGTGCTCAAACCTGCTTGTATATAAAATATTCATATTTTTGGTGATTGTGGGCCGATTTTCATGAAACTTTGAAAATTGCGATTTGAGACAATTTACTAATAAAAAAATATTCTCATTATAGGGTGTGCGAAAAAATGACACATACAAACTTTAACTTTAATTTTATTTAATTCCATAATTATTCTACGGATATGATCCGCTGTTTTGGTTGTTGCTGTCGAAGATCCGTTAGCGTAGAATTCTTAGCTGAAGATTGAAGATGCTTCCCTCGCTTCGTCCTCAGTACCAGTACCGATCTTTTTTCATTTAGAACATTTTTAAATAAAATAAAAATATTAGCAAATTAATATAGGTACAATATTTGTTCTGCGTTCTTACTACGAGTAGCATCGTTCTCATTCAGCGTCTAAATATAAATTTGAGACATTAAATTTGTTCTTTTCAATTTTGTATTGCCAGGTAAATTTATGACTTTTAAATCAATTGACACTATTGATGAAAATAAGATCGTCAATTTTCCCACCGAATTTTTAAATTTTCTGGATATGCCAGGAATGCCGCCACACAAGCTCTGTCTGAAAATTGGTTCACCGCTCATTGTTTTGCGGAACTTAAGTCTACCAAAATTATGCCAACGGTGTACGATTAGTCATCACAAGAATTAAGGGAAACGAAATTGAAGCAACGATATAGCATGGAAAGTTTAAAGGAGAAGTCGTCCTATTATCTCGATACCTATGATTCCATCGGAATCAACAATATCTTTCAAAAGGATAAACAATTACCGATAGGTTTGGCTTTCACGATGGCGATGTTATTGATGTAAAAGACACAAGTGCAGACAATGATAATTTGTAGCTTCGAATGGCAAATCTGAGTTTCTCCCATGGTCAGCTCTATGTTGCATGCTCACATGTTTGAAAACCATCAAATTTATCTGTGTTAACAAAAGACAGATTAATGAGTATTATTTTTCATCATTTAGTTCCTCATTAATGGAAAACAATGATTAATACTTATTAGAAATTTTACCAATCACTTGTTAAACCATTTAATATCTAAAAATCATGAGTGCAATACAATGAAGTCGAAGCAACGCGCGACCGGGTCTGCCAGTAAAAATGAATTTATCTGTTTTTACTAAGAATATTGTGGTTATTAGAGCTTTATCTGTCGCGATGGGATATTTTCTAAAAATACAATTAAAACATAATAATTAATTATTAAAAAAAAGTAAAAGCCAGAAATCCGTACTTTCTTGTTTGCTTAGGTTTTATAGAAAAACATACTAAAAAAAACTTCCCTATGAATATTTATGTGTTTTATAGCTTAATTCTAGAAACAAACTAAAATTAAATTTAGTTTTTTTTAAGTTTAACTTATTAAATAAAATTTAAGCAAATTAAATTCAATCGCTTGTCAAGTTCCATACAAATAATGAATTTATGTCAGACGTTTAAATAGTTTACATTGGAAGCTTTACGAGTAATCTTTAACTTGTTCAATAAAAATTTTACGATATAATAACAATGAATTCACCCTTATAACTGCCTTAGTGCCTAACCTATTTCTTGTATTTTACAATGTAGAAACCATTATACTAAAATAATGCATATACACAAAAGAGAGAGTATTAAACACTTAAAATCATTGCCAACAATCCCAAGTACCTACACTTGTTGCATAATTTAATGTAGTCCATTTAGGTAAATGCATTTTTTGAAAGTGTGTACTGTATATTATTATGTGGGGCTGGCAGGATAAAGATACTTATCATTCAAAGAAAGAACACTAAAATATTTTTTTTCGAATGAAGAGTTTTTTTTTAAAGTGCCTTCGTAATAGATTATTATTAATTTGAAAAGCATTAATAATTGCAATTATATAGTCCAGGTACTCAATTGTAATATACGGGAAATAAAATACATAATCAGCCCTATCACAAATTCCATCGTAGTGAAAAATCTGCTACGTTTTCCAATAAAAAGTATCACAAATTCCATCGTAGTGAATAATCTGCTACGTTTTCCGATAAAAAGTATCACAAATTCCATCGTAGTGGAAAATCTTACTACGAATTTCGAAATTCGTAAAAATTGGCTACACTGATTTCGAATGGAATGGAATGGAACAATATTTTTTTTGTACGACAAGTCATTTGTGTCGGACTCTGAACAAAAACAGTTTTATTTTACAAAAATGTGAGTATTTTATAAATCGTATGGCGCAAAATAATTTATTCATTATTTATTTATTATTTAAAAGGGCAAACACAACTAATAAGGGCCAATATGAAAGACTATATGAGCTGATGAGTGGAAGACCAGATTTAGCACAAGGATATACCAAGTCAGCAAAGGAAGATGTTAACGTTTTTAGCACCTTAAAAAAATATACACATTTATTTAATTTGTTACATACTCGTACATATTGTCATTTAACAGAAATGGGTCACTTTCATCCCTCAGTATTTTTCGGTATAGTTTCAATTTCTTCTTTCTCGCGGCAGCTTCCTCTTGGCTGGCAATAATTGCGTAGGCGAATGAATCCATATATGTATTTGCTTGCACGAATTTTTATTGAACAACACTATTTTTTTGGAATATAAACTAAATTTTTTGTAAATAAACTATCTTTCTAAATAAATCAACAGGATTGGATCAAAATTTTCACAACGATTTGACATAAATCAGCTGACTTCGAAAACAAAAATGAAAGCGTTCCGTAGGCAATACTTTTTTTGATTCCACAGGGATTTTGTGTGAGGACAATTTATCGTAGATCGGGGCGTAGCTCTGCGTGCGGGGATTTGTTACGATGGAATTGGTGGTAGGGCTGAATATACAAACTATACGACTATTATATTGTTAACAATAATTAGTATTAAGATATTTATACAATAATTATTTTGTTAACCCCATCAACACCTTAAAAAGTTTTGAAGGCACATGCAAATAGTTTTCAAAAAATATTGGATTACAATATTGTTTAAGGAAAAAAAATTAAACAAAATTCGAAGAATATTTAAGGAAAATATGTTCATAATCCGAAATTAGAAACCCACTTTTAACATTCTCAAAATTCAATCCAATTCGTTAAAGCCGTTATCGCCAGGACGCACCTACTCCAACTCTACATCCCCGGTGAGGTGCTGCGCAAAAGGGTTTTATATGAATAAAAAAGATAATCAATTCTCCATTAAATTCAAAATGGCGACTAAATCTATATCAGTATTTTCCCGAAAATCGATATTTAGACTACTAATGATCCCTCCAACCAACTATAAGAGCAAATTGTACGAATTAATTATTCATAGTCCCAGAAGGGGGTCACAAGCCCCAAAAACAGTTTTTCATTAATATCTCCTGAACAGTAAAATTTCCTACAAGTTTCACCTTTACCATTTTTGGCAGAAATCAAAAATGGCGAAGTTATTGGCCAAAATAAAATGTTCATTTAATTCAAAATGGCGGCTGAAGCTCCAGCGCGGTTTTCCCGATAACCGAGATTTAGACTACTAATAACCCCCCGCAGCGAACTATGAAAGAAAATTGTACGAATTAACTTTTTCCATTTCAAATGTTTAACCGGACTGGACTATAAAACAAATAATTTCATCGTTGAAACAATATAAATTCAATAAAAGCAAGTTCCTGCGATCCAGTCGGAGTATTTTATTTCACATTTGTATCCAGATTTTGATTTCCTGTTCTTTTTTCTTGTAATTTACCTCTTCAATTATTTGCTTTTAGATGACACATTCCTACCAACTGTACATACTTACGGTTTTTTCGACAGATTTAAGAAAAAAATTAGGAAAGGAAGTCGTTAGATACGCTGCGCTGCTAAAACGAGCTCTATAATCGTTATGTACGTTTGAGTGAGTTGGTTTTATTTTATATTTTTTTTTTTAGGTTCGCTTTTTAATCTACTTTGATTTAAGATACCGCAACCTCGATACATATTAATATTGAAAATGTGATTATATTGTAAACGGTTTCTGTTTTAAGATTCGCAACATTTTTTAATGACCATAATATGTTGAGTTGGGTCCGGCTTAAGCACGCCGCTCGCCACGTTCCGTCCCGCCATGAAACAATAGATAATAATTATCATAAATTAATTATCGTTAAATATGAAATTAAGCTGACTTCAACGTGAAAAAAATATTAAAAGTCATTTTCAGGAGCGGATCTACAAATAATAATAAAATCTTAGTGCTAGTGCAAATATCTGGAATTTTATTCAAACTATGTATACACAGATATGGCCAAAATAATAGAAACACTCACTAATTGTTGGTAATATTGTTTGTAGTAATTATACTAGGCATATATTAAAAAATATTAGTGTTTTTTGTATTTATTTATTTATTTATTCAATTCTTTTAATACTAACGTGAAACAAAACTTATACTTATTACATAATACTTAAAATCTAGCTTAAATGTTCTAAACTGTAACACCCAAAGTAATAAACATGGACTAAGTAAGGTTTAGGACTAATTCCGTGGACTAAGTGCGAATGCTGTTAATAAAACAAAATTCCTGCTATTTGACGTTTACAAGTTTACCAACTTAGTCCTTTGGTAGACCATCGAAGACGGTGGTCTAGTGAAGGACTAAGAATTGACGTTTAAGAACAAAATTTACAGGGAGTTGATACTTGTGTAGTAGATTTTGTTCGATTTTTTATTAATATGAAATTTTAGTTCATGGCCTTACTCTTATTCCATTGTTTTGTAAGTTCATGGACTAGCGGTGGACTAAGCGTTTTTTATTAATAGGGCTGCTAAAGATCAAAGTTTTAATTTTCATGCATTTTATGTCATCATTTACCGAGTCTATACAAAAGTAAAATTTATTGAATATTGCAATCAATTGATTAAGGGGGCTATTGGCACCATAGTTTGATCTGCTAAATATAAGGCTCAATGGTTGCTGTAGTCTTGTACTCGTACGACTAAATCTGAAATTTAATTGACCAAGACCCGATGGAGATGATATTGAATCATTAATATAATTCTAAAAATAAAACAAAACTGCAAGTACTTTCTATGATTAGTGAGAGAAGGAAGGCTTATTAAAGCAAAAGTCTTTGTCTATTATATTTTATATAATTTTTACTTGCGGTACTTTACTATAGGTACTATAAGGCAAGTTATGTATTCGCAAAACCATTTTTTTTTCTAACAATCAAACATGACATAACGATAATAGAGAACACCAAAAAAAGTAGGTCCCGCAATTTCGTCTGTATGTCTGTCTGTCTGTCTGTCTGTAGAACGATCTGCAGCCTAAATGGCTGAACCGATTTTGTTCAAACTTGGTGCTAAGGCGTTTTAGGTGATTGTCCAAAACAGATTTTTTAATCGTTGTTTTAGCCCCAATAATAACGGTACTTACCATACAAATATTTTTACCATCTTATTTGTCTCAAAACCGGCTCTAACAATTTTGATAAAAATTGGTATGTGTACTAACTTGAGTATGGTCTACATTTGGGTCCTAAAACTTTTTAAAATATTTTGTTATTAAAGGTATCTGCCATACAACCATTTTATTGATTATCGACTTTTTCATAAACGACTCCACGGATTTCGATCAAAATTTGTATGCAGGATCTCCTTCAAATTTTAAATAATACTGCATTTCAAAATTTTCGAAAAATATTTTTTTTTTGAAAACGATTTTTTTTTGAAATTTTGTTTTTAAATTTATATTATTAAATATTTAAAATGTTCACCAATTTTTTTTTTTTAGAAAAAAAATTTTGAATGTTTATATATAAAAAATTAAGTGAAAAACGACTTTAAACAGTAGCAATTTCCATTAAGAAGTTTTGCATATAATGTGATCGAACATAGGAGCAAGTACGTGCGATCCAGTCGTGCATTTCTTTTTTTTTTAAATAAAAAGGGGTTTGCAAAATTTCTTAGTGCGTTTGATTTAGGCTTCCGAACAAGCTGGCCATTAAAATAGAAACACTTGATGAATTTAACAAAAAACAAGACATTTTGATAAGCAATGGATTTTTTAATTTATTATAGCGAAGAATATTCAATATTTCGATAAAAACCTTTATTTTTCAATAGTGCATCCATTCGATTTGGCATAGAGTCTACCAAATTCTGGCACTTTTCTTGTGGAATCGAATACCACACTTCTTGGACAATTCTCCAGAAATCTGTTTTGTTGGAAGATTTATGGTTACTAACTTACTAAATCTTCAGCTTTTTCCAGAGGTTCTCAATAGTATTAAGGTCCGGTGATTGAGATTGCCACTACATAACCTCCAATTTGTTTCGCTGAAACCAGAGCCGTATGTTTAGGGTCGTTGTCTTGGCTGGAAACGCCATTTAGGTGGCATATTTTCGTCAGCCCGCACGAAAACATAACATTTTCCAGTATGTCCACATACGATTCCTTTGTCATTATGCCGACTATAACGAATATTGGACCAACGCCCCACTATAAAAAAAAACAACCCCATAACATTATGCTGCCACCTCCATAATTCACGGTTGGATTTGTGTACCATGGATTGTAGGCCTCGCACTTTGGGCGAAGAACAAACTGTTTCCCATCCATTCCAAATAAATTTATTTTCGTTTCGTCGCTCCAAATCACATTCCTTCACTGCTTCTTGGCCTGAAGTGGATCGTCTTTCATATGATGCATTTTGGCGAAACAGATCCGCTTCTGGGTGTGTATTTTTTGTTTTAGTAGGGACACCTTCCTTGGAGATCGTGCGTGAAAGTCAGCATCCTGTAAGATACTACGAATAGTTCTAGAACTGACTGGCGTCTCTATTTCTCGCTGCAGATCTTTTGAGGGCATACAAGGATTCGTTTTAGCTTTTCTCACCAACGTAGCTTTGTCTCTTACAGTCATTTTAGATGGAGCCCTCTGGTTTCTTCAAAATTTTTGGAGCTCATAGCATTCCACACCATTCTCGCAGAGTGCCCAATGACTGTTGCGATCTCTCTCTTGGATCCACGTTGTTATGCAGAACTAAAATGGCTTCGCGTTCGTCTTCAGCGCAGTGCTTCGCTCTTCACATTTCTATGTAGCATTTAAAAAAAAAATATGCCTAACATTTCAAAATTGTTCTCAGATGAAAAAATTCTGACCAAAATCTTGACTTCTTTAAGCTAATAACAATTTTTTTTGAACTTTTATTGAAATGTTCCTATTTTTTTGACAAGCATATTTTGTAGTTGTAATCTACTAGGTGCATAATATTACAAATATCTTTTGTTTAATCACAAGATCATACGTTTTATAGATTGAAGCTTACAATAACGCACCAATTTGTTCACATGTTCACCTAACTAAAGTGCAAGATACAGTATTACCTAAAAGTAAAGAGCGTTCCTAATATTTTGTCCATGTCTGTAACTGTTTCTACTTTCGTAGAAGCAATTTTTTTCCAGCTGCATCAAGAATATACTATTCTTCAATTGTCAGATATGCAAGTATAACACTTATTTCTAAAAATAAACCTTTTATTTCATATTGTTACCTGATTGTTTAGGAGAAGAGTGTCTGACACATATAGTTGATAAAACAAAATAAAATGAACGACAGCATCACAGGTACTGCACATGTACAGACTTCGAGATTCTAAGTAGAAATAAATATATTAAATATATTAATAAATTATGTTCAAACTGTTTTTTTTTTATTATAAAAAATATGTTGGTAAATCAATTCGAAGTATTTATCAATATAAATTTTATATTCGAAATTCTTTGAGCTGTTTAAAAAAAAAGTCGAAAAAATGGCCGTTGATAACATTTTATGGTAATTTGTTAGTCGAACTATATCTACAGTAACACTCTTGCTGGAGCAGACGGTATAGTGTCTACCGGATGTCAAATAGCCTCAATTATAATTATCCCTATCCTGGAGGTTATTGTTAGACCTTACGTATATCCCCTCGCTGTGGAGAGAAGTCAATGTCATTTTCAAACCCAACGTAGACAAATGCACCAATGTTAACCCATGTTAATCCCAAGGACTATCTTCATTTCTTCAAAAATCTCTAAAAAGATTGATCGATACATCCATCCTTGCAGTATTATAAGCTTCATTCCCCGTATTCGTTTCTACTGCTCAACACGTATACTCTAAGGGAAAATCTGTAGCAACAATCTTATACACGTTTGTAAAAAAACATAGAATATTCTTACACCATAAAGAGTATACATTCTGCTAGCATTCCTTGACATTGAAAGTGCCTTCAACAACGTTAATAAAGTGGCAATAATTACAGCGCTGAGAAACATTAATGTTTGTGACTTATTTATTGACAGAGCTGATTAGTTCCATGCTAGACAGTAGAATAATTAACTCAAAATTGGATGACTCTTCGGAAAGAAGATAATGTGAGTAGAAGCACGCCGAAAGGCGAAAACGAAATTTTAGTAGACCTGAAAGCAGAGGGATACGAGGTTATAGCTTATGCGGATGATGTTGCCACTGTTGTATAGTGAAAGCACTCTCCAACTCTAACTGACTTGATGCAAAATGCTAAATAAACTATGGTCTGGGTATAGGTAAGCAAATTAGTTTTAGAACTTTTTAAAAAGAGATTATCAAATCCAAAAAAAAATGTGCATGTACCCAAGCTTGTACTTACCACAAATACTATATTCGGCCAATTAAGAGGGTTACAGGGGCCTTACTGCCGAGCTTTTTGTATGCAGTGAACCTAATTACAAAAAACAACTCACACAAGCCCGAATGATTTTTTTTTTCCAATTTTTAATTGCGATATAGACAGTGTGACCAAGGAAAAATTTCAAATCCTGCTAAATTAGTGCTTTCTCTTAGAAGGATTTTTTTAATACAAAAACTGCTAAAAAAATGAAAACTTTTTTGTAGGAAAAAAAACTGCCAAAAATCCTGCCAACTCTGGGAATCCTGTAATAAGAACGCAAAAGAATGTAAATTATATACCTGGACCAATCGAACTTGTCTTAAGGTGGTGTCTAAAATACCGAGCGTATATTTTTCTAGTTTTTACTTGCGATTATAGGTACTATAAGGCAAGTTATGCATTCGTCGAAAAAAAAAGTTTTTAGATAACAATCAAACATGAAATTACGATGATAGCTAAGACGAAAAAAGATGAAAATTCTGTCAGTATGTCAATATGTCAGTCTGTCTGTATGTATGTATAGACACCCACAGCCCAAACAGGTGGACCGAATTGCTTCAAACTTGGTATATAGAGTTTTATAGGTAATGTACAGAGGGAGGTAAAATTGAATTTTTTTTAGCTCAAAAAATAACGGTTCCTGCCATATAACCGTTACGTTTAAGCCTATTTTTCTCGGAAACGGCTTTAACGCCTTTGATTTAAAAAAATCAGTGCAGCTTTTTAGGTACGAGTACGACCGATCATATGGTTGAAAAAAACATTTCATTTCTAAAAACGGTACTTGCAATAGGACCGTTTTATTTTATTTCGACTATCTCAAAAATGGCTTAACCGATTCTTTCGAAATTTCACACTTATATAGGTTTAGGTTACCCAATTTATACTGCGTACCAATATTTTTAATTAATATGTTTTTGTATTTTTGAAAGCATTTAAAAAAAATTAAAATTAAATTTTGAAAACTTCTCAATTATTTTTTTTTTTTCAAAAATTATACTTATATTTATTCGCTGAATACCTATGAATTGGCATTTTTGAATTTTTGTTTTTTTTTTTAATTTTTTTCAAAAAGTTTTAAAAAAAAATTTTTTTCTCACAACACGCTCCACAGATTTTCAAATTTTTTTTCTCATAAATTCAAATTTATACAAGAAATAAATCGCGTAATTTTATGAGCTCAAATTAGTTTTTTAAGTATTTTTTTTGATTAAGACGATTTAATCTTTTGTTTTTAAGTTTATATTATTAAATATTTAAGATTGTCATATCAATTTTTTTAGAAAAAAAATTAAATAAACTTTGTATATATAAAAAATAAAATAAAAAACGACTTTAAAAATATATTTAGATTTGTAATAGAAATCTTTTGCATACGATGTGATCGAATATAAGAGCCAGTTCGTGCGATCCAGTCGTGCATTTTATTATTTACTAAATTTAGCAGGAAAAATGCTAAATTGGCGCCTTTGGATATATGTAGGTACTATAGGGCAAGTTTTGCATTTGGAAATAAAGTCGAACTCGAGATTTTATTATGATCTACAGCCTAAATGGCTTAACCGATTTTGTTCAAACTTGGTGCTTAAGCGTTTTAGGCGATTGTCCAAAATAGATTTTTGAATCGTTGTTTAGCCCCAAAAATAAAGGTACTTGCCATACAAATTTTTCTACCATCTTAATTATCCCACAAACGGATCTAACGATTTTGATAAAAATTGGTGTGTGTACTATTTTAAGTATGGTCTACATTTTGGTCAACATTTTTTTTAAAATATTTTGTTATTAACGGTTACTGCTATAAAACAATTTTATTGCTTTTTCCTCTTTCTCATAAGCGGCTTAATGGATTTCCATCAAAATTTTTGTACAGGAGCTCCTTTAAATTCTAAATAATACTGCATTTCAAAATTTTCGAAAACTATTTTTTTTGGATTTTTGAAAAAAAAATATTTTTTTTTTTGAAAATTGAATATTTCGAAAACGGGTGGAGAATTTTTTCTGAAAATTTGTTTTCAAATTTATGTTATTAAATATTTGAAATGTTCATACCAAATTTTTTTTTTAGAAAAAATTAAGATTTTTTATATATAAAAAAAATTAATTGAAAAACGACTCTAGGAATACATATAGAAGTTTCTATTAAGAATCTTTTGCATGTAATGTTATCGAACATAGGAGCAAGTACGTGCTATCCCGTCGTGTATTTTATTTTTTATAAAAAACTACAGCATCTAACTGATGAGCCCAGCTGTAGTACCTGGGCGAAACGCATTTTGGACTAAAGGTCACAAATTCATTCAATTGGCTTTAAATCCACACAGTCCACTAAAACAAAAACAAAAATAATATAAACATATTGTTTGCGTTTTCTTCAATTAATTTTATAAAAAAACGTTAGAGCCGTTTTTGAGACAATCGCCTAAGACGCCAAGTACCAAGTTTGAAGGAAATCTTTTCAGCAGGTTAAGTTGCAGATCGTTGTATAGAAAGATTGAATTGCGGGACCCACTTCTTGTACAAAATTATGATTTATATTCTGAATTTTTCACTATTCATCTAATTTTTAAAAAAATAATAAAATAAAAAAAACATTGAAATTTTGGGAAACTATAAAACTAATATTTCAGTTGAATGGTTTTAACTTAAAGTTTGACTATAGTCACTATATAGTTTTCACTATAGTCCTTAAACTGTTAAAAATGTGTACCTTTATTTCGAGTGATATCTACACCTGGGCATTAGTAATAGCTTGATAGCCAATAGTGTTGCAACACTGTTGGCAACAAATGTATTTACAAGGATATAAAATGAATACATTACTGGAGGTAGTGACTATACGAGTATCTGTAGTCTCATAGTTTGTAGACAACCAGTTCCATCGATTTTTAAATAAATGTAGAAAATTCCCTAGTTCCCTCGAAGGGAAATATACTCAATTATTTATCCCATAAGGTATAAGGTAACCTACATAAACCTATCTCTATTTGTTTTTCTTTGTCTTAACAGATGTCCGAATATAAATGGGTCTTTTTTGCAAATACTACGTAATGTCACTATTCTTTAACGTAACGAACAAGTAATAATATTGTAAAGCGTACATGCCCGAAAAATTCGATTGCCTTTCTATTTATAGAAAATCCACAATTGATATAGCTAATACATATTTAAATATAAAACAAAAGATAACTACACCATGAATATCGCCTCGACGTGTCGGTAATGTAGATTGCAAGGTTTTCACGGGCAGGAAAGGGACACTATATGATACGAATATTACCACGCAGTGTACTCGTATTATTATTGATCAATATTTGACGCGTGTATTCCATTTATCTTTAAGACTATTTTCCCCCTCAAGAAACAAAACAAAATATGTAACTCATTTTTTTTTATTTCAGCTACCACAATCGGAACTTGATGGATTTGATCCGAATTTCAAAAGATTTCGAATTGAAAATGGAGAATCGCTTGCAGAAAAGGATGAGGTGAGTGTTTACTTTGCTTTAAAAAAAACGCTTTTTCTTTCTCTGGGATCAATCTAATTTAAATAATTTCGATTTGCGTACCCCTTGAGAGTATGTCATCCTGTCATTTTCAGTTTTTTTTTCTATTATTTGTGCATATTTTTTCTTTTGTGAAATCCTTGTAGCATAGACATTTCGCGAATACCATCAGACATGTGTGATAGATGATGGATTTGTCACCTACTTTTATGCCAAACTAAATTAAATTAATACACTATGCATATGTATTTTTAGCAGCAATGTACAAATCTGAAGTGTTTGATAAAAGGATATTAATAAAAAAAAAACGCAAATGAAAAGGCGCACAGAAGGCACTTTGATACAGGATCTTATCTTAAGTTATACCTACAATTATTCAATGTGCCACTTATGTAGGTATAGCAATTAAAGGAATATAACCTTCAAAAATTTTAGTGAAAAGCGTATACAAATAAATAAGTAACATACCTAATGGTAATGTATATAACGAAAAAGGTACAGCTTGTGGATACGTGCGGGAGTGCTAATTACTCAAAAATACACCCATTGAATCAAAAGATTCTGATGGTTAGAAACACTCCTTAGATAATTAGGATTATTAAATACCCTTTTTTAGAATTTTCAACTTCACCCACCGCAGATGTTTCCGTTAATTAAAAGAAAAAAAAACCTCCTTAGCTAGCTACCTATAATGGGATTTCAGTGCAATCAAAAAGTCTTGAAAAGAAGAACAGCGAACTTCGTAAGAAAATGGCGGAGAATAAGATGTACTTTTATTTAAGCTGACAAAGTCTTCTAAGTTCGGAATAAAAAAATTCGATCCTGGAAACTTACAAGGCCTGCATAGATTGTCCCTGTACATAGATGTATATAGACTTATGGTCATCTATATGTTGTCTACGAAAATAGGTTAGAAGCAGTAAAATGGTATTTTATATATATAATACTAGCGGAACAGGCGAACCTTGTCTCGGCCCAATTTAACGCCTTCAAATGAACTGCAGAGCTATAATAAAACACAAGTAGTTCAAATTTACCAATGTGAGTTGTTTGAATGGAATAAAAACCAGTAGAGGTTGATATGATAAACAATGTTTTTCAATTTGTTTTCCGACGCAAGATCAAACAACAAAGACCGTTTACCAAGCTATAGACGACGTTCTTTGTCTTTGCTGCTTGTATTGCCAGTTCACAAATCCAATCGAGATGCGACATATTTGTGGTCAATTTTAACTTATTTCACTGTCGCCAAATTCTTGGTCATTGTGCACGTTATTGGCTTGTCAACCGTGAGAAAATTCATGGCTAACTTCAAAGCGGAATGTATGGTTCGACCGCCTTCAAACAGTGTGGCAGCAATGCCATAGATGCCATATGATGAAACATATAACGAAATTTGAGATCTTGGCCGATTTGTGGCTAGAATCAATTAAATGATGTCCCACCGGGAGCATCGAGAAAGTAAATGCGATTGCTGAATCGTATTCAAAAGCAGAGTGATCAAAGTCTACATTTACCACTTTTCTTCTTCTAATTACTTTTTGTCGAATTTGTGGTGGTGATTGTGCAGTTAGAAGCTTTGCGGTTCCAAAAGTAAACGTTAATAAAACACATATAAAATATTTTTTTTTTCATGATATTTATTTTTTATTATAAAGTTTGAACGTTGACATTAAGTGTGAAACACTACATCATTTAAATGACCACCACGCGAATTGTTGCAAGCATCGATTTTTTGAGGTAATTTTCGACCACTTTTTGACACATATTGGGCGGTATCTCAGCCATAACTTGACGAATGTTGGTTTTCAAGTTCTCAAGAGTTAAAGGTTTAAAGCGGTGTCATATCTCATGACCTTGGTGGCCAGCTGATATCGCCACGACTAAAAATTACGCGGCCAGGAAATGTCTCTTGCATTAAAGCCATATTCGCTCGAGTTATGTGGCATGTGGCACCGTCTTGTTGAAACCACATATTCTCCAAGTCGTATTCTTCAATAACAGCCAAAAAAAGATCGGTTATCATATGACCATAATGCTCCAAATTGACGGTGACAGTCGTTCCATTGTCGTTTTCGAAGAAGTAAGGTCCAATCACACCTCGGAACCAAAGAGCGCCCCAAACAGTAACTTTTTGTGCATGTAATGGCATCTCTTCAATTACTTGAGGATTCTCAGAAGTCAGAACCTCAAATACGACAAATTTTTTTTATTAACATGCCCACCGAGTGAGAAATGTGCTCCTTCGCTGAAGAAAATTTGGTTCGAAAAATCGCCGTCCACCGCCTGTTGTTCAAGCACCCATTCGACGTATCTACGATGTTGTGAATGGTCAGCTGGCTTCAGTTGTTGTGTGAGCTGGACCTTATATGTATGCAGGTCAAATGCAAAATATGCCGTAATGCGCCGAAAGACAGTTCTAATTCCTGAGAACAACGAGGAATCGACACATTCGCGTCTTCGGCAACTTTCACTTACAGCAGCGATATTTTCAGTGATACGAGCGAAACGATGATGCACAGGTCTTACAATATCTGTAACCAATCCAGACTCTTCAAATTTGTTCACAATTGTGCCAATTGCTTGTGTAATTCGACGATTATGTAAGCCATAATCTCCTCTTCAAGCACTATATGTGGCTGTGGCAGAATCATCATTTTTGTATTAGGTTTTAACAATTTGTATGCGTTGTGCGATAGTTAAGCGATCCATTTGCGTAAATGTCAGACTTTCAACTGAAAAAAAAAATGGTTTAACAACTTAGTTTGAGAGATGTCGAATTCCAGTCCTATACTTTTGAAACCGCTAAATGCGTAACCCTTTACTTCATCTCTATAAATCGCTTACACCTACTCTGATTTTTTTTCAAGTTCCCCATTGATTCCTGTGCTTGTATTCGGTACAAATTAAATATCAGAAAATGCAATATACAAATATAAGAAAATAATATAAAGCAACATAAATAAATAAATAGATAAATATTAAATAATATCTCATTTTCGGATGGAAATATTAACAAAATTAGTAGAGATATTCTAAACACATACTTTTTTATTTAATATTTAATACATACTCACTTTTATACTGCACAGTAATTCTTGAATCGACAGTTTTAAATAATTTAATCAAAATACAAACAATGCACAATACCTTATACGTATGCCTACGCAGATTTATCTACGGAATCGAAGAATTCAAATTTACTTATGCACATATAAACAGCACTGAAAACTTTATATACTTACGTCAAACTTATCTACCGCTATCGATATATAGCTTGAACCAATTCACTTGAACATTCTACTGCGCACGTCTCTTCAAATTTGTTTCCTCATCTCATTAATTTTGAAAGATACAGAAACACACACTTACCCTTCAGAGATGGACTTCATTTGCATGAGATATGATCGTGATTTATGGTGCAGTTTTCAAAATAGTATTACATCTCTGGCATTGTACTCATTCATTGTCTCTTGTGGCCCATGTTTGTTCTCTTGAATTCTCTCTCTGCGCAACCGCGACGCGACATTGGCCAAGAAATTTAGTTCAAGCTATATATCTACTTTTTTATTTTATATGTTGTATCGAAATTTTGCTGTTTATTTTCTCATTTCTTTTTAAATAGATCACCTGATCAGTAGGTAGTGGAAGAAGCATCGACCTCTTCTCCATTAAACCATATTGGTATCGATGTTTTGAATTATAGATCTGTGTTTTCCCTTTTAACATCGATATTTCATTAGCATGGATGAATATCGCACATCTTTAGCAATAAGCATGTCGATTTTATCATCTTATGAATTTGTACTTTTTACCCGTACCAGAGAATGCACAAGGTGCCTATAGTAGTTTTCACTTCAAAAAACAAGTTCTTTTATTAAAAAAAAACGTTGTTTGAATAATATTAATTTACATTAGTGCTTAACTTTCTTGGAGCTTCTGCATTAATAATTTCCAAAAAAAATCAACTAAACCGTTTTCCATAAAATCGAAAACAAACAAAAAAATGGTTCTACTAGAGGTTCCAAAAACCAATTCTTGCAAAAAAAATTACCAAAATGTACATTTGCCCTTCATTAATGAACTGATTTTTTTTTATAAAAATCGGTGTAGTCTTTTTTGAGAAAAATAAGATTTTTCTTTTTGGCAAAAAAGAGGATGGATATCGTGGTTTCAGTAAAACAATCCTCTGACTCATTTCGTTGTAAGCTTAAATATAAAATAAAATTGTAAAACCTTGTTCTAGTAGGAAATAAATTTAATTGGACAGTGTCCTAGGCTTCTCAGTGTACCCAGATAATCCACGAGCTTTGCCTCAGCTTCTGAGGCTAGAGAAAAACAGCATAAAAGCATAACGGTATACATGGCTTAAAGTTCCTTTATCGGTAAAAACTAGAATAATTTTTAAATTTTAATTAATCTGAAATCGAAATTGTTCGACACTTGATAGAAAGAATAGAAAGAGCTTATATAATTTTTGTTAAAATTGTACAGATAGGCAAGGTACAACAAAAAAATGAAACAAATAATTTTTGTATTGTTTTTTCTTTTTTATAAATTTGGACGAAAAGTCCCAGACTTATTTGACAATGGGCCTTACTAATAATCAAATTTAGTGTTAAGGTTAAAAGAAAATCTCCAGATTTTAGAAAATCCATATACCAATAACGAATTTGATCGCCAGTTTAGTCGTTAGCAAAATGTCAAAATTTAATATACGAAATCCATGTTTAAAGTCGAACATTAAATGAAAAGTATTGCCTTTGTGCTGTTTTATGGTACGTAAATTTGTATTTAATACTTAAATCTAATCCCAAGTTATCAGATCGATTTCAATTGGTACAAGTATATTTATGAGTTGGTTTCAATCTTCAGATTTTTGTTTTAAAGTAAAAATGAAGTACTTAATTTAGAAGTACTTTATTTATTGTTGTTTCTGAAATGCAACATAAGCTGTTTTTGCCAATGATCCAAATATCATTCCCTGAAAATATAACAAGACAAATCAGTGTAAAGAAATAATGTAATACTCCCACTCCTTTTAAACTTATGTTTATTTATTTTTCATGCAATTCTGGTGGTCTTTCTATAAGGTGATCTATTATTGTCGACTGGGCACTTAAGTTTATGTCAAAAACCAACGAAAAGTAGCTTTCAGGACATTCAAAAGGAGAAGTCACCCATACTGTATACTTAAGTGAAATGAATCACCTTTCTCTTTTTTTCATTCCTACTTTAGCGAGATATCAGTTTTTTTTAGTAAGGTGCGCTTGCTCCCTTCCGAAAGCAAAAAGCGAACGAAACTGAACAAAGAGCAACTAACCACAATTATAAACGCATCATTTGATTTAATTGTATTCGCTTATTTTCGTTGAGCCTTAAGGTTAGACCGCACACAACTGCAGCGGAACTACACGACGCAGCAAAATATTATTTGTATGAAATTGTATGAGCTATATCGCACTAATACTATGTTCCCACTGAACGCAATTTTAAATTATTTTGCCGAAATCATCTTCGGAATTGCACAATTTCCCATGCAATGACGCAATTTCAAAATCATCTCAAATAACCTCAATTTCCTTGAAATTTCGTTTTATACCATTTTTTTCGATAAAGTGAAAAAAACAGAACTTATGAGCTGACAGTACTGTTAACTGTTAAATTATGTTGTCAAAACAAAAGTGATTTTTAGCTTTGTCTGGTTTGTTTCCTTTTAATTTAGTACTAAAATACTTGCTGTTAAAAAGAGCACGGCAATACTTAACTTTGAAGAACAAATTATGACAGTTCCTACTTTGTTTTTTTTTGTTAAATGTATTTTGTGCCTGTGCGTCTGACATCTGTGCCGCGAAAAATAAATTATTTTAAGAAAATATTACATATTTTTATTATGGATAAACAAATAAAAAGAAAACGAGCCAGCAACTGGACGCGTGAAATGAAAGGGCTCTTAGTCTTATGTGTAAAAACAACAAACAGCCTGGCTATGATAAAGAAAAAAAGTGAGGCTTGGGAAAGAATTAAAGAAGCTTTCGAGGCAAATGGGCCTCAGACTTCCACCAAACAATTGAGGGATGAATGGAGCCGCCAAAAGCAAATATCGCGGAATAAAATATCATCATTCAAAAGAGCACAAAGACATATATTTAAAGAATTAAATTAGATATATATTTTTGCATGAAAACAAAAAAATGATCTTTGACAGTTCTGACAGTTCATGCAATTTCTTTTCTCATTGGTAGTAGATTTTGTAATAGATTTAAAGAAAGTTTGGAGACTAGTTAGTTAAAGGGTTAAATTGTTTATTGGTAGTATTTTGTTAAAGCTCAGCACTTTGTTTTAAACTTCAAGTTAACTAATAGTCGACATTAGCGTTTTATTATTAGTAAGGCCAAATTTCTTGACATTTACATCAGAAGCAGCGTGAATAAAATAAACTTGACATTTGTTAAACCAACCTTGGTATTTACGTTCGACGTTTAAGTATTGGTTTTCTCACATACCTACACATTATTATTTTTAAATCTAAGTAGGTAGTAAAAGTTTGGCATATTTTATAACTAAAGTTTAATATAAAAGCCTTAGCTTTAAACAAAACAATTCTATTTGTAGCGTATTATAATTAGAGTATATTTTAATGTACCTACCTATACATTTACATATAGACTATAGTCTATAGATAATTAGCGTTAAATCTAATCCTTTCATTGATATTCTTTATCCTTTGTTGGAAATTTAATCTCAAACTCTCAGGCGATATAATAATAATTGTGGTTCTGCTGAAGGACCACTTATGTATTCAAGGTGATTACCGATAGCAAATTCATAACAAATGTGGATCAACGTCAGAAAATCTACCCACATAATAATAACGTGTGTTACACATTTGCTTTAAGGTGCTTAGCTATGTAAAAAAAAATATAGAAAAAAAAATCTATTTGAACAGAACCGAACACGAAATAAGGTAAATGACTTCACAATGGGATATAATATTTGGACACGAACGAAATGCCAAAGTCCGCTTTAATGAATAAATAAATATTGAATTAATTTCGATGTACATAATGTCTTCATGCTGTAATATATATATTTTATTTTATGTTCAACTCATGACATGTGTATAAATCTTATGAATTGCCATACATTTCTTTTGTCCTTTATAGCTATTACTTTTTATTCAATTGTTTTCCTTGTAGGTATTTGGATCGCCGAGCACGCCTATCCTTGAGAATCCCGAACATCAGACAAGATGGTATTTTAAATACTTTTTGGGCAAACGTAAGTGAATTAATTTATCATGTAAATGATAAGAACTTTTAACTTTGAGAGCTTAATTGGCAATTATTCTTTTTCGTAATTTTTTTCCTTTTGAATTTTTTTTTTCAAAAAAGTTCATCAAAACTATGTGGGCATAGATTCGGAAAAAAATCCATATTTTTTGTCAGTGGTGTCACAGGAATCTGGAAATCAAGGATCTCCATTGAATAGGGCGATTTTGTTCAGGAAACAGGTAAGTTGTATTGTCTTTGTCTAAACTTCATTTTTTTATTCCCTTAACACAGAAATTATTATCTACATAGTTTTTGTGGTTTTTCTTATACTATACAATATTTCTTTCGAAAAACGAACTTGAATTGTTTAATAGGACCTAATTGATGTAGAATTTTAGCATCAGGAACAAGTCATGTAATCCTTATATACAAAGAGAACGCATGCATTTAAATAAGTTAACTAAACGCATCTTATTGAAGTCCACATAGTTATAGGCACGAGCTTAGAGTCTGAGTGACGAAGTGAATCCTTTTGTTGTTATTAAATTCATTATTTTCTTAAAAGTTTTTCTTTATTTGTTCTATTTCGGATTAATTCATGAAAGATTTTCAAAAATATAATTTTTAATCCCAAGAATCGTTTCTATACCTAATGTTCCTGATTAATATATACCGCGTTTTTTTAAGCCCTGCATTACTGTCTATAGACTATCAACCCAATTGTTAGTGTAATCTTAAGCCAGCAGTCTTACCAATTTTACCGTGATGAAAAATGAAAATTCCAATGTTTTAGAAATTGTGTTTCAAAAATAATGTTAAATACACGGCATAACTGAAAATGTAAGACTACTTTGCGCTGTATTGTTGACCCTTTAGCACAACATTGAAGCATGTGGCACTGAGACGTGTAAGAGCAGTACTATTTGTAGAAAATATGAGAGTGTTGAAGAGCATTCCATTTTATTAGTATTTGATCCAACTCAAACAACAAATTAGAAAATTGTCTGTGTATAATTTAATAAGGTAATGGGTATTGCACCGGCTGTTTTATAAACAAAATATGTATTCAACGATTGGGCTTATTGCTGGGTTACTACAAATGTGAAATAAACAATATTGTCAGATTTGGAGGAATGTTAACACACAAATTAATATTTGAACCTCCAGTACGCTGTCGTTACGTCCCACACAATGCGCAGTTTTATGCGGACTTATAACCCCTTTTTATATTTTTATTTATTTTAATCTATTGTTTACATATTACTCTAAATTTTATTTTATTTTATTTTTATGCACCTCTTTTATTTTATTTCATTTCATTTTATTTTATTTTATTTTATATTATTTTATTTTATTTTATTTTATTTTATTTTATTTTATTTTATTTTATTTTATTTTATTTTATTTTATTTTATTTTATTTTATTTTATTTTTTTGTGAGGTAGACATTCTTGTTCACGCCTCTCCATGTTAGCAAACAAGCAAAATTTCAACACTTAGCCACGGCCTATCCCCAAAAACTTTTCAATAACCAAAAACATTTTAATGCACCATATGCCTATCTTAAGTTGTTTTTTAGGAAAATGCCCACACAGATCTTCATACCTGGTTTTATGATTGACATTATAAAAGTCTCAATTCCAAAACTCATTTCAATGAACAAATTGAGCCAAAACTTCCCAGCTCGTTTCATTTCTCTGACAGGTGAATTTTCCCGGCTAGTTATTTAAAGGATACACCTTTCAAACATTTCTCCCACACTATAGGCATTTAAAATAAATTAAAAATTCATGTAAAAAACCTTCAGTTGACTAATTACAAAAAAAACTAATTAGCATTTTTTGATAGATGAATTTATTCAAATTTAAAATGTTTCCTACGCCTTTTGTTTGGTAGATTACCTTAAATGGTATAATCCCAAAAACAATCCAAGCTATGGTATCCTGGGGCATTTCCTGGTATATCTGCTAGATCTTTAAACAAGTGTAGTTCAAAATATTTTCGCAAATCATCCATATTATAGAGGAAATCTTGTCAGAAGGTGTTAAAAAAGTTGAATCGAGCACAACCTCACCTTATCACAAGGTAATCAGATTCAATTGTATTTGACTACTCACGTACCTAAGATCCTTATAGTTTTAAAGGAAATTTACTAATCCTAACCAACGACGACGTGACAACGACTTGTTTCTTGGTGACTTTAAGTCAAACTAAAGGTCAAAGTTTTTATCATGTTTTTGCGTTACAAAATTTCTACCAATTACTCGCAGCTCGCCTTTGGCTAAAACCTTACATTGTTAGCTAAAACGCTGTAATGGGATCCTATGGCAGAGCACAGAAAGACCATGAAAACTTAAGCTTCTTTATAACTATATTCATAATCTGCTTAAATAGGAAAAAAAACAGATATGTAAATTCCTCCCTCAACTTGCTACTAGCAAGCAAAAAAAAAACACCTAAGAGTGGAAGGTTAAGGATGACACTCTGATATGATGGCGGTGGGGTCTACTTTTCCGCTATCAATGACAAGGACTTGCATGACCTAAACATTTCAGCTTGCAGTTCAAACAGGAAAAGCGAAAGAAAAATAAAACCAAAATCAAATTAATCGCCTGCGATATCCTGTTTGGCTCTTTTTTTGTTTGTATACTCGTATCCTTCCAATTAAAATCGTTTTCCTCTTCTGGCCAGGGAAATAGTATTAGGTCTACTTAAAAATAGATTAAACTGCAATTTGTGACCAAACTCAATGCTTAATTTGCATATTTCTGCTTACAAATTCTTACAGGGTGCACAAAAGATTGCTCTGCCATGCGGTGCTGGGCAAAAATTGTCAGTAAAGCAAATTCTAGCCCACTTCTCGGGGATAGATGCTTCGACGAAAAATCCCAAGGAAATATACTCAGCCGATATACAAAAGGACCTACTGCTGCTGGAAGAGCAAGAGGGTTCGGTTAATTTTAAATTCGGAGTAGTTTACATGCGACAAGGACAAGAGTGTGACGATGAGATGCTGAGCAATGGTTAGAAAACAAAAAAAAAAAAATATCCTTCTATGTTATTTATAGGTAATGTAATTGAGGAATATTTTGAATGTTTTCCCTTTTTTTTTGTCCACAGAGGAATCCAGTCAAGATTTCGAAGAATTCCTTGATGTGTTAGGGGAGCGTGTTCGGCTGAAGGGATGGGATCGATTCCGAGGTGGTTTAGATGTGAAAGGTATGAGATTGTGTTTGTATGTGTCCTGGTTGTTGCTCTGTAGCTAATTTATTGTTGACTTTAATTAGGTGATATGACAGGAAAATATTCCGTGTACACATTATACGAAGGACATGAAATTATGTTTCATGTGTCGACATTGCTGCCTTTTTCCAGGGATAATCGACAACAGGTGAGAGAATTTAATTATGTTTATTTAGTTGTATAATTGCGTTTGCAATTATTGAGGAATGATTTTTCGAAATGAAATAAATAAATATGTGTGTGTATTAGGCTACCATACATTTTAGTATTTTTTTTTTCTTTTCTTAAGAATTTAAATCAAATTTTGATTTAGAACTCTAAACTTTCAAAATCTAATTAAACTGAACATAAGCCATCGTTGGAAAAGTTAATCCTCAATAATGTCGACATACAGCATAGGGACACATGAATTTCGTTTTATTGAAATATTTTCTTTTTTGATATTTTGATTACAGGTGGAGCGGAAACGTCATATTGGAAATGATATTGTTAATATTGTTTTTATCGATCAGAATGCGCACAACACCGACAAAATTTTACCTACAAGTTTTGACCCCATGTGGATCAAAAGCCAATTTACTCGTATCCTTTTTAAAAAAATTAAAATAAACACACAGGGTGTGGCAAAATAATTTGCAATTTGTTTTATGTGTGGATCTGTTAGCCTTATCATTTTTAATAGGTGTGGTTCTTACTCGGCCACCATTATGCGTGGAAACAGTCAATAGCCTGGATATGTCATTGAGGCCGACTTTTTAAACGGGATATTCTTTAAACACAACTAAGTCCGCCCTCGCTTTAATGTCTCCTCGGTCTAGACCGCAAGTCATTTGTGTCATCAAAGAAACAGCGGGCACTACAGGCTTCAGTGACGGCATTTTCTTCACGTTCACTATACACTTCATTACCATTTGTTTCTTCTCCATCAATGATTTAGAGTGACCAGCCTCTCTCAAATGATTTTTTACATAGCGATTTTTTTTTTGTTAAATGTCCGATATTAACCAAGTCTTGCATTTTTGACTTCATTAAAAAAATTCTTTTTAAATCTATTAATTAATAATTATATATTAAATTATGTATTTCTTTTAAAATTGCAGAAATGTACATAGTTTCCTTAACTAGTTTGTTTGTCTTAGATATTTTTGCTGTTGTGACTAAAGTAGAGAACACTTATCGTTTAGCTATTTTCTGTGATGAAACTGTACCTCCTTTCGGACCAACTTTACCGGATCCACCTGAATTTTATGTAAGTATAAGTAAGCCTTTCTCTCTTAGTTATTTACAGTTCAATAATATTACCCTTAAGCCCAATTTGCAATGGAGAAATAAAATCGCAAGATAAATGTGATGCATGGTAACACTGTATAAATGTTCGTTGAATAATTTTTTCTTTCGAACAAGCCCAGAATTAGGAATGCTATGAGCCTTTTTCGGAGCAGCAAAGCGAGAATGTAAAGTGTTTTGTTGCTTTAGGTTAGGTTAGGTAAGTGGGCTGCCAGTTGATCTTGCTACCGGCTTTAGAAGTTGGCTAACAAAAATCTACTTCAGATCTCCATTAAGATATAATTCGTTGAGTTGAATGAAAAACTGCTTAAGAGATTCGAAGCTGATGCTATATTATATAATTCTCGCTTAGTCTAATAGCATCAAGTTTTGTCTTTTCTTAAATCCTCGCAAATGACTCCAAGGGTACATGGATATAGTGTTGGGTTCGATATCCCGCTTTTTATAATCCCGTTTTTTAAAGTCACATAATTTTTCTCCTGCTTTTTATAATCTTGAATCCCGAATTCTTATAATCCCGCCTTTTATTGTCCCGTTTCGTAAAATCCCGATTGTTGCCATCCCGTTTATTAAATTACAGATTTTGGCATCAAAACAAGGTTCAAAAACGATGGCGTTAAAAGGGGGGCTTGCTATCCCCGGCTTGGCCCAATATAATATTTGAGGTGGGGTTGAGCTTGGGTATGTGCAAAATGTTTGGTGTAATATTTATTAGTATACAAAAAGGGCTAAGCGGAATTAAGAGTGATTTTAAAAAGCGCGGGATTTTGAATAAGAGGGATTTTAAAACGTGGGATTTGAAAAAATATGTGCTTCTCGGGACGCCCGACAGAAGACAGAAGTGATAGCTTAAGCTAATCTAAGTTGAACTATTTAACATTGAAATTGTTTAGCCTGAGAAAAGCTTCAAAAGTTTTTCGTTAATTTGAATAATTTCAAAACTTCTGCGTAGCGTGAGAAAAAGGGAAACCAGGCAGACTGGCGCCGTAAAGCGTTACGCAATAGAAGTTGATATGTGTGATAATGATTACCGAATGTAACGCGTTACGTAACTAATTGGTTTACCCTCCCATAAAGATATATAACTTAAAAACAGTATTTTAGAAGACGGGATTTTAAAACTTTTTTTTTCGGGATTCTTGAAAAACAGGATTTCAAAAAGCGGCATTCCGACACGCTGATAATAATAGAGTGGCCGATGGCGATATATTATGTCACGCACCTGCGCAATTCCTTCTAACAGTTCCAAAACATTAATTTCTGTTTAAATAACTCAACTGAGGCAATCCGTCAGAATGTCAGCTATTTGGACGCATCCATTATCGAATGTGCTTTGTTTATAAAAACGCATTATGTCTGAAAACTGACCATTTATGAAAGCTTTCCTTGTAGACTCTGACAATTTAAAGTGCGTTGGTATTTTGTCTTCCTTCCACTGTTGGACTCTAAATTTTGACGCAAGGTGAATGTGGTAAGAGTTGCACGAATTTGCTCTTTGCTTATGTTTGATAAAATCGTAAAAATAAGGCTCTTAGTAAATACTAGACGTATTTACTAAGAGCATATTTTTAAAATCGTTTTTTATTTGATTTTTTATAGATATACAAAATATAAAAGTACTGAAAACTTTTTCTAAAAAAATTGGTATTTCAATAAAAATATTGAATTTTCAAAGAAGATCGATTTATTTTACAATCATAAAAAAAAATATTTTTTTCAAAAATTTTGCTATGAAATATAATATAGAGTTTAAAATATCACTTGCTTAAAAAAAAGTTAAACCGAAATCGGTAGAGACGTTTATGGTACAGATACATTGAACAACCGTGCAATTCAGGTTGCATTTAAAAGACCTTACGTCTTACAGGCATATAGTTAAAATAATATTTATTATTAAACATTTTATACTAAAATTAATTTTGAACAAAATGCAGACCATTCCTCCGGTTAAATTATAATTTTTTTAAATAATCACTAGCGGACCAGGCGAACTTCGCCTCGCACCAATTTAACGCCTTTAAATGAACTGCAGAACAATAATAACACACAGCAAAGATAGTTCAAATTTCAAATGTGATTTATTAGAATGAAATAAAATTAAGGAGAGAGTAATATGATAAACAATGTTTTTCGATTTGTTTTCCGACGCAAAATCAAACAACAAGGACCGCTATCGACGACGTTCTTTTTCTTTACTGCTTGTATTGCCAGTTCACAAATCCAATCGAGTTTTTATAATTTTTTGCAATGTCGGCCATTGCCAAGCGCCAGCAGTTGTCTTGAGAATTCAGCAGCCGATGGGTCGTTCTGCAATGCCACTCATATTTGTGGTCAATTTCAACTTATTGACATGCCGGCACAAAGACGACGATTTTAAGCATCCATTAAGTTCATCGGCAGCAGTAGATTTAAGGATGACGGGAAGCGTTTGACGAAAATCTCCGCTGAGCAATATAATATCCCCACCAAATCATCTCGAATCACCTTGTAAATCCTTCATTTTTAGGTCAACCCTCCAAAGCTCGTTTATGCACCATCGTGCATTCATCCCAAATTATGACTTTGCATTCTCGCATCAACTTCGCTGTTGCCGAATTCTTGGTCATTGTCCACGTTATTGGTTTGTCAACCGTGCAAAAATGTATCGCTAGTTTCTGTGAAATATGGGTAGGTCTCCATTTATATCTGATGCACGCATCTCTTGCGTTTGATTATCACTGACATTTTGATCAATTATTGCAGGACATGTTCCTCGTCAAAGGTTAGATAGGAATCAGTGTAATAATACGCAAAACTCGAATCAATTGCAGCAAGAAAAGTAGCACATTTGCTGAATAGAAAATTATAATGTGAAAAAGACACCTGTCAAATCGCTCACGGCCTATGTCAATTTATAACGCAATGTATCGGGTTGTGGCATTGATCGCAGCACAGCGCCATCTAATATGAATCTCACAAACTTCTCCACTCAAAATGCATGCAAAACGTCTTCTATCACAACTAATTTCACAATTTACCGAAATTTTCCAAGCTTCACAATGAATTTTTCATCTTTAAGTCGTCAAAAAAATCCATGGAACATTCTAGACAACCGACAAAATAAAATATTAAAATCCATTTAATGGGAATCAAATGCTGTACTTAAGTGAAAAGCTACACGCGGCAACAAAGAGGCACCAAAATGAAAGAGACACAAAACAAAACACATTATTTATACTACTAGAGCAATAACAGACATGTAAGTGAATTTTGTGGTCATAACTCCGGTTCTAGACGTCAGACGGCAAACAGAATTCTTATATGCACTCTCCAAACATGTCCTAAGATGTCCTGAAAATTTCATTAAAATCACTCGACCCGAAAAAAAGAAGATAGCGCACAAACATAACTTGGATTGTTCTTTATATATAAGAAGATAAGAACCATTTTGAGATAATTGATCCTTTTTAAACAAAAGATTTTTGCGAGGATTCGTCTAGGGAATAACTCAGCTCCTAGGGAAATTTATGTTCTTTGTCATCATTTGATAGATTTTTTACACATTTGCACAGTTTTTAGCAACTCTCGCTACAATATTAGGGATGATGCATTAAAGGAGAAGTTGCTGTTTACAAAAAAGTGTCACTGCTAATACACAAAAATGCTTATTTACCGCTCATAAAGTCTAGCTAATTTTTTGGCCTTTAACCAAATTTGTATGTTATTATGTAAACTGCTGTCATAAGGCTTTATAATAAGTATGGATCTGACCTAAAAGCTATCTAATGGGTTTTCGTTTGGTAAATTAATATTTTGATCTATAAATTGTTTTTTTTTTCGTAACGAATCGAACACGTTTTCATAGTAATTTTTATTTGATATAGTATTAGTGTATATTTGTGTCTGTGAAACAGCTAGCGGTAACAGCTGTCCTGTCAAAATGATGGCCGTCAATTATGATGTATAGTGGGGTTAGTAAAAGAGGAGTCGATCTGCCGAAAAATCCAGATATGCAAAATGGATTTAAAATCAAAAAATAAATCAATTTCTTTTGCCAATCGTAATCGTAATCAATTGTCAAAATCAGTTTGAATTTTGTTACCAAACGAAAACCCCATGAGTATAGTATATTGTAGCTTTAAGGAATACAGTTATTGACTTAAGTGGTCAAATTCTTATTTGTGTTTAAGAAATCGCAAAGATTAAATCTTCCCCTTGTATATTCAGCACTTCTTGGCTGAACTTTAAAAAATATACAAATTTCCTGCTTTAAAAGTTTTTTTTTTTGTTCTTCCAGGATGTTTTCATGTTTCGTGAATTTCTCCTGGTTAAATTGATAAACGCGGAAAAGGCAACTTTCCAGACACCAACATTCTCCCAAAAACGTGAGCGAACTCTTGAAATGCTTATTAAGGATCTGCACGAGGAGTATGTCCACGACAGCAAATTGGTGAGTTCACACATCTCTATACATAATTCAATCCGATGTTTCAATTCAATTTAATCTATAACAACAACAACAAAAAAAAATACAATTTTGTGTCATCCTTACATGCATACTTATATATGTACATAATATATACACCAGAACATGTTAAACCGTAGAGCATTCTCCGAGGTGTTGTACGACGTGCCACGTGCTTCAAAACTCAAAGAGGACGCAAGGCAAATTGAATTTGTTCGAATTGGACAGGCGCTCAAATTGGAAGCTATCGTGCGAGGTGATGCTCCAACGAGCATAGCTTCAGCTAGTCCTTGTACCATATTCAAGAAGCCACCATGGGAGCCACAATGTTTTTATCCAGCATTCCAACATCGAGGAACTCTGGCAGGAGATTCTCTTAATCATGATAGCATATTCATTGCCACTGATGACGGTACTTTCCTTATAAAGGGTGTGTTTGATTTTGTATTAAAAAAAAAATAAAAATGAAATAACAGTATAAGTACTTCCTTTTCAGATGACCAATCGCTACAGCTTGTATTTGACAAAACGTTATTTGTGAAGCAATTGAGTGTGCTGGAAGAACACGGATTGCTAATAGTTCGCGGCGGATCGGCTACCAATCGTGATTCTAATCGAATTCATGTTTTCCGGCTTAGAGAATTTAAGGACGAAACCATACGACCTAGAGGTCGCAATGAAGTCAAAGACAGGCGAATAGAACGCTCAAGGGGTTGTCATCTGTATGCGAGTTCAAAAATCAATGGTGGCCATTTGCGATTGGTTGTTGCTGTGGGCAAGAGGCTTCAGTTGTTTCAATGGAAGCACACTGCAGCATGGGCATCGTGGTGTGCTGATAGTGATACAGAAACAGCGGATGGATTTATTTTTCAAAAGGAAATTCAACTATGCGAATCACCGGCAATAATGACATTGCTCGAAGGACCCACGAACACAAATACTGGAGGACTTATTTGTGTTGGTTATAGGTATGTTTGAACAATACGCCGCGAGCTTATTGGAGTCTCTGCATGATTGTTTAAAAAAAAATGTTTATAAAATGGGGAATTTTGAAAGAGTATCTTATCTTCCGTATTGCAATATCTACGCGACTTTATTCAAAGAAGAAAATTCAGATATAAATACAGTGCGATTAAAAGAGGGTGTCTCAGTTGTGGGACACGAAATTTATATATAATGTATCTAAGGTTTAATTAAATTTTTCACTAATTTCTTTATGCAACAAATTCTAAAAAATTCAGTGGAATCAGATCAGTAATTCTAACATTTTAAATTTTGTGTATTTTAAGATATTACTATGAAGTGGTATGTGATCAATCGGGATCGGCAACACGACTTTTTGAAGTGGATGCATCCAAACGAAATCAAACACAACTAAATGCAGCAATCGAACTTTGCGACGGACAAGAAACAGAGCTTCTACTGTGCTATAATCGTAAGTTAAAAAATTTATCAATCCTCCTAAATCCTCCATTGAAATTTTGTCTTTTCTAGATACTTGTCACTTTCAAAAGCTGAATAAGGACACAACATCGACAGAATTTGATTTCCACTGGAATACTTCGCCCACATCCATTGTATGTGCGTTCCCCTACATTTTTGGCTTCACTTCTGATTCAATTGAAATTCGATTATTGGTTAATGGGAATTTGGTGCACACTGCCATAATGCCGGAACTTCAATTGATCACATCGAAACGTGACATATATTTTGTGACCACCGCGCCGGAATTTATATCCAAGGATTTGAATATCAAGGGTCTGCAAATAAATGAAAATACTCCTGAACGTAAAGTGAAGAAAACTCCCAGCGATACATCGTCCAGTGAGGAGCTCTCTCGTACCCCTGAGCGAAAGAATTTCGTTGAGATTCCCATCAATCCTGAGAATGAGCTTAATAGCCTTTTGGCTCTTCCAGTTAGATGCGATGGCGGAAATCCATCGATACAGCGAGCACGGTCCCTTCAAAAAACGAACAACGTCAACGAAGATCTAAAGCCTATTATCGCAAAGAGTAATTCATGTGGCGACCCCTATCGGTCGGACAATGTTAAAGAACGGGAGCCAAGCGTCCCGCCAAATTCTCCACGATCAGCCGGAAATCAACAAACTCAACAGCAAAAATGTGGCTCTCCGATGTCGCCAACTAAGCGAAACTCCAAGTACCGCAACCTTTTCACAAGTAGCTCAGGCGATAACTCATTCAGTTCTCCAGATCGACTGAAGCCGCTGCGCATATATCGAATACCCTTGTCCAAACTAACTGGCACCCATTCACATTTTCATGCACATTCCTTCAGCACATCAACATCGTCCTCTGGGTCATCAGCTGCAACTGCAACAACAACAACTTTCAAACACTCCATAGATGTCCCCACGATCGCAAGTCGTTCCTACGAATGACATCCGACTACGGCTGAATTTAGCAATCTAAATGAATCAACAGCCAATGGCAAGGGAATTGATTTAAACGATAACTCTGACACAGTGCTGTGCAATAATATGTGTCATTCGATTGATTTTCAATATTTGATTTCACAACAACTTTTGAGGTTTCAGCAAAACAAAACCAGACAAAACTGAACAAATCTTAAACAACTAGGTATACACTCGATACGCGAGGCTAGACTGCAGGCCTGAAATAAAATTTAAAAAAAAAAACTTTCTACTGTTAGCAAATATAATATATAAAAAGTGTTGACATTTTTCTTTAAGTCTCGTTCAAACCTTAGCGATTGCGGTGGCGATCACGATATGGAGGTTGCAAAAATGCAATAAGAGTATCCTCACTGAACGCAATATTTGCGGGAGTTTTTTTTTTCAAAAAAATACCGCCACTGCGATCGCTTTGGTCTCAGCCAGAGTTTAAAAATATGATTTGACATGAATGTGGCATTTTTGACATGACTGCAAATTTAGCGTAATGTCACTTTTCTTACTGTAAATTATTGTTTCATCCTGTGTATATTTTCATTTCACATTATTAGAACAGTAACACTGTATAAAAACACGAGGGTGTCTAGCAAAAATTTGTAACGGTATATATTATGGATGTCTCTGTTCTTCTTCTTCAACGTGTAATGCTTCGAAAAAAAAGTCCCCTGTAAGACTGTGAAAGAAAATCGATTTCTGTTCATTGGAGAAAAGTTTGGTGTTCAGCCTGAAATTTTGTATATTTCTCCAAGAAGTGCTAAGTTGCCAGTTTTCAGTTTTCATTCTTCTTTTTTACTTGCTTTTATAGGTATGTACTATAGGACAAGTTTTGCATTTGGACAAAAAATCAGACTCGAGATTTTAATCAAATTTGATATTACGATGGAGAACAACAAAAAAGTGGGTCCCGGAATTCTGTCTGTCTGTATAGCGCTCTATAGCCGAAATGGCTGAAGCAATTTTCTTCAAACTTGGTATTTAAGTATCTTAGATGATTGTGTCAAACAGATTTTTGAATCAATTTTTTAGCCCCAAAAATATCGGTACTTGCCATTCAACCATTTTTTTTTCGTTTGCCCTTCTCATAAACGGCTCCACAGATTTCGATCAAAATTTTTATACTGGAGGCTCTTCCAATTCGAAATAATACTGCATTTAAAATTTAAAAAAAAAAACAGTTTTTTTAGGATTTTTGAAAAAAAAACAAATATTTTTTTTGTAAAAATTCAATATTTCGAAAACGGACTAACGATTTTTTTCTGAAACTTTTGCCGGACTTACACGACTGCCAAATTGGCATTATTACTGTCAAAATCTTGGATTTTTTTTATTTGTCGTATAAATGGTCGAAAATGTGGCATGATATTTGCCATTAAAAAACTACCAGCCAGAATTTTCGTTAAGTTGTCGCATTATACTGACATCGTGTAAATTCAGTACTGACAACAATTTTCAAATAATGACAATTTGCAATAAAGAATGAACTTGCTCATTGTTTACTGCCAGAGTAATGCAGGATTTACACGAGTGACAAATTACCATTAATTCATGCCATTAAACTGGCAAAATAATCGTAAAATCAAATCAATAATGATAATCATTTAGACGGGGTATAATAATGGCAATTTGATTGATAATGGCAATCTGCCATTAAAGAATGAGCAAGTTCATTCTTCCTCGCGGTGTGTCATAATTTTCAAAATGGCATCATTGTGGATTTACATGACTCCATTATAATGGCAATATTTAATGTCAGTCTTCCCTGCCATTTTTTTAATGACGAAAACAATGACAAACTTTCAAATCATTTACACGATTTTGTCAGTAATGTCAATAAAATGGAAGAAATAATGTCAATTTGTCACTCGTGTAAATCCGGCATAAAGAGCAGTATTTTTATCTGTCATTATTTTAGCTTCGTGCAAACGAATGTTGTTAATTAAATTAATGACAGCAGTCGTGTTAATCCGGCATTTGGTTTAAAGTTTATAATATAAAATATTTAAAATTGTAATACCAATATTTTTTTTGAAAAATAAAAAAAAAATTTTATATAGAAAATTAAGTAAGAAACGGCTTTAAAAATATATTTTAAGCAGTTTCTATTGAGAATATTTTGCAAGTACGTGCGATCCAGTCGTGTATTTTGTTTTGTTTGTTATTGACATTTCTCGTCATATTCCAGAAATATTGGATACTGATTGTGAATTCGGATTGCTTTTAATTTAAGAGCGCTAATGAGCTTTTGTTAAATTAGAATAAACAAATATGTGTTTTTGAAGCAATACGTAATTGTTCTACATAAAGATTTTCGGCCACTTATACTTTTGTGTTGGCCGCCATTTTTAATATAAGAAAAGTTTTTTTTTTTTATAAAATATCTTGTTTAAGTAAAACGAATATATGCTTAAAAGATGAAAATTACCAAGTTACCTAACAAGAATTGTTTTTAAAATAAAGATGGCGCCCAACGCAAAATGACTAATTTTTCGGAAACATTTATTTAAGTTTATTTAGAACGATTAAAATGTGAAAAAAATCTGACTAGCATATTCAGGTTAAAACAGAAAAAAATGGTTTTTAGAAAATCAGGAAATGTCCTCAAAAAATAAATGGCGAAAATGTAATGGGGTTGAGGTTTAATACGTCACTTCTGATGGGAATGCAAGCTACGTAATCTTCAATGTTTTTTGTTTTGTATAGTTTAGATATTTATCCGAAAATATATTTTTGGTAAATACTTAAAAAAATTCATTCGAAACAAATAATCAAAAATCATATAAAAACCGCTGGGAGGGTACATAAGCGGGAAATTCTATACCTACTTAAGAATCCAGCCTATTACAAATATTTGCTACATACTCAATCCTATTAGCTTGACTGTATACTACCTAATATATGAAATAGATACTCTTTCTGTGTTCTGTAAAATTAACATCAAAATATTTAAGTGGTAAATTCAATTGAATACTATAGCTATATACATATATATATATATATGAAAAAACAGAGATAATACATTATATTACAAAACTGTTATACTACTAAAGAAATTTATATAAATGTATGTTTAATTAGTTTTAATAAATATTAAGTGGATCTATTGAATTCCACTTGAGAAATTGTATTGTTTTTTTTAATAGCTGTTAAGCTCATCCGATTTTTGATTCTATTTCGATATGATTTTAATAAAAATTTAAAATTATTAGCTTTCAACAATATTTGATCTACATACATTTGATAGTCCACTTTTGAAAAATAAAATATTTTTTTTTGCGTTCTTATTCACGCTACTTCCCATTAGATCATTATTCATATTTTCTTATTTTTGGATGAACCATTAATTTTTTTTACAAAATGCTCCTTTCAAAAATGAGTCACTTTATGCGTCCGGTTGTCTTTAAAACAATATAAGGAGAGGTTCTGCCAGTCTGTCTATTACTCCTCGGGTCTACAGCCTAAGCCGTTGGATGGATTTGCTTCAAACTTGGTACCTACATAGATATTTTTTTTTCCGTAATATGCCCACATGGTTTTTAATTTTGTTAAGACGAAAAATGGTACCTCTCATACATTTTTTTCTTCCAAAAATTCTTATTTTTCTCAAAACCGGCCCCAACGGTTTTTATAAAAAAAAATCAGTTCATTAATAAGGGAAAATATACTTTTTGGTATTTTTTTCTTGGGAAAAATGGTTGTTTTTGGTACCCCTAGTCTCGTAGAACCATTTTTATTTTACATTATCTGGATAACAGTTCGTTTGATTTTTTTAAATTTTTTATGCAGAAGCTCCTAGAAAGTTAAAACACTAACGTGAGCCATATCCATTTTGCCGTTTCAAAAGTATAGGGCTGGAATTCGACATCTGTCAAACTAAGTTGTTAAACCGTTTTTGTTTTCAGTTGAACGTCTGAAATTTACGCAAATGAATCGCTTAACTATCACACAACGCATAAAATTGTTAAAACATACTACAAAAATAGTGATTCTGCTACAGCCACATATCGTGCTTTAAGAGGAAATCGTTCAACTACGCAAACAATTGGCAAAATTGTGAAGAAATTTGAAGAGACTGGATTGGTTACAGATATTGTAAGGCCTGAGCATCATCGTTTCGCTCGTACCACTGAAAATATCGCTGCTGTAAGTGAAAGTGTTGCCGAAGACCTGAATGTGTCGATTCCTCGTCGTTCTCAGGACTTAGGACTGTCTTACGGCACATTATGGCGTATTTTGCATTTGGATCTACACCTACAGCCATATAAAGTCCAGCTCACACAACAACTGAAGCCAGCTGACCATTCACAACGTCGTAGATACGTCAAATGGGTGCTTGAACAACAGGCGGTGGACGGCGATTTTTCGAACAAAATGTTCTTCAGCGACGAAGCACATTTCTCACTCGGTGGGTATGTCAATAAACAAAATTGTCATATTTGAGGTTCTGAGAATCCTAAAGTAATTGAAGAGAGGCCATTACATCCACAAAAAGTCACTGTTTGGGGCGCTCTTTGGTCCGGAGGTGTGATTGGACCTTACTTCTTCGAAAATGACGATGGAACGACTGTCACCGTCAATTCGGAGTGTTATGGAAGAATACGACTGTTATTGAAGAACACGACTTGGAGATTATGTGGGTGGGCCGTGGCGCGATAGTTGTGTGCTCGCCTGTCAACCTCGTGGTCGCAGGTTCGATTCCTGCAGTTGTCTATGTCTTCTTATATTCTATTAAAAATCAATTCTAAAAGTTGTCATAAAATGAGTTGCTGGTTTACTCATTACATGCTGTTTAGGCATAACACTAACAACATGTGATAGCGTAAACTAGTATACCCATAAATATGACAACGATATAAATAAAATAATGCGAATTATAAGGGACATAAACAAATAAGACACGGTAATTTTCTCCGCTTTAGTTCAGCCGCCATCCCTGGAGATATATCTGAGACATCAACCAGCTCTAGTGTCAGAACATCGCGCCACACATCTTTCCTATCCTTCTTTCTCTTCTTCCACCGGATGCCCGCGCTGTGTTAACAAAAAACATATAAATGGTATTCATAATCTCTTGAGCGCGTGCAAAGTTATATAAAAAAAAATGTGGTTTCAACATAACGTTGCAACATGCCACACAACTCATTTCCTGGCCGAGTAATTTCTCGTCGTGGCGATATCAACTGGCCACCAAGATCATGCGATTTGACACCGCTGGACTTTTTTTTGTGGGGCTACGCGAAAGACCGTGTTTATGCAGATAAGCCTTTAACTCTTGAGCACTTGAAAACCCACATTTTTCAAGTTATGGCTGAGATACCGCCCATTATGTGTCAAAAAGTAGTCGAAAATTACCTCAAAAGAATCGATGCTTGCAACAATTCGCGTGGTGGTCATTTAAATGATGTAGTGTTTCACACAAAATTTCAACGTTCAAACTTTATAATTATAAAAGAAATATCATGAAAAAAAATATTCTATATGTGTTTTATTTACGTTTACTTTTGAAACCATTATAATAAAAAACATTTATTTTTTAAATTAAAAAAAAAAACTTTTGTTTTGAAAACTCAAAATTTCGAAAACGACTCAATTGATTTTTTTAAATTTCGTATTTGATAGATTTTCGGCGTTATCTTGCATAGTTACAAAAATCTATTTTCCTAAAGTAAAAAAAGCGGTACCTTTTATACAAATGTTTGAAAACCCGTTTAAAAAAAATGTATTCTCAAAAACGGCTCCAAAAATATTGATAGAAAACATGTATGTTCTTTAATTAGTGCAGCCCACTCTTAAGTAAAAAAGTCTTTTACTTTGCGTACTTATAAACAGTGCTTCCCGTAGAACTACTTTTTATATTTTCGACTTTCTCACTACTGGATGAAGCGATTAAAATTATTTTTTTTTGCAAATGCTCCCTAAAAGTGTTAATAAATAAAACTGCATACTCAGATTTTCAACAAAAAAAAAATTTTTTTTTTTTTTATTTTAAAAAAATAAATAATTTTTTTTGAAAAACCGGTAATCATTAAAACTGATTTTTTTCCAAATTTTATTTCCATATGTTTATAATTTTTTGTATTACTTCAAACTTTTTTGCTTTTGAAAGCGGCTTCTCATGTCGAACTTAAAATTAATTATATTTACTAAAGAAATAATCAACATAAAATGTATTTGTAAATTATAAATTAATAAATTAAAATAAAGGAAAAAAAACATAAAGTTTTTTTTTTTTAACCAAATGTTCGGTCAACAAATATAACTGTATGCTTACTACTGTAACCCTGTAAAAGCTATAAAACAGTACTAACTTATTGGCATCTATTACAGTCATAGTGAGGGACAAGCGTCCTATCTTCCTTGTACTGAATATTTTTGTTGGACAGAGTATAACAGATCAGTGGTTAGCTATATTAAAATTATTTGCTAGTTTTTTGTTTACAATTTTTGTAATCACAGTAAATTAGTTAAAATTTATATTTAATTAAAAACAAAAATAACAGAAAAATCGTAAAAAATATCTCTTTTGTAGTGACTGGTATTATTAATTGCATATAGGCCTTACCTTTCCGAATAAATATCCAATTAAGATCATAGAATAGGATAATAACGGGTGCGGCACGAAAACTTGCTGATTTAGTTTTCGCCCCAAGCGGGCGGAGTAGTCGGATGTTGGTGGGGAGCGTCTCATTTTGTAGGGGATTTCCTAAAGTTTCATGTACGGTGCAGTCAGTCGACATCATGCATTGGACGAAAGAGCAACGCGCATTTGCCTGAGAGGCCCACTTTTCTAACGGCCGTTCCATAACTTACACTCAACGTGCTTTCCGTACTCGCTTTAACATCATTTCCGGAGGTCGCGTTCCTTGCCGACAGTCGATTTTTTCGTGGGTAAAAACATTCAGGGAGAGCGGGAACGTGACGAAATCTCGTCCAGCACGGCGGAGAGTCAGAACAGAAGAAAACATTGAGAGGGTGAGAGTTTCTGTCTTACAATTTCCCCGGCGTTCTGCATGCAAACATGCACTTGCTTTGGGCATTTCTGATCGCACTGTAAGACGAATTCTTCATCAAGGTCTTCAATTCCATCCTTACAAATTGGCTTTGGTGCAGGAGGTTCATGAATGCGATTTTGTTGCCCACCAAAATGCATGTGAAGCGCTCCACGAAAACATGTCTGATGACGCGGTCTTGTTCTTTAGCGACGAGGCTCACTTCCACATTTCCGGTTGTGTTAACAAGCAAAACATGCGATATTGGACTGATCACGTGAAATTCATCAGACGCCACTGCATTGTGAACCTGTCACCGAATGGTGTGCTGTTTCGAGAGTGGGGATAATTGGTCCTTACTTTTTCGAAGAAAACGAACGCACTGTTACGGTGAATGCAGCTCGCTATAGAGAGATGATTGAAGAATTTTGTATCCCAAAACTCGATGAACTAGACCTTGTTGACGTGCGGTTTCAAAAATATGGAGCCAAGGCCCACACAACACGAGCATCAATGGATCTTTTGAGGGAACATATCCACGGTCATCTAATCTCCTTGAGGGGCGACTTTACGTGGCCGGCGCGCTCACCTGATTTGTCTCCCTGACATTTTTTATGGTTTTTTTTTTTTTTTTTTTTTTTAAACGTTTGCGCGCACTAAAGGGGTTTTGACTACCCTTAATATGAACAAGCACAGTGCGAGCGTTAGGAGATTAGGGAAGGATGCAAGAGGAGATACTGATGCACATTGGTTTTGAATTTCTGAATATCAAAATGGGAGGTGAAAATAGAGCCGGGTAAAGTATTCCACATTCGCGTTGTACGGCTAAAGAAAGAATCTCTGTACTTGACAGTGCGTCCGAAGGTGGGCTCAAGGGTAAACTGATGATCATTCCTAGAAGCGCGAGTATTACGGTTGAAAAATTTAAGGGGAGGAATACAACTGGCTATTTCGCTGGAACAGTGTTTATAAAAATAGCGATAAAATAATTACAGACATGTAACATTTCGACGGTGTTCTAGAGATGTTAATATGTCTACTATATTTTTGTCGCCTATCATTCTTAGAGCTCTATTCTGAATTCTATCTTAAAGAATCAAATTTGTTTTGGGAGCTCCTGCCCAAATGTGCGAGTTATACTCCAGCTTTGGACGAATGAAGGCCTTATAGATTACAGCCAGATCAGACGGGGAGAAGAATTTCTTGCACTTTCGAAGAAAGCCCAGACACTTCGCAGCATTTTTGGCGACATCAAATATGTGGTCGTTCCACAAGAAGTGGTCTGTGATGCACATACCACGAACTGAAAGCTGATCGGTTTCTTCAATGCAAGTGCCGCTCATGGATAGCGGCATGGGGGTGGGTTCTGCTTTAACGACAGAAGACAGCACTGATTTTTTGAAGCATTAAATTCTACGCGGTTTTTAATTCCCCATTGGACAATGCTGTCAAGATCAGAATTTAATGAGCACGCTGCCGTTCCAGTTGCACATCCGAAAAACAAGGAGGTGCATCTAAAAACGAATATGAAAAGCTGAGAGTACTATCGTCAGCAAAAGAATTAAGTGGATTAGAAGTTCCAGATAAGAGATCATTAATAAAAATGAGAAAGAGCGTCGGAAACAATACGGAGCCCTGGGGCACACCAGCATTTATTTTGTGGATATCAGACTTGAAACCGTCCAACCGTCGGTCCGAAAGGTAATTTCTAATCCAACGAAGAAGAGATTCTTCGATACCAAATGCACGCATTTTCGATAAGAGAGCTTGATGTCAAACTCTATCAAATGCTTTTGAAATGTCAAGCGCAATAATCTTACTTTCTCCAAAACGATGTAAAGATTTGTGCCACTGCTCGGTGAGATATACCATCAGATCACCAGTGGACCTATTGCTACGAAGGCCATACTGCCGGTCATTGAGGAGCTTTCGTTCTTCAAGATATTTCTTAAGCTGATAATTAATCAGCGTTTCCATGACCTTGGAAAGAAGGGACGTAAGTGCATTTGGGCGGTAATTAGCGGGTGAAGAAGATTCGCCTTTTTTAGGGACAGGCTGGACATGCTGTTTTCCATCCACTCGGAAAGAGACCAGTAGAGTAGGACAGATGGAAAAGCTTACGCAGTGGTTTAGCCAGCGTTGAACAACACCTCTTCAGAACGATGGGAGGGATACTATCCGGACAAGCGGATTTGTGAATATCAAGGTCTTTGAGGACTCTAGCAACTGCACGAGTGCGAGAGAAGATTCGTCCCATAAAATCATTTACGCTTTCAAGTACAGTAGGAGTCATTACACTTTCTGGCAGCGTCGAATTTACAGCGAACTGCGCTGCAAGCAAATTGGCTTTTTCACGAGAGCTGACAAAAGGGGTGTCATTAAAGACGAGCGTTGGAACCGAAGACGACGATGAATTCCGAATGTTCTTTACAAAAGACCAAAAATGTTTACTACCTTTGGAACATTGTAGTATTTTTTGCCTTAATTTTTGGTCATGCAAAAATTTGGTTCTCCGAATGTGAACGTTGCAAGTCTTTCTAGCTTGTTGAAACTTTTTCCGGTTATCCTCAGTGGGGTTGGTTTTATATTTCGGGAAACTTACTTCTCTATCCCTAAAAACCTTTTTACAGCTCAAATCAAACCATGCATTTTCTTTCGGTTTGATAGGTTTCACCCTATTCGGGATGAAAATTCTCATTCCGTGAAGAATTAAATTTGTTATCATATCTACGCTAGAGTCTACGTCACTACCGAGGAAGCATAGCGACCAGTTAAAGTTCCTGAAAAAGTTATTGAGACCGTCCCAGTTGGCTTTCTCATATTGCCAAACGGTTCTCTTAGGTGGTTTTTCTTTAACTGAGAGGTGTTGGCATGAGAAATTTGCAGATATGACACAATGGTCTGATGTGCCGAGAGGCGATAATACATTTAACGTGTATTTATCGGGGTCAGTGGTAAGAAACAAGTCTAGACTGTTGGCGGTTTGACCTACAACGTCCCTTAAATCTATCGTTTACACTAATCGGCCTCGAATCCTAAATCATCTGAAGGACAACATTCGTGAAGCAATAGTGAACATACCTATCGATATGCTTGAAAGAGTTCATCGGAGCTTCGAAAATCGGGTATCTCAGTGCATTGAAAACGGAGGCCACCACTTGTCCGATACCATCTTTGAAACCATGTAGTGGAAAATTTAAATTGTGTGTGACAAGAATAATAAAGTTTCGTAACGTTATGTCCACTACTTTTGGTTTTATTACCTTTTAAAATGAGCAAGTTTTCGTGCCGCACCCTGTATTTATACCCTTCGGCAGAAAATTCCCTCTTTAATTTTTAAAGGTTTTAAAATTTGATTACAATCTCGTTAAGTTATAAAAAAAAAACCGTATCTACACCCCAAAGCAAGAATATTTTAAAATAAAAAAAGTACATGTATTTAATTTTATTTGTAATTTTTCAATATGATAACACAGCAACAACGGCAGCCTTAACCTGTTTAACGCATTAAATTGAATTCAGCATTTATGTTAATCATACAAGGCATCAGTATCAGAAATTATTTTAATCCTGGAAAATGAAAAGCTTTGACTTAAATAAAAATTCATTTTGGTTCGCATGAAACCATGCCAGAAATAATTCGATTTATTACAATATTATATTATACAAACCTTAAAAGGTAGTTAGTTCTTTCTTATTATGACTAGTTATAGAAATTTTAACTCGTGTTCCTTTCTATTCGTGCATCATTTTTTAATTTATCAAATTAAGCAATTGTGCAGTTGTGGCAGTGTAAACATTGTTCTTTTAACAATATAAAATACAAAACGTCAATATTGACTCAGTGCATTGCTAAAATTGTTTCAGTAGAACTTTTCTGTCATATGAACAAATTTACATCGATCGATAAATTAAAATGAAACTAAATTAATGGAAGCACTCTTGTTAATAAACAAAGAAAAAAAAATTATTTAAAAACGAGGCAAAACAAAATCACAGAAATATGTATTAGCAGATACATATATAATATTTTAAAACTTAAAATATTATTCGCTTAATGTTTGAATAAAAAATAATAACAAAGTATCTTTGGGATTGCTGAACACTGTTTTTGACACTTCTTCTTTGAGTTGAACGCACCTAATTAATGTTCTCACAATATAATCTCAAAATCACATTCACTTACTTACTACAACTTATTCACTAAATTTAGCACTTTAGGTAGATATATAAAAATCACTTATCATTTAGAGCAAAAGTTCGTAAAAATATAAATCTTTGAGTAGAGCAACTTCATAAAAATTGCCTACCAGTCTTCGTCTTCGTTGTACTCGGAGATTTCCAGTCGGAAGGGAGTTTTTGCATTTTTCAACTTCCTATGGCTACTTCTGCCAAGGGGATTGTGTCGCAGGTCAACTAGTTCCAAATTGTTACTCGTAATCATTTGATCAGTATCGATTTCTATAATTTTAATTAGATAAATTTTATTATTATTTATTTTTTGTGATATTAGAATTCTAAGAATATCTTATTTTTGTATTATAAATTTTACCTATGATTGCATTGTGACTTGCGTCTAGCTCACGAAGATTTGGTATTTTAAACACAACTGGTGGCAATACAATGAAAGTATTGTGTGATATATTTAGGCGGGCTAATGATGCAAGATCTGCCAGCTCATCGGGAAGCTTGGCCATCTGATTGTGTGATAAATTGAGGTCTAATTGCAAAAAAAAACATTTTGGATTTAATAAAACAATATAAATATGGTTATTAATCATTATATACCTGTAATGAGATTGAATTTAACAGCAAATTTTGGGGATATTTTCTTTATGACATTTCCGCTCAAGTTGCAAGTTTTTAAGGATGTGTTCCTCATGAGATGATAAACTGCTTCTGGAACTTGCATAAGCTCACATTCAGAGAGATCTTAAAAAAAAATTAAAAGCAAAATTAATAAATATAGGTAACTACATAAGTAAACAAAAATTTAGGTAAAATAAAGATAGCTAGCAAAAAGAGAGAGAAGTATACCCCTTTCAATTTTGTTTAGGATTAATAAGTTAACGGTAAATTACATTCCTTTCGAAAAAAATGTATCTCCAAATGCAAGTTCACCCGCTGACTTCCAGATGGTGTGGAAAGAAGCAACTTACCATTAACACCCTTCAAGCAAGCGACTCCGTTTTGGATCCGAAACTACTTCATAAACCCAACAACGGATCCGAAACGATTTCAAATCGGATCAAATTAGTATGGAAATTAGAATCACCACGGAGCCATTATGTGAATGTATTGTGTGAGAAAAGAGAGATAGTCTTATACTGCACCATACTCAGCGAAAACAGAACCTAAATGGAATCCAACAAAAATTAACTAATCTAATAAGAAATATGGTCTTTTACAAATATTAAACACTTTTTTGTTTATTTTACAATATTCCCATTTTTCCATTTTAAAGTATTATTTTATAAATTCTTTACACTTATTATTATGTACTTTGGTTTTCCTTGCAGACAAAAATTTCTTTGTTGCTTTTTTACTCTGCAAAATTGAAATGACATAGTTTCTCTCCATTTGTCTTCATTTCTAGTCCACAAAAAAAAACTCCCCAGTCCCCACTCTAATTTCGACTACCTTACCAACTCTCTCTATTTCTCTTACCATAAAAAATATCGATTCTCGTTCTTCTTTTTACATGCGTACACATAAAATTTGTTAAAGTGTGTGAGACACTCAGTTCTTTTGGATTCCAAAGTGATTCCTAAGTGAAGCGAGAAATTCGGGTCCGTGATTTTGCTTGAAGGGCAATGTTCTGTAACTTTCAAATGGATATCGAAAAGCGGTGAGAATTAGAACAAAGACCAGTTATCACATCATCGCGTTTCTTTATCGTTTAATAATGGTTAACTTTATCGACTGAAACAAGCGGATCTGAAATACTGGAATGCGATGAAATGGGTTTCTGAAGCCTTGATTTATTTCGATTCAAATGTCAAATCAAATCACCATCAAAATAGCTAGTGAGATATATAAATATTTATTAATCAATGTTAATGGGATGAATCATGATTTGCACGTAATTATACAGATTTCGAATTTTGCTCTCTTTAAATTTTAACATCATCATTTAGTTGATACAACATTGTTAAATAAAAGTGCCCAATTGTCTGTACCTTTACAATTTAGCTGTAAATAATAATCGCAGGAGAAAACTAAGCTCGTACGTAAATTAACTTCCAAGTAACAATAACATCTAAACAATTAAGGCCCGTTTGCTGATACGGTTCATAAATATTTATGTTCTACTTAAATAGCTCAAGGGTTACTTTTTCCTCTGCGTTAGATGTCACAAAAGTTCTTAAGTAGAACTTAAATGCTTAAGTTGTATATCAGCAAACGGACCTATGATATAAAAAAAAGACGATTAAATGCATCAAACAATTAACAACTCAACAAATAATTAAGAAAATAAAATAAAAACAAATTATTGCCAATGACGCAAAAGTGACATTTCAATTGACCGCCTTCCATTGGAAAATTCCAATCAAGCAAAACGCAAAAATTAAGGTATCGCCTAACTTACAGAAACACAGTTTTTCCATAAGAGGTAAGTGAGAAATTGAGCTTTTCTAAACGATTCGAAGCTATCGCCTGAGTTACAGAACATGTGCCAATAACAAATAACAAAATTATGTCAGTTAGCAAGCATCACTATCAGTCTTTCACCATGTTTTCCTGATTAAAATATGCATAAAAACGTTTCGCGTTCACAATTCTGTCAGTAAAACGAGAAAAATTGCAACCCAAATCACTATAATGATTTGTTCCACTTTGTGTCAAATGGCAATCAGCTGGCACGAATAATAAATTTTCATCAGGAAAATAAATAAATACATTTTTTACAAGCAAACAATTGTTTTATTGCAAATATTTGTTGCAAAAAAATTTATGAATTATTTTTCATCATTGATGGGCTTAAAACATTATCTTATAAATCATCCATTTGACTATGAGTTTTCCTGATCGCTATAACCGCCGCTTAATTGAGATAATAAAAACAAATGAAACTGGAGTCGCCCTTGTCACCAATAATTTTCAAAGAGAAATTGTTTTATTTCGAACATCTCTACTCTGACAGTTATGAAACTAATTGAAAATAGAACCCGATAGAGAAGCTACGTACTATCATCAGTCGTATTTTATTGGTAACCTAAAGGTAGCGCAGTAATGAGAGTCTGACATAAAACAATTAAATTATGCACTTTTAATATCTATACGCTAATTTTACACCACCCTTTGCCTACCAACGAAGGCGTACGATTTTTACTTGCGATATTGGTACTATAGGGCAAGTTTAGAATTTGGAAAAAAAATAGGACTCGAGATTTTAATCAAAATTGACATTGCGATAGTAGAGAACACCAACAAAGCGGGTCCCGCCTTTCCGTCTGTCTGTCTGTTTGTACAACTCTCTAAACGGCTGAAGCGATTTTCTTCAAACTTGGTATTTAAGCGTTTTAGGTGATTGTCCAAAACAGATTTTTGAATCGTTGTTTTAGCCCCAAAAATAACGGTACTTGCCATACAATTTTTTCTACCATCCTAATAATCTCGAAAACGGCTACAACGATTTTGAAAAAAATAATGTTTTCTTATGTGGGTATGGTCTACATTTTGGCCAAATTTTGTTTTTAAATATTTTGTTATTAACGGTACATGCCCGTTAACCATTTTTTTTTATTTTCGACTTTCTCATAAACGGCTGAACGGATCTCGATCAAAATTTTTATACAGGAGCTCCTTCAAATTCTAAATAATACTGCATTTCAAAAAATAGTTTTTTTTGGATTTTTGCAAAAAAAAAATTGAAAATTCAATATTTCGAAAACGGGTGGACGATTTTTTCTGAAATTTTGTTTTTGAATTTATACTATTAAAAATTTAAAATGTTCACACCAATTTTTTTTAGAAAAAAATTAAGAATTTTTATGTACAAAAATTTAAGAATTTTTATGTATAAAAATTTAACTGAAAAACGCATTTAAAAATACAATAAGCGGTTTATATTAAGAATATTTTGCATATAATGTAATCGTACATAGGAGCAAGTACGTGCGATTCAGTCGTGCATTTTATTTTGTCTCCAACCCGAGCGAGTCGTTCCATTCCATTATTCCAAAACTTTATCTACTCTTCGCCACCATTTTTACTGTCTGCTTTATCTACACTTACTACGTTTATATGGAGAATTGAATCGGTATTGAATCAGGATTTAGGGCTTTGTATACTTGAATCGGATTAAAATAGGATTACTCGATGCGATCCCACTAGAAGAGCTGAATCGAATTGAAAATGTATTTATATACCTGAATCGAGGAATTGAAGAATCGAATTCACATCTGATTCTTGGTGGGTGTGTGCACAAAGTTTTTTTTTGTGTTCAGTGGGTTTCCGTTTTCTTTGTATTTTTGTCTGTTGCATGTTTTTGTTGTTCATTCTCTTAACTCAAATTGTCACTTCGATTCCATTTTATTCAATCTTCCGATTCCACGAGGCCATATACCTGATTCGAAATTTCAATTCGATTCGATTCGATTCATCAATTCACTCATATAAACGGGGTAACTGTTTTGTTCCATATAAAAATTTGCTGCGGCTATCTATTGGTATTGAAGAAAACGCAAACAATAAGTTAACATTATTTTTGTTTTTGTGGAATGTGTGGATTAAAGCCAAATTGATAGTGGATATACAATAACCTATATTAACCAATAAAAAAGGGGATATCATCAGACGAGCCACTTTCTTAGAAAATATATATATGTTCATATAACATAATAATTTATATTAATAATTTCATTCTTTCATTATGTTGCATACCTAAATGCTCATTTTCTTCTGCATTATTACACCGCTCAACTACTTTCACCACCGCGTTTGCCATTATTTCATTTAAAAAATCAAGAGGGAGTAAAAAAAATCGAAAAGATACGAATCCAAAATACAACCGAACAAAATATTAGCTAGTGGTATCAACAACACTAAAGACTGAAACTAAAAAAAAATAAAACTACCTAAATGTAAGCGCGTATAGGTATTTTTTCCCAGATCTATTTTTATCTTGTACCACTCAGTTTCCAAATAACTGTGGGTAGTGTTTATGTATAAATGCTAAAGAAAAATAGAGTGGAATCGTGATTCATACTTTAAAATGTTATGTATCAAACTCTCCCACAATACAACAGCAATAACAAATGTACCAAAGTACTGAAGTACCCACAAAGAACAAAATATTAAAAAAAAATAACTAAGTCGTTTTTTTTAATGAAATTGGAATATGATAAATAAAATATATGGTATAATATTAAAATGAAACAAACTTTTTTATTAAAATACCAAGAAGTCTCCACGTGTGGTAAGATGACTGTTTGGGGTGGGGAAAAGCTTTAGAGCTTTTTTTAAAAAGTGATGCCAGTATTCTTAAACATTTTTAATGTTTAGTAGTGTAGTTTTCAATTGTTTTCTACTCATTTATTCAATAGTATTTTCAAAACACCATTTTAAGCATTCTTGATTTTGAAAGGTAGATATATTTTTAATCGAAATAGACATTTATACTTCTAAATCTCGGATAGGAAACACTACTAAAACATCATTCTTAATAGCGAACCGACATACTGTTGAAAGCCTTTGGAATTTGGAGTGACCAAAATACAACCAGTTAAAAACTAACTAACTTACTTAAGCTAACTAAAGTCTAAAATTAATATATCTAACTATAAAATATTAATTGCAGTAGGTAATCCACACCATATTGCTTAAATTTTGTTGTCAGTTCATTCGTCTTATGATCAAAATCAAATCAACCGTGTGTGGACTGTGGACACGCAGTTTTTCTAACTCAACTGAGCGATACACAAGTCATCTGAATTAACTGTTAAATGAATTCCATTTTTATTTGACGAAAGATATTGGCCTCGTTCGGTGGCGCAACCTAACCGATCCGGATTGCTTGGTGTTGTTGTAACGCCTAAGGAAAAAACGGCTGGTGAACTAAACATATGTTGTCAAACACAAATCTCAAGCTATCCAAAAATTATTGGATTCGTTGAGATTCGTTTCGAAATGTGAGAGACAGCTGATTCAAAACTTCAGATGTGTATGCAATACAACTGACATAACGAGAAAGCTACCCGAATCGTTCGAAAATAAATCCGCTACAAATCTATCTTGGATAGCCTATCGGCCGCACACCGAACGAGGCCATTTATATACATGCCTAAATGCTTAGTTCAACCTTATCTCAAACCGTATTCAAAGTGCTGTAATTATTTGTTATTATTTTACTTTTGTTGTATGTGGGAATTTACACTTTAATAAATAGATATTATTAATATCAAATTATTAACAAACTCTTAAAAAAAACAATAATGTTCTTGACAGTTGACGCAATCGTCTTTTAATTGAGTTTATGTGTATCAATTTAGTCGACAACGAAAATTGAATTGAGTATGGGCTGCTTAACTTTAATTTTGTGCTGTGAACTAAAAGAAATGAGGTGTTATACGGAGCTCGCATGGGTATTAAGAGAAGCAACAATAGCCAGATTAGGCGAGCTTAATTAAGTGTTGAGTTCGCGAAAAGTGATCAAAACTAAACGAAACTGAAAATAGCAGCCAATAAATGAATGCTCAAATAGCAGAGTGTAGGTGTTTACTATGTTGCTTAATCTGACTTAAGTTAACAGAAGCAATCATAGTTGACCTCGAAATTTAACGAGATTTAAGAGACATGACAAATGTAAGAGCTTATCTAGCTTATGACATTACGATGATAGCGAAGACGAAAAAAGATGGTCTAAAAATTCTGTTCGTCTGTATGTCTGTCTGTCTGTCAGTCTGTCTGTACCCACAGCTCAAACGGGTGGGCCGAATTGCTTCAAGCTTGGTATATAGAGTTTTGATTAGGTATTGTACCGAGCGGAAATTGAAAATTTTTTTTAGCTCAAAAAATAACGGTACCTGCCATCAAAATAATAATATAATTTTAAAAAATGTCTAAAAACGGTACTTTCCATAGGACCGTTTTTTTTGCTTTCGACTATCTCATAAATGGCTAAACCGATTCTTTCGAAATGTCATACATGTATATGTTTAGGTTGTCCAATTTATACTACATACCAATATTTTGAATGAATATATTTTTGTATTTTTAAAAGCATTTAAAACTTATATTTTGAAAAATGCTCATTATTTTTTTTTTAATTATAGTTACATATGTTTATGTATTTGCCGAATACCTATGAATTGGCGTTTATAAATTTTGAACAAAAAAAAATTTCAAAAAGTTTTGTTCTCATAAATTCAAATTTATCCAAGAAATAAAATGGCTTACTTTGTTTAGCTCAAATAAGCTTAAGTATTTATTTAAGAATTTTGAATTTTTTTAAGTTTATATTACTAAATAATTAAGATTATCATATAAATATTTTTTAGGAATAAATTAGTGAAATGTTCTATAAAAAAAAATAAGTAAAAAACGACTTTAAAAATATATTTGGATTTTTAATAGAAATCTTTTGCATACGATGGGATCGAACATAAAGCAAGTTCGTGCGATCCAGTCGTGCATTTTATTTTATTCCGATAAGTTAGATTGGCAAGATTTTGATTTGTTTAAGTATAACTATAATATGTCAATATGACATTTTTCATATTCGAGTACGAAATGGAAGAAAAGGAAAACAGTCAGAATATTAAATCGAAAACGACATAAGTTTATTTTTATGAAACACAATCTTTCGTTAAGTCAAACTTAATACAACAAGAGCGACATGATTAGTAGGAGACAAATCATTTAGTCATTTTAAAGATAAAAATTAACAGGATCAATATTTAAAATCTAAACATAATATTTGTTCTACAGTTCTTAGTATGGGTTTGGATAGAGAGAGAGAGTGGTTATGAGCCATAGTCAGGTTTTTGGTCGAATTTCGTTTAAAGGTAAATAAAAAACTAGATCAAAAATGTGAATAATTGCCGCTCAGGGTTACTTTTGGTCATTTGGCTCATTTTTAAGCTCCAGGAAGCCACTATTGTAAAATAGTCGAAAATAGACTCCTTTTAAAAATTTAGGACTCTTTTAAACAATTTGAATAATTTTGTTAATAGTAAATCATCATTTAAAACTTTTCGCATTCTTCTCTGAATTCAGCCATTTGTGAACTCATTCAAATCTTGGTCTACATTTTCTCATGTTTTACATTTAACTTTATTGGGCGTATTCATAATCATTTTTAAACTGTGTCTAAGTTAAGCCTAAGCTTAGTTGAAAACGTTGATTCTATTTTTTTAAGTTTTTTATTCCAAAATATTTGAAGTTATTTGTGTAGTATAGCAAATTACAAATCTTATAAAAATATAGAACCAACAATTTGTAAGTAAGATCTGTCTGTATACATTGAGCCAAAATTGCCTTAAACTGTAGCTTAGTAAAACCTGGGCTTATCAGCGACTATAAATATGCCCCTATGTGTTTTGTCTGTTCACAACTGCATTAATCCCTTTCTCTTTCCTAACCTAAACGTTTTGAAGATCAGCAGCTAGAAGATTGGGTTCCTGGTCCAATTTTAGTTCTGAACTATTGGCACAATATTCCCAATAATTAAATAATTAGTTTTAGATTTGTATTTATTTACTTATATTGTTAATTTGTTAAGTGTTATGAAAATAATTGAATTGTTTGAAGTTGTGGCTTTTATTTATTTTGAAAAAAATATTGTTTTATGTTTATAAAATATATAAGAATATAAATTTATTGATGTAAACTGTTTTCTTATAGTTTAAGAGGTAACCATATTGCCGCTTTTCTTTTTGACAGTCTACGGTTGCGTTTTTTGTTTTTTGAAGTCAAAACATAATGACAGTCTTTGTTTTTTTTTTTTAACTAGATCCAAGGATTGAATTAATTACTTTTTTTAATTTATTTAAAATATTTGAGAAAAAAAATCATTTCTATTTTGACCAATCTCTTAATTCTTAAGAAAGCTATGCATTTTTGTTTAATCGAGCTTGCTTGAAAAAGTTATACTTCTACCTAGTTTTAGCGGGTTTTAAAATATTGATGGAATTCCATAATATAAAAACATATATAGAAATGTGTCGACACAAAAACATTAATATTTTTAATTTTATATTCTTTCTAATATTCTTTTCACACTAAACCCAAAACCGGGTATTCAGCTAAAACTTTACGAAAACTCGAAAACCGTTCACACTGAACATTTACAAGATTTCGTTTGACATTTCAATTATTTTTGCACCACAGACAACAACAAATACGTTGTGAATTAAAATAGAAATTACCCCAAAACCCTGTTTTTTTTTCGTTTTTACTGGCGCAACCCATCAGCTATTTATGTGACGATTAATTGAGCACTGAATGTTTCACAAGGTGTGTTTGTTTAGTTCATCTTGCAAATCCAACATGTTTTCGACAAGTTTTATTTAAAACTTGTAGCTTATCAAAACGAGTGGTTTATCAAAAATGTATGGGAAAACTTGTGTTTTCGCTTTAGGATTTCAGCCAAAACCGTGTTTTGGGTTTGGTGTAAAGACTATAAGAAATAAATTAATAAGACCCATAATTACTGATTTGATACACAAATAAACTGATTTCAATAAATATGCTTATACGTAAAAACTGCTACGGAATCACAAAAAATAAAATGCACGACTGGATTGTACGAACTTAATCTTGGAGCTAACAAGTTTAATGCAGATAACCATTGAGGTTAAGTTAGTTAGGTGTAGTTATCCAATGCAGATTTAAAGTCTATGTAGGTAAGATTATCTTGATTCTTAATATAATGAATTGTCGAATGGATGATTCAAGGAATAGTTACATAGGTAGCTTCCTTCAAATGTATGTTTAAACCTAAGTTATGGATTTCAATTATGTAGGTTAGGAGAGTAAAATGCATCTACATACATATACATATAGATGGGACCTAAGTATGTAAACATGTGCATATAATAATGAAAATGAAGGATGTTGGTGGGTAGGTAGCTATATACAACTTCATAATTTAGGTGCAATATGCATTACATAAGATTCGTGTGATTTTCAAAGACACATATGTATATATAAATGTATGAGAGTCTATATTTAGTATTCAGTGACGTACGCAAAAATTCGTAAAAAAAAACAATAATAAAGTAGAAATAAAGGATAAAACACATAATTAAATGTTCTTATGTTGCTTAGTCTTTATAGTTTGAGGGGAAAACAAAGATGCAATTTGAATTCATGGATAAATAAGAATATATCAAAAAAAATTCAAAAATCGTTGGAGCGGTTTTTTAATTAATTAATTTTTTATGTATACAATTTTGAAAACATTTTTACAAAAAAATTTGAAACGCCATTTTGCAGATATTATTAATATACATATAAAATTCAAATTTAAAGAAAATTCTTTGTCTGGTTTTTGAAAAATCGATTTTTCAAAAAAAATTTTTATTTATTTTTTTAAAATCGAATTTTTTTTAATGCAATTTTAAAACCACTAAATACGAAGTTTCGAAAAAAACTATTGAATCGTTTTCGAAATTTTGAATTTTCAAAAAAAAAATTAATTTCCAAAAATTTAAAATTTAAAAAAAAAATGGTTCTAATAGAGGTACCAAAAATAACAATTTTATTCCAAAAAAAAAAATTATCAAAAGGTACCCTTTCCCTTCATTAATGAAGTGATTTTTTTTTATAAAAATCGTTGAAGCCGTTTCTGAGAAAAATTAGATTTTTGTTTTTGGCGAAAAAAAAATGTATGGGAGCTACTGTTATTTGTCGTTTAAAAAAAAATGAAAAAAACGTGTGGGCATATTACCCAAAAAACAATATGTACCAAGTTTGAAGCAAAATCCACCGAACCGTTTAGACTGCAGACTCGATGACAGACAGAGAGACAGACGGAATTAGAGGACCCACTTTTTTGGTGTTCTCTATGATCGTAATGTCATGTTTGATTGTTAGAAAAAAATTTTTTTTACGAATACATAACTTACCTTATAGTACTTATAATCGCAAGTAAAAATACTCTAAGTATTAAAAATAATGAACAGTAGAAATTTGAAAATGAAAAGTCGATACTTGAACACTTTATTTTTCGAAAAAAATATTAAAATTTTGTTTATATGAAGTATGCTGCCATATTTTTTCGTAAACTATAGTTTCAATATAACAACAACCCTTACACACAATTACAGACCCCAACATTTTATAACCTCAACGCATTGCACATGTCCGTTTCCGTTACCATGCCACAAATCGGCATAGGCAAGCAACCAAAACAAATACTCATGGTGTTGATATTTCTAAGAAACATTTCGAGTAGTTATTACTCAGTTTATTTATTAGAAAAGCTTAAATGGATCTAAAAAGTCAGTGAACTTTTATGAATAAACAATTTAAGAAGTGCGAAATAGAGTGTAGAACATAGATTTCCAGAAAAACAAAGAAGTAAGAAATTTGTTAGGAGCAAGACGAAAACGTTATACGCTTTATACGTTTTAACAAAATGGAGGCATATCTAGCTGCTGAAGATCCAAAGTCAAAAACAACAATCTCCAATATGTCTGAATCAGACAGTGCGAAAAGAAGAAAATTAATTCAAACACCAATAATTTCCCAGACAGGCTACAACCGACCGCCAACATCGTCTCTATTTTCCCGAGGAAACCTCGTAAGCAGTCGCCTAGGTGGTGATAAAACTTCATTAGCTCGACCATCAACAGCAGTCCGAGCCGTAGGTTACACAGCCGATTCCGAGCGACTAATAGACCAGGCATTTCTGCAAAAAGCCAAACAACAACAGGGCTTGGGTGCTAACGCCGTTGATGCATCTGCAAAAGATGTCAATCCTCTAATCCGATACCGACACTTAGAGACCAGAATATCTGGCCTGTTAGAGTCTTCGATTCTCTTAAGTGCTGAGTCGAATCCAAACTACGCAGAATGCCTGAACAAGGCCAAAGAGGCCTTTTCATTGGATAGAACACTGCATCGACTTCGGGATCAGTACGGTGAGAACCTCTTTCACAATCTTGAATTAACCTACGCTGTGTTTTTCAACCTAGCTGAGCAATATGGCAATAACGAAATGTATGTTGAAGCCCTCAACACCTACAGTCTGATGATCAAAAACAAAATGTTTCCCCAAGTCAATCATCTCAAGCTCAACATGGGAAATATTTACTTCAAAATGGGCATCTACCCCAAGGCTATCAAAATGTACCGCATGGCCTTAGACTCAGTCCCGAGCAATCTCAAGCAGCTTCGTTTGAAAATTACTCAGAATATAGGGATTCTCTTCGTCAAAATGGGCCAATATGCAGATGCAGTAACCAGTTTCGAATTTGTCATGTCAGATCGACCGGATGTTCGAAGTGGAATTCATTTGATATTGTGTTACTTTGCGATGGGCGATGTCGAAAAAATAAGGAACGCCTTTAGATTGCTTGTTGACATTCAAATAGAAAATGAAGATGACATAAAAGTCCAAACGTTCATCGAAGAGAACGAAGAGAGCAAGGCTGTTTTCGAGATGCTAAAGATAGACGAGCTTGCTATTTACAACAAAGTTACGCGAAACTCAGTGAAGAAGGCTATAACTATGGTGGTGGACCTTATTTCTCCGGTAATAGAGGAGAATTACAATGATGGCTACTATTGGTGCATTGAGGTCATAAAAACCTCCTCGAATTTATCCTGGTTGGCAAGCGACCTAGAATTAAATAAGGCTTTGGTTTACCTAAGGCAAAATGATATCAATCAAGCCGTGGAAACCTTGAGCATGTATGAGAAAAAGGATGAAAATATGGCGGCCAATGCTTTGACAAATTTGAGTTTTATTTATTTGCTTATCGGCGATTTGGAGAATGCACGCTTGAGTTCAAATCAATTTCTTGAAATGGACCGCAGCAATCCGAGAGCACTTGTCAATAGTGCTGTTTGTGATATGAAGTCTGGTGATTTCAACAATGCTAAACAGAAACTTCAAAAGGCTCTGGACTCACAGTCGGATCTGTTCGAAGCAAACTACAATCTTGGACTTCTGGCGGGAAGGAATTTGACCGGAGATGATATTGATGTGGCCGAAGAGCAATTTGTGAAGGTTGGGGAAAATATCCAACATGCCCATGTACATTACCAGTTGGCAAGGATAAATGAGCTAAATACTTCACCACATTCTGCCCTCGAGGTGTATCTGCAAGTTCTCGGAACTGCTGGTGAGATGGACTCAAAGTTGTTTGAAAAGCTTGCAGCATTGTATGAGAGTTTTTCAGACCACCAAGAGGCGAATCAATACTACAATGAAGCATATCGTCTTAATCCCAGTGACATAGGAATAGCCACATCTATCGGGTCTTACTACGTCAAGCTGCAGGCCCTCGAAAAAGGCCTTTACTACTACGAACGTTCAGTTCTAGCTGATCCCAACGATCCGAATCTAATGCTTCGGATTGCTTATTGCTTCAGGCATCTCTACATGCCAAAAAAATACTTGGAGATGTTCGAAAGAATTTACGCGAAATTCCCCAAAAACATGACATGCTTGAAGTCGCTGGTTCGCGTCACAAAATCACTAGGCATGTCGGAATTGTATGAGAAGTACAGTGCTGAATACGATAGGCTGGATAAATCAGCATTGGAAATGCGACAGGGCTCGGGACGGAATGGCACAGCGAGAGGTAAACGGAGATCAGCCACAATTCGAAGTAATGATTTGAGCTCTTCGGTGCATCAGCAACAGTCGCAAGTTAGTTCAATCAGTGGTACAGTTCATGAGGGATTTGTTCAGCATGAGGATCCACTAGGGCCGCCTGCTGAGAGACCTCGCACTGGAATGGTACGGCGTTCTTCGGATGATTCAGGCGACGAAGATGCTGAATTATTGCTACCAATATAAATTTATTAGTTTATTGAGCTTATACTAAACTCTTTGTTTTTTTTTTCAGTTATTTAGTCTTATGTATGTAGTGTCTGTGTTTTCATTTATTTATTTATTTTAAAAGTATTATATTTATATAATAATAACAGATAAAATACCAATGAGGAATTAAATGGATGAAACAAATTATTAATATTCGAAATACAATTAATAAATTAATAAGAATGCAAATTAAAATATTTTATTTTTTAATTCTAAGTGGACTGCACTAATTTAATAATAGGTACACTTATATTTTTATCAAAATTCTTGGAGCCGTTCTTAATCAAAAATGATTTTTAAACATTTGGTTCTAAGTTTATGCTCGGTACCATTAGTTTTTGTTTTCTAGAAAATACCATGCAAGTAGTTAACTGAAAATTTCACAGAAATCAATTAAGTAGTTGTCTATTGAGCTTATCAAAAAGATATTTTAAACAAAATTTGGGTTAACGTTTAAAATTTGTCGAAAATTCTCAACGAAAAAATCGACCAATGACCAATCAGATAAATGATTCTATTAAAGGTACCAAAAATAAGAATTTTTTAAGGGAAATAAGTAAAGTAAGTAAATAATTACCGATTAGTGAATTAAATTTGAGAATTGTGAGAACTATTTTTGTCTTCTTCGCTTTTATTGTAATAGCATGTTTCATCAAAATCTTGAGCTTAATTTTGTTTTCTTGTATTAGTTTCCACATTGAGAGTTTGTTAGGTATCCTGCGTATCAATAAATTATGGAGATGAAAAAGTGGTAAGAGAAATATATCTAATACGAGACATGCCAAAAAGTGTGCATTTGAAAGTGTCAACGTCATTAATCATGCAACAGTTTTCAGAAATTTTTTTTGACGTACGTCAACTTGAAATTCACATTCCTATTTTGTGCCAAAATTTCATTTTTTTAAAGCTTTTACCACAAATGTCTTCGAACAGAAAAAATTAAAATGCACGACTGGATCGCACGTACTTGCTCCTATGTTCGATTACATTAGATGCAAAATAATCATAATAGAAACGGATAAATGTATTTTTAAAGTCGTTTTTCAGTTAATTTTTAATATATAAAAATTCCTAATATTTTCGAAAACAAAATTGGTATGAACATTTTAAGTACTTAGTAATGTAAATTCAAAAACAAAATTTCAGAAAAAATCGTCCACCTGTTCTCGGAATATTGAATTTTCAAAAAAAAAATATTTAAAAACAAAAAAAATTTTTTTTTTCAAAAATCCAAAAAAAATATATTTCGAAAATTTTGAAACGCGTATTATTAAGAATTTGAAGGAGCTCCTGTATAAAAATTTTGATCGAAATCCGTTGAGCCATTTATGAGAAAGTCGAAAATCAATAAAATGGTTATATGGCAGGTACCGTTAATAACAAAATATTTTTTAAAAAAATGTTGGCCAATACCTAAAGTTCAAAATCGTTAGAGCCGTTTTCGAGATAATTAAGATGGTAGACAAATTTGTATGGCAAGTACCGTTATTTTTGGAGCTAAATCAACGATTCAAAAATCTATTTTGGACAATCACCTAAAACGCTTAAATACCAATTTTTAAGAAAATCGCTTCAGCCGTTTAGGCTTTAGAGAGTTTTACAGACAGACAGACAGACAGACGGAATTGCGGGACCCACTTATTTGTTGTTCTCTATCATCGTAATTTCAACTTTGATTAAAATCTCGAGTTCGATTTTTCTTCCAAATGCAAAACTTGCCCTATACTACCTATGTATCGCAAGTAAAAATTACCTATTAATCCCGACTTACAACGAAGAGCTAAGCACTGCTGAGTAATGTAAGGCTACAGAGTAAAATTACAAACATTCGTCATTTTATCAAAATAAATAGGCTTATTCAGAAAAATGAGGTTTCAGAGATGTCAGCAATCCCTCTCTACATTTTTTCTGTCAGATACTCCTATTTATATAACAGAGCAAAATTTTTGAGACCTCTTTCTTCTAAACTGGCAAAATATTTTTTTTTCTTATCGGAGAAACGAATAGGTATTTCGGAGTGCAAACCTTACGAAAGGTAACTTCATTACAAGCAGATTGTTTGTATTTTTACTTGCGATTTGCATTTAGAAAAAAAATCGAACTCGAGATAATAATCAAACTTAATAGTACGATGATGGAGAACACCGAAAAAGTGGGTCTCGCAATTTCGTCTCTCTGTAGGTCTAGTCTAGGTCTAGGAGATCTACACACTAAAGGGCTGAAGCAATATTCTCCAAAATTTGTACTTAAGCGTTCTAGGTGACTGGCTCAAACTGATTTTTGAATCGTTTTTTTAGCCCCAAAAATAACCTTCTTGACAATTTTTTCTCCCATCTCACTTATATCAAGAACGGCTCTAACGATTTTGGTTGAAAAAAAGTGCGTGTACTTCTTTAGGTAAAGTCTACACTTTGGTATTTTTGTTTTACCTGTCATATAATCATTATTTGAATATCGATTTTTCATAAAGAGATTTCGTTAAAAATTTTCGTCCTTCAAATTTTTTAACAATATTACATATCAACATTTTCCAAAAATATTTTTTTAATTTTTGAAAATTCAATGTTTTGCAAACGTATGACGATTTTTTTTCGTAATTATATTTTTAAGCTAATATTATATAAATCTTCCATAGCAAATCTTTTTCAGAAAAAAATTAAAGAAATTTTGTATATACAAAATTTAGTGCATAACGATTAAGAGCAAGAGCAAGTACGTGCGATCCAGTCAAAATAACAGTGCAACAATCATGTTAATGTTATACCATCTGTATATATAAATACTTCTCGAGATGGCGGAATACTCGTAGCTATTTTTTTTAACGACTCTGTAATTCTGAATAATTTGCGATCAAAATTCATCAGGCGCAACGAGTAGTACCTTTTCCATCGAAGTCGAAAAAAAAACTAACACATAATAAATTGCAGTTTTTGGGACACATTATGAATCCTTACGATTTTGTGTGTCGAAATTTCGGTGAATATGCCCCAAACCAAGTGGCATTGGATCGACTTCTTTACCATAAAGATACCTATAGTGGTCATCGATTAGATTTGTTTTTGACTCAATGTCAAAATTAAGGGGGTGGCCGTGGCGCGATGGTTGTGTGTTCGCCTGTCAACCTCATGGTCACAGGTTCGATCCCTGCCGTAGTCTATATCTTCTTATTTTTCCATTAAAAACAAATTCTAAAAATAAATGTCATACAATGAGTTTCTGGTTTACTCATAACATGCTGTTTAGGCATAGAACTAACAACATGTGATTGAGTAAAACTAGTATGCCGATACAAAATATGACAAGGAATATAAAAATTAATGCAAATTATAAGGGACATCGATAAATAAGACAAGGAAATTTCTCCGCATTAGTTCAGCCGCCATCCCTGGAAATAAAATCTGAGACAACAACCACCTACAGTTTCCGAATATCGCGCCACACATGTTTCCTATAATTCTTTCTCTTCCTTAACCTCACCCTCACGCCCGCGCTGTGTTGAAACATTTAAAGGGTATTCATAATCCCTAGAGCGCGTGTAGATTATAAAAAAAAAGCAAGACTTTCGCATTTGGATTTGTAGCAATGATTATTTATGCGGCGGAACGGAAGAACTGGTTTTTATCAGAATTTTAAAGTGTATGTCATTTGACATGTCTTTTTTCGTTCCAAGATTGAATTATAGGTACCATGTCATGAATGTGATAAAGATGCGGTTCAGGATTGGGCTGCGAAATAAACGCAACGAACTCATCTTATAATATAGAAGAAAATATTCCATGAAATCATAACTTCCTCCAATGTCTTTTGATTTAACTCAATTCATTATTTTCTTTAGGGATTCACTAGTCTATGGTGACAAGCCAACAACAATCGAAGTTGTTAGCCAACATTATTTTTAATGTTGCTATTGACCCAATGAACTAATTGAACTACGCTTTCAAAAGTATCAATGAAAAAAACAAAATTATAACAGAAACGATGAGCAAGGAAATCATTTCCCTGTTATACTTGTATGTACGACACTACCACCATGGTATCTACAGAGTCTGTTGACATCGGAAAATTTACATTTTCAATCTCACAAGGAAAACGTAGGTACCTACAATTTTTTTTGGCCCATTTCCAAATGGTCAGTTGGTGTCGAAATGTTTGTATCTACATATATATATTTAAAAAATAAACAAATAAAGTTTTTGTGCAGATGTATACCTACTAAGGGGATTTTCCAAAACATGAGCTAATTTTCTCCTTTGTGCTGATTTTTTTTTTTTTTGGAAACAAAGGCATCGCAAACAAAAACGTTTCTTTCTTTATGCGCATTTTAATTTTTAATAGAGCTGGTGAACTACGTAGCTATTTAAGATGTAGGCAGACACGTTTTTAACTAGGCCATTAAGAAAAAAAAAATAATTATAAAAGTTTATTCGTTTGTTTATTATTCTACTTGTTTATCAATAACAACGGACATAGTGAAAACAATAATGAACTTGCTCGAAACTTACAAAAGCTAGATGTTTATCTTATCAGACACAATATCTGAAACATTATTGAATGAGTCAAATCAAAAAGGTGTGTTTGTTTCTATTTTATTAAAATGCTCTTTCACTCTTATCTACTTTCTTAATATGTATTGAAGGGTAATTAAATTCAAATTTTCTTAGAAGAAACCTTTAGAACAGGTCAATGAAACACTATCGGACCACATGTCTAAATCACTATTTTCAAATAAAAAAAAAATGACGATTGGATCGCACGTACTTGCTCTTATGTTCGTTTATAGCATTATGCAAAAATTCTTAATTTATACATTCATTCTTAATTGCGATATAGGTAATTGCGAATTTTGCATTTTGAAAAAAAAATAGAATTCGATATTTTAATCAAAAAAGTGGGTCCCGCAATTCCGTTTATCTATTTGTCTGTCTTTAGAACGATCCACAATTTCTGCTAATATCTGAATTATCTCGAAAACGGCTCTAAAAATTTTGATAAGCAAAAAGTGTGTGCATTACCTCAGGTATAGTCTACATTTTGCTCAAACATTTTTTTTTAATATTTTATTATTAACGGTACCTGCCATATAACATTTTTTTGTATTTTCGACTTTCTCATAAGCGGCTGCACGGATTTCGATGAAAAATTTTATGTAGGGTGTCCTTTGTATTATAAATAATACCTACTGCAATATTTTCGAAAAATATTTTTTTTTTTGAAAATACAAATGAAATGATTTTCTTAAATTTTGTGTTTAAGTTTATATTATTAAATATTTAAAAATGTCATACCAATTTTATTTTAGAAACAAATTAAAGGAATCTTGTATCCTACAAATTTAAGTAAGAAACGAATTTACGCTCATTTTATTTAATTATTTTTTTATATATGTAGGTTCAAAATTTATTTAATTTTTTTCCAAAAAACATTGGTGTAGTTATTTTAAGTATTTAATAATATAATTTTAAAAACATAATTAAAAAAAAATCGTTCATTCGATTTCGAAATATTGAATTTTCAAAAAAAAAAAGCAAAAAATTAATCTAAAAAAAATATTTTTCGCAAATTTTGGTCCTATCAAATTCTAAATAATACTGCATATTTAGAATTTAAGGGATCTCCTATGTAAAAATGTTGATCAAAATCCGTTGGTTAGATAGTCAAAAATCGAGATAATTGAAATTTACCATTTTTGACACAAGAAAAATGAATGGCAAGTACTATTATTTTTGGAGCTAAAAAAAGGATTTAAAAAATTTTAGACGAGTCAATGATCACCTTAGATGCTTAAGTACCAAACTTGAAGAAAAACGCTATAGTATACTTATCGCAAGTAAAAAAATTGAACAGATGAGCTGCGCTGCGATCAATTTTTTAATCACAACCAGAGTTAAATATTAGCATTTTTAGACGTTTTTTTAATCGATTTACTTAGATAATGTTTTGATTGCCAACATGCATTTTTTTTACCGAAAAATTGACAGTTTCTTGACAAGACGATTTCAGCCGCGGCTTGATACAGTTTTATATTTTATAGAGGTCAATTCATCAATAACTCTGCCGCATTGCAAAAACGTCTGAATTTTGCTGGGTTATGGGTCTTTCTCATTACTGGATTAATGGCGACTTCAAGTAACCGCACAAGAAAGAATTTAAAAGGAATTAATGCCATATGTTTTCGGGGGATGTGAGTCACCTTGGAGGCGGGTGTGAGAAAACTTTATGCCCTTTTATTTCACCTTAGAATATTATTGTTTATTTACCTCTTATCGAAAGTAATCCCACCTCCAATTACTGACAACTAAATACTACTTACTTTTTATAGCTGATTAAATTCTACTTGTTTGTCAACACAGGCTACACCCATATATTTCTTTTTATCAATCAAAAGTTATTCAATAAGAGAACTTTATTCTATTGAAGTGCATATTTTTTTATAGGTATATAAATCAATGATTCGTAATATTGGTAAAATGAATGCGGAGAATAATTTCGAGTATTTATTCTAAACGGTGATTTTTTAAGAGCTTGGTTTTTGAAAATTCAAAAAAACACAGAAACTTTTAAAAAGTGAAATGAAAATGAAATTTTTATTTGGATCGATAAATCAATTTCTGCCATTTACTTTTTAAAAATAATTTCACTTAAATGTTGCCCGCGGCTACGCTTCAGGTGGTCCATTCTGAAGGTCCAATTTTGGCAAACTTTTTCACACATTTCGGCCGGAATCTCACCAATGACGCGTTCAATGTTGGCTTCCAAGGCATCAATCGTGTTTGGCTTGTCCCCATAGACAATAGACTTAACATAGCCCCACAAAAAATAGTCTAACGGGGTCAAATCACATGATCTTGTTGGCCAATTGACTGCGCCAAAACGTGGGATCAACTGCTCACCAAATTCGCCTCTCAATTGATGCATGGTTTCGCGTGCAGTGTGGCATGTGGCACCGTCCTGTTGGAACCACATGTCGACCGAGTTCAATTCTTGCATTTTCGGCAAAAAAAAAATCTGTTATCATCGAACGGTACCTTTCTCCATTGACCGTAACCCTGCGGCCTTCATCGTCCTTGAAGAAGTACGGCCCAATGATGCCGCCTGTCCATAAACCGCACCAAACAGTATTCGCGTATCCATTTAGCCAAAAATGAGCCTCGTCGCTGAAACGGACGTAGCTTGCGAAACACATTTTTTACAGAGCACGAATTTTGATAATAAATTTCAATAATTTGCAAACGTTGTTCAGGCGTAAGTCTATTCATGATGAAATGGCAAACAATACTGAATCGAAATGTCAAATGTTCGTGGAATTTGTCATGTGTGATCTGTCAAAAATATAAACGTCAAAAACCAAGTAGCAAAAAAATCACCCGTTATAAATCTATTAATTCATTCTTTGAATTTGATCATTGTAATACAATGTCAATAAGTGGCATTTTTTGCATTGAGTGAGATAACGATATGTTATTTAATTTAAGCACATAATATGAGTTTAATAAGAATTGTCAAAAATCAATTCGAAATTGTAACGAAGTGAGACCCGAATTCAAAAACAATAACCGTTAAATATCGGATTAGCAGACCATCGTCATAAGCCAGGCACTTTAAAATATGATTTATGTTGTATGCAGAACATTATCATTGAGTTATGGCTAAAGCACATGTGCAGCAAGTCTGCACGCATCGCTGCATACAAAGCTGCACCTGAAACACATGTACATACTGTTTGATATTTTTGATGTATAGTTCTGCCATAGCTATTCGAATAGGTTCGTGTTGTTGGAATCCGCCTAAAACCAAAGCTGATGACAAAACAGCTGCTACCAAAAAAATAAATCTCAAGCTATCCGAAAAATGTTGGTATACTTTTGTATCCCATGAGAAATGTCATAACATATACACATTTAACCTATCCGGTCTTGGATGTTCGGTAAATTAGATAGATACTACCATATCTTAGAAAGGCTATCATACCGATATCTGAACCCGCCCAATTAGAAAGGTCTTGTGCGATAAAAAAATTTAAATTTACTGAAAATGGATGTTAATGAAATAACAAGAGAAACACAAAATCTTCTGCTCCTTTTATCCCTCAGGAAAACATTCTTATAACAAGAACTTATCATATTAGAATTCATTTTCCTGAACGACTGAAGCAATTTTGTTTAAACTTGGTACTTTAGGTGATTGTCTCAAATAGATTTTTGAATTAGCGCCAAAATTAAAGCAAAATACTTGCCATCAAATTTTTTCTACCATCTTAATAATATCGCAAACGGCTATAACGATTTTAATAAAAAATTAGTGGATAGTCTACATGTTGGTAAATTTGTTTTTGCTAACATAATTTGTTTATTGATTTTCGACTTTCTCATAAGCCGCTCCACGTATTTCGATAAAAAATTTTATATAGGAGATCCTTCGAATTATTAAGAATATTGCATACCAACATTTTCGATTTTTTTTTTATTTTAGAAAAAAAATTCATTTTTACTTGCGATTATAGGTACTATAAGGCAAGTTATGCATTGGTCGAAAAAAAAATGTGTTTTGAGATATCAATCAAACATGACATTACGATGTTCGCGAAGACGAAAAAAGATGGTCTAAAAATTCTTTCCGTCTGTATGTCTGTTTGCTGTCAGTCTGTCTGTTTGTATGTATAGACATCCACAGCCCAAACGGGTGGGCCGAATTGCTTCAAAATTGGTATATAGAGTTTTTTATGTATTGTACAGAGGGCAAATCGAAATTTTTTTAGCTCAAAAAATAACGGTACCTGCCATATAACCGTTACGTTAAAGCCTATTTTTCTCGTAGACGGCTCTAACGATTTTGATTTAAAAAAATCAGTGCAGCTTTTAGATACGACCGATCATATGGTTGAAAAAAAAAATTAAATGTTTAAAAACGGTACTTTCCATAGAACGTTTTTTTTTGCTTTCGACTATCTCATAAGCGGCTTACCCGATTCTTTCGAAATTTCACACATATATAGCCTTAGGTTGCACAATTTATACTGCATACTAATATTTTTAATTAATATTTTTTTGTATTTTTAAAAGCATTTTTAATTAAAAAAATTATATTTTGAAAACTGCTCATTAAATTTTTTTCAAAAATTATATTTATAATGTATTTGCTGAATACCTATGAATTGCTGTTTTTGATTTTTTTTAAATTTTTTTTCAAAAAGTTAAAAAAAAACTTTTTTCTCAAAAACCGCTCCATAGATTTTAAAAATTTGTTTGTCATAAATTCAAATTTATCCAAGAAATAAAATGGCGTACTTTTTTTTAGCTCAAATTAGTTTAAGTACTTATTTCAGGATTTTGAATTATTTTTTCTTTGATTAATCCGATTTAATTTTTGTTTTTAAGTTTATATTATTAAATATTTATTATTGTCATACCAATTTTTTTTTTGAAAAAAAAATAAAGAAACTTTGTGAATAAAAAATAAAGTAAAAAATGACTTTAAAAATATATTTAGATTTTAAATAGAAATCTTTTGCATGAGATGTGATCGAACATACGAGCAAGTACATGCGATCCACTCGTGCATTTTATTTTAAATTAAACTTAAATCATCTACGCTTCATCCAAATTTCGCATTCAAACATATATCATTTTCGACAATAGAAATCCGACAAATGTACGAGTAGGTATATTACGTGGTCTCTACCACTATTCCCTTATAATCCTATTTATCCCCTAAAAGTCATTCGTTCCACAGACTTTGTTTCGAGCAATATTTGCGGAATACGAGTATTTTTAAATCCATAAGATACTATGGCGACTTCAAAATGGGCGTACCAATCTGCAAGTTACCTGAAGAGAACAGGTAACTTGGTAACACAATTTTATTTATTAATTGGCACTTGTTATTGAAAACTATATCCGTATTTAGCAAAACAGACTTAATAAAATAACAGCTTATTTCACAGATGAAGCTTTAACAAAAGGGCTTATGGAGGAAATTTCCCCCATCAATTAGTTTGTTAGAAATAACACGCGAAAGGACTATAGTGTAAAGCTGACCTATAATTTGTGCAAATGGAACAGACTAGTTAAATTGAAAATAGATTGAGAATTAGTTGACAATAAGCAATGGAGAAAGAGAAATACAATAACGTGTAGTTTGACCAATAGTGTGTTTGTATGTTGTTCAATAGCAATTTGTATTTCGCTTTCTTTGTCGTCCTGTACAAATAGGGTTCATTACAGTTGTGACAAAGATAGACTTAAAATCATTTCCTTTTGACCAATAGTCCGATAGGGTAGGTATACAAAAAATATCGACGAAACAAGAAACAATAAACGAGTTTCTTTTGCTTAAAGTTCTTGAATAAAATGTTGAGCATTGTTGGTCTCAATATTAATATACAATGAAATCTTAAAACTTAATTTATAAAAAATCACTTATTTGTATTTAGGAGTTTTTCGTGCAATAATTCAAACGGCGGTAAAAATAAAAGAAAACTCGGGAGATGCTGCTTTAACCAATATGTTTTATTTTCGGCTAAATATTAACAATTTTGATAATTACCAATAAAATGGCAGTCAATTGGCTGCCAATCCACAATTTCCAGTTTTATATTTTCCTTCAAAATGCACTTTACAACTTTAACCAAACACACCACCAAATTCGAATATGATACCACTCTCGTGTATTTTCTTTCATTTTATCTTTTTGTTTCAGTAACGCAAAATAATGAATAAACATCAAACAAACATTAATAATAAATTGCGTCTGCAATAAATAATCTTTTGTTGCAATTTCTTTTCCTCTGTAAATCGATTGAGTAACACACATTAAATAATATGTGGCACGCATTTAGTTAATGCTAAAACTAATAAATCAAAAGTATTTTCCTCATTTGATAAATAAAATTAATTATTTTATTTCCTTATGAAATATTGTTTATACTCTTATAATCTATATACGCAATTGTTTTCTATTTTAAAGAGTTAAATGTTGAAAATACAGACACACATAAAATTCAGGCTTTGATTTGGTCAAACAAACTACTAAACCAACTGGAAATAACTGATTTTCTAATTCACTCTATCTATCTACCATGAGCACCAAGCTGCCACTCAAGTTCGCACTAAATTGTTTTGGTTAAGCTTACCAATTTATGGTAAATCGTATTTATGCAATGATAACGATGTTTATAAACTTTCCGACGTTGTTTATATTCGACTACGACTCTGTCGCATTTCATTAGTGGCAACTTCCTTGAAATTGTAAGACTCACTAGCAGCAATTAACAGTTGAATAGAGATATGGCTCATAGTTAACAGTGCTGCTTAAATGTATGTATACATAAATCACAAAAATAAAAAATAACAACCAGAAGATGCATTCAGAAAAAAATTGGTAGCGCAGCAACGAATACATGAGCAAACAGTCAATAGGAATGAATTCTAAGCCGAGTGTCATATAATGTCATATTTTCCAATGCTTTTGGGCTGACAATAGCAAACTATACTAGTATAGGGTGCTCCAAAACATTGTTTTATTTTAAATCCTCTAAAAGTGATATCTGTTGAATGTTGAATGACATCGGCTCTGTCTAAAAATATTGATTTCTTATCACATTTTGCATAATTATGGCAGTATTTTGCAAATAACATTGATAATTCTGATTTTAAAACTTATATTTAAATAAATAAATAAAGGAATACATTTTGGTTCAGCGTTGGTATATATTCTATTTTTGGCATAAGCTTTATGAAAAAACGTTCAATGGTGTTAAATCGCATGATGTAGATTCTAGCTTTTAGGTGTCCAATTGAAGACTTCATTTCGAGAAATCTTTATTTCAGGAAATTTATCATGCAAACTTTAAAAACTAAACGGCATGTGGCACATTGTTGTTGTTTTTTTTTGTCAAAAATCACTAGTCAATTATTTATCCACAGTGTCACTCAAATTTTTTATAACTTTGGCAGAAAATTGATTTTAACTTTTTTTAAATCAGTCAGCATTTGCTTTTTAAATTCACAAAATTTCCCATTTTTAAAACTGATTTTAAATTTAAATTGGGACTTAAAACATTGTTATTCAGTGAAACCATTTGTATGTTTAAAAATATGAATATTATTTTTTTTATAAAAAATAAACCTAATCCGTCTATATCAGATTTAACGTCCCTGATTAAAATGGAAAATTTACAACATTACTGGTAATTAAGATTTTTTTTAACTTATGTAAAACTTATGTAAAATTGTAAAAGTACAAGTCTTAAGTTAGCAAAATCATTTTCAATTATGAAAAAGCATTTTATCAGAAAATCACTCAAGAAAATATGTCTCAGCTCAAAAAATTCAATGTAAGTTCAGTGTATGGTTGATTTATTAATTATTTTAAAAAAGGATTAAATTTTTACTTAAAAAACAGCGCGGATTACACAAAAAAAAAAATAAATATTCGTTCCAAAAATAATAAATTTCTATTCTCATTACTTCTTTAAACTATAGAAGATAATTATCAAAAAAAGTTACCCACAATAACAGAAATAAAATGCACGATTAGGTCGCACGTACTTGCTCCAATTTTCGATCATATCGTAATCACATAAGTGATGATTTTATGTACCTACACAGTTTCTTTAGTTTTTTGTATATTAATAATTTGGATTGGCAATTTTAAGTATATATTTCAAATACTTAATTTTAATACATAATTTAAGAAATCCCATTTTCGAAATATTGATATTTCAAAAAAATAGTCTGATTTTTTTCGAAAATCTAAAAAATAAAATGCTCTTGTAACTAACAACTTTAGTGTAGCTAACTACTGAAGCTGTTAGTAGGCATAGATTGTCTAGTTATCCTTTGCAGGATTAAAGCCAATGTAGGTAAAATAACCCTGATTGTTAATATAATGAATTGTAGAGTACATATAATTCAAGGAATGGTTACACAGGTACAAATGTGTATTTAAATGGTTTTAATTATAAAAATTGGGAGGGAAATCTGTACATAAATATATATAGAGAACCTAGATTTGAAGTTATGTACATACATATGTATAAACGAAAGTGAATGCTGTATAGGTTGGTAAAAATCGTTTTTAAACTTATAAAAACTGCCAAAACCATCACTTTAATCCGTTTCTCGAAAAAAAACAAGAAACCCGTTAGATGCCACAGATCAGTGAAAATTTTATAAAAAAGTATCTCGAAAATAGTAGGACGGATTTTCATGATATCCGGTTTTTTATTTTTAGTTTTTTGAAAACTAATATTTTTTTAAATTTTGGTATGCAGTTTTTTATAGTTTATTAATACACACGTGACCATAAATTTTAAAATTATTTTGTTTGATTAGTTTTAAAAATATTGATTTTTCAAAATAAAAAATTCAAAAATTAATTTTAATTATAAAAAAAAGTTATTTAAAATTTTAAAATGCAGAATTAGTCTTCTTAGATATAAAATTTGACAGAAATCCAATGTACAGTTACCGAGAAAGCCAACAATATAAAAAACCGTTATATGAAAGTACCATTAATAGACTTTTCCCGTAAAATTGATTCATATCAGATGATAGCCATTACCAACAAAAAAATTCTCAAAAATTTTTATCAAAATCGTCGAAGCCGTTTTAGAGAAAAATAAGATTTTCCTTCAAGGTCATATAGCAGGTACCGGTATTTTTAGGCCTAAAAATAAAACTTTCAACTTCCCTCTGAGGAATGCCAAAATAATCACACTTAACCAAATTTGAAGGCAATCGCTTAAGCCGTTTAGGCTGTAGCTCGTTATACATACAGACGGACAGACTGACAGACAGGCATTTTTTGTCGATCACTTTTTTTCGGCTTCTCTATGATTGTAATGTCATGTTTGATCGTTAGAATTTTTTTTACGAATGCATAACTTTTGCCTTATAGTACCCATAATCACAAGTAAAAATCGAAAATTTAAGTATGTAGTATTATTTTAAATTTGAGGGACCTCCTCCAAAGTTTTTTATCCAAATCCGTTTAAACGGTTATGAGAAAGCTGAAAAAACCTTATATGACAGGTACCGTTATTATGATCTTAGGTTAAAATTGTTTGAACAAAAATGTAGAGTATTGAATTTGTTTTATCAAAATTGTTACAGACGTCTTCGAAATAATTATGATTTAAAATATGTAGTACAAAATAAAAGGAACGACTGGATCGCAGATACTTACTCTCATGCTCGATCACATCATATGCATTCTTAGTAGATAAATAATATATGTATTCTTAAAGTCGTTTTTTTTTTACTAAATTTTGTATATCCAAAATTTCTTTAATTTTTTTTGAATAAAATTTGGTATGGCAATTTTATGTAATTAATAATATATAATATAATTGGAATTTGAAGGGCATCCTACATAAAAAGTTTGATCACAATCTTTGAGAAAGTCGAAAATGAACAAAAAATGCTTGTATGGTAAGTACCGTTAACAATAAAATAGGTAGCAAACATTTGTGACCAAAATGTAGACTATACCCAATGTAGTGTACATGGTTCTTTGATATCAAAATCGGTAGAGCCGTTTTCGAGATAATTAAAATGGTAGAAAAGATTGTGTGGCAAGTACCGTTATTTTTGGGTCTTAAAAAGCGATTCAAGGCTCTATTTGATACAATTATCTAAAACGCTTAAATACCAAGTTTGAAGAAACGCTTAAACCATTTAGGCTGTAGATCGTTCTATAGACAGACAGACAAACAGACAAAATTGCGGTACCCGCCTTTTTGGTATTCTCTATCATCGTAATGTCATGTTTGATTAAAATCTCAGGTTCGATTTTTTTCCATATTCAAAAATTTCGTTATACATAGTAGGTACCTATGTAATATTTTTGTTGTAGATACATTATTTCGCAAATAAAAAGCCTTAATCTCAAAATACCAAAAATGGCATTTCTATTTAACACGTCACTATTATAGTTTCCTCCAAGAAAATGGAAAGACTTTTGAAAAAAAAAACGTCGCCTTTTAAGTTCTTACAAACAAAAAGAACAATATAAAATTAGCAACACATTGCATCGGAAAATACCTGAATAGGTATCAGCGAGGTAAATAAGGACTCAATGTTTAACATTACCACCTTTCATGCTTCTACAATTTTATGAAAATTAAAAAAAAAACACTCAGCTCACCTAGCTTGCTATTTTCCTTTGCATCTTCACAACGGCCAACAACTTTAATAACACCTCTGCCGGCGATCGGTGAAAAAGTAACGATTCCCCCAATTCTAGCAATGTGCGGTGGAATTCCTGTAGGATCGTCTCCGCCATTGCCGCCGTTACCATTATTATTGGCAGTATTTGTAATGTCATTACCGAAGGATGATCGTGATGGTGGGCGCATTTTAGGACTTTTCTATAATTTTTTTTATCACAAAAATATTTTTACAAGTGTAGATAAGCAAAGATTATTTTAATAATCTATTTTTCTTGTAACTTTTTTTTTTTAAATTTAATGATTAACAAATAACGATCGCGCAATTTAACTCACTACCTAACTTCGGAGTTAATTTTTCTCGCTCAAACGTTTTTTATTTGATTTTTGTTTTTAACAACGATTTTTCTTTTAACGTGCACTTTGTCGGTGTTCCGCTATACAAATGGTGCCAAAGCTTTTGCGTTAGTTGTTTTTATATCGCGGAAGAAGAAAGAACACGATCAATGATCGCACGAATCATTTCTTATTTTTCCTCATTAATTTTTTTTTGTTGCGCGTTGTTTTGGATTTTTCTTATTGCGATTTGTTTTGGTTTGTTGTTTTTGTTTTGGAATGAAAAGCTCAAAAACTTTGTTTTGATGTGATGTGTTTGCTGAAAATTCGAAAGGAAATTATTTTGATGCGTATATTTTGTGGTTGGTCTTTTAACAGTGGGCAGACAAAGAAGTCAAGATGCAGTGAGAGCTTTTTATTCCATAAGTACCCACAAGTACTTGCACAAATAACGTCTTGTGATCGTTAGTATATACATACTTATACTTATAATTAGATGCAGAAGAATATCTGACCTTGAACTGGCCGGCGACAGAAGTTGCAATTTATAATTTTTGATGAAATTATTATTGTATCTACATTCGAACAAAGATACTCTACATATATATATATCTACATACATACAGTTTATCTATGATAGATTTTTTTTTTTTTTGTGAAGAAAATGGATAAATCATTGTGCAGTAGGTACCTAGATACTTGATTTTGTAGAAAGTCTGATTTTGGAGCTTTTGTTTTCTAAATAATTGTTTAGCTAATGACTTTTTGGACGATCCCTTAAAATATTGCGAGCATTAGGAAAGGAGAAGGTTTGCATTTGCATTTTGGTTTTGAATTTTTTCTGAAAATAAAAATGGGTGGGAAAAAAATGTATCGCGTACGTGTTGTACGGTTAAAGAAATATTTTCCGAAGTTGAAAAACTGATAAACATTGGTAGGTGTAGTTACAACAATGTTAATTTCTCAAAAACAATGTTAAGATGTTTCCCACTGAATCATGACATGATATGCCATACAGCGGATCACACCCTTCTACTTGAATGCAGATTTTGACACAGTCAACGACGAACTTTCGTTCTTAAGCTGATGATTATTCAAAGTAACTACATATTACCATGCATTTTTACTTCCAAACGCAGGTAAGGCGATTGAGAATTAAGACTGAATAACAGAATTTAAAATAAAATATTATTTTTTTGGAAATGAACAATTTTTTTTTTGTAAATTTCAATACCTATCAGTATTGTTAGAACGTTTATATTTTTTTATCGAAATCGGTAGTGCCGTTCGTTAATGAAAAACCGCAAATAAAAAAAGGCTCTATGTCTGCTACTGGTACTAACATTTCAAAAATTTATTCGTAGAATAACTACAATAGTAGGTGCACGGTTTTGTACTTAGGCTATACAATAGGGCAATTTCTACCATCTCAATTATCTCGAAAACGCCCCAAACGATTTTGATAAAGAGAAATCTCTGCACTCTACTATAGGTATAGTGTACATTTTGGTTCAATGTTTTTTAAAGTTTTGTTATTATAAGAACCTGCCATACTACCATTTTTTTTTTCTTTTCGGCTTTCTCCTAAACGGCTTGACGGATCTTGATCACAATATTTAAAAAGTAGTTCCTTGGAATTCAAAATAATACTGGACAACATAATTTTCCAAAAATAGTTTTTTTTTGGATTTCTGAAAAAAAATATAGTTTAAAAATAATATAGTTAGCCGTTTTTACTAAGAGCAATGTGCATGGGTTGTGATCGAGCATAAGAGCAAGAACGTGCGATCCAGTCGTGCATTTTATTTTTATCAAAATCATCATTAGCCTTTCGAGTTGCGATTGAACATGCATAATGTACACACCACATAGATCATTATGTATTATATGACAAGTAAAGGGAGGTATTAAATCGAAGTCGAGATATTGATTAAACTTTTCGTTAGTTTGATAGCGAATACGAAAAAAATGGGTCTCCATATTTCTTTAGCCAAAGAGCTAAATCTTATTTTTTGGCTATACCGATTCTTATAAAAAACAAAAAATCAGTTAATTTATAATAGAAATTAAGATAGGTACACCTAATATTTGCAGTTTTTTTTATTTTCTGGAATACGGTTCAATTGATCTTTCTGATTTTTTTATGGCAGAGCTCTTTAAAGCTTAAACAATATTGTAAGCAAAAATTTTTAAAACTCTTTGTCTTTTAGACTGATCCATCTATTTCTTCGAAAGTGTGTACATATAATAGTTTTGATATTCTGTTGAGTACGCGAAAAGAAAACCTTTTCCTTAAAAAAAAAAATTAAATGCACGACTTTTCTTTCCTATTAAGAATCTAAATAATACATTTAAAGTTTTTACATACCCACTTAATTTTTTGTATACATCATTTCCTTAATTTTTTTCTTAAAAAATGACAATTTTAAGCATTTAATAATATAAACTTAAAAACAAAATTCAAAAAAAAAATCATTAACATATTATTGAAATATATTGAATTTATATTTTTGAAAAATCCAAAAAGCGGCTGGTCATGGTTCAATTCAAGGCACAAGAAGCTTTTCAATTAAAATGGAAAACGTAGACCAGCACCACTAGACCAAAGAAATTTGATGATCGACCTTGGCAAGTCGTGAAATAGCTATAATTCCAGGCAAAAATAATTGAGAAAAACTTGGTGGTAGTACACTCATGTTGTTGTTGGACATTCAAAGTCATTAAATGATACGGAAAAGTGCTTTAAAAACAAGTATGTAATCATACAAAAACTGAATATAATACAAAAAAAAATTTAGATTTTTACTTAAGTTTTTAAATACAATTTTTTTTAAATTTTTTTTTTTCTAAAAAAAACTTGGGACGACAATTTCAAACATTTAAGTATATAAACTTAAAAACAAAATTTCACAAAAAATCATCCACCCATTTTCGAAATATTGAATTTTCAACAAAACAAAAGAGAATATTTTTTTTTTAAATTCAAAAAAAAAACAAAATATGTTTTCGAAAATTTTCATATGCAGTATTATTTATAATTTGAAAGACCACCTATATAAGAATTTTGATCGAAATCCGTCGAGCAGTTTATGAGAAAGTTCAAAATAAAAAAATGGTTGTATGGCAGATACCGTTAATAACAAAACATTTAAAAAAAACTTTTTGACCAACATGTAGCGCATACCAAAAATAGTGGACACACTTTTTGTATTAAAATTTAAAATCGTTTGAGCCATTTTCGAGATAATTGAGACGGAAAAAAAATATGGTAGGACCTAAAAAAAACTATTCAAAAACCTATTTTAGACAATGAGCTAACACGCTTAAATACCAAGTTTGAAGAAAATCACTTCAGCCGTTTATGATGTAGAGAGTTTTACAGACAGACGGAATTGGGGGACCCACTTTGTTGGTGGTCACTATAATCGTAATGTCATGTTTGATTGTTAGAAACTAAATTTTTTTTTACGAATGCATAATTATAGTAGGTACACACCTATAATCGCAAGTAAAAATATATGCGTGGTTCATTAATTAGCGCAGTCCAATATTTAAACAGAAAAAAACTTCTTACTAGCGGACCAGGTGAACTTGGGCTCGCCCAATCTAACACCTTGAAATGAACTGCAGGGCTATAATAAAATAAAAATAGTTCAAATTTACCAATTTGATTTATTTGAATGGAATACAAATCAGTAGAGAGTGATATGATAAACAATGTTTTTCAATTTGCTTTCCGGCGCAAAACCAAACAACAAAGACAGTTTACCAAACTATCTACGACGTCCTTTTTTCTTCGTTGCTAGTATTGCCCGTTCACAAATCCAATTGAGATTTTTATATTTTTCTACAATGCCGGTTAACACTTTACTTTGGTAATGAGTTTCTCCTTCGACTCGCAAAAATTTGCCGGGAATGATAGCAATCTAGACAAGACATCAACAGAAATTTGGCCATTGCTTAGCACCACTGCAATGCTCCTCACAAATTTGTGGTCAATTTCAACTTCTTGACATGCCGACACAAAGACGACGATTTCAAGCATGCATTAAATTCATTGGCAGCAGTAGATTTCGGGATGACGGAAAGCATTCGACGAAAATCTCCACTGAGTAAAATCCTATCCCCACCAAATCATCTCGAACCACTTTGTAAATCCTTCATTGTTCGGTCAACTGCCTCCAAAGCTCATTTATGCGCCATTGTGCATTCATCCCAAATTAGGATTTTGCATTCTTGCATCAATTTTTGCTGTCGCCGAATCCTTAGTCATTGAGAAATTTCATCGCAAGCTTCAAAGCCGAATGTGTGGTTCGACCGCCTTCAAACAGTGTGGCAGCAATGCCATAGATGCCATAGGATGCAACAGGCAATGAAAGACATCTTCGCCGAATTGTTGCTAGAATCAATTAAATGACGAATGTCTTGCAAATCCCACCGGGAGCATCGAGAAAGTAAATGCGATTGTTGAATCGTATTCAAAAGCAGCGCAATTGAAGTCTACATTCACCACTTTTCTTCTTCTAATTACTTTTTGTCGAATTTGTGGTGGTGATTGTGCAGTTAGACGCTGTGAAATATGGGCAGGTCTCCATTTGTATCTTCTGCACGCACCTCTTGCGTTTGATTATCACGGACATTCTGATCAATTATTGAAAGACGAGTACGTTGTCCAGGGTTAGATAAGGATCAGTGTAATAATACTCAAAACTCGAATCAATTGCAGCAAGAAAAATAGCACATTTGCTGAATAGAAAATTATAATGTGAAAGAGACACCTGTCAAATCGCGCACAGCCTTGTCAATGTATAACGCAATCTATCGGGCTTTGGCATTGATGGCAGCACTCGTAAACTTCTTTGCACGATACAATCCAAGGGGTTCATGTTTAAATTTGAATGCCTTGCAATGACTGCACACAACAGTCATTAATCCAATTGAAACCACATCAAGAGAAGCATAATTCAGATTTGAATCATACGTAAATGGACCACACACCAAATTTATTCGTTGTGAAGTTTTCACACGGGCATTACGCCGCCGATTAACCGCATTAACATCAGCTCGTTCTTGATCTGTTTGAGCAGCTCTGGCTACTCTTCTATCTGCAACTTTCCGAGTTGATCGGTCCAAATTACTACGTTACGTTATTGTATTCAAAACCTATTATTTAGAAATCGTTTAAATTTTTTACGCAACACAAAAACGAATTTTCACTGAGTGGTCAAACGATGTGTATTCAACAAACGCAAAGTATCTTATTTCAAAGAAATACACCGGCTGAACTAACAAAAGGGAAATCAGGAATTATACGTTTTTGACAAATTTTTTTTTATATATGAAGATTAACGGTGACCCGATAGAACCACTTTTCATATTTGCGACTTTCTTATTATTGGATAAATCGATTCAATTTTAAGATTCTTCCGAAAAGCCAAAATAATACTGCGTATTCAAATTTTCGAAACAAAATCACTTTGATTAAAAAAATCAATTTGTTTTTTGAAGTTTCGATTTTTCAAAAACGGGTTAGTTATTTTTTTTTAAATAACGGGTGATTTTTTTTTGACGTTTATATTTTTGACAGATCACACATGACAAATTCCACGAACATTTGACATTTCGATTCAGTATTGTTTGCCATTTCATCATGAATAGACTTACGCCTGAACAACGTTTGCAAATTATTGAAATTTATTATCAAAATTTGTGCTCTGTGAAAAATGTGTTTCGCAAGCTACGTCCGTTTCAGCGACGAGGCTCATTTTTGGCTAAATGGATACGTAAATAAGCAGAATTGCCGTATTTGGGGTGAAGAGCAGCCAGACGCAATTCAGCAGCAACCAATGCATCCCGAAAAATGCACGGTTTGGTGCGGTTTATGGGCAGGCGGCATCATTGGGCCGTACTTCTTCAAGGACGATGAAGGCCGCAGGGTTACGGTCAATGGAGAAAGGTACCGTTCGATGATAACAGATTTTTTTTTGCCGAAAATGCAAGAATTGAACTCGGTCGACATGTGGTTCCAACAGGACGGTGCCACATGCCACACTGCACGCGAAACCATGCATCAATTGAGAGGCGAATTTGGTGAGCAGTTGATCTCACGTTTTGGCGCAGTAAATTGGCCACCAAGATCATGTGATTTGACCCCGTTAGACTATTTTTTGTGGGGCTATGTTAAGTCTATTGTCTATGGGGACAAGCCAAACACGATTGCTGCCTTGGAAGCCAACATTGAACGCGTCATTGGTGAGATTCCGGCCGAAATGTGTGAAAAAGTTTGCCAAAATTGGACCTTCAGAATGGACGACCTGAAGCGTAGCCGCGGGCAACATTTAAGTGAAATTATTTTTAAAAAGTAAATGGCAGAAATTGATTTATTGATCACAATAAAAGTTTCATTCACTTTTTACAAGCTTCTGTGTTTTTTTGAATTTTCAAAAACCAAGCTCTTAAAAAATCACCGTTTATAATTCTTATGCACAAATTATTGGCTGCCAAAATTTTCTTTTTATAACCACTCCAATTATTTTGTCCAAGAATTAAAATGACATTTTTTTTCCTCAAATTAGTTAAACAGCTGATAAATCTAAATAATATTAGTATGTGTTTCATCCATATTATTTAATGCTTTTCGTATCTAAGTTATGACATAATCTGTGTACTACATATATTTTTAAAAATCATGAATATTTTTATACCTTTGCACCATATAATATAAAGTATGGTATATGCGTGTATTTACCTTCCTAAGTCTGTACATCCTACACCTTCAGTATAAATAAAAATAAATAAATAAAATAACCAAGATAATAAGACTATTTATCTTTGAACAACGGCAAATCTTAGCTACATTTAAGTTAGTACCTACAACTGCTAGTTCATTCGATATTGGCTTGCATTTTATTTTTTAATGTTGCCATTGCTTTTGGGGTTCAAAAAATTCAATTCCTCCTGGAGGGACGATTAATACCAAGTTTGAATAAATTCACTTTAATTTGATAACAAATTTATTTTTTTTTTGTCGGAAAATATTTGTTTTTAAATTTCAAATTTCACATAATAGCTATGATATTGTGGTCTAATTTAATGCTATAGCACTTTGCACCTACTCTGTCACGAGTGGACATCAGAGCCTGACGTAAATAAACACGTCTCACGCCACATTGTTATTTGTTATTTTTTATCTTAAAAAAAAATATTTTCAAAAATAGATAAATAGATTGAAATGCAGCACGCATCGCACACATTATTGCGTAATTTAAATAAATGTTGATCTGAAATTAGAAAATCTCTTTTATTTTGCTCTTTGATTAAAAAAAAAATAAAGAAATAAAGATATTCAATTCTTTGGCATATTCAAATCGACGATCCACACTCTTATCGTACAATTATCTTCTACATTCGTTCGATCAATCGAAATGTCAGATACATTTGTATGTACATTTATACTTGTTTCTATTTATAAATCTTTTTTGAAAACAAAATTAATACAAATTATCTACCTACCTAATTAAATTTAAAAACTGCAAAATTTCACATATGCGAGGACATCAGCCTTTGACATAAAAAAGGGACAACAGCAAATCGCATTGGATTCATGCCAAAAATCGCGCGCGCACAGTTAAAGGCGAAAAGTGATCGCAAGTGGTATTTTTAAACTGGGCATCAATCCCATTCGATCGGCCAAATTTGTTTTTGTTTTTTTTGTTGCACAAATGCGTTTGCTTTGAATGATTTTATTTTTGAAACAGTGAACGATTCATTTTTATAATTTAAATAAAGGAAAGTAGTACAAATAGTAAGTACTGGCGAAATTATCCATTTGAAAACAAAAGTGAACAAAATGTACTTTTGGAACAAGAGTTTAAAAGATAAGTTCTTGGAAATTACTCCGTTTTTGTTCAAAGAAGACCTGAAAAATATCGATACAATTATTTCGGAATATATATAATTAATAAATCGAACTTTTTCCATTTAAAAAATAAGGCTTCACAATCAATATTAGACATATACAATATGGTCATAATTTTGCAAATGGTGTCAAATCAATTGTGATTTGACATCTTTGATGTATAGACATAGAGACTGGAGCAATGATTACTTAAAAATCGCGGTATTAATGTTACAACCGATGTCAACAATTTCCTGTCTGTTGTTGGCTATTGCTTACCTGACACAAACTGTCAGGATATATGGAGAATTCCGGAATATCCCTCCTGAAATAAAGGACTGTGGAGAATGAGCTGTAAAGATGTTATCAGGTTGAGAGAGATAAGTTTCCGATGTCATAAATCCAACAAAACTGAGGAAAACTGAAAAAAGTTCAAACAAGCTAGAAGGACCTGCAATGGTCATATTCAACGAACCAAATTCTACATAAATAAAAATTCAGGCAAAAAATACTACAATGTCCCAAGGGAATTAAAAGTTTTTAGTCATTTGTAAAAAAAATGTAAATCAAGTGGTAAGCTAGCAGCGCAGTTTGTTGCTAATTTTACGCTTCCACAAAGTGTTATGACTCCTCCTGTACTTGTGAACATTAACTGTTTCATGGGACGTACTTTCTCTCGTACTCGTACACTTTCTAGAGTTCTTAAAGATTTCGACATTCACAGATCCGCTGGTCCAGATAGTATATAATCCCCTATTGTTCTAAAGAGGTGTTCTTCAACACTGGCGAGCTTTTCCATCTGTCCCACTCTATACTGGTATATACAGCGTTTATCCAGCCTAAAAAAGGCTCTAATTAGCACCCAATTTTCTTACGTACCTTCTTTCCAAGGTCATGGAAACGCTGATTAGTTATCACTTACTTTATCAGCTTAATAAATATCTTGAAGAACGAAAGCTCCTTAATACAAGTTGTATTGGACGGTTTAAAGTCTTTTTTTTTTTTATAATTTACACGCGCTCAAAGGAATATGATGTTACCCTTTATATGTTTTTTAACACAGCGCGGGCGTGAGAGAGAATAGATAGATGGATAGGAAAGATGTGTGGCGCGATATTCTGAGACTAGAGCTGGTTGTTGTCTCAAATTTATCTCCAGGGATGGCGGCTGTACTAATGCGGAGAATTTATCGTGTCCTATTTATCTATGTCTCTTAATTCGCATTATTTTATTTATTACGTTATCATGTTGTATGGGTATACTAGTTTACTCAATCACATGCTGTTAGTATTATGCCTGAACATCATGGATAAGCAAACCAGAAACTAATTTTATGAGAATTTTAGAATTAGTTTTTAATGAAAAATAAGACGACATAGAGAACGGCAGGAATCGAACCTGCGACCACGAGGTTGACAGACGAGCACACATCGATCGTGCCACGGCCAGCCCCCACTGATATTAGTAAAATAAATGCTTGTGTGCCACAGGGTTCCGTTTTGTCTCGGAATCTCTTTCTCATATTCATAGAAATGATCTCTTGTCTGAAACTTCTTATCTAATATATTGATTTGCTGACGACAGTACCCTCAGCTTTTCGTATTCGTTTGTAGATTCAGACCCATACCCTTCGGGTGTGGAACTTGAACGTCAGCGTATTGTTAGCTTATTAAATTATGATATAGACATCATTGTCCAATGGGGAATTAAAATCCGCGTTGAATTTAATGCTTCAAGAACCCATGTTGTTTTTTGTCGTTAAAGCCGGACCCTCCCCCAATGCCGTTGCCCATTGGACCATGCCGTTGCTTGCATAGGAATCTGAACATATTTTTGAACACTATTTTCTTCACCACTTTCACTATAACGGCAGCCATATTTTCGATACAGTGGTAATTTTGATGATCGGCCTTAAGCCAGCACTTGGTTCTACAAATTTCGTTTATAATTTTAACTAATAGCATTTATAAGATAAGATTTTGTTTTTTCGAAAATCAAAAAAAAAACTATTTTTCTAACATTGTAGCATCCTGTATTATTTGAAATTCGTAGGAGCTCATATAAAATATCTTGAATCCATATGGAGCCCTTTATGAGAAAGTCGAAAATAAAAAAAAAATGGTTATGTGACACGAATCGTTAGTAACAAAATATGTACAAACAATGTTGGCCGAAATGTAAACTAAACCTAAATTAGTATGCATACATTTTTTTATCAAAATCGCTAAATCCGTTTTTTTTGAGATAATTAAGATGGTATGACAGTAGGTACCGTTATTTTTGGGGCTAAAAAAAAGAGATACAAACATTTGAAGAAATTCGCTGTAGCCGTTTAGGCTGTAGATTAATCTACAGACACACGGACGGAATTGCTGGACCCCTTTTTTTGGTGTTCTCTATCGTCGTAATTTTAAGTTTGATTAAAATCTCTAGTTTGATTTTTTTCCAAATCCAAAACTTGCCCTATAGTACCTAAGAGTATATCCTAAAAAAAGAGCGAAATTTTCGGGCTGTTTCCACTAACTGAATTTCTAAAATTTTCAAAACTTGTATTTTAGAGATCGAATTTAGAAAGTTTAGTTATTTTGTTACCGAAGAGCGATTTGTTATTTTGAAATAATATTATACTTTAGCTCTAAGAAGGATAATAACTGAAAAAATCGCAATCAATTTGTGTTTTGTTTAGTTTTGACCATGAAGCCGTTAGGCTCTTTATTACCTGATTTGACGCAAGGTAGGATGTTTATTGTATACAGTTTCCGGGCTACTAAGCCTTTGTTATTGTTTTTTTCCATTGACAAAAATCATTTTTCCAAGAAAACAAAGCGTATTTTCGGTAAACATTGAACTCGTGTTTTTTTTTTAATTTTTGTTTATCAATTTACCTACTTTGTTTATTTCCTTCTTAATGGACAATAATTTATTTCACTTGAAGAAAGCATCATTGGATTTTTCCTGTTTTTCGAATAAAAGTTTTTCAACTTCGCTTTTGGAAAAGTGCCAAATAAAACTGTGTGTCTATAGTATCAGCATTATACATACGAGTACATACCTAGGTACATATTTTATTTTGCAGAAGACGCAATTTACATTTACATCAGAGACTCTTTTGTACATCGTATGTGTAGAAGTTGATATACTGCCATACTTTGACATTCAGCAAAAAAATAGAAAAGACGAATTATTATTGAAATTTGTACTATATATGTAGTTAAATTTATTTATTCTGAGAAAAAATTAAAGTGCTTCAATTCATTAAAATCGGTGATCATAGGAAATTGATGAGAGAGATACTTTCAGACGCCAAAATGTCTGCTAATTGATCAAGACTTTTTCATCATGCAAAAAAAAAAAAAAATTATTGACAGTGGACTGTTTTTGTGATTATTTTGATATATTTCTGCAAAATATTAAAAGTAAATAATCGAACTTGAGATTTTGATCAAACTTGATATTACGATAATGGAGAGCACTCAATTAGTGGGTTCGACTACATTCTCCCTGTATGTCTGTCCTCAAGTCTACAGCCTAAACTGTTGGATGGTACATATTGTTTTTTCGGTAATATGCACTCAATTTTTTAAATTTTTTTTTAAAGACGAAAACTAAGGGTAGGGCAATGTCGGGATGATTTGGCTTGGGAAATTTGGATTTGGGAAATTGACATTAGTACTTTTCTTGAAAACTATAAGTGCAATTACTTTAATTTTAAGCCTTTGATACTTAAATTGCAATATTGTTATGCAACTGCATTTGACTAAAAATTATAGGTACAAAAACAATTTTAACTAGCGCTTTCACAAGTGTTTTTAAATCTTTTTTCCAAGTATAGACAGAAAGGAGATTTTGACAAATGTTTTGAAGGAGCAATTGACAGAATGTCAAATGTGTGTTCGATGAGGCTGTTCGGAAAAGATTAGAACACTTTAGAACAGAAAAGTACAGGATTTTGCTGTTCAATGAGAAATTTTCTGTTCTAAGCTGCTCTGCTTTTGGAACAGTTTGGAACACTTTAGAACAGGATTTTTTGCCCTTGCTTTTTAGGTAGAACAAGTTAGAACAGATTTTTTAGAACTGTCAAAACCAATTGTTGTTGTTAACAAAAGATCACGGTGTTAGATTGAGTTTTAGTTTTATTTATTTATCATCAAATTTCGTGTCGGAAGTATCTTAATTTCATGAAAAATATTTTTAAAAAGAAATTCAACTCCATTTCAGATTATTTTTTAATGTTTCTGCAAAAATACACGAATTTGAAGTGTAGGTAAACAACAATAATTTTTTTTTATAATCTCTGTCAGATGGCTGACTGTTCTAAGTTGTTCTATCTTGTTCGGAAGTTTCTCACGAATCTGTTCTGTTCTGTCCTGTTCTATTCTATTCTGTTCTAACTTTTTCGTCACTGAACAATCTTGTAGTAAAACAAGGAAGGTGAACTTTTGAAACACAGTCTAAACTTCAATCCTGAAATAAATGACTCCGTAATTCTAAGATTCGGTACCAAACACATATATTTTACTATATAAATATCATACAGAGTATCGATATAGCAAATTCCTTGCCATCATACACAGTAAAATATTATCGCCGCCAAGGATTTCAAAATTATTTCTACGAACCAGCGTTGTCGAGGACACAGACTTGGCTTTAAGAGCTCTCGTTACAGCGAAGTTGCATTCCCTAATTGACCTATCTGGTAGCTCCAGATTTAGGCCAAAGAGTTGCTTTAATGAGGACTCCAGAATTTTAATGTACGTTTATGATATTATTTATTATTACTTACCTATTGATTTTGAAGTATTGTATTATATTTTGTTTCCTTGTTTCGTTGTCTAGTTGAGGTGTATTCATTTTATTTTAAAGTAATTTTAATGAATTTTATGAAGAGTATTTTTTTTAAAGCTATTTTTGTTGTTTAGTTTTAAAATTCAATCTAAATGAAAAAGACTTAAAGAATTTACAAAGACTGAGTGATGATAAGATAAATAATAAAATAACTATTTTCTGAAAAATAATGAATTTTGCGTTTATTTAATAATTAAGAACTGTTGAACCATGATCATTTGTCAAATGCTCCTTTCTCTGTCAAAACCTCCTAACGGCATTGTCAAATCATCCTACCCCGAAGGTAGGATTGACAATTTGAAAGGGTTCAAAAAAAGTCCTTAACGCAGACACAAATATTTAAATCGATAATTAAATGATGTTCTTATATTGCTAAAATGATACTTTAATATATTCTAATTTTTAAAACTTAATATTATGTATGGATTTTGAGATAAAGGGTTATCCATTTTGCAGTTTCAAAAGTATAGGGCTGGAATTCGATATCTGTCACACTAAATTGTTAAACCAATTTTTTTTTTCAGTTTAAAGTCTGACATTTACGAAAATGGATCGCTTAACTCCGCACAACGCATACAAATTGTTAAAACCTACTACAGCCACATATCGTGCTTTAAGAGGAGATTATGGCTTACAAAATCGTCAAACTACGTAAGCAATTGGCAAAATTGTGAAGAAATTTGAAGAGACTGGATTGGTTACAGATATTGTAAGGCCTGTGCATCATCGTTTCGCTCGTTCCACTGAAAACATCGCTGCTGTAAGTGAAAGTGTTGCCGCAGACCCGAATGTGTCTATCACTCGTCGTTCTCAGGAATTAGGACTGTCTTACGGCGCATTATGGCGTATTTTGAATTTGGATCTACACCTACATCCGTATAAAGTCCAGCTCAAACAACAACTGAAACCAGCTGACCATTCACAACGTCGTAAATACGTCGAATGTGTGCTTGAACAACAGGCGGTGGGCGTCTTTTTTCCGAACAAAATTTTCTTCAGTGACGAAGCACATTTCTCATTTGGTGGGTATGTTAATAAACAAAATTGTCGTGTTTGGGGTTCTGACTTCTAAGAATCCTCAAGTAATTGAAGAGAGGCCATTATATCCACAAAAAATCACTGTTTGGGGCGCTGTTTGGTCCGGAGGTGTGATTGGACCTTTCTTCTTCGAAAACGACGATTGAACGACTGTCACCATCATTTTGGAGCGTTATGGTCACATGATATCCGACTTTTTTTTAACTGCTATTGAAGAATACGACGTGGAGAATATGTGGTTTTAACAGGACGGTGCCACATGCCACACGACTCGAGCGAAAATGGCATTGCAGGACACATTTCCTGGCCGCGTAATTTCTCGTCACGGCGATATCAATTGGCCACCAAGATCATGCGATTTGACGCCGCTGGACTTTTTTTGTGGGGCTACGCGAAACACCGTGTTTATGCCGATAAACTTTTAACTCTTGAGCATCGAAAATCAACATTCGTCAAGTTATGGCTGAGATACCGCCCAATATATGTCAAAAAGTTGTCGAAAATTACCTCAAAAGAATCGATGCTTGCAACAATTCGCGTGGTGGTCATTTAAATGATGTAGTGTTTCACACATAATGTCAACATTCAAACTTTATAATAAAAAAGAAATATCATAAAAAAAAATATTTTATATGTGTTTTATTTCCGTTTACTTTTGAAACCGCAAAATGGATAACCATGTATTTTGCAAAGTATGTTAACGTGTCAAATCACCCCGACCTTAACCTACCTCTATACAGTTTTGTTTTGACCAACAAGAAAAATCTTAGTTTTCTCAAACCCTGCTTCATCGATTTTTATTTTTAAAAAATTAGTACAATTCTGAAGGGAGGTACTTCTTTTTGGAAAAAATGGATATTTTTGGTGCATCTAGTAGAAACTTTTTTTTTTGGTTTTAGACTGTCTGGAAAACGTATAATTTTTTTTTTTTTAATTTTCTTATGCAGAAGCTTTTAGAAATGTATAACACTAATGTAAGCCAAATTAAAAGAAAATATTTTTAATTAAAAAAACTTTTTTTTTAAACTCAAAATATCGAAAACGACTCATTATATTTTTTTGAAACCTAGTATTTCGTAGTTTCTTGATATTATTTTGAATAGCTGAAATAAAATGGTAAAAACTCTATAAAAAAATGTATTTCTAAAAACTCCTCGAAGAATTTTGATTAAAAAATGGGTGAGTTCTTGCAGTTCACTTTCAAGTAAAATAATATTTTATTTTGTGTACTTCTGTACTTCCCATAGAACCACTTGTTATATTTTCGGCTTTCTCAATATTGGATGAATTCAAATTATTTTTCGTTTAAAAATGCTCCCTAAAAGTGTTGACAAAACTGCTTATACTCAAATTTTCAAAAAAAAAAAAATTCGATTTTTAAAAAATAAATAAAAAAATCGACTTTTGAATTTTCAGATTTTTTCAAATTAAAATTTTATATGTACATATATTAATTATTGCTTCACAATTGCTTTTCAATTTTTTTTAAAATAATTTTAAAATTTTATTCCTACATAGGTATGTACATAAAAAATTAGAAAATGATTGTGTCGATCGGTTGTGTTAAAAACAAGTAGATCAAGCCAAGAAGAATTTTTGTTTCTTCCAAGGGATTGATGTATAGCTAAGTTTATATAATAAGTAACTTATAGATATGTAGCCATACGTGTAGTATAAACCGTGCAGTTATTTATTTACAAGGATGTCACTCGGTAAGATACATTTCCCTAGACTAGGAGTCCTACATATATATCTTTATTTGCCCAGGGATTCAATAGTGGAATATTTGTTATGCTCAAACTATAACAACTAAACAACATGAACAATATTTATTGTGTGTATCGTTAATTTATTTCTACGTAATTGAATTCATTTTTATGCATTTACATATATACTATGTACTTAGGTCCTCATACATTTAAAACATCATGCCATATGATTTAAATGGCATTCGTTTTTCTGCACTCCTACACTCACGGTATCTTGTTACTAAAAAGATATCAAGACGAGGTAGCATTTGTATAGAAAAGCATGGACTTTTACTTGGGTGTTATGCATATGTACCAGTCTAGATTACACGCAATGGAATAGTACCTAGAAATATACTGCTGACTGCGTGGTGTACTAGCTACGAGTTTATCAGATTTTGGCCTAGTGCTGTAAATTGTGTGCTTTTGGTTTCGACCAGGGCCTTGGACTCTATCCCATATTATATGAAATTGTTAGTGTTAGTTAATTTTAAGGAAACCTATTGTAAAATATACGAATATACTTGTTAAATTATTTTTGAGTAGTATTGTAATATTTAAAACCGAATAAAAATTGCCTTCTAAACGGAGTTCTGAACTCTTCACGCACCGAGTTTTATTATTTTCTTCGGTCAGAAATTGTAACCGCTGATGCTACCTCAGCTATTAACTAAAAAGTATCACACCATGTCGAAGATAAAGAAATCTTAAGTCATCGACTGGTACGAAATATCTGTACCACATTAAAGGCGACTTTACATGGATCTGCATCTGCAGACTTGAAGAAACGTAGAGCGGGCCAATAATATAAAACAAACATAAAAGTAAGACAGGGTATACACTAATAACTTACTCGAACTCTGCTATAACTTTCTTGACATGTCTCACAATCACATGTTGTTAGCGTTCAGGTATGTAGTTTTGAGAAGAAAATTTTCGCTATTTTCGTTGTTTTTAAGCAAACTGAGGTGAAATGGTAAAAAAAAACTTGAAAATTCGTTATCTGAACGGAACAAATTATGGTGCAGATGAAAATGCTATAATGAAGATGAACATGTTCATCTTCACTATAATCTGCAATCTTCAGGTTCGTACTTCCTATAATCTTCATACATGAAGATGATCTCCATTTTAGTTTTCGCTCTCTATCGCACAAGTATGATTTTTTTATTTTGTTTCCTCTTTTTTTGCAGATGAAGATGAAGATGCATGTAAAGCCTCCTTAAGTAAAAATACAAACCTGTGCGATTAAAAGAGTAGAGCTGTTCTTTTGGTAAATTTATCGGCAGTGAAGCAGGATTTCCCAAAAGAACGATCCGCAGCAGCCTGAATTTTTGTATCTTTAAGTTGGTATTAACGAACTTGTGTCTAATAACTAAATGCAAAAAATCTACAATTGATTTGTTTATATTTCTTCAGATTAAAGGCAATTAAGAAGACTAAAACTTGAATTAAAAGATGCAAATAAAATGGAATGCATATAAAGCAGTAAGAAAAACAAACAGTTGAATTTTCTACTTCTGTGTGTTAGAAAATGATCATTTTAAAATTATTTTATATGTTTGACGTTTCTTTTCAATAAATCAGATCTTGTGGCAACGAAGGAGTATGTTTGGATTGTGTTTCCTTGCAAAAATGATCGCATTCATTATTTAACTATTAAGTATTTTTAAGCTTCGGCTCAAAAGTAGAGAGGATAATTAAAAATGAGTTATATGAAATATGGACAGAAATCCCCTTTTTGAATCTTATAATTGGGGTAAATTGTCGTGGTTTGGTATAAATTATTAACGTCGCAACAAATAAACACTGAAAATAAACGATTATGTCCACTTTGTATTTATTCAGTGGTTGGACAACGGTCAACTGGACTCTGAATTCAAAATGACGTAAGATCGTGAATTTTAGGGTCAAGTTATTTATCTACGACACCTATTAATAAAATTTGAAATATTTAGAATGTATTCCTTGCCAAAAAGCTCCAAAGTATCACCTTTTTCTGCAGATGAAATTAAATCTGATAATTTATGTCTTGTTTATGTGTTGCACGTGTAAGTTAGTTTAAGTTTTATCAAAAGCTTGTTGTTGTATTTGTAATGTGTGTAAATTCTGCTTTGCTGCCGGTGTCATTTTGCAAAAGATCAGCACTAATGTAAACGTTTGAAGTACTCGTAAGGTTCAATGGTATTATTAATAGCCGCGTTTTATTATGCTCAATGGCCCATATAGTTCACCCCCTGAAAATAAAACGATCTGGTTTATGAACATTTTTTACTTTGCATGGTTGGTAGCTGTGATTACCTTATGACATTTTATTTTTTTGTTTACATTAAATAAATTCCTTACTGCGGTGTTTGGAAGTTGTCCTTTCTTATTTTATTTTAGTTAAATAAATATAAAATAATAAACTATAATAAATAAATAAAGTGCACAACGATCTGGCTATTGTACAGCAATCCATCGACTTCGGAACAATACTAAATCGTAAGCTCTACCCCGGTGAATATTATGTCGTTAGGTTAAATAGAATCTGATTTCAGTTTAATGGGGAATAAAAGAAGTGAAAGAAGAACTGAAAGTTCTGCTTAAGGCCAGACCAATTGAGGATCTTATTCAAAAAATGCTAATACTTGTTGACAAATCACAGGTAGGTACTCAAGAAACCCCAGCATCGAAAAAAGAAAATCAATCAAATTTGCGTTTTGAAAATAAAAATTGTCTTCAAATAATTTGAATATGATTTTTTTTTGCATTTCTGTCAAAGCAGAGTTGCCAATTGTGTATAAAAGAAATCAATTAAGGCTCCCCCATACTATAGCGAAACTTTCGGCTTCAAACACACTAACCCAGTATGAAATTCACTCCTCAATGAAAAATGCCTTGGTGAAATCTTATATGATAGTGGTCATATAGGAGAGATTATCATTGATTTCACTCATGAAACGTAATGCAGTCGGTCACCAGTTTGCCATTTAAGTAGCATGATGTGCTTAGCTCAAGTAAAAAGGTAGAGAATAGACAAGAACAAAAAAAAACTTTAATGAATACACAATCGTTTTTTATATGCATGCATTCAATGCAAAACCGGACGCGAAGATTTCCTCCATAAAAAGATTTTTGACCTGCTAAAAAAAAATAAATCATGCTAAAATGAAACCTTTTTTTTTTTGGTTTTCCCCTCGTTCGGTTCGCATTTTTAAATTGCCTAAAAAATATAATAACCCTAGGCCTCCACTTGAAAAAAATGATTTCAAGAAATGTGTCATCTTGTCTATATTTTGTGTTGAGGCCGCTTATGTCTGGATTTTTGTTTATTTTTAGACATGAGAATCTGTATTTATTTCTTGTCTTCTCAGAAGAAATAAACGGAGAAATAAAATTTGACGTTTCATAACATCCCACATTAATAGTAATTTTTCTCACAAAACATTGAATCTTGTTCATAGTTCGCTTATTTTCATGTTAAAGTTTAATAATTCATTAAGAAACAGACCATACTAATTCTAAAGTAAATAAAGCACTTAGCGTTGGAGATTAATGAAATTTCATGATTTATGTTTGCCCATATAGCAAAGAAATATTAATTTTTGGTAGTAGTATCTGTAATAATGGCCGATATAAATATTTCTAATGGAGTCGCGGCCTAAAGAACACAATTTCGTGTTTTTAATTGATTTTGTAGTTTTTTTTGCAAACTTTTAAATTGAAAATTTATTCTGAATGTGTATTTTTGCGTCAGAGGGCCCTGACGAAGTTCAACAATTGTGTGGATGCAACAACGAACAAGATGTTTTCTTTTTTTTTTTTCTTATCTGTCAAACGACGCGCGGATAATGGAATAAGTTAAACAATGTCTAGCGTCGCGACACGTGGCCGCGGCTCCATTGTATTCACACAACAGAGCTTGCATTTTAACTTTAACAGAGCGGTTTTTGAAGCGCCGCGCCGCGCCGTGAGATCGACCGCGTATCCATTCTGTTCAGCCAGTTACGGTATGTTGTATTGCACTGCGTAATAGTATATTTCAAAAGGTGGTGGTGGGGGTAAATAAAATTACTGAGTTATCGCTCTTTCTTCGTTGCGCTTTTTCTTATTGTTTGAGTAAGGAATTAGGAGTGCGGAGAGATGAGTCTGTTTTACTTGAACAATAGTAAGTTTTACTATCCATTTCTAAATATTTAATTTAATAGAAAGCGATTTGAATTGATTTTGTTTTCGATATGTTATTAGATTGTATTCGTGTATATTAAACTACTAGTTGTCAAAGTTAATGCATTCAATTGTACTAGTGTTAGTAAAAAGAGAGGTTGATCCACAGAAAAATACGGATCTGCAAAATTGATTCAGAATAAGAAACAAATTTTTGTTTCCCCAATGGAAGGATTTTACTTAGCAAAATTGATATTTTTTTCCAATGGAAAACCACATAAAAATTGCACTAGTGTAGAAGCAGACTTAATAAATTATAAGTAGTTGTTTGGTTACTTGGCAACATCGTGGTTGACAATTCAAAATTGAAGTATCAACTTGTAACTTACAAGTTAAAAGCTAACCCTGGTGGTGAGATATGTAATTAAATTCTGGGTCAGGAATATTGAACTGGATAAATATCAAGATCTTGTAGTGTTGTTGTAATGCATGCCAAGCTCTGACCTATATAGGCATCGACATACAAGATATGGACTGCTACTTGTGATTCATTTCCATACAATATTTTCAAAAAATATGGTTCCCTGCTTTCAGCGACTATTTCAGGCCAAGTGGCGAAAAGAAAGAACAAATTCAGCACCATCTGTTGTCGATATTAAGAAAAGTAAAAAAAAACTAAATTGATATTTGATCTAGCTATAATCGTACATTTTTATTTGTTTATTGTTTTCTGTAGAAAATAGAGAAACGAAAATTTTTGGATTCGTATAGGGATTTCCTTGAAAAAGAATCCCTTAAGCACTGGTTTGACTTGATAATATTCTTAACTACCACAAGGACTGAAATGGTCGCTGGTGATGCTTTTTTCAAAAGGAACCATCGTGAAGTTGGCTCCTAGCAGTCAATATCTAGTATGTCAATGTAAATATATAGGTCTTCGTGCATAATAAAACGCGCCTAATGACATTCTCGTAATTAGTATCCTTAGTCAAATTCAAGTTCAATTAATTTAATGAGTTTATTTATTTCAAGTTCCTTCTCTTCTCTAAAAATATAATACATAAATATGAAAACCAGTAGTTATAGTTTGGTTTTACTTAAAACAAAATTTATTATATCAATATCAGTTTGAAACCAAACTTATTACAATTGTACATAAATATTGAAATTATTTTCACCCTTGTTAAAAATTTATATATATTTAAAATTATATTTGATAATTAACTATATATATACATATAGCAATTTTCGTTCCCTATTTTTTTTCACTTAAAACCTAAATTCATCAGTGATGTTCATAAAAATAATTGATATAAATTCTGTAAAGGCAAACAATTTGTTGTAACTTTCATGAATTATACAATATAATAAAATTTTACTAAAAATTACCACATTTTACATAATACACGGTATAATGTATATGACAGTTACTTATTCATCTAACATACAATGTGAGTTCTAGACAATTTTTCCATGTGAAACTTTTTTGTGGTGAATAAAAATTCATATTGATTTTAATAAATATAATGTATATATTATTCTACTGTAGTGGCTTTGTTTTCGTTAAATTTGCTTAGCTTAATTTAGGTTTAATATGTATAACTCATTGGAATGCTACACCTTGGGCATGCTGAAGACCAGTGCATAAGTAGAGCATTATAACACTTAGGGCTTGAACTCGCTCTTCAGATTTGCCCAAATCAAATGCTTTACGCGCTAGTGCTTCCTTACTATTGGCTGATATTGTTGCATCAGTTTCATTAATTCTTTCGTTACTTTGTGTTCGTGTACTGTCATTCGAAGCTGACTTTATGATTGAGCTTTCATTGGGATTGACTTCTAAAAGTTTTGAGTGATTAGATGTCTCACTATCTAAAGCCAATCGAAGCTTAGTAAGCTGTGAAGAAGATACAGAAAAAGTATATTATAATAGACACATAATGCTCTCAATAATATAAAACTTTACCAATTCATTGATCTTGGACATTCTTTCCACAGAGTTGAGTTCAACAAAAAGCTCCTTGCTAGCATCCTTTGCTAGTGTCATAACATCTTCGTCGCGTCCTATATTGATAATGGGCTCAGTGATGCTGTTTATTTGATCGTTTGTCAGTTTTTCAAGATCAATAGGAATGGACTCGAGTATTTGTGTGACAATTAAGAATGGACTGACTCCTTGGTACACCAATGATTGTTTTCTGTTTTTGTTAAGAAAATTACAAATGAAAATATCATATCAAACATTCAAATTTATTGAAAAAAAGTATTTTAATTGTTTTTGAAGTTCAAGTTTATAACGTCCGTCGTCATAGTGAAGGGTTATCTAATAGGAAGGCCATTTTGTTTTGGCACCATCGGTAAAATCCATTGTTACTATGTCAGTGATACCAAAGCACAAATACAAGTTACACACTTTAGTGCTCGTTAATCAGTGTGACCAATTAGCAGTTTTCCTGCTAAATTTAGCCGGAAAAGTTTCCTTTTAGCATTTTTTATCTTAAAATCCTGCCCGCAGTTTTTTTAGCAGGAAATTTGGTCTTAGCAGGAAATCTAGCAGGTTTTCATATTTCTCAAGCCTAAAATAAAATTATACTTTAAAAAGTCAATCAAACATAAATGCATATCGCTAATTAAAGAGTTTCAATCGCGAACTCCACAAAATCTACAAATTTTGCAGCAAATAAATTTCTTTTATGTTAAAAAATTTTTGCGGATTCATAAACAACCATTAAAGATTTTTTTAAAGATAAAAACATGAATGCTGAAATTAATTCCAAACTTAAATCGTAATGGGACAACATAAATCCAAATAAATGTGAGAAAATTGAAAATACTGTTGAATTTTAGTGCGAGGTAAATAGGTTCATCGGTGCATCCAATGAAAACCCTTACAAAGACTTATCAAACCTCAAATGCTGCAGTTGAACGAGTGTTTAGTTTAATGAATCTTGTAAAGAATCAAAGAAAGAATAGAATGAAAATTGATTTGCTAATTAGTATACTTTTTATCCGAGATAATTTATCTGAGAATCGTTGTGATGCCTTCATTATTCCTCCTAATATAATCAAACAAGTTGCCTTATCAAAACTTTATTTTACCGTGGAAGAAGAACAAGATTTCTTTTTGTTTCCTTATATTGCGAAATGGATTAATAACTATTTGTAAGGTTATTTCCTTTTTTAAACAAACTTAACAAACTAAAGAACTTCTTTTTTGACAATTATTTAAAATTCAACATATTGAAGTAAAAAACTACAAACAAATATAATACACTCGGTACCTATTTTAAACGTCACCCTAAGACAAGTTCGATTGTTCCAGGCATTTATTTACATTTTTTGCGTTCTAATTACAGATTTCCTGGGATGGCAGCATTTGTGGCAGTTTTTTTTTTCCAAAAAAAAATTATCATTTTTCTTAGCAGTATTTGTATTAAAATTTTTCATTGGTCACACTGTCGTTAATGGAAAGTTCAAGTGAATTTAGTAGATTTTATGCAAACATGGTGGCACATCAATCCGGCTTTCCGAAATTTTGTGACCAACCAGTGTTGGGTATCGAATTAGCCATTAACAATAAGTTATTAAAACCCGAGGCATTTGATTTCTCACGAATTTCGGATCGGAAGCCAGCTCGCTCCATCAGTTCAGTTAATGACAACGCCGTTTTTTCGCTAGCTGGGCTACGAATCGATTGGGAAGGAAACAATTTCTTTCCTAAAAATAATATTTAGCGATTTTTTGTTGAAAGAATGTTAGCAAGTTAAATGCCATATACGGGATGGGATGACACCAACCTACAATATGTTCACCAGGTGACAGTATATCGATGCAAAGTTACTGTTCATTGTGGATTATAGGACAACGACTTCATTAGCCATCACTTTTTCAAAGCCATCATCAGGGCCAGCCTCAGCCAAACTTACGCCATGTGCAACATTTGTAGAAAGCGCATCTTTATTTTATATTTGCATACATACATACACACACTGATACAAATACATAATTTGAGTATACATTCATCCCTCGCAATTTTTATTTTTCACTTCTTCTTTTCCATTCTATGTAAGTTTACCTGTATCATTATTTGCCTTTGCGTTAATTTCATCTTTGAAAAGATGAAAAACAAATATTTTTGAAAAAGTTGTGGGGTTAAAATACAAATGGTATTTAACAGTATTTATTTCCCCATTTTCTTGATCCTGCTAATGCGCCCCCAGAAATTTGTACTCATGCGCATTTGAACATTTTGCACATATAATTGATCCGGCCCTGGCCATTGCCGTCTATAAATGAGTGGAACGTAATTTTATTTAACCTGATTTAATGATTGAATTCTTGGACAAATATTAATATATCAAAAAAGAATAACAATGCTGAACCCTACTCTGAGCCTCATCAAAAATTTTAGAGTCATCTTTCCACCCAGAAAAAATTGTGAAGATGATGAGTGAAAGATTTCGATGTAAGGATTTTTACCGACTGATCCTAAATGGAGTGCCGTTTAGGTGTAAGAGATTTCTCAGAGTCGCTGAAATTCTCTATATCTTTCCGACTTCCCGACTTTGCTAGCGTCTTTCAAATTAAAGAACTACATAGAATAGAAGCATGCCAAATTCTTTAATTTAATCCAACTCAAAATTTAAATTCAGCAATAATCAAGCGCCTATCAAAGCCGTAAATTGGACGAAAATATCATCAAAACTAGTACAACTATTCGAAATAAGCTTGATAACCTGGGCATTAACTGGAGAATCACTTTAATCTGGGTTCCAAAAAACAGTGGCATCGAGGGAATGACCAGATGGCTCGACACGTCGCTATTCCACTGGCTGCTATTAAGGGTAAAATTCTTGCAGGATTCCTCAGGAAATTCAAAAAAAGATGGAACAATCCAATTGACATTACGACTTAGAATGATATGGCCTGTCTACAATAAACCCCGCACAAACGATCTCATTTGTAAACCAAGGCGGGATATATCGATAATAGTCGCTACCTGTACTGGGCAGTGGCTCTTGGGTGAGCACGCAGCAAAGCTGGGTACTCCCCATTCCAGCTTCTGCCTTAGCTGTATTAAACATATAGAAAAGGAAACAGTGCTTCACTCCCTTTGCTAGTGTCCCGCTTTGGTCAGGCTAAGAGTACAATCCCTTGGAAGGGCTTTTTTCTGATTTAAAAGAATACTGTCTGATACAAGAGTTGAAAACTTAATCTCTTTTCTCAAGGTTCGAAATGCTTCTAGCGACGCTCTTTTTAGCAAAAATATCTTTTTATTTAGGCCCGTGCGAGTTCTTTTGGTATCAAAACGGTGCTTTCCAGCGCTAGTTGGGATGCGAGTTCAATCTGACCGCCATTTTACCTACCTATGTGAGGTACCATTAATAAGTAAGCAAAATAAAATATTGATTTACGTAAAAGTGGACTGCACTAATTTAAGAACACACACATTTTTTTAAATCAAAATTCTTGGAGCGTTTTTGAGAAATCATTTTTTTCTAACGGTTTTTTTTTACATTTGTATGGCAGGTTCCATTGTTTTTTTGTTTTGGGAAAATCATTTTTTTAACTTCCGTTGTTTCTTATTTTAGAAAAATAGTTTTTTTAAATATTCAAGATAATGTCAAAAAAACACCAAATACGAAGTTTTGAAAAAAATCTATTGAGACGTTTTCGAAATTTTGAGCTTTCAAAAAAAAAAAATTAATTTCCAAAAAAAATATTTTTGAAAAATTTTAGTATACAATAGTGTTTAAATTCTCTGGGAGCTACTGCGTAAAAAAATTTAAAAAAAATCAAATTAACCGTTTCCGAGAAAATCGAAAACCAAAAAAATGGTTCTACTAGAGGTACCAAAAACAACAATTTTTTCCAAAAAAAAAATCATCAAAGGTAGCCTTTCCCTTCGTTAATGAACTGGTTCTTTTTTATAAAAATCGTTGAAGGCGTTTTTGAGAAAAATAAGATTTTTGTTTTTGGCCAAAAAAAAATGTATGGGAGCTACTGTTATTTGTCGCCTTAAGAAAATGAAAAAACCGTGAGGGTATATTACCGACAAAACAATATGTACCCAGTTTGAAGCAAATCTATCAAAGCGCTTAGGCTGTAGACTCGAGGACAGACAGACAGACGGTATTGGGGGACCCAGTTTTTTGGTGTTCTCTACGATCGTAATGACATTTTTGATTGTTAGAAAATTTGTGCCTTATAGTACCTATAATGGCAAGTAAAAACTAAACAATTTTGGGGAAGTACGGGCGAGAAGTTCTTATGAAAAGCTCACCTTTGTCTACATGGTTCTATGCATTGCACAGTTTTAAACTATTGTTTTTCTTTTCTTTATAAGTTCAATTATTATTTTCCAATGAAGTTGGTTAAAGTCCTCATATTTAGTGCCTTTTTATGCAGTATTATAAGATTTGATTGCTTAGCATTCATGTTGTATCAACGTTTAGACAGCTTTTTCTAAAACAACTCAAATGTCAAACAAAAACAAGTATATTGTTCGATGTGAACGCTCTACTCGTTCTGGTAAACGAAAAGGGTAAACGAGTTTGGTGTGAATAGGCTATTACTTGCCGTAACAATATTCTGCATATTACACGACATGCATGGGTTGTATCATTTGACCTCGTTGGACCTTAGACCTTTTCTCTAGTCGCAAGTATTAGTGCCGCAATCAACCGATTCGGCTTAAGTCAAAGTAATCTAATCTGAAATTCTACCGCATCGACGAGGCAGATCAATTGGAAAATTTACCATATGGATCCGTGTCCACTATGCAAACATTTAGCGCATATTTGAACGATATCATGGCCCTCATGGACTTTTCAAATATAAGAAATGATTCTCTTAATACATGACACGCATTTTGTTTTATTCCATTTCGAGATCGACCCACTGTTATTCAAAAACCCCTTACTATATGATTCTGTATTTACACGACTGCAAAAGGGGGATGATGTTTTTTATATGAGAAGTCACTTAAAGACCATAGCACCATAAGAGAGACACATACTAGGTGGCCCCACAAGCAAAAAACGAGAATTTCAGCAAAATCGTCCCAAGCGGTTTATATGGATAGGAACTACGAGTACATTTATACCTAATTTTTATATGTTATATATAATAATGTACCTAGGACTATGTTGCGGACTTGGTGGAAGGCTCTTACTATTCTGATTCAACGACGACGATATCCCAGGTATTACCAGATTATTCGCAGAATTCACACGTTTCAATCCTTGTGCAATGAGACCTGTCAGACTTTGACGATGAACTGGCTCTGTACTGGTTTTAGTTTCCATCGATTTCTGTTCATCTTCGAATGGCTCATCGATGCTTGTTGATACCGATGAAGGGGCTTCAGTTACTGTAAATTCGGGCTGCTGTGGTGAAGGTATTGTATTCAAAACTCCCGAACAATCAACTGGACCACAAACTGTTGAATTTTGGCATTTTGTTATGCACTTTTTGTGGCAAGTCATTGAGCAATCACGACATTGGACGGCATCTTTAAGCCAAATTTTCTTTCCGCAAAAATCGCACTGTGTCGCTCGATGGAAATGCGTTCGAACAAAATTGTGCGTTTTAGGTGATGTTGCAGCAGCTGTAGTTTCAGACTTTTCAATTTCTTCCATTTTTTCTGAGGAACTTCTATAAAAAAAAAAATAGACACTTAGCTTAATATTTTTGGTTCATAACAAAAAAAAACATATAAATAACATACTTGGCCTTTAAAGGTTTCTTCACAATTTCACCCTGAATAGGGTTTCCGTCCCATGAAAATGCCATGAGAATATCACCAAAACATAAATTAGGATTGAATCCCGACATCGACGATAGTTCATGGGATTTCCTATAAACAAAATTGTGATTAAGAATTTTCGAACAGAATTTTCCGAGTCAATAGTCTTACAGATCCTGCTGAACAGGAGGTATCAGATGAAATGTCTTCATCATCTCAATCAAGCTTGTCTCCATGCATTCGCCGATAATACTTTTCACTGAAATATTCAAGAATCCCAGCAGTACGCTATCTCCAGTGCATTTGCCATAAACACACAAATTCAAATACTTGCAGTTGGGACTCAGCTTGAACCGGCAGATATCATCCATGTGGATTAGTTTATCGATGGAACAGTCAATTGTTGAGTGCTGCTGATAATGTTCAACGTCCATGGGCTCACTTCGTACCGGTGTTATTATAGGCGGGGGTGCAGTGCTGGTCAATGAATCTTCCCGAATTCTCGGCTTAGCGGTGATCTTAGCATCGTCTGGAGAAATAACAGAAGTTTCACTGCTATCCCTCGTGAGTGTCTTCTTTATAGCCTTGGCAATAAGTTTTGTTTTTTTGGGTGAATTAGTTGGTGTGCTTGAAATGCTCGATTCGCTAGATGAATTGCTACGTACTTGACGTGGTAGCGGATTTCCAGACAAGGGCGGCATCTGACCGAGCAGTTCAGTGTGGGGAATAGCTTTGGGAGTGCACGGGGGCTTGGGCTCCTCAAGATCTTCGTAGACATCTAAGTCCTCCAAAATAGCATCGTTGCGAATGATACCGGGTATCAAGCGTTCGATTCGCAAGAAAAACACCGACTTACTGAGGCTTTTGACAATCTTAGCAACTTGTTGTATAGAGTTGACTCGTGTTCCTTCGATTGAAATCAGCGTGTCACCTGATCGTAGCTGGGACTTGATTGCGGGAGTGTTTGGGAGGACTGCTTCGATTTCAACATTGAACTCACCCTGCTTAAAGAGAATACCAATTTGTTGATTTTTCGCCTTATGGATTTCAACGTCTATTGAGACGATAACATTTCGGTCGTCCTTTTGCTTTGCTTCCACCCACGCTAAAGAAGCCATTGTCAAGGTGCAATAAACATCGGTGATTGTTGCATTCGGTATTAGCAGACGAGAAAGTTCAGATATTTTCACTTCCAGCAGGCCATTTGGCTGAATGTCTGCATCGACTTCTTCTTCGGTTTCTTGGAAAAAAGGTTTATACCTGAGCTTGTGTTTTGGGAGAGTGTGCTTGCGACGTACTGCCCTTCGAATTTGATTCGATATTAGACTACTGATATTCGATTGCATGTGACGGCCTTGAAATTTGGATTCAATACCCAAATCTAATTCAGGATCACCAAGGAAACTTAGGGACCAGTGTGTGTAGGGCTTTCTGGTAAATTGAAGCCTTGCCAATCCAGACAAACGTTTAACTGTAATAAGTGACAAATACTGGTTTTTGTTTAACGAATCTAAAATAGTCTTTTAATTAACAAACCTTTTAATGTTAATGAAGCCTTTTTTCCTAAAACCATTACTGCATCGACAGCGATACGAAAATTACCCGTGTATTTCAAGTCCAGTTGCAAGTCCAAGTTTTCAATGCGACCTTCTGTTTCGTGAATCTCCAAATCATGCACACTAAGTATTTTGATCTCTGGAAATTGATCACCCAAGTCCAGGTCTTTGAGCTACCAAGAAAAAAGTATATTTGAATTTCGTGACGAAAGGAAAAACTTATAAGTTTTAAGATCAATGGAGCAAAATTTTAAACATTTAAAAACTACTCTGAATCGGTTTTAAAATGGAAGTCGAGTATTTGATAATTTTAAATGACAAAAATTATACTCTAGCATTAAAGATGTGGTCTAACTTTTGAATTAGCTAAACGTTTCTTTATTCTCCTTGTCATTTTACAAAAAAAATACCAAAATGAAGAGAGTGCGAGCGTACAAACATAGTGATCTCTGAACACTCTGATTTGTTTTTTAAGAACACTTGAACCACACACGCCAGAATAAATTTTCATTCTAACCATAAAAAGCAGTACTACACAAATCAACCGTTATTTTGTACACAGATACAACACACCAGATACAAAAAATCAACAAGCGATCAACTTCTTCCGCCATTTAATTGTATCCGATTTTTTGTTTTCTAAACATTTTCCTCCTTGACACACATGACATTTCGTGTGCTCAGCAGTTTACTCAGAATGCTAAATTCGAATACATCGAGAGCGCTCTTAACATTTTCAGAACGAAAAAAGAAATACACAGTCGGAGCTCTAAACGCTCTGAGTGAAAAAGAAACACAAGCCTATTTTTGACAACTATCAAAAGGCTTTTGCTCTGAACTATAAAAGTAAAAATGCCTTTTCATAATTTTTATTTTCTTTAGCCGAAAAAAAATAGTTTCGAAGTTTTTTGTTGTTAGTGTGCCTAACTTATTTTTGTTGTTTTGTAGTTGTAAGTTGCCTCTTCATCTGTCAAATTTGTTCTTGGTGTTGTTTTTTTGTATTCTTATTGAACCTAAATTTACTACGTTATGTGGCGGAAAAGTTAACGTAAGTGCTCGCAAATAAAAGACTTCTTTAACTAGATCCCTGTTTTTTTCCTTAACTGAGTACTTTTTGAAATTTTGTCTCCTACTATAATTAACATATGAATAACACTACCGATTTCGGGGAAGAGAGTGAAAGCTGTAGGGTCGTTTCGGAGGATTCATATGGTATCATATCAACTCAGTCTGTCAGCTGCAATTCTGACAGCCACTTCAACCTAACCTAACCTAAAGCGATGACATTTTCACTTTTTCAGTTATATCTCTTTTCAATTTCTCTAGACAGTATTTATTTTGAAATTAAGACCCTAAGTCCAGAAAACACTTGTGTATATTTTTTCCAACTACAACCACGCCAACTTTACTTATTATTAGGATTTACTTTTGTCGTACTAAATTATTGTAAGAGAGTTGAGAAAACTTTAATTTTTATATGTATATATATTATTATTAATCCCATTTTATGTATGCCGAGTAAAAACTTCGAATTCAAAATTGATTCAAAGCTCATCGGCGAATAGAGTTTTTCGATAAAACACAACGGATCGAATTAACTCAAATTTTGGAGTAAATAACAGTTATTCGGCTTAAATTCTTGCATTAGCTGGATCTTCTTATTCTTCGACATCGAACCAATATTTGATATGAATCGTCTTTAACACTCTTCTGAAACGATGTAATATTTCTTTCAAGTGTGTATAAAAATGATATTGGCAGTTTGCAATCTGACAATTGGTTTGACAGGTTGAACTGTCTGAAGTAACTTGTATGTTAAAAAACCAATCGATATTCTTATGACTTTTTATTCTTACTTATAATCGATATAAAACCCGCCAATGAGGAGTCCTTTTACTACCACATCCACTTTCTTTCATTTTGTTGCTTATTAAATGTTGTATTAATATTTTTACTTGCGATTATAGGCACTATAAGGCAAGTTATGTATTCGTAAAAAAAAAATTTCTAACAATCAAACATGACATTACGATCATAGAGAGTGGTTCCCCCAATTTCGTCTGTCTGTCAATCTGTCGTCTGTCAGTCGGTCAGCCTGCCTGTCTATCCTCGAGTCTACAGCCTAAACGCTTTAATGATTGGCTTCAAACTTGGTACATATTGTTCTTTCGGTAATATGCCCACATGTTTTTTTCAAAAACAAAAATAGTACTTTTTTAAAAAACGGCTCCAACGATTTTTATAAAAAAAATCAGGTCATTAACGAAGGGAAAGGGTACCCTTTGATAATTTTTTTTTGTGAAAAAATTGTTATTTTTGGTACCTCTAGTAGAGCCATTTTTTTGGCTTTCGATTTTCGAAACGGTTAATTTGATTTGTTTGAAATTTGTTTACGCAGAAGCTTCTAGAGAATTTAAACACTACTGTGTACCAAAATTTTTCAAAAAAATTTTATTTTTGGAAATTAATTTTTTCTTTTTGAAAACTTCGTATTAAGTGGTTATTAGACATTATCTTGAATAGTTAAAAAAAACTATTTTTCTAAAATAAAAAACAACGGTACCTTCCATACAAATGTTAAGAAACCGTTAAGAAAAAAATGAAGCTCTCGAAAACGGCTCCAATCATTTTTATAAAAAAATGTGTGTGTTCTTATATTAGTACAGTTCAATTTTAAGTAATAAAATATTTTTTTTTTGCGTATACTTATTAACGGTAGTTCCCATGGAACCACTTTTCATATTTTCGACTTTCTCAACATTAGATAAACCGATTAAAATACATCCTTTATGCAATTGCTCCCTAAAATTGTTAATAAGACTGCGTACTCAAATTTTCAAAAAAAAAAGTTTTTCGACTTTTAAAAATAAATAATTTTTTTTTTTGAAAAATCGATTTTTCGAAAACCAGTCACAGAATTTTTTTTTTAAATTTGAATTTTATATGTATATTAATTATATGTTCAAAATGGCGTTTCAATTTTTTTTCTAAAAATGTTTTCAAAATTTTATACATAAAAAATTAATTTATTAAAAAACCGCTCCAACGATTTTTGATTTTTTTTTATATACGAGTATTCTTATTTACCCATGAATTTAAATATCATCTTTATTTTCCCTCAAACTATAACGACCAAGCAATAGAAAAACATTTAATTATGTGTATTATCCATTAATTTCTACCTTTATTATTAGTCCCTTTTTAAGATTTTTTTGCGTACGTCAGTGGATACTAAATACAATATGTAGGCCCCCATACATTCATATATACATATTTACTTTAAATATCACATGAATCTTATGTAATGCATATTGCACCTAAACTATGAAGTTGTGTGTTATCTTGAATCATCCATTTAAAAATTAATTATAATAAGAATCACAGTAATATTACCTACATCGGCTTTAAACCTGCATAGGATAACCAGGCTACCTACCTACTAACAGCGTCAGTGGTTAGCTACATTAAAGTTGTAAGTTACAAGAGCAAGTTCGTACGATCCAGTCGTGCATATTATTTAGTTAACGAAAAGTTCAGTAGATGGTGCTATGTATCGAGTTTCCCTGGAGAAGTATTCGAATTTTCTTAAAGCTAATAAACAACCATTTGTTCAAGCAATTCGTAATTCGTTGAATCAAGAATTTGACAGATTTCATAATTCATTCGAAAATAACAAAAAAAAAATTAAAGTGGAAAATTTTATACAATTACCATTTTTTGGTCTTGTTAAAAAAATTTCAATAAATAAAATGCACGATTAGATCGCACGTACTTGCTCTTACTTTCGATCACAATATGTGTTTTTTTTTTTAATTTAGTTTGAAAATTGTATGCACCTTTTTAATTATTTAAGCTCAAAAATATAATTTCTAAAAAAAATAGTCATCCGTTTTCGAAATATATTAAATTTTGTTTTTCGAAAATGTTGGTGTGCAGTATGGCTGAGTTCATAATTGCAAAACATTTTAAAACACTTAAGCACCAAGTTTGAAGAAAATCGCTTCAGTCGCTTAGTCTGTAGATCGATATAAAGGCAGACAGACAGACATAATTGCTGGACCCACTTTTTTATGTGTTTTTCATCATCGTAATGTCAAGTTTGATTAAATTCTAGAGTTCGAGAATAATTTGTTTCTGCAAAAATTTATTTTGTATGGAAACTGAAATTTAGTTATCAATTTGGTATCCGATCGAAATTCAATTTTTATATATTTGCTTTTCAAATTTTCAGATACAAAATCTGGTTTTTCCAATTATTGGTTTTTGAAACTTCTGCGGCAAATTTCTTATTTAGAAAAATAAAATTTATCTTAGCTATTCGTATTTTTACTTGTGATATAATATTATTTACTCGTAGGTATGTATAGTGCAAATTTTGAATTTGGAAAAAATCTAATATGAGATTTTAATCAAATTTGACATTATGATGATGCAGAGAATAGGCAAAAAACAGCAACTCCGTTTGTCTCTCTGTCGATCAATCTACAGATTAAACCGCTGAAGCGATTTTCATTGCACTAGCCATTAGTCTACGTTTTGGTTTAAAATTTTTAGAATAGAACCGTTTTTTTTTTTTATTTACGGCTCTTTCCACAACTCAACGGATTTCGATACAAAAAATTATGCAGGAGGTCCTTCAAATTCTAGATTATACTTTTGCTATTTTACTTTTATTGATTTCGAAAAAGGGTAGCTGATTTTTTTTTGGAAATTATGTTTCTAAATTTATATTATTGAATACTTTTTTTTTAAATCAAAATATTGACCACCTGAAGAAGTAAATTTAATTGGAATACATTGTTTAGGATAATTAAAAAAAAATAATGTTGCAGATTCCGAAATCTTCTACAAAATAAATTGTACCTTTATTTTTGACGCAAAAACAAAAGATTGAAGATAATCATTGCTATTCTCTAGCATTGTAATGTCAGTTGAAGCGAAATTTCCCATTCGATTTTTTGCCACATTCGAAAGGTGCATAGGTATATCGCAAGTAAAAATGTCGTAGCTCAAATTTTTATACAAACAAAAATATTTAAAAAAAAACTTTTTTACTATCAAAACTGGAGTAACTTTCATCTTTCACTGTAACTAAGGCAATCAATCAATCAAACCAAATTACGCGGGAATATATGCAACAAATAATAATATTTCCCAATTTAATATAATAGAGAGCGAGTGTGTGACATTTTTTTTTCTTGTTCAAATATGTGCAACAGGATTCACATTTAGCGTATATACGATACTCATGTTTGCAATCAAATTCCTTTAGGTACCTAATCACTCAAAGAAACTAGAACACAGAGGAAAATCATTCAACGGATAAACATCCAATTCAAATCAATCTCGATTTCTATAAGTTTTCCTAGGAATATCCTTTTTTAATCCTCTCACAGCAGGATGACAAAGCCAAAGCAAGATAGCAACAAAAAAAAAAACAGAAACCACTCAAGATTTATTGACAAGTACAAGTGGTTGTGTACAAATGTAAATGAAAAAAAAAGAAACCAAGTGTCCTTAATGCGACTTAAAACTTATCCAAGCCTCATCTTTCATTGCACTTACCGTCAACTTATCGAATAATTTCCCAGTAGTGGTCTTCGTAACCAATTCATCCAGCTCCAAGGAGAGCTTCCGGTAAAACCACTTTCGTACTCGGCTGGTGTGCTTCAATTCGTGGAATAGGAATTGCATTATCAAGTTGAGTGCCATGAGGGGGGATTTACTGTCAGGATCGAATTTTGTTGCATTCTCGTGTATATCCTTTGAGGTTTGTACATACATAGATATGTATAAAGCAACGGGGGGTTGTGTATTCGATTAGCAAGGTGTAAAACAACATAAATGAACCTTAGTTTTTTTTTCTCAGAAAAAAAAAGACGCAATTAGGTGTACATACCTCAGGCAGTGCATATTTTTCATTGAAGTCCTTTTGCTCGGTACTGACTTGAGGCATGTCGCAGAAGCGCATATAGATGTAGTACTGAATAATCAACATAAGGACAGCTCCAATCACAAGCGATATCAAGCCAAAAAGCAAAAGACTTGTTAAATCCATTTTGAACTCTGCCCGTTGCGGCGGCCTTCACTTTACTTTGTATACCGAAAAATTTTCACAAAAGCGTTTTCGGAAAGGGCGTGAGAGAGGTTGCAACTACAAAGGCTTGAGGGTTAACTAATTCTCAATTGTTTTTCAACTAAATCACGGCCATTGTTGCCTACGATTTTTATCAGATATAAAAAAAAGTTCTTTAAATATTGTAATTTTTTTTTCTATTGTAGGCACATTTTTTTGTTATGAGGGCAGACAGACACTACATTCACACCAACAACAAAATACACTGCACGAGAACAAATTAAAAAAAAAAAACAATTAAATACTAATCTGACGAACCGAAACCATATTGAATTGACCGAAATAGCGATGCGCCCCCTTTTAGTGCGACAATATGTGAGTTTCTGACGAGTTTTTCAGTGAACAACCCTAGTGGATTGTTTGGTGTTTGTTAGAAAAATCAATTTCGGCGCAGGAGTTCGCAATTTCTTGTAACAGCTGTTTTTAGTTTGTAAATAAAATGCACAGCCAGCGTGATGAATTTGGTTTGTTTTCATTATTAAATAGGTGGGTGTAATACATGAACACACCGTGTCACCTGATTGAGATCAATATCGAATTAAAAAAAAAATTGTTTTCACTATGTTTTAAGATGTTGAAACGTATTTAAATAAAATGCACAACTGGATCGTACGAACACAACTTTTATGTAGCTATTTATGTAACCATTGAAGTTTAGTTAGTTAGGTGTATTTATCCTACCTACCTACAAATGTATATTTAAATCTAAGTTATGGATTTTAATTATGTAAGTTAGGAGAGTAAAAGTATATAGATATATTGATGGAATTAAGTTTGTTAACATGTACATATAATAATGAAAATGAAGGATGTTGGTGGATAGGTAGATATGCGCATATAACTTTATAACTTAGGTGCAATATGCATTACATACGATGCATGTGATTTTTAAAGACACATATATATATATAAATGTATGAGGGCATATATTGTATTTAGTATTCGGTGACGTACGCAAAAATTCGTAAAAAAATAATAATAAGGTAGAAATAAAGGGATAAGACACATAATAAAATGTTCTTATATTGTTTAGTAGTTATAGCTTGAGAAAAACAAGGATGAAATTAATTTTTTATTTAATTTTAATTAAAATAAATAAGAATATATAAACAAAATTTTAAATCGTTGGAGCGGTTTTTTAATAAATTAATTTTGTATGTATAATATTTTGAAAACATTTTTAGAACAAAAATTTGAAACGCCATTTTGAAGATATAAAATTCAAATTAAAAAAAAATTCTGTGACTGGGTTTTGAAAAATCGATTTTTCGAAAAAAAAATGTATTTATTTTTTAAATTTTAGGGAGCATTTGTATAAAAAAAATTATTTTAATCGGTTTATCCAATATTGAGAAAGTCGAAAATATGAAAAGTGGTTATATGGTAAGTACCGTTAATATAAGTACGCAAAAAAAAATGTTTATAACTGAAAGTGAACTGTACTAATTTAAGAACACACACATTTTTTTTATAAAAATTCTTGGAGCCGTATTCGAGAAATACATTTTTTTCTTAACGGTCTAACATTTGTATGTATATTTCGAAAAATAGTTTTTTTTTAGATATTCAAGATAATGTCAAAAAACCAGCAAATACGAAGTTCTGAAAAAATCTATTAAGTCGTTTCCGAAATTTTGAATATAAAAAAAAAAATTAATTTCCAAAAAAAGTGTTCGTATATACAATAGTGTGTAAACTTTCTAGGAGCGTCTGCGTAAAAAACTTTAAAAAAAAATCAAATTAACCGTTTCCTAGAAAATTGAAAACCAAAAAAATGGTTTTTCTACTAGGGGTACCAAAAATAACAATTTGTTTCCAAAAAAGAATGATCAAAGGTACCCTTTCCCTTCATTAATTAACTGATTTTTTTATAAGAATCGTTGGAGCCGTTTTTGAGAAAAATAAGATTTTAGTTTTTTGCCAAAAAAATGTATAGGATCTACTGTTATTTGTCGTCTTAAAAAAAATGATAAAAAACGTGTGGGCATATTACAGAAAAACAATATGTACCAAGTTTGAAGCAAATCCACCGAACCGTCTTAGCTTCAGATTCGAGGACATACAGACGGAATTGAGGGATCCACTTTTTTGTGTTCTCTATAATCGTTATGTCATGTTTGATTGTTAGAAAAAGAAATTTTTTTTTACGAATACATAACTTGCCTTAGTAAAAAATGTGGAAATATAACAATAAATGATATTTCATCTCCAGAGTGGTTTTATTTATGATTTCCTTGTAAAACACGTATACCCGTAATGGTAATTTTCTATTCATGAGTTTACTTTTAAAGTGTATAAGTGTTGAGAATAAGTGTTACCATACCAAGTAAAATCAAAATTCTTTCCGATTCCCTTGTTTATTACATTCGATATACATAGGTACCTACCATAGGGAAAGTTTTGCATTTGGAAAAAAATCAAACTCGAGATTTTAATCAAACTTGACATTACGATGACAGAGAACACCAAAAAATGTGGGTCTGTCTGTCTGTCTGTAGAACGATCTGCAGCCTAAACGGCTGAACCGATTTTATCAAACTTGGTACTTAGGCGTCTTAGGCGATTGTCCAAAATAGATTTTTGAAACGTTGTTTTAGCCCGAAAAATAACGGTACCTCTCATACAAATTTGTCTACCATCTTAATTATCTCAAACAAGCATGTATACTACTTTAGGTATGATCTACATTTTGGTCATATTTTTTTTTTTACATATGTAATTTGTTATTAAGGGTATACCTGCCATACAGCAATATTTTTGATTTCCGATTTTCGATTTTCGCACAAGCAGCTAAGCGCATTTCAATCAAAATTCTTATACAGGAGGTTCTTCGAATCCTTAATGATTCTCCAGTCATACCAAAAATTTTAAAAAAAATATTTTTTTTGACTTGTTGAAAAAAAAAATCAATATTTCGAAAATGGATAGAAGATTACTTTTAGAAATAATGGTTCATGTTATTAAATTCTTAAGATTGCCATACCATTTTTTTTAGAAAAAAAACTTGTATGTAATTTTTTATATAAAAAATAATTAAAAAACGAATTTAAAAATAAATTTATACAATTCTACTAAGAATATTTTGCCTATGATGTGATCGAACTTAACAGCATGTGTGTGTGATCCAGTCGTGCATTTTATTCTTATATAAACTTATATTGCTTTATTGATTTGTGACGATTTTGACAATGCATTATTGAAATTCACTACACCCAAAGTGAGAAGGGAATAAATATCCTATTTTTCCTGTACTGGGAATTTTGTTAGTTTTTCTCAAATTTTCCGGAAAACGTTTTTAATGATTAAGATAGAACTTATTAACTGCAATTTGCAAAATAAGAATTACAAAGCAATGTTTAAAGTTAATGGCTAAAATTTCCAATGCAAACAAAATAAGAACTAAAGTGCAAGCTTTGTATTTGGAAAAAAATCGAGCGAAAATAGCTTAAGAGATTTTTTTTAAGCTTAGTTTTTAGGTGACTAGCTGATTCCCATAACTTCTCTCTAAAATATTATTTGTAAGCCTTCAAAAAATTGTACATTCCATGCAACCGATTTAAAAAGTCACCTCAAAAACTGTTTCAAATATTTTGAGAAAATAATTTGTATATGGTATAAAACGGTGTATATGGAATTGAACCGTTCATAGATTTTCGACTTTTTTTGGGAATTTTCGATTAAAAAATAATTATCAAGAACTCGGGATTTTCATCAATTTTTTTATTTATTTTAAATTCTTGTAAACTATATTTTTACATTTGTTTTCTTAATACATAAAATTGATGTATGAAAATATTGTTAGAAGACTTAGCATAAATAGTTATTAGTTCCAATTTCCAAAAATAGGCGGCAGTCTGTTTATTTAAGGCCAAACTATTGTGATGAAGATATGACAGGTTGTGACCGCTCATGTTAAAAAAAACAAGCCAATCAACATTTTTTGATCCATCTTTTTGAGAAAAGCGCCAAAAATTGTTTATGCAAAATTTATACTAAAAAGTCTTCTCTTTTAAGAGCTTATTTTCAATGTTGCTTTATGTTTTCTCTTCATGTCGGTTTGGCACATTTTCTGGGTTATTTTCCAAATATATTTCTAATTTTTTAAATGAATTCTGTCGGAATTTCCCTTTAGATCTAATCAAGTAACATGCAGTGTATTTTGTATACCTATGCATTAATGTTATTATTTTGTTTACCTCATAAATACGGAGGGATGAATAAATTGTGGAATGCATTGTCTCAATGAATTAATGTCGAGTAATCATTGGGATGTAAAAATGGCACAACCAACTCGTAATAATAATAATTTCAATCCCATTTAGATTTAAATTGTTACATCAAGAAATTCATAGAGTATTCATAATGACGTGTAGTTGGCAACGTTTATACTAAAAGTTGCAATGAGTATAAAATGTATGTTTGAGTGCCCTACTAAAAATTGCCCTTAAAATTGTGCAGCATTATAACCCCATAATGTTATAATGCTGCACAATTTTAATTGAATCCCATTAGCTATGATTTTTGTTTTTTTTTTGAATCAGTCTCTTAAAATTGAAAAAAAAAAAATGGGCGGGAAAAACAACTGTAACTATGCCGCACGTATATTATTAGGTCAATTATTACTCATAGATGTATGGACATTTTTGTTTTTTATTTCTTTTGTAATTTCTTGCAGATTCTATCGGAAACAATCTGTATTGGTCATATTCGTAAAAGGGAATTGAATTGAAAAAAATGAACACCCTTTGGATAGAGAATTGTAAGAAGTCCAATTAAAAAAAAAATTATTTCTTTCAACAAATTTTATTTAATGGAATGGTTTCCGTTTTCTTAAATTAATCTATATTGGATTCGTTGGATTAAGAACTAAAAGGAGTTTTACTATTTGGGATTGTTAGTTTGGTCAATTACTGAATAGTCTAGTTGGACGCTGTGAATCTGACAGGCCGCAAAAATTAAAAAAAACAGTCGGGGACAAAATGGAGTCCTGAGGACTTCACGATGCATTTAGTGAATATTATAGACGTGAAACAATTCAGCACGATTTGCCTGTAACAATTACAGGGATTTTCGATAAGAAATCTTGATGTCAAAGTCCATGAAATAGTTTAAGGATCGATGGTATTGTTTGATGATATAAGCCAGCAGATCACCAGCTAGGAGATCCGGTCATTAAGTAGATTTAGTTCTTCAAAATAATTTTTAAGCTTGGTTAATGAGCGTTTTCACGACCTTGGAAAGAAAGAATTTATTTAAAATTGGGTGATGGTTGGTAGGTTTAATACACTCTTTCATTTACTAGAAAATTAAAGAAGAATGGAATATTATGGAAAAGTTTATGCAGTGGTTTTGACAGAGTTATGAATTCGAAAAAAAAAAATCTAACATGACATTACGGCCACAGGAAACATCAAAAAACTGGGTCCCACAATTCCGTCAGTCTGTCTGCCTGTGTATCCTCGAGTCTACATACAACCATTACAAACTCGATGTTCGGTTTTATAGTGAGAAATTCAAAATGTTTCGAGGATCCTTATACAATTAAAACTCTTTACACGAGTATTGTAAGACCGTTGCTGGAGTATTGTAGCGTTATATGGAATCCTTACACTAAGTCAAGTATCCTTCGTATAGAAAAAGTTCAAAAAAAATTTACTAAGTTTGCCTTACGTAAAACTTTTGGTTCTTTAAGTGTTCCATGTTATGAAAGCAGATGTGTTCTCATCGACCTAAAACCTCTCATTTTGAGAAGAAAATTAAATTCTGTACTCTTTGCTTATGATGTTCTCAATTCTATTATTGATTGTCCAGTGCTGTTGTCAATGTTTAATATGTATGCACCTGTTCGTAGTTTACGACCAAGAAATGGCGATTTTTTATATGTTCCATATCATAGTACAAGTTATGCTAGGCACAGTCCAATCACTAATGCGTGCATTGATTTTAATGAATTTGATTATGCATTTGATTTTAATATGAATAGAAATGAAATTAAAAGAAAATTGATAAGCTTATGGCAAATACTATAACGTATATTTAACTTAATTAATTTATCTTTTTAAAATTGTATATACATACATTGAAAGTTAATTTTAATGGGTAGTCTTCATAAAGTCTTGTAACTTGAATGACGGTAATAAATAAATAAATAAAACCTAAACGGCAGGGTGGAATTGCTTCAAACTTGGTACACATTGTTTTTTTTTCCGTAATATGCTAACACGTTTTTTTTCATTCTTTTTAAGGCGAAAAATAACGGTACATACCTGCCATAAATTTGCTGCCATACAAACCGGTTAATCGTCTTTTTCTCAAAAACGGGTCTAACAATTCTTGTAAAAATAAATTGCAAGACTGGATCGCACGTACTTGCTCCTATGTTCGATTAAATTATAGGCAAAATATTTTAAATAGTGACGGCTAAATTTATTTTTAAAGTTGTTTTTCACTTAATTTTTTTATATATATAAATTCTTAAATTTTTTCTAAAAAAAAAAATGGTATGAAAATTTTAAATATTTCATAATATAAATTTAAAAACAAAATTTCAGAACAAATCGTCAAACTCGTTCTCGACATATTGAATTTTCAAAAAAAAAAATGTTTATTATTTTCAAAAATGTAAAACAACTATTTTCCGAAAATTTTGAAAATGCAGTATTATTTAGAATATGAGGAAGCTCATGTATAAAAATATTGATCGAAATCGGTTAAGCTGTTTGCGAGAAAGTCGAAAATCAATAAATTGGTTGTATGGCAGGTACTCTTAATAACAAAATATTAAAAAAAATCGCCCAAAATATAGACCGCTTAAAGTAGCACACGCACCTATTTGTATCAAAATCGTTAGATCCATTTTCGATATAATTAAAATTCTAGAAACATTTTTATAGGGAACTACCATTATTTTTGGGGCTAAAGCAACGATTCAAAATTCTATATTTGATAATCACCTAAAACGCCTAAGCACCAAATTTGAACAAAATCGGTGCAGCCGTTTAGGATGCAGATCGTTCTACAGACAAACAGATGGAATTGCGGGTCCAATTTTTTGGTGTTCTCTATCATCGTAATGTCAACTTTGATTAAAATCTCGAGATCTATTTTTTCCGAATGCAAAACTTGCTAGTACCTACATATATCGCAAGTAAAAATTAGTTCATAAATGAAAGGAAAATGAATATTTAGGTAATTTTTCTTTTGGAAAAAAAAAAAGATTATTTTTGGTAGGTACATCTAGTAGTATGCAATTATTTTTTTGGTTTTTCGATTTTCTGGAAAACGCTTCATTTGGTTTTTTTCAAATGTTTTATGCACTTCTAGAAAGTTTAAATACTAATGTAAACCAACAAAATTTTTCAAAAACGTTTTGGAAATTGAAAAAAAAAACTTTTTTTTTGAAAACTTAAAATTTCGAAAGCGACTCTATCGATTTTTTTTAAACTTCGTATTTAGTAGTTTGGTAGCCTTTTGACATTGAATAGTTAAAAAAACTATATTCCTAAAATAATAAAATGCACGACTGGATCGTACGAACTTGCTCTTGTAGCTAACAACTTTTATGTAGCTAGTTATCCTATGCAGACGTAAAGCCTATGTAGGTAAGATTACCTCGATTCTTAGTATAATGAATTGTCGAATTAATGATTAAATGAATAGTTGCATAGGTACCTACCTACCTACAAAGGTATATTTAAATCTAAGTTATGGATTTTAATTATGTAAGTCAGGAGGTTAAAATGTATCTACATACATATATAGACATATTGATTTAACCTAAGTATCATATAATAATGAAGGATGCAGGTGGGTAGGTAGCTATAAGCATATAGCTTTATAATTTAGGTGCACTATATGCATACATAAGATTCAAGTGATTCTTCGACACATAATACTCGTATGTATATATATATAAATGTATAAGGACCTACATTTATTTAGTATTCAGTGATGTAGGCAAAAGTTAGTAAAAAGGGAACAATAATAAAATAGAAATAAATGGATAATATACATACTTAAATGGTTTTATATTGCTTAATCGTTATAGTTTGAGGGCAAATAAGAATATTACAAAAAAAATTCAAAAATCGTTGGAGCGGTTTTTTAATAAATTAATTTTTTATGTATAAAATTTTGAAAATATTTTTCAAAAAAAAATATATTTATTTTTTAAAAATCGAAAAACTTTTTTTTTTTTGAAAATTTGGGTATGCAGTTTTCTTAACAATTTTAGGGAGCATTTGTATGAAAAGAATTATTTGAGTCGGTTCATCCAATATTGAGAATGTCGAAAATATGAAAAGTGTTTCTATGGGAAGTACCGTTAATAAGTGTGAAAAGAAAGATTTTTATACTTAAAAGTGAACTGTACTAATTTAAGAACACACACATTTTTTATAAGAATGCTTGGATCCGTTTTCCAGAAATACATTTTTTTCTTAATGGTTTCTTAACAATTGCATGGGAGGTACCGTTGTTTTTAATTTTAGAAAAATTGTTTTTTTTTAACTATTAAAGACAATGTAAAAAACTACTAAATACGAAGTTTCGAAAAAATCTATTGAGTCCTTTTCGAAATTTTGAATTTTCAACAAAAAAAAAAATAATTTCCAAAAAAAAATGTTTCAATAATTTTGGTATACAATAGTGTTTAGACTTTCTAGGAGCTTCTGCGTAAAAAATGTAAGAAAAATCAAATTAACCGTTTCCGTTAAAATAGAAAACCAAAAAAAGGGTTCTACTAGAGGTACCAAAAATAACAATTTGTTTCCAAAAAAAAATTATTAAAAGGTACCCTTTCCCTTCATTAATGAACTGAATTTTTTTATAAATTTATCGTTGGAGCTGTTTTTGACAAAAATACGATTTTTGTTTTTGGCCAAAAAAGATTGTATTGGAGCTACTCTTATTTGTCGTCTTAAAAAAAAATAAAAAAAACGTGTGGGCATATTACCGAAAAAAAAAACAATATGTACCAAGTTTGAAGCAAATCTATCAAAGCGTTAAGGCTGTAGTCTCGAGGATAGAGTGACAGGCAGACAGACGGAATTGGTGGACCCAATTTTGGTGTTCTCTATGATCTTAATGTCATGTTTGATTGTTAGAAGAAAAAATGTTTTTCGAATACATAACTTGCCTTATAATGGCTTATCCATTTTGCGGTTTCAAAAGTAAACGTAAATGAAACACATATAAAATACTTTTTTCACGATATTTCTTTTTTATTATAAAGTTTGAACGTTGACATTATGTGTGAAACACTACATCATTTAAATGACCACCACGCGAATTGTTGCAAGCATCGATTCTTATGAGGTAATTTTCGACCACTTTTTGAAACATATTGGGCGGTATATCAGCCATAACTTGACGAATGTTGGTTTTCAAGTGCTCAAGAGTTAAAAGTTTATCTGCATAAACACAGTCTTTAGCGTAGGCTCCCCAAAAATAGTCCAGCGGTGTTAATTCGCATGATGGCGGCCAGGAAATGTCTCTTGCAATAAAGCCATATTCGCTCGAGTTGTGTAGCATGTGGCACCGTCTTGCTGAAACCACATATTCCCCAAGTCGTATTCTTCAATAGCAGTAAAAAAAAGTCGGTTATCATATGACCATAACGCTCCGAATTGACGGTGACAGTCGTTCCATCGTCGTTTTCAAAGAAATAAGGTCCAATCACACCTCCGGACCAAAGAGCGCCCCAAACAGTGACTTTTTGTGGATGTAATGGCCTCTCTTCAATTACGTACTTGAAGATTCTCAGAAACCCAAATACGACAATTTTGTTTATTAACATACCCACCGAGTGAGAAATGTGCTTCGTCGCTGAAGAAAATTTTGTTCTAAAAATCGACTTCCACCGCCTGTTGTTCAAACACCCATTCGACGTATCTACTACGTTGTGAATGGTCAGCTGGCTTCAGTTGTTGTGTGAGCTGCCGTAAAACAGTCCTAATTCCTGCGAACGACGAGGAATCGACACATTCGGGTCTTCGGCAACATTTTCACTTACAGCAGCGATATTTTCAGTGGTACGATCGAAACGATGATGCACAGGCCTTACAATATTTGTAACTAATCCATTCTCTTCACAGTTCTTCACAATTTTGCCAATTGCTTGCTTAGTTGGACGATTATAAAAATCATAATCTCCTCTTAAAGCACGATATGTGGCTGTGGCAGAATCACCATTTTTTTTTAGTAGGTTGTAACAAGATTTATGCGTTGTGCGATAGTTAAGCGATCCATTTTCGTAAATGTCAGACTTTCAACTCAAAAAAAAAATTGGTTTAACAACTTAGTTTGACAGATGTCGAATTCCAGCCATATAATTTTGAAACCGCAAAATGGATAACCCTTTAATACCTATAATTGCAAGTAAAAAACAAAGGTGCCTCACATACATGCTAAAAAATCCGTTGGAAAAATGTATTTTTTGAAAACGGCTCTAAGAATTTTTATAAAAAAATATGTGTGTTCTTAAATTAGCACAGTCCCATTTCAAGTGTAAAAATATTTTATTTTGCGTACTTAGTAACAGTACTTCACTATTGGATCAACCGATTAAAATTACTTTTTTATACAAATGCTCCCTAAATCATTTATGTGTATTATCAACTTATGTCTACCTTATTATATTTACTTCTTACGAATTTTTGCTTACATCACTGAATACTACACACAAAACAATGCACATATATTTATATATAAAATATGTATCTTTAAAAACCACATGAACCTTATGTCTGCATATTGCACTTAAAATAAAAAGTTATATGCATTTCATTATTAAATGTACATATTTACATACCTAGGATCTATCTATGCACATTAATGCTGATAGCCAGAAGCCGTAGGGTCTACAAATGAGATCCCTGGTCCCCGAATTCAATGACAGAATTTAAAAGAAGATTGTGGGTTACGTATTGAAGAATTTTTTCAAGGCAGTAAATTTATTTTTCGAAAAAAGGGCAGTAGATAATTTTTAAATTATAGCAAAGTGGCATCCCTGCTTACCTGATATAACGTATACAGAGACGTTATACATTTTATCTGGCTCGAATTTCAAAAATTCAAAACAATTTTCCTTAAGTTTGTACTAGATTAATCACTTCAAATGAATGATCCTGTAAGAAATAGTCCATTGTCAAAATAAAACAACCAATTTGAATTTTTTCGTTAATAAAATGTTTTATTTTTATTTTTTTTTAGATTTTACTATTTTTCTTTTTTTTTCTTCATATTAAATATTATTATAATATTTGATTTTTCATTTCATTTGAATTTTTCCTTTTTAAAATAACAGTAACACATTTAAAATATAAGATTCGGCTTGGTATCGACAACATGCTTTAACAAAAAAGCTTAAAATTATTAAGGATTTTAGTTTTGCTCTATATATAATAATAAATTACAAATCATTTTTATTTTATTTACTTTTGTTATTTTTGTTGTTGTTGTTGCTTAAATTTCATTGAATAGATAATAATAATTATAATAATTGTAATAATAATGTACAGTAATTTAAACAAAATATTATTATCCATTTGTTCTGTTTTTTTTGTTGTTGTTTTTTTTTTGTTAATAATATAATATTAATGTTGCATTGAGAATGAACGATTTATGATAGAGGTACAATTGCGAATTTGATATAAACTATCAAATTCGCAATTGTACCTCTATCATAAATCGTTCATTCTCAATCAAAAAATCTATTTCACGTTGGTATTTTTTTTTGTTTAAATTTTTTTTTTATGTTTTGTAATATAAAGTTAATGCTGGTTTTCTTTGAATTTATTTAAATGGATATATGTTTTGAGTTTTTATTTTATTTTATTAGAAGTAACAAAAATCTATATGAAATTTATGATGTTTTTTTTTTGTTTGTTTGTTGACCAACGGATGTGTTCATCAGTTGTTGTTTTTAAATTATTTTAAGTTGAGTTTTTTTTTAAATTCTCAGTATTATGAGCATAATCATAGGATTGGACCATTTTTTGCTTTGTTTATATTTATCTATTTTTATTATTTTTTGTGTTTTGTTTTAATTTGAAAGACAAACAATTTTTTTCTGCATAGGTTCTGTTTTTGTTTTATTTAAATTTTTATCTTGTCGGAGTGTCGTACTGTGTTATTGTTAAAATCACTAAAAAATAGTTGCAAATGGATATATTTTTTTTGTTATAAAAAAAAAATTATGTAGTTTACTTAATATTTTGTATGTCATAGATAAATTATTAGAAAAGAAAAAAAAACTTAAAACTTTTATCGTTTTGTAGTCAAAGAACTAATCGATGGGTTTTATAAGAAAAATTTCCTATTCATAAAAATAATATTATTATTTTTTTTTATATTTAGAATTAAATTTATTTTTTCTTTCGTTTTACTGTTTAACTGTGTTTTTGTTAAGCTTTATTATCAAATTTATATATATATGTATGTAGGTATTTCAAAAATTCAAATGAACGTCAAAAATGAAAGCGAAATACGATTGTATGTAGTTTAAGCTAATTAATGAAACTACCTAAGGAAAATAAAATAGAAAATTGGCAAACAAATTGCTTCTGGTCGACTTTGGTTTTTTTGTTTTTGTTTTTTCTTTATTAATTTAATGTAGCAAAAATTTGTATTTAATAATTTTATTTTTTTTTGTCAACACTATATACAAATATTCGTATATACAATCAATCAATTTTAAGAAGTGAAAATGAGAAATAATGGAAATGTGGTGATTTGGAAGTGACGTAGTATTTTAAATTAATGCGATGTGAAATTGTTTTAATTTCGTAAAGATTCTGAAAGATTTTGTATTTAAATTGTAAGATTGACCCTCCGTTATATAAAATTCTAGATGTATACCTGTGATTATCTTTACTATACTATAGGAAGAAAAAAACAACAGAATTTAAACTAAGAAGTTATGCAATAATTAATATAAATGTTGTCAGTTTAATTGTCCCATGCACTATTCAATTGGACTGTTCTACAACCATTTTAAAATTTGTCATGTCACTTATGTAGTTTAGGGTGTGGTCGAGTAGGTACATTTACTATACTCTTAGGTTTTTGAAAGACTCAAACATTTTTAACTTTTCATCCTTTTTGGTTAGGATTCTTACATTTTCGTTCAATTTTTAACGAACGAAAGCTTTGTTTCAAAATCTCTTAACAAGAATTGATATCAGTGAAAATGAATGTCGTCAAGGCTAAGAAAGATAGTCGAGTTGTAGCCAAAAACGGTTTTTAAGTTTTTGAAAACCTTGAAAAATTGTTTATAAGCAATTCAGATTTGATTTAAGGAACTTACTATTTTTTTTTTTTTCAAAATAAGGAACAAAAAAAATTAGTGATCAAATTACTGAATTAAACGTCGGTCGCTAAAAATTCGAAGTCATTCAAAACCATTTTGAATTTTAAAAAAATTATGCAAAATTTAACTACAGTTTTGTGATGTAGTACATACTCGAGAAGACCCAAATACAACCTCTAGGTGTAGGACAATAATGTAGTTAAAGCAATACTTTATATTGTTGCAGATTATAATTATCAATTTTTTTATTTGCCTTATTGATAAAAACCATAACCTTTGAAAAAGGCCCTAGAAAAACGCAAACACATGAAAAGAAGACTTCAGTATTAACTTAATATTCTATTGTAGGCTTTCTCTACCATTTAATAACTTTATAGTTATAACAAAACTTTTTGCCATTGAGAAAAATCCATTTTATCTATTTAACAATTAGCCAATAAAAAAGAACTAGTCTGCTTCTTTTGAAGAAGAATATGAAAAATAAATTCCGCAAGTCATGAAATGAATTTTTCACTTAAAATTTAGAAAAAAATTGAAGAACAAACAAACCAATTATGCAAGGCCGAGGGAGCTAAGTATTCGTGCGAAATGTTTTAAGGACTAAAACTGCATGAAAGCGGATACTAAGATTTGCTAAGAATTGTTAATTTATAAATCAGAACACTTTCTCTTTGAAATTGTTTCTTCATTTTGAAAATATTCAACATCAAACTTGTCATTATGTTGGGTAATCAGGGATACTAACAGTTTAGTTTGTAAGCTTGGAATCTTCAGAAATTTCGACACTTTTCGTCTAACCTTTTCTTGCAAATAATAAATCCATTCTAAATTTCTTAAAAATTCCATTTTAATAATTCTTGTTAATAATAAACTGCAAATATTAAAATTATAAATTGAAATAAAATAACATAAATATTTGATGTGAAGAGCTATTAGCTTTAGAACTCGAACTAATGCTATTAAATAATAAATTCTCTAAAATTCGCATTCAGTGGAGAAGGCTACTACAATAAAAATATGCCGTTCGAAAAACTAAATGTAAAAAAGTAACTGGATCACTTTTAACAAAATTAAATTTTTAAGCTGAAAAAAAACCTTTTTCTAAAAATTTAAATTTTGTTTTAATTGTCGGTTTATTCTAAAGTAATACTTTTTGAATATGTACATCAACAGATTTTGGAAAATAAATTGTAAGTCTTACCCCAGTTTACCCTAACTATTTGTTAACTAAATTTAAATTAATCTATTTAAAAAATAAAACGTACATTATTTACTTTCTTTAATATTATTAAAAGTAGCTAAGAAAAAAAAAATGTTATACCAAACACCCTCTATAACCAATATGTGTTTATATTTAAACCAATAACATTTTCTTACAAATATAGCTCTATATTTGCCTAAAATTAAGTGATCTGAGTTTTTAGAACGAGAATTATATTTAAAGGAAGAAACGTGTTTTGAGTACTCAGTTACAGGGTGCCGTTTTAAATAATTTTAGTTAAAAATTAGCTTAGAGGAAGATTTATAACTATGTATCTATTTATTTATGTAGAAAAATTAAGGTAAGTACATAATTAAATTATGACAAACAAAACCAAAATAAATGACAGATAGGGTGATTCTAAAATTAGAATTTTAAAAAATTTAATGAAATGAAATTATTAAAAATCGGGTTACAATACGAAATGTCTATACCCTATGAATGTGTACCTTATAATACACGTTTTTTTTTACCTGTTGCTGAAAAAAAATAACTTTGTAGTAGGAACATCAATTTTTGTTGTAAATTGATGTTGCTTACGGTCCTAACTATCATCCCAGTTATATATTGTCTTAAATCATGTTCTTATAGTGTAAAGAACCTAACATAATATGCGTTTAATGCAATTTTAAGATCCAGTTTTTTTTAATCGGCAATTTTCTGTAGGTACTTGTAAGCTTTATTTCCCAATTTGTGTCAATTGCGTCACAAAATTCAAACCATGCCATCTGTTAGCAACATAGTAGTAGTACGCCCCAAAAATTGTAAGTAAATAAATTACTGATTTGGGAGAAAATAAAAGTGTTGAATAGTAAAGAATTCGCATTAAAGAAAATTTGTCTTGTTTTAAAAAGATGAAGGATGAAATATATCAACCTTCTTAAGAAGTACCAAATATCTGCGTGCCTTATAAATTCTCCTGATAAAATCTCATATTACAAAAAACCAGTATGTATTCCCGTATCCTATCAGAGAAATCCAGAATAATTTATATATTAACACTGAATAAAACAAAACAAAAATCCAAAGAATTTTTGTGACGCGAATGGCTAACAACCTCTTAGAATGACTTTTTAATAAATGTTTTGTGTCTTCATTACTGTAATGTCATGGAAATAATTGTACAGATACACAAGTGATTTGATTTCTGATCTAAATCAAAAATCATCCATCCTTATTTGGTGGATACTTCCAAGTCACATCAGTACATTGGTGCATCACGACAAATTAAACAAACAAGAAAATTGCCACCACCCTAAGGTAAACAAAAAAAAACTGAAGCGAAGGACCAAAAAACCAAAATGATAGTGTGTAGTAGGTAGCTGATTTTTTGTGCACATCCAAATTCATTAATATTCCACATCAAAATTAAAAATAAATAAAATAAGAAACAAAGCTAATTGTACACTAAATTTCAAAAAAAAATATCCATATTTATAATTCCAATCAAATAAAGATACTAAATTCTGTTCTAGCTCATCAAGACGTTTGTTGTTCTATTCCCATTCAGATTATGATCAAATTTTGATGTGTTTAACTTCTTATCGAAAAATCTTTAAAAAAAAATCTAAAGATGAAATACGAGTATCTAAGTAATGAAATAAGGGAGATCTCTATGAAGGGTCTACAACTACTTTCATTCTGTTTTTTTTATTTATTTTTATTCAAAAAATGATGAAATTCGTATGTCAGGTGAATAATGCTGGCAGTATCCATATTTTTGTTATTAACTGTAGTTTATTACTGTGATAGTTAAAGTGTTTAACATAATATATTTTGTTTAACTTGTAAAAGACTTGTCCACAAAGTTACGAGACCTTTTGTCATTTAAACTTAAAAACTATCTACCTAAATATAAAGAAAAAACTCAAGTTCGGCAGCTTAGATTTCTCATTGGCAGATTTATGTTTAAGGAAATATTGTTTCGAAGGTTGGTATAGCAGACATACTAGGCAATAAAAATAAAAACACTGTGAAGTTCGAAAATTTAACGACGTTCTTAAAAAAAAAATGTCAAGATATTTTTTCGGACATTACAGATCTTCTACAACAAAAGTGAAAGGCTTGAGAAATATTAAAAAAACCCTTGTTAGCAGTTTATAACTAATCTCAACAAAATTTTATTAATTTGAAAAAAAAAAAATATAGCTTCGGTAATACTTGTGCAATTTAGAATAAAAGCTTCGTTAATGTTTTTTTTTTGTAGTGTAAAGCGAAATCATCGCACCTATAATAACTGCCATCCTATTCAGATCAATATTTTTAAAACTATTATAAGGTGTTGCAAGGAAAATTAATTAACAATTCTTTTTGCTAAATTTAAAATAAATCCTTTGGAAACTATATGGAACTTCGATTATTTTCTAAAAGTTCAGTTTATTAGGATCTCTAATCTGTATTATTTGGTTTAATCTTTCAGTTTTGCAGTCAAACAATGAGCTCAATCTTTAAAAAAGTGAATTTTCTTAGATTTCTAAACTGGTAAAATATACGAGATGGCCAACATGTCAACATGGAAAATATTATATTCCCTTTAATATTTTATGTCCCAAAAAGTTTCATAAATAAATTCATTTTGTGGATTAAGTAGTTTAAAGAAATTCAACAAAAATATTTTTTTTGTTTAATTTTTTGTGCTCAGATGAGGTCTTTTTTATGTGAAACTCAATGTCCTCTCGTACCAAGTACCAACGGGTTTTAATGTTGAACTTACCTGGAGACAAGGCAACAGTGTGACAGAAAATTAGAGCTTATGCGGACCGGTTTGGAAATTATTTGTTTTTGTTTGCTTATAAGCCTTCCAACCGCTCAGGGAATATTTTTAATACTTTAAAAGACGAACAACTATACTAAAGCTGTTATTGGCATTTCTCTAGATTCGTCCCTTAATTTTAAGGAAATAGGGCGGGAATTTGTTATTCATAAAAAGCAAGCTTTTTAGGCGTTTTGAGATTTTTTTTAGCTTTGTAAAAATATCTAAGTGAGAAGTGACTTTGTATTAGTTTTCCAATGCAAACGTTCAATTTCCATGTGTCAATATTTCTTAATAATTGAAACGTCTTAACCTTTGAACATAATGGGTTGTAGCTGCAGCTATTGAATCGTCTAACCTAAGCCACAAGTTGTCATTAGATAAAGCTAATAGTGCTTGTGTACACTAAGAATGAAAGCAAGGAAATTGCTTTCTGACGTGAAATTAAGCTTTTAAAAAACTTTGTTTGTATCTCTAAAATGCCTTGTATGATTTCAATTAGCTGGCTGTCATATTATTGGCAACGAATTTAACAATCATACAGATATGACAAAATATAGACCGTTGACGTTGGTTCCATTTTTGATACAATGAAGTTTTTTTTTGCTTATACTAAAGGTTCGCGCAGGAGCCCAATGTTCATGTAGGTACATAATATTTTCGACTATTTCAACTTTGACAAATTGTAATAATACCTGAAAACATTCATCTCAAATTATGTATCAAATATTCTTATGACGAAATTTAATTTCGAATTTTTCTTTCAGATATCTTCAGTTTGAAAAGGCTGGGACATTAAACAAAATAACCATCATGAACCCGATGTTTGGTAATATGCTGTATGCCATTATAGGTTTTCTGAGCCCCAAATTGTTGTTAAATAAGAAGTAAGAGAGAACATAGATCTTAAATTCTCTTATTTCTTCTATAATTTGAATCTGGGTCTCATGTTCTCAACTATACAATATCTGGATGTCATTGGATGGATATGCGAAATTTCTTATAGTTTTGACTGAGTGATAGGGTTGCCAGATTTTTTTCGCGGGACAAATTCTAAAAAATATGGAAAATATGACTATGATTTAAATTTGTTTCCAGGGACAAAACAAAAATACTCGTGATAATATATTAAAATAAATTAATTTTTATATGCAACATTAGGGTGGGTCATATAATAGAATTTTTATTGTTGTTAATGATATTTTTGAATTTTTAGTATAATAAAATTGTCTAGAATAAAGTTAGCCATGCAGTTTTTTAAGGTCATTCCTGGGAAAAAGTAAGAATTAATGTCTGAAATTTCAGGATAAATACATATTTGGTAATCCTGTGTGAACGATTACCGAAATTGGTTTAATTCACTATTTTTACTTAAACTATCTACACTGAGTTAGATTTTGTGTGATCCCCAAACTACAAGCGCTTCTTGTTAAAGGGTATACTTTTAGATTTTGGATGGAAAGGTTATTGTTTTCTCACACTCTTTAAACTATACATACGGTCCGAATATTAATTTGTTTTTTTTTTCCTTCCAGAATTTCTCTGGTATGGCCTTTGTTCTTCCTGTTGGAATCTTATAGTCGCCAAAAACTCACCTCTTTTCTGTAAATTCATATAGTATAGAATGAGTCTCTCAAGGACTCTCTCAGTAAAAATTTAAAAATTGATTACATATTGTTTGCTGATCTCGATTTTTCGACAGTTTTTTTAACACAACTGTAGACCAGAATAAAATTGACAATTGTCGAGATAACTCAATTAAACTGAAGATCAGAACAAACATCAGAACCTGATCCTTAGCGCCACATCTCTAACTACAACAGTTGGAAAGTTGTCAGTATTATGTACTAAGTATAAGACTTTCTGACAATATATTCTGGGAAATTATTATCCTTCTAACGGAAGGTGTTAACACTAAGAATCGCTTGAACACAGTTATATTATTAAATCATGTATTTCAAAACTAAGCCTCAGGAAATCTATTTTTTTCTTTAAATTGAATATTTCAGCTAATATTTTATATTTATTTTTTTTTTTTTGTTAATTTTAATTTAATAAGCAGGAAATAATAAATATTTAAGAAATTTCAAAATACCCAGCATTATAGCTCATCTTAACTTCAATTACAGAAAATGGAACTTCTAATATAAGAAATTAAAAAAAATGTATTTGATTTAAAGAGATTTTGTATTTTGGATTTTCTATAATTTATTATACATATTTCAAAGAGCTCTAACTCCCATACTAACTTGATGTGTCGATGTCGATATAAAATTAATAATTCAGTAAAAAATGTTCGAGACTAAAAATCAATTTAAAAGAAAAAAAAATCCCTTTTTACGTACAAAACTCTATTTGATTTTGTTGTGTATATATCTAATATATTTTGTTTTTAAGGAGGGGTAGGGAAAGTGATTACAATTGTATAGTTTTTTTTCTTGTAATTATTATTATTATTTACAATAAAGATGAATGTAACTATCGTAAAGTATGAAGCGTTTATGTGAATTTGTATTACTTAAACATATTTTAGATAATTAAAATAAAATAAATGTTTTTCATTATTTTTATTTTTAGTTTTATTTAAGTATTTATACTTGATTTTATAAACATAATTTTTATGTATTTAAATGTATTTTTATAGTGATTGGATTTGGTTATGTGATTTGTTTTTTGTTTTTTTTTTTGTATTTTAAAATGGTTTAAATTTATACATACTTTAATAATATATAATTAAATATATATTTTATTGAAGGCATTTTTTAAACTTTTATTCATATATTTTGTTTTGTTTTTTTTTTTTTGTTTTCTTATTTCAAATAGTTTATTTATTTTATTTATTAACTTACATAATTTGAATACGATATCTAATTTTTTTGTTGATTTTTGTTTCTTTTTGTTTTGTATCTTATATTTATTATTAAAAAGTTAGGTATGAAATTTTTTTTTAAATATTTTTTTTTTTCGAGTTTTTTGTTAGTATTTTTTTAAATAATTTTTACCTAAGAATTTTTTTTCTATTTATTTAAAACGTTTATCATTTTTTGGTTGTATTCTGACGTGTTTGAATTTTCCTGAAATGCGTAACATTGATTACGAAGGTAAATTGTATTTTGTTTTGTGTTGTGTCTTGTTACTGCGGGGGTGTTTTTGGTTTGTTGTTGTCAGGAATTGTTTTTTCTTTCTTTGGTAGTTTTTATCAATGAATAAAAATGTTTTTTGTTCATTTTGTTATTTGAATATCTAATGTTTATATTTTAATAATAAAATTAATTATGTTATTAAAGTACCCTATTAAATATATATATTTTACATACCGCCGTACAGAAAGGAACAGACCAAGCTATTCTGTATTATTTTGTTTGTTTTTTTCGTTTTTTTTTCTTGTAAAAAATCTTGATTCTGGGATTTATATTTAAGAATTTAAATAATATTTATTTTACAATGTATGGACATATTTACACACGTTTTTGTTTTTTTTCCTTCAATTTGTTTTTATTTTGTGTTTCTGTTAGCCAAGACCAAACAATTAACAAAAAAAAAAGATATTATAGGGTGTCTTTGATTTAACTTAAGAGTGTCTACTCGTTGAATTTCCTTAAAAAATGTTTAAAAAGACCTTCCTAGACTGTTAGAATACCTATTATTATGTGTAAGTATTTATATGCGTATCTATGTTTGTTTATTGTACAAATGATTTAGTTTGGAAAGTGTACCTAATTAATTTTAAAAAGTATAATATTTTTTTTAATGAGTGTACGAAATTTAAAAAATATTAATGTTGATAATAATTTTGAAAATTTAGTACAAAATTAAATTTAAAAAAAAACATAAGAATGATTTAAATTATTAAAAAAAACCTTTTCTTCGGACTGTATATCTTTTTTCTCTTAACAAAAGGTAGAGTTCTTGTTGGTATTATAGATCAGCAGTTACCGACAGTGTTTTTTTTATCGAAAAAAAGTTATGCCGGGAAGACCTTATCTTAGTTTTCTAAATGAGTATTTTACTAAAATTGAACTTAAGCTAATTAAAAACAGCTGCTATTTTTGCACTGTTAGCTTGTATAATTTATTCTATTATTATATTGACATACTTCAAATATTTAAATTAATGTCCGAAAATTTAACTTCAACTTCAAAATAGTTTACAATTTTTTCACATTTAATAACAATCACGAGTGGTGCTTAGACGTTTTTGGTGATTCTCCAAAATAGATTTTTGAATCGTTCTTTTAACCTCAAAAATAACGGTACTTGTCATACATATTTTTCTACCATCTTAATTATCTCGAAAACGTGTCAAACGATTTTGATAAAAATTGGTGTGTGTACTACTTTAAGTATGGTCTACATTTTGGACAAGTATTTTTTTTTTTTTTTTAATATTTTGTTATTAACGGTACCTGCCATACAACCATTTTATTGATTTTCGACTTTGTCACAAACGGCTCAACGGATTTCGATCAAAATTTTATACAAGAGCTCCGTCGAATTTTAACTAATACTGCATTTCAAAATTTTTTTTGTTTTTAAATTCAATATTTCGAAAACGAGTGGACGATTTTTTCTGAAATTTTGTTTTTAAATTTATATTATTAAATATTTAAAATGTTGATACCAATTTTTTTTTATAAAAAAATTTAAGAATTTTTATATATACAAAATTAAGGGAAAAACGACTTTAAAAATACATTTAGCCGTTTCTATTTAAAATCATTTGCATATAATGTGATCGAACATAGTAGCAAGTACATACGTCCGATCCAGTCGTGCATGTTATTTTTGTTGGAAAAGAACAACTCATTGGAATTTATATAGAGAGACATTTATTTTTAATGAAAATTTGTCTATGGTCAATATGGAAGTGAGGAAATGTTTTCGAGTTATGTCTTTTCCATTTGTATGCTTAAATATTTTAGAAGCATTCGTTTTCTATGCCTAAAACTATTACGTAGCTTAAAACAAACTTATCTATTACAAGCCTTTCGCTAAATTATATAATTGTATCGATATAGATGTTTTTTTGACTTAAGACACCAGCCAGAACATATTTTGTAAATTGGCGTTATGGAAAAAAAAATGTTGTTTTAAGGCGATCAGCAAAATCAACTCTGGGATATTTGAACTTTGTTTAAAACAAAAAAGAAAACAACATCTGTAAATGGTCATATAATTTTAAAATTTAAAGAAAAAAAAATGGGTTTTAACTAAATAGTAGTAGTAACAACTAATAACTGAAGCCAACTGATCAGTTTTTAAAAAGACTAAATACTAGTTTAACGAATTCCCCAAAAGGTTTGCTAACATCGTTTACTAGTAATCTCGAAAACAAAATAGAAAACGTATTCAAATAGTGTGGCAGTGTTAGACAGTGACTAACAAAAAGCTGTAAACCAGTTGATCTTCCAAGAATATTGAGGGGCATTGTAAAAATTCTACATTTTTTTTTGAAAATCTCAAAAAATAACTTACTATTCAGTGATCTTTCAAATGACGTGCTGGTTTTTTTTTTGTGGAAATCCCATTAAAGAGGTACTAGACATTCAAATTTTATAATTTTATGAAAATCCTCTTGAAAACAAAACAAAAAATGTAAAACTCAGTAAAAAGTCCTTAAACTACCTGAACTTTTATCAATATTTTATAATATCTTCTTTTTGAAAATCAGTCAAATCGACCACCATTCAAAGAATTCAATTAATATACTTTTTTTTTTTGAAAATCACATTATTGGGATTCAACTTTTAAAATTCCTTCACGTTTTTTGATGGTAACCCCATAAATGAAGTACTTACAGTGAGCGTCAAAAGTGAGTAAACACTATCACATTTGAATGTTTTTGTGCAAGTTTAAAAAAACAATTTTTAATAAATATTTACTTTTTTTTAACTTGTGTTTATTTCTCATTTATGTTTTCATATCCTAATCGTAGCGAATAAGGGTTTATTAGCTAAAATGTTTTATTCCTAATAAAATGCTCACTTTGAAATTAACACCAAACCATAAAAATGCGATAGTTATTCACTTTTGACGGTACTTCTTATTCATTGAAATGTAAAAAAAAACTTTAAATTTCATAAAAAATCGGCAATGCGAATGGATAATACTCATAATAAAATCTTATTAGATTGCGAAGTTGTTAAGGTTTTAGGGAAGAAATGGAATTTGAATTGCAAATTATTTTTTTAAGAAATATTTCATTATACAATTTTAAAGCCACTTTTAGAAAATAAACTTGAAACGCCATGTTGAAGAAATTGTTAATATACATTAAAAATTATATTTTCAAAAAAATTCAGTGGTACTGGTATTTGAAAATTCGATTTAAAAAAAAAATGTATTTATAGTTAAAAATTGAAAACAATAATTTAAATTTTTTTTTTTTTAACTTTTAGGGAGCATTTGCAGAAAGTCGAATATATGAAAAGTGGTTCCATGGGAAGTACCGTTAAGTATGCAAAATTTATAATTTTCTTACTTGAAAGTGGACACTAAGCTTAATAAGACACACAATTTTTTAACAGAATTCTTGAAGACGTTTTTGAGAGTTTTTAAGGTTTTTTTAACATTTGTATGGGAAGTATACTGCTTTTTTTTATTTAAAAAAATATTTTATTTAACTATTCAAGATAATGTCAAAAAACTACTAAATACGAGGTTTCGAAAAAATCGATGGAGTTGCTTTCCAAATTTGGGTTTAAAAAAAATTTTTTTTTTTAAATTTCAAAAATAAACATTTTTGAAAAATTGTGGGTTACACTAGTTCTTAAACTTTCTAGGAACTTCTATATATTCAAAAAAAAATCAAATCAACCGTATTCCAGAAAATCGACACTAAAAAAAATGGCTACGCGTACCATTTTTTCAAACAAAAAACAAACAAAAAATTTCCAAAAACTACCTGACCTTTTAACACCAAGCTTCAGAAAAAAAGTATGCATCCAAAGAAAATTTAAAAAAATATAAAATGTGTTTCTCGTATTCTAGGTAATGATATGGTGAATCCTTCAAAATATGAGATCAAAGTGATTTTTTTAAATTTTAATTTAAAATGTCTGTCTATTTCTGTGTACGTATTGTATTTCCTAGATGCTTGTAACTCTATTTTCATTGCTGGGGTTGATTTAGTACAAATTCGAAGCTAAAAATGTACAGCGAAGTTCTAAAGTTATGTACAGTGATTCGTTTATTATGATGCATTATACAGATTTTAGTTATTTAAAAAAAAAAAACAAAAAAAACGACAAATTTATCAACCGAAAAAATTCATAACCATTCATCTTTTCATATCGCATCGTAACTTTGTGCGTTTGCTGTTTTAGGTTTATCTATTTTTTTTTTTGTCTTCTAATTTTTTTTATATATGTTTGTCAGTTTTTTTTTTAATTTGTTTGTGTTGGTTAAGTTTTTAGAGGTTAATTTTATACATTTTCTACGTTAAAGTAACGAATACTTGTTGTGTTATGTTTATTGATGTTTTATAATGATTTATATGTTTCAATTTAATTTAATATTTTGTCATGATTTTAATTTGCCTATCTAATGGGTGATTATGTAAAGCGAAAATGGATTGTTGTATTATAAATGTCCAAATATATTATACCATATTGCAAAATTTAAAAAAAAAACAAATAAGATGAAAAGGGCTATTATATGTTTCAATAAAAATATATTATTTGCTTATTATTTTGGCGATCATCTCAAAAAGTTATATTTATCTTTGGTTTATATTTTTTTAAAATTTTATAGGCTAAAATTGTTCTAGTACAATGTCTATTAAAATTAATTTAAGAAAAAGTAAAAAAAAAACACAAAAATATTAAAATTCAAATTCAACAATATAGATTAGCTATAAATATTTTCATTTTCATTTATTTAATTTATTTAATTTTGTAACAATCCATACACGGTATAGCTTTCAAGAGATTTTGCAATAAAATCTATTACATTTTTTAACAATCAGTCAACAAAAACAGTGTGCTAATAATGAGTAAATTTATTTATTTTATATATGTAGTTTAACATAAACTTTTGAAGAAAATAACAACGTTTTTGTTTTGCTTGTGTTGGTAATAACTGGGATAATTTTGACAAATTAACTTTTTTTTATTTGACTTACGCTTTCTATATTAAATATGTATTCAAAGGTACCTCTACAACTCTTTCCTGTTTTGTTTTTGTATTGTTATTTTTGTTTATAAAAATGTGTATATTTTTTATCGAATTTAAATTATCTATAGAAATAAAATAACAATGCCTTTTCATATATTTTTTATTTAATTTATGTATATTTTTTTAAGTTGGGAATAAAAAACGAAAAATTATAAGCTATTATGTTAAAGCTGCGGCAATATATGTTGTTGTTTTTTTTTTTTTTTTTTTTTTTTGAGATATAAAACTTTTTTTTTTTGTTAATGTTTACGATTTTTTTTGTTGAGATGGTTAATTTGTCAGTTTCTTTACATACTTTGTACGATCTTTAAAATATTTTCCGTTGATTATGATAATTCAAAAGTATTTTAATTTGTTTATAAATTTTTTTAAATTTTTTTGCGTATAAAACTTCGAACTTATTGTAGCAGATTGTAGAGAAAGATATTATAGACTATTAAATGTTTTGGTTGTTGTTTTTTTTGTTGTTGATTCACGCATGTCATTAATGAGATGGTTTTGTGTTTTATTTGAATGAGTTGTTGTTGTTGCTAAACCCAGATCTGTTCCCTGCGGTCACGCCTCAATCAAAGCCTTTGCTAGCACCAGTCTTCTTCGTCTGAATCCGAATGTCGTGTGTGTAGGCCACCCTTTGGCTTATAACCATTTAAAACTGGCGAAGGCAGAACTCGTCCTGTTCGTCCCATGGCAAGAGCCTGTTCAAAGGACAGAGGTGCAATATATTCCAGTCTGTAAGGAGAGAATGTTGTTACATGTGTGTGAGATATAAAAATCAAGTGCTAGCAGATTGGTCTGCTCTTTAAACCGTTACGTGGTAATGAAGACAACTTGGGTAATGTTCGTACAATTTTTCACGTTTCCTACACCAGACAACTGGAACCTGTTGCGGTTGTCGAATATCAATTGATTGATAAACGACACAACCAAAATGTCAACTGATTTAATTTAATCAAACTATTGTGCTACAATTAGACAGTCGACGGAAAAAGTCAAAAAGTTGACTGTCTGACGTAAAATGAGGTCACACAACAAATTTGCGCTATTTCCGTGTTTTTTTTTAAGCAAAATCAAGTAAAATGGAAAAAAAAATATAAACTCGTCTTCTAGTCTCCTCTCTCTATTGCACAAGCATCATTTTCTTATTTTGTGTCCTGTTTTTTTTTTTGCAGATGTCGATGCCACACTTCGTCAAAAATGGATATCGTCGATAAAAATGTTGTTTTTTTTCGCCAAAAAAAAATGTTATCATTTGAGGGTAGTTCTTAATCATGTAAAAACAATATGTTGACAGATGGAGTCAAAACACTATGTCCGACACTGACTGCTAAAAACAACCCGTCCTTTTTGGAAAACTTTTAATTCAAGCGCACGAGTCATGCCAATTCACTAATGCTTCCTAAGTTGAAGCTATAACTTTGCATAAACTTAATCTAAATTTTATTGTGTGGATGAATAATTAAAAGATCGGTTTTTAATTATCAACAATAATCTCTCCAAAAAAAATAGTCAGTACTGGTAAGATATGAGATATGAGATATAAGTCTGTAATAGATTCCAACAAATTCGCACTGTTTTAAAGCTCTTACAGGGTATCTGTAGTCAGCATACTAAGTTACCAGAAACGTAGCAGTGGTAACTCTGATTCAATGTGCTTATTTTAAAAGCACACAACGTGCGTTGAGTCTTGAGTGCATGGAAAAAGCACACAAACCGCAGTGTGCATTGAACTTGGTAGTGCAGTAGGTAAGTCATGGTGGAATATACGCTATTTTTAACATGTAATTAATTTGTATGTAATTGAGTGGTTATTTTCAGTCGAAATTTCAGCAACAGGCACCAGTGTATTTCAAAAAGCTCTCCCATAAGGTCTGTATTAACTATTTTTGTTGGACAGATCATAAAATGTGGTCAAGTCGTGCGATCGTCAAAGTTTTCAGTGTGAACATTGGCCACCTTGATTAGAAGGTTGACCGTACAATTGTAGCTTAAAGCTGTTTTATAGTTTTGATCGCATTGGATAACGAGTATAAGGCATATGCGTTCATTGGGTTTTTTGGTGTACTAAAGCTACTGATGACGATCTAAAACAGTAGGCCATATTATGTAGAATTTTAGTACGTATTGACAAAAAAAGGATCTAGAAATATAGAACAATACTCGTCGTGTCACACTTAATCCACAATTGGATAGCTGTAGATTACTGTTTAGTATATTTGTAAATAACTGTTAGAACTTAAAGTGTAGATATAAGTCTACTTAAGATATATATAAAGCATTTCTCTTTTTTAGTGCAGAGCAGAGTCTGAGTTGTCAAAAAAATTGATTGTGTTTCTTTTTCACTCAGAGCTATGAGATCTCCGTATTTCTTTTTTCGTTCTGAACATGTTTAGAGCACGCTCGATATGCTCGGACATACTCGTCTGAGCCAATAGCTGAGCACAAGAATTGTGTAATAAAGGAAAGTGTGAAAAAAATAATTAGATATAATTAAAATGGCGGAAGAAGATGGTTGCTTGTTGATTTTCTGATGTGTATCTACCAGAGTTTTAAAAGAATGCAATCATTTTGGAATTTAACTCATTTGATTTATCTCCAAAATTGTGTAACTCATGAACTCACTGAAAGACTTCAACTTCAAAATATGAAATCACCATTCATTTTTAATTCATTGATTGGGAATTCATTTTAGTTAGTTAAATGAGTGCATTCAAATGAATACAATCTTCTGTAATTTCAGTGACGTCATTGAAGTCTTTTTAAAGTCAAAATCAACTGAAGTTATTTTGAAGCTATTGCAATCCATTTTAACTATTTTAAGTTCAACTGTGAATAATAATACTTTAAATAAGCTTACTATACTAAAATAAAATGCACGACTGGGTCGTCCGAAGTGTTTATTTTTTTTCAATTATACATTTTTAATGAAAAATAAACAATTTTTGAATAACGTAAATATAGTAAATTTATTTAAAGCGTCCTGTAGTCCAAACCGCGTTTCGCTCAGGTACTACAGTTGGGCTCATCAGTTAGATGCGGTAGTACCTTTCTAATACGCAATATTTGTTGGTCGATGTTTAGCGACTTTAATAAAATTTACAGCGATTACTCACTGCAAATTATATTTTTCTAGGAGAATTTGGTCAGTAATTAATTCACACAGTCCACAAAAATAATATTAATTTATTGCTTGAATTTTCTTCAATATACTTATTTAAAGTGTTAATATACTTTTATTATTTCAAATCAACACAGTTGGCCTTAAAATAGTTAAAAAGGACTGCAATGATTTCAGAATGTCTTCAATGACTTCAACTCGATTTCAATGTCTTTAAAAAGACTTCAATGAAGTCACTCAGCAGATGATTGCATTCATTTGAATGCACTCATTGAATTAACTAAAATGAATTCCCAATCAATGAATTCAAAAGGAATGGTGACTTCATATTTTAAAGTTGAAGTCTTTAAGTGAATTCATATGATTGAAGTCAATATGAATTCGTTTTCCTGTGACTTCAATGAATGTATTCCAAAATGATTGCATTCTTCTAAAACTCTGGTATCTACCTGTGTAAAAAATAAGGATATGTTTTGTTATGTATTGCTTTTTGTGGCTTAAATCAAAATATATTCTGGTTTGCGTGGTTAATGTGTACATTTAAAAAACAAATCGGAGTGTTCTAAGCTCGCTCTGTTCGGAATAAGTTCAAAGAATACTCTATCTGTTCGGCGCTCTGCTGCTCTTAATGAAAAAAAGAAAAACGCTTAACAACTACGGTCTCGATCATACCTTTCTCTTTCCAGCTCTCTTTCCCTATCCCTTTCTCTTTCGTACAGCTCCCGTTCTCGATCTCGGTATTCGTAACGCAGGTCGTAGTCTCTCATTCTGTCCCTGTACCTTTCACGATCTCTATCTCGTTCTCTACTACTATAGTACATGTCTCTTGGATCCCGCAACAGGTCGCGGTGGTGTGGCAATGAGTGAACACTATGAGGTGTCGAGTGATGTGTCTAAAAATTTTCAAAAAAAAAAAAAAAAAATTATTAATAAGATTTTGATCAACTTTTTTTTTTTAGTTTTTTTTTTAAGAAATCATGTAAATCGTACATGCGTTGGACTTGCATTCAGTTTTGGAAAATTTATATTTGTTGGCTTCAACTGCAACGTTGATGGTTTACACGGTGTCGGCGGCAGACGTCTTCCAGCTCCTCCACGCCTCGCCGCCAATACTGGATAGCTATGCTGAACATGTGTACCTCCTTTAAAAAACGGATTAAATAAGCAAAAAAAAAAATAAGGTGTTTTCGTTAACGTTGAGTTTTAAAAAGCGAACGACGAAAAAGGAGCAAAATCTATAGAGCTATGATAATGAGAGTGGTCATACAAAAAAAAAAAAAAAAAAAATAAATTGTTTAAGAAAAAATATTAAATAAAAAATCAGCGATAAAAATGAATGAAATAAAATGAATTCAAAATAAAAATACATTGAGATACTTAAAGTTGTATAGATACATTAAAGAAAGATATATTGATAAAGTTTTTTTTTTTTTTTTTAATAATTATGTATTTTATAAATGGAGAGTGCGAAAGGACATGCTGATTGTAAAATGGCGAAAATGAATATAAAATGAAATAATAATATTGACTGATTGAGATATAAATGAGTAATAATAATTATTATTATGTATGTAGTATAGGTTTGTGTTGCAATATATATATAATGTTGCGCCTGATATACAGAAAGATGTATAGATATTCGATTTAAATGAAGATTATGTATAATTAAAAAAAATCGCACATTGCTCCTGGTGCCATGCGCGCACTTATTCAAAAAGAGAGGACCTTATTCTAGAAAATATTTCTCGCATCCATGAAATTAAATGTGTGTATAGAGGTATAGATAGTATTTCAGAAAAATACGAACAAAATATATAACAAAACACATACACAACACAAAGAAAATAAATGTTGAGAGTAATGAAATGTAGTTTAACACAAATGAATTGGTGATTTTTTTTTAAATTGATTGTATGTTAGTGTTTATTTATTAATATTTTTTTTTCTATTTTTTTTTTGTTTTGAAAAAAATTGTCCAATTAGTATTTTTTTTTTGATTTCTTAAGTCATTTGCAAAAGTACCCATTTCATCAATCCCAATACCAAGTCTATCTCTTTCACGCATCTCCTGAAGTCGAGCGGGACTTGGCGATCGTGATCTTTGACATAGACTTGTCGTCCCATATGTGGGATAAGGCAGGTGATTACGCCTACTTCGAGATAAATGGCCACCGAATCGAGAAGGTGAAGGCGAACGGGCCGGACTTGTCGATGCTGACCATGAACCTACATTGGGGAAAGATATTTATGTATATTGCTAAAGTTGTAGTTTCTGATTTTTTAATTCTTTTTTTTTTTTTTTTTAAGTTTTAAATTTGACTAGCCGCAAGAAAGTGTTAAGGAAAGTGTTTTTTTTACTTTTAATTAAAGAAATTTGGATTTTCTTTGAAAATAAAAAAAAAAAAGAAAATTAATAGAGAAAGTAAAAAGAATTTGAAAAGCATTATAGTTGTTATATCGTTGAAAATTCCAAAAACAAAACTAAAACATTTATATAAGAAATATAATAAAATATAGAATTGGACATTTGAACTTTTCTAGCATAAGACAATACATTATAATAACTTTACTTTTTTCTTTTGTCTGAAAACTAAAACCAAAGCAGATTCAAAGGAAAATACAAAAAAAAAATTGTTCTTAAGGAATCAATCTAACTTTTAAAAAAACATTTAAAATTCACTTTCACAAATTAATTTAACGCGGAATCAGGACAGTATTAGAGAATATAGGTACCAACATTATGAAGGCTAATAGTCTAAAATGTGGGGTCTAATTTTAAATTTCTATAGATACAGTCTTGTGCAAATTAATTGAGACAAACAATTTTTGTAATGAATTTGTAGCCTGAAATGATTTTTGCGTATATTTTTGGAATTTTCTGGTAAGTGAATTAGTTTTATAAAATGTTTCTATTGACTCTTTGAAGGTAGGTCGGGATTTTTTTAGGTTTACAAATTAAATGTGCTTTTGATAAAAATTAAGTTGATAGGTAATTTTTTAGCAAGAATTTGTAGAATAAAGGTAAACATGGATATTTCATTTGAAAAAAGGCAAATATCATCGCTCTTCAGGAACACAGGGAAAAAATAATCAGAGAGGTTCCTTTTGATGTTGGTTTGCCAAAATCATCTATTGGCAGGATAATTGCAGTGCACAAGGCGACAGGATCAATTGAGGCACGCAGAAAAGGCAAATGCGATCGCAAACGCAAAACAACGGCAAATGATGACAACATTATAATTCGAAACAGCGTCGTAAATCCTGGGAAGACTAGCGGGGAGCTTTAAAAGGACTTGGAGGCAGGTGGAGTGCAAGTGGACTTATCAACAGTTCGACGTCGGCTTCCTGAAGTTGGCCGGAAAGCCCGAAGACCAGTAAAAAAAACAGCTACTGACGGATGCGATGCAAAAAAAGGCTAATATGGGCCAAAAGTCAAAAGTTGGACTCCAGAAAGTTTGAAAAAAGTCATTTTCTCGGATGAAATCCACTTTGAGGTCCAGGGATACAGGGTGAGTGTCATGACAAGAAGTGATCAGGAAAAACTCCCGACCTGGCCATATTGTCCAATCACCTGAACACACACCAAAAGTTATGTTTTGGGGTTGTTTTACTTTTGAGTGTCCTGGAAATTTAAAATCCATCGAAGGCATGCTAAACAACGACATATACGCAGATGTCCTGACGCAAATGCTTCTTCCTACCATCCGAAGAAGGACTTCTTCGCAAGAATAAATTTTTCAACAAAAACTTGCCCCGTGCCACACGTCAAAAAAAATTAAGCAATTCTTCGCAAAGGAGAATATTGATGTACTGGAGTGTCCTGGGAACTCACCTGATCTCAACCCAATTGAAAATTTATGGGCCATCATCAAGGCGCGGCTTAGAAAAAAGGACTGTTCAACAAAAATCAAGCTAAATACAGCAATCATTGATGTATGGTTTCACGATGCAGAAATAGATAATATTTGTGAAAAGTTGGTACTATCAATGACACAGCGTGTAAAAGAAGTAATAGATGCTAAAGGGGGGCATATAAAATATCAAATAAAAATTTGTACCCTTATTTATAAATATTTTTTAATATAAATGAAAAAAATAACAAAAATCGGTTTGTCCCAATTAATTTGCACAAGACTGTAACTAGGGTTTTCGATGATCGTGTAGGATGAGAAAAAAAAATAATAAGATTTATGTTGTGTAGTAAGTTTTTTTTATTCGCACAGTGTGACCAATTCATTCACGAATTTCTAATAGTAATAGTGTGTAGGTAATTTGTTATTAAATTATTTTCACCAAAAATTTTAACTACTCATTAGACCTCAGATAAGATTGAACACACGTTGTATAACCTTTTTCAACTTTCGAGAATATTCGATGCTAAAATGTTCGTGCTTAAGAAAGGTTACTGTTTGGTTTATTTAAGAAATTTTAAATTTAATAAGTCATTTTCTAGTTTTTGTAAAGTCTGCCTCATCTACATTAATTTTTAACTAAATATTTATATATTTTTTTTTAAATATTGTTTAAACCTGAATTAAGTTCAACTCATTTAGGAATTGAAGACTGCTGATAAAGAAATGTGTATAGCATACGCCGGCCGATTGGTTGCAAAGATATAATTGCGTTTTCATTACAAGTTTTCAAACAGCGGTGAATTTCTTTTATCACTCGGTGGATGGGGAAGTGAAGCAGAATTCGAGAAAAAATGTTGGTGTCGTATCGTGAAAAATCGCTTTGTTTTAATAACAGTTAACGACGATTTTCTGATGATACTAAATTCAAATACTAGGTCGATATTTCTTCAACACAATCCTGCTACGAAACCAATATTGTACTGTGATGTGCTTTTCGTCAAAGGCTGTGGTTTTGTTCGCCGGTATACCAGAGTAGCACGGAACTTTAGTTTCTAGTCTATTAAAATCGACTGCCGAAGCCGTTAAGCTCCACGGCCGAAACCGGTAAAATTAACGGCCGAAGACAGTCGGATATTTATTAGACCCCTTACCAATGGTGGGGGAAAATCCAATATTAATTACCTGAACCTGGTTTTTATGCTGGTCGCTAAGTGCTGCCTTCGGAGTCTGGACTACGACTGACTATTTTGCTTAACTTTCTTGTTTATAAAGCGTCCTCTTATACTACCTTCTTGCTGAACTAAATGTAAGCTGTAAGGGTACAAGGTGTAATTTAACATTGATTGGCCTGCTGTTTGGCACGTCATCAAATATCCCGTGATTTACCATATTTTCCTCTCTCCCTTTCTTTTTATATGTGCGAACATGCCAAGTATGCCGAGGTCGTCCACGGGGACGGGGATTATACATATATCATTTGTTAATGTAAATTCACCATCAAGGTTCTTGTTCGCCATCAAACATCTACCTTCAGTGTAGATCTTGCTGATAAGGCTCCTATTACATATATAATTTCCCAATAACCCGCACTGGTTATTGTTGCTTTGGGAAAAGAGGTGTAAGTCGGTGGTCGATCGGCTGGGCTGTTTCTTGATCAGTTTTTGATCACCATTTGTTGTTTGTTTCATATTTAATTGTCAGGTGCGTAGCTAGGTAGGTGCATTTGCTGGGCGTTCGTCTACATGGTTTACTTAAAGCTGAATAGGTCGAACATAGTGTTTGGTACTGGAACAGGTACGCAGGTAGGAAGGATTCGTAGAAAGGGTATTTGGGTATGATTTATAAAGGATCCAGCTGGTGAAGTTGTCTTTTAGGTGAAGTTGTAAAACTTCGTGACAGTACAGGGACAATACCAAGAACTAGATATACAAGTTCAAAAGCGATATTGAACAGCATGTGTCTTGTGAATAAAAGAAATAATTAAAACTCTGTTCTGGGGCTTTAGACGGTTATATTCGTTGAATCTATAAAAAGTTCTATCTTAAGCTTCATAATTTTAGCTCCCTTTGTTTATTCTTTATCTGTTACTTAAACTGACATTTTTAGAGCTAAAAAAAAGAATGGAATTTGAAACTGTTTCCCAAACCGTGTAATGGAATCTCGAAGGAAATACATATTCCATATCCAAAATGTCCAATAAGGCAATCTCTTGCAAGTCTTGTTTATTGACGAATATGAGAATGATATTTAAAATTTACGTGAGTTTTGAACTCTTATATTGGTACGATACCAATTTTCATCTGCATACAACTTGTACATTAAGACTGCGAAAGCCTTACTGATTAATTTTCTGCTAAAAATCAAACGAACAAAATATGACAGTTTCCTTGCGTAACTTTTCTTACGAAATTCGAGTTCTAAAAATCAGAAGAAGTCAAACCTTCAAGGCAGTATTGACAGAATATTAATATTTTTGTAACTTTTACACATTATTCTTGAAGCTAATGACACAAATTGAACTTAGCAAAAAAAAAAAAAAATATTGAAATGTTCCGTTTTATCGAGATTGAGATGGTTTTTCTCACCTCATCACATGCCACAGGACTTAACAAAGCACTAAGTCATTATATCTGTGAAGCTTCTTCGAACCACTCATACTTTGAAATCGGATAAACTTTTTTTTGCATAAGATTGATATTCATTAAAGTACCATTTAAGTTCTAGTAGAACAAAAATTGTAATAAATTGTTGGTTTTATATTGTTTTTTTTTCTTCATCGAAATACATATAATTATTTAACCAAAACTATTTACCTAAAAAGGACGTTTATTCTACAACAACTAACGACCACTAAATAAAATTAACAACAATTCGATATGTTTCCTAAATGGGAGAATTTAATTTTTTCTAATTTATGTGTTCTGATATACAAGAAATGTGATAAAAGTATATTGATAAATTAAAAAATAAAATAAAATGTTAAGCAAAAATTGATTATGTGAAAAATATGTGAATATGATTAAATTACTTAAAATATTGTATTGTAAATTTTGAAATAGTAATAATTTTAATATTACTCTAGATAAGGACTAAGTTTCTAAAGAAAACTTACTTAATAGGATTTTTTTAAATTGTATTAATTAATGCTTTAAACGAAAAAAAGAAGCTGTATTAAAATTTATTGTAAAAAAAAATGGTAAAAAAATCTAAGCAAATTAAGGATATTCGTCAGTGGCGAGTCAAATCCTACTTTACCTATTTTATAAGACCATGTAGATTTTCTCATATATCTAGATATTGTATTTTCATCTATAATATTTTTTTTCATTTCATTCAGTTAATTTTTTTGAAATAAAATTTTATAAATAGCCTAACGCTGTTGCTCGTGAAGACAAAGGATGGATTGTCGAACTTTTCATCTAAAGAGCAATATATACATCTTTTTCGACGTGGTGCTTACAAGATTCAAACTTTACCTATCAGATTCTATTGATGTTACCTGAAGCTCAAAGCTCTTATCTTACCAGGTATCATCAAGTACCAGAATTGTTGTTGTTAGAATTGTCATCATCAAGAAGGAGCTTCTGGATTCGTGCGAGGAAACACGCATAATATGATCTTCGTACAAGGCGCATCAAGAGGTTTAATACATCAAACCCAAGTCTACCACTGTAAAAAAAAACTCCAGTCCCATCCATGGTATCAAAATAATATCAAATATTTAAATTAAGCAAAGTTTACATAAACCCATTTTACGGTTTTACTAAAAACAATCGTTAACGGTGCCGAAAATTATCCTCTTAGCGGACTTGTGGTCACAGAACTAATACGAACTTAGAGAAATTAATGTTTTCCGGCATTAGGCTTTCCTATATATATTGTAAATCTGATCATAATCTTTCGCATCTGACTCCACAAATGAATAACATATCTCCCACAATATTTTGACGGAGATATTTCTTTAATTTTATTTCACATACTGCTACAAACGAACGAATTTCAATATAAAAAAATTGATTTCGAATTCAACCTCAAACAGGCTTTTAATATCAACAAACTGTAATTACGAAAATAAAAATATGACACTTCTTCAAGAAATTCAAAAAATTGGATCTTACGGAGAGAAAAAATTGTTAGTTTTTCAATATATAAAAAAAATCGAATGGGTAAACAGCAACCGTGAAATAGCTTTAATTTCAATGTTATTTAATAAAAATCGAAAAAGTTGTTTTTGAGAATATCTGTCACAAAAAAGCATACATGTCTGTGGCAGTCTATCTTTAAATGTGTCCTCTTAAGTACTAAATAAAAACGTTCTGTTCAATTTATACAAATGCGTGGAATGCTTAGTCTATAATTCAAAATTTTATCAAAATCGTTTGAGCTGTTAAAAAAACGATTTTTTTTTGCAAACGAGAAAATATATTTGTTTAAATTTTGGTATTCAATAATGTATAAATTTCTCTGCAAGAATTTGCATTCACAACTTATTTAAAACCGATTTATCTGTTGCAGACGAAATTTTGTGACGAATACTATTTATAGTTTTAACAATTGTAATAAAAAACGGATTGAACTGTTTAATAACTTCTGGTTTTGGGAGAAATAGCCCCTGTTTCTTCCAACAGATTTTTTTTCATCGAAATTATTGATATTGTTCTTTAGAAACATTTAAGTAACCGCAAACGTTATTTTTGGACATAAAAACAAACTCCACAAAAATTAAAAAAAATCCACTCGACCCTTGAATCTTTTACTGTAGGATCTTCCTTATCATTGTTTAAAGTTTGAATAAATCGTATCTTTGAATATTGCGAGCGAAAATATTTATAATTTGCAATTTTTTAGGCAATTGCATAAAAATAATCAACTCATTTCTGAGTATTGAATTTTTAGAGTAGATAAAAAATCTTATCAAAATTGTATAAGCTGTTAACGAGACAGTCGAATACTAAAAAAAGGAAATGTTATACAATTTAATTTTTTTGATATTAGCTGAAGTATACCGTTACTTTTAAAGTTACTATAATCCCCATCTTTAATCTGTAGTCGAAGAACAGATTTGAAAAATCCTTTTCTTAAATCTTAGTACGCCGCTGATGCGAAACAAAAAATACTATATAAAAATGACTGAACGAAATTATAAGCCAAAATTTTCGAGTTGTGCCATGTAGACTATAAATTTAGACTACATGGTAGTCTACATGTAGACAATTCGATGTAGACAATTCACAATTGTCGACATAAATTTGTCGACAATGTAAACAATTCGTAAAACCATTTATATTTAATAATTTTGTTTAATAAAATTTATTAAACCACAAAACATAAATGGTAAAAAAAGAACCAAGTTCTTCTTTAATACAAGAACATGTGTACAAGAACAAGATAGTCGTGAAAAACTCATTTGATCTAAATCTAAGCGTATACACAGTTCCAAGTTTATAAAGGTTTTAGTTTCAAATATTTGGATTAGGATATATATCGAAAAACTTCAAATTATGGGAAAAATCTGTTATAATAAACCTACTCACTAAAATTTGATAGGTCCACTGAATCACTTCACTGGTTTCCTACTGGTCAATTTTTAAAAACCTTTTCAAATTTGAAGGAATTTAGTAATAAAATTAAAAAAATGCCGGTAAGCCTTGTATAAATTTGGTTCAGTAATCAAATCATTAACCTGCAAATTTCTCACATAATTTGGAGTTGTTTATTTTTTTGCCGAAGTCAATTCTTTTTTAAGAGATATTGTTATTATTCTGATAAAATGGTTGAATGACATGGCCTTTTAATATTAAATATTTCGATTCCCAATGTATAGGAACACCTCTAAGGTCACAAGATATCCATTCGTGAAAGTACTTCTTATAATTGATACAAAAATCTGAGAAAAAATTGAGAATCGAAAATCTCTAGTTTTCATTGTTTGCTTTCAATGAACTTCAAATCATATCACTTTACCAAATTTCATTTTTCTACAGTAATCCGAAGTGCTTCATACCTAATTCGAATCCAATCGATTCTAAGAGAGTTGGTGTAAACGACGCGTCGCCCCGAAACGGAATACCTGAACTTTTCGATTTTTCTTTTGTAGATATATGTAATTCACTTCAGGTCAAGATCTAACGTTCTACCGTATTTTATAATCCTACATCAGTCTGAAGAGCTCTTTTTAATTGAACCAACAGTTGGAAGAAAGCAATAAGTCCCAAAGTTTCTAAAAATTAAATTTTGATGTTACGTGGAAAAAAAATCGATATTTCTAAATCGATTTGGAAATATCACCCAATCAAATTCTGATCAAATTTTTGTTGAATATTTTGTTCCTTTTGGGCGTTATTTCTCATCTTTCTATATTTTTAAGGAAAGAAATATAAAAATTCAAATGAAAAGAAACCTAAAAATTGGATAATATCGCCCAAATAAGGGAATAACCCCCTATTATTAGGAAATAATGCTCAAATATTATGAAAAACGCCCAAGTCAAAATCTTGTCAATAGGTGTACTCCTTTTTTGAAATGATTTTATTTGTGAGTCTTAAATGTGAAGGTTGCTTACATAGACATAAATTGTCTATATTGTCGACATTTTGTCTATTTGTCTTCATTGTCGACATTGTCCGATGACCGATTGTCTACGTTGAAATGTAGACAATTAAAGTCGACACGTATAGGAACAACAATGTCTGCAGTACGCTGTTCAATGACGAAATTTATAAAGTCTCCACTAACTTTTCGTAGACAATTTATTTAAAAACCAATTAATTGTGTGCGGAAAATAACATTTGAGTGTTTAGTAGTATTTTTTGTCTTTCTTACATCAAAGCTTATTTATTTGTGATTTTTTTGTGATTGGGTTTGTTTTTCTTCTTGAAAATTTTTTCGTTCATGTTTTCGTTAGCATTTCGCTCTCCTAGTGGAGATCACCCAATATTTTCATTTCGCATCAACAGCGTACTAAGCTTAAGTCTGATTTGATTAAAGTATCCACCTGTTATGCGAAAACTGAATGATTTGTCAACACAAGTGGTGTTATATGATATACAGTTAAACCTGCTAATCGGGACACTCTATAATCGGACCACCTCATACTCGGACCGCACCTTATGCATTCCCTGCTATTTTTCATACAAATTTCCCCTTATAATCGGGACACCTGCTAATCGGACCATGGACCACCAAAATGGCATGCGTTGCTTAATGTATTCACCTATCTAATTGGGCCAAGCGAAGGAAATACGAAATATGTATGCGCGATTTCCCAATAAGTCTGTAATTTTAAGCTTTCGTTAGTTGGCAAATGAAACAATTTGATTTTTTTATATTGTTTATAGGCAGAGGTTTCATGTCAGACAGTGGAATTGATTTGTTAAATGTGTTTGTGTTAGGCTTTGAATAAAGCTACTAGGTTAAAAAAAAAAGTAAAAGTAGCTTGATCTGGAAAATAAGGTTGAATTTATTAAGTATTGTTTCGAATATGCAAATTTGTCTCAGAGAGATCTTGCAAAGAAATTTGATTACAGCAAATCTCAAATTCAAAGAATTTTGATTGAGCGCGAACTAGGACATCAAATGAATTGAAAACAAAACGTATGAAATCATTTGTATCTTTTTTCGAAATTGATGTCTTGACACTCAAATAGTTTTCATTAGCTAGACAAAAGAATGTGCCAATTTCTGGTGCAATTCTCCAACCAAATGAACTGGCTTTAGCAACAAATCTAATTGATTGCATATTTTCTGCACATTTATACGTGGTATATGCACCGGCAGTCAAATTTGTATGTACATTTGTACGTACTCTTAACAGACATATATGCATGAGGGAACACCCTTTTTAAATGGACCGGTCCGATTAAACCTCTACAACGGACTACCTCCTAATACATAGGACCACTTTTCATCGGTCCCAAGGGTCGTCCAATTTCACAGGTCTTACTGTACATATTTTGTTTTGTCTAAAATTATGTACAATATTATGTGAGATAAGAAATTAATGATGAGTAATTTATAAAATTAGAGTTCATCCCATTCTGGCATTCTACCTTATGATTATATGAAGTCTCCAACTTCATCTGCCTTTTGTCAGTAAATCAAATAAGAAGTCTTATTCTTATGAAAATTTAAAACATATCTGTTTGGCTTCTTGAATATTGGTCCATTAAATCCTTAAGCTATTTCTACATATATACAGTTTAATTTACTATAGCTTTTTACCAAACATACCAATAATAAGAATTACATAAATAAATAATTTTGACTAGTATATCTTTACCACATGCTTTAAGATATGTAACTGCTAACCAACCAGGCTGTTAATTACACCGAACGAAAATAAATTTACAAATTTACATTTAACTATAAAATTAACTAATTAAAAATAAAGGAATAATACAGTTTTTGCAAAACATAAAAGAAGTAAACAATAAACCATAAAGATAGCCCCTTTAAGCATAGATTGAGTATATCAAAACTTAAAATATTGTGTTTTTTTTTTTAATTTTCAATTTTGTTTTTTTGTTTTTTGTACAAATTTACCTCTTGGATATCGAGTAGGATGACCATAACTATGCCTAGGATGACGGGTCTCCTTGACCATCTCTACAACATTAGATACGGTATCGGAGAACCCAATATCATGATGTATATATTGATGACCTCGCCGTCTAGGACTTGGAGATCTGGCCAAAGGAGATCCGTTATGCCTACAAATGATATTCACAAGGTAAAATTTTATTAATGAATATTTTAAGTTAATTGCTTATAGACTCTCTGGGTTACCTTAGGCTAGGTGATCTTCGATGACCGTTTGTGTACGCATGACCAGGATGCAGATGGCCAGCATCGCCCCCAGTTAACGATTCCTGAGAAGGGTGCCGTGATGGAACATCTTGTAACTCCAACATCTATAGTTTTTATTGTATAGTTTAAGTTATTAACATATTTTGTTATAAAAGCAAAACAAAAATTATTTTAATAAATTTGTGTTAATAGTTTTTTTTTTTTTTTTTGATATAATATATATCGACTCCATTGTCAAAATTTTAATTACCAATATTAGTCTAATTTTTGTATAAATATGAATTTAGTTTTACTTTTTTTAGCATTTTTTCTTGTTTTATAATTTTTTTTTTGGTTGTCCTATATTTATTTTTGATAAATATGCATTTTTTTATTTTATATAGTAAAATTAAAATTAAAAGATAAAAATACTCAAAACATGCAGATTGACATGCAAATTGTAGTGTTCTAACTAAATAGATATTTTGAGGATAAATTTCAAGGCAGTTATGCAAAGTGATTACAATGATAGCTGTTTTACTAGTTTTGTTTATTGTTTGGGATGTATAAGGATTTTGCAGTACTTACCAGATTTGTATTTTTTTTTTAAATAAACATTGATTTACGAACACGTAATATTTATTTGCAGTTACAGTTATACAAACTAGCAATTTGATTTAATATAACTTAAAGTAAATAACTGATAAACTAAAAAAATAATAACAAAATGTTAAAATTAAAGGCTGAATTTATGTTTAGTTTTTCAGAGTAGGATTTTTATCGATGCTTACAATAAAACTAATTTGTTTTAAACATCAAATTTTATTTTCATAATACGATTTGTATGAATATTATATTGAATACACAAAATAAAATTACTATGTGTTATACAAAATATTTATGTATGATTATACAAATTTATATTTTTTTTAAAAAAGCAAAAAAAAAAATAAATTACGGAACAATAATAATTAATTGAGAAGAAAATGCATCAGGTCGATTATGGAACTCAACTATAAATTAGTTACTACAAAGAATGTTTTTTTTTTAAATAAAAAATAAAATGGTTTTTCAATTGAATGACAGCATTCAATAAACGTATATACGTAGTACGTCAAATAGATATTTAAACTTTTCCGAAAAAAAATTAAATTTGTAGAGAAAAGTATGTTTTAATCATAGTATAATAAAAAGACAATATTATTAGGTAATGATTTTCGAAGAAAAAAATGAAAAAAATACTAAATACTAATTGTTGAAAATTTTTTTTTAATTGGTAAGTTAACTGTAAGTTTAACTCAACATGTCAAGAACGTCAATGATGTAATTAATTAGAAAACATTTTTTTCAAAAAAAAAAAAAACAAATTTGAATCATTGAAAACATGTTTTAAATCCAAGTCTCATACACTGTATAATTTACAGTATTCAGTAACAACTCGTATATGTATACTTGGAACTTCCAATGAATAATTGAAAAAAATAACTTGTTATTAGTTTTTTTTTAAAAAAAGTTCAAATATAATTTATAAGAAGTCAGTTTTAACTAAAGTCTGGCGTGTTGGAAACACTGTAAATTTGACAGTATTTATAAAAATCCGTGAAACATTTACAAAAATAAGTTAAATTATTTAATTGTGTACAAAGCGTTTGGACTCTAATAAAACTACTGAACCACGTGTCTAAGAGCCGTTTGCTGATACGCATCATAAATATTTATGTTCAACTTAAAACACACATGAGCTACTTTTTCCTCTGACTTAACTGTCACATACATTCTTAAATGCTTAAGTTGTGTATCAACAAACGGGCCTAAGTAAGACAACTCCGAAACAATGGTTAAAGTGAATGGATTTTGACCATGTTCTTCAGAATTATTAACATTTTGAAATCAGTTATAAGCTTGTAAATTTTATTTTCATCGGTGAAATCAGTTAAAGTTTGTCCAAACTTTAGTTAGAATTTACTTTAAGAAATGCTTAAAATATTGACTTTCAAAATCAATTTCTTAAATATATTTTATTAAATTTTGGCTATTTGAATTTCATGTGATGTTATAATTTAAACATTTTAATTGATATTGAGAAAGTGGCAATTAAAAAAAATTGAAATTGCCGTTTTGTGAAAAAATAAATGTAAAGACAAATTCCCCTGCGTAAGGAAAATGTCAGTAAATTTTTTTGTTAAGAAGTTTATTTATTTAGTTGCACCTTAAGAATAATATGTGACAGATAGCATTTATAAACTAAATTTTTTCTTCTCAAATAATTATTCCCCGAAATTCCATTAAAAAAAATCATTAATAAACTAACATTGACGCATTATGTTTTTTAAGGCCTTGAAGCATTATTTCTAATGTTAAGCTTTTGCAATATAATTTTTTAAGAAAAGTTTATTATTTGGAAAAACTAAATAGAAATATTTTTGTATTTTTAATATTAACTGACTAATTGTAGAAAAGCACTTTAAGCTAACGGGGAATTAAAATTATTAAAAAAAATATAATTTAATTATCTTTTAAGTCAGTATAGTAAAAATAGTTAAAATGAATTATTTCATGGTCTTTAGAACTAATAAGAAACTCTATTGAAACTATTAAGTAGGGTTTATTGACAATGTTTATGTTGTATGGTGCTGAATTTGACTTATTTAGATTTTTTTTTAAATTATTAAATTCATGGGTAATGACCTACAAAATCAAACAAAACTGGGAAAACAATTTTTTTTATTTTAATTTTAATCTACATAACAACGAAAGACTATAGTTTTTACAAAATTGTCGGAAACTCTTTAGAAAAACTCAATATACGTTACAGGTTGGGTCTACTAATTACTAAAGAAGAAAATATTTGTTATACGTTTTATATTTTCTTGGTTTTCAAGTACTGAGCTGCAGCAGTAGTGTCTGGTATTCTAACGGAAGAATGTTTCATCAAACTTTAATTATTGAGTGTCCCAAAGTAAATATATGGAGATATAATATTATGCTCTAGGGAGTCGTTAGGAGACAGAGACATCTGACCCGAAGCTTCCTTAGTTCGAAAACTAATAGTATTTTCGGGCGCTTTATACCAAAGTGCCGGGCTCCTATGTTTGCCAGTCCGTCCTTGGATGGATTATTAAAAAAAATCATCTTTGGAATCTAGGGCACTTTTATAAGACTTTCATATTTTTCAATATTAATTATTGAGAAACTTTAGTCCCACTTATTTTTAAAAAAATCCGGATTATAAACAGGCCTTCAATAGGAGTGTTTTTTTCGAAAGCGCTAAAATATTTGGCCCATAAAACAAAAAAAGATTAAAACAAAACATTAGTGGCTAACAAAATGGTTGTTTTTTTAAGTGCATACAACCTAATACTGGTAGGTAACACAATATTTTTTTTTTTGACAGCCGATTTGACATTCATCGGTTAATTTTAAAAAAATTTAAAATTGAACTGGAAAGGTTAGAAAAGCATGACGTTGCTCTGAAGTTTCGAATCGTCTGTCATATTTAATGGGTATTTTACGAACAACTGTCAAAACCGTTTGAATTAAAGCTTAAATCATATTTTTGCATTATATATTTATAATTTATGATAATTCGCAACTCTCGGTGACCATAGTATTGTGTATAAGGCGCTTAAGTGGATTCTGACTTCTGAATAGAGAATCAAATTTCCCTACTAACACAAATGTCAAAAGATGGAACGGTTGGTTTACCTAGATTGCTCTAAAGGATTTTCTGAAGAAAACATTTTATTTATTGAAGACAATTGAAGTTTAAATTTCTATTTTATAAGAAAAAAACTTCTTGCTATGAAAACTTCAGCTCCATTCATTAAAACGTGGTTTAATCAGCAATTTGTATAACACTTTTTAATGGAAGGTATAACGTAAAAAATCAACCATTACTAAATTAATATGAAGCGAGAAAAGGATTTTTTTTTCTACTAAGGAACATTTTAACAAAATTTAATAACCTAATGTAAATTATCAATGATTAATAGTTAAAGAAAAATATAATGTTTTTTTTATTTAATAAAGAACATAAAATAAAACTAACTGAGTTGTATTAGAAAATAAATACATAACTTTAAAACTACGATTTTCCTTGAAGTTTCCCTGAAATATCAACTCTTTTCTCGCTTCATCCTTCTACATACATTGTTTGGTTCGGATCTATCCTTAATTCTTACAAACAGGTTGGAACACAAAAGTTATTTTTTTTTTTCAAAAAAAAAAAACAAAAATAAATAAATAGAGGAATCCTAAAATCACTATAAACTGAAATTGCGTCTTTAATGCGTTTACAACAGTAATAACAATAACACCGATTTACTGAAAATAAGGGGCTATGTAGTCTAAATATTTTTTTTTTCAATAACACGAATAATAACTTATGAAAATGTGTACGTAGTAATCTGTATTGATAATTTTAGAATAGGTATCGACAATTATAAATCACATTGACTATAATAATAGTAAGGTTTTTTTTGTATGTGTTACCACTTTTAGTAAATATCACCTTTTTGTTTCTGAAATTTAAAAAAAATCGTAAACGGATATAATCATTTTTTTAATCAGTTTACCAAAAAACAATTTAAAAAATTAAAAATTAAAAAAAAAAAGCGGAAAATTTAAGCAGGGTAAAAATAAAAAAATATAAAAATAACAGCTAAAGTGATTGTATATAATTTCTTGATAAATATTTAAACGATTGCAAGACCAAGATTTTGTTAATTTAATGAAAAAAAAATCAGAAATTTCCACCACAATTGATTGTGGTCAGTCTTGAGAGCTTCAGCTCAGATCAAGTTTTTGTGGATTCTTGGTTTTATCTGCCATAATTTGTGTATGTATCATATTGCTTAAATTCCAAGTAAATGAAGCAATAAATAATATGCACGACTGGATCGCACGTATTTTTAAGGTCGTTTCTCACTTAATTTTTTTTATATAAAAATTCTTAAGTTTTTTCTAAGAAATGGTATTAACATTTAAAAACAAAATTTAAAACCAAAATTTTAGAAAAATATGTCCACCCGTTTTAGAAATATTGAATTTTCAAAGACAATTTCGAAAATTATGAAATGCAGTATTATTTAGAATTTGAAGGAGCTCCTGTATAAAAAAAATTTGATCGGAATCCGTTGAGCCGTTTGTGACATAGGCGAAAATCAATAAAATGGTTGTATGGCAAGTACAGTTAATAACAGAATATTATTAAAAAAAATTTACCAGAATGTAGACTATACCCAAGGTAGTACACACACCAATTTTTATCAAAATCGATTGAGCCGTTTTGGTGATAATTAAGATGGTAGAAAACATTTGTAAGTTGTAAAACAACGATTCAAAAATCTATATTGGACAATCACCAAAAACGCTTCAGCACCAAGTTTGAACAAAATAGGTTCAGCGGCTTAGGCTGTACATCGTTGTACAGACAGACAGAAAGACAGACGGAATTGCTGGATTCACTATGTGCGTGTTCTCTATCATCGTAATGATTAAAATCTCGAATTTTCAATGACGCAGCTCTTATTGTAATTTTTTTTTTATTTTACATACTTTTCATATAAATACACTGAAACAAATCATTACGTTGATAGAAATTTTGTTTCCTTTTTCAAATCCATGAAAAAAGCGTTTCATAAAAAAACATTCGTTGAATCAATGAAATTATTTTATTAACTATCCTATTATGCATTCGTTGTTTAAGGAATTTGTTCATTATCTTATAAAATGTAAAGTTTTGGTTTGTGTTGTGAATACTTCATTGACACTGATAAAAATGTGTCAATCAGGTATTTTTATATCAAAAAAATAAATTGCATATCGACAACTTGGTTCTAAATTCAATTACGTTTGCGTGTGATAAATATTTAAATTAGATTTTTATCTAGGTATGACTTTTAGTGTTGGTTAATTTATTTACATTAAACTACAGAAACTATTTACTATATAATTTTTGTCAGATCCATATATAATTATATATCACTGTTTTTTTTTTGCAGAAAATTGCTGCCAGGGCTAAGATGAAAATTTATGCGAATGAATTTTATTGCATTTAATTTTATTCTTCAAACAACTTAAATTTTGAATGAAAGTTTTCATTGTCCCAATGAATTTTTCAGTTTGGCATTGAAAAATTTGTGTTTCTTTGTGAAATCTAAGCTTATTTTAAATTTTAGTATGCAGTATTATTAGGAATTAAGGGGTGCTTCTGTCTAAAAAATTGAAATTATATTGTCTGAGTCATTTATTGGCAAGGCGAAAAAAAACCCTTCGTTAGCAGAAACCATTAATAATATATAATGTTAAAATTTTTATTGACCAAAATGTAGAACATGTCTAAGAATAAATTTCTTAATCAAATTTCTTAGAGCGTTTTCGTAAACGTAATTTTCGGCGTTAAGATAAATAGTTTCTCCTTTGCCGCTTAAGAAAACAGTTTGAAGAAAATTGTTGCTTTAACGTAGATCAAATTGAAAAATGTGTGTAGATTGAATTTTTCATGTTCTGTATTTTTTTTTTCAAATGGAAAACTTGCGATATGCTAGCACCTGGTCACACTATTTCTATTTTAATCGGTATAGAAGTTCTGCTCCGATTTTATTTTGACGATACCATTGTTTTCATTTTTTTTTTGATATTGGAAAAAACATGTATCATTTTTTATCATTCACTTTATGGACACCTCTATAAAAATACTCTATACTCATTTTGAAGGACGTATGGTGTGTTTAAGTATGGGTGGTGCTTATTTTTTTTTTTTTTTCTAAATTTTAATTTCTAATACGTACTGAACCAGATTTAAAAGTATGAGCAAATATATTATTTTAAAATTTATATATTAAGAAAAATGTGGAGTGGAATTATCATAAATATCGTCTGTATATAAAATATAACTCTAAATGGTCTTGATTAATTTAAATTGCCACCAAAATGCGATGAATAGTTTTTGACAAAAAAAAATCCAAAATAAAAATATAAGTTTCTTTAAAAATTTGACTTATATTAATTTTAATATTAAATAAATAATTTATATATATCAATCACTTTTAGCAGACAATTAAAATAAACGAAATAAAAAAATATCGTTCAATTTGTTGTTTACCTAATTGATCGCTTTCGTATCGTACTCCGACGTGCTAATGTCGCCAAATTATTTTGATCGGCATCACCATTAAGCGGTTGATGATTATTATTGGCCAGGAGATGGGTTTGTGAATTAGCACCTTCATTATTTGGCTCTAAACTAATGGAACCTGCACGGGAGTCATCCTTGTCTAACGCAGCCATATCAAGCAAGCAATTGAAGAATGATTGTTTCTGTGTGTTTTGTGTGTTGTGCATTCAAATTTTGATCGCGATGTTTTTTGTTTTGATTTTTAATTTAATGATTTGTGTTTAGTGTTGTTTTTTTTTTAATTTCAAATTTTCCCGGATTCCAATTATAGTATTTTAGGTTTATATATTTTGTTTTATTGATGTTTATTGTTTTTATTTAGCAAACATGGTTGCAGTGAGCAAGAGCGAGAAAGAATTGAAAAAATCAAGCGAGAAATATTTTATTGTTTATTAAAAGTGTAAGTATTAAAAAAAAATGGTTGTATGTTAAAGTAGGTAAGTACTTATAGGAAAAATTAGCAAAAATATTAAACTAATAGGAGCAGTATTTTTTTTAAGTTAGTTAATTGATAAGTGGACAATATTTACTTAAATAAAAGAGTAAGTATAGTTTTTGTATATTTTATGAGGACAAGTTTAATATTTTTTTATAATAAAATGGTTGTTTAGTTTTGGTTTAAATGTTTATTATTGATACGTCTATACCATGCAAAAACTAGTTAAATTATTTTTAAGGTAAAAATGTGTTAAATTTAAGTGGACAAAGGATTGTTAGAAAATTAAAAATGTTTTCCAGAAACCCGTTCGATTCGGTTACAAATTTGTTCGTCAATGGAACTGATTTTCACACAACACAATAACAATTTTGAACGGATACAAAAAACATAGTGACATATCGAATTGATTTCTGATTTTTTTTTTAAGATTAGAAAAAAATATGAGAAATTCTAATAGTGCTTATTTTTGATAGAGAAAAAATACATAAAATATAAAAAAAAATATCTGCTAATTAATTAATTTTATTTAAAAATAATCATGCAAAATATTTTAATAAAAAAAAATCCATAAAACTGAGAACATGCTAAGTTCTTTTAGGAATTAAAAATAAACTAAACTAAATAAAATAAAAAAAAATTACGAGATTATTTGTATTTTAATATAAATATTTTTTTTTTAAATATAGGACAATTATTATTTTCTAGATTTCTGGTTTCTAGGTCTAAATTATTTTTGTTTACTATTATTTTAAATTGGAATCTAATTATTTATGTATGTATGTTATACCCCTGATGAGCTTATTAGTAAATATATTATGATTAAATGAAATGTAATCACTAATTCTAAGACCATAGCATAAACTCTAAATAAGGTAACTATGTTAAAGGCAATGATTATTGGTTTATTAATATTGTGTTATTTTTTCTATGTAAATTTTTAACGAGCAATTACATTATTAATATCTACTTTTTTTTTTAATAATGTGTTTCTATTATCATTTTTAATTAAAATATCCATTCCAAGTTGTGCGAAAAACAATAAAAATTATAATAAATTAAATTAAATAAAAAATTAAAATATTAATGAAAGCGAGGTTATTTTATTATCGGAAGCCTTATTTGCTATCAGTTTAAAAAGAGATTTTTTTGGCTATTAGACTTGTACAATTTTAGCGTTCTAAATTTAATTAGGAGTTGAAATATGTATATAAAACCGTATCTGTCCATCGACTGGATGAAATTTCAATTAAGTCGGCTAAGGATTTCCTATTATTTCGGAGTAAGCAATAAGTTGGAGAATGTCAACTTACAGAACATGCGACGAAAAATTACCCTAACAATTAGGTTAAGAAAAATAAATGAGTTCAAAACTCCTCAACTAGCATAAAGAAAAATGTTTTGACCTTCAATGTAATTTTTGTAATTTATAAACAAAAGATATTTAATAGTTTCTAATAAGTCAACTGTCAAATTGAAATATAATTGCTAGCACTTTTATTGAAAGAGCAAGAGGAGCTTACCCATTTCAACTTTACAACTTCTGAAAAAAAATATCAAAACCAAATCCCACGATTATGATTGTCATTTATTAATTGATGATTGATAAAAATATTGATTGGTTTTTTGCAAATCAAATTATGGAAAAAATGTATGAATATTAATATTATTCATTTATGAATTGTTAGAACCAATAACAAACCTTAGCTCACAATGCTCAATTAGTGGTTACGTACAGAATTTTAGTACATTTTTTTTTTATAAAATGTAAAAAAAATTATATACAAATACGAGTATGTAGGTTAGTTGTGTTAGTAAAAATATTTGAAATTGAATTTCGAAAGTACTTACTATTTTTATTAGGAATGATAGTGGGAAAGTTGATGATTGTAGGTCGATGTTGATTTTTTTTTAATATAAAAAATGTGTGTAAAAAATTTACTTTCTAAAATTAAAAAACTTTTTTTTTATTTCTGTTTTGATTGTAAATTGAGTATTTTTATGAAACTGCAGAGATTTGCAATTTCGACCGTTAAAATTGATTTGGGGCATTGTGGAGTCTTTTGGGAGAGCAGTGGCTTTATGCTAAAAAGGAAACAAAAATATTTAAAAAAAAAGTAAATTCCCTTAGTTCAAAAATTCAAAAAAAAATTATAAATTAACTCTATTCAACAAAAATTCTGAGCACAAGGACGTTTGCTCTTCTAAGTATGGTTATGGGCCTTTCTATAAAACTCTCACAGTGTTTGAATAAAGGTAATCACTGTTAAATAAATAATATATAAATAAAAAAAAACATAATTTTCGCCCCTGTCACATCACACGTGTCTTCACTAAATGCACTGAAAAAGTCCAATACCTATTTCTCCGAACAAAACTTGTGAGTACTTCTCTTCTAGGGGAGTTTTATAAAATCAGAAGCGCTCCATACTCAAGTGAAATAAATAACATATACAAATTATTTACCCGACAACAATTTGCTTACTTAAAACGTACTGTAACAATTCCCCTTGGTCTGTGCTCAGTTAGTGGAGTGGTCAGTGATGACAGAAATATCGTTTGCTCTTCATGAGCTTTCTTTCAAAGTGTTTCGAGATATAGAATATCACACTTCGTGAAAACAAATTCTTGCTCACCTCCTTGTCGTTTTGGTACTGGGTTTCATATGCTAGAGCTTTTCTGAAGCTTTTACAACAAAGTTTATGAAAAGTGTTGGTGGGTGTATTTTATGAATTGTTCGCTTCTATTCCTTCAAAAGGAACAAAAAGGTTTTGAAACAATATTACACTACATTTCACGAACGTAATTAATAGATAAAGGGATTACTTTGGAATATTTATTCACCAATAATATATTTTTTTAAGGATCTTTCTAATTTAAATTTTTTTTATTTGCCTCCTATTGGTAAGTATGGCGAGGCGATATTATTTTAAACCTTTATCAGGACAGTGCGCTAGAAATTTGATTTATATTTGGTTTCAAAATAACTAAAAGCAAATTTTAGTTCCCATGAAGTTTATTTTGCAGCATTTTGAGTAAAGTTTTTTTCCCATATTCCATCAAAATATTCAAATAATAATGCAGTTAATGTTGTCTCTAAATTTAAGTCGATTTATATTTTGTACTATACGGTCACCCTATTAGAGCTTTGAAATATCGATGGCAATGGCTTATTAATATTCAATACAGTGAGGGTGGAAAGCGAATACCTTAAAATCTTCATATCATTCTGGTCTCGACTGTATGTGTGACAAATTTGTCGTGCTATAGACATGGAGTCTTTCGCATAGAATTACGCAAAACAATTTGATTAGGAAGTATTTTTTATTAAGTTTCTGAAATAATACAGGCACCACAGTTAAAAATAAATCCTTCGTTATTAATATTTCTTGCGGAGTTCCGAAAAGCATTTTTAATATCCGAAAATTGAGTTTAAAATTTGTTTACAATTTGTTTTAAGTTCTATCAATATAATTTTACAACAAGGCTTGCCTCGTTCCATTTTATAGTAAATGGTAAACAAAAAACGGATAATAAAATTAAAAAATAAATAAATATAATTTAAAACAGTGCATAAACTATATCTTTATATTTGTATTGGCAGCACCAAAAATAAATTAAAAAAAAAATAAAAAATCTATTTTATTTGAAAATTTATCACTTTTTGTGTTGTATATGCAATAAGTTCTTAAATGAATTGGACGCAGAAGCAAGCGAAATTTTGGTTGGAATTGATATATATTTTATTGAATGTCTCATTTTTCAATAAAATTTCTATATGGATGGGATTTTGAGGTGAAAAAAACGTCGCCAAATATTATTTATTTAAATTGATTATAATATTTATAGAAATTCATCTATAAATTGGATATTGTATTGGTATGAATATAATTTCACGGGGAACATTTGCCAGGGAGTTGAAATAAGGAAGAACATATAATCATTTATTAGATATATATTAGCGATAAATAAAGAATGTGTATATATATATATAATCAATATATATATATATGTATATGCCAACAAACGAAGCGGGATTTTTTTTTGATAAATAATTTTCCAGTATACATTTAGCAAAATTTAATATTAAGAAAAATGATTATAATGATATATAATATTGTTGATTAAATATAATTATTATTAAGAATTTGAAAAGAATATTTGCAAAAAAGCAAGTACCGGCTGATCGGCAGCGGTAGGACTACTTTTCATATCATCATCTTTCTTGGCCTTTTTAATGTTGGAAGGAACAATATTTTAAGAAATTGCAAGTCGTTATGATGTGAGTAAAAAAGTAAATGAGAAAAAAAAAACAAAGTAATAAAATTATCATCAAATATTTTCAAATATAATTATCATGTTATTATTTTTTGTTTGTTTTAAATTTTTATTTTTTTTTTAAATATGTTAAAAAAATTAATTTATTTCACTTAAAAATATGTAATAGTGCAATATTAATCTTTGCTATGGCCATAAAACTCTTTACCTACAAAAGATATTTAATTAATATTTTTCTCTAATATTACTTAATAATTGAACATTGAACATTTATTAAAAACAACATTAATTCAACTTTTTAAAATTTACTTTTTTTTGTATTGAAGGAGTAAGGTATAAAAATCAAATTTAGTAATTATACAGAATCAAATTCAATTATATTAAACAATAATTTAATAATCCTACTTTTGGAAAGTTAACTATTTCAAAATTAATTAAATTAAACAAAACACAAAAAACACACACAAAATTAGTGCGATTTGATATACCTCCTTCCAATTCTGCTTTTATTATCAAACGTGAAATAAATTTAACATAAATAAAATTAAAGTGTTTTATAATAACATCCAAAAAACTGTTCTAAATTTTAACAGTTTTTTTTTTGATTATTTTTTCTAAAGTCTTAAACTTAATGAAATAATTACAAGATGAGTTCGGAAATATGTTATGAGTGCAATGGCGGCGGAACAATATTTTTGTATTTTTAGGAAAAAAAATTCTTGTTGATAGACATTTGATATTAGTATCCAAATATTTTTCATTTAAAATTTTGAATTGCAAAATATTTTTTTTTTTTTCGAAAAATGTATTTAATTTCTTATTTAACAAACAAATCAAAATCTATAATTAAATATAAAAGAGAAAGGAGAGAGTTGATGTCTTGAAAAATGAGATGGCGCTGAATTTCGTTGTTGAAAATCATTTGTAGAACTTCGAATATCGGAAATAAGCAGAATGATTATCGCATAGTTATGACAAAAATGTAAGCCCTCTTATTGGAGGTTGTCTATTTTCATCCGTTTATCCAGGAGGTTAGGTACAACCAAAATGATTTGGAACAGTAAGACTTGCAATGCCATAAGCAAAGCCGGAAATTATTGTTATTTATATATTTTTTTAAAATAAAGTTCTTTCGTGAATAATTTTTGAAAAAACAAATTCAAATTCAAAACTTTACGTTACTAAGTTTCATATTCATTTTCAAAGTTTAATGCTCCTACAAATTTTGTCAGAATCTGAAAACTGGATATCAAATTTAATTGATATTATTTCCTTATATTGCACTACTGGAGCGAATATGTGGTTCTTTGAAATGTTAAGCTACGATGGTTCTACAATATTCATCGTACGCACATGATTCTTAGAAGAAATGGCAAAATATAGTTGCTTGCCTACCTATCATGCCAAGAGTTGTCAAGACCCATTGAAGGATGGCTTCGATTTGAATGGATAAAAAAAACTCTACAAAATTAAAATTGTATCTCAAAAAATTCGAAATTTTTTGCTCGGGAAAAATTTTATTAAACCTTTTAGGTGACATTTAAAAAAAAAATATTATCCAAACGTCAAAATATAGTATGTTGCCTACCTGTCAAGTCATGATCTGTCAAAATCGATTGAGGGGTGGCTTTATGTCTTCCAGCAAAAATCAAAACCAAACCGTCGAGACTAGCGAGACTATCGGGACTCTCGGCTCTAAATTGACTAAAAATCTGACGAATGACTGCCTCAGGTTTTCCTACTAATTTCCATTCTTTAATGTCTTCCTTAAATTAATAAATTGTTAGTGTAATAGCCGTACCATAGACTTTATTTTTGATACAATTATTTCAAAACAAAAAAAACTAACCTCAATCAACAATCAAAAGTTATCGGACTTGCCAGTTGAATTTTAAATTTAAATTTTGGTGGGGACAATACCCACATTAATTTAGCTTAATAAAAGCTTCATAACTTAACTTAACTTAAAGCTATGAAACTTAGGGCTAAGATTGGATTGAATTGGGCGGACCATTCAACAGTAGGAGATCTAGGCTGGGAGTTGAGGTTGAAGTCAAAAAAGTTTTCGTTTAAATCTACCCAACGCAGAAACGGGTAATTGGTTCATTGACGCCATAAAAGTTACGATAAGTAAGCAGGTAGAAAAGGCGCGGATTTCTTAGCTTACGGGGGTTAGTGCTGAGAAAGGTAGAGTTGTAGACGGTTTCAGAGTCAACGGAATCTGAGAGGAGTCGATGAATGAAGAGGATTTCGGTTATTTCTCTTTTCGCTCTTGCAGGGTATTAAGGTTAATAGGAATATTTTGGTCTATTCGGCGAGATCTTTTATTCTGTTATTCTGCAATTCTGTTATGAATTTTCATACAAAAATTTAAATTGTCAAAAAACCTTTTTTGAATTATAATTTTGGTATTCTGCATGTTAAGTCTGCTATGAAATCTGTTAAGAAATCTGCTAATGAGCTGTCAAAACTTCGAAAGTATCAACAAGTCTTTTACGACATGCATTTTTGAATAAAAGACACATTTCGGTTACTTTTATCATAAAAGATTTCAATATATGTAGTAAGAACTTTTATTTCGTTAATGAAATGTTCTTAAAAGGAGGCAAATAGCTATAACAAAAAACAATTCAAATGGATAATAACAAACTCAAATATGTAAATAATTTGAAAACTAAATTATTTCAATATACTAAAGCACACACATTTGACGGATGAAACATAAGAAAGTAGTCGCTTAGCTTACATTTGACGGATGAAACATACGAAAGTAGTCGCTTAGCTTGCCGGTGTGCGCTTTGTACAACTGTTTATAATGGATATATTAAATTCAGGAACGGTTATGGACAAATTACAGAGGACAAAAATTTATCTTCGCGAAACAAAATACGATCATTCCACAAGTTAATTTAATGGCCTTATTTGGAAACAGAACTATAGCTATCCGGATAGGTTGGTGTTGTTGTATTCCCATGTAAGAACACAGCTGATGACGAAACAGCTACTGCAAAAAAAAATCCCAAGCTATCCGAAAAACTTTGGAACACTTTTGTGCATTGGCGTATTAACCACTAGGCTCGTGAGGCTCGAGCCTATGGCGGCAACTTTTAGGGGGCGATAAATTTTGTATTATTTTTTATTTTAATCTCAAAAAAATATTAAACAAAAAAACAAAGAAAAAGATTAATGTCAATCAAATGGGGTACTCCTCACTTTTGGTATCTGAAAATACGAAATATAAGTCTCTGGCCTGATTTTCCGCCTCTGCATATTTCGACAAGAAACCGGTTTAGAACAATACGCGCTCGCTTAAGACAATAAGACGTTCAAAATGATGGGAAAGAAACCATAGATGGATTTTAAATATGATCGGACACGATTTTTGCACTTACCTATGAGCGTTAAAATTTCAAAAAAAAAAACTGCGTAATACTCAAGATATTTTTTTATATAGTAAAAAAAGTGATTGAAAAAGACTTTACATATAAAGAAAAAAAAAGTGACCAAGGTTTTTTTCAGAATATATTTCTATATGACAATTCCCAGGGAAAAATTATCTTTTTCCTACTCTCTCATTACAAACAAACTCCCAGGATTTGTTTTCCTTTTCCCTTTCTCCTATTATAAACAAACTTCGAATATTGGAAAAAATACTCGGGGAAAAAGTAGATATTGTACATGACAAAAAAGGGACCATTTTTGCCGTTTTGGGTCTCGTTTTTTCTGACACATATGTTGGAGAATTGAGAAAAAATTAAATTTTTTACTTTATGCAACTAAAATGTAAATAAAATTTTAATTATTTTTGAGATAAAAAACAACGAACATCCCATCTGCAAAACTTTTCTTTTTTCAGTCGTTTTATACACTTTACACATCTATTGTGGACAGGACAGCTGCTCCTCAAACAATGAAGGACTTTAGAAAGGATCTTGTGAGAACATGCAGTAAGTATTTAAACGCTCATGACTGCACTTCATTTAAAATTCCAAGTGCGATGCTGAACATTTTGGATACCTATTATATTTATTCAATTTTTCACTTTACTTATTTAACTTTTAACTTTCACATTGCATAATAAATTATTTTTTTCATTTAGTTTTTTTTTTTTTAAATTTTAATATAATATAATATAATATATATTTTTTTAATATTAATATAATAAAATATTATATCAAACAGCTGATTCGAACATTCAGAATTCTTTTTTCCGCTTTCAAAATAAAAAAAAGTTTCCCGGGGAATTCATAATTGGACAAATACCTATTGTTTAAATCAAAATTAAAATTAATTAAAATTTATATACAAGAATTAAATGTCATTTTTAATGGAGGGAAATTGTTCGGAAATGAAATTTCTTCCTACACTTACTTTTGTGACTAACTAACACCAAATTCGTGTTCCACTCAACAACAAGAAATGAAATTTTGTTCACAAAAATTAATCCAATTTATTAAAAACAATGACCTGTTACATATTTCGAAAATACTACCGCCGCATTCAAATTCCTCACACTTAAAATGACAACCTCGTCCCATAACTTCTCGATGTCAGCCCATTCAAATACGATCCTTGGATAGTATTAAAAAAAGGGGCGGTAGGCACTGAGCGTGGCGCCGAGAAGGTTAATCCGCCACTGTTTTTGTATCCCATGAGAAATGTCAAAAACATATGCACAAACCCATACAAATTTAACCTATCCGATGTTGGTTGGTCAGGAACTTCAGTGGATACTAACCTATCTTAGATAGGCTATCGTACCGACATCCGAATGAGGCCATTGTCATTTATCAGTGCCGAATGCCGAGAATTTTTATTTACTACAGCTAATAATTTGATAGCAGATCTCAGGTATGTTCGTATAAATGTTACTTTTTCGAAGTTCCATAACAGACTTTTATTTATAAAAGATCGAACTCCTGAATACCAATTATAAAATATCTTTTATGGTGGAGGTCTGTTATGTATCATTGCAGAAAATTCATAGCAAAATATCAGATGGGCAGAACAAACCTAATTGTCAGTTAAACAAATGGCGCGAGATTTAAATTACACCTCTGGCTGAAAGACTCTTTATGGAAGTTAACTTAACAGAAATAAATTAATACTTTTTGTAATATTAACTGACATGTGTTTTTTTTTTCAAGAATCTATTACGTTTGAACGAAGAAGAGTTACACCCAAATAATTCTCTTGAGGGATCTGTGTGATAAAAAGTTTTCGTTTTAGTCTATAAATTTGAATGCATCTCAAAAGTGTCATACTATGTAATATGATATTGTTTTGGGCTGACGACATCATTAGGCCTAATTTTTAAATTGTTTTTGCAAGATGACGATATAGAGATGAGTGGGTGGATATCGAATGCTATCGAGAGATTTTAAGCTCTATTTGAATGAAGTAAGGTGTCCAGCGGGACTTAAGTTACTTATAAATAGTACTTTTTTTTCTTATAAAATTCAAACATTGCATTCATAACACATTTCGAATTAAATGAATTTTTAGTTGTCTATAAATAAAATTTAACTAAAACATTACCAATTTTTAATCAAATAACACATTGTATTTACAAATTCATGATAAATTGTATTATTTCTGGTTATGTTTTGGATTTATATACTTATGTGGTTGTTTTTTTTAATACTTAATACATTGGAAAATTTACAATAAGTTAAAATAAATTAATTTAACCAATAAATAAATCTAATTGACCAATATTTTTGTTGTGTTTTAAAATCTGTCTTGTTTTTTTTTTTAAATATACATAAATAGTAATAGGTACATATATAAAACATATTGAAACTATTTTATATATGTATGTGTGAAAAAGTAAACAAAACATTAGAATTGAAACAATAAACACTTACCGGCATGCCTGAATCTATTTGTCCAAAACGTGTCGTACGCCAGGATTCTAATATTAGAAAACCACCATAAATTTTGCCAACTGATAATTTTCCCGTATTCAATTGATCGCTTTTCGGCACCAACAAATCAAGGACCTTTCTGGCCTGTAACGGCCATATATGCGTTATGGTTTCCCTGAGTTCCATATCGGCTTGATCCATTTCTTCAGCTGTGGAAATATTATTTTATTTGATAAAGAAAATAATACTGTAAATGTATGTAAGCTTAAGAATTAGGAAGGAAAATGTTTTCAAGTTGAAAGAGAATCAGTGTTCCTTCGGACTATTTTAAAATTTTATATAGCGGTAAACCTAGAGTATTTAAGATCACGAAAATATTGAACTTTTTTATTTCCAATTTCGTCTTCTTTGATAAAAACATTTAAAATTTGTCTGATGTTTTTTTTTTGCAGCAAAAAATTGCGTTATTTCCGGGATCCATTTTTAATAAATAGTCAAGTTCTTGCGTTATGTGAAAAATTTATGACTGACGTGTTTCAGACAATGATCTTTTACTGGTTGGGAGTTCCTAAAGAAAATAATTTATAATTAAAAGGGCAATAGATCTTGGCAAGGAGCAATTCACCTCTTTAAGTCTCAAAAATCAAATGATCCATGAATTTCAGATGCAATCTTATAATTTGAAAAATTTTCTAAAGAATGAATTAAGAGAAGAATCACTGTGGGACGGAACTTAATTGCTCTCTTCCAGTTCGAAATTTTCGAAGAAGATCAGTTGCAAGAAAAATGTTACAGAATTGTTTTTGATCAAAAAAAAAATTATTGATTCACCTTCGTATCACAGCAGCAGAAAATTCAATGCAAATACCGTGATTTCAGGATTTATAAATACAAGATGCAGCTTGTGCAAGAATTGAAGCCGAATGATCTGTTTTACCTTAATATTGCGTTCAGCGATAAAATTGGTTCACTTGTAAGTCAATACAAAAAAAAGCATATTTTGGTGAGGTGCGATATGTCGGTGGGCTTGTCAAATCAACTAGGAAACACTTTTTTTAGGTAGAGATTCAATCACAGCACAGATTCCGCATGATAATTTATTCTTTTCATTCCCCGATTGAGAATGAGGCTACCTATGTTTTAAAAGGATGATTAAGATATTGGATTCTAGGCAGAAATAAACTGCAACACAAGATATCTTTGTAGGCTCATCTTAGCCTGGATAAAATTCCTCTTCTTACAGTTCTTCTTTCAAATGTATTTCTCTGTCTCTGAAAAATTTCAATACATATTTGCAGTATGTTCATTGAGAGAGGCTAAATCCGCCAGTTTTAACTGTAACTTCAAAAATGTGCGTAATTCCATCAGACCCCACTAATAAATTTCTTCGTGGTTTCGTCATAAGCATTTGAAAATTTACTAAATAGCCTTTGAATACATTACATAGGGAAATGACTCGTTTTAGAAACTTTTTTGGTTACAGTTCAGAGGTAACACCTGGGACTTCTTAGCTGCTCAGGTCCATGAAAATATTATAGTAAATTGCTCACATTCTTGGCAAGAAATCTGCCTCCTCGCTTTTTCAAGACAGAAACTTGACCAGGTTTTAATTGACAAAGTTAGCAAATCCATTCAATAAATGACTCTCAATTAACCAGACAGCAGTTTTTTTTCAATGGAGGATTTTGAATTCGATGTGTAGCGTCTGGAAATAACTATTTCACTTTTGAAATGATGATTGCAAAACTATTGAAATCGCCCTTGCAATAGTTTTGCAAATCATCATTTTAATAATTTTTGACAAATATCTTTCAGAAATTTCGATAATTTAACGATAGTTAACACTACTAATGTGTTGAATTAATAGGGATCTAAATTGCAGAAGTTAACTTAAAAAATCACGAACTGAAAAACCGACCCTTTATTTGTCCATCATCATTTCTAAATATTCCAAATCTAACATGGAACCAGTGCTGCCGTCCGATGATTTTGAAAAAAAAGGAGATTTCGTTTTTAATGAGTAGAAAAACAGGAGCTTACAGCTTACATAATACCACCTAGACTAGAAATAATGGTCGAGTTCACAAACGTCAAATAATTGCGTATCGATTCAGCATCACTACTTTTTTTGCGATGCTGATGGTTGCATATATGCTCTCAAAGCGGTGCCGATCGTTTATTTGTTTGATGTTAAAAAACGATTAATTATTTTCAATGACAAAATATTATTATAAACTTTAATTGAATAAAAAAGTGATAATTTCTTATACGTATCTATATAATTCGTAAAGGGGAGCAAATATGATCTAAGATAAATTACTCAATTAAAATTCATTCCTTTCATTTTTACCCACCATTTGTATACCAGCTGATCACCGGCATTACGATATTTCTTGAGGCTTCTTTGCTTAATTTTTGCGCATTAGCATGTGCAACTATGCAATAATAAACAGTTGATGTTCAAAGTTGTGCCAAAAGTTTGCGTTTGTGACCGTTTAAAGCAATTGTTCACTGCAGTAGTGATGCGTTTGTGAATTTACCCAATTTTATATATTTTTTTGATTCGAAATAACCCAAATTCTAAATCAGCTGTGACTGTAATAATTTTCAAACTATCATGTACACTTTAAAGCAGGGATGAACTTGAGGAGGAACTTGAACAGGTGTTTTCTATAGTAACATAATTGCTTGGAGTTGATGATGACGAATATTGTGTTATGAAGTTCTATAAACTTTATGTTATAAGTAATTAAATGTTTTATTAAGAAGCTTTATTGAATTAGTCAGACAATTATTAAGGAAAAAATGTCATGGAAACAGGAGACATTAGATTTGAATTGTTTCGATCGAAAAAATTGTAGTCTACTGTCGTAACAGTAGAAACGACAGCACTGCATGGAACTGATGGTGTATGATATTCCTTCCATATGATATTTTATTTAAGAGAGTAGTTCATTAATACGCTTATCTGCATCTCTCGTTTGCTACTTAAATTCGTTCGACAGTTTGCCTGGAAGTTAATACTGCTCACGTTTCCACAGAACGAGATTTATTAAACTCAATTTTTTTTTACCTCTCCAAAAGAATATTAACTGTGATAGCACTATTGTGTTTTATTTTCTTTTATGATGTTGAAGTGAGACAGGCAGCTTCATCTGTGTCATCCGAAGCCAAAAATTCACTTTCCTGATCAATGTGTATGTAATTTCGATATGGGAATAAATTAGTTCAATTTGTGCATCTATTTATCCGTATGAAGATTTAAATGAGATTTACTTTTAATATTCATCTGAGAACATTAAAATTTGTATGGTAAATCTCAAGATTTGTCGGAGATTTAGATAACTCTACTCAAATCTCGGTGGAAATGTAGTAGCTATAAGGTCTGATACAGAATTTTTCTTACATAAGAAATTGGCAGCTTATCAAATTTTTAATAGTGAAATTCTCTTAAAGAAAAAAATTCTGGAACCATTTGAGTACAATTTTCTGTTAATTTTTAAACGTCAAAAATATATTAAATGTTTTTTTGGTTGTAATTCGCAAAACATTTTGCAACAATCAGACAGTGACAACGAGACTGACTCATATTTGTTTTCTTTTATGACAAACGTAAACTTTACTTTTGTAAATTTGCCGCTTACATTTTGCTGTCTAATAAAATTAATTGCGTTGATATTGTCAGGCAGGATAAATATGGGAAATATTACTCACGTATGATTGACAATCACGGGAACAATTTTGGATTGCAATATCTCAAGAACCAGAGACTGCAGAAGCGTTTGGTTTTCAGGTTTGGATAGGTATTTAATAGACCTTTCTTTTAATGTATATATCGACGGGTTTGGGAAACATTTTTGAAAAAAAAACTATTTTTGTTCCGCATTCCGCGGGGTTAGCCTTAATTTTTTTTTCAAAAATCGTCATATTTTACACTAATGCCAAGGTCTGAAAACCGCCGCTTTTTCTGGGGCTTTGTTGCTGCGATAAGCTTCCAAATCAAATCAAATGTAGGAAAATTTTAAGATTCTAGAACGGGAATTGGCACGAATGCCAATAGGAATTTTTGGGCAGCGTGGGGAACAGTCCTTATATATTCTGCGCACGTTATCTCTTAAAATTTCGATGAGAATATTATTATTAAAAGAGCCATACTCGGAATAAAAATGAAAATATTAAGCTTTTATAAGCGCTTATGCCTATGATGTCTTTATTTTCGAGTGAAGAGCTTCTTTATATAAAATTGCCCTTGAATAATATTTAACTTCGACAAATATCCAATCCAAGGGACTGTTACCTATACAGTACGAGTAGATACTTAATTTTGTGAGCCTCAGTAAAGTGAACTCTTTATAGTTCCAAGAGTACACAAAATTTCAAACACAATAAATTGTGAACACTATAAAAATATCGATAAAGTGAACATAAATTTTTTTTAAAGTTTAAACAAGCATAATACTGTAATGTCTACTTTTGGTACTAAACCGAAATTATATTCTACACAGAAGTTTAGGATGCATCCTTGATACAGTGATTGGATTAAGTTTTTATTAGTCCACTATATCGAGAGCCTACTGTATTTTGCATACTATCAATACTGGGGAAAATATTAATACGTCCCATTATTAATAGGGGGAAAATTTACCTCCTTTTTGGTTTGAACTGTTTTTACTCTTAGGAAATTGATTCAAAATTTAAGAAAAAAATCCTATTAGTAGCAAAAAAGTATAAAAAACCATATGAACTTAATGAACAAGTTACCAAGACAAAGGGTTTGGCTTAATTCAAAAATGTCACATAAAAACACTTAGAAATTTAATTTTTTTTGGAATATTATAAAAAAGTCTCCTTTTAATTTAACCCTCTGAATTTTTTTTTACTTACCGGATCGCATTTTTATACTGAGATTTTCACGTATCAGCGCAAATAGGGTAGTTGTAAAATTCACTCTCAGTTCTGGATCAAGTGGCATATTCATTCGTATTAATTTTTTGTAGGCGAGGCGATTGGGACATTTGTTACCGAACCCCAACGGAGGATCCATGTTTTTTAACATATCATACATTTCTGTGTAGTGAATTTTACCCCTAGAAAATTTATCGATTTTGTTTTGTATTTGTTAATAAATTAATTAATCTTGACCTATGTATGTACTTAAAAATTAAATAAAATATATTATGTAGGTAATAATTTTGACAATTTACAAAACTAATTAACTTGAATTTTTTTTTCTTATAACAAAAAATTATACAATTATATTAAATTACATACACACACATATATTAAAATGTACAATTACATTAACGATGAATGCAAATAACATTTTTCCAGAAAAATGTTGATTCTACTACAATTTTTTTTTGCGTGTTGTTTATTTAAATTTGTTTATTTTTGTTTAAGGATGAAATTTTTTTTTTTATATTTAATAATTAAATATAGAATAGTTAAATAGGTATTATGTATATAGATTAAGGTGATGTCTCTTGTTTAGAGTGATTATTTGTTAATTTGTTGCAATATTTTTACTTTCATAAGAATTGAAATACGTTGTTAAAAAGGAACGTGTTAGTTTGTTTGCATAAATGCACTTTTAAGGTAAGTTGTTGTTGTAATATGAAACAAATACGATCAAATAATAATCAATTTAATAGTTTTACTAACTACACGTTGTGATAACCCGAAGTAATTATTGTACATTTGTCGTCATAAAGTGTAAGCTAACCATTTCCATTTTTTGTTTGTATTCATTAGAATTTTTTGAAATTATAAACTTTACAAAAAAAAAATGGAAAAAGATATGGGGTGAACACTCTATGTCGGCAATTGATTAATCACAACAAAACAACCAACAAAATAAAATTCTTAACTATAGAAGCAAAATAATCAATTAATTTAAAATTATAATTCAAAGAACACATAATTCAAATATACATATCAATCGATACTATTTTGTGATTTCATCGAATCCTTATGCTTTCTAGGGCCAGTTTTGTATTTGGAAAAAATTGAACTCGAGATTTTAATCAAACTTGACATTAATATGGTGGAGAATGACAAAACTGTGGCTCCTTCTGTCTGACTGTCTGTAGATCGATCAACAGCTTGAACGGCTGAAGCGATTTTCTTCAAACTTGGTACTTGCCAAACAATTTTGTATGCCATCTTATAATTATATCGAAACGACTTTGATAAAAATAAAATGCACAACTGGATAGCACGAACTTGCTCTTGTACTCGATCAATGGTATGCAAAAGATTTCTATTAATAATCTAAATATATTTTATAGTCGTTTTTTATTTAAATTTGTATATACAATTTTTTTTTAATTTTTCAACAAAAAATTTACTACAAAAACTTGGTTTGACAATTTGAAATATTTAATAATATAAATTTTCAAAAAAATCATCCACCCGTTTTCGAAATATTGAATTTCCAAAAAAAAATTTTTTTTTTGCAAAATTCCAAAAAAATATTTTTCGAAAAGAATTGCATAGAGGAGGCCCTTCGAATTTTAAATAATACTGCTTTTACCAAAATTTTCTAATACTATTTTCTTGATTTTTGAAAAAAGATGTGATTTTTTTTTGAAAATTCAATATTTCGAAAACGGATGAATGATTTTTTTTTTTTTGAAATTTTGTTTTTAAGTTTATATTATTTAATATTTAATATTGCCATGCCAATTTTTTGTTTAGAAAAAATAAAGAAATTTTTTATATAAAACTATTAAGTAAAAAACGACTTTAAAAAATGTTTAAGCATCTTTTGCATACGATGTGGTCGAACATAAGAGCATGTACGTGCGATCCAGTCGTGCATTTTTATATTTTTAAGGGCAGAAAACTAGGCATTATTGGTGTCTCTGTCAGCCGTTCTGACAGTTCTTGCTTGATTTGAGACTAGATTCATCACCAACGAACTCATGCCACCTGGAACAACGTATGAAAATTGTTCAAATTAGTTTTTTAAAAGCGTAAAACAGATTAAAGTAACACCAGAATCAGCGACGTCAGCGTCAACAGGAATAGCGTCAATATGCTAAAGTCTTAAGTTTGCATTTCGGCTGTATTACTGACAAATTTCATACTGCATGCATGTGTAAAAATGCACATTCTACACACTCTTAAAAAGAAGGAAATTGACATGGGCGATGTCAAATCAGTTTTCGATACAATATTAACTATTTGCAGGCTATAACAACCTTCCAAAGCTTTAAGCTTATGTTGTGCTTATGCAAAGTTGCATAAGAATATTAATAACATTTTTGTGTTTAAATAAATTATAAAGAGATGTAAATTATATGTATTTGCCATGATGCATTGGCATAATTGAATAAGCCTACGCATGTATAAACTGTTCTAATGTAGAAGCTTACTTTTTCTGTTTAGAACTTTTTTCATAATTCCAGTGTTCATTTTGGAAGCAATAGATTATGACTGACAGTTCCATGCAGAATTATTTCACAAAATTACTTATTTATTTAAATAAGTCTAACTTTATAAATGTTGAGAATTATGTCAGAATTATTGCGCAATGGGACTTAATAAAAAATGTTTTACCACATTCCAAAATTTCAATATTACTGTTGTAAATTGACATAATCTTATTTTCTGACAAGTAGTTAGCAAATGAAGTGTTATTAAAAAATTATAAGTAAGATTTTTAAGAGCTCAAGACTTAAACTTTTAAGGCTTTGCCCGGTATCGAATATAAGCCTTATTTTTATGAAAAATATCTTCTTATAAGAGACCTTCATTTTCCAAGAAAACTGTGGACCGATGAGAATATTATTATTAAAAGAGCCATACTCGGAATAAAAATGAAAATATTAAGCTTTTATAAGCGCTTATGCCTATGATGTCTTTATTTTCGAGTGAAGAGCTTCTTTATATAAAATTGCCCTTGAATAATATTTAACTTCGACAAATATCCAATCCAAGGGACTGTTACCTATACAGTACGAGTAGATACTTAATTTTGTGAGCCTCAGTAAAGTGAACTCTTTATAGTTCCAAGAGTACACAAAATTTCAAACACAATAAATTGTGAACACTATAAAAATATCGATAAAGTGAACATAAATTTTTTTTAAAGTTTAAACAAGCATAATACTGTAATGTCTACTTTTGGTACTAAACCGAATTATGTCAGAATTATTGCGCAATGGGACTTAATAAAAAATGTTTTACCACATTCCAAAATTTCAATATTACTGTTGTAAATTGACATAATCTTATTTTCTGACAAGTAGTTAGCAAATGAAGTGTTATTAAAAAATTATAAGTAAGATTTTTAAGAGCTCAAGACTTAAACTTTTAAGGCTTTGCCCGGTATCGAATATAAGCCTTATTTTTATGAAAAATATCTTCTTATAAGAGACCTTCATTTTCCAAGAAAACTGTGGACCGATTCTGTTCATTTACTGGCTCTGATTCTCCACCATATTTCTCAACTTTCAATCCTGCCTTAAGAGTCGTTCGTATCAAAGAAATTTACTACTTTCAATCAATGCATTTTACGTCAAAAGTGAACTGAAGAAATAACCAAAATGCTCACCAAGGAAAATACTTTCCAGTCTTAGCCCTGCGGATCCCTTACTTTTATTTAAAAAAAAAAGTTTGTTTGTAAGCAAGGAAATTTTTACAGAATCGGAATTTATTGTCCTCGGGCCCTTTGAGCAGAATTATGTTCTTTTCTCTCATTTGAATTTCTAAAGTAAAATTCGTCATGTGCAAATGCATTTGTGATATCTTTAAAATATTGTCATCTTGTAAATGAAATATTTCTGAAACAAATTGCCACAAAATTGTGGCAGCAGAATTATCTTTACTAATTAAACTCTTACACAATCAGAGTAAAAGCAAAAAAGGTTAAGGTTTGTATGTATCTATAAATCTCTTAATTCATTAGAAAATTTTATTCATAATTAAGTGTCTCATTTATGATAAATATTTCAAACTTAAAGATTCGATAAAAATACACAAAACAATTTTATAAACAAAAAAAAATTGTAAAAAAATATTAGCGATCCAAAAAGGATATTAACTATTAAAATTTTTAAAACAAAAAACAAAAATAACGTTAATTAACAAGTTAATTATTAAATTTGATAATTACGTCGCATTTGGATCATATTCAGCCCATATCCGAACAAATTCGTCCAAATGATGGGCACCCAATATACTGGAATCACGAGTTAGATAATCAAAATTATCCATGATGACGGCGACAAACAAGTTTAACATCAGAAATGAACAAAAAAATATGAATGACACAAAATATGCATATGCCAATGTAGAACCACATGTTTCGTCCCCCTTCTCCGCACGCTCATCACATGGCTTCCCTTTAAGGCACGCCAGCATAATGTTCGGCCACGCCTCGCCCGTTGCACATCTATAAGTAAAGGCAGCTTTAATAAATGTTAAATATAAACCTATTTTAAATAATAATTTTTTTAAATTTTATTTTTCAACTTTTAATTTAACTATATACTTTTTTTTTGTGAGCTATAAAACACCAAACTATTTTCTTGTATATATATTTATATTAATTATTAAATATTACTAACTAAAATATATTGCTTGTAAGAAAAAAAAACTAGTAATTATTTTTTTTTGTATAATTCTAAATTATACAATAAACGTTAAGGTACATTTTTTTATTTACAGAAATTTCAAACGACTAAAATAGCACATTATACTTGTGACTTGGTACGATATACATAAATATTTTATAATATTAATTTAAAGTTGGTATTTTTTTTTAAATTTCAATAGGAATTTTTTTGTTAGTTAAATTAGCTATATGAGAATAAAAACAAAAATATAGGTACAACCAACTTTTAAAAAGTCAATTTTAAATCTACCAACGAACTTAACAAAATTAACAGTTTTTATTTTAATTCTACTGGATAAATTTATAGAACTATGAAAAGTTTTAATTTTAAAAGTATAAATATGAGGGTACTTTTTTTTCTCAGATAGTGCCAATTTGATAAATTTATTTATGATTGTTTCCCTTTAAATGGATTTTCCTTGGAACGATTTTATGTTTTTTTTTTTTATAAGGGAGTTGATGGTCGATGTAGAGGTTTGAAAGCCTTTTGACTTAAGAAAAATAAATACATACTTTTCTTAAAGTATACTCAAACATTTAAAAAAATTAAAAATAATTTTTTAATCAAAAACTACTTTTGAAAAAATTCGAATATGAAATTTAATACAATTTAAATCAAATTTTGCAAATAAATAATACTGTTCTATCCCAACTAACCTTCTCTCCAGAGCTTAGTTCCTGAAACTTGAAAAATAATTTCAGAATTCTCTGTTAGGTCCCATTACTATCCCTTAATTAATTTGGATCAAGTTATATAACATTTCACTTTGGCAATTCACTCGCCAATTCTACTGCGCAGCTCTCTTCAAATTTCTTTGCTCATCTCATTAATTTTGAAAGAGAAGCACAATCACCTTTCAGGGATGGACTTTATTTACATGATTTGTATGATCGAGGTTTATTGTGCATTTTCAAAACAATTATTCATTCAGCTCTGGCATTACTCATTACATGTCTTGAGCACAATTTTTCTTCACTTGAATGCTCTCTCTGCGCAACTCATTAGGTTATTAGAGAGCTTTTTGAGAGTAAGAGCGTCACTTGGGATTTTTAGTATTAAGAAAAGTAGGCCGAATTTTAGTAAAATTGTACCGCCTATTTAAAAAAATTACTGGATGCCAAATAATAATCGACTGAGTCGATTTCGAAATATTTAATTTTAATTAAAAAAAAAAGGACGTAAATGCTTTTAAGCAAATCAGTTGCAAACATGTACGCATTAAAAAAATATTTTATTGGTTATGAGTTCAGTATATATTTTTTAACCAAATATTCTGCTATTCTAAAATTTATATTTGTTCTAAAATTAGAAATTTGAATATTAAAATGGCAATAATTCTGGCAATTTCGAAATTGTCGAAATATCCTTTTTCTGGAGCTTAGGCAGGGTTGCATGTTTTTTATTTTCTTAAAATAATATCTAAACTGAATTTAATTATTTGAAAAGCATCCCACGATCTCCAATCTCTTAAATCAATATAAATTAAATTATTCGATTTTAATTTGGACTTTAAATCTAATTCTTAGAAAATCGCGTAACAAGGTTCTAATTTATTCATACCCCTTTAAATTTTAAACGTCTTGACTTTTAATTTAATGGAAATAGAAACACCCCATTAAATATTTATTAGATTTTAAAATACTATAAAAACACGTGTTTCGTAATTTGTTTATTACGAGCGTTTTTAAATTAAAGAGTCAATTAATGTTTTTCAGATGTCATTGGAATGACTCAAAGCTGGCCACTAAATAGGTATATTGTGGCTAGATCAATAAATTTCGCATTTTTAATTGTGACTTTAAATTTAATGTAGAATTAATGAATTGAGGCAAAAACTTGGATAGGAAAATAGCTATGTCTTCAAATTTTACAATCTTTGAAATTCCAATACCTTGTAACAAATCGCTTTGATCCTTGGTATAGAGTATGGTATGGTGTAAAAAATTGTGTTAACATAAAGTTTCGAAAGCTTCGCATTTATATTTTAAAAAATTGTACACATTTTTTGTCTAAGGATTAAATTTCCAGAATGGGGTAGAATTTGAATTTACTTAAGAGTTTTTTTTAGAAAAAAGCTCTTTATGTAAACAGTTACAACTTTATACTGAGCTTTTGCTCCGATTAGGATAAAAGCTCTTGAATTTTTTTACGTTTATAATTCAGCTTTCAATACTTTTCTACTGGCTATTTAAGAATGCTTATGAAAATTTTTCGAAGGATGGTTCTGAGTTTCCTATTAACATGATTCAGCAGCAATACAGTTTCTGTAGTCAAGAAACAGAGAATTTCTCTCTTAATTCATTTTGAGGCTCTTCAATTTAAGCGGTGCCCTCCTTAAACATCAGTTTGTTTTAAAATACTTTATATTTTTGACACTATTCCAAGGATAATCCATTTCAAAACTACTTACATATGTCAACAAAAAAAATATTAATCAACACAAACAAAGTTGTAATATTTTTTTTTTTCATTGTGAATTTCTACAATTAAAGTTTAACAAAGGGAATTAAATACTATTTGTATAACTATGCAATTTTAATATTGAATTTTTAATATCTTGCTCATTCAAAAACATATATAGAGGTATGAAACAATATAATTTAAATTAAAAAAAATTAATAGAGGGCTATAGTGCTTCAACTGGGAACGTTTGGCGCTCAATAAAAATATACTTATGGCACAAGGACAGGTGGGTTCAGGCTGGTGGTTGTGTGCGATAGGGATTTGAAGCAACCTTTAAAAGCAACTTTGCACACAGGGTCAATTTAATTTATGTATTGAATTATTATCTATCTATTATTATAAGGGACTTAACAATTTTGTGAATTTAACTAATTTACTAAAAGGTACATGAAAGCTACAGTGGAAGCAGATTATTGTTTTTTGACACATAAAAAATAAGAAATATAATTTTTTTTATGAATGAATGGAAGTGTTTGTATTGAGATAAATGTGTTTTAATTTTTTTTATAAAAGATTGTATTTACCAAAATAATATGTTTTTTTTAAGTATGTGAGTGCATTTTGTTTTATAAAATAAAAGCAAAAACAAAAATTAAATAATTATAAACTAATTATTGTAAGACAGAAAAAAACCTATCTATAAGTACAGTTGCTGAAGGTTGTGTTAGATAGATTAGCTTTATATTTTGTTTTTGGAATTGAATTTCCCAATGAATAGAAAGTGCAGAAATTTAGTTATAATTTTTTTTAAAGATTAAACAAAATTTTGTTTGAATAGTCGAAAGATCCAGGACAAGTCAGAGATGGTCGGAATTTATTTTTCTTTTTCCTTGCATATGCAGGTTTTTTTCTGAAAAAAAATCACTCAATTTAACGAATTTGTAAGATTTAATTTTAAAAAATTAATAACTTTTGGAGAGTTTAATTCAGAAGAAATTACACGACAATAGTTTTAGCAACAAAAAAAATGGTCATCTCAACAAAATGTTATTTTCACTCTTATTACTAATCTTCAAATTGGTCAATAAATGATCTTCATTAAAAAGTCAGCCATCATATTTTCTTGTAGGAACTCAATTACATATGATTTAGTATATTTAGATTTTGGAAAGTACACAAATTTGGTAAGATACAGGGTGATAAAGTAACACATTTTCGAATGTGGAAAAAATAGGGTTATGTGAAAAATACTAGTTTAGAATTTTTTTGTGTTTAGTTGACAAAGACTTTGATTCGAACAATATCTATGTTAAATTTCACAGCTAAAATATTAATCACATTTCTGGCAAAATATTTAAAATTTTAATAATTAAATTCATAAATTCTGTTAAATCTGATCGCTGGAAAACTGCCTTGCCTGGGGAATTGTTATAGGTATAAGTCTGTTTTATGGTTATCTGTGCCTTCTAATCCATTGGGATTTCATTTTTTGTGTTTTTTAAATTTGTGATGTATTTAAAGAAATTTTGCCTGCAGCACCTGTACACTACGTAGAAAATTTTAAATTCCGCTTTAAGTACATAGGTTATGACTTAATAGACTAAATCTATGTCTTTTCTATGAATTTTTTTTTTTTTTTTATAAATCTTCTCTAAGGGAAGAACATAATGTATGTCTCTGATTAGACTGCGCCTATTGCGTCACCGACACTGACAACTAAATCTTTGCTAATAGAAACTATTTAAAAAAAAAGATATTTGATTATATATTTTTTTATACTCTGATCTGTATATTTTTCGACACTATTTTCATCTATCGTTGTTTTTTTTTTTTTTTGGGTTGTTGTTGTTGAATTGGACAATAGATTACATACCTGAACAGCAACATGACTCCTTGCACAAACGATTGGAAGTTGTTGTGTCTAGTTATTGACTGTTCCGGTGTACTTAGTTTGATATTTCCAAATACCTATTTGCAATGTAATAATGTTTTTTTTACATAAAAAAGAATTTCCAAAATCAAACAGAACCAAATTAAGAAAAAAATAAAAAAATAATTGGTTCATAAAATAAAATGTTTTCCGCTCGTTCACTGTTTGTGTTAATATTTTGTAAAGTATTTTTTTTTTATAAAAATTATAATTGAGAATTAAAGTAAAATAAAAACAAAATTTTTTACAAGAAAAGTATATTTTTGTTTGTGTTTTGTCAGCGAGTTTTAAATATTCTAAATGATGATTTGACAATCTGTATTTTTGTACAAATTTCAAAATTAATGTACTTGATAAGGTTTTCAATATTTTGTATTTTTTTCTTCTATTTTTACTGTACTTACAGAATGTTAAAAGGGTCAATAATTGTATTTACTTATATAATAAATATATCAAAGAACAAATTTTCAAATCAAACAGATATTATGTTTATTTTAACTAGTAAAACAAAAACAAATGAATTATTGATGCTATAGGTACGAGAATTTCAAAGCTATACACTGTCTTGTTTACGGAGAGAAATGCAGGGGATTCCCAATATGAGCCTAAATAATGTAGGTATTTGTTTTTTTTTTCTCGAAAGGGATTTGCGGTAAGAACAATAATAATGATGTAGTATTTTTTACATTGTACAGGACAAGGGTCTACCTTAGGGGTATATGAGAAATTATTAATAGCTACATAACGGACTTTTTTTTTTGGTTAAAACATGTTCAATTATATTTTAACATTGGGGAGTTATTACAACCATTCCAGTAAAAATTAAAAATTAAATTAACAAAACAATTAATTCTAAAAATCATACGTAGAGTTTTTTAATTGTTAGTTCTATTAACAAACATGCAGTTATAGGTAGTATTATGTTCATCTATTTTTTTTCGAAATTCAACTTTGGGATTATTCGTATCGACGAAAAATATAATTTTTTATAATTATCAAATTAAAAATGTTATAGAAGAAATAATGCAAGAAGCCATTTAAAAATGAAAATTATTAAATGAATACAAAACTGGGATGCATTAAGGTAAATAAGAAAATAAATGTTTCAAATGAATAAGTAAATTATTATTTTTTATGTTTAAAGTTAAAAAAAAATCCAGTTAAGAAAAATATTAACAATTTTAACTCCAGGCCACAAATAATGATAAATAAAAATATCTTTTTCAACATCTTAAGCTTTTCTCAGTCTTTTGTTTGTCAGATAATATATACAGACATTGAATTAACTTAAATAAATTAATTCATATAGTTCTTAACTAAAGCTTATGAAGAAGACAGAATAATACATAAAACCACGGCGCGTCATACCACAACTTTCTGTCAAATGGTCAGTATTCTATATATTAACTTTATTTTACGAATTTTTGTCAAACAAACTATTTTATTGTATGACCAAAATTCCTAAAATTAATCGAAAATGAAACATTGAGAATAATCCTGAATTCTGTGTATCTGATTTTCTGCATTTCGAAATTATGTAAATTCAAACTTCATTCTGGATTTAAAAATTCTGTATTCCAAAACTCTATATTAGGATTATGGTTTTTAATCATATTACAGAATTTCTAGAGATGAATTTTAGTTTTCTTTTTTGCAAAGAAAAAATTTGACCTCAATACTTATTTTCTTAAATAATCTAAAAATATTGACTTAATATTTTTTTACATTGGCAAGATGAAAGGTATTAAAAATGAATATAAAAATAAAGTACTAACAAATCATTTTTCGCTGGTCTCGGCTGTCTCACAATTTTTTTTTTTTTTTTGTGAAATATTCTATGCATGTTAAAATATCAAACAACAAAGTATTGCTCAGTTAGGCGCACTGCGAAAATCCAAAGAAGAATACGTACGATTTATGTATGCATTTCGATGGAATAGATATTGCTCATTTTTCAAACTTTGTTTTCCCCTCGTGAAAAACGTGACTTTAAGACTTTAAGGTAACGCTAGGAAAAAAATATTATCCAAACGTCGAAATATAGTATGTTGTCTACCTCTGAAGCCATGAACTATCAAAATCAATTTAGGGATGTTTCCGATTTAAACGGATTAAAAACCTTTCCAGAATTAAAATTTCACCTCAGAATATTCGAGCTTTTTTTTTGCCCCCAAAAAAAATTGATTTCAAACCTTTTGGTTAACATTTAGAAAAAAATATTATCAAAACATCAAATTATAGTTCGTTGCCTGCCTGCCAAGTCATGAACTATCAAAATCTATTGAATGATGGCTGCGATTTAAGTGGATTAAGAAACCTCTAAAGGTGTCTGGATAACGTTATTTTGCAACCTATTTTAAAGTTATCTCACACACCAAAAAACACGAAAGATACCAAAACTAAGGATGAAACTAAGACCGAGACCGAGGCGATACTGCGCAATACAACTTTCACGATAAGATCGAGAAGAGACTTGGTAAGACGAGACCGAGACGAGACTAAATTGTTTCTATTTTGACGAGATCGAGACGAGACTAACAAAAGTCTCGCCTGGTCCCGTCTCATTGCCAGCCATATAGAATTTAACTTGCTCAATAGAATCACTTAATTACAAATAGCATTACGCAAGGCTGTATCTTGTCACCAATAATATTTTTATTAGATTTAAGATACACTGGATGCACATGCACGTCAAAAAATATTCATTTCACAAGAATTGTGAAATCTTAATCATGAAATGAAAATCTTCACCGAGGAACCAAGTATTAAAATTTACTCAACTGAGAAACACAAAAATAATACAAAAACAGCAAAATCCTGTAAACTTTGGAATAAAGTAAAAAAAATTTCATTCTGAATACACGATCTAATAAGTCACGTTCACTCTTGATGTGATCCTATTAATTATAATAAACATCTTCAATATTTATAAAGTAAAAAAAGAATTAAAAAAGAAATTTAAATAAAATCAACAAGTGTAAAAATACGTTTGCGACGATATTTGTTTTGCGAAACACATATGGGTACGGAATGCATTTTGGACGGTGCATTTAGCCGTGTTGTTTCTTATTATATTCTTTAGCGGTAACGTGAACATAGAAGAATCTATCCTATCGTTTTGCTTAGTACAAAGTGAAATTTAAAGGTCCATATCAATTCTAGGACTAAAAAATGAAAAACAAATACAAACTGAAATTTGCAATAACTCTGAGAGTAATTTTTGTGAAAATTTTTGTCCAAAACTACTATCTAAAATATAACACACAACCAAAGTTACCACTATAATCTACTATTCAACAAAATTAACCAAACTGTGTTTTTTTTAATCTTATAATTCAAAAAAAAATTTAAAAAAAAATAAAACAAGAAACCACACATTTTTTCTTATAATAAATTTAAATTAATACATTTTGCTTTTAGACAAAAATTAACAAACAAAATTACAAAAAAAAAAAAAAAAAACAATTTTATTTACTCAAAGCATAGGAAAAAAAAACTTTTACGTCATATACAAAATTTTTAAATATAATATAGGTATAGTTATATAGATTAAATTAACTTTTGTAATTACAGTTAATAATACTTTAAATAATTACTTTTTCTTTCAATACTTGTTTTAATCAACATTTTTTACCGAAAAAGCAGCATGATTCCTCCAAAGAACGATTGAAAATTATTATGCCTGTTGAGCTGAGTATCCGGATCATATTTTATATTTCCAAAAACCTTTATTTTCGTATACACATTTATGTATAATATTTTTTTTTGTTTTGTTTTGTTTTAAGTTTTACATTATGATTAAAAATAAAAACGAAAAAAAAACATTTAAATCATAATATTATTAAATTGGTTTTCTTTTCATTGAAATTAATTAAATTTTGATTTCGATTCTAAAAAAATTGAGGAAAACAAAAAATCTAGATTGTGTGTATTAAGAAAGAGAAGTATCTATTATAATATGTAGTCCTTTGTTAATTAAATAATTTTTATTTTGGGGGGAGGGGGGTAATGCCATTAATTTAAAATTTTGCATCTAAACTAATATCATTTGTATCTATGGTCTCTAGAAAAAAAAAAAAAAAAAACATTAATGGCTTTTTTCATTCTCTACGTATAAGGTATATAATTATAAGTCTATGTCTCTAGGGAAAGAAATATTATACTCGTATAAAGAAGAATGGGTCCTTGTCGGTTGCTGGAAATGGAAATTGTTGCAAACCTAATCAAGTGTTGGTAAGGTAGGTATATATAATTTTTGTATAAATCAGTGAATCTTTGTGTGTGTTCTCGCTACCAATTATTAGGATTTGATTTAATGTTGTAATATAATCTGTTGACCCTTTTAGATATTATTAAATAATTAAGTTAATTAAAAAATAAAACAAAAAACACAATAAAGTATTTATTATCAACTCAATTAAGGCGCATAAAAATTAAATCAGGAAAAACTAAAAACTAAATGTATTTTTTTTATATTTTTTCGTATCTCGAAACTTACCTGCATGCCAATAATGGCATAAATAAAAAACAGCATTGCAATAAGCAAACAGACATAAGGAAGTGCTTTGAACGACTGTACGAATGTCCAGAGTAAAATTCGTATCGTATATCCTTGCCGCAATAGTTTTATGAGACGAGCCGCACGAAATAATCTCAGGAAGCCAACGTTTATCGAACTCGACTGCAATTTATATTATAATTTTGGAATTATTTTTAAAACGAATTTCATATATTTTTTTTTATTTTTAATTTATCTAAAGATTGATTGGAGATAGATAGCATTACAATTGTAATTTATATATTTTTTTTTTCATTTAAATATTTACACATTTAGTTTATATAAAGTCAAATTTAAATTTAGTTAAGATTTATAAGGATAGTATGATAAATTTTTGGCATACAACACTTCCAAGAGTCAGAGTGCATTAGAATTATTATAGAAAAAAAAGTTTTTACTACTTTTTCAAAGAGAATTGTTTTTATTTTTTGTAAAAAAAATGCTTTTCAATGGCAAGCAATTTGATAGAATGATAAAGTGATATTCATACACGAAAAAATTACCTACGATCATTCAATATTTATAGGTAAATGCGAAATTAAAATAAAATTAAGAGTGAGTTTTTTTTTCTCATGAAGAATATTTAATTTAAAAAAAATATAGTTCGGAAATTTTATTTTACATTTTTTCCTATTTCTGAAAAATATGTTAGTAGAGTGTTAGACTATAATGTTTTTATATCTGTTTTATTCTCCTTGGAACGTGTTGTAATCCAAAACTAAAAAAAAATCAAACAAATACAAAATAAAACACAATCGATTTTAACTAAGAAAACGTAAAACACAAAAACTAACAACTAGATGTGGTTTATTATGTTTCAAAGGTTTATAACAAAAATATGTTATATTCTTAAAATAATGATTTGTATATAAAAATGTAAGTTAATAATTTTGGATGAAGGTTATTACATAAAACTGATAATTTAAACAAAAATAATAATATGTAGTTAAGCTTTTAATTTAATTTAGCAAGAAAACGCATTTTTTTTTTAATTCTTTGTCTTAGAATAAGTGGACAATTTTTATGTTGCTCAGGTTTTCTTTGTCAAAATAAGCGATTCATGCCCAATTTGATGAAAAAAGAATTTGGGTTGGGAAGCCGACGATTTCTAAAAAAAAAATTATAGCACACATTTCTGTTTTTTTTTTCATCTTAACTCTGCTTAATGCAATAAACTACTAAAATTTTCTTTAATAAGCTTGGGAATGTATTTCTTTAAAAATATAATAAATTTTTAGTATATTATTCTGTATGATTAATCATAAGATATTTAAATTTTGAAGTATTTAAAACAAAAATAGTCTTAAAATTGCCAAATAGTCCTTGAAGGCAGTAAGGAAGATCTTGGCATTTCCCACATAATTAGAAAGAGAAAGAGTTTTTGTTTTGAAAGTAAGTACAATTATTTAAAAGGCATTTTGGAAAATTTTGAAGAACTCTCCAATTTTTTAAGTCCTTGCGACAGGCATGTTCCATGTCAGTCAAACTTAAAAATGTTTAAATTATCAAAAGAAATTATTTATTTAATATTATGTAAATATAACAATAACTAAACCATTGTTCACCTGATGATGTCCATATGCATGAACGAATCGTTGTGAAAAAAAGAAAAAAATTGTTTCATTTGACATGAAGACCATTCTAAAGGGTTATCCAATTTGCGGTTTCAAAAGTATATGGCTGGAATTCGACATCTGTCAAACTAAGTAGTTAAACCAATTTTTTTTTTCAGTTGATAGTCTGACATTTACGAAAATGGATCGCTTAATTATCGCACAACGCATAAAAATTGTTAAAACCTACTACAAAAATTATGATTCTGCCACAGCCACATATCGTGCTTTAAGAGGAGATTATGATTTTTATAATCGTCCACCAAAGCAAACAATTGGCAAAATTGTGAAGAAATTTGAAGAGAATGGATTGGTTACAAATATTGTAAGGCCCGTGCATAATCGTTTCGCTTGTACCACTGTAAATATCACTGCTGTAAGTGAAAGTGTTGCCGAAGACCCGAATGTGTCGATTTCTCGACGTTCTCAGCAATTAGGACTGTCTTACGGCACATTATGGCGAATTTTGCATTTGATCTACTCCTACATCCATATAAAATCCAGCTCACACAATAACTGAAGCCAGCTGCCCATTCCCAACATCGTAGATACGCCGAATGTGTGCTTGAACAACAGGCGGTGTACGTCGTTTTTCCGAACAAAATTTTCTTCAGCGACGAAGCACATTTCTCACTCGGTGGGTATGTTAATAAACAAAATTGTGGTATTTGGGGTTCTGAGAATCCTCAAGTGATTGAAGAGAGGCCATTACATCCACAAAAAGTCACTGTTTGACATCAACTGGCCACCAAGATCATGCGGTTTGACACCGCTGGACTTTTTTTTTGTGGGGCTACGTGAAAGATCGTGTTTATGTAAATAAACCTTTAACTCTTGAGTAATTCAAAACCAACATTCGTCAAGTTATGGCTGAGATACCGCCCAATATGTGTCAAGAAGTGGTCGAAAATTACCTCAAAAGAATCGATGCTTGCAACAATTCGCGCGTGGTGGTCATTTACATGATGTAGTGTTTCACACATAATGTCAACGTACAGATTTTATAATTAAAAAGAATTATCACGAAAAAAAATATATTATATGTGTTTTAATAACGTTTACTTTTGAAACCGCAAAATGGATAACCCGTTACAATATTTTATAGTAACAAAAGGTCACCAAAATTAAAAGAACTCTTCAAACTTCTTATCAAAGATTTAGCCACTGTTCTAATCTCGAAGAAATTGCTTTATGTTAGAACTCGGACAAATTTTATACCGAGCTCCTTCGGATTTCTAAGACAGGAAGCAAGTGAATTACTGGGGTTTGGAGGAATTTATTGTGCATAACACAGTTGGACTTGGACTAGTTTTCGCCATAGCAAAAGGTTAGTTCATCGAATTTCTAAGCGTACAAACAGAGTAAAGCTGAGAGTGAGCAAGAGCAAATATCAAGAAATCAAACAAGTGTAGTGAAATGAGAGTAAGAGCACACAGAGTGCAGCGTCGTTCGATTATAGATTCAGCAAGGGAGCAAAGCGGCGATTTCAAAAATGTGTTATTACTCCGCTGTCCGCTCTTATCGCTGCGATTTTTATTCGCAAAAGAAAAATATTTAAAAAGAAAATAATGAACTCTTGCTTGCTTACTTCTAATTTGCTCTTGCTCCTTACTCCCCTCTCGAACTCTTTGCTATTTTCTTTGATAAATTTCGCAGCTTTGCTCTCCGGTCCACTCCGGTTGTACACTTCACTTACTTGCTTTGAATATCATCCGCAGAGAGAGCGGAGCGGATACTGTGAATGTGGAGTCTGGATTACCGCATATGAACATGTAACTGGATAATCTGGCTAACTTAGCAATTTGTTGTCAAATTCAGAAGATGGGTTGTGATCGGATAGGGGTTATGTCAACAAACGCGTTAGAGCTTATCTTTATATTTGCAAAAACAGGTCTAACGAGCTCTATATGAAAACGTCGCAGTTAAGAATTAATTAGGCTATACGAGTATGGTTGCTTGGGCCGCCATTTCTACCATGGACAACATTTTAAAAATATATTGTAGAGAGAGCTAATCAAAGAGACATTCAAATCTGTTGATTATTTATATTTTCTCCAATTCCTTGAAATATGAAGTACAATTTCTGACAGAAAAGTTTAAGTCTTAGATGTGATCGTGTACTCCTTAAAACTGCGAATTTCTACGAAAAACTGCCAAATCCTGTTCCTGTAGACCAATTTTCGTAGTTTTTCACAGAGGAGAGCGCTCATGAGAGAGTAAAATATTGCTCAGGCTGCGAATTAGATTCCCAGAAATTTCTTTAAATTTAAGGTAGCAAATTGGTTATTTAAAAAAAACGTCACAAAAGATTTCATTAAAAATTAAAAAAAAAAATCATTTTGGCGTTTTAAAAATGGCTATTATTTTTGTTCCCATACTTTTTTGAAACCTTGACGCTCTCTTAGAGATTTTTTTATTCACACTCTTGAAAAAATGAAACTATGTGCATTTTTGTACTGAAAATATCAGTACATTTGATCATGACGGATGTCTGACTGCTCACAAATCTCTACACCTGGAGCGGCCGGCATTTGGGTAGTGTGTAGAAATGTATTCCGAAGATTCAGGTAAAGTTCAAAGCCATTCTGGGTATTTCGTTTCCTACACCGATTCGACAATTTTTGATAAAATATACTGCTTGTGCTTAGTTAAAAACCAATCTGGGTTTTTAGGTTTCAAAATTTAGAGGTCAAAAGGGGTGTAAAGAGTAAGAATTTGTTGTTTTTTCGTATTGTTTGATTTTTGGATTGGAATAATTTATAGAATAACGCACGGGATAATAAGTTGCATTCAGTCTTATCACACACTGAAATTAACAGTTGTATATTGTTGAAACATATTTTCATTAAAAAAACATCTAGTTCATTTTTGTCAGAGATTATACGACAAAAAATTGAAAACATTTATTAAAACTGCTAATTATTAATAAAAAAATAATAATTAGTCCTATTCTTCAGTTTTATGAATTAATTAAAAAATGGTTAATAAATGCAAAAAAAAAAACAATCAACATACAAAGATTTAAAAAAGAACAACTTTAAATTTGACATTTCCTATCTTGCAGAAAGTAGTTCTTGTATATAACGGGTGATTTTTTTGCTACTTGGTTTTTGACGTTTATATTTTTGATTTCGATTCAGTATTGTTTGCCATTTCATCATGAATAGACTTACGCCTGAACAACGTTTGCAAATTATTGAAATTTATTATCAAAATTCGTGCTCTGTGAAAAATGTGTTTCGCAAGCTACGTCCGTTTCAGCGACGAGGCTCATTTTTGGCTAAATGGATACGTGAATAAGCAGAATTGCCGTATTTGGAGTGAAGAGCAGCCAGAGGCAATTCAGCAGCTACCAATGCATCCCGAAAAATGCACTGTTTGGTGCGGTTTATGGGCAGGCGGCATCATTGGGCCGTACTTCTTCAAGGACGATGAAGGCCGCAGGGTTACGGTCAATTGAGAAAGGTACCGTTCGATGATAACAGATTTTTTTTTGCCGAAAATGCAAGAATTGAACTCGGTCGACATGTGGTTCCAACAGGACGGTGCCACATGCCACACTGCACGCGAAACCATGCATCAATTGAGAGGCGAATTTGGTGAGCAGTTGATCTCACGTTTTGGCGCAGTCAATTGGCCACCAAGATCATGTGATTTGACCCCGTTAGACTATTTTTTGTGATGCTATGTTAAGTCTATTGTCTATGGGGACAAGCCAAACACGATTGCTGCCTTGGAAGCCAAATTGAACGCGTCATTGGTGAGATTCCGGCCGAAATGTGTGAAAAAGTTTGCCAAAATTGGACCTTCAGAATGGACCACCTGAAGCGTAGCCGGGGCCCCATTTAAGTGAAATTATTTTTAAAAAGTAAATGGCAGAAATTGATTTATCGATCCAAATAAAAATTTCATTCACTTTTTACAAGTTTCTGTGTTTTTTTGAATTTTCAAAACCCAAGCTCTTAAAAAATCACCGTTTATAATCTGGGTAATCATTCGGTACAAGGAAAACGATTGAGCGATATCCTTTTGACTATAGCTGACCCTATCACATCTATGAAGAAAGATAAGAATAGTAATCGTAAAAATGATATCATGCTTTCCTTCCTGTTTTACAGAATGAATAACCATTTTTTTTTACATTTAAAAACTTCACAAATTTATTGGACTTTGTTGAAGAATTTTAAAAAAGAATGCAGCTCGGCACAGTTTTTGTATCGTGTTGAAATTTTTGAGAATGCGGATATCTATAAAGCTTCAGGTCTTAGATTAACCAAATCACGATATAATTTGTTTTTTTTTTTATTGCCTTTACATAATTAGAATTTATCCTATATCTTCATAACTTTGGTTTACATTTTCAAAATTCTACTGATATTTTAAAAATCTGTAAAATTCTTGGAATCCATAAACAAAATTTCTGTCGTTATTTTTAGCGTTTGCTTTTTTTATATTTTGTATTTTGTATGTTTTATTTTTGTCATACAAGATTTAAAGAAATTGGCGCAAAATTTTAAACAACCCATTGTTAAGAGCTTAACATTTTACTATGTACTATTTGCTTACTATTTCAAAATTTTTAAACCTCTTCTAAAGTAGTAAATTGCTAATTAAGCAGAAAGCTGAGCATTTGTAGGGTTTTAATTTTGATAGACACAATTATTGTTGTTATGCGTTGTAAATTAATTATATATTGATGAAAACCAAACATGTGCTATAAAAAGGTATTAGTTATTTCTATTTTCAGCCTTTTAACTTCATTATTTACAAACAAAAAACAAAAACAAAAATTGTGCACCAGCAGGACTCGAACCGGGGCACCCCGCATGCAAAGTTGATATACTATCAGATCCCATAATGCATTTAGCAAATTGCTAAAAGTTAAAGTAGCCATTCCGTGATTTTAACTTTAGTAAAATGTTAAAATCGTTTAAAATTAGCTCAATAATCTTTATAGCTTAGTAAATAGCTAAAAGTGGCTTTAACATTTTACTAAATCGTTTAAAATTTTACGCCATTTGCTCTTATGATTGCCATTTAATATAATGGATATTTTAAAAATTAATGGTAAATCATTTGCTTTTGTTACTACTGTGTCACAGTAGTAACAAAGGCAATTGTGACAAATCACAATTTTTTGAAATAGTCGAAAACGACTTTTAATCGAAATTCATTTTCTTATTTTCCGTGAATGTAAATTATTTTCTGTGTTTTTTTTGTTGTTGTCTTTTCTAAGAAAATAGACAAATCTAAGCTGAGAATTTCCATGAATGTAGTCCTTTTTCACAAAATTCTCTTAAATAAGAACTTATACCCCTTTAACCTTAATATAGCCAGCTTCATGTGTTTCCATGAAAGCAGTGGGACCTTTCTATGGACATGAATCTTTTTATAAATTTTATATTCGTGACAAATTTATTTATAATTTAAAGAACAAATTTGAAAAACTATATAAAATATTATTATTTTTATATATTTAGAAGACAAAGCAAATAAAATTGAATGCATTTTCTTTTAATAAAATAATATTGTTTAATTTTAATATTTCTAAAAACAAAAACATTAAAACTATTTAAATGTTATGTACCTACTAAATTTTTTTTTTAATTCAACAATAAGTTATAGAGTAAGTATTTACTAAACTAATGATAGTATAATAAGTATCTATGTTTTAAAAAAGTTTTAAAAATTACTTAAAGACTAATAATCTAAATTATTGTAATATTACTATGTAAGGTTGGGAAGTAATATTTCGTTTATTCTAAATTTAAATGTGTTTGGGTACCTAAGAACAATCCGAATCGTTTGATGGGCCACAAAAATTGATTTAATTTTAATGATTGAATCTTTAAAAGTTTTAGATATCATACTTCGAGGAAGTAATTTTTCTTGTAGTACATTATGTTAGTGTAATTAAATTAGGCTAACAGTTGTTTCTTAAATTTGCAACTCGATAATACTAGTTATTCCATAATACTGGTAATTTTTATTGGAAAAATTATCCGCAGTCTATTTAAATCTACAATTTGGTATTTAAAAATTGAAAACTAGGATTTTAAATATTGTGATTTTCAGTTATCCAAAAACCATAAGCTCCGTGACATACTCATCGGTAGAATGGAAAACATCCATGGATCTGAGTTAAACAACTAAAGCCTTTTCTCAGACCAATTTGCATAGCTATCCGAGAGTTGATTGAGATGAAATTTGAATGAAAAAAAGTTTAAAAACTTAAACTAAATATTGTGTTCTATATTTTCAATTAAACCAATCAGATGATTCGGAGTGCTTTTACAAAGAATCAAAATTCAAAATCTAAGCCCAAAAGAGAACAACCAACACATATCCTTTATGCATCAGTTTCTTATGCTCTTAAGGATATCCCTCGAACTTATTTGAAAGTGTCGAAAGCGTCTAGGTAAACAACAAAAAAAAAACGACTACAGAATGAAGAGGAGGACAACAGGGTTAAGAGGATATTTTTCTCGCATATAGGTAGCTAAAGTATAAAGGGTATTTTTGACCAACGTTGATTTTTTAAGGAATGTTTTTGAAAAAACCTCTAGATAGAAAAAAAAGTTTGATTCTAGGAAAAAAGTAGTAGAATACAGCTAAGAGGAGAAACGAATATAATGAGGAGAAGCTAAGAGTAATGTGATAATATGTATAATACACAAAAATTCATATAGAAGTAAATATTACGATATAATATCATTTTATATTTATTGATCAATATTATGGGAGTGAAGCTAAACTTTCACTACGTTAAGCATTACAAGTTTTTAATTTGTATTTAGGTAGACAGTTTTAAGTATATAAGAGTATAATAATTGAATTGCGTCTAAGGACTTCATCTAATATAGCAAAATTCTTTGTAGTTAAAATTAAATTTTACATTTTAAAATACTGAGCTTTAGTACAGAAAAAAAACTATTCATTTTAATAACTTTTTTTTTCATTTTTACTTACGTCCTGATGTTTGTTGGAATTGGATATTGTTTGTATATTCGAATTCAGTTCATGTTTTTTTTTGGATGTGATTTTTTTTTAATTCGGTATCGAGTTAATATCGATATTTTTTGAGTGATGTTTTGTGTGGTTGTTTTTTTGATTTATATTTTGATGATGAAATTGACAAATTAGAGCAGTTTTGTATTTTTTTTTGTTCAAACAGCGCAAGCAATATTAGCATTCACATTCGATATTTTATATAGATTTAGTTCGATGATTAATTTTTTAACACATACAGAAGAAGTTGTAACAGTCACGGGCATCATCAAATTTAAGAATTTTTTTTTTTTAATTTCATTCAATTTTATTTTATTAATTTTGATTTTTTTTTGCAAAATAAAGAAGAAGAAATAAATGCATTTATCAGATATTATTTAAATCGATATCTTGAATATGGCATATCAAAATTGACAACAATTTATTTTAATTAATGAGCGACAACAACCAAATAATCAATACATTTCTACGCGGCGCATGATTTGCCAACAAAATTCTATTCTAAAGACGCAGGTTTTTTTTCTAATCTTTTCTAAAAGCATTAAAAGTGGAACACTATTTTCAGCAGGGCTTAAAGATAATTTATATAAGGAATTTTTTATCAAGAACTAAGCCAACTAGAAATAAGCCAACAGGGTTTATAAATAACTTAACAATTAACAAAACAGGGTATAGTGTGTGGCAACCCATCTTTTTTTCTTTTTAGCTGTGTGTGTCATCTAATTAAGGCGCAAGTTATAGCATTCATTGAAACTCATCATTTAAAACTTCTGAGGCACTTAAACAAATAAAACTAATGTCGTACTAAAATGAAGGTAATCAGATATATAATATATTTTGTCAAAAAATATTTTATTTGCTCTACCACTTTCTTGTAAATTCACTTTTGATTTTTCAATGATTGAAAGCGTTTTCAATGATCATTCAATGATCATTGAAAAATCAAAAGTGAATTTACAAGAAAATTGGTAGACCAAATAAAATATTTTTTTGACAAAAAATCTTTAATATCTTATTACCTTCATTTTGGCACCAAAACGACATCAGTTTTATTGGTTTAAGTGCCTCAGAATTGATAGTCAAAGTTTTCAATTATGAGTTTGAATGAAATCTATAACCGCCACCTAAAGGAATTAATTAAATTATAATAAAAAATGGTTTTGATGGCTTTTACGTAATGAAGATGTCTTGGGAATGTACTCGTATATTTAGTGATGTGTTAGTAAAACTAAGTTTTAAACTTAAGAACCCTAAGTGTCTAATACATAATTTTTGCGTACTATGTTGCGTTAGAAAATAATTTTTATTTAAGTGAGCGAATTGAAAAAAATATTTGTTTCCATTTTATATTCTGGCAATCAGAATTAGACGATCTTTATCATTAAAAGTCATGGGATCTCAAATACCATAAGAGACATTTACTCGATTATAACTAAAATCTTTTAAGGGAAAAACTTTAAATTGGCAACACTGTGTTCAATAATATAAGATTTGACAGTAATTAGTTTGTTTAAGGCTAGTTTTGTTTGACAATTACAAAACTTCCCGCTCCAAAGTAAGACTTGCAAATTGTTAAAAATGTATTTCTAACGAAAAACTTGATTAAATTCAATAAACTTAATGATCAAGACGTGTATGGTGTATGGTGCTCACAATTGTCCATCACAGCTGTTAATTCGAGGAAATATGGATCGATATTGTGCATTAGTTTTCTTGTGAAAACATAATTCACACCCAGTTTGTACTGAAATATCTATAGATTAGAATTCTTATATGAAACTTGAGCTTTGCAATACAAGTAATGGTAAGTGCCAAATTAGAATACTTAAAGAGTTTTCAAATTTTGGGAAGACTTTTAATTTGATTTTGGACAATCAAATAGTGCTCTGTTGGAACTGCCTTTGTGAGCCGAGTTATGAATATGAAAATTCATGGAAAATGAAACTAGTCAGGAACTAGTATTTATTGTTACATTGGTAAGTCCTGGAACTGAAGAACATACCGAAATCTATGAGAAATACTATTGGCCCCATAAGTCTTTTCCTAAGATGAGCATTTGATGAAAACTATCTTTAAGTTGATGAAGATGCTCAAAGTAGTAGTTTTAGATTCTTTTATCTTTTCGTCTGCAGCGATTTAGCTAACTGACATCCTACATGAATTTTTTTTTCGAAAATGGCTCCCAAGTATTTCAAAAAATCGAAATTATAGTAGTATAGTTTCTGGGTTGTGGATGAATTAAATTTTTCAAATTATGGTTAAAAAAAATACTATTTTGAGGTGTTTAGTCAATTGAGATAGTTTGTGATTCGTTAGAGTTAAGTTCCGATTTCAGAGAAATGTCGTCAACGTCTTAGAATTCTCGTGGTATGCTTGTCCGTGTTAGCATGTTCTTCAATATTGATTATTTAAAATATATGTATTAAGAAATAGGTGCTTGGGAAACTTCCCCTAATTAAAATTATCAAACATCTGGGCAGAAAGGACATTGGTTTTCCTCAATTGAGGTTGTGCAAAAATTAATACAGAATTTAACTTGAGCCTATATTTTCAGAAAACTTAATTCTTTAAAATCTTGAACTTTTAGCATCTCAAAATTTTAGAATTTTCCAAAGGATTCGCTGTAGCAAAAAACGAGGACGAAAAATTGTCCAAAGAAAGTTAACTGATAAGGAAGGATATCTACTAAATATCTAATTATTTTGAGGTATCTAAGGATAATCAAGGACCTAAGTTTTTTTTAAAGAGTCTCTCGAAAGTACTTTTGAAAAATTCTATGAAAACGCCAAACACTAATAACATAATTTTGTTTGTGTTTAACTACTATCTAGGTGTACAACTGAAACAAAAAAAATTAAATGTTCATCTCCTGTTTACTTACAGATGGATCTGTTGACTGTATTGTGAAAGATGAATAAGGCAAATTGTAGTTGTATGGAGTTTTTTTTTCAGTTTTGAATTTATATGTGTGTTGAAAATCAAAAATTTTGTATTTAGATTTATTTGTTGGTATATAAATTGATTATGACGTGAAAGATGATTGTATCCAGAGTTAATGTGACACATATGTATATGAAATAAAATAAAATAGAATTAACCTTTTGAGATAAAGTATTTTTTTTATTTGTTATATAGTGAAAACACTTGAGGATGGGTTTACACACAATGTTTATTTGAAGGAGTTTTAGATATTTAATAATAGTTCTTTTTTTTTATTTATTTAAATTAAATTTAAGATTATATTTAATAATAATTCAACAATAGTTCTGTTTTTTTTTTAAAAGAAAGAGCATACAAGAACTTAATATTAACGATAAAAACGACCTATTACATTCACAAATAGGTCTTATTCAATTCTAAGAAGCTTTAAAATTGTTTAACTTGCTTATGATAATTTATGAATGAAAATACATAATTAAAAATACACTTTAAATAAAAATATACAAAAATATAATTATTGATATTTGTATCAAGAGAAATATAAAATATAATAAATTATTAAAAAAAATAAAAGTAAATATACGAAACTTATAAAATAATTAATATTTGTAAATATGTACATCAACATATTTTTTTATATAAGTACATAAATGATTATTGCATAGTAGGCTTTATGTGTCTTGAAAATTCTAGAGCCGAAGGCATTTTAAATGCATTCTGAATTTCATGGCAGTTGTTGAAAGGAACGCATTTTTTTGGCAGATTGAGAATACATATTCATTCGGTAAGAGCTGAGTTAAGTTTAAATTAAATTAAAATTAAACTAAGAAAATTACACGGCGAAAAAGAAATGTGTTGATTTTTCCCAATTAATTTATCATGTCTTAAGAACGTACAAATGTAAGTAGAGTGATTTAGTTTTTATTAAATTTGTAACAATTTTCAAGAAACAAATTTTAAGCATACTCGGCGCGCGTTCGAACTTTACTCCAGCTTGTGTAAATTTACTCCGATTTTAAGAAGAGATTACAATATCAACGGACATTTCTTTGTTTTTTCTTATATCTACTACAATATTTCTCCACAGCCGAATATATTATTTTAAAGTCGGAAAAGGATCAAATTTGTGTGACTTATATTTGTGTCTAAGCGCATTTTAAGCCAAAAATCCTATTGAAGCCAGAAAAAGGGCATCTTGGTTAAACATTCCCCAGCAACATTTTGTGAATCTGTTTCAAGTCCTTACAACAACGTTGAATGTTTCTGTGTAATTTTTTTGCACCAGTTAAGGCATCTACGATATATAATAAGTATTTCTATGTCTCTCAAACGACTAATTTTTTTATTTTAATTAAGATAGTTCAGAAAGAATTTAAAACAAAAATTTTGCTACCGATTTACACATTATGGAAATTGAGCCTGCACTTTAGTGCCAGAAATTAGTATGCACTTTTGAGTAAATATCTTTAACAGTTCTCCCAAACGCAAAAACGTCTGTTGATGCCAAATTGTGTACGTATTAGACTTATTCGGGCAAGCAAATCGAACTTAATTGTTCATGAACATCGTACAGATCGACGCGATAAGAAAGTAATATGGCGAAATTTTGTCAAATATTAGGCAGTAATAATACTACGGTTTTTTTGTTTCATTTTTTAGATGTCAATTCTCAATGTGAGCAATGATATTTTTGACGCCATTTACAAAAATTTATACAAACTGAAAAAAAAACCGAAATCGATTTAACGTAAAGAAAATAATAACCCTTAGTTCTACTATTTTTTAAAGAGGTCATTATTCAGTTGGGTGTCGTCGGATAGACAAGCAACTTCCAATCAAATTGACCACTTCGCGATCAGTCGGAGATTTAGAAGAAGCTTGCAGGATGTTCGAAACAGAAGAGGTGCAGACATGGGAATGGCCCGCGACCACCATTTGATGGTTGCTACTGTAAGATTACGCACAGCTGCAGTTCGAAGATCCCAAGAAAACACACGAATACCCAAGTTCAATACTGATAGACTTAAGGATCCCACCGTTCGCAAACAACTAGGGTCGCTGCTAGTTTGGGATGAGGACCAGCTCAAAAGGTGGAAGGAGCACTTTTCTGTGATTTTAAACCGCGTTTTCAACAGTGAAGGTATCTCAACACGCAATCACCTGTCCGTAGTAACGAATTCCCGAATATGCACCATATCCCCCAGTAGGCATGAAATATTAACCGCAATCAAAGCACGGAAGAAGAACAAAGCGGTTGGACTTAACAGTATTCCCGCAGAGCTCTTACAAGCAGCGCCAACAACATCAAGTGAGCTCCTGCACCCACTCATTGAGAAAGCTTGGCAAACAGAGTTTTTCTGAGGAATGGAAAAAGGGAATGATAGTGAAGCTCCTAAAGAAAGGTGACATTACGCAGTGCGAAAACTGGAGTGGAATTTGCATGCTGCCTGCAGTAGCCTAAGTAATAGCATAAATCGTCCTGGAGCGAATAAAAGACCACCTCGAAGAAACACTTGACGCCCACCAAGCATGATTCCGCTCTGGATCTTCATGTGTGGACCACATCAACACCTTGCGAATCATCATCGAAGAGTCTGTTGAATATCGATCACCACTTCACCTGCTGTTCGTCGACTTCGAAAAGGCGTTCGACAGCGTTAATAGATAATTTATCTGGTTTGCTTTGCGCAGGAGGGCAATCCAGGATAAATTGATTGCTATTATTAGGGCTACGTATGATGGATCAAAATATCACGTGCTGCAAAAAGGAAGGTTGTCAGAGGAGTTTGAAATCCAAAGTGGGGTTAGACAGGATTGTATACTGTCACCAATACTGTTCCTGTTGGTGATAAGTGATGTGCTGCATGCAGCTCTGTCGACTGCAAATGGAGGAATTCAATTGAATCTGCGATCATTGCTCAAACATTTGGAATACGCGGACGACGTATGATTACTCTATCATAGGATCATGGATCTCCATCAAATGACAATAAGGTTGGAGAGAGTAGGCCTTAGATCAATACGGCAAAAACAAAAAGGATCAGCCTTGGAACTTCATCATCTACACAAATAAATATTTCTGGACAACCAATAGAGATGGTATAGAGTTTTCAATATCTTGGGAGTATTGTCTCTACTGATGGCGGGACCGAAAAAGACATAACAAGTCGAATCGGGAAAGCAAAGTCTGCATTCTGAATACTGTCTGGAATGCTGAATGGAGAAACAACTCTATAAGCCTTAAGACTAAGCTACGACTGTTCCACTCCAATGTTGAGTCTGTTCTTCTGTATGGGTGCAGCATTTGGAAAGTAATACCCGCTGTCACAAGAATGCTGCAAACGATAGTGAATAGATGTCTGCGAAATATCTTGAGGATCTTTTGGCCAAATAATATCTCCAATGATGAACTTCATGCGAGGATAGGTCATCGAATCTTTAATACGAAATCGAAAGTGGCAGTGGATTGGACATACGCTTCGATAAGGTCAAGAGTGCATTGCGAGTCAGGCGATGCATTGGAACCCCCTCACGCAGCGGGGTAGACGTGTGGGTCGACCTAGAAGTACTTGGCAAAGGACGGCCAAGAGGAATCAGCACAACTTGGGAAGAGTTGGAGAGAGGTGAATTACATCTCCAAGAACCGTAGACGATGGCGCGTATGAGTAGTGGAGGCTCTATGCCCCGAAAGGGGAACCTCAGGGATATAACAGGTAATTCAGTCTTGTTATTGAAAATTTCATATATGCGTAGTAGTACATATGTCGAAGACAAAAAATATTTTTTTTATTTTTTTGAAAGTTTAATATCTACTTGAAAATGGTAACCCAGAATTTTTCTGAAAAAATGTACTTCTACAAAATATATATAGAAAATTTATTTATTAATAAGAATGCTTAGATTTGCTATTGAAATTTTGTTTAAAAAAATGCTTTTTTCTTATTTCTTAATAGTTATTATTTTAATATTCGAATACCCTATCTTATGTCACTTCTAAAGAAAAATGACGCATGCTTTATATTATACAAAATATTTGTCTATAGTTTTTTTTTAATAATAAAAGAATAAATTTAAAAAAGTTAAAATAAAATAAAAATAGTAAAATGAACTTATAATAAAAATATTCAAAATAAATAAAATTTAATCTTAATGTAAAAAATTTAAAAAGAGGGACAAAGATACCCTTTGAAAATTTATTCACAAAAGTAATATAGTAATCGATACAAACATCAAAATTATACCCAAATAAAAGAAAATTTAATAGAATTAAATTTTACTAATGAAATTTTTTCTAACAAGCTAATGAATTAATGGAAAGTATGTTTTAAAATAATGTGTGTGTTATGTGTTGTACTTACATCGTGCTGTTGTTTTTTTAATTGTTGTTGTAGTAGTTGTTGTTGAGCGATTAAATTATTTGTGTATTATTTTACCAGGCAATAGTTTTTGAATCATATTTTTTTTTATTTCAATCAAAAAAAAAAGTTCAATCAATTTTTTTAAAAATTGTTTCATGGTTTTGACAATTTTTTTTTATTTTTTGAATGGTGTTTGTTGTTGTATACGTATTTTTGTGTGATTATGTATTTCGACCCCATATCGTATTCGTATAATCAAATCAAGTATGAAAAAAGGAAAATTAAGAAAAAAAATATATTTTGATTAATATTTTTGAATGGTTGATTAAAAATAATAAAATACATGTTTTTTTTAATAAATTTTGTTTGTTTCTAGATTGTATGTATCCTATATGACGTGTAAGATCAGAATATGTAGTTATGAATTTTTGTTTAAGAAAACTTGATTTAATTTTAATATAAGATCTGTGAAATTAAAAAAAAAACTCAGCACACATCCTTTGAATTGTTTGGGTTAAGAGTTATAACTATTATTGTTCGTGAAAAAGTATTAAGTAAAGGTACCTAATTATTATGAAAAAAAATTAACAGAATATTGATATGCATGTTATTCTATGTATATAATTCTTTTTATCTTAAGAAGAAAATCTATTATTATTTTTGGTATAAGATTTATAAATGGTAATATTTGTTTAAAAAAAAATAGTATTTCATAAAATTTGTAATTTTGTTTGCTATTTAACTTTGGCAAGAAAAGTTAATGATACTCTTATTTCTAAATTTAATAGAAAAATAATAATGTATAGTCTATTAAGAATATTATGGTAAAAATATATGTTTATGTATATTCAACCAAAACACGTGTATGCAAAATACGAGTACTGTTTTAAATAGAATAATAATACAATAATTGTTTACCCCGAATTCCATCCATAATGCATCAATGATACTGCCAACAACAGTTATCAAATCAAAGATGTTCCATGGATCCTTAAAGAAATTCTGTTTTTGAAAGAGAAAAAGTATTTATTAATATTTGTATTAAATGTAATTTTGTTTATAATAAAATAGCACACTTTGCTGAAATTTACAAATGCCACAGCTTACTATATTATTACTTTTACATTTTATTGTAAAGGTTATATATATATGTATTTTTTTTAAATAAAACAAATTACAAAAAAAAACAAAGATATAATTTTGTTAATTGAAAGTCTTAATAATAATAATTTGATTAGAATTTCGAACACGAATGTTGGAAAGAAGAGAAAACAATTATTATTTAAGATGTAAGCATTGAAAGTTATAAAATATTATATCTATATATTGTTATTTAGTCAAAAATTAAATATTATATTTTGTTTTAGTTGAGTAACTGGCTGGTGCGTTGCAAATTATAAAACCTGTAATTTGATGTAAAACCTGGAACATAAATACAAAATCAAGTATGCCAACTACTAGCTCCTAGCACTACACATAAATAATCTGACTATTGCCAAACCGTAAACTGAGAACCTAATTGACAGAAAATAATTGGTCGGAATTATTTTGACAAAAGTAATAATGTAGTTGTAAATTATATAAAATGCCACTGATTATTTTACTATGGCAACATTTAGTTAAGCTATTTCGTAATACAGTTAAATTCGCTAATAGTGACTTCGGTTATAACGACATTTCGGTTATAAAGACGAAACTTAAAGGTAAAGTTTGGTTTTGCCCTTAAAAGTGAATAATATCTTTCAGATATAAGGACTTCGCCTATAATGAACATTTCGGTTATAACGACTATTATGGCGGGCTCTGTTTGTCATGAAATTCGGATATAACTACCGAAAATAAAATTAAAAAGAAATTTCCCATTTTTTTTCCTTTTTCCTGTGTTGCGTATCTAGGCATAATACAGTTAGTCTTACATATTTAGATACATAGTTTATTTTGGTTGATACAAATTTGAGTCAGTTGTGCTTGTGCTAGTTATTTTTCTTGAAAAGTGTTATTTGTTTATGGTACACACTTCAAAGTTTATGTAAAGTAAGGAAACTATTCATTCTGTCAATTTCGGGAAAAAATCAATGTGTTTTATTCTTTCGGATATAGCGACATTCGCTAATAACGACGGAAAATTTGTCTCCCATGAGTGGTCGTTTTAACCCAATTCTACTGTCATTAGATTCGAATAAAATAATCGGTTTTAAGCATTAACACCCAAATTAATAAACATGGCCTAGGGAAGGTTTAGGACTTATTCCGTGGACTAAGTGTGAAATGCTATTAATAAAACAGAATTTCTGCTATTTGACGTTTACCAACTTTGTCCTTTGCTAGACAATCGAACACGGTGGTCTAGTGAAGGACTAAGAATTGACATTTAAGAAACAAATTTACAGAGAGTTGATACTTATTGTAGTAGATTTTTTATTAATAGGAAATTTTAGTCCATGGTTTTGTAAGTCCATGGACTAGCGGTGGACTAAGCGTTTTTTATTAATAGGGCTATAAGAGATTAATTTCTTAGTACAATTTTGTGTGAAATATACTTTTTCTCTATTAAACATCGTTAGTTTGATATTCATAAAACATTTTTAAACCAATTTTATTTACAATGCCTTTGTGTTAAGAAAACATTGTAAAAAAAAATACCAATAAAAAAATGTATTACTCATGATATTGAAGAAACAATGCTTCTTGATTGAATTATTTTATAGCCTTAACCGTGATTTAGCTTAAAACACCCTTATTTAACTTTAGGTGTTATTTACAAATATCATTTTTACCTTTCGAAGTATAATAACGTTACGCGGTTTCTAAAATGCATTTATGAATAAGGCTGTAGGAAATAAAAAATGTACATATCATTAAATATTTTTTAAATTGGACTCCATTTTGAACTATTAATTGATATAAATCGAGTGAAGATAACCATTTCATGCGTGAGTATTAAGAAAGCAAAATATTATAAATTTAAACATTCCTCGAACATCCAATGAGAAACAAATAATAATAACTAAATTATGGAGGGTGTGGCAGTAGGTGGATTTTCAAAAAAAAAAAAACAACCGGGTTAGGTTTTGTTTTCAAAATAAATTAACTGGTGGGGGTGTTAAACTAAAATATCAAAGCTCATGTAAAAAGTGGGCGTGGTTGTAGTAGAATTTCAATAAGCAACATTTTGACCTATTATAATCTTATGATTTTTACTTTTTTTTTTAGGTCTTTAACTATCTAGAAATTTAAGGACGGATGTGCATTCAAATACCTCTATTATAAGGGGTCTGGGTGTGGAAGTGGGCGGACAAAGTTACAATAAGATCAGCATTTAAGAGAATTTCATTATAGGCTATAATATTATATGTTCATTCAAATTAAGAGCAGACTATGTACTGTGTCAGAGCAAAACCTGTTTCTTCTGGTGTTGTTTGGTGTTTGAGTTCTAGGTATCACAGTACACATAATAAAGGTAATATATTGCGGTTTTAATTTTGGTTCAAGTTCGCACATGTGGCAAAACTCAAAGACACTCATGTCAAATTTGGCATGCGCATATGCTTAGGCATGGGCCAACCCGCTAATTGCAATATCTGTTACTGCTACTTTAAATAACGGTTATAAATTCCTGTTACTGAAAAAACAATTATGGAACAAAAGTTGTCAGTGAAATAACAATTTTAATAAGCTATTTTCCACTACTATTTCAAAACTAATTATTCATCACTTTTTCATCTATATTCCACTGTTTGGTTTGATAAAAATACAAATTTAGAAATTTCAAATGTTATTTCAATAACAGTTATTTTTGATATACTGTTACCTCTTACTGAACACATCTTACTGAAATATTGACCCTTCCCTATTTGTATGCGAAAATGTCAAAAATGTGGGTGCATGTGGCAAATCTCAGAGACATTTTGCCAAATATGACAACCGAATTTTGACAACATGCGCAATATATTATACCTTATTATGTGTACTGTGTGTTGGAATAGGTTGAACCAAATCACTTGGCCGGTCTTTTGCGCAGAGAGAGAATTCAAGAGAACAAAAATTGGGCGCAAGGATTTAATGAGTATAACGCCAGAGATGAAATACTTTTTGAAAACTGCACAATAAGCCCGATCATACCTCATGTAAAGTCCATTCCTGGAAGGTGTTTTTGTGTATCTTTCAAAATTAATGAGATGAGCAGAGAAATGTGAAGTGCTGCACAGAAAATGGCCAAAGGCCAAGTGATTTCATTCAAGATAAAGCATATACAGTTTGCTATATAATGCTTTGAAATTTGTTGAGCAGGAAATGGTTCAGCACAATCTATGGAGATCTGTGCTTAAATACAATTTGGTGAAACGCTTCCTGGAGCACTTGGAAGCAGATCCCTAATTTAGCAAAAACAACTATTTTTTAGTGACGAAGCTCATTAGTACAGGCTTAGGCAAGAAGTTAGTAAGCAAATTGCCGAATTCACGACGAAAGAAGTTCATTGTGTTGTGCGCGGACTTAACGAGCGATAGAGTGATGTTTTAAAATTTATTTTTCTTACTAAATTGGAGTGAATATGGAAACGACATGTGGAAAACTAGTAGATACCACAATGTCTTGTTTCATAACCACAAATCGTTCTAATTTATACATCAATAGAGCTGCATGAAACTTTTCACATGTAGGTATATATTTTTTAATTGCTTAGCATAGATGAAAAGATACACCATTACTCGGACCACTCATCTGACTGTATATATTACTGCTAACAACTCACTATGGCCTTGTTGTACGACAATATCTTCGAAACCGAGATTGCTGTAACTTTGCATTTCCATGTCTCGGGAACTTTCAACAAGATAAATTTTCGTTACTGGCCCAAAACTAATCCAATGCAATTCTACCATTAGGCATACACGATAAAATCCTTATTTTTTTTATTTAAGTGCGTAGTCTGGATTGTATTAAAACTTGACACTAAAAAACGCTATAATTTCTGGAAATTGTGCACTAAACTCATGAAAAGCCGGTATTATAAAACTAGCAAAAACTTATACATAAATAATTTATTAATGTTAACTTAACTTGCAGATAAATATGAATTTTTTTAATTAAAATCCAATGATTTTTATAAATATTTTTTTTAAATTAAAATCTTTAAAACATCAACATTAAATTTATATATGCAAACTAAATAAAAACAGAATAATCAGCATACATCAATAGCTTGGAATTTTTGTACCAACCTTACATCCAAAAGCAATTATTTTTAAGATGGTTTCCAAAAAGAAGAACAATGTAAACACCAAATTCATGTATGTCAAGATGTCGATTTGGGTAGGCGGTGCATCGTGAAACTAAAATAAAATAAAGTACAATATTGCAAGTTGGTTTTTGATTACCCTCTTATTTTTGTTTCTGTTTTCCTTTGTATTGTTATTTGGGATTAAAATGAACGAAATTTAAATTTTTTAAACTGGACTCGTCTGTTTGCAGCCAACATAGTTTTTTATTTCTTTTAATTTAGAAAATAACTTTATTCATTCAAAACCAAAAAAATGTTAATTTTTAGTCTTTACAAAAAAATACATATTTATGAATATTTAACAAAAAAAGTATGTTTTTTTTTTGTAAATGATTTATGAATTTGTAAAACACTGTATGGAATTTCAGTCAAAAATTGTATGTTAGCTACATGCAGCGAAGACACCTTTCTTTTAATATTTTTTTATAAATTAATTTTTAACTTCAAATAAATTGATAAAAATTAATTTTTTATGGAACTTTTCTGAATTTTTTCAGTGTTTTAATGTTCAAGGTGTGTGTCAAAGACGTATTTAAGGTGATGTTCTTATGTGTTGAATTCAAAATTATTGAAGGTATGTGTAGGAAAAAAAAAATACATAAAATAAGTTTTTAAATTAAAATTGACAAAATGAAGTTGAACGTGCATTGTAAATTTACAACCAGTGGTGTCCTCACTTTGCTTCATTTATGCAACATTTTAAATTTATATTTTTGGTAAGAAAAAAAGAAAACATGCAATTTTTGTGAGATTATTGGTGCGATCAAGAGGCTGGGTTATTGTCATGCATTTGAAGGGACAGCAATCAATTTAAAAAAGGACTTACCTCTTTTTTCTTTAATTTTGTTGTCGTCCATGTATTTCGGCTATGTACTTACTCGTAGATGGTTGAACAAACCTTTTTAGAATTAATAAACTATATATTAATCAAAAACCCCTTATTCTTATTAACTTACAGGCATAACTGAAGTCAAAATCAATTTTTAAATAAATCTATAATTTTGTCATTTTCCAAAATCCTTCAAAAAATTATTCTTATATTTTTGTAAATTTCAGCTTGGCACTTTTTTAAAAAAACTTAATGTTACAAAACAAAAAAGCACCCACCTTTACACCAAATCCGATAATTTTCAGTACTGTTTCAACACTGAACATTCCAGTAAACCCCATGTTGATATATTTTAAGGATTTTTCATACATATCGCCTTGGTTATGATACTATATGGAAAATTAATCATCATTAATAGAAAAAAATCTTCACTTCAAAAGAACCTTTCTTTTGGTTTATAGTTTTTCTTTTTTTTTGTATACATATAATTGTATACTAGTATTTATTCATTTTGTATATGTTGTGTGTGTATGTTAAAATTTGCACTACCTTATCTAGTTTCTATAAACAAGTTATTGTTGAACAAAACTTTGTAAATTCAAACTAATTAATCAAAGAATTTAACTTATTTTTTCAATTTATACTTTCCTTCTAAGTTTCGGGCATTAGTTTAAAAAATTTATTTAAAAGAAAAAAAAAATATATTAAATAAAAACATGCAAAAAACACTTATATGTATATTTTATGTGTCGACAAAAACGGATTAAATAAAATATTATAGTGTGGTACAACTTATATGAAAAGAAATGTTTGTTATTACAATTTTTGAAACAAATAGAAATACACACATGAGTTTAATATGAAGTAGTTTTAAGTTCATGCAATAATAAATATCTGTATCGCAATTTAAAAAAAAACATATATATTAAGGCTTGTTTTTTTAATCCACGGAACATAACAACATAGGGAATCAGCGACGCCATTACAGAAACAAAATTCGCGCCAGTAACAAAGTTTGATCCAGTTTGGTAGGTAAGTATTATTCGTGAAACAGGTTGAACCAACAACATCGATCATCGTCAAGAGTAAATGTTTCAAACACCGCCATTTTGACTGCTTGACATTTTGTTTTATATTTTTTGTTGTAGGAAAGTTTCAGAACTGTGACGTAATGACGCTGGTGTCTGCTGAAGAATTCAAATGCATTCGTTCTAAGATAATGACAGTCGCTGTTGCTGGATTAATCTGTTTCACGTCTTAATCGCTTAAAATTCGTTGTGCTCGGCTAAATACGAAAGAACTTAGTTGTTGTTACAATTTCCGTTTTTTTTTCATTTTTCTGTGATCTAAGTTTAAAACCTTTTTGGAGAAGCGCTTAAAATGAATAGTTGGGACCAAAAAAGATCATTTCCTGCAAATCTCTTAAAAAACATGTTAAGCTTTACTTTAATTAATATTCACAAAAATTGATGCTTAATATATATCAAGAGACTTTTATAACTAGCATTTTTGTTTTGTTTTTATCGTTATTTAAAGCTCATTGGCTATTTTTAATAAAATTTAAAAAAAAACATAAAAATAAGTAAAACCTTTTGCTTAGGGAGTAGGGTGGAGGTGTGGCAGCTCTGATATTATGTCCGTCTATATTTTACTATCTTCTCTAGGCATTCACTCTTCACTATTAAAATGGCTTGAATCATATTTAACTGATAGAGTTCAAATGGTTAAAGTTTATAGTTCGCTCTCAAAATTTGTTTCGGTCCGATTTGGTGTTCCACAAGGAAGCCATTTGGGTCCATTATTATTCATGTCACTTGTAAACTAACGGGTGATTTTTTTGCTACTTGGTTTTTGACGTTTATATTTTTGACAGATCACACATGACAAATTCCACGAACATTTGACATTTCGATTCAGTATTGTTTGCCATTTCATCATGAATAGACTTACGCCTGAACAACGTTTGCAAATTATTGAAATTTATTATGAAAATTCGTGCTCTGTGAAAAATGTGTTTCGCAAGCTACGTCCGTTTCAGCGACGAGGCTCATTTTTGGCTAAATGGATACGTGAATAAGCAGAATTGCCGTATTTGGAGTGAAGAGCAGCCAGAGGCAATTCAGCAGCTACCAATGCATCCCGAAAAATGCACTGTTTGGTGCGGTTTATGGGCAGGCGGCATAATTGGGCCGTACTTCTTCAAGGACGATGAAGGCCGCAGGGTTACGGTCAATGGAGAAAGGTTCCGTTCGATGATAACAGATTTTTTTTTGCCGAAAATGCAAAAATTGAACTCGGTCGACATGTGGTTCCAACAGGACGGTGCCGCATGCCACACTGCACGCGAAACCATGCATCAATTGAGAGGCGAATTTGGTGAGCAGTTGATCTCACGTTTTGGCGGAGTCAATTGGCCACCAAGATCATGTGATTTGACCCCGTTAGACTATTTTTTGTGGGGCTATGTTAAGTCTATTGTCTATGGGGACAAGCCAAACACGATTGCTGCCTTGGAAGCCAACATTGAACGCGTCATTGGTGAGATTCCGGCCGAAATGTGTGAAAAAGTTTGCCAAAATTGGACCTTCAGAATGGACCACCTGAAGCGTAGCCGCGGGCAACATTTAAGTGAAATTATTTTTAAAAAGTAAATGGCAGAAATTGGTTTATCGATCCAAATAAAAATTTCATTCACTTTTCACAAGTATCTGTGTTTTTTTGAATTTTCAAAAACCAAGCTCTTAAAAAATCACCGTTTATATACCGGATGTTTTTCAAAATTCAAACTGCGTTCTCTTCGCGGACGACCTCAAACTCTATCGTAAGATCTCTTTTCAAACTGACTGTTTTCTTCTTTTGGAAGATCAGTCTAAGCTTGACAATTGGTGCAAGCAAAATCATCTTCTGTTAAATGTTTCGAAATGTCAAGTTTTGGCGTGTTTCAGAAATTCTAATCCCATAACTTTTGATTAAAATTACAACCACACAAACTTAGAACGTGTGCAAATAGGAAGAAAGATCTTGGAGTAATCTTAGATACAAACCTTTCTTTTTTACTATTTTTGGCAGACATTTTAAATGAGAGTAATAACACTTTTTTATTAGTCAAGTTAAAGTATAGGAAGCAAAAATAATCATTTAACACATTTGCGCAAGTTGATTTTTACTTGCGATTATAGGTACTATAAGGCAAGTTATGCATTCGTAAAAAAAAATTCTAACGATCAAACATGACATTATGATAATAGAGAAGCCTAAAAAGTGATCGACAAGAAATGTCTGTTTGTCTGTCTGTATAACGAGATGCAGCCTAAACGGCTTAAGCGATTATCTTCAAATTTGGTATGTGTGATTATTTTGGAATTCCTCAGAGAGGAAATTGAAATTTTATTTTTAGACCTAAAAATATTACCTTGAAGGAAAATCTTATTTTTTCGAAAATGGCTTCGATAAAAAATTTGGAGAATTTTTTTGTTGGTAATAGCTATTATTTGATATGAACCAAGTTTACAGGAAAAGTCTATTAACGATACTTTTCATATAACGTTTTTTTTTTAATTTTTGGCTTTCTCGGTAACTGTACATTGGATTTCTGTAAAATTCTATATCTGAGAAGACCTAGGTAGCCAAACTAATTCTGCGTATTAAAATTTAAAATAACTATTTTTTTATAATTAAAATTAATTTTTGAATTTTTTGTTTTGAAAAATCAATATTTTGAAAACTAATCAAAAATAATAATTTTAAATTTTATGGTCACGTGTATATTAATAAACTCTAAAAAACTTCATACCGAAATTCCACAAAAAAACATTTGCTTACAAAAAAACTAAAAATAAAAAACTGGATTTCATCTAAATCCGTCCTACAATTTTCGAGATACTTTTTATAAAATTTTCATTGATCGGTAGCATCTAATGGTTTTCTTGGTTTTTTCGAGAAACCGATTAAAGTGATGGTTTTGGCAGTTTTTTAAGTTTGAAAAACGATTTTTTACCCACCTATACAGCATTCACTTTCATTTATACATATGTATGTACATATCTACATACCTAGGTTCTCTATATATACCCTCCTAATTTTCATAATTCAAATCCCTTTAAATATACATCTGTAGGTAGGCACCTATGTAACCATTCCTTGAATCATATGTATTCCACAATTCATTATATAAACAATCAATGTTATCTTACCTACATCGGCTTTAATCCTGCAAAGGATAACTATACAAACTATACCTACTAACAGCGTCAGTAGTTAGTTACACTAAAGTTGTTAGTTACAAGAGCAAGTTCGTAAGAACCAGTCGTGCATTTTGTTATAAGCGCGTTCATGAAATGTGCGTTGTAAACTTTTCCATTTTACGATGTGGGAAAGCTTACACGGGTTCATGAATACCCTTTTTGAGTGTGTTTCTTTATACGTTGTGGAATGTGCAGAATATTCGGAATACCAATTATTCCACGGAATATTTCGGATAACCTATTTTGTTAATTCTTTATTCATTCCGGAACGTTTGTATTGATTTTATATTTATATTCTCGGAATATACACCTCATATGAATGTCAAACAAGCAAAAAAAATGACACCAGCCAAAGACGGAAACAAAGCAAGTAAAACAATGGATGTCCAAACATTTTTTATATTTTTATTATTGAAATAAATATAGGGTTATCCATTTTGCGGTTTCAAGAGTATAGGGCTGGAATTCGACATCTGTCAAACTAAGTTGTTAAACAATTTTTTTTTTCAGTTGAAAGTCTGACATTTACGAAAATGGATCGTTTAACTATCGCACAACGCATACAAATTGTTAAAACCTACTACAAAAATGGTGTTTCTGCCACACCCACATATCGTGCTTTAAGAGGAGATTAAGGTTTACATAATCGTCCAACTACGCAAGCAATTGGCAAGATTGTGAAGAAATTTTAAGGGATTGGATTGGTTACAGATATTGTAAGGCATGTGCATCATCGTTTCGCTCGTATCACTGAAAATATAGCTGCTGTAAGCGAAAGTGTTGCCGAAGACCCGAATGTGTCGATTCCTCGTCTTTCTCGGGAATTAGGACTGTCTCACCTCACATTATGGCGTATTTTGCATTTGATCTACTCCTACATCCATATAAAATCCAGCTCACACAACAACTGAAGCCAGTTGACCATTCACTACGTCGTAGATACGTCGAATGGGTGCTTGAACAACAGGCAGTGGGCTTCGATTTTTCGAACAAAATTTTCTTCACCGACGAAGCACATTTCTCACTCGGTGGGTATGTTAATAAACAAAATTGTCATATTTGGGGTTCTGAGAATCCTCAAGTAATTGAAGAGAGGCCATTACATCCACAAAAAGTCACTGTTTGGAGCGCCCTTTGGTCCGGAGGTGTGATTGGACCTTACTTCTTCGAAAACGACGATGGAACGACTGTCACCGTCAATTTGGAGCGTTATGGTCTTATGATAACCGACTTTTTTTTTGCCTGATATTGAAGAATACGACTTGGAGAATATGTGGTTTCAACAAGACGGTGCCAAATAACTGGAGCGAACATGGCTTTATTGCAAGAGACATTTCCAGGCCGCGTAATTTCTCGTCGTGGCGATATCAACTGGCCACCTAGATCATGCGATTTGACACCGCTGGACTATTTTTTGTGGGGCCAAGCGAAAGACCGTGTTTATGCAGATAAATCTTTAACTCTTGAGCACGTGAAAACCAACATTCGTCAAGTTATGGCCGCCCATATGTGTCAAAAAGTGGTCGAATTAGCTCAAAAGAATCGATGCTGGCAACAATTCGCGTGGTGGCCATTTAAATGATGTAGTTTTTTACACAAAATGTCAACGTTCAAACTTTATAATTAAAAAGAAATATCATGAAAAAAAATACTTTATATGTGTTTTATTTACGTTTTCTTTTGAAACCTCAAAATGAATAACACCCATTATATAAACATTAATTAAATTTGAGCTTTCATTAATTAAAAAAACCAATTATATTTAATTTTTACTATTTCTCTTAGAACACCTGTTTTTTTTATCATAATCACATCACTTTCAGCTGATTGATGTCATCTTTTTATTTTCTATTCCAGTCTGTATTATCTGGATAAACAATACATATTTTCCATTCATTATATTCCTTATCCAGAATAAAAAAGAAACACACTCTTTATATACACGAATTTTACGAGTATACAGACAGTCTAGCCATCAGCAATCACCATTCATGGATGCACGTAGCAGACTGTAATACAAGTCCACACGCATACTCTCGGAAGCTACCTTGCCCCGCTTAAACGGAACAACAAGAGCAGGCATACATTTTCGACGCGCGGTAGAGAGAGAGGGGGATATTACTTCGTCTCCTTCGCTGCGCGCGCCGGCGATCTACTCTCCTTCCGTCTTACGAATTTTCGATTACGATTTCGACGTTTCCTGACGCGAGTTTAAAATTGTTTACTCATCCCCAAAAAGTGCGCAACGCCACTAAAGAAGTTTTCACTTCAAAATGCCTCCCATTAGCATAAGCGAACAGACAACATGTTATTAGTTGTTGAATTGTGGCAGGGGGCTTAATCCCAATTACCAATATTCCGAATGTAAGATCCCAAAATGCCAAAATCACGGCGGCTTAACCTCCCAATACAAAAACCTAGAGTTCTAAAAAAATGCCGACACATTCGGGATTGAATACCCAATTTCAATACTTTTTCGTACTATTTACTATTTTTGCTTGCGATTATATGTAGGTACTAAATATAAAAGTAAGTTATTTATTCGTAAAAAAAAAATTTCTACCATCTTAATATCTCAAAAACGGCTCTAACAATTTTGATAAAAATTGGTGTGCGTACTACTTCGGGTATGCTCAACATTTCGGCAAAAAGGTTTTTAAGATATTTTGTTCATAAACTAATAACGTAAAGACCCAAAACCTCTACTTTCATTTGACATTTGCCTACAAGCTGAAACACGCACACAAGTAACTTTTCTGTTCCTCTTCCAATAGACACATTGATAAAAACGCACACAAGAATCTTTTCTGTTCCTCTTCCTATAGACACATAGACAACACAGCCCTAGTAATTTGTTTTTGTTTTGTTTTTCGATTTCCCATCTATTCATGGATAGAGTTTCAAAGCTACATATACAACAATGTAAACAAATGGGTTTTGGGGGGTGAAACGTACGAAAGTTTCCAATCTAATTATGGCTTATTTGTGATTTTGTTATTAACGGTACCTGCCATACAACAAGTTTATTGACTTCGACTTTGTCATAAACGGCTCAACGGATTTCGATAAAAAAAATTTCAAAATTTTCGAAAAATATTTTTTTGGATTTTTGGAAAAAAAATATTTTTTTTTTTAATTCAATATTTCGAAAACAGGTTTACAATTTTTTCTGAAATTTTGTTTTTGCGTTTATATTATTAAATATTTAAAATTTTCATACCAATTTTTTTTAGAAAAAGTTTAAGAATTTTTATATATAAAAAATTTGTAAAAAACTTTAAAGATATATCAGGTTTATTAAGAATCTTTTGCATATAATATGATCGAACATAGGAGAAAGTACGTTGCGATCCAGTCGTGCATTTTATTTTTTCAAGAAATCGAGACGTTCCGTCGGAATTTTGGCATTCGATATTTTTACTACACTATGAACTCTTTGAATGAGGGACCCGATTTATTCTTTATATTATCCCAAATCAGGGATAAACATGTTGTTTCAATTTACCGCAAAAAGAATATCATAACTTCATTCCCTATACGAGTAATTTGTTCTTTTATTTAATTTGTTTTACAACAGTTAATTTTTCAAACCTTCTGAGAAAGAGAAGTCATCAGCCGTCGGTTCACCCTATTCTCTGAAAGGAAACAAAAATCGGATTTGTCAATTTTTACAGTTTATGTTGATGTTAGCTAATACTTATGTTTGTTTGATTACTGGGGGGCCACTATAATAATAATTTTAACTATATACCTGTGAGATCTAAGGTCTTTTAAGTGCAACCTAAATTGCACGGAATTAGTTAGAATGAATAGAAAGATAGGAACGATTTTTTTGTTGGCACAGTGGATTTGAGATTTAGATATTTAATCTATGTACTATCTCATTTTAATCCACGGACGGCATCCAATTAAAATTGGAGGTATAGAAAAGAATGCTGCCTAGCGTGGGGATCGAACCCAAACGTCTGAGTTAGCAGTCAAGCACTGTATCCACTGTGCAATTACAACTAAAGCGGATTGGATTTGCACAACAGTTATTAATGTCACACTTTTGTTGCCTGCTTGATATTGCATTGTAATTTTATATTTCTCTGAGAAGAAGTATGTCAAAAATTTGCGAAAGGAATAACAGTTTTGTTTTTATTTAAAAATACTGTGGCCGTGCTTTAAGTTTTAGTGTGGAAGTTTTGTTATTTCCATTTTTATACTTTTCTAGTAACACGCATCTTGCTGAACCATAAAAACAATAACACCGCCGTCATGTATTATTTTTTTTTTTAATTTTGCAATTGTTGCCATTGAAACAACACATCATGTTGACCGAGACCGATTGCAAAAATTATTTCATATTTATAGACGTTATTTAGAATATAGTGTCAAACCTTTAACTCGCATGTGTCAACTGAGAAAACTTCAATTGATACACATATACGAAAGGACAAATTTAACATTCCAGAAATTTGGCAATATTTGAGCGCAATATCTTTTGAAATTAATTAATTTAGCGTTTTACAATTTTTCCCAAAAAAGTTTATATATTATTTTTTGTTTATTAATTAAGGATCATATACTATAATAAAGATTATTTATTAAAAAAAAATAAGTGCAAATAAGAAGGAAGAATAAAACAAGTGCGTTTTCAAACAATTTAATTATTCAATTCCAACAAGTTTCAATATTTTCTACGTCTACCTAAATCCGTTCCTTTGTTCTTCTAAATACAAAAATTATTGTTTATCACTAAAAAATAACGTTTTTAAAAATTCGAAAATTCGGAAATGTGTCTTGTGTGTTAAACATATACTATGTATTTCATAATAATTTTATTTTTAATTTAATTTACCTAATCTGTAGGTACTAATATAAATATTCTTGATGGTCGGAGTCCTTGATATTTTTTTTTTATTGAACAAGAGTAACAGTGTGATTTTTTTAAATATGCTTTTTGTGCTCGTAACTTCTTATTAGATAATAATAAAATATGAGAATTTGGCGAAAAAAACGGACTTGTCCCCTTAAAAGAAAAGGCATTTTTTTTAGAGATAAAAATACGATTTGCCAACAAATTAAATATATAGCTGCCATCAAATAAAAAAATTAAGAAAAATATAGCCATGATGGGACAGATCCGCTTTTGTTCCTCAAGTCTCCATTTTTAAATTTATAATTAGCCTTAAAAACAAAACTGCTTTTTGTGCAGACACTGACAAAGATCAAGAAAATATTTTTAAAATAATAAGGACATGCTATGAATTTACAGCAAAGTTTATAAATATTGTGCATAAATAAAAATATTTTAAATTTTAAAGCTCTTATTTTTATTTTTACATACACAAACAACAATTAAGCATTTTATAATATTTTCATAGTATTGTTTTGTAAGACAAAATTGTTTAAATAGTTATATAGTGTGTAGAACCAAAAATTAAATTATAAAATGTTTGTAATTATTTTGTATGTCACTGTCTATTTAACTCGAAATTATTTTTGTACATAAAAGAGTGTTTGTTTTATATTTATCGTATCAGTCTATTTTTGCTTTTTTAATTAAAACTTTACTTTTTGTATAAGAATTATTTATTTTCACATAGATACATACCTTCATCATAAGTAATAGCGTATTGAACACAATTAGCATCATTATAAAATACTCGAATGGTGTTGAAACTACAATCCGCCACACTTTGTATTTGAAAGTGTTGCGGTTTTTCGGCATATAACGTTCCAGAGGTCGAGCACCAATCGTAAAATCTATACAAGATTTCTATAAAAAAAAAAATAGTAAATATAAGAAAATACAAAATAGAAAATAGCAAATTAATGACAAGAATACATTTTTATAACAAAAAGTAAATTTATTTATATTATTAAAATGTCCTCTAATATTAAATTTTTTTTTTCTGAAACTTACAAATAATACCACTAAAATGTACACTCAATTTTAATAATTTAATATTACCTGATTTTTATCGATTTCGCCATCTTGTAATTCAGCCTCGCCTTGCTCTTGAAATGTAATGATAATCAAGGCCACGAAAATGTTAACGAAGAAGAATGGAAATACTATGAAATATACAATATAAAATAAGGACATTTCAATCCGGAAATTTTGAATTGGACCCCTGTTTTCATATGTGGCTGCCATCGAATTTTGAAGGACTCTATTATATTGAAAAATTTCAAATAAATATTATTATATTAATTTAATATTAAGACTTAAGAAATATAAATAATAAATATAATTATAGACTTCTTTTTTTTGCTTTAAAAAAAAGTAGATTTTCAAAAAGAAAATTATATCTTACTGAGGCCATCCTTCACCGGTCTGTACAGCGAATAATGTTAACATGGCAGTTGCTACATTATCGTAGTGAAAGTTTCGCGTTTTCCAAATCCGCCGTTCCTCTTTTGGTAATAGTTCATCTTCTTCATATCTGAAGAAGGAACCCCTGGTAATTATATCAAATTTCGTGTGAAAATTGTCTGCTTGTGTTTTTTTTTCTTTTTTTTATAATTATAATTATTTTTTTTTTGTACAAAAATAATCTGTTTTATGGTTGCAATTAGGCGTAAAAAAATAGGAAATGTTACAAAATCGATTACAGAACATATACATTTAAACGAAATACACATAAAGTTTTTCATTTGAAAATAAGCTCAAAATACAGTTCTGTATGTAGTTTTTTTTTACGGTAGGTATAGCTTAAATGCGAGAGTAGAAGAGTGTGGACATTGACATTGACATTAGCACGGATTACGGATACGGATATCTTATAAACGTTTTAACATTCTAGACTTATAAATAATACAAATAGCCTAGGTATGTTATTATGTATGTATAGGTATATATTTTTTTTTAATTTTTGGGACGGCTAGCACACACATTTAAAATTATATATTATTTTGGAATGAAGCTGTCTGGATGGAAGAGGGGTTTTGTGTATTGATATTTTGTATAAGGGTGTGAGGGAAGACACAGCACACATATTATTATTGCGGACAATAAACACAACTAAAAACGAAATATTTAAATTAAAATACAAACAGGGATCTCAAGCTGGAGGTCATTTTCGTATTATTTTTTATATACGTTTTTTTTTAAGATGACAATAAGCTCTTAAATTAGTAAAAATAAAAAAAAAAAGTTATCGCGTTTTAATTGTACAGGATGGGTCATAAGTTAATATGAACACTAATTTTAAAATAAAATATTTTTTTTGTGAGTAAAATTTATTTAAAAAAAATATGATTGTTTTTAATTTTAATAAAGTAAGAATTTAAAATTTTAATTAATATTATGTTTCTTAATATTTTTTAAGCTCGATTAAAAGTTTTTCAAGTAAAAAAAGGAAGTGGGCGAGACGAAATTAAGAGAGATAGATAAAAGAAGACTGCAAACCCAATTAGAAATAGGGCTGGCAACGAGACTAGACCAGGCGAAACTTTTGTTAGTCTCGTCTCAGTCTCGTCAAAATAGAATTTCAGTCTCGTCTCGGGTTCGGTCCCGGTCTCGCCTAACCAAGTCTCGTTTCGGTCTTGGTTTCGGGTGTTTCACGAGAAAATTATAATGTGCAGTCTCGTCTATTTATCCTTAGTCTTAGTTTCTGTCGCATTTTTTGGCAGTAAAAAGATGTGAGATAAGACGCATTGTTCAGATGGGTGACGTTTGGAAAAAAATAATATCTAAACGTCAAAATATAGCTTGTTGCCTTATCCATTTAAATCGGAGCACCTACAATGGATTTGGACAGTTATTCATGCCTTGACAGTTGGACAAAATAATATATTTTGACGTTTTAATAACATTTTTTTCAAAACTCTTTGCCAAGCAAAAAATAAAATCATAAAAAATCGAATTTTCTGAGGTAAAATTTGAATTTTGTAGAGGTTTTCTAATCCATTTAAATCGGAGCCATCCTTTAATAGATTTTGACAGTTCATGACTTGGCAACAGTTCTTGGATAGGCAACATACTGTGTTTTTACGTTTGGATAATATTTTTTTCAAAACATCACCCAAAAGGCCTTTAACCACATTTTAAATAAAATCGAAAAAATTCGAAAATTTTGAGTTAAAATTTGAATTTTACCGCCGATATCAGCGAGACTCTCCTCGAATTTATGTACCAAAAATATGGTCTCGTCTCGTTGTCGTGTAGGTTGCTTTTGAAGGAGTTGCCAGCCCTAATTAGAAAGCATTAGCCCTTAATGCCATTGACGCCACTCATTGCACCATTGACACGGTGTAACCGCTTTTTTTTTTAATAAATAGATAGTTTGTTTAATTAAAATGTTTCACAATGGTTTGATGTTGGGAGTGTTTAGCGGCCATGTTTTTTGGCGGTACAGCTGTTTTGTTTTGACAGATACAAACTTGGAAAATTATTTGTCAAAGCTAGAGCTGCTACCTTCAAATTTAATGACCATCGAATAGATAGTTTCATTTATTAAGCTAATTGGGACTAGGGATACAACATTGTTAGAAAAAAACATCGATGTTTGAAAACGTTGATGGTTCCATAACAAACATCGATGTTAAAAAAACATCGGTTACAAGAACGATATATCGACATCGATGTTTTAATTGTTGTCTCCATCACACAAATTGTTGACTGTATTTTCATTTATTTAATTTTTGTATTTTTGTAGTTAGTTAGTTCATTTTTGAACCTTTGTCAGTATGGAATAAGAAAAATAATATTTCGATGTGTTTATTGAGCTAGATCTTGGATTGAAAATGAAAATTATTATTGGCGGACGTACAACAAAACTGATAAATGATGTATCGTTTGCATCGCTAATTGGGACATCTAAGCAGTAATTGATACTTTACTCTTCGAAAGCTATGTACGTTGATGGCGAGAGCTCCAGATCAATGAACGTGTTGACGTGTTGAAAACAACATTCTTATTGACGCTCAAATGTTCCGGTAGACATTCGTGGACTTAGTGAACTGTAATTTATTTCGGATTGCTAAGACATTTTTTTCCCAAGCATGTTAAAGTTTTTCCAAAAATATATTATGAAAAACAAACCATTTACACTATTTTTTAATGTTCATGATTTAATAGGTGCCAATTGTCACTTGCAGCGTCTATGGCGACGACGTAAGTGTAAGAATTTTTATTTTTAATTTTTTTTGTGACCTTTAATCCAAATTATGCGTTTCGCCCAGGTACTACAGTTGGGCTCATCGGTTAGATGCTGTAGTACCCTTCTAAGACGCAAAACAGTAGTCGATGGCTAACGACACAAATAAAATTTACAGCTTTCAAACACCGTGAATTATATTTTTCGGGGGGAATTCGGTGGAATTCAGACAATGATAAAAGATTATCTACAAATTTTATCTTGAAGAAAGTCCGAGAAATAACGGAGCCCTGTGGTACACCATTATATTGATTTTGTGAATTGGTACATCCTGTATTGATCGGTTGGAGCAATGGTAGTTTCCTATCCAGCGAAATCCTTATAACACAAAAAATACTGATATTGTCTTGCTTTTTTTGAATCAAATTCTATAATTCTATAAATTAGAGGAAGGTACGCAGCGATGTTGGAATAACTATAGTCGAATTCCAGGAGTGACGCGCAAAAATTGTAATCATTTCACTTCGGAGAAATCTCTTCTTTTCTTGAGCTAGTAGCTCAATGTCTATTGTCTTAAAATTAAGTAATTTTCATTATAGATATTACTATTATATCCAGAATTAATATTCCTTTTTCTGTTTTTTTTTTTTTTTACAAATAAACAAAAACTAAAAATTTCCGTAAAAGGAAGTCAATTTTACAGACTTTTTATACGGTTTATATTTTTTCGTAAAATACCTAAGACATCAGAAATAAAGATGTATAGTGAAATTTAGATTTAGCGATGTTGTTTTTTTATATTTATTTATGGTTTTTTTTTTAATGTAAAAAATTATATACTCTATAATCAAGTTTCTTTATTCGCATGCAAATTTCATAAATTTAAAACAACATATTTACTCGCATGAGTTCTTTCTTAGTATAGCAAGGGCCTATTTTTAAGACTTAAAAAAAATGTTGACCATTATGAACGTAAATTTAAGCTACATTCATGTCATCCCTAAAAAACGGCGTAGTCTATTTTAATAATATTTCAAAGATATTTTTAATACTAGCATGATGAAAAAACTAATTAAATAAAATATAAAATTATAAAAAATCTGTTTTAAAATAAAAATATGTTCATTATGTATGACCCACCCTGTATTTTCTTCTACACTCTTAAGTTGCAAGATATTTATAAAATTACTGTAGAAATATTTTCTTATAGATAAAAGTGATTGTAGTAGCGTGTCCTTAAATATACGAGTATTATCTTTGAATTCTACAAAAATGATTTTTTGCTTGTTTGCTTTTTTTGTATTAGTTATTTTGCTGTAGCTCTGTGAATGATGATTTAGCTTATTAAGAAATCTTCTGGCAGTAGTATGGTTGGTATGGTATACTTGTGTTACTTTTATAAAAGCTTAGGTACTTGTGACATCAGATACAAGCAATAACACAAATCTTAATTTTTGATGTTGTTTTTTTTTTATTATAAATTTCAGAGAAGCAAGTGCGTAACTATGTTTGTTTTGCGTGAAGTCTTTTTAATTGCTTCGGACCTAAGCCCTTTAAGGACAGATAAGTGTAGTATATAATAGTAAATCCTAGAATCTGACGCATAAGCGAGAAGCTCCTCTTGATATAATATGTAGATAGTTTCTGACATTATAAATAGCTTTTTGTTACTGATTTGTGTTCAAAGTTTTAATTTAAATTTTCCTCTGTTGACCTGCCTAAAATAATACCTCAAGGACTGCATCAATCTCTAGTATCTATTAACTTAATTTTTTGGTTGTTGGGAGACAAAATTTTGTATTTAAAGCAAATTAAACTAAGCCTGTGTGAAATTGCATAAGTTTCCTATTTTTATTTTTTTTTCTTATATTTTTTTTTGTTTCTATGCTAGATTGCAGTTGATATATAAATATTGATTATATTTTTATTTTTGTTTATCTAAAATAATCTATTAATCATTTGCAAATAATACAAAAAATATAAGTAAGCCTGTTTAAATAACTGTGTTTTTTAATGTTGGTAATTTTCTTGTCGAGTTTCATATTTCTCGACGAAACAAGCGCGTATTGAAAAAGCGAAACTTTACTCGATCCTGTCTTTGTATCTGTCGCATCTGGAAAAACTACTTTTTATAGTTTATAGTTTTTCATTTTAAAATGCGATTAGGCACAAGAATTTATTTTTTATAAAAAAAAAAAATATAAAACAAAATTTGAATACTTTAATCTGAAATGGTAAATATATAGTAGTAGTTTAAATATTATTTTAAATGCTCGGTTATTTATGATTATATATATAAGAATATATATTAAAAAAGTTAACACAATAATATATTTATTTTTTGTTAAGTTTAAATGTAAGTATATATATTTTCTTATGCAACAAACTACAAGAGTTACGAAAATACTCAACAAAGAACAAATTTATTTTCGAATAAAAAATGTATTCATATCGGCCAATTAATGTTTACTTAAAAAAATATTAACTTCAAAGTCTAATTATTTATAATATTTATATATCACAATATTGCATATATTGTATCTTAAATAATAAATTTGTATTAAAAATACTCGTTTACTGTCATTTGTTTTTGAATTATTCTGATCAATATCAAATATGCATGTAGTTAAATTTAATACGTCAATTGTTTAGGCACGAAGATAAACAGATAGAAGTGATTAAATAATGGGGATTTCGTGAATACGTTTAACTCGCTTTAGTAGTAGAAATAAAGAAGCTACAAACAAATATGTTTGGTTGAGCTTACACAAAATTCGGGAATAAAGGATTTACAATCAGTATGAATTTTGTTACCATAAAACAAGCTGGTGAATAAGAATGCATTACAAGATTCAGACACTAAATTGTGAAATATTAAAAGAAAAGTATTGGATTCAAAATAGAACCTTGAGACTATATGTGGCATTTATAGAAATTGAACATTTCCGAATTGAAAACTTCTTATGAAATGTATTAGTAAACATGAGATATTAAAGAGAAATATGGAAATAACCCCATAAAAAATGTCAAAATAATATTTTCGTTACGTGAAATTTTTAATAAAATTCACCAACTCAAATTACTTTGTTTAATTTTAATGCAAATAGCTCTAAAAGTTTTGAGAAAGTTTGCAAAAAAATATGCAAAAATTAGAGGGTTGCGGTCATCTCATCAGTACTAAGGTTTAAGAATAGTGTTTTGTCAGTGTGACCAACGTACCAACAAAATAATTTATTTAAAAACTCACTATTCGGAAAAAACTGTGTTATTACTTCTTAGAATAATAACGGGTATTTTTAATACAAACCTAGATAATATATAAATATGAATTGTAAAACTATATAAATTGTAATATAATGAAGATAATTGTAAAAAAAAAAGCTATAAAATACTTAACAAGAATCCAAATTTAATTTGAAAGCCGATATATAAGTAGATTATATTGAAAAATATTTTTTCTATATTTGTTTATTGAATAAAAAAAAATACAAACTACTACCAAACAAAAAAAAATAATTATTTTAAAAAAGTTTCCCAAGAAAAAATAATCTTGAACCAGATACAAATGCATAGAAATCTATATATTTCTTTCTCTAAAATTTAATTAAATAAAATCGAAACACTATGACTACTCGTATTTATTATTTTGATTAAAACTTTATATAATTATTGTTAAGCTTTAGTAAGGTTAAATATTTATTTATATCACTCCAACTAACCATTATAAATCTAACTATGTTTTCTGTAATTTTTTTTCTTTATTTCGAATATAATATTTTTTTTTAATATGCTTGCTTGTATTGGTAAATTAAGGTATAATAATTGCAACTTAATTGGTTTTATTTTGTTTTTTTTTTTTATATTAATATTAAATGTCACCTTTAACTAGATTGTCATCAATGTAATGTAAAATTATTCAAAATCGCATTTCATGAGAATCTAAGAAGAGGTTAAAGAAGGTAACACTAAATTTTATAAAAACGAAAATTATCTACAACAGAGAGAGATAGAGAGTTAGTAAAAGGCAGAGGGAACGTATATAGTTTTTTCTACAACTATATTTTAATGTAAGGGTAAACAATAAAATAATACATAGTTTGACTTTTTCTATTCGAAACTAGGAAACTAGTACAATTTGTTTAAGAGGGAAAATGTCAGAGTTTTAACATAAAGTTTTCAGGAGCTCATTCTTATTTGCTTCACACAGACAATAATTATGGGCAAGTTGCGTGCTCTTTGCATACAAGAAAAAAGTTTTGAAAAATCTACAACCCGTACATCATTTTTGAATCAGGTTCAAAAATGACATATTGAATATTTTCAAAACTTTTTTTTGATATTCTTTTTCTTTAAATAAAAAATATTCAAGTGGTAGGTGTTAGATACATGGAGTGTTCTAGCACCTACAATAAAAGATTTTTATTTACATAGCTAATTTATGCTCGCTTAAAGAAAAATAGTCACGCACTGCTCAATTCAGTGTTTTCAACATAAAAAACACATTTTTTGTATAGATTGAAGTAGAGGAGAAATTACACATATATTTTACACAAACGCGAAATATCTACAGGGCTGATTTTTTGTTAAAAAAAAAAATATATCAAATGTTTAAGATGAAAATAATAATGCAACCAATATAAAGTCTAGCAAACACCGATAGGATAGACAGAGATCTGCTATAATTTGTTTTGATCTACAAACAAAAATTAAAAGAAAAAAAATATAAAAACAAGCCAATTAATTTTTTTTTTTTGATTAAGTTTTGTTAAACATCTAAGCACAACACACACACATTATTATAATAATAAACAATAAAATTAAAATATAAATAATAAAAAATTAATTTTATAATTTTAATAATAAAATTTTGATTGAATTTTTTTGTTTACTTACTGGCACTCTGTGGCAGTATGTTTACTATCGTCCGTACAATAAAAAAATTTCCCATTGAACAATTGTACACCAATTACCGAAAAAATAAATTGAAACAATATATACACGATTAAAATATTAACAACATTTTTAAGCGAGTTCACCACACAATCGAATACCGCTTTTAATTTGGGTACACGTTTAATTGTCTTTAATGGACGCAGGACACGTAATACACGCAACGATTTAATCGTTGATAAATTTGCTCCCGCTTGGCTACCGGTCATATCGAAACCGAAGCTTACTGCAGCGCATATAACGACCACAGCATCCATAATATTCCAGAATTCTCTTAAATAGCTGCCAGGATGTAATATAATACCTAAATCTACAATTTTTAGTAACATTTCTATTGTGAATACGCCCGTAAATGCATAATCGAAATAATTTAAAATTTTATTTCGCGTCGAATTTTCAATGACGGGATCTTCGGCGGCCAACGCTATCGATGACAATGAGATGACGACCATAATGAAAAAATCGAAGTATGGTAAATTGACCACCCAATGGGCTCCACAACGAATGCTGTATGATCGATCGATCAGCATCATCGTCAAGATCAAGCATCGGGAAATAGAAAAAAAAAAAATAAATTGGACATTTGTATGATTTAGTCAATTTTTTTGTGTATGAGGGTTTTTTTTAATTATTATATTTTCTATGGTCCGCTAGGTGGCACTGTATATTGGATTGATATTGTAGTTCGATAATTTATTCCTAGAAAAGCTGTCTTGATGGTGGGTAATGGCAAAATGTCAGGTTGAAGTGAAAAAATCATTTGTTATGTGGTTAGGTAAAAAACTTGAAAGTAACATAAATTTGACACCGGTTCTAAATTGATTTGAAATCTGTTCGAAATTTGTTTGAAATCGTTCGAAATTGGTTTGAAATCGGTTCGAAATCAGCTATAAATCGATTTCGTTCGCTAAGGTGCAGCAAAATCTGTGATTTAGCTTAATAATCCTGAGTTATAAGATTGTGACAAATTATCTTCGTAACCATGTTTACGGAAAACAGATTTAATAAAGTGTTTTGTCAGACTTATGTACACTTTTTAGAAATAATTAATCTGTTTCATAGTTTAGCAGTGGACAAAATCACTTAATATCTAAGTAATTCTATCTTGAGGAAAGCCAAACATCTGATCTGAAGTTTCAAAATCCGCCTATTAGAAAACAACAGTTATATTTGATTTATGTTAGAAGGAACGCTCTGATCTCACTGTAGAATGGTGAGTAAGAAAGTTAGTGGAAGGTTAGAAATGGTGAACGTTTCTGAACAGATTAACGAGTTTCAGGGTAATACTGAAATTATATTCTACGAGGACATCATGGAGAAATCGGGCGGGGAAATCATCAGTAGGAAACTTTAACTATTAAGTCAGTTTTCCGAAAACCTTTATATATATAAGGTTTTCAATTGAGATGGAACCAGCTATTAGAATGTCAACCAAGATAATATAGCTGAAGGCTGCTGAGTTAACTTAATACGAAGAAGTCAAAAATTCCACGCACGAAATAGAGTACATCAAAAAAACACTACTGTTCTATACACCAGAAAATTCTACAACTCAACAAAATGGGTGTTCAAGTCCTCAAATAATTATAATGACATCTGTAAAAAAACTACACTAAGGAAATTATTACAAAATGTTCCAAAATTGAAAAAAAACATGATTCGTTTAATTATGAATGTTTTTAAAAGAACACTTTGTCATGTTAAATTAAAAATATTTTTCTTTTTTAGTTGAAATGTTTTTGAATGAATTTGTTTTTAACAATTATGTAAGAGTGATCCCATTATACATTAAAAACAAAGTAGTAACTACAAAATGACATGAAAAAAGAGATTTTGTCAATTATCGACATCGAGATAGTGCTCTCCCGCCAATAGATAACCAGACAATTCTTTTTTGGCAAATCAATAGGTAATCCGAAGGAATAACCGGTGAACGCTCTGAGGATTCGATCCTAAGCTGAAACTCATTAGATATTTTTTACCAAGAGCTCTTACTTAGCCTTTAAGAATATAATGCACCACCTAGCGGACTATTATGGAAACAAAAAACAAATAAAAATCAAACAAAAAAAATTATATAAAACAATATTTACGGATTTGTCGGCGATAAAATAAACATTGATGAATATGGCAACATTGGCTTGGGGCCCTCGGTGACTTCCTCTTCTTCTTTCTTTTCCTCCTCTTTCTTTTTACTCTTGCCACTAGCAGCGGGCGCCGTTGTTGCCCCTTCAACATAAACACCATCACCTTGAAGAGCTTCCATTTCTTTTTCCAGCTCCTGCAGTTGTTTTTCTTTGTCCTCTTCGACTTGCTCCTCCTCGGCTGCTGTCAGTTCTTGGGCGTTTGCCAAATTATCGACGGCGATAGCCAAGAACACATTCAGCAGTGTATAGTTACCGAATAGCACCAAAACGATAAAGTATCTGCATTTTGTGTTAAAATAAAAGTTACACACCACAAATAATAATAAAAAAATGTATTTTTTTGTTCTTTTAGACACAAAATAAAAAAGCAAAAAAAAAACGGTCTCTTGTATTATTTTTCTCAAACTAAATATTTTAAACGAGTACTAAAAATGTAGGCTAAATGTGATTTAAAGGATTGATTTGTGTAGGTAGGTAATTCATTGTTTGTACTAAAATGTTAGCTGAATTCACATTGTGTTTTGTATGTATAACAACCAAAAATAAAAAAATAAATGTGTATGTAAATAGATACGAAATACATTTTTTCTAGCATTTGATACTAAAAAAACTTCTATACATATATGTAATTGCGACATAAGTACATAGTTTTTTTAGAATCAAAATGATCTAATATTATTATGTAAAATATACTCTCTTTTGTTCGATAAACGTTAGGCTGCCATTTTCTCCCGAAATATTATTTTTTTAATGCAAAACGACGACAAACACTATTCTTGTTGTTTGTAATATTGAAAAAAAAATATTGCACTTTCCTGAGAACTCGAAAAAATCCATCACCTAATTTCATTTCATATGAAATTATAATTATAATATTATATAGCTTACAATAATTAATATAATTTTTGACAGCTGTTAATTTTGTTTTACTTATATCTGTCAAAATATTATTTGCCTTTCCTTTCTTCTTATTTATCGTTGATTTCTTTGTCGTATTTTTTTTTAAGATTAATAAATTGATTAAGATTAATTAATTCAACTTTTATAATTGGTATATTCTCATGCACTATTATTGGTATTATTGCGGGGATATAATAATTGAAAGCGTTTTAAACTATTTCTAATTATTTTTTGTGCGTTCTTTTTTTCGCTGTAGCATTTAATCATTTAAACAAAACAAACAGTTTTTTTTTTTAAATATAATTCATAATTTCGGAAAAAGTGCAAAAAGTGTTACTTATTGATTTGTTTTTGCTGCATCTCAATTTTGTATGATTTTGCTTCTAAAATAAAGACACCCTTTAAAAACGTTGGTATAGATTTTTTTATTGTAATGCAAAATATTATTTAAAAAAAAAAGTTAAAAACTAATTCAAGTTACGTGAAAGAAGTCTGTGTTTCTTCATTGGCAACACTTTAAATTTGACAGCTACCAACAAAATACCGGTATTAACCGTCAATTACATGTTACCAATACATTAAAATTGTCAATTTAATGATAAAAAATAAGAAAACTTTATTTTGTGTTCTTCAAGAGTTTATCGCTCAAAATATTCATTTTTTCTGTGTTTACAATAAAGGTAGATGTCAAAGCACAATGACACTTACTCCATTTGCAGACATTCTGATGGTGCATTAAGAATTGTACAAAAAATCATTGGCTCTCTTTTTTTCAAAAGTGAGAAAAGAGAGAAACACACCTCACAAAATGATGGAAACGGATTGAAAACAAAATTGGACAATTTTTTAAACTTCAAAACAAAAGTTTATTTCTGTATGCGTTTAATAAAAACTTTTTCTTAAAATTATGAAAAATTGATGAGTTATATTTAAGTTAAATATGATGAATTTTATTGGGCTTTCTGATCTTTTTTATTTTTTATGCAATTAATAAAAACAAATTAATCCATTTTAAAAATTGTTCCCGATGTTTCGTTGGTAATTTTCAACTTCTTTTAAGGGTATTTTTATTGGTCTGTTGTCATTTATATGTATAATTTTGATTTAATTCAAACATTTATATTGCACTATTATATTTTATTAGACGGAAAATAAATAAATGAATTAATAACAAAGACAATACTAAATACTTATCAACTAATATCACGGAATTATTTACTTTATGTTATTTAGTTATTAAAATACATAATTCTGTGATATTAGTTGATAATTTTTGTTTTGCCTTTGTTTTTAATTAATTTATTTATTTTCTGTTTAATTAAATATAATAGGTGCAATATAAATATTAAAACTAAATCAAAATTATACATACAAATGACAACAGTACAATCAAAATTTTTCTTAAAAGTTTTAAAATGAACAATTTGTTATAAAAAATATTCTTGCTGATTTCTGAATTCATCGCGAATAAGCAATTATTAATTTCTGCTCTTTTCACGGCATATGAGTAAGGAGATAAGTTAGGGATACACAGAAAAAATCCAGTGTACCGAATTGGCATGATTACACCATATTTTCGAATATTTTTCACTTTTGTAAAATTCGCAGTCTGTGATAATATTGAACTCATTCGTGAACGGTATCTTCTGTGAAAAAAAAAAATTCCAAAAATTTGGTGAACAAGAACAGGATTTGGCAGTTTTTTTTGCTCTAGAAATTCGATGTTTTAGGAAGTATGAGAACATCTCTAAATGATAATAAAAAGATTATTCGACAAAAAACTATCAAAATTTTGCAAAATGCAAACTTTTCTGAAGAATACTGATATACGCGTCTTATCGAAAGTTTTCACAGAAATCAATAAAACACAGCTAATATTTATTTTATCTCTTAATCAAAACACAAAAATACATAACTTTAAACTTTAAACTATTGGGTATTGTTTTTTTTTTAAGGTTTTAAAGGGAGCCCTTATTTTATTGTTTCATATATTAATGTGATATTTTTTTTTTAAAAGCATTTGGCGTTGTCGGGAAAAAATTAACAACCTCTTGTACAAACTAAAAACGAAACTAAGTAAGAATCTAAAACAGAACAAAAAAAAAATGAAAGCTTCCTGTACATTATTTTGTATCATGCAATATTTCTTTAATAATGTAATTTTACTAATTGAATAAATATTTCTTTTTTTTTCTGCTAAGTGAAAAGCATTGCATGTGTTTGACATTATTTTTAAAGTTTATATAATCTTTATTCATATTAATAAGGAAGATATATTAAGGATAGCTTGTAATAATAATTTTGATGTTATTAGGCATCTGGCGAAATTGATTTTGGGGCTCGAGAATATAATATGGATGAACATTAAAGAAATTCATTGTAAGTTACCATTTTCGATTTAACGAAATGTGTAAAAAAAAAATTGTAAAAATACTTAAAGAATCAATTCCTTCTTCGATATTTTTTATTTTGTAATATTTATGATTTTTGGAAGTTACTTCTGTTTGAAAGTAGAACAAAACTGATGTAGCTTTTGACGACATATACAAGAATAAATCACCAAAACCCTAAAAATTGCTTGTGTTACAATTACGTGTGATAATACAGCTACAAAATTTTATCCAAATCGTCGAAGCCGTTTTAAACAACATATGTGACAACCAATTATTCAACATTAAAAATTAATTTTCCTAAACATACAAATATTCTGTTAAGTTGGGCAAACAGGGAAAATATTGTAATTTTTTTTATTTATTTTTTGCGGTGTTTAATATCAGAGTTTTAAATAATCAGAGAAAACAGTTCTAATTCGTTTTGTGCATTTCATTTTTCTTTGTGGCTTTAAGGGACTTAGGAAATACGACAATATTATTTCACCAAAAAATCGCCTGTTTTTAATAATGACGAATTTGGCTTACTTTCGTTTTATTTGTAAAGATACAATTATGAAACTCACCATATTTGCAGTTCATTTACAAGACAAAATAAAAAAGTATAAAATGCCAAAAAAAATTTTAAATGTGACATTCAAAAAATAATAGAGTGAGTACGAATAAGTAACCAGATAATGTGAACTTTTGTAAGCCTACAAAAAAAGCTCCGCTGAGCTCCGGTCTTAAATTGTCACTTTCTAAAAGCTTATACTATTGCCTATTATTCCTATAAATTTCAATGACAACTGCCGAACAAAGAATAAAAATAAGAGTTGAGGAGCGACTTTCCAAAAGGATATAAAATCATTTTTTTTAAGTATGAAGTTTTGCTCTCCTCATTCTAATGATCAATTAAGGTAGTTGGAGTTAGCGAAGCGAAAATCTGAAAATATATGAACAATTACAATTTAAATAACTATAAGTATTTATATTCTCTTTTGAGAACTCATTCCCCCAATTATAAAAATTAAATTGCAGGCTGCACTGCTTTCCCACCGTTATATAACCATTGAAAGTTTTTAATGTCACAACAACAATTTAGTGGTCTAGTACAAAGAAAGTATTAATTTTTGGTAGACCACCAAGTCGTTGATTTTGCATTAAAAACATTCAATGTTAATATAACGTCCAAAGGTAATGCGGAAAAGAGAATATTTGGTTAGTGTTAAGTTTAACACCTTCAACAACCACAAATAAAATTATTTACACCGTTAGCGTTGGTTTGTATAGATCAGACTTGTTCTTAAGCTTTGTATTAAAAGTGGAAAAAACAAGGCAAGGCAGTGGACGGAAACTAATAGTGTAAATTTTTCTTATCATTGAATATCATTCCCAAAAATTTCATTAAAATCAGGTTAGTGCTTTAGTTTTTATTAAAACAAGCTAAATGTAGGCTAGTCAGTACGCGTTAATAAAGAGGCAAAATTTCTCTTGCCATTGGTTATCATTCCTGAAAATTTCAACAAAATCGGTACTGTGGTTTAGTGTTTATGGAGTTTTTTCCGCTTTCCTATACAAAAGGACCCACTGTGCGAATCCCTGCAGACGACTGTCAAGTGTTCTTTGGACTTCTCCAAAATGTTAAGTTTATTTGAACCTCAAATATTTTTTATTTTTTAACTATATTTCTGCAAAACGTAAGGTCTCTTAAATGCAACCTGAATTGCACGGCACTAGTTAGAAGGAATAGAAAGATAGGAAAGAATTTTTTTTTGTCACAGTGGATGTGATAATTAGGTATTTATTATCTCATTTTAGCCCACAGCCGACACCCAATCAAAATTGGAGGGATAGAAAAGAATATTGCCTTGCGTGGGGATCGAAGCCACACTTCTAAGTTAGCAGTCAAGCGCCATTGCCACCCGATTTGAATTATTATTTTTTTCTTATTACAAATAATGTTTGAAAATTAATTTTGTTTTGATAACAAATTACACAGAGTAATGGGTATTCATTATTTGTTGTGTGTAGATGTAGATATATTTAATTTTCCAAAAGTAATCGGTAATTGACTTTTTTAATTCAAAATTAAAAAATTATAGTCAATTCAAGTTTTTTTCCAATTATAATTATAAGAAAAAATTGGAGATTGGGAATTAGAGCTTTTACAGATTAATACATTATTAGATTTTTTCATTATTTAAATTTTACTTGATAGTACATATGTACATAGATACTATAAATTCTTCTGACGAAAGTGATCAACTTGCATTTATAAGATATTTTTTGTACCAAATTTTTATGGTTGTGAGTTTGATATAAAGCATTATATTTATTTTCTCCGAAAAAAATAAACCCAATTGGGGAATATATTAAGGAAAAATGTATGTTGAGATATTTTTTCATATTCAGGTTTAAATACTCACAAAGTTCCATACATAATCAATCTTAAAGATAACTTGCAATGCTTTTCAGTTTTGTATTCACTTTTCAATGTTTCATTTCTAATACAAAAATAAATTCAAATCTCGGGAGTTTAAACAAACAATAATAATTAAATTTAAAAAATAAACCTATAAGAGTACATGCAACCCCGAGTGCTTGTATTATATGCTATTAGTCACTAGTTAATATTGTTAATAATTTGTAACAAAATTCCATGCTCGAACAAAACAAAAAAAAAAAACAACTTTAATCACCTGTCATTTTTGTGAGATCAAACCCAGATTTTAGTAAGAGAATTAAAATTGTTGGAAAGAAGAATCTATCTAAGTAAATATTTTTTAAAAATCTAAGAAAACTAACTAAAGGTAGCTACTGGGTGGCTTTTAAATAGAGAAAATAAAATTGTGTTTTCTAATCATTCATTATCCAAAAACCAAACAAAACTTAAAAAAAAATATATAAAATAAAATATCTAATTTTTGGATTTCCAACAATTTGTTATTGAATTCTCTTAAATCAAATCTTTGTGGTTTCGAAAATATAGATTTTTTTTTGAAGTTGATGATTGCGCACATTAATGGTTCAACGTTCAACGTTTTGATCTTGATTTCGTTTTTGTTTATAGTTATGAAACATACAACATTTATATAATATTATTATAGTTTTACACTAGCCACGTTATTACACAATCTATGTAGGTACGTATATTTTTGCGATTTATTGGCTACAGGATGGGCTACTTTATGATAAAAAAAAATGTTTGACTCGACACAAGATAAAATAATTTATTACGAGTACAAAATGCAGTAGTTTATCTAAAATTATTATTTAAGGTATGTACTTATTTTGTTGACATAAAAAAATAAAAAAAAAACATAAAATTCGACATCACAATAAATGATGATTGTCAAATTACTTAAACAATCATAGTACTCGTTTTTTATAAATAAAGGACACACTCCACGTCACTTGATTACTTCGTATTTTGTTTGTAATTCTTTTTGAATTATATACCTGCATACTGAAAGTTTTACCGGAAATTATTACAGACATTGCGGAATAACTAATAAGCTTTTAACTAAATAACTTTCTTTCACAAAATATTAGTTCAATCATTAAGACAAAAAAAAAGTAGTTTAAGCCTTATATTATATTTTCCATAAAAAAGTATAGATTTTATGAACGAGTATGAATTGTGATTAATTGTTTGACCGCGATTAATGTTTCGACGTTTGAATCTTTTTGTTGTATAAATTGGAATTTTTTTTAGAAACGTTTTATGGATAAATTCCATAATGATTGACAAAATTTTCGAAAAATCAATGTTTTTCTTCGTTCAAAGTTATCTAATTTCTCATACCAGAAACAACTTGAAAAATACAATGTCCGACCCAAAGAAGGTTCAAAAACTGAATTCTATGTATTACTTTCTTATTGCAAATTAATTTTTTTTTTAATATTTTCAAATGTTTGCAAAATATTTTCGATCATGGATTTTGTTATGTCGCTTTAACACTATAGTTTAATTGCTAAGAATTTTAAATTTTTCTCCATCTAGGCAAACCTTAAATAACCATTTTAGCTTTCATTAACCTACTAGTGTCAAAATTTAAATATCGTGGTACAAAATTTACAGCCTAAATGGAATAATGTTTAACAGTAAGATATTTTAAGGGAATATGTAATTCGAAGTAGTCTCGAAGTTCTTAGAAAAAACATGTTTCCTTAGAAATTTGTTCTTTTTTTCATCGCTTTGGTTCGTTTCTTTCCAGAAATTTAGTCTATTTTTTCGGAAAGGGTACAATCTCTGATAGTGATGTTACTCATTTTGCAGGAAGTGTTCAAAATCTTACACCAAAATATAATCTTTAGGAGTTGGGAATGCTTAAGACAAGGTAGTTTTGAAAACTGTAAGGTACAAAACTGTACTAAATTAGTAATCACGTTTTACTAAACTTAAATATAGTCAAATATTTTGTTAATACGAGTATCATCGTAGACAAAAATTTATTATAAATTCAGAATTAGACAAATTAATCAAATTGTCAATGCAAATTTTTTCTGTCGCGAAAAATTCTAAAATTATTGTACAATATTGATTCCGTCCAATATAATTCTGTTGAGAATAATGAGCTTATTTTAGTGACTCTCCATTACGTACTTTACTTTTTATATACTTCAAATTAAAACACAATATGATACTTAAGGAAGAGCTTTATAGACAACATTTTGAAAAATCCAGAGTTCACCAATATCATTTCGGAACAAATAGGGAATTTTATTATTCAAAGGCAAAAAGAACAGTTATTAATTAAGAAAAATTGAGAGATGCGAATTTGATAGGAACTATTAGCGAGTTTCATTCAAATTCTAAAGATCTACTTTCAAAATTTAGATTAGATCTTTTCAATGAAAATTGTTTCCAAATTTAATTGTATTATTGGCGAAAGACTGATAATATTGATAATGAGGAGGAAGACGAAGACGAAGCAATCAAAAACTCCACCAAATTTATAAAATCTAAATTAATAGCTTCTTAGTCCATTATTTTTTTATTTTAAATTTTGTTTTTTAGCATGGACTGGCAGAAAAGACTTCTTACATGTATGTGTGCATTTAGATCAAATCTGCTTACGCATCAGATATACAATCTTTCGTGTTGAAATTTGATCTGGTTGTTTCAAAATTCAAAAAGATCAAATCTTACTTCAATGAAACTTACTATATGTTAATGGCAGTTTTTTGACAATTGGTTGACATTTCTCTTTCCGAATTGCAAGAAACAAGAATCAAACATTTTTCTAAGAATATAGATGTACCTAACTATAATGGAACAATTAATTGATTAATTAATTAATTAATTAATTAATTAATGAAATTAGGTCTAGACATTTTATTTTTAACTTTCAAAGGTCAACACTAAAATTTAGATGTCAAAGGTCCTTTTTTGATGAAAATTATTCCTATAATAAATACATGTATTATATGAGATCGATAACTGGGCTGCAACTTGTAAAAAAATGACAGCATCCCAAGGTCGTTTACCAAAAGTCGCGAAAAAGTGCTCCAAAAATTTCCAAATAAATGTCGTAATTTTCTTTAGAATAATGTTAGAAGTAGAAAATTTCAGGTTTATATTTGAAGCGTATTCATTTAAGCCATTTAAATCGATAAATGATATTTTGCTATTACAAGTTGCATTTTTTTTAGCAGTTTTTCCATTGAAAGTGCTTTTTATGAGTATATTTAATATTTTGTGTTCATTTTTTTTTTCGACTTGAATATCACAAAATTATTTTTTTTATATAATATTTCGAAAAATGATATGCTGGCGGGCAGTTAGCATCTTACTTCTTCAAATGAAGTTCTTCCGGTTAAATTAAACAGAAGTATTTTTGAAAATTATCAAGAACTATAGAACTCATGGGCATGTGGTAAGAACTCAAAAAAAAAATTGAGATGCTGACACTTGTTATGCTAACTTCAACGGGCACGAGGAACGGCACCTAACTAAAATTAACATAAATCGCAATTTGATGAAGGGAATACAAATTTGCGATAAGTTCCTCTGGCAACTCTGCTATATACTCCGCAATGGTTTACTACTTTATATTCTCTTGGAGACAAATTTTGTTTCGTTGTTTAATTTCCATACCTATGTCTACTTATTGAAGAGATAATATAAAAAAACCCTTAGGAAGAGCAAACCGGACTCGAAAAAAATCGGTATAAAAAATTACAACACGCAGATATATCTATTACGAAAAATCAAGTGACGCAGACTGTTTATGAGTGTAAAGCCATTTTGTTATTACTTTACGTTACGTAGTAAAAGTAGTTATTATACAAGTGGAATTGATTATTAAATTAATGAAACAAAAGACGAACAAAAAAAAATTAACAAAAAAAAAAAAAAAAAAAAAAATTAAACAAAAAACTTACAGCGAATAAATCATTCCTTTTTTGGCTCCACCCTGTGATATAATACCCTGATACATGACCTCGTTCCAATCCTCACCGGTCAGTATTTGAAATACAGTTAATAGTGCAATCGGAAATGTGTTGAAATTTGTTTCGGGCGTACCATTCGGCAGATTGAATTGTCCACCAAACAATTGCATGCCAAGCAATGCAAATATCAGAATGAACAAGAAGAGCAGGAACAACAATGAAATGATGGATCTCATCGAGTTCAACAGCGAAATCACAAGATTCCGCAGCGACGACCAATATTTGGTCACTTTGAATATACGCAGTAGACGGAGGGCACGTAGAACGGACAAACCGAATGAGCCGCCTTTTACCTCGGACCACACCACTTCGAATATCGAACCACTAATGACGACACAATCGAAACGATTGAATGATGATTCAAAATATATCCGCGGACCCAGAGCATACATCTTGACCCACATTTCTGTCATGAACAGACCGAGAAACACAAATTCTGCATAATCTGTAAATAGAATTGGAAAAGAAAAGACAAAAAAAAAAACAAAAATTATATATGATCCACTCAACACCCTCAGACTCAAATCTATCGAAATCGGATCTTTCTTTCTTTTTTAATAGAAGATCCTTACAGGATTTCGTAATTCGTTGCAGACAATTCCGATTAAGATGGACATTGTGTGCAGGGTGAATATAATATAGACTACATTCTGACAAATGGATTTGCCATCCAAGGCTGTTTTACTCTACTGATAGTGATATTAACTGCATCAGGATCAGAATCCCAATCTCATCCGTTCAAGGATGAGATAAGCAGCAGTTGTTGTTCATATACTTACACAGAAACTTTGTAAGCCAATCTGGCTGGCCGTAATGTTCTACAGCTACGCAAACAGTATTCAGAAAGACCAAAACTATGACGAACCAATAGAACCATTGCGTTTTGACAGTGTGCCGGATCCAGAATCGAAATCGCTTTTCCGCATGCCAGAAACCCTTGCATGTGCCTTGTGTTTTCGTTCGCGATTTAAGATATCCTGAAAGTGGTACTGTTTTAGTTTATTTTGTATTTTATTTTATATTCGCAATAAAAAATAAAATTTTAAATGAAAATAAAATTATAAATAATATCTAAGAATACACAAAATTTTGTTGGCGATACATTAATTGTGATTTACCATTTTATTTTGAAAATTTATCTAAACATTTTATAATTTATTTGAATATTATAGATATAAAAATGATTGAATACATTTTGAATTATGCTAAAATGTGTTATATATATTATTGATATGAATGAGTACAGCTACATCCATTGAAATAATTGCAAGACAGACTGAAACTATGGGGAAAATATTTCGCTGCCCTGAATAAAGCTGAAGAATATGCGAAATGACCAATGGAAACACCCAAATTTAAATTGAAATACAGTATGAGCCGCTTGATAGAAACTCTATAAGTTGACTTTCCCGCTCAATTGAACGAAGAAAAATTAATGATACTCCTCTTTGTGTAGGCAATAGCGAAATTCTTATCTTTGCAGACGATATGAAGATTTATAAAAATATATCATCCTCAAAGGATCGAAATCAATTGCAAGAGGATATTAACCACTTTGCCTTGTGGTGTAAAAAGAACAGTTTGAATCTTAACCCGACAAAATGTCAAACAATGACATTTTCAAAAAAACGTTCTCCTTCTTCTCATGACTATATTATTTCACGGCACATTTTAACTCGTGTTATAACTGTACGGGACCTTGGAGTTCTTTTCACGAAAAATTTAGACTTTTCTGTCCATAGTTAACAAAGCCAATTCAATGTTAGGATTTATTAAACGTTGGTCAAAAGAATTTGTTGATCCCATTGTTACCCGTGCTTTATACAACTGCTTGGTTCGTCCCCATCTTGAGTATGAATTGCAGGTTTGGACTCCTCTTTACGATGTTCATATTGAGAGATTAGAATATGTTCGAAGAAACTTTACTCGTTTCGCATTGAACGGGCTTCAGTGGAGTGATCCTTCTAATGCCCTCCCTTATGACCAACGTTTATCTATTCTTCAAATGCAAACACTGGCACAGAGAAGAACAAACAATAATTTGGTATTGTTCCACCAAATAATAACAGGTGTCGCAGATGCACCAGACCTACTATGTTCTGTTTTTTAATTATCGGGGTGGAGGTCATAATCTTCGTGGACTCGACTTGATTAAAGTCCCAACAAATAGGACCAACTATGGGATGCATGAGCCATTGACACGTATGGGTAGACTTTTAAATTGGAATTCAAACGTTTTTGATTTCAATATCAGTAAAATTAAATTAAAAAATCTACCCAAAACCACGCTCCTAAATGTTTTTTTTGTTTATTCTTATGTTCTTGTTTTGTATTGACGTAATATTATATGTTATATTTTCATGTTGTACTTGTGTTAGTGTTATTTGTAATAGAGTTTGCCTACTAACAACTAACACTGCACTAAATGATGAGCCGGTGGTATAACACAGTTTTCTGTGTTGGCATAAACCATTGGTCGGAAGACGGAGCTTGCTGTTAGCTCTCTTCTGCCAATTCTGAGAGTGTGAAAAAAAAAATTAGTTGTTAAATTCGAACGAAATTCGAACCTTATTTACGAGTAATTGAATTACTTTTCTAATTGAACATAAAATTTGCAGCTTAAAGATTAAAAACATGTAGAGTAAAAGTGTCAATATTCAATCAGGTTCACAGTCAATCACTTGCTCTTACAATGCCTTTTTTATTTTTATAGAGAAAAGCTTATTCCAACACTGCATCGTTATTAAAAAAAAAAAAAAAAAAAAAAAAATTGAAAGTAATTCAAACAACCGAACATAAAGACTTGATACTCGTATTAATTATGAAATCATCAGAGTTCTTACCGACACGCTCAAGAGCAGACACTCGCAACATATCTAAACGAATGCGCCTATATTTCTTATGACCTATCAAATATTGATTGCCAAAAGCTGGCTTATGAAATATCTATAGGCGCCAGTCAAAAAAATATTTTATTTGCTCTACCACTTTCTTGTAAATTCACTTTTGATTTTTCAATGAATGATCATTAAAAACGCTTTCAATCATTGAAAAATCAAAAGTGAATTTACAAGAAAATCGTAGAGCAAATAAAATATTTTTTTGCCAAAAATATTATACAATCTTACTACCTTCATTTTAGCACCAAAACGACATCAGTTTTATTTGTTTAAGGCTTCAGAATTGATAGTCAAAGTTTTCAATGATAAGTTTCAATGAAAGCTATAACTGGCGCCATAATCAATAAAATTAAAGTTCCCGAAAACTGGACAAAAAAACATGGACTAGTTGAAAGGTTTTTGAGTTCGACACCCAGATGTCTCATTGAGAATCCCCGAGAGCTGAAGCTTAGCACGGCAACAGGGTTTAACAAACATAATATTAATAGCTATGTATTTCAAAAATCTGATAATTGTTTTGAAACGACATTCGAAGTTTTCCAACGGAGCTAGAATTTTCTATTTGGACGAAACTGCAACCAAAACCGTTGAAAAGCTATCCAAAATTCTAGCCCCGAAAGGACAAAGATACATATCGAAATTTATCAGTGGAAAAAGAGGCTCTTTCTCAACAACATGTGCAATAATGTGTGCCAGTGGAATATGGCTAGTAAATTTAGGAAATACCTAAAAACAATTTCATTTTGTTGATATGCCCACATACATAGGTCCTAGTCTTAATTTACTCCTACATAGTCATACCTGCAGATACTTTAGGTTTGGATACTCCATACCATGTGGATGGATGAATTCGGAACGGTTTCCAGAAGGGATTAGGCATTTTATACAACTTAATTCTTCATCTATGTAAAAGCCTTCGTTGTTATTGCGTGACAATCTTTACTCTCAACTCTCAATTGAATCCTTAACCCTACAACCTCATTCATCTCACAATCGTATAATTGTTAACTATCGATTTACATATACATTTTTAAAATCCGCGTTGATGGGCTTTTCGGCTTCTATCCTATTTGGTTAACAAAATGAGGGAATTCCCCGACCGTCACTAGATCCCCCGCGTTACCAATGTACCGCGATAAAAAATTAAGCAACCAATGGATGCGTTCTGAAAATTGACATCTCTTTGTTTTGAATGTGTTGAAATTTTAAGGATTAGTTTGAATTTTTATACGGACTTTAGTAAAAATATTATAATATTTAAGTACTTATGTACAAAATTTTGCTAAGAATGTTAGGTTATTTCTGAGCTCGTGGCTCTCTTGGGTGGGGGCCAGTGGCATTTTGCCAGCCCTGCCACCCTAAAGTTATGCCACTGGCAACCGCACACAGCACAGACAAAATGGATATTGTGAAGGAAGCTTTTTCTGATGGTGTAATCTCTTGCTCTTAGGTAATAATTCCTCTAAGTACTTTTAAGTATACATTTGCTGGTGTAAAAATGTGCAACGTATGTGCTCACAATAAGACATTATATAAAAGTTGCAGTACAATTTAAAATTTAAAAAAATTAAAAAACATTTGACGACACATCCTTTTTGATTGACAAAATATTGCGCCTATCCTAAAAGGGTGTTTTTTCCTGAGTTATGTGATTATTTCTTTGCGTTCTGATTTTTGCAGCGGAGCATAATTAATCAAAGCTTTGGAAACTATATAGTAACTAGATATATATGAAATTATATGAGTAATATTATTCACTTTAAATTGATGCATTCTTTACAAAAGCATTTTGAAAAATTGCGAAACACGCTGTATTTTTTTAAAAGACTAGCACAATTGATACATTTTCTTAAAATAACTAAGGTCGTACCTTCCTTTTCATTATCAGTCTCAACTGAAAGAAAATTTTGTTGAATGATAATAATTATGCAAATACACCAAATGAAATTGATAAAAAATTAAATATGTATTGTAAAATATACCTTCTATTAAAATCTTAAATAAATGGAAAACGTTGTTTGTTTTAAAGAAATTGTATTCCTTTTTTAATGAAAGCCCATACCTATTGCATAAATGGTGAATTTAGCTGAGTAAGAATTTCAAAATTAAAAAAAAAAATAATTGATTTAAAAAAATTAAATAATGACAAGTTTGGTGTTATTGTTTGAAAGTTTTTGTTTTTGTAATTGTTACTATGTCTCAGAGATCTGTTCTTAAATTCAAGAATTAATTTTTGAACCTGAACAATGTTTTCAAAATCATTTGATCTATTAACAAAAAAAAACGTTTGTTAACGTTTTTTTTTTTTCATATACATGATTTAAGAAAAAGCTGGCCTAGTTTGGTCTTAGTGTTTAAAATTCATAAACTCTTAGATACCAAGTAAGAAACCAGGCCTTACTCGTTTTCGAAATATTGAATTTAAGACAAAATTTTCGAAGGAAAAACGACTTTTTTCGAATAAATGTATGGTGGTAATTGCCTTGGTTAGTTTTAGGGTTTAAGATCTAAGCATCATAGAAATTCTATTCAGAAATTCAGTAACCCAGAGCAGAGTTGTTTTTGAAATAACCTTGAATATTACAAAAAAAAACAAAAACTAAAACTGACATTTTTAACGCTTTTTAAATAATTTTCCTTACAGTTTAAGAACTAAGTAAATATCTTGTAGATACAATTTAGAAACTCCTAGGTAGCTATCGTGTAATCTTAGACGTTTTCAAAATATTGAATTTCAAACAAAGCGAATTATTATTTTCAGAAAAAGTGTCTTTTTCAAGTTTTCTTTCTTAATATTTGTATGATGGGATGTGGCTTTACTTTTTTAATAAAAAAAGACAACTAAATATAAATTTCAATACAAAATTTGTCAAATAATTTCTTTTTAGTGTCTGTGGGCACCATTCAGTTGTTTGGGCCTACTGAATCTAACTCTGGGCTCAATAATTAACGATCACACTTTTATTAGAAATTTTTTCTTACAAAAACTAAAAAGTTGTCAAAGGAGGAAAATATTAAAAAAATTAAATTTCTCACTGGAATCAAACGGGTGGGACAGTCCGGCTCTGGTCTAAAGGTCCTCTGATTTCATAATTTCTAAATTTCACTAATCACTAAAATAACCGATCATTTAAATTTGCTTGTCCAGGGTGCAGGGAAATAACTCCTCGGGAAATAAGTCCAAATTCGAATTTTGGAATTATGTCCCACTTTGATGGGACATATGTATAAAAAAGGAGTTTTGAACTTATGCCCCATTTAACATAATTTTTTTTTTTGAGGAAAATACTGTAATTATCTCTTAAGAGCTGAAACTTTTCCTAATCCAAGTGCCAATTAGAATAAATTCAGAGTATATTCAAAACAGATTTACCTGTTTTTTTCTTAGCTAATTACTAACAGGGCTATCATAAACTCAGTCATATGCCATATGGCTAGAAAACCAACGGTTATTAGAATAAAGCTTAAATTTTCGAAATAAATTGAAAACAATCTAAATTGCAAACAAAAACTTTGCATAAACCCAAACGACGTGAACTTTATATACCATTATAAATGCATAGCTGAAAATTCTCTAAATATAAGTGCATTGCGTACAATCTCTGACCGAGATGAGAAAACAAACTGCTGTGAAATAGAATATTTTTGAAAGGATGTATGCAAATTTTGAACTTTTGGACCAGAGGAGTTATGTCAATGCGCCAGCAAGAACTGCCCACGACCAAAATAATAATGTTCCCTACTGTACTAAATATGTGTTCACTATATTTCGTTGTAAAAAAGGGGAATCTAGTGAGAAGCAATAGAGTTGCCAAATAAAATTTTTTGCTGGGCTAAATTAATGTGAACTTTATTTTTTATATCCGAAAAGCTTTTTTAGTAAAGAAAATTTGTAATAAGAGTTTGTATTGCATATTTAGGTATAGGCTTTCTTTAAATCAAAATTATTTAAAATAAATATACAACACTTATGCATTATACTATCCATACCATCATCGCCATAATCTTCTTCGCCCTCTTCTTCTTCTGTATCTGTTGATTTAGATTTTCCTAAGCTTTTCAGCTTTTTTCGTTTGGCTGCATTTCTTCTTCTCGCTTTAATTTTATAAATATTTATAAATTAATATAATATTAGACTAATTTGTTTGTTTAATTAAATGAAAATGTTTACCCTCCATTATGTGCATTTTTTCCTCTTCTGTTGTTCTTTCTTCAGCTAGTATTACTTCCTCTGAAATTTTCATGATAAATTAAAATAAAAAAAATAATTAATCAATAAAATAAATAAATCATTTTTAACAAATATTATTTTTTAAACATTTATTAAGGACGTATTTAGAAGGAAAACAGTGGTGTATTTGGGAAAGATGCAGGAACATTTTTTAAGAAGATGAAAGCAACAGTGGTGTTGTTGTTTATGTTATTAAGCATTCAACTATATTTTTTTTGTAATGTAATACTCTACCAGCTTTACAAATCCATTCAACATAGCCGTTCAACTCTCTTTCTAGTTGCTGTTGTCTTCTAAGCTTAAGAAATTCTTGCCTATTTTCTACTTTTTCTCGTTCTTTTGCGAATTCACTACGAAAGACAAAACATTGGTGGTTTTTTGTTTTTTTTTTTTTGGGTAAAACAATGCAATTATAATTTGTTTACAAGAACAAAGGAAAACTCTTTGAAACCAGGAGAGATTAATGTAATCATAAATTTAAATTATAATAAGAAATAAAAAACAAAACTAAAAAAATAAAAGTTTACTTTATAAGGGAAATAAAAAAAAATTGAGAAAAATGTTTAATGTAGATTTTAAATTGATAATGTTATGTTTATATTTACACTGAACAAAAAATAATAATAAGAGGGAGTCTAACAAGTATTGGTGAATTTTTGAATTTGAATAGTCTTAGTTATTTCTTCCACATTTTAATGTTTTTTTTGCTGCAGTTTCATATTCTAGAATTTAGTTTTTAAAAAATGTTACGAGATTCTAAAGGCTAAAGTTTTTTAAGTTACAAGTTAATTTTATTCTGTATTTTGATTCAAGAGAATATGTAGAATTTTTACATTTTTATTTATATGAAGTGTGACATACAAAAATTAAATATCTACTAGAGTTGCCACTCTAGTAAATTAACTCTAAGCGACATAGCTAGTTATGCACCATATTAAATAGTGGCGCCCTGATATTATAGGAAGAGAGCTTGTTCTACTGTTTATATATTCTTCGAAAAAAATTTTATATTTTATTCGATTTTCGTTGTTGGAATATAAGCTGAAGGGATAAATTTTCAATTGTGCTAAGTGAAACAGTAGCAGATGCAAAATAACAATCACTAGTTACACCTCGCTAAATTTTCCTTGTCAATAGGGTTCTTTATCATTTGATTTGCTTGATAATTGCGTTTCGCAGATTAATTGCTTTTGGGTAAAACTTGTGAATTTGACATTAGTAATTTGAATAAGATAATATCAGCAACTGAGTATTTTGCAGAAAGTTACCTTCAATCAATTATTTACGTCACAGGATTTGATTTAAAATTTTGATAGCATTTGACGGCTCTTCAATAACTTCCTGGAAATTTTTTTTAGTGCTTTTGTACTAAGCAATTTTTCTTATATCCCTACAAGCCTTCAATACTCCTGGTACAGCTCTATGGAATTCAGAAATACAAAGTTCAAGGAGACCTTCTATCAGGTGAATACTTTAATCTCGTTATTAAACAGATAGCTCGTTGGGATGGCGTACTGACGGAAGCCAGTAGTCTGAACAGATTCGTCAAGCTTCTTGCGTTAACGTGCACTCTCTCGTGATACATGCCTGAACGATAAGTAGAAAATAAAAGCAGATACTTGGCTACTTGATTCGAGAGAAAAAATTTTCCACAAACATTTGGTAATTAGTTAGGAACCAATTACGGAATATGAATCTATGACCTTCTAAATCAAAGCCATACGAAGTTCTATGGTCTGGATGACCTCTCAGGCCCGGACCTTTCATGAAAATGGACCGCATATCTACCTATCTAAAAAAGAATTGATGGTCGTGTGTAATGAGGATCATCACTTGAGAACGATTCGCCGATTTTGCTGATTTCTGTTTGCTGTATTCGCAATTCTTTTGGACAAAGTTTGTTTCTTGGAACAACAACATCCAAATGTTTGATTTGTATGAAAATATCAATAAAAGTATGTGATATGCATTTTTGATTTTTATGACAGTTTTATTAGTAATATATTGTCGCTGATGGTCAAGACCGTCAAGTTTTCCAATTAGGTGGTTTTAAAGATTGAACGGATTTTACTTCGTCATTTCGAGACGAGCGGGAGGCGTCCAAAATGGACCAACATTCAAGCAACACAAGTCGACTATATAATCGCCGAAGCAATTAGACTGACTAAGAGCAAACAAAAAAAGCTCATTATGACTCCAGAACAATAGATATATAGTTGTTGAGTTTGACATCAACAAAACGGACGATCAAATGTGACAAGATGACAGTTCAAAATGAACGTTTGGCATTCAGATATGATGCAACAGTCGCTTACGTCCCTAACTGTATGAGTCGAATACGAAAAATTGTGTACTATTCGTCAAGATTGCAATACTTTAAGTTTAAGTCGCGAATCGAGTAGATTATGTTGTTCGAACCTGAATATCTCTAATTACAACTTACATCATTACTTTCTCCTAAAACCCCGACCAGAGCATTTCTTGCATAATATGCATACAATATTACACATGCTCTTACCAAATGACATCACTTGTGGCAAATGCTATCGGAAATCGAGGTCTGGGCCCAGAAGTTTTCAGTATGGCATTCACAATGATGAATACCGAAATTTATCAAAAATCGGTGAACTGACTGACAGCAGAAAATAGAGACACAAAATACACAGGAGCAACGCCGGATATGACCAACCATACTCTTTCTAACAAAAAAAAAGTCAGTACAGGGAAGACAGGGCATTTGTCTCTCACTCTGGTGGCATTAGCTGGTATAAACCTATCTCAAGTTAAGGCTGTCATAGGGCTTCCGTATTTATCATTATAAATGGCCGCAAATGTGAGAGAGATGTGTGTATGGGTTACCATATCTGCTTAAACAATGAAAATTTAAATTAAATTTATATTTATCTTTTTCCATACCAACAAGCGAGTAGTAAGCCAATAGTTATAGAATATCACTTTACTATTTATTTAACTCAATCTTAAGTCACTGTTTAACAAACGCAATACCAATTACCTATTCAATGTAGAAAAAACACAATGCCACGTTTATTAAACATTTCGTAATGAAAATCCACGTAATTTACTGTGAACATTTCGAACACAAATAACTTTTCTGCAAAAAACACCGAACAAAAAATTTTCTGCATTTTAATGGGCTATTTAGAAAGACAACTTCTCCTCCATACTTCAATATATTATGTTCTCAAAAGCTTAAAAACAGAAAGCTCTTTGGTAAAAAAAAAAAACTGAGAAAACTCTTTTGTTTTGCTTTCAATGAGTATTGGTTACTCTGTTGGAATGCATATTCTTTCAAATTATACAGCGAAGGTAGAAACGAGTATAGATAGTCAGTATGTTTTGGAGTTTGGGCATGCAATGAGCACGGTCATTTCTGTAAGTTGGTCTGTGGGTAGAATCGTTTCAGTGGCAGGTTTTTCAATTCAGTGTATTGACAGAATATACAGGCACCACTGGTTTGAAAAAAGCTCGCCCATATGCCCTGTATTGACTATATTTTATTTAGACAGAATACTTGTAGTAAGATACACAGTGGTTAATGATGAAACGAATCCTTTCTATCAATATACCTACATTTGTAATTGGTATATTAGAAAATGAAAATAAAATTTTCAAAAAACCAATTTTTAATATGAAGTGATTATATAATTTATTCTATGATATTATGTTTATAAATAAAACGGGAATGATGATTTATTGGACATTAGAGGTAATATAATTTATTGGACATTTAACAGGGTTAAAATTATAGTGTCATTAAAATTCGAGCCATCTAAAATATTTACTTGTTATTTTCTACTTTTTTTTACGTTTTCGTAAAAAAATGTCCGTCCACTGTGTTGTGTGGATAATGGACAAAAATAACTGCACTAGCTATATAAAAAAAATAACTAGCAATTCATCACACATCTTTTGGATAAAATAGCTAAGAGAGATGATTGTGTTCACCTATAAAAATGGAATTATTATATTTTTTTTGGTCAATCTAAAACAATTTTTTGGACACACACACATTATTATTATTATTACATATCAAACTGTTTAACTATATTAAATATTTGTGTAAATATTTTGGGGAAATATATATATATGTATCTATATATATTGTGTCGCATTATGTGGATGTTACTTGAATTTAAATAACTAATATACATATTATATATATTTTTGTTTGTATAAACCTGCTTGAGTAATCCAATCTAGATATGACGTCATGGCATTTTGAAATAATGTTCTAGTCCGGCATTTTTGAAATTCCATTCGTCGTTCGACACGATTACGTTCGTTCGAAAATTCTCTTCAAAAATTACATACAGTGTATATTATTTAACAACAAAAACAATTTGTATAATTTTTATTTACATAAGTTTTTGTGCAGTTTAATTTAAAACCATATTAATGTTTAAAAGAAGAAGAAAATTGTAAAATATAAAAAAAAAAATAAAACAAACTTAAAGTTGAAACAAAAAAAAATATACTAAAAAACACAAGTGTTGTAGAACTTACCCGCTAAGAACACCAAGAACTAAGTTGAGCATAAAAAATGAGCCTATTACTATTAGAGGCACAAAATATATCCAATTAAACGTTGAACCTAATGCGTCGTTGGTCTGAAATTATTTTAATATTTTTTTGTTTGTTTTAAATTAAATAAATTCAATTTCCTAAAAAAAAACAAATTTCGATACAAAAGCAAGAAGGAGTAGATTAAGACGAAAGATAGATTTTCTATACATTTAACATTGTCATTTGATTTATAGGCAGTTGTTGTTTTTTTTTTTTTTGCTTAAAGGAAATATACACATTAAGACGCATTATAGTAGTATTCACATTTTGACATAAAAAAATATTTACATATGCACAATTAATTTCAAATAAATGGAATAGTTAAAATTAAAACTGTTTGCCATCATATTATTTGTTTATAAAATAAAATTTTGTTTTAGTGTACCTTCAAAATATCTTACAGTTCGAAGAAGGCCTCCCAAAATAATAGCTCTTAAGATTTTAATTTTTTTTTCTGCAGGATATATATTGGGGAAATATAATTTTTTATAATAGGTAACAGAATGTAATCAGAAAAACTGAAATTTGAGCTAGACAGGAATGTCAACTTCGATTGGCAACACATTGTAAAAAATGCAAGTCAGTGCTCCAAACTTACTGGGGTTAACATTGAGTGTGAGCATTACCTTAATCTAGGCAAAGTAAGATTGTGGATATTGGACTAATCTTCAAAACAGAGAAATTTCGAAGTTAGGTCTCGTCGGACGTCTATAGAGATTGCCAAAGCTCTATTTAGTGTAATCATCAAGCGTTGACTTTAAGATTTAGACCATTTGAAATTCATATAACCTTAACCATAAATATCCTGAAACATAAGAAATTTTTTAGACCAAAATTGTTTTCATATTTGATACAGTGTTGCCGCCAAGAACAAAAATTATCGTGCCACATTTAAAACAAAACTTGCCATTTCCGGGCCATATTATGAGAAATCACAATTTTGTTTTCAAAAATAACTTTGAGCATCGGAATCACTCTTTTTAAGATCCTGTTTCTTCAAAAACTTCGAAAAATAAGTTTTCAAATCCCGTCTTCTAAAATACTGTATTTTTAAACCTGCTCTTTTTTAAAATCGGTCCTATTCAAAATCCCGATCTATTATAATCCCGTCTTATCAAATCCCGCTTAGAAGGTTTTGTATTTTGATAAATCTTACACAAAAAACTTTGCATATACACAAGCTCGGTCCACCCCATTTCCTATATTAGGCCAAGCAAATGGGTTGGCATCATACTCTCTCTTGCATGCAGTCTTTAAAGCACCTTGTGTTGATTCCAAAGACGGAAATTTAATAAACAGGATTACGTAAAGAGGGATGTCGAACACAACCCGTAGAAAATACAACAAAATAATAAAAATTAAACAAATTTCTCTTCCTTACTATAAGAATGTAATGCTTGGGAACAAGAGTTTTTGGCAATTTCTTCATTGCCTACGTCTACGTTACACAAATTAAGGATTAATATTGAAAACGAGCAAAAAAATTAGTGTAAAAAAGCACAATTGCATCACATCGGCAACGTTGATTTGATACAGCCAAAGAACTCCCTAAAATAGTATAAATCGGCCAAAGAAGAAATAGGCGTTGCATCAGAACATTTGAATTAGGAACCTGGCCTGGGCCTGGAAGGATTATTAACGAGTTCTTATAGAATGCTCAAAACAGTAGTGCCTATTTACATTTTTCAATAACGAGCTAAGTCCAAACGAAACATACTCTAAAAGTGATAACGAACTTATTTCAACCGTTTGGCTTATATGACGAGATTAACTAATCCGTCGACGTAACCGCGACGATAATGACGCACGTAATATTAACTTCCAAAAAAGCTACCTTCTCTGAGGGACAAGAGTTGATTCTCGACATTGTTTGTCAGATCTCAAAGAAAGCAGACCATCTCCCTGAACTACGTTGACTATATACAGAACCATCAGTCTCTTTATGACGCCTGTCTGTCAACTACAAAGTCCCTCGTCAAGAACCCGAAGGGTCAATATCAGTGTGTTTTTGGCATGGAAATTTCATTATTAACTATTGACGAAAAATTCGTACTACTTCAAAAATTAAAATAAAAAAACCTATAGGAAGTCTTGATTTAAAAAAAAAATGCATGACTCTATCTACCGAAATGAGTTACCATAAGGCAAATATCTAGTTTTGGGCATTCCTGCCACACAAATCCGCTGGATGGCCATAGAAAACTCAAAATCAGAATCAATAAAAATCTTATCGGCTTTCATTTCAAGCAAGACGAAAAACTGGTGTCATGGAAATTCTTTGACACATCTACAATGTTTCAATGGTTCCAGTTAGATTTTTTTTCTTTTTTGTTTGCTATGCAGTTCAACAAGGGATGAACCTGGTTTTCTAAACTATCTTTTCAAGCAGGAACATAAATCCACAAGCCAAAATTCCACTTATGTGAGTTCATATTTTTTTATACTGGAGAGTTATACCAATAATTTTTTTTCAAGAAGTATTGAAATTGACTGCATTACCTTTGTTCATTGAGTTGATCTAAGCTGTTTTGGGTAGAAAACTACACCTCTTTCCATCGAGAAATTTATGTTTGAAATTGCTTTTATTTGATGTGTTCATTAAGAAGAATTCGAATAGAAAAGAACAGGTTTTTCTGATCTGGCTTTTGGGTAAGAAATACTGGAACAGAATAGCACTGTCAAAACCATTTGTATTTATTCAGTTTAGTTTACTTGTTGGTTTTTACTTTTTCAACTTCTCTTTTGTATCAATAATTATTTATTAGTGATAAAAAAAATATCTATAAGTGTTTATTTAGCAACTAACGTTTAATTGATTTTTCTATCTTATTCTTAGTTGTTTGGCTTTTCTGTTCGAATCATTTCTGTGCTATACTGTTCTGATCTTTTTTTACGATTCCTGACGGGTCGAATGGGATTAAGAAAGTTGTAAATTATTATGGTGTCTACTTTCTGTCTAAACATTATGCACATATATAAGCTGCCAATGTATGAGAGGCGGTACATCTAGGGTCGCTTAGGAGTCATTGATTGGGGAAAAGTATTTCTGATAAATACTAACGATCATCGGCAACGATTTCAAATAGGGCACCTGCTTTGTCAGACAAAAGTCTGCATTGTTTCTCATAATTTGGGACATATAAATTGTTGTGTAGAGATATAGAAATATTTGTACAGAAACTGTAAACTAAAAATAAGGACATAATACTCTAAGGAGGTTTTTTAGAAAGTATCTGCTAAGCAATCGTTATTAAAAACTACTAGATTTATTTTCGCACTCTTGTATTAATGTTGTGTGTATGTATGTAAAATTTTGTTGTAAAGTATTAGTGTTAATTTTGTTAAAAAGGCCGAATTAAAATATTCCATTTATTTACACACAAGTAAGAAGGTAATGTTTCCACATAGAGAATTATTATATATAGATAGAATGTATGTTATACTATGTTTTAATGATAAATATACATATTAAAAAAAAAGTATTCATGCACACAATATGAAATTCAATGCTGGTGCAAAGGATAAATTGCCATGACCTCTTTTATTTGGTTTAATAAATTTTTGGTTTTGAGGTAGTGATTTTGAATTTTGTATTTTCCTTCTGAACTGATCGATGAATCTTCTTTGAAATAAACTTAAAAACTTTTAAATGAAAAAAAACGTATAATATTTTTGTATATATTCTTATTTTTGTAATCATATATTTTTTTTTAAATAAAAACCTAGGCTGAATATTTGGGAGTAGTTAGATTCCCAAATCATTTCTGAATAATGTTTTTTTTTCTTTACCAACACCGGTACAATCGGTTGGAAAACATGAAACTGGAGGATATAATGGTTGAAGAAAAAAATAAAGGTAAATGCGCAGTGTTGCTAAGTTACGCGAGTTTAACACATTTTGATAAGTTACGCGTAACTAACGTAACGATATTTCTTCACGGAAATATTCACATCAAAATATAATTGGAAGCAACAAGTCGGTGCTTTTGAGTTCTAAATTCTCATTAAAAACTATAAATGTCTTAACAAATTCACAAAACAAAGCGTCAGTCAGCACTCATACCTCAAAAATGCTCCAAAACTTTAGGATTAGAGGTGCTGTACAAAATTTGACAGGAAAAATTGCAAACGTTTGTAACGATTAAAAGCCTATAGGTAAATTTAAGTCAACAAATGTGTAGTTTCATTTAAATAGTTATTTATGGTCTATAGGAACACTTTTCAAGTTAGCCTATAATTAGATCCGGACGCAATTATAATGGAGTTAATCGAGAGTTATCAATTGTAAATTGATAAATAATTGACAACGTTCACTAGCTGACACTGTTAAGTTATGATTAGAATTAAGGGTTCCAAAACAGTTTGGAAATCACTATAAGTCACGTCTTAATAAATTGTTTAATGTGATGTTTTTTTTTTATACGTGGATTTCAATCTGGCAATACTTTTTTCGGAGTTGGTCTTTTTGACAGCTGTCACTTGATTTACGCTCAGTTTGGTTTTCCATTTCATAATAAATAGACTTATTCCTGATCAGCGTTTGCAAATCATGCAAATTTATTACCAAAATAATGGTTCGGTTCGCGCGAACGAAAATTTTGTTCAAAGATGAAGCTCAATTTTGGTTATATAATTACGTTAATAAGCAATAACAAAAACACCCTATACACATATGCACTACCATCTTACTATTTGCATCGGTTCTTTTCAAAAACAAATTAAATAACAATTATCTTTTTTAAAATTCTCTGAATTTTTTAAAAATTCCACTTCATCCGCCGAAATTGAGCAACTCGTTTAAGAATGGTTGTTAATTCAAACGCCCTTGAGAAGTCGGTTGTCCTTCAACTCGTCAAAAAAATGTAGGTTCATTAGCTGTATAAGTTACATTAGTTACATTGGTTAAATGAAAAATTAAACGTAACTAATTTCAATTACTTACGCGTAACTATCTGCGTAACTTACTCAAGGTAACTTACGTTGCAAACACTGACAATGCGTTCGAAGTTATTCTTTATTCTAAGGATTGGTGAATTTTTTATTATTTCTGCCATTTTAAACACATAAATATAAAAAAAATAGTTGGTGAGTGGACTATAAAAATTTTTTTTATTTGAATTAGGACAAAAGTTTGAACCTTAATTTATTTTATCGGAGCTTAGATATTCAATAGCGTCAAGTTAGAAGTAATATATCGGGTATGGCTTAAGAAGTAAATTGAGCAGTCCGAAACTGTCAAGTAGACAAATTTTGGTTTTAGCCATACTGCACGAATGTGGAATGCCTAACGTGGCTCCCATTGTGATAATCAGAACATCAAAACGAATTGTTCGGTAACTCCTTTTAAATCCCTACATATTCTCCCCACACTAAAACAGTGCTTGATCATTTAAAGGGTAGTCAAAACCCTTTAGTGCCCTTACAATTAATATAAAAAGGACTTAATATTTCTCAAAATCAATACTGCAAAGTCAAAGATTATGGTTTTTGGATCACAGTCTCGTAGCGCTATAAATAACTATACATGGACCATCAATGATTCAAACATAGAAGTAGTTAAGAGTTTAAATACTTAGGTTTCACTATAACACACAACTTAAATCTTCGAGCCCATATAAAAGACAAATTGTGTGTAGCTAAAGCAGCAATCAACTGTATGTGTCGAAATTTTCTCAATAACATACTAAGAGATCCGGATTCTAAGTTTAAAGTGTTTGATGTAACCATTAAAAGCTGTTTTTGCTACGGCAATGAAGTTTATGGGTACAGGCAATTGGAAGAAATTGAATCTATGCAAAGATATTTTTTCAAGCGTATCTTTAAGCTCCGATCCAACACGCCTAATTATGCTATTCATGTTGAATCAGGTTTGCCTCCACTGTTTCTAAGAAATTTATAAGCAAGTGCAGACTATATCGTTAAAGTCATGCAAAGACCAATTGACAATTTGCAAAAAAGAATTTTGTTGGTGTCTTTGAGATGTCGATATACCCCTATTAAAGAGTGGCATGAGTTGGCCTTGACCAACAACTTTCCTTTAAACCTTTCTGTTGATAACTTAGAGTCGTGGAAGCAAGATCTTTACGACTGCATTTCCGTCATAGATGATCAAATGTTCAAGACATTTATTGATCGGGCAAAGGAGTCTTTATCGGGAACAATATATAGTAAACTCAACCTCAGTTTGGGGGAAGACAATTACTTTCGAGATGTGTTTACAGTAATGGAGATGAGCCTGATATTTAAAGCTCGCACGGAAATGCTAGAGCTGAATTACAGACCCCACCTGTCGGATATTAATCCAATCTGCAACTTGTGAAACCTGAATGAAGTCGAAAACATTCATCACTTCCTGACAATTTGCCCAATCTTGCAGTAAATCCGAAAATTGTATTTCAGTAAGAGTTCTCTCTCGTTTGATGAATGTCTTAGTGTTCTGAATAGAGAAGGTATCTGGAAATTGCTTATAAAGTTTTTCTCTCATGCATTTTCATTTAGAAATATTTATGCTAATCTATTTTAGAAAAAATTTGATATAATTTTGTTTTAGCTAAACTAAAAGCTTAATTTTAAATTGATATTGCAAGTCTTTAAATTTGCTTTAACTGCTACGCTATGTTTTTCTTTTGTTTTAGCTAAACTAAAAGCCCTTTAACAAAATTTTGGTTTTCACCTAACAAAAATCTTTTTGTTTGTAATTTGTATATATAATTCATTCAAATATTATTATTTCAACTTCTTAACAGCACATTAAAGCTTAAAATCAACATTATTTATATAAAAAAAAAATATTATGTTATTATTATGATTAAGACAAAGTCAACAAAAAAAAATAATTCTGGCAATTTTGTATAAATTTCTTCATAATTAATTTGCTTTTATTTTGGTTTAACATTATCATTGTCAAAAAATGCAAGTGAACTGAACTTAACAAAAATTGCGTATTGGTAAAGCGCTCACTAACCAACTGATGAGTCCAAGTGAGATTGCCGGGATGAAACGCAAATTTTGTGGACTAAAGGCCGTTAAAAGCTATTTTGAATCAATAATTCAACAAGTCCAATTAAATATAATGCTAAATCTTCTACTTGGCTGAGTAATTTCAGTAGTATATAAAATTGTATTATAAAAAAAAAACACCTTCTTGTTTAACATTATCTTTATTATTTTCTGATTTTTGAATTTTTTTTTCTCCCATTGTTATATTTTATAGACATTATATCTACCCGGCAGACGACTAATAGCCATGCTTGTAAATCTCCTTATTATTATAATTCTATTTCTCACTAGCTCTGGTAGATGCATGACTATAATTCCTACTTTTTTGCACTTTTGTTTTAACTTCAGTTCAGAAAAAAATATGTTAAGCTTTTATGCTTACAACCCGATCAAAAAATCAAATCTTCTATACATGTCATATCCTCAGGCGCATGGGAATTAAAATTTGCGCCTAAAAGCAGAGAATTTCAAGGAAATAATTTGTATCTGTGTGCATATCCGGACAAAAAAAAAACATAGATGTATCTATTGATGGTTTGCACACTTAAAGCAGGCAGTTATGTATTATTGTTTATTTTTTTTTTTGGCAAAGTATTTGATTTCTATCGTAATCGATAGGCAATTCTGTATTAGGTAAATTTATAGATAACGATAGTGCAGCACAGTTATATAATATCACAAACAATCTAGAAAATTCGAAAAATTTGAAAAAAAGGACAGTTGACATTTTTACATACATTTTACATTGTTTCTATACAAAGGAGAAAACCATACTCTATTCTCCGTAATACCAACAAAAAAAAATTGCATTGGTATTGCGAAAAATACAGTTTTGCACACACACATAGATTATGAAATTCACTTTAAGACAGTTAATTTTTCTTTTACTTATTATTTGTTTGTTTTTTGTTTTGTTTTTTGTTTAAAACAGCAATTTACCCAATACAGTATTGCAGTCCAGCCTTCCATTGTGATGCACTGGAATACGGTCAACATGGCAAAGCCGATATTGTCAAAACTAGTTATTCCAGAATTTGGTCCGTCCCATTTTTCCAGGCACATACTTGTGTTAACATTACAAACGTATGAACCTCCCGACGCAACAGTGAAGTTGTCCGTGTTACACGGTGTTTCCATCTCGCCCTCCTTAACAATTCTATCTGTATATGTAAAAATTTAAAAAGAAAAAAATTAAATATAGATTTTTTTATTTGGTTAATTTTAAATTAAAAATTTATGTATGATTATTTAATTAAAATATAAAAAATAATTGTTTTCTTTACTTGGATCCTCTAAACTATAACAAGTCTTATGCAGTGCGCCCGAATAGAACTCGAGTCCGATGATTGCAAATATAACGATCGCAAACAGGACCAAAAGTCCGATTTGAAGTAACGGTGCCATTGCTTTGATAATTGATTTTAAAACTACTTGTAAACCTGGAAGATTGTTTAATGATGTGTTTAAACACACACAAACGGTATTAGTTTATGTTATTTTTGAAAAAAATTCTGAAATTCAAAACTTTATTATTTTTTTTTTACATATGAACTTTAAACTTAAAAACAAAATAAATTAAATAAATTACATCGTTAAAAGCATGCATCTATATATAAATAAATTGATTAAGTTATTAATATGGAACTATTCTAAAAATGACTTGAAAGAAAGACTCTTTACTCTAAGAAGAAATCTTTTCTCCAATCAATGTTTTATTTTTTTAAATATCTAAATAAAAATTAAAACAAAAAATATATATTATTTTAAACTAATAAACCAACTATAGCGAACTATTTTTTTTTTGCTTTAACTACTCACTAGGAATTCCAGAAACTAATTTTAAGGGCCTTAGCACACGAATAGCCCTTAATGTTCTTAGATCTACTTCGGGCCCTTTTTGTGGGAACATTGTGATGAACCTGATGTTTTTTTTTTAATTTCATTTCAACACCAAACAAGCGATTTGTTAATAATATTTTTTTAAATATATTTTTAGAATCGCAAAAAAAAAGAAAAAAAAAGAAATTTTGAGAATTATTCAAAGAATTGATATTTCTTTATTATTTTGCTCTATTTAATATTCTAAGGAAATCTAAATCACACCACAGAGCTATAAATCAAAAATAACTAAAATTTGTTAACTAAAAAAAATAATAATAACAGTATTTATATATGTATACTAATACAAAATTAAAATCTATTTGTTAAAATAAAAGTGAAAAAAAGACATAACTAATTGAAAACAAATTTTCATAAAAAAAAAAAAAAATTAAAAAAAAATCAAAAATGTGCCGAATTTCATTGTATGTAAGTAATCTAGTAAAATTTTGTAAATTAATGTTTTTTACGAAAAATGATTTCCATCTAAGAAATAAAAAAATATACAGTGGTTGCGCAGTATAACTAATGTCGATAATGATCAAAATAACAAATTTTTTTTTTTCAAATCCATTCATTTTAAATAATGAACAAAAACAAGGAATTGGTAATAATTAGGTGATAAACACATATGTGAAACATTTTGAATCTATGACGTCAGCGATTCATTGCGTTGATATAAATAAACTGTTGCAGCATTAACATGGTGAGATGTGAATTATTTAGGGGTGTTAAATCACCTTATTTCGAAACAGTATGAAAAGATAAAATTTTTTTAATCTTCAGAGATTTTTTAATCCATGGAATTCGAAGCCATCCTTCAAGAAAATTTGACAGTTTATAGCCTAACATTTAGTCGAAAAATTAAGTTTGGGGGTAAATAGTGTACTCGTATTTCGTTACAAAATTTAAAATTTCGGTTACATCGATTTCAGTCCATAGACAATCTACATCGTTTTAATTTTATTTGATTCGTTTTTTTTTTTAATTCAATAAAATTTTATACCGAAATGTAAAAAAGGAAGATTGTGTTGTTAAAAACCATGGAACAAAAAAAATATCAACGCTAGCAATTTTATCAGGGCCAGAAATGTATTTGTTGTCAATGGTTGGATCTTAACAACGCGTTGACGAAAGCTTTCAAAAAGTATCCGGAAACAATAAATGAAATTCATTTCAAAGCCGTGTTAAAAGCAACAAGAGTAAATACGCTGCTGTCAAGGCGCTTACTCAGTTTTACATAATGACTCGATAAAACGACTTTACAATCTTGATTTTGATGTAATTTTTACGGCAAAGAGTTAAAGCGTTCACTACTTACGTTAACTATCTAATCGTAGCTTAACTTGCGTGTTTCACGGCAATGAATAGAAAAAATAAATCCAAATTTGTAATCGTTGTTCTCAATGACTTCTGTTTCGAAGATGATTAAATCTTCTTTCGTGTTTTTTCTGGCTCCCGGAAATTACGACAGAATTTTTTTTGGAAAAAACGCCGGAAACTCTTCACACAAAATTCTGGCCTTTTTACCAAAAAAAATTCTTGCGTTTTTTCGATTTCGTAAAATGCGAAAAATATTTGAAAAAATCCGGCTTGTGAGAAATGTGTTTTTGCAATTAGGTTCACGGTGTACAAAAAGCTTTTTAAAATCTATTGTTTACATTTGAAATCTATTCTATGTTTTGAATAAAGATTTCACAATGTGTCATGTGGCCACTCCGATCGCACGCGCAACACACCCGCCTTGTCTTGTATGAAAACACCTTAAACATTTTATGGCCTTTTTGCCAAAACGTTATTTTGAAATGAGGCCAGAATATAACATTTTTGTGGTTTAATATCCATTCTGTTCTGAGGCTCTTTTTCCAAACGTGTCTGGCATAATTTCCAATATTTCTGGCTTATTTTCCAAGTAAAATTTTGCTCTTTTTTCCAATTCTGAGCCAGAAAAAAATTCTGTTATGGCGCAATTTCCTCTGGCGTAAGTTCCGGGAGCCGTTTTTGTAAACTGCATCAGTTGTTGGCATTTATATCATTTTCAATTCGGTTATTAAATAATATATTTTTTAAAAACGTCTTTGGAAGATTTTTTTAAATGTATATAAAGATTCGTTATCGACAAAGGATTTGATAGACCAATATTTTGATAAAATTAATGAACAATTTATATTTTATCATTATCCTTATACTGGACCACTACTATACACATAAATATTTATACGTACTGTTTTTTACAAGATCATTTTGATAATGATATAATCCTATCTGAAGTAATTATGTTAAATTTATTAAAGGCAAGTGTAAATTTTAATGCAGATGATATTCTTCTTCAGGAATTGCTTTGCGCGAAAAGGCAGATACCTACAATCAACATAGTAAAAAAACCTAAGGAAATTCTAACAAAGAATCCAATTTTTTGACGATTGTTTGTTTTCCACTGCATCTTCAGATGAGTTGACAAAAAGTGATCTTAACCTTTGTGATTTCGCTTAAAATCAATGGTTATACACTTCATGACTTAATCATTAGTACAGGAAAACTGAGCTTTGGCCGTACTAATTTTTTTCTTAATTTATAATAATTTTGTTTCGAACTTAATTACAATATTAGCTGATTATATTTCTAATCTTAATAGGTTATATTACATTTTTTTAAATCAATACGATTCTCTTTACATCGAAGTTGACAGCCCTTATTTTGGTGAACATGACAGATGAAAAATTGAAAACTCAAAACTAAAGTTCTGTTTTGTTCAATATTTTAGATCTGTCAAAAAACTGATTTTGACAATTTTTGCCTTCGATTGGTCTTAAAAATTGATCTATTTTTTTGATTTTAAATCAGTTTTGCAGATCTGGATTTTTCGGCAGATCTTCCCCTCTTTTGCTAATACCACTATGCATCATAATTGACACTCAAGAGTTTGACAAGGCAGCTGATACCACTAGTTCGTTCACAGACACAAATATACACCAATACCATTGCAAATAAAAGTCAATCTGAAAACGTATTCGATTCGTACGAAAAAATTCAATTTAGATATAGATCAAAATATAAATTATGCAAACGAAAACCCCATGAGTTATTGGCAACTTTAAGATTGCAATATATAATATGTGTAAGCTCCAGAAGCATTAAATAGGAATCAAAAAATTTTCGGCAACCTTGTTTTATCATGTGAAGGGTAACACAGATTTTAAAAACATTTAAAAGTAAACTTCAACATAATCCTATAGAAACTAGTTGCCTGCCTGAAAGAGGACTTAGTGGGTAGATTTGCTACGAAGATTCAAAATTACTAACTGTCAAATTGGTAAACAAATGTTAGACGACATGAAAAATTACTTGAATTTGACTTCGATCAGTTTTTTTCTTGCTTGGTACTAAACCAGATTGAAATAATTACACAATTTTCTGTCAGATATTATGACACTTTTGTTATGCAACTCATGAGTCATGACCTGGGCAATAATTTGCACCAACCAATTTTTACTTTCAATTTCAACACTTCCACACTAATATCTATTATTCTCCTAAGATTCTCAAGAAACTTTCTTAAGTCAAATGTTAAAAATGTCACGAGATATGGAACTGGCCAAAATCATTTCACTTTACAATTTATAAGGCAATTACAACTTCTATATTTCCAGTATTTAGTTTTCATTGTGGAAGGAGATTAAAGTTTTTAATTCAAACTTAGTAGCCAATCACAATCTTGATTCAACCAGACTCCAAACATGTAATTCGTTCTCTCTAAACAGCTCTCTTTTTTTTCAAATATCCATTGACTGTTAGTAAATTAGTAAGTCCTATTTCACAATGTCTAATTTACAATGGAGTTTTAATTAGTTTCCGCCACGTATGACCCTGAGTCAGTATTTATTTGCTGGATAACTAATTATTATGTTAAACAGGCTTATTTATAATTAAATAAAAAAATATAAATTTCCTAGAACAACAATCACTAATTAGTAGAAATATTTTCTACAAAAAAAAAAACTAAAGGTCTATTCACACTTCAGGAAAATTAAAAAAAATATCCCAATAAATTATTTTAAGCCATTAAAACTTTAGTTGGCCCTTAAAATCTACACGAGCTATACAATAATTATATACTAAGACATGAATTATATTTGAAATAAATACTTATAAATAAAACTAAAATCAATTCTATTATTTGTCTAAATCTAGCGGAGAAGGTAGTAGATTAATATTTTGAAAATGAACTCATAGCCGACGACACGCGCCGCCGATACATTGTAAATATTATCTAGCACTAGTTAGTAGATATATTTTTATTTTTTAAACTATGCATAATGGTATATATAGATACAAAATGAAGAATTACATTTTGCTTGATTTATGAAGACAATTTGTATCTGTCAAGTTGACATTTAAAAACTAATATGCCGTTGCGAGATCACACACTAGAAGGAACGATGAAATTATTATTATATTTGATTAAATAAATATTCTTTTTTTTTTGTTTTAGTTTAAACTAAAGACAATCTATATGTTTTGTATAAGAGTCTAAAGATTTGCTTGGCTAAAACACACACACATACACACTGATGAACTGAACACATATACTATATCTAGGCATATGTATATGTATTAATTAAAAAAAAACATATATGTAACGTAAAATTCTTAAACGAAGTTCAGCGAACAATTCCTACTTAATGGCACTCCTTGCTGAGCACTTGGACGTCTTACTTGGTATTCTCGAAACGAGCTTAAGCGGCCTTAAGACACGAAAAGACCGCAACATTCGCAGGTCGACATCGATATTGGCTTCTGCGAAGATCGTCATAGCGCTGAAGTAATTATTTTAAGAAATAATTACAGTTTTGTTGTTAAATCGTGAATAAATGAAAATTAAAAAAAGTAAAAAAAAACGAAACAAAACAAAAATAAATGAAATAAATCATAAAATTATAAAATTGTATAACAATAAATTAAAGTTAGTCTGCCCAAGTGTATTTTTTTTTTGCAAAACACATATAAAGCTTATATGTGTTTTAATATTATTATAAGAGTGTTTAATTAAAAGCAGATAATTACCCCGTTACTACAACGAAAAAATCCATTATGTTCCAAATATTCCTGAGGTAGGAGTGTTTATGCAGAACTAGCCCTAAGGCAAGGATCTTGAGCGATGCTTCTACACAGAAAATGCATAAAAAATAGGCTTCGGTTTTTTCCTAAAAATAAGTTTTTTTTTTTTTTTTAATTAAAATTTTGTAACATAATTTAAGGGATTCGAATAGATACCAGTTTTTGAGCCAATACTGTTTTATCACCCTCAGGCAAATGTTCTTCTAATGCCAACACTACACAGTTGGCAATGATTGTCAATAACACAGCGTACTCGAAGGGCGGCCATTCTATTATAAATCGTGTATACTTCCTAATTGGATTATCCTCGGTGAGGATAAAAAGTGATGTGGGCCCACCACCGGGTGGTGATTGGCCCTGACTACTCGGGCCACCCATTCTATCAGCTAAGCGATGGGCTCCCTTTCGACCCAAGTGCCCCCCGCTTGTGGAGCCCTGTTGATGTCCTGCTAGCGCCGCTTCCTGAGCCGCTGCCAACCTGCAAATAAATAAATTAAAAAAAAAACAATAAAACAGGATGTGAATACAAATAATTTATTATGACTCAGTTACAAAAAAGAAAGTTCAATTCATGTTACGCCTTTTTGTTGTATGGGTTAGGTTGGGTTGGTTATAAATGCTACAACACAGACTAAGTAGGAATTGCTCGCGGTTGATTTGATTCAACAGGTTTAATTTGATCAAAACGTATAAGTACTAATTTAATTAGGAAAGGTCAAAAGACTTCTGGGCGCAATTGTTTGATTTGTGTGGATTATGGTATATTAGGCGGTTGCATTGGACCACAGATTCCATTGTTATATTTTGATGTTGCGCGTAGTAAAGGTAGTTGGCCACTCTGAAAGGAATATAGTTCAAAGGAAATACCGATGAAGTTTTCTTTTGAATATATGAGAAGGGAATAATTGACCCTGGTTAAGTGTTTAGCAATAAGTGTGGCTAGAGTATTACAAATTTACACGAATGTGACTATAATATTACACCAGTACAGTTAAATTTATTAAAATTCTCTTACCCCCAGTTTCACAGTGGGAGCTTAAACTTAAGATCAACTGAACCTTAAACTAAGTTAAATTTTTTAGTTTAATTCGGCTGGTTTCACAGTGAAATCTAATCTTCAGATCAGTTGAACTTCGTTTAACTATTTTTTATGAAAAACAGTTGGCAACATTTTTCTTGCCTCGTGAAAATGACATTGTGAAACCGAATAAATTGTTGATATGAAGTTTAAACCAAAAGTGGAGCTTAAGCTCGTACTGTGAGACTGGGGGCTAAGGTTTTACCTTGACGTCAACGCATTAACCCACTTGCGTTGTCCGATTTTTATCTGTGTATGATACTGTGAACTTTGACTGTATGTTGAGAGACTGAATACAAATTTCAAACGTTTCAAAAACAACTGTCTGACGTAGTCAACGCTGTGAACATTTTCGTTGTCTGTATAAGTACAAAACAAAAGTATCTGTTTTACTTATGTAAACTCGCTATAAGTAGAACTTCTCTAATTTTCAACTATTTTTACTTGCGCTTATACATAGGTACAATTAGGCAATAAGTTATGAATTCGTCAAAAAAAAAGTTTTGATTTAACAATCAGATATGACTTTACGATGATAGCGAAGACGAAAGAAGCTTTTGTATGCAAATGCTCCCTAAAATTGTTAATAAGACTGCGTACTCAAATAAAAAAAAAAGTTTTTCGATTCTTAAAAAATAAATAAATTTTTTTTTTGAAAAATTTAAATTTTTAGTATCGTACTAAGTCCACATGTCATTCTGATAGTATATATTGGCTTTGCACGCGGGAGGATCAGGTTCGAGTCCTGCTGGTGTCAATTTTTTTTTTGTTGTAAATAATGAAATAATGTTGTAAAAAATGAAAATATAAACATCGAACACTTATTTAGAGCACATGTTGGGTTTCTATCAACATATAATCAATTTACAACGCATAAGCACAATAATTATCTTCATCAAAATTCAAACCCTACAAATGCTTTGCTATCTGATTAATTAGCATTTTACTAGTTAACAAAAGGTTTAAAATTTACGAAAAGTTAGTAGACTACTATGTATATAGCAAACTGCTAACGAGTATCGTGTTAAGGCCATAATAATAGGTTGTTTTAAAATTTTGCGCCATTGCCTTTTTGCATAATTTTTCTTACTCTTTCTTGTATATCGGATTTCCGGGGCCAATAGCACAGAACACCAAGTCAACTAGTCGACAATTACTTATTCAACTATGTTTTGTTCAACAAGTGAAAATTATTTCTGTAACACAATAAGAACCACAACAATTGTTAATAAAAAAAAATTTCATTGACTTGTTCGATCAGTTGAACAAGCAAATCTACAAAGATGAGCGGTAAATTTCCACAAAAACAAATAAGTATTTTGTCCAAAATCAGAGAAAACAAACATATTTTTTTATGCTTTCTCTGATTAACTATAACTAAAGCAAACAAAAGTGATAAATGGCAGGAGATATTTTCGTTGTGACTTTTGCCTGTACTTGGCTGTAACTATCACTATCCGATTCAGGATAAAAAAAACATTTTTTTCTTTCATAAAACTCTTGGCCACTAAATAAATTTTCAAGACCCATGCGATGTTATCACTTGCTTAACACACTGCAAGTAATTATTTCTAACTTGTTGACTTTGAACCAGTCCCGAACCGTCGGTTGATATTTATCAACTATTCAACAAGTTTATTCTCTTTTTTTTAACTCTTGTTGTTTCAGAAACAGAAATGGTGAAATATTGAAATTTTCCACTTGTTGAGTGAAAACAATTGTTATAGTTCTCTTAAAATTTGTTGTTCCGTGTGTTACTCGTTACTCGTTTTAAAAAGTTATTGAATTTCACTTGTTCAAAAAGCATATTATGTATTGCTTTAAAGGACCCAGTTTAGCTTTTTGTTTAGTATGCGAAACAAGTACTTGGCTTGATCTGGAGTAAGTCAGTGACGTACAATTTATTAATGGGCGATAGAGTTAGGAAATATTTTTAAGACCTAAATTCTCACTATTATTTGTCGCTGATTAATACAGCTTTTGTGTTTCAAAACCCATGAAAACATTATAAATTTTCAATTAGAACTTTTTTTCCTGAATCATTTTCCGGGTCGCTATAACAATTGAATCGGCGATTGTTAAAACAACATAAGTAACATATTTTTCGAAATCACTTTTATTATGGTTTTGCACTACTAAGGGGTAGAGTTATAGGTTCAGAACAAAACTATCATAAATTTATACCTGAAACACACAGAAATTCGAGCGCGAAATCGGCATTTAGTGTTAAAACAACATATCTGTTTTGCCATTTTGACAAATGAGTCCTAAAACACATTTAATTTTAATTTCTTTTTACACCCAACGTTGGCAGAACGTTGTTGGTCAAGTGTTGTTTTTTTAATTTTAAAAATTATAGCAATTCCGTTGCTCGTGGTCTTTTCGCCGGTGTCTTTAAAAAAGCTAAAAATTATTAAAATATGAGTAACCATAGTGAAAATTCTTGCTTAATGAAAAGGCCACGTAAAAGATTAAACAATCCAATGGAAGCAATGTTTGTTGAGACTGGGAGATTTTTAAAACTTGAGCAGATAATCCAATATGAGGACATTCGTTTCTGCCATCTGGCCGAGCATTCGGGTGGATAAAACGAATTTTTTTAATAAAATGCACCACTGGATCGCACGTACTTGCTCTTAGGCCCTTTTGCTGATACACAACTTAAGCATTTAAGTTCTACTTAAGCGCTTGTGTGACAGTTTACGCAAGGAAACAATAGCCATAAGCGTTTTAAGTTGAACATAAATATTTATGATTAGTATCAGCCAACGGGCCTTAATGTTCTATCTCATCGAAACCATACGTTTTTTAGTAGAAACGGCAAATTTTATTTTAAGGTCGTTCTTAACATAGTTTTTCGTATACAAAATGTTGGATTTTTTTTTCTACAAAAATGTTACAATATAAATTAAAGAACTGAATTAAAAAAAATCCCGATTTGGAAATAGACACTGATTTTTCAAAAAAAAAATATTTTATTTTTCAAAAATCCAAAAATTACTATTTCGAAAATTTTAGTCAATATTATTAAAAATTCAAAGGACTTCATAAACAAAATTATCGAAATCCGTGAAGCTGTTTATGAGAAAGTCGAAATAAGAAAAAATGGTAGTATTGTTTGGCACAAAATGCAGCATAAACCTAAAGTAATGTACAGTAATACCCGGATAAGTACCTTCCGCTTAACTACCTTTACCGCTTAATTACATTTTATTTTGTAAACTTTGTTGAAATTTACCTGACAAAAATTCTTGTAGGTACACATTTGAAATTAGCTGAAAAAATACAACAGTTTGTTTACCTTTAGCGCTTCTATTTGTTCTTAATCTATTATAATGATTCATGGACCAAAGGCCGCTAAAATCTATTTTGAATCAATAATGCAACACGTCTGATTTAATATAATACAAAACACCTTATTAATTAACTATGTCTAAGCCAGTAAAAGATCTTCCAATTTTAATGAATAAAAATTTTAATCTTGTTGGATATAGATTCAAAATAGCTTTTAACGGCCTTTAGTCCAACAAAAATTGGCGTTTCGTCCCGGTGATCTCACATGGACTCATCAGTTGACTAGTGAGGACCTTTGTCAATACGCAATTTTTGCCAAGTTCAGTTCATCTAACATAGATTTCGTGATTGAAATTTGCGTATTGACAAAGGTCCTCACTAGTCAACTGATGAGTCCATGTGAGATCACCGGGACGAAACGCCAATTTTTGTTGGACTAAAGGCCGTTAAAAGCTATTTTGAATCAATAATTCAACAAGTCCAAATATTATAGTGCTAAGTCTTCTACTTGGCTGATGTATTTCAGTAGTATATAGAATTTGTATTATTAAATAAAAAAAAAAAACTTGTTGGATATAGTTCACATTGGTTTCTTGTCAAAATCAATTGGTATGGCCCTCACTAGTCAAGTTATGAACTAAAGCAGTGTTTTTCAAATTTCTTGAGTTCGCGACCCCTTTGATAGTAAAAACACTTGGCGACCCCCACATTATTAAAAATAATTTGTCAGTTTATCAAAAAGCCACATACACTGCCCTTTCATACCTAGTCTAATTAAAGGCATGAGATTGTACTTATTCGCGATAAAATTTTCCGGTGTTGCCAAAAATTAAAAACAAAAAATGGTGCAAACATTGCAGTAATTTTAGTATTTTTATTCTTATGTGCACATTAGAATTGTCATTTATTTTTTCAAGTGAGAGTACGCATATTGATCAAAATATTAATCTAGTTTCTATTTGGAAATCCGGAATCTCTCTCCAATCCGGGATCCCAACTTAACCCTTTTTTTCGGTTCTGAGGATTCTGAATTTTAATTTGATTATATTATGTACATGTTCATAAATGTGAACGTAAAAATAATCAAAATCAAATTTTTTGCACAATTATGATACAAATAAAATGTACGACTGGATCGCACGTACTTGCTCCTATGTTCGATCACATTTTATACAAAAGATTCTTAATAGAATCAGCTAAATTTATTTTTAAAGTCGTTTTTCCTTAATTTTTTATATATAAAAATACTTATTTTTTTTCTAAAAACAAAGTTTGTATGAACATTTTGAATTTTTAATAACATAAATTAAAAAACTAAATTTCAGAAACAAAATCGCCCACCCGTTTTCGAAATATTGAATTCCAAAAAAAAAACTATTTTACGAAAATTTTTAAATGCCATATGATTTATAATTCAGTGGAGATACCGTATAAACATTTTGGTCGAAATCGGTTGACCAGTTTATGAGAAAGTCGAAATCAATATAATGGTTATATGGCAGGTACAGTTAATAACAACATATTTTAAAAAAATTTTCAGGCCAAATGTAGACCTTACTCAAGTTAGTACTCACAACAATTTTAATCAAAATCGTTAAAGCCGTTTACGAGATAATTAAGATGGTAGAAAAATTTGTGTGGTAATTACCGTTATTTTTGGGGCTAAAACAATACGATTTAATACGAAAAATCTAGTTTGGACAATCACCTAAAACGCCTAAGCAAAAAGTTTGAAGAAAATCGGTTTAGCCGTTTAGGCTGTAGATCGTTCTACAGACAGACAGGTGTTAAATCTCGAATTCGATTTTTTCCAAATGCAAAACTTGCCCTATAGTACCTACATCGCAAGTAAAAATGACAACAGTCGAGTTTGACGTTCAAATATATAAATGTGTTAGTGCTTCTGGTTTCGATTTCATTTCAAATCCCGAAGCAAAATTCTCTTCTTTTCAGAATCGGGACTGTTATTATTTCCCAAGATTTTGCGAATAAGCGTAATGCATAACTTTCTCAAAAGAAATTTCGCAGTCTGGTACATCCGTGCATCCCTGTGTTAAAAATATCTTCGAAGATATTTCATCAGATTAATTTATATACTCGTATCAGTAAGCTCTTAAATACCTCTCATAACACCTACTGAATTTGGATAATTTGGAGAAAAAACTATCAACTTATTTTCCAGATCCGAAGGTGGAAATGAACAAAGATGGATAGTAATTCCTTTGTTAAATATGTCAGAGAAAAAGAGAACATCCAGAGCTGGCAAGAGTCCTTAAGACTGTTAGTGCCATTCGCTACTTCTAGTAGGCTCACGTTCTCTTCAATGGAAGATATACAAACGAAGCAAAGAAATTGGCTTAATTTGGAAAATGATTTAATTGTTACCTTCTCAAAGATAAAGCCAAGGCTTAAACATGCCTTAAAAAATAAGTAGACACACCCGTCTCACTAAAAAAAACTGTATTTTATTTTTTTTTAGTACAAGATTAAAAATCTTGCCCAAAATATGCTAAGCATGCGACCAAAAAATTTATTCTTGTTTTTTGCGCAAACTCCAGTATATTTGCCAAGTATAAAGTTATGACACTCAGATCATTTGTTTTATAATATATTTAGCCCGCTCGTGCATTTGTTTAACATGAGACTTGCGTTGCAAATCTTGAGTTTAGCTAGGGGGTCGCGTCCAACACTTTGATAAACACTGAACTAAAGGGTTAAAAGCTATTTTAAATTAAAAGTTTTTTTTTCAAAAATAATTGTTTTAATTGTTGAAAATGTAAATATAGAGATAAGTACGTAAGTGCACTTAAGCGGGTTTTTTTATGACTGCCTAACCCGCATAAGTGCATATTATAGTGGGGCATTTAACGTGGGGCATTTATACTGGTTTTACTGTACATACTTTTTGCATACAAAAATAAAGTGCTGAACACTTAACAATGTGTTATTTTATTCATTTTCAATTATTTAGCTAAGACTTAAGAGGCAAACTGAGTCTTAAAACAACATAACTTTAAGTATTTAAGTTCTTTTGGCTCTTAACAAAACGTTTGGTGTTAAAACAACATAAAAAATAAAGTTAGTTTCCTAAATATTTCCGTCGCTAAAAATATTTTTTTGAAACTTTTAACTTTTAACAACTTACAGAACAACCCCTAATCAGATTTTAAAGTTAAAATTGTCAATGCGACCGCGTGGTCAAAAATAAAAGGTATTTTGCTTCTCCTGTAAAAAAAATAAAAATGTCGCTTATGTTGTTTTAACAATGACCGATTTAATTGGCCTCTAAATCAAAAATTAAAAATCAAAATTGTCAAAATCTATATTTCCTAGTATTTGATTTATCCTCTCAGATTACTGCAAACATCTACCGAATATCCACAATCTAATTAAATTGTCATAATACCGTACTGTAAGTTTCGCTCCAAGGATATAAATATATGTACGTTTTATCAATTTAAAGGATTTTCACTACAACTCAGCTTGGTGTGTGTCATCGTCGTCGTGTCGCTGAACCTTTAAGATGTCTAACGCTGTCGTTGGTGCGTTGGACCCAAAGTAGCCAATTGAGTCAAATGTATCTAAGTATCTTTATCTACGAAGGTATTGAAGGACTATAATAAATATAGTTTTGTGTTATTTTTGTCCCAGCCATCGAGTGTCTACTTTTAACCGCATTGAACTCAAGATGTGGAAAAAAATGATGAAAAAAACTAACCTACAGACAATCAGACTTCAAGTACTTACATCTATTGTTGCTATTGATTGAACAACATCACTTCGATTCTGCATATATGGATGTATATGTATAGACTGAACATTGAACAATACTAAACAAGTCAAGTGTAAGAAAAGTTTAAGGTATAAAAAGTACAAATGATTGTTGCTGTATATAATATATGTACTTAACACACAGTCTACATACACCTTGATGACTACGTCCATCGTGAACTAAAAATCAATTCATTTCGAGGTTGTCAAGTATTGTCACCGGGATGCACTTGGAGGTTTAAAAAGTAAATATTTAATTTATGAGCAAATGAAAAAATAATATATCATAAAATATTAAACGTTTATAAGTTATTATAAGGCCTGTTTATTTAAGCGTTGCATTGGAAGAATTGAAGAAAAAAAATCGACATCCGGAATTAGCTGCAAATTATGGATAACACATTTTTCGCCAGAACAAGAGTTAAACCACCCCCAACCATCGACCAATAAAGTGTACAGGATAAGCATTTTAATGATCTTAAAATTTGAGCATTGAACATGGCTTCGAAGCCAAAACTATCTTAGCTATAAGGTCCCCAAGCATATACCTACTTTAAACTAGAATATAGAAGCAATATCTTCAAATGTATAAGAATTTATACAAATTCTTACTAAAAGCGACAATGAATACTCATGGGAAAAGAAAGATTATAAGCAGGAATTATTATAAATATTTATTGATTTTGTGGCATTATGTTTGAATTCTAATGTGAAACTTTGGCTATTGGGTTTGTTAGTTTACAAAATTGTAAATGCTACAAAGCTTATGGAACTTTTTTGTGAAGTTATATTATAGATACACTTTACTGCAAGCAATTTTAGTAGATAAGATAATTAAAGTTCTAAGCCATTGTCCGAATTTGTGTGGCGCTTATCTATTAGTGATCATATTCTTGCGCCTTAAGAGTAGTGGAATGGAGCTATGTGATCCAATTTAGTCCGGTTTTAATAAAAATGATAAAACAGTTGAAAGAAAATCACAGACTCGCCCACAAAAATGCTCTCTAGTGATACATAAGCTGAGACATGTCCAAATGTTGTATGGGGTAATCCACTTTGTATAGAGTGGATCGTATGAACTTGCTCTTGTAGCTTACAACTTTAAAATTTCATAAAAAGGAAATATAATAAAGTATACATAAATGGATAATACACATTAATACTAAAATGCTTATATATTGCTTAGTTGTTTGAGGGAAAACAAAGATGCCATTTGAATTACTGGTTCCTGGATAAATAAGAATATTTTGACAAAAATTCAAAAATCGTTAGAGTTTCTTAAGAAAATAATTTTGTATTGATAAAATTTTGAAAACATTTTTAGAAAAAAAAATTGAAACACCATTTTGAAGTTATTATTAATATACACGTACAATACAAATTTCAAAAAAAAAATCAGTCACTGGTTTTTTAGAATTGATTTAAAAAAAATGTATTTATTCTTTTAAAATTCGAAAAACTTTTTCTTGGAAAATTTGAGTATGTAGTCTTATTAACATTTTTATAAAAAATGCATAAAAAATTAATTTTAATCGGTTCATCCAATAGTGAGAATGGCGAAAATATGAAAAGTGGTTCTATGGGAAGTACCGTTAATAAGTACGCAAAATAAAATATTTTTTACTTAAAAGTGGACAGTACTAATTTAGGAACACAGACATTTTTTTATAAGACTTGTTGATGCAGTTTTCTTAAAATACATCTTTTAACGGAATTTCTTAACATTTGTATGGGAGGTACCGTTGTTTTTTAGTTTATTCATATAGTTTTCTTAAACATTCAAGATAATGTGAAAAACTCCCAAATACGAAGATTCGCAAAAATCCATTGAGTCCGCTTCGTAATTTTTCGAATTTCAAAAAAATATTGTTTTAAAAAAATTTGCTTAAATTAGTGTTTATACTTTCTAGGAGCGTCTGCATGTAAAATTTTAAAAAATGAAATGAACCGTTTTTCAGAAAATCGAAAACCAAAAATAACCATTTTTTTCAAATAACCAAAATGTACCTTTTACCTTCGTTAATTAACTTATTTTTTGTTTATAAAAATCGATCTACCCGTTTATAAGAAAAAGAAGACTTACCTGTTTGGCAAAAAAAAAATTGTGGCACATTCATAGTACATGTTTTGGCAAACATAAATATAAACAAAAAAATCCCCACTCAAATTCATAAATTTATTAAATTTTTTCTTGGATCTATCTTTTTGTGTAGAATAACATTAGCTACAATGCATACATACAACTTTATTTAAAAGAACCTATAGTTTTCGAGTAATTAAAAAAAAATGAATTTTTCCCCCTTCCCCCACCCTTTATTTTTTATAATTTTCCACGCACTCAAGGGATTAGGAATACCCTTTATATGTTTCTAACACAGTGCGGGCATCCGGTGAAAGAAGAGAAGGATAGGAAAGATGTGTGGTGCGATGTTCTGAGACTACAGCTGGTTGTTGTCTCAGATTTATCTCCAGAGGTGGTGGCTAAACTAATGCGGAGAAAATTGCCGTGTCTTATTTATTTATGTATCTTATAATTCGCATTATTTTATTTATTTCGTTCTCATATTTTATGGCTATTCTAGTTTACTCAATCACATGTTGTTAGTGTTATGCCTGAACAGCATGTACTGAGTAAATCAGCAACTGATTTTCTGACAATTTTTAGAATTGTTTTTTTAATGGAATATAAGAAGACATAGACAACGGCAGGAATCGAACCTGTGACCACGAGGGTGATAGGCGAGCACACAACTATCGTGCCACGGCCACCTCCAAAAATTAAAAATTTTTGCTCCGCACCAAATTTACGGGTACTTTTTAGGAAATGCTTAGGACTTTAAAATGAAGCTCTCCACCAAAATTCAGCTTTGTCGGAATTTTTTCGAAGTGATTGTCTAAATTTCCTAGACTATAAGCACATCGTGATACGTGTTGTAGGTCATTGATTATTTTCATATATATGTTTCAACATTTGAAGTCAACTCCGCTTCAGGGGGATCATTGCATTTTCCACTTTACAATTAATACTTGCGATATACGATTAAGAACTATAGGGCAAGTTTTGCATTTGGAAAAAAAAATTGAACTCGAGATTTTAATCAAACTTGACATTACGCTGATAGAGAACACCAAAAAAAGTGGGTCCCGCAATTCGGTCTGTCTTTCTGTCTGTCTGTACAACACCTAAACAGCTTAAGTGATTTTCTTCAAACTTGGTATTTAGCCGTTTTAGGTGGTTGTCTATCGATTTTTGAATCGTTTTTTAGGTCCAAAACTAACGGTACCTACCTGCCATAAAATTTATTCTGCCATCTCAATTATCAAGAAATCGCCTCTAACGATTTTGATTTAAGAAAATGTGTGTTAGGCTTAATATACTCTACATTTTGGTCAAACATTTTTTTAAATATTTTGTTATTAACGATACGTATGTCAGATACAATAATTCTATTGATTTTGAACTTTCTTATAAACGGCTGGACGGATATCGATCACAATTTTTATATATGGGGTCCTTCAAACTATAAATAATACTGCAAACCAAAATTTTCGAATTTTTTTTTTTTTTTTGAAAATGCAATATTTCGAAAACGGGTGATTGATTTGACGGATGATTTTTGTTAAATTTTGTTTTTAATCACCCATTATGAAATACACATATTAGCGCCCTATTAGTTATGACTCCAGAAGTCTGGATTGGCTTGGTTAAAAGAAAGATTACAATGAAACAGCAAATCAATAACTACTGGATATCCAAGAACGACTGTGCTAACTGAAGAAGTTTATGGCCTAGAATTTATGAAATGGAAATAGTATATTTAATAACTGAGTAAAAAAAATATAAAAACCTTGATAGCTGTACTAACAGGAAATTGTGCCATCCAGCAGTAAAATGCGTCCACTAGATAAAGTTTATTTGCACCCATTTTTTGGCGAAATATACAACCTAGTACAAGCCCCAATGGTAAATATGAAAAAAATATATAGAGATTACGGACTGGTTCGTAAATGAACCAGCCTTCATTAAACATTAGTTTCAGGAACATCTGTACATGCAAGAGGATCATAATGGAACAATTAGCCCACGTGTGGCGTGTTTGCAACAGCATCTGAGCTGTGCACGTCTCTTCTAACCTAACCTTACATTTTCCTAAACAAATAGTGGCATCCTTCAAGGCAGCCATATAGGTTCCTTTCATTTTTAATTTCACTATTAAAGACGTATTTACATATTTAGATGCATGTCTTTTGCAAGGAAATGACAAATCCTTCTAGAGTATCAATCATTTCAAGAGATACTATTCAGCTTACATTCGCCAAAAAATTAGTTAGCAGAACTTGGCTCTTTTTTTCAACATTTATGTTTGTGGAATGCTAAATGTATTAAAATTTTCGACAGAGTAGCGCCTTCCTAGACAGCTAGCTACTAATAAGCAAAGTATAATTCTTGTGTCTACGCTATGCTGGAGTTTAAATATTAAATGAATATTCTAATATTATTACATTTTTAATTGACTCCGATATGAACTTCCTAATAATACAGCAAGGACTTGGTTGACTTCTAACGCGTATTCCAACAGTATTGTGTTGGTTGTTTAATATTGATTTCGTTTCTATTATCAGTACTTCAAAAGTGAAATTTTGTATTTTAATTTATCTATCTATAGTCTCTATGTTTATGTATGACTAAGCTACATGAGGCTACTGACTAAGGACTTATTATTTTTGTTTGGCATGTAGCCTTAGCCTCCACGAAGATCTATATACACTCATCGAAATAATACGATGGCGATGCGTATATAAAGATTTTTATTATTCGTCCTTGATCTGTTAGTGAAATGATTGTCTTCCAGACATTACGACTCCGATTTTGAAATTCATAAAGGAAATTGACGCCGACAAAAGCCAAAATTACTTTTCCTCTCAGAGAGATTTCTTCGTTTTGGAAGTAATATTTCTCAATTTTATAGGATTTTTTCGGGAAAGTTTTGGTGGAGGGGTGGTTGGGCCACAGACCGGGTAGCTACTACCTACTTAAATGCTAAATAGAACATTGGCAGACAACAGCACTTAATCTTGAACGTATATGTAAGTATGTAAAATGCGTTGTATTGGTAATATACTATAGAAGTTAAGATTACGTCATTATTAACAAAAAAAAATATACTAAGGAATAAACACGGAGGCAGTATATATAGTTTGATGACGCAAAGGTTAAATTTGGTTGGCTATTCACAGAATGTTTTTTAAAATTTGATGTCTAGCCAAGGAATCTATATTTTTATAGGTATTGGTGTTAGTTAATATTTCTAACTGACACAACACACTAGCCTTAATGGTTTTTCCAATTTGCTGTCATTGCAGTCTTGGGAAACTACTTTAGCTGATTCAGTTCATAACGGGTGTGAGACATAATGTACTGATAAATTTCGTAACCAATATTACCTCAAAATAATCGAAAACTGTCAAATTGGTTGTCCCAACAATTAATGTATTTAAAGGTTTGGTACAAAAAGAAATATGTAAATTAGGCAGAAGACAATATTTCCCTCATTTGCAACTTCTTCAATAAAATTATCAATTTAACAACTAATTTTTTTCAATCCAACAATCAAAATTTGTAATTTTACAATTGAACTTGTTAATTTTACAACTGAACTTGTTAATTAAGGAATTGAACTTGTTAGGCATAAAAGCCTTAGAAGACTCTATTGGTGCAAAACGAACATTTTTGTTACTGTCCAACAAAACAAAAAATACTAATGGAACTTGTGAATATTGGCAAATAAAATAAAATGCACGACTGTATGGCACGTACTTACTCGTATTTTAATTAAATCGTAGGGGCAAGATTTTTAGCAAAAACCGCTAAATATTTTCTTATAGGTATATATAATTTTGTTAATTTTTTTATTCTTAAAAAAGTTGTTATAATAATTTTAAGCAATTAAAACTATAAATTGAAAAACAGAACTTTAAGAGAAATATTGCACCCGATTTCGAATAATATAATTTTTTTTCTTCAAAAATTAAAAAAAAATATTTTTCGAAAATTTTGGTACGCAGTAATATTTAGAATTTGAAGGACCTCTATTTACAAAATTTTGATCGAAATTCGTTGTCGCGTTAATGAGATTCGAAAATTTAAAAAAGTTTCTATATCAGGTACGTAATCGTATAATTGTATTAATTTTTTTTCCGTGGGTAGGTGTAAAACCTTCAAAAGTCTCTCTGAGGACCGAAAAACGCGTGCTCATAGGAGTGTGAGATTCTTACTACACTAAAAACACCTCCTCCTCCCGATTGCAACTAAATTGAAATTTATCTATTTTTAACGAATTTAATTAACGTATTACATGTAACTTGGGGGTGGCCGTGGCGCGATAGTTGTGTACTCGCCTGTCAGGCTCGTGGTCGCAGGTTCGATGCCTGCCGTTGTCTATGTCGTCTTATATTCCATTAAAAACCAATTATAAAAATTGTCATAAAATGAGTTGCTGATTTACTCATTCAGGCTGGCCAGGCATAACACTAACAACATGTGATTGAGTAAACTACTCATAAATATGACAACGAAATAAATAAATTAATGCGAATTATAAGAAACATAAATAAATAGGCCACGGTAATTTTCTCCGCATTAGTTCAGCCGCCATCCCTGGAGATAAAATCTGAGACAAAAACCACCATCTCAATACGTCGCGCCACACACCTTTATATCCTTCTTTCTCTTCTTTCACCGGATTCCGCGCTGTGGTTCAAACATATAAAGGGTATTCATAATCCATTGAGCGAGTTCAAAATTATGTATAAAAAAAAAACTATCCGGTGATAGTTCCTGCTTATACCGCGATATTAAAGCAGATTCACGTTTAGTGCACCAGATCAGAAGTCTCAGTCCTACGCAGGCGGCGTACTAAATTCGTCTCAGCGATAATTTCGATTATAGTACTATTACATTCTTGTAATAGCAGTTTTCTATGATTTCATGCAAAATTTTTATTTCATCACGAACCGGGGGAATCCCGAGATCTCCGTGGAGATCTTCGTTTCTAATGTATCAAGGTGCGCTTACAAACGATCTTAGGAATTTATTTTCAAATGTTTGTAAGGTATTTAAATAAGAATCTCGCGTACAACCCCAGAGTTGTATACGGTAAGTCCAGACAGGCTTAAGCACCTTCTAATACAAAATTAGCTTGTTTTCGATACTGAGCTTAGAGTGTTTCCCGAGCAACCAGTACATACTCTGAGTTTATTATTTAACTCTTCGCATTTCATGAGGTTTCCATTTTAGTTTCGCGTCTAGGGTCATTACGTGATATTCTGCTTCATTAGCAAACGGAATTTGCTAATCTATTAATTTGTTTATACGTAAAATCTACATGGACTGATTTTACTTCGTTAAGCGATATCCGCCATGTTTTTGTCCATTCACTGACATTATTCAGAGCTTTTTGTAATTTAGTTGTAGCATAATTTATCGCTTGGCCCACTGCTAGTATTGCAGTGTATTCAGCAAACGTGGCTACGATAGTGTCTTCTGTTTGAGGTATATCACGTGTAAATAATAGGTACAATATATGACCTAAGACACTTCCTTGTCGTACCCCAGCCACTGTATCTTTGAGATCCGAGTTATCGTTTCTATGTCTTACTCTACAGAGTCTATTCTCTAGATATGCTTTTAGAAGCGTATAAAGTGCTTCAGGCAGAATTTGTCTTAATTTAAAATTTAGGCCTTCGTGCCACACCTTATCAAAAGCTTACGACACATCTAGGAAGACCGTCGAACAATTTTTTTTTTCTGCAAGAGTTTTCTCAATGCCGTCAGTGATCCTATGCACTTGGTCAATTGTCGAATGCTTGCTTCTAAATCCGAACTGATGTTCAGGTATAAACCGTTTTTTTTCTCTATTATTGGCTGCAGGCGCAGAAGTAATATTCTTTCAAAGACCTTAGATATTACGGGCAAAAGCGAAATGGGACTATAAGATTTCTTATCATGTGACGGTTTTCCTGGTTTGAGAACCATTATAACTTCCGCACCTTACATTGGCTCGAAACGTACTTTGTGGCATCTTATATGTAAAGAACAATCCAAATTATGTTTGTGCGTTATCTTTTTTTTCGGCTCAATCGATTTGAATGAAATTTTGAGGAGATCTTAGGACATATTTTGAGAGTGCATATAAGAAATCTGTTTGCCGTCCGATTTCTAGAACTGGAGTTATGGCCAAAAATGTCACTCACATGTTTGTTATTGCTGTATTAGTATAAATAATTTGTTTTGTATACACACTTTCAATTTGGTTTCTCTTTGATGCCGTGTGTATGCACGCAACTAAAGCATTTGATTCCCATTAGATGGATTTTGATATTTTTTGTCGGTTGTCTAGATGGATTTTTTGGACGACTTAAGGGTGGAAAATTCGTTGTGAAGCTTGAACAATTTCGGTTGATTGTGAAATTTATTGTGATAGAAGACGTTATGCGTGCATTTTGGGTGGACAAGCTTATGGAATATATATATTAGACGGCGCTGTGCTGCGATCAATGCCACAACCCGATAGATTGCATTATATATTGACTTAGGCTGTGCGCGATTTCACAGATGTCCTTTACACATTATAATTTGCTAGTCAGCAAATGTGATATTTTTTTTTACTGCAATTGATTCCAGTTTTCCGTATTATTACACTGATTCCGATCTAACATTGGACGACTTACACGTCTTGCAATAATTAATCAGAAAGTCCGTGATAATCATACACAAGAGGTACGTGCGGACGAAATAAATGGATACGTGTCCATATTGCACGGATTCAAACTGCATAATCACCACAACAAATTCATCAAAAAATTATTAGAAGAAGAAAAATGCTAAATGTAGACTTCAATCGCGCTGCTTTGGAATACGATTCCGCAATCGCATTTATTTTCTTAATACTCCCGGTGGGACATGCAAGACATTCGTCATTTAGTTGTTTCTAGCAACAATTCAGCCAAGATCTCTTATGTTGCATCCTAAGACATCTATTGAATTCCTGCCACAATGTTTAAAGGCGGTTGAACTGCACATTCCGCTTTGAAACTGGCCAATAATTTTCTCACGGTTGACAGGCCAATAACGTGCACAATGACCAAGAATATGCAAAATCAGAATTTGGGATTAATGCGAATGATGGCGCATAGACGAGCTTTGGAGGCAGTTGACCGAGCAATGATGGATTTACAAGGTGATTCGAGATCATTTGGTCGGGAAATGATATTGCTCAGCGTAGATTTTCGTCAAAATCTTCCCATCATCCAGAAATCTACTGCTGCCGATGAATTTAATGCATGCTTGAAATCGTGGTGTTTGTGCTGGTATGTCAAGAAGCTGAAATTGACCACAAATATGAGAGTGGCATTGCAGAGCGACCCATCGGCTGCTGAATTCTCAAGACAACTGCTAGCACTTTGCAATGCCAAATTTCTGTGGATGTCTCGACTGGATTGATATCATTCCCGGCAAATTTTGCCAGTTAACAACGTCAAAAGAAACTCATCACCAAAGTAAAAGGTTCACCGACATTGCAAAAAAAATTTTAAAATCTCGCAGAATTTGTGAACGGGCAATACTAGCAGCGATGATAAAGGACGTCGTTGATAGCAAGGAAAACGGTCTTTGTTGTTGTTGTTTGGTATTTCGCCGGAAAACAAATCGAAAAACATTGTTTTTCATATCACTATATCCTTATTTTTATTCCACTCAAATAAATCACATTTAGATTTGAAATGTTCTGTGTTTTATTACAGCTCTGCAGTTCATTTGAATGCGTTAAATTTGGGCGAAACGAAGTTCGCCTGGTCCGCTAGTTTATTATATAAAGAAGATTAAGCGAAGAAGCATTTTGAGAACTTCGGACGTAATTAAGTCATATCCCGGAACTTTCTTATTTCTCTACTTAATTCGGCAAGGGTAACATTTCTTGTTATGTAATTTTGGCTTGAGTTAGAATGTATATTTAAATTTTTGTTGAGTCCTTGCCCATCAAAAGGTTTAAATGTGTTCTCCACAGGTAATCCTCGGAAACTTTTGCTTTCTCTTTGTCGCTTTTTGCCCATTCGTTTTGATCATTCTTAATCGGAGGCGCTGGGGGCTTTGGTTTCTTCGTTACTTTAACAGCTTTTCAGAGAGAGTAGTTGGATTCTTTTACAGCTGTCAAGCTTCCAACTTCAGAACTTTTGAATTCTTCTATCGTTTTTTTTAGTAAATTACAAAAGCGATTTAAAATTAATCTTGTGTTGAGGAGCTCGAGTTTTTTGCCATTTCTTACATGCTTTTCATTTCTCTTTTACTAAAACTTTTATTTCCTGCGGATATTTTAGGTTTTTAAAGCCCGGAATTTCTCTTCATACGGGGTGTTGTTCCATGCAGCCTGTTGTACGATATTGACGAATTAGATTTTATTAAAATCGTTGGAGATGTTTTCGAGATAGGTAATTCAGATTTACATTTGTTTATCTAAAAAATTGCATTCCATGTACCGTTATTTTTGGGGCTTAAAAAAACTTAAAAAAAAGAATCGAGGCATTCACTTAAGACAAAGAAGTAAATCTCTTCAGCAAGTGTAATCAACCTACAGGCCGACCAACAAGCGGAATTGCGAGTCCCACTCTTATCTGGCTCTCTATCATTTTAATGTCAAGTTACATCAAAATCTCGAGTTCAATATTTTTCCAGTGCCAAACTGCATAGAAATATATTGCAAGTAAAAATACAAAAAATAAAAGTTCAGCATCAACAAAACCCAACAACAACAAAAAAAACTCCCCAAATAATCTGCTACAATAATCAATTTCACTGAATCAAACTTCTTACTTCTTATGTAGGTAAGTAGGTATATACGTATGTACCTACCTACTGCAGAAAGACATGCATTTTTCATTTTGTTCGCATTTCTGTATGGGATCACTACCACCTAGATACCTAGGCCCGAAGATTCTTTTGACTTTAGGCCTCCACATAACTTATTTTTGGCCCTCCAAATTACATAATTTTATACCCATTCAGTTCATTCATTCATACAATTTTATCAATACATAGGAAGATCTTATCTAAGTCCTGCCTTTAGCCACGTAAGAGTACATATGTACCTATGAATAAATACAAATGCCATTCTACTCTTAACCTTTTCTACCTACTCGTAGGAATATGAGAGATAATCCTTAATCCTTAGATTTCCTTGATTTGATTTCAATAAGAAATTTAAGTAAGTTATTCATTCACATTTAAAAGTTATCAATTATAAAGAGTGGTGCTATTTAAATTATGTCCCTTGTCGTCCTTAATTCAGAAAAAAAAAACATATCCTTTAGCTGAAAGCAAAACTCATCATATGATTTGACTATCCACATCATCACACACAGCATCACACACATTTACAAAAAAAAAACAACAACAACAACCAACTATCAAGCATCTGCTCATTCTCTCTCTCTCTGTCTCTTTTGCTCTTTCTATTTTTATACACCAACATCATCGAAAATAGCTTTCGTTTTCCTTGTTGGGTCTCTGTGCACTAGTTAAACACTTCACTACACATCGTTCTCGTTCTACTAACCCCTAGCCCTTAGCCCCCAGCCATAACCAAAGTTCCCATCGCCATCATCCGATGCAATCAGTTTCCAAACAACAAAACAGAGCAAAATATCACAAAAGGACACAATGGAAGGATACCTACCATAGTGTGTGATTATTTGCAAACAAAGTACAATTATCTATCTTGAAAAGCTGCTGCCACTGCATTACAAAGCCGGGTGATTGTGCTTAGCACACGAACACATCCTCAGATCTGCTCATATTCATATAGGTATGTATGGTAAAATCTCCCACAAATACATGGGCATCATATATCCTGAAGACCGATATAATAAGTTCAAAGAAAGAAGGCGCCTCACGAAAGCTTCTTAAAGTTCAACAATGTGTAGTTTTTTTTTCTTCTTCGATTTTTTTTTTGGCATTTGTATGTGTTGTCCTACCTACATAAAATATAGAGCTGTATGTTGTAAGGCCAGGTTTTGGAATACACATTTTAATACCTACCTACACACCAATACTCTGGTTGATAATATTTTTTGTTATATCTATCTTCTTATGTACACATCCGAGTGTACTCAAGTTATCTACATTTGGGTCTATGATCCATATAGGCACATATGATAAAGATAGAGAAACATCTTGAGAAGATTTCGAAGCTTGACAAAAGTAACGTATTTTAGATAGCTACATACATATACAAAGGTAGTTATATGATTAGGAAAGCCTGTAGTCGAAAAAAACATAATGCATTTTTTGAAAAAACAAAGGACTCACGTTAGTTGGGATTTTTTTGTACAAAATGTTATCCTTAACATTTCCCGGAAAATGAAGAAATTCGCTTATGATATGAAGGTGCCAGAAATATCACTAAGAATAGTTAAAAGTTTTCGAGCTAGGTACCTACCTAGTATTCGTAAAGTGTAGAGGAAATTCTCTTTCATTTAATACATCATGTTCTTGAAATCGGTTAGGTGTACGAGAACGGAAAAGATAGATTGAAAAATAATATATTTTAATGACCAAATTGAGGATCTAAAGTACGTTTCTTTGACTTTTTATCATACCTTTTTACTTGCGATTATAGGTACTATAAGACAAGTTATGCATTCGTCGAAAAAAAAAGTTTTGAGATAACAATCAAACATGACATTACGATGATAGCGAAGACGAAAAAAGATGGTCTAAAAATTCTGTCCGTCTGTATGTCTGTCTGCCAGTCTGTCTGTCAGTCTGTCTGTCAGTCTGTTAGTCTGTCTGTCAGTCTGTCTGTTAGTCTGTCTGTTAGTCTGTCTGTCAGTCTGTCTGTCAGTCTGTCTGTCGGTCTGTCTGTATATAGCCCAAACGGGTAGGCTTATAACGAATACGATAAAGCCTATTGTTCTCGGCAAGGGCTCCAACGATAATGATTAAGAAAAATCAGTACAGCTTTTTAGGTACGACCGATCATATGATTGAAAAAAAAATTAAAAAATGTCTAAAACGGTACTTTCCATTGGACTGTTTTTTTTTATTTCGACTATCTCATAAATGACTCGACCGATTCTTTCGAAATTTCACACGTATATAGGCTTAGGTAGCCCAATTTATACCGGGTACCAATATTTTTAATAGATATTTTTTTGTATTTTAAAAGAATTTCTTTTTTTTAATTTTTTAAATTTATATTTTGATAACTGCTCAATAATTTTTTTTTCAAAAATTATAATTATATGTATTTGCTGAATACATATAACTTGGCATTTTTGAACTTTTTTTTTAAATTTTTTTCAAAAAGTTTTTTAAAAATTTTTTTTTTTCGAAAACCGCTCCACAGATCTTTAAATATTTTTTTGGGCTCAAATAAGTTTAAGTATTTATTTCAGAATTTTGAATTATATTTTCTTTGATTAATCCGATTTAATTTTTTTTAAGTTTATATTATTAAATATTTAAGATTGTCATACCAATTTTTTTAGAAAAAAATTAAAGAAATTTTGTGTATAAAAAATTAAATAAAAATTGACTTTAAAAATATATTTAGATTTTAAATAGAAATCTTTTGCATACAATGTGATCGTACATAAGAACAAGTTCGTGCGATCCAGTCGTTCATTTTATTTTTAAGAAAATCAGAACATTCACGCTATTTAAGAAAACCGGCATAACTGAAAAAAATCAATTTTTGAATTAATGACACCAATCGATTAAAAAAATCATTCTCTATCTTTCTGTAAAATCGGCATAACTGTATATCTCTTCAGAAACCCACTAGATGGATCGTGTGCCAATTTGTACTTAGTCCCATTTCTATATATGCCAATGGAGAACACAGGTATAACTCAGTAAGTGTCAAGCGTTTCGTCACCAACAGGTGTGATTTTATGTGGAAAACCGAGTTTTTTTGTGTTGTGTGCAAGATAATTAAGGAAATATATACAGAATAGTACACTTACTAAAAATTGAACAAGTTTTCTTAAAAAAATAAGTACTGTTTTGTAATACTTTTCTGTTTTATAATAAAATGGTTCATTTTTCTTCATAAATTGAAAAAAAACTTGTTTTGAAAATGACACTTTTATGAGTTGTGTCATTTTTCTAGAAATAAATTCTTATATTTAAACTACAATCGTAAGTCATTATAATATTTGACAAAGATGTGATGAACTAACTCTGAAATAAAAAAAAAACTTTCTGAATATCATAAATTGTTTCTGGAAAATTAATCTAATTTGGATGGATCTCATAGATCCTAATTTTTAGAAAGGGTTGGAGTCAAAATTTTGCCGGGGCTAAAATTCTTTTAACAAAAATCTGCTTTCAAAATTCTGCTTTTAAAATTCTGCTTGCCGAAATTCTGCTTTTCAAAATTCTGCTCATCGAAACGTTTTCCAAACTTTTGGTTTCTTAATTATTTGCAGAGTTTTCATAAGCAGAGTAGGTATACTCTTACATTGTTATGAGTTTATTAAATGTATTATTATATTCGCTCAATTTCTTAAGCCAATTATTCATTTAGTGTCTATTGTCAACCCTTCGCGAAAATCTTTTGAATATCTAGTTAAAAATTAATTTTTTTGTAATTTGTTTTTATACAGTGTGGCCAGCGAATCGTGCTACAATAAGAAATTTAAATAGCTTTTATTTTAATCGATGTATTTCATTAATTTTTTTTTATTGGATTAGAAATAAAATTTTATTTTAAATAACTAATGGTTTTTAAGGATGATAGACCGCAAATGACCTCCACGCTTATCCACGAATATGCGGCACCTGATCAGAAAATTGTTCATTGCGGCCTGAAGGGTAGAAACTGGGATCGCCTCACTTATGTCTTAATGGATTGTTTCAATTCAGTCAAGTTCCTGGGTTTCATTTTGTACACTTCCTGCTTGACATAACCCCATAAAAAAAAGTTTAGTGCAGTCAGGTCAGGTGACCTTGGGTGTCAGCGGAAAGTGCAGTTTCTGGATATCAATTTGTTTGGGAATTTTCGTTGGATCTCGGCCATAACTTGTGTGGCTACTTGTGCACTTGCTCCATCTAGTTGAAACCTAGCTGCGGAAAGGGATAAGTCTTCGGCGAAGTTCTGGGTAAAAAAACTCCTTCAACATCTTTAAATAACGGTCCCCATTGACAGTTTGTGTTACACCGTATGGCCTTGATGAAACTGCGCACCTGACAATGACTCGTTCTGGGTGCAGTTGCATCTCATGGAGCATTTCTAGATTAGATTCACTCCATATACGGCAATTTTGCTTGTTTACATTGCCGTTTAAGTCAAAATGGGCCTCATCAGACATAAACAAACAATTTATCAATGTGTTGTCTTCTTCGGCCATTGCAATCATTTTTCGGCAAAATTCCAGGCGAACAGGCAAATCCTGACGGTTTAAGTACCTTGTAATTTGGACTTTGTACGGAAACAAGTTTAAGTCATCATGAAGTATCTGTTGTAATGACCGTCTGCTAACTCCAATTTGGCCCGATAAGTTTCGAGTCGAAACACTTGGATTTGCCTGTATTGCCGATGCAACAGCCACGATTGTATCCTGAACCCGAACATTGGGATCTCGATGATACGGTCTTCGTTCTATGCTTCCAGATTCGGCAAACATGTTCATCAGTCTCATAATGGTTCATATACTCGGGGGAGTACCGCCAAACTCCAGCCAAAATTCACTTTGGAAGGAAATGACGGACTGCAAGGAATGGTATCGCTGCACTATTCAAATCCTTTTTCAGTATCCCAAGCATTCATTTTGATAAATCTAAATAGTAACTTTACAAATAAAAAAAAAGTAAGCCAATTACTCACACTGAACAAAAGTTATTATTACGTTTTATTTTTGTAGCACGATTCTTTGGCCACCCTTTATATCTCCAACTCATTTTCATTAATGATAATGATCCTCCCCTTAAACTATTCAACCGTAATACTCGAGCTTTGAAATATCCATATAGTAATTCATCAAGGAGCGCATTACGCCGCGCGCGCCGATGCGAAGGAAATAAAGGAAAAATAAAAAATGCCTGAAATGGTGTGATATGACAACTATGATCAATTTCTTTACCCAATAAAACCGGCTATTAGATTAGATTCCAAGAAGTTCTAAAGCATAAAATTTACGAACTTCTGTCTGAGAATTAAAATCACTATTCTTTGTGACTTTAATATTAATGTTACTTCATATTATTGCTGTTTGATCTAAATCACCCGTTATAATTATTATCAATAAAACATTACAATTTGTGTAAATTGGGCCAGTTCCGAAAATTGAGATGTAATATAGTTTTAGACTCGCCTATTATTTTTTGTCTTACAAAAATTGACAGTACAAATAAATTTAGCCAGTTAACGTTTCTGATAGTTACGAAATATTCCACTATTTAGTTGACGAAGAAGTTAGGGAATTTTTCAGACAATTGTACAATTTATCGTATGGAAGAGAAATTTGACATAAATTGTTTAGCTGTCACTTCACAAATTGTGACTAGTCCCTTCACATATCGCAATAATTATCAACGGTAAGAACTAAACAACCTAGGTATATAGATATATATTTTGTTTTTTAATTTAACTAACGGGTGATTTTTTTGCTACTTGGTTTTTGACGTTTATATTTTTGACAGATCACACATGACAAATTCCACGAACATTTGACATTTCGATTCAGTATTGTTTGCCATTTCATCATGAATAGACTTACGCCTGAACAACGTTTGCAAATTATTGACATTTATTATCAAAATTCGTGCTCTGTGAAAAATGTGTTTCGCAAGCTACGTCCGTTTTTTTTCCGCTCATTTTTGGCTAAATGGATACGTGAATAAGCAGAATTGCCGTATTTGGAGTGAAGAGCAGCCAGAGGCAATTGAGCAGCTACCAATGCATCCCGAAAAATGCACTGTTTGGTGCGGTTTATGGGCAGGCGGCATCATTGGGTCGTACTTCTTCAAGGACGATGAAGGCCGCAGGGTTACGGTCAATGGAGAAAGGTACCGTTCGATGATAACAGATTTCTTTTTGCCGAAAATGCAAGAATTGAAATCGGTCGACATGTGGTTCCAACAGGACGGTGCCACATGCCACACTGCACGCGAAACCATGCATCAATTGAGAGGCGAATTTGGTGAGCAGTTGATCTCACGTTTTGGCGCAGTCAATTGGCCACCAAGATCATGTGATTTGACCCCGTTAGACTATTTTTTGTGGGGCTATGTTAAGTCTATTGTCTATGGGGACAAGCCAAACACGATTGCTGCCTTGGAAGCCAACATTGAACGCGTCATTGGTGAGATTCCGGCCGAAATGTGTGAAAAAGTTTGCCAAAATTGGACCTTCAGAATGGACCACCTGAAGCGTAGCCGCGGGCAACATTAAGTGAAATTATTTTTAAAAAGTAAATGGCGGAAATTGATTTATCGATCCAAATAAAAATTTCATTCACTTTTTACAAGTTTCTGTGTTTTTTTGAATTTTCAAAAACCAAGCTCTTAAAAAATCACCGTTTATATGCCTGTAAGACCTAAGGTCTTTTAAATGCAATCTGAATTGCACGGCACTAGTTTAGTTTATTTTGGTTTTTTTTTTTATTTTCTAATCAGCATAAATTCGGGGAACATTTAAAGGTCTCAATCAGTTATCAAGGTTGTAGAAGGCGTTTCTGAACAATACAATTAAGCCATTGTTTTTGTTCTCAACTCGAAATATTATTCTTTTCTTAAAGTTTTATTTTGACCACAAATAACATTTTTCTCATAAAAAAATCGTTTGGATTTTATTATTTATATTACCCTTTGAAGAAATCCTTACTTAGTAGTTCTTTCGCGCGTTAATAAGCAAAAACAAAATAAAAAAGATACCAGAGGAATCAATTTAATCACCTCTCCAATAACCTCAAATACCTCAAAGATGTTATCCCAAAATCAAATAATTTATTACCTCGATGTGTGATTACGTATAGGTATGACGTATTCATTTCACAATAATTCTATCTAAGGTGGAGATGTTCAATGAAAACTCTAAGTCTTAAGTCTCAATTAACTATCGCCTTTGATTGATACATTATTTCAATAATTTATATGATATCGAGAGATTACATCCATGAACTTTATATTAATGACAGGTGTAAGAATACCTCTGTGTGAAAAAACATATGAGGGTGGTTCAAACATTTCCCACTTCATATTTAAATTATGAATGGAAAATTGTCTAAGAGAGTTACACCCAAATTAATAAACTTGGACTAGGAAAGGCTTAGTGTTAAGTGCGAAATACTATTAATAAAACTCAATTTCTGCTATTTAACGTTCATCAACTTAGTCCTTCGCTAGAACATCGAAGACGGTGGTCTAGCGATGGACTAAGAATTGATATTTAAGAACAACATTTACACGGACATAGAATAAAAAGAGGTAGAGTTGATACTTATTGTAGTAGATTTTGTTCGATTTTTTATTAATAGGAAATTATAGTCGATGGTCCAACTCTTATTCCATGGTTTTGTAAGTCCATGGACTACATTTGGACTAAGCGTTTTTTATTAATAGGGCTGTTAGTATTTACCAAATATAACTGATATTATATATAATATTTTGACTTAGGCTAAGATGTGAAGCTCTCTTCTTATTTATATACCTACTCAGAATAAGACCAGACAATCCTAATGAGTTTGAAGAAGGATGACTAAAATGACGTCATGCATATAACGAAGTAGATTAACAAAATCCAACTATGACGAATTTTTTAATTGGAACGAGTGCGTTAAAATTCAGAAATATTTTGCTATTATTATTAACTTTACATATCCTCAGGGAAAATAACAAAATAGCGTCATTTCACACGGAAATGGCGACAACAATGAAATGGATCACTTATTTCAAAAATTGTTCGCTTGTATGAGCACTATAATTTTTTCTCCAATATGACAACATATTTTTAAATTTGAACAATTTTTAAATATTGGTGCTACCTGAGTCGATTCAGAATGAATCATTAAATTTAGCTAACCTCATATCAAACAAGACTGTTTACTTGACTAGCACAGAAAAACATTGAAGCCAATTTAAGTGAACAAAAATCTATGTTTTATTATGATTTAATTTTTAAAGGTTTTTGTTAGGACATACTTTAATAAAAAAAGTAGTGCTTCCTCCCAATAATTCACTGATAAGTCGAAAAAAAAATCGCCGGGATGAACCCTCATTTTTTGCACTAAAGACAGTCTGAAGCTACTTATTTCAAATCCAGTATTCCTCCACTACCGAAACGTAGTTATATTCAAAAAATAAAAGTTATAAAAATGTACGTTATACAATTAAATAAAATAAATAAATAAATAAAATAAAAAACACAAGAACAAATAATTCGGAAATATTACCCTCGAAACAGCCAAGCAAATCGAAAGTTTTTTCACTAATTTCGAGTATGTAGCTTTGAATTTGAAAACACACGGACAAAAAATATTTTATTTTTGACAATTTATTATTAATTAAAAAAAAAACTATTTTTAAATTTTTTTAATGAAATATTTGTTGTATTATTTAATATTATCTGTTTAAAAAAACTAAAAATTATTTGAACTCCTAAATCGACTAGAAAGACTGCAGTACAAAATAAAATGCACGACTGGATCGCACGTACTTGCTCCTATGTTCGATCACATTATATGTAAAAGATTTTTAACAGAAACGGCTAAATGTATTTTTAAAGTCGTTTTTCACTTAATTTTGTATATATAAAAATTCTTAAATTTTTTTCTAAAAAAAAAATACTATCAACATTTTAAATATTTAATAATATAAATATAGAAACAAAATTTCAGAAAAAATCGTTTTCGAAATATTGAATTTTCAAAAAAAAATATTTTTTTTTTTTCAAAAATCCAAAAAAAAATATAATTTTGAAAATCTTTAAATGCAGTATTATTTAGAATTCGAAGGATAAAATTTGTATCGAAATCCGTTGAGCCATTTACAAGAAAGTGGAAAATCAATAAAATGGGTGTATGGCAGGTACCGTTAATAACAAAATATTAAACAAAAAAAATGGATAAAATGTAGACCATACTTAAAATAGCACACACACAAATTTTTATCAAAATCGTAAGAGCCGTTTTTTGAGATAATTAAGATGGTAGAAAAATGTATATGGGAAGTACCGATATTTTTGGGGCTAAAACAACGATTCAAAAATGTATTTTGGAGAATCACCTAAAACGCCAAACGCCTAAGCACCAAGTTTGAACAAAATCGGTTCGGTCGTCTTGCTGTAGATCGTTCTAGTGACAGACAGACAGACGGAATTGCGAGACCCACTGTTTTGGTATTCTCTAGCATCGTAATGCAACTTTGATTAAAATCTGGAGTTCGATTTTTTTTTTCAAAATGCAAAACTTGCCCTATAGTACCTATATCGCAAGTAAAAATTGTTTCTTCACAAAATATCTTAGCTACGAAGAAGCTGAAAAGTTGTTTAAAATCATGTTTGCAATGAATGTCAATAAACAGAACATTGGTTACTGTTTACGCTTCATGCATAAACAATACCATTATGAAATTGATTCAAAATACTCGTAGCTTTTAACGGTCGTTAGTGTAAGAAAAATTTGCGTTTCGTCTCACATGGACTAATCAGTAAAGTGAGGAGCTTTATCAATACGCAATTTTTGCCAAGTTCAGTTTATCTTACATAGATTTTGTGAATAACATCTAGTATGAACTATATTCAATAAGACTAGAATTCCTAATCAGTAAATTGGAAATTTTTGTTTTTTACCCATGGCCTGGCATTATTTATATAAGAAGGTTTTCTTAATAATACAAATTCTATATACTACTGAAATACATCAGTCAAGTAGAATACTTAGCACCACAATATTTGGACTTGTGTTGGACTGAATGCCGTTAAAAGCTATTTTGAATCAATATTTCAACAAGTCCAAATATTATACTAGTGCTAAGTCTTCTACTTGGCTGATGTATTTCAGTAGTGTATAGAATTTGTATTATTAAAAAAACCTTTTTTTTTATATAATTTTGGATTATGAATACCCTTTATATGTTTTTAACACAGCGCGTCATCTGGTGAAAGAATAGAAAGAAGAATACAAAGATGTGTGCCGCGACGTATTGAGATGGTGGTTGTTGTCTCAGATTTTATCTCCAGATATGGCGGCTGAACTAATGCGGAGAAAATTACCGTGTCTTATTTATTTATGTCTGTTATAATTCGCATTATTTTATTTCATTTCGTTGTCATATTTATGAGTAGTTTACTCAATTACATGCCGAACAGCATGTAATAATTAAACCAGCAACTCATTTTATGACAATTTTTGAATTGGTTTTAATGGAATATAAGAAGATATAGACAACGGCAGGAATCGAACCTGTGACCACAAGGTTGACAGGTGAGTACACAACTATCGCGCCACGGCCACCCCCTTTTTCCATAATGAAATTGTTTGCATTATATTCCAAAATGACAATTTGTTATGCAGATCTGCTCTTGAAATTAATCCTTATAGTTGAAAAAACCAGAGAGACATATTCAATTGCAGCTATTTCCGGCATTCGACAAGAACATCATTTCGGAAAGATGAGGTTACTCCATACATAGCTATATTGTTTTAATGCATACGTTCCAAGCCTTGAATTCCTCAACAAGTAGCTCTAAAAGAATTGTGAATTTGCGATCATTGACACAACGTCTACTTCTCTTGCATTCACAGTTTTAAGAGCAAAGCGATAAACATCTCACGTATGTAGAATTAACGTTACCGTGTTTGACCAATTTCCAGTCAGTTGTTTTAACTCATCATGTAAAAATAAATAAATAAATTTGGTGGAACAACAGCTCATAAAGAACTAGGGCCTAGTGGCTTACAATAACACTTACCCATTTCTGTGCGCATGCCTACAGGAATGAAGGGAACCTTCAATTTATTACCGAGTCGGAACGGCACTATTCTATGACAATTACACTCTTGGAGGATATGTCACTTCACTGAAAAATATTTTGTTTGTATGTGGAAGTGACTGGAAATCGAACACATACTATTGGCGTGGGAGTCTAATGCACTAACCATTATGCCACGGGTTACTAACGCATCATTAATTAGTAGTTGTTTTCTCAGAAACAATCGATATCTTACTATCAACAATTTTACACGTTCCTGCACATGCTCAAGTTTATTTTCGTAAATTTCGTATGTTCTCAAGCTCAAGATTATTTTTGAAGTAAAACTTCTTTTGTCCCAACGCCGCAAGACAACGAAAAAATTCTATGGAGCTGTCAAACAGACCAACATCTGACATGACCCGTCACTGGATTTCATACATGAGTTCAGATATGAATGTGTCTGCATTGCGTCGGATTTTTTTTTTGTTATTACGTGTTGTAGATACTCATTCTGTAGGTACATTCATGCATTGTGTGTATTCAACGAGAAATTGTTTTTTTTGGTGAATTGTTTTTTATTAATGTTTGTTTAGGTTCATTGTGGATTCGTATAGGTATACGCATTGTGTGTATTTGAGGAAGAATTTTTTGTGGGTTCGTTTTTTTGATAAGATTAGATTAGTGTGTATTTGACGGCGATTTTTGTTTTGTTTCGTTGATGTTCATACATTACCAGTGTGTCAGGCCATTATGAATGACAAAGCACATTGTCATGTGAATGATGCTATCGAGGTGGAGGTATTCCGCTTGTTAGAAACAAGGACATTTTACGGATCGGTTGTGCGTTATTAAGGATTACATATATTCATATTATTCACTGCCTGTATGTCACCCTATATCGCCCGGCTGCGTCAATTATGTATGATGAGCTAAGACAAAAGCAAAAAAGTCACGAACATTATTTTCTGTAAAGTTAGTTTAAACTTCTCCAATTTTAGCAACCTTTTTCCACTTCACAAGAAGTGAATAATTTTTCCCAGTATTTCCCGTATACTCCCAATTGTTAGTGTATGTGTGTGTTTTTTCCAAATTTCATCAGTAATTATTTTCCCATTTTTACCTACACGTCATCATCTACGTAATTCAGGGTTCGAGAGAACTTCTGTTCATTCTCGCTCATAGGTAGGTAGTTCATATATCGAAAAGCTTAAAATGGCGTCTGCGCGGTTATAAAAATAGCAGCCTTTATTTTACTTTTTAACTTGTCCCAGAGTAACTTCCTGCTTGATTTCGTGTCTTCTATCTATTGTTGGGTTTAAAAAAAAAACGAATACATACATACATACATACATGTGTATATACAAAATCAAATTAAATAAGGGAGAAACTCTATACCATAACCAGGCAATGGGACACTTGTTTTCTTCGGAAAGAAGACAGCAAAACAAAAACAAAACCGGAAAGCTTTTTTTGTATGTATTTAGCCTAATTTAAGTTTTTAATTAATGTTATTAAAATTTATTATCCTACCTATAAGAATCAAGTTGCAAAGCTCGTGTCTTCTTAAATAACCATGAAGCATAGGCAGTGTGTCGAACTGAATGCAATTAACGTCCTATAGTGAGTTCTCAAGTTGTTGTGGTGTCGTGATGTATGTATATTGATATACATACCTGTAACAAAGGCATTTTTTTGCCGCATTTGGCTTTGTGAGACCAAAGGGATTGAAATGTGAAGTACTTAGTCAAACCTGGCGACTCCATCTATCAAAAACCTAAACAAAGTAGGTACCAACCAACTATACCTGGGATGTAGCTAGCTATAGATAAGTTTGAGGACAAAACTATGGAAGTCTGAAGATACTTTTGCACGTATTGTAATAGAGAGACGAACACGACTCTTTTGTGTTAAAGTCCATTGGCCCTAAAAATCAGGGGCGAATATTGCTGTACCTAGTTTATTTACATTTTTATTTTATTTTGTATTGGAGTTTGGAGTTGCTGACAAAAGGACAGTGTTAGGGCTGGAAGCTGCAAGAACACCGAAAATGACCAAGTTCGTTGAATTTTTTTTGGACAGAATAAGGTCAGAAGCTTATTAAAGTCTAACCTGGCTATAGCTTTGTTTTCATGTCTCATGGACATCGCAAAATGTCCTCAATACAAAGTTAAACAAAACTAAAAGGAGAGCCAAGTTACAACAGATAGGCATCTCATTTAAATCAGACCATTCAATAAAGCTGAAGGCGGTCAGAGAATGCAAATGTTTGAAAAAGAAGGAATTGAGTTTGGAACTTTGTCAGTTTCGAATTGATTAATACCTATATCGATGAAGGTACGTAGATATATTAAGAAAGCCAAACTTTCAAATTGATATGTAAATTTGTTGCATCTATAATTGAAAATGTCTATAGAAATTAAGTTAGCATTTTTGAAACCTTTAAGGTGTTGGATTATCTTTAAAAAAGTTTAGCTTTCTCTAGCACTTTGAAAGACTCCTAAAATTTGGTAGGTCTTACTTCCCGCTAAGAAATCATCATTGCCCTTCCGGTCAATATCAATATATGTACTAGGTAAGCTTCCAAATTTAAAACTATAGGACTTCAGAAATAGCAATGATGAATGAATATGGATTAGAATTCATGGCATGTCTACTGCTTGGAAACCAAGAAAACCCTGATCAGTGAATTTGTATGACCAGCATTCTCAAAATTTTATAAGTGTGTAAGTTAGAAGGGTAAAGAATTAAATTTGATAAGGTCAGTATATAACCTTTTCTAATAGTTAGTAAAAGGTGTTTTTTTAGAGGTATTAGTAGCACTCTTTTCAGTGACATCTACTTTATAATCTGCCATGTGATTTAACCTAAGTGTGATTTGCAATTTCATCATGAATCGACTGAGGCCGGAACAATCATCAAAATTGTGTACACATTTATTTGGAAACACATCGTTGCTGTTGAAGTAGATCCTCATTTTCACAAGGAAATTTTAGTCACCGTTGCAACTCATAGCCGCAAGAAAATCTGACAGTTTGGTGTGCTTTATTGTCCCTACATCATCAAAAATCATGCAATGTCACGTTTCGCATTTTGGACCTATGAGTTGGCCTCTAAGATCGTGCGATTTAATATCTCTAGGATATTTTCTGTAAGGTTATGTGAAGTCGCTAGTCTACACCGATAAACCAGAGTCGGTTGACGATTTGAAAAACAACATTGGCGCCGTTGTTGCCAAAAAACGAGTCCAAATGCTGCAAAGAGTGATCGAAAATTGAACCTAAGGATTGGATTGCATCCAAGTGAGCCGCGGTGGAAATCATATCCAAATAAAAAATGGCAAAAGATTATCGTTATTTATGAAGTAAGTTAATTATGGCAATAACACAATTTATCTATGTTTTATTTTATTTTATAAAAAACACCGCTGCATTAATTCAATTTAAAGGCACCACTGTCGTACTTACAGTTTACACAAAAAAAAACAAGGGGAAGTAAGTAATGGCGATCGCGGCGAAGATATGAAATTTACAGATTTGTAGAGAATCTTATGGGGTTTTCTTTTGCTTACTAAAATTAATTTTTGTCCCCTTTAGATCTTTCAAAACAAAGATTTTTACAATTAAAGCCTTCCAATGGGTAAACAAATCAATTTATTTTTTGATCGGAAATCAATTTTGCAGATCTGGATTTTTCGGCACATTTACCACACTTTCACTAATACCATAATATCATCAGAACAATTAATAGTCGTCCTTTTGACAAGATTTTGTTTTCAGTAATTATGTGAATAGTAAAATAAGGTTGTGAAAACATACATACAAATAAAATTCACTACTGGATCACACGTACTTGCTACTATGTTTTTTTTTTAATTCATTTTTATTTAATATTAACTTTTATAACTATCTTAAAGCTAGAAAAATGTTTAAAACTAGCCTAATTATCAATTCTATGTTCGGTTCCATTATATACAAAATATTCTTAATAGAAATGGCTAAATGTATTTTTAAATCCGGTTTTGACTTAATATTTTATATTTAAAAATTCGTTAATTTTTTTTAAACAAAATTGGTATGAACATTTTAAGTATTTAATAATCTAAATTCAAAAACAAAATTTCAGAAAAAATCGTCGACCCGTTTTCGAAATACTGAATTTTCAAAAAAAAAAAATATTTTTTGTTTTTCAAAAATCCAAAAAAAAAAATATATTTCGAAAATTTTGAAATGCAGTTTTATTTAGAATTGGAAGGAGCTCCTATATAAAAATTTTGATCGAAATCCGTTGATTTGCTTATGAGAAAGTCGAAAATCAATAAAATGGCAGGTACCGTTAACAACAAAATATTTAAAAACAAAAATGTTTGGCCAAAATGTAGACCATACCTAAAGTAGTACACACACCAATTTTTATCAAAATCGTTGGAGCCGCTTTCGAGATAATTAAGATGGTAGAAAAATTTGTATGGCAAGTACCGCTATTCTTGGGGCTAAAACGACGATTCAAAAATCTATTTTGGACAATCACCTCAATCGCTTAGATCCCAAGTTTCAAGAAAATCTCTTTAGACGTTTAGTCTGTAGAGACTTTTACAGACAGACAGACAGCCAGGCGGAATTGCGGGACCCACTTTTTTTGTGTTCTAGTGTATAGTATAGTCGCCAGTAAAAATCAAAAAAAAATAATGAGCAGTTTTCGAATAATAAATTTTTTAAATTTTTTTCTTAAAAATGATTTTAAAAATACAAAAAAATATTAATTAAAAATATTGGTACGCGGTATAATTTAAACAACCTAAACCTATATTTTTGTGAAATTTCGAAAGAATTGGTTAAGCAATTTATGAGATAGTCGAAAGCAAAAAAAAACGGTCCTGTTTCAAGACGTTTCAAGACATTTTTCAAATTTTTTTTTCAACTATATGATCGGTCGTAGCTAAAAACCCACACTGATTTTTTTTTATCAAAATCGTTAGAGCCGTTTCTGAGAAAAATTGGTTTGAATGTAACGGTTATATGGCAGGTACCGTTATTTTTGAGCTAAAAAAAATTTCAATTTCCCCTCTGTACAATACCTAAAAAAACCTGTATACCAAGTTTGAAGCAATTCGGCCCACCGTTTGGGCTGTAGATGTCTATGCATACATACAGGTAGACTGGCAGACTGAAAGACTGACAGTTAGACATACAGACGGACAGAATTCTTAGACCATCTTTTTTCGTCTTCGCTATCATCGTAATGTCATGTTTGATTGTTATCTCAAAACTTTTTTTTTCGACGAATGCATAACTTGCCTTATAGGACCTATAATCGCAAGTAAAAAGATGGCTAGGATCTGATGTTGAGTAAAGTGCTCTAAAACAGATTAAAAAGAATTGACAAAACATTTACTGTTATAGTTTTGAGCAAAATCAAAATGGAACAGAATCGTGAGAACAGTCAAATTTTGTTTTACTTGCAATAAAAAGGTGCAATATGGGAAGTTAAGGATTCGTGAAAAAAAAATCGAACTTTAGATTCTGATCAAAGTTGATACTACGATGATAGCGAAGAAAAACAAATGGGTCCCACAATTCCGTCTGTCTATCCTCGAGTTTTTTTTTTTTTTTGTAATATGCCCACTCTTTTTTCACTTTTTTTTAAGCCGAAAAATAACAGAACCTGCCATACGTTTTTTCGACAAAAAGTAAATCTTCTTTTGCTCAAAAACGGCTCCAGCGATGTTTTGTAAAAAAAATTAGTTCATTAAATAAGGGAAAAGGAGCATTTTGGAAAAAAAATGGTTATTTTTGGTTTTTGGTAACTCTATAGTAGTACCATTTTTTTGGTATTCAATTTTCTAGAAAACGGTTCATTTGATTTTTTTCAAATTTTAAATGCAGAACTTCTATAAAGTTTAAACACTAATATAAACCAACATTTTTCAAATATTTTTTTTCGAAATTTAAAAAAAAAAACTTATTTTTTAAAAACTCAAAATTTCTAAAACGACTTAATGGATTTTGTCGTAACATCGTTGTTGGTAGTTATTTAACATTATCTTGAATTATTTTATGAATTATCTTATCTGTAATACCTACTAAATGTAAGTTTGCCAAAATTTTACACTAAATGTTCTTATGTGTATAATATGTTGAATTTATTTTTGTAAATAAAAGATCCCCTGAAGAAGAGGGCAACCACCGTCGAAACGTCGGGAAAGGAAATGAAATTGTTTCATTAAAAAAACATTACGACCAAAACAGCCGAAAGAGATATATTTTAAATCTCGAACACCTATAATAATTCAACAAATTGGTCAATAACTTAACAATACGCATTATCTTGAATAGTTAAGAAAACTATATTCCTAAATTTAAAACAACTGTAATACCCATGCAAATTTTAAGAAATGTATTTCTCGAAAATGGCTCAAAATTATTTTTTATAAGAAATATGCGTATTCGAAGATTAGTACATCCCACTTTTAAGTATACAAATATTTTATTTTTCATACCTATTAACGGTACTTCCATAGAACCACTTTTCATATTTTCGACTTTCTCAATATTGGATAAACCGATTAAAATAATTTTTTTACGCATACGAAAATTTACGAAAACAAATTTTTTCGATTTTTAAAAAAAATAAAGTGATTTTTTTTTTGAAAAATCCATTTTTAAAAACCAGTCACATAATTTTATTGACATTTGAATTTTGTAGGTATGTTAATAATGTCTAATGGCGTTTCAATTTTTTTTCTAAAAATGTTTTCAAAATTTTATACATAAAAATTTAATTTATTAAAAGACCGCTCCAACGATTTTTGAATTTTTTTGATATATTCTTATTTATCCATGAATTTAATTGGCATCGTTGTTTTTTCCCAAACTATAACGACTAAGTAAAATAAAAACATTTTATTCTGTGTATTATCCATTCATTTCTACCTTATTATTATTCCCTTTTTACCAATTTTTGCGTACGTCACTGAATACTACAACCAATGTAGGCCCTCATATATTTATAAAGGGTGTCCCTAAATTCTTCAAGAGTAATTTAAGGGGTGATTCTGGGATATGTTCTAAGAAAAAAATGTTCTACAGTAAAGCCCTATCTGCAAATTTGATATCTCTTATCTGGGATTTAAAAAAAGTATTACTTTGGTGTACCCTGACCCATGTAAACGGTAATTGCGCTGTAAGTTCTAATGATAAAAACAAAAACTTTGTTTAGGCGTTTGTAAAATAAATAAATAAAATACCAGCCTTTGTAATTGCGCTTAAATAAATTTGATAGCTTATCTCAATCTTAAGATTTTCAGTATTTAGCCCATTACGTTTTTCCTGCATGTGCAAATTGATTGACTTTGGGGTCAATTTTCTCTAGAAAATACATAATAAGCATAACGGTTTACTATTTTTTTTTGAATGAACGTAACAATAATGAAAATAAAAATCAAGATTTTATGATACTTGGGAATGGGAAAACCAGGAATAGGTAAAATTTAAAAAAAGGGTTTTTTTGCTTGAAGCTTCAAATATGATGATTACAAAATGATTTTGTGTGGTTTTGATAATTTTAATTTTATTTTTGTACTAAAACAGTTATAACAAGTTCTCAAAGTGCCCTCTTTGGTTTTGTATGCATGCTAGAGCCCGTAGCATATATACATATTTACATACCTAGGTTCCATAGTTATGTATGTGGGAACATATTTTCTCTCCTAACTTACATAATTAAAACCAATAACCTAGATTTAAATATACATTTTTGTAGGTAGGTAACTATGTAACTATTCCTTGAACCATCCATTCGACAATTCATTATACTAAGAATGAAGGTAATCTTACCTTCATAACCTCTAAACCTGCATTCTGTATAGGATAGGATAACTAGACTAGCGTTTAGTACGTTACGTCAATGTTTAGCTACATTAAAGTTGTTAGCTACAAGAGCAAGTTCGTACGATTCAGTCTTGCATTTTATTTCTTTAAATAATTTTTTATAAGAGATAAAATCACAGAAGAATTCTCCTATTTTGTTGTTTGTCATTTTTTTTTTTGCCAATGACATTTAATTGAATGTTCTATCTTATTCTTTAATTGTTCTGAGAGTTCTGTTCAAATACGCTCTATTCTGATTTGCTATTTTGATGTATTTGTTATTTGGCAAGCTAGAAGAATTAGCCGGTGCGAATTACCTCTTTGTTATCATAAATTTGCTTGGAAACATGAATTTTTTACTTTCAAAATTCGAAAATTCCCCAAGTCCTTACTTTGCTTCTAAAATAAAACGCATGACTGGATAGCACTTACTTGCTCTTATGTTCGATCAAATCGTATGAAAAAGATTTCTATTAAATTAATTTTGTATATTTAAAATTTTTAAAATTTTTCCTACAAAAAAAAAATTGTATGGCAATTTAAAATATTGTATTATATAAACTTGGAAACAAATTTAAAAAAAAAATTAGGCCACCGTTTTCGAAAAAATTTTTTTTTTCAAAAATCTGAAAATATATTTTGCGAAAATTTTGGCATGCAATATTATTTATAATTTGAAGGACCTCCTATGTAAAAAATTTTATAGAAATCTGTGAAGCCGCTTATGATAAAGTTCAAAATAAAAAAAAATTGTTGTATGACAGGTACCGTTAATAACAAAATATTTGAAAAAATATGTTTGACCAAAATGTAGAATACACTTTAAATAGTGCACACACTTTTTACTTGCAATTATAGGTATCTCCTATAGGGCAAGTTTTGTTTCGTAAAAAAAAATTCTAACAATCAAACATGACATTACGATCATAGAGAACACAAAAAAGTGGGTCCCCCAATTCCGTCTGTCTGGCTGTCAGTCTGTCTGTCTGTTTTCGAGAACGCTTTGATAGATTTGCTTCAAACTTGGTACATATTGTTTTTTCGGTAATATGCCCACAATTTTTTTTAAGACGACAAATAACAGCAGCCCCCATACATTTTTTTGGCCAAAAACAAAAATCTAATTTTTCTCAAAAACGGCTCCAACGATTTTTATAAAAAAAAATAATCAGTTCATTAATGAAGGGGGTAACTTTTTGTGATTTGTTTTTTGGGAAAAAAATTGTTATTTTTGGTACCTCTAGTAGAACCATTTTCTTGGTTTTCGATTTTCTAGGAAACAGTTATTTTGATTTTTTTGAAATATTTTACGCAGAAACTCCTGGAAAGTTTAAAACTATTGTATACCAACATTTTTCAAAAAAAAAAAAAATAAAATTTTTGGAAATTAATTTTTTTTTTTTGAAAACTCAAAATTTCGAAAACGACTCAATAGATTTATTTGAATATTATCTTGCATAGTTAAAAAAATTATTTTTTTTAATAAAAACAACGGTACCTCCCATACAAATGTTAAAAAACGGTTTAAAAAATGTATTTCTCGAAAACGGGTCCAAGAATTTTTATAAGAAAATGTGTGTGTTCTTATATTAGAGCCCACTTTTAATTATAAAAATATTTTTTTTGCGTACTTATTAACGGTACTTCCCATAGAACCACTTTTCATATTTTCGACTTTCTCAATATTGGATAAACCGATTAAAATAATTTTTTACGCATACGAAAATTTTCGAAAAATTTTTTTTTCGATTTTTAAAAAAATAAATTCATTTTTTTTTTGAAAAATCCATTTTTTAAAAAAAAGTCACATAATTTTATTGACATTTGAATTTTGTAGGTATGTTAATAATGTCTTCAAAATGGCGTTTCAATTTTTTTTCTAAAAATGTTTTCAAAATTTTATACATACAAATTTAATTTATTAAAAGACCGCTCTAACGATTTTTGAATTTTTTTTATATTTTCTTATTTATATATATATATAACGACTAAGCAATATAAAAACATTTAATTATGTGTATTATCCATTTATTTCTACCTTGATATTATTCCCTTTTTACGAATTTTTGCGTACGTCACTTAATACTAAATACAATGTAGGGCCTCATACATTTATATGTAAATATGTATACCTACAATTGTATAATATACATTTGTAGGTAGGTACCTATGTAAATATTCCTTGAATCATCCATTCGACAATTCATTATAGTAAGAATCAAGGTAATCTTACCTACATAGGCCTCAAACCGGCATAGGATAACTATACCTAACTAACTTTACCTCAATGGTTAAAGTTGTTAGCTACAAGAGCAAGTTCGTACGATCCAGTCATGCATTTTATTTTTTATAAAAATCGTTAGATCCGTTTTTGAGATAATTGAAATAGTAGAACAAATTGTATGGTAGGTACCTACCGTTAGTTTTGGATCTAAGATAACGATTCAAAAATCTGTTTTAGAAAATCACCTAAAACTCTTAAATACCAAGTTTGAAGAAAATCAAGTAGGCCGCTTAGGCTGCAGAGGGTTGTACAGGCAGGCAGACAGACAGACAGAGAGACAGACGGAATTGCGGCACCCACTTTTTTGTGTTATCTATCATCGTAATGTCAAGTTTAATTAAAATCCTGAGTGGATTTTTTTCCAAATTTAGCACTTGCCCTATAGAACCTATGTATATCCCAAGTAAAAACACAACGGAAAAAATAATAGAAACCTATTCGACACCGATATAACAGTACTTTAAATGTCAGCAATATGGATGCTTAACTGGGTGCGGATCTTAGAATTAGCTTCATCAACAAATTTCATCAAAATCCGTTCCGTCTTGAGTAAAAGCTCGATCCATCTCTTATACCGCCATATCTTGAAATAATATACTTTCTATTCCGACTTGTTTTTGTAACAACAAAAAAATACACCAATAATTCAACGGCTAAGAAATACATAATACAAATTACGTCAAATTGTTTTAAAATTTTTGTTTCAATTTAAGACATAAGAACCCCTGTCACTTTCACTGTCGCACTTTTTGTCATTTTCGGTATCTTATAAATCGTAAATAGCAAACACGTTGGCCACTTTCATAACAGTTTGAAATAACCAACTGCGTGTGCTAAGGAAAACTACGTCACACAAGCAATAAACTTTTAAGAAAACTCACGACAAACCCTCAAGCTCATGTATCTATATGTGTATGTAGGTATGTGTTTACTGTACGCAACACATTATTTTCGTCCTACGACTTTTCATCTTTAAATTCCAAGAAATATCCTGCTACATAACATATTATACCGAAGCCATCGCCATGACTCATGTTTAAAGTCCAACAAATCCACGACAACTATATATGCACATTCATAGCAATGCGGGCGTGTGTGGGTTCGGTTTGGGTTTCGTGGGTTATCAAAGGGCGAGATGAATCATAGGAATAGCTACTGCTTCTATACATCTCCGGACGATCGCCGCCGCCGGGTAGAAAAAATACTGAGTCAAAATAATCAATTAACATCTTGGCACGGTATAATCGTGAATGAATTTAAACTTCTGCATCTCGTTTTTTTTTACATCACGATTCACGAACTCAAAATCAATTGAAAGCCATTCATTTTAATTTAATTTAAAGTTTTGCCAAAAAATGAACAGCGGTTTTCGCTTTTATTGGCTGGTGATTTTGCCTTCTAGGTCCTTTTGAGCGAATGGCGAAGGAGTGACTTTCCAATTTCAACTTTTGCAGCCATTAAACCATGACAGTGGGGCAACAATTTTTGGCAAACATAAAAAGTTAGCCATACATTATGGGACATAATCTATGTAGGTACGTTCTGATGGTCCTTTAGGGAATTTGTGTTTATTTTTTTTTTTTTTTCAATATGCCGAATAGTTGTGTTGGGTGTTCTGACCTCGTTTTTCATTGACCATTAAGGGCAATGTTTCATGGAGAAAAGAGGCAATGAAGTACTTATTCAACGTTACAACAAACAATGCCTAGGTTGTAGTTTATAAAAATGCAGTTGCATGCACGATCTAGAAAGGGACCAAGTATCCCTTCACTATTGCCACGCCGCGCTGCACCGCGCCATGTCCTGCTGCAATCTACATTGCGACAATCATTATTATTATTATTTTTTTTTTTGCTGAGAAAACGAGGAGCTATGATCCGTTGTAGATGCTTGTTCTACTTTCATTGGAGGAAGCTATGTGTGCTTTAGATATATGTATCTTTAGGTATATAAGTTCCGAGAGTTTCCATAAGAGCTCTTGCTTAAAACAGGTACAGCAAGTCACCATGTTTATACTACTTTATCTCATCGCTTAATGCGGATGCAAGGGATGTGGTATAGTGTCGTAGGTAGCCATCCAAGAGTGAACAAAAAGTATCTATATACATATATAGCTATACCTACTCGTACATACATAATAATAAAAATAAAGGAAGTCTGGAGAGCTTTTCAACATTAATAAGAGTATTATCTGCACTTTTGAACTTCTTTCGGTTTCTCATTTAATTTTTTGCATTTAGTTGGAATTAATTGCAGTATTTAGTTATATCGTTCTTTGCAAATGCAACTCGAAAAGGATTTTGAAAAAAAAGAAGATATTTAGCTTTGAGAAAAAAAAAAACAAAGAAGTTTAAAGGCTTAAGCACAAATTTAACTTAAATGGATTAAAAATAGTAACGACACTAAGATTATACACATGGAGGTTAGAAGTGATGATTAAAGTAATAAGGTCATAATTGGATTGGGTTCAAAGGCGAACAGATAAATAAATAAAGGGTGTTTTTTTTGTTAGATGTATGAATGGTAGGCTGGCAGCATTGTTTTCATTGACAACCTTTTTTCATCTGCCATGTGATTTATCTGTAGTTTAGCATAAATCTACCTGGATGCCTGTGTACGTTTGCGTATATTTGGCATATGGTGTTGATCCCGATTTTTACAAGATATTTTTTTGCAGCGATGGAGCTCATTTTTGGTTGAATGGCTTCGTCAATAAGCAAAACTGCAGCGTTTAGAGTGTAAGTAATAATTAAAAATTGTTGAGACGCCATTACACCTAGAAAACTGAGAGTTTGGTAATTAATTAGCTATGGTGGAATTATTGGTAATTACTTCTTAAAAAACTATGGTGGCCAGAGTTTTACAGTCTATGGATTATAGAGACGTGAGTATAATGAATTTTCGTTCCACAACGTATAGCCAAACATCGTGTGTAAAAATTAATTTGTTGAACAAACGGTTTAGTGGGCGCATAATTACAATTTTTGGACTTTGTGAGTTGACCTCCAAGATCGAGTGATTTGACACCTCTAGAAAATATTTTCTTTTAGTCGTTAGTCTTCACCGATAAAAACATCGATGATTGCCGACTTCAAAAACAACATTTCCACATTTTTGCCAATAGAAGACCCCAAATGCTGCAAGGAGTGATCGAAAATTGAACCTAAAGATTGGACAACATCCATGCCTACCACGGTGGCCTTATGCCAGAAATAATATTCAAATAAAATATAAAAAAGAATTATCTTTCAATGAAGGTCAATTTAATGGCAATTCGTACAATGTACATATTTATATTTGATTTTATTTTAAAGTTAAATACCTTATATAATAATTTTAGATTTTATAGACTGATGCGAAAAATGAGGAAGAGTTTAAAAAAATTTTGACATAAAATGAGGAAGGTTGTAAGTAAATATCCATTAAGCTTCAAGAACGGCCGGATATTACAGTCTGAGGATCTGATGTGGCAATTTTTGAGTTCAAGGATTCCAAAAATGACAACTAGGAGTCTCAAATGCAAAGTCTCAAAAAAAAACAAAAAAATGTTACTTTGACAAAAAGTCAAATGATCACGAAATAATAAAATCTTATTATCAAAGTGAATGATCCCTTGAACGAACGAACAAAGAACGAATTTTAAGTTGGGGAGGGAGGGGCTAATGACACTTTTTCCTAAAACCAATACTATAACTTCTACAAATTTTGGAAATAAGTCAGCCAAACCTTTTAAATTAATAAAATGCGCGACTGGATCGCGCGAACTTGCTCTTGTAGCTAACAGCTTTAATGTAGCTAATCATTGAGGTTTAGTTAGTTAGGTGTAGTTATCCTATGCAGGTTTAAAGCCTATGTCGGTAAGATTACCTAGATTCTTAGTAAAATGAATTGTCGAATGGATGATTCAAGGAATAGTTACATAGGTACCTACCTACAAATGTATATTTAAATCTAAGTGAGTTAGGAGAGTAAAATGTATATACATACATATATAGATGGAAACTAAGTATGTAAACATGTTCATATAATAATGAAAATGAGGGATGTAGGTGGGTAGGCTGCTATATGCATATAACTTTAGAATTTAGGTGCAATATGCATAAATAAGAATCATGTGATTTTTCAAGACACATATTATGCATATATATACATACGTATAGGGCCTACATTATATTTAGTATTCAGTGGCGAATACGCAAAAATTCGTAGAAAGGGAATAATAATAAGGTAGAAATAAATGGATAATACGCATATTTAAATGCATTTATATTGCTTTGCCGTTGTAGTTTGAGGGAAATTAAAGATGCCATTTGAATTCATGGATAAATAAGAATATACCAAAAAAAAATTCAAAAATCGTTGGAGCGCTTTTTTAATAAATTAATTTTGTATGTATTACATTTTGAAAACATTTTTCGAAAAAATAATTTGAAACGCCATCTTAAAGATATTATTAAAATACATATAAAATTCAAACTAAAAAAAAAATCAGTGATTGGTTTTTGAAAAATCGATTTTTCCAAAAAAAATTTTTATTTATTTTTTAAAAATCGAAAAACTTTTTTTTTTTTGAAAACTTGAGTACGCAGTCTTATTAAAAATTTCAGGGAGCATTTGTATAAGAAAAATTATTTTAGTCGGTTCATCCAATATTGAGAAAGTCGAAAATATGAAAAGTGGTTCTATGGGAAGTACCGTTAATAAGAACGCAAACAAAATATTTTTATATTTAAAAGTGTATTAATCTGAAAACACACACATTTTTTTAATTAAAATTCTTGGAGGCGTTTTCGAGAAATAATTTTTTTTTCTTAGCGGTTTTTTAACATTTGAATTTGAGGTACCGTTGTTTTTTATTTTAGAAAAATAGTTGTTTAATAATTCAAGAAATTTCAAAAAATCACCAAATACGAAGTTTTGAAAAAATCTATTAAGTGGTTTTCGAAGTTTTGAAAAATTAATTTCTAAAAAAAATGATAACTCTATTAGAGGTACCAAAAATAACAATTTTTTCACAAAAAAAATTATCAAAAGGTACCCTTTCCTTTCGTTAATGAACAGATTTTTTTTATGAAAATTGTTTGAGCCGTTTTTGAGAAAAATCAGATTTTTGTTTTTGGCCAAAAAATAATGTATGGGAGTTACAATTATTTGTCCTTTTAAAAAAATGAAAAAAAAAAACTTGTGGGCATATTAATGAAAAAACAATATGTACCAAGTTTGATTCAAATCCAACGAACCGTTTAGGCTGCAGACTCGAGGACAGCCAGACAGACAGACAAAATTGGGGCACCCACTTTTTTGGTGTTCTCTATGATCGTAATATCATGTTTGATTGTTAGAAAAAAATGTATACATAACTTGTCTTATAGTGATTATAATGGCAAGTAAAAAACCTTGTTACAAGTACAAAACTATTCGGATTATTTAAGATATTGTTAAAAAAAAATTTCGTCATCTTTAAACTAACCCCCATATGGGGCAAGTTTTATGTTTTAACATCAACTATAAATGCAATAAATATTTTTTAAAAATAAAAATAATATTTTCTTTTAAACATGTAGTCAAGAATAAATAGTTCAGTAATATTAACCCTTATTCTTAAAAATAAATATAAACAGCTTTATTTCAATACAAAAAAACATTTCTTAAAAAAACAAATTAAAAGCACAATTCATATAACAAGAAAAATTATTATTATTATTAATATATCTTACTAATATTATAAATGTGAAAGTTTGGATGGATGGATGGATAAATGTTTTTTGCTCAATGACGCCAGAACGGCTGAACGGATCTGGATAAAATTTGGCACAAGGACACATACATACACATCGATTATCACATAGGTCATTTTTGTCCCAAAAAATGGAACCGAACAGTTCCTATGTCTATATGGGAGAGGCTTATATATGAACAAAATAAATACCTGGTTGTTTGTTCCGCATTCATGCCTCAACCATTGAATGGATTTCAATGAAATTTGGTAAGCAGCAGGAAGATTAGCCATGATTTATTTTTCCCAAACTTATTTTTGTAGTTGCAAGTTATTATATATTACAACAAGAATACATTCTTATTAGAAACCGCTAAATATAATTTTTAAAGGCGTTTTTTGTTTAATTTCTTATGAACAAAAATTCTTCACACATTTCATCCTACTAATATTATAAATGTGAAAGTTTGGATGGATGTTTGTTGTTGAATAACTCCGGAACGGCTGAACGGACCTGGATGAAATTTGGCACAGAGATAGACTATAGTCTGGAATAGCACACAGCATTCTTTTTATCCCGGTAAATGTATAGTTCCCGTGGGATAGATTTGTTTTAATTTTCTATAGGGCTCATAATAACATATTTACCTTTCTGCTCATTCTAGAAATAGCCAACATAGCTTTCGTTCACAAGAAGCCAAAAATAACATACATATACATACATGCAGACACACACATACGCACACATGCACACACACACATTCAAAAATACACACTCGATTATGACGATATCAGTAAATTTTATCCCGAAAAGTGAAACCGAACGGTTCCTATGGGGGAGGCATACATATGAAAAAAATATACTTATGGGCGTTTGTTCCGCATTCATGCTTCAATCATTGAATGGATTTTAATGAAATTTGGAAAGCAGCTGAAAGATTAGCCATAATTTATTTTTTCCAAATTCATTTCTGTAGTTCTCGCGGCAAGCGGCTCGCGAACCAGCCCATTTATAAGAAGAGCACAGCGAGCGCGAGCAGGCTGGTCGAGCATGTTCGTTGCTTGTGAATACATTCAACGACTGAACGGTTTTTAATGAAATTTTGTAGGTGGGTAGATGATTTCATTAGATTCCCGTGGGACCATTGCATCGCACTGGTATCTGCTAGTACGTATATATATTTTTCAAATAAAAAAAAATTGATATTAAAAATTGATCGAAATCCGTCAATCCGTCTATGAGAGAGTTGAAAATAAAAATGGTTGTATGACGGGTTGTCGTTAATAACAAAATAAGAAAAACAAAAGTTTGTTTTTGCTTTTTGTGGACTGTGTGGATTAAATCCAAATTGAAGATTTTTTTTATTGGTTTAAGAATTATTATTTTTCCAAAAAAAAAATCAATATGGCCCACTGTCCGGCACCTATTTGAACCATGCAATAAGTACACACATACTGTCATTGATTGAACTTTCGCAGGAATCTCCTCTTATTAAAGCTTAGCATCTCCACTTATGTATTGGAAAACCAGTAATTTATTAATATCTCCCTGAAAAATTGGCAAAGAAACTAACAATTTATTTCTAGGATTGTCGAATTTTTAAAAGCGATGGCTGACCAGAGTGTGTTTCTGTGCACATTATAATAAAATAAATCTAGAATGACAAAATATCAAATATCATTCACTCTTAAGTATTTCTTCAGTAAGCAATTGTAGAAATTATGAAATTTTGTATGGGTTTCTTTTTTGTAATTTGGTTGTTGGTTAAAGGGCCAATACTCAAAATAACCCCAAATCATTTTTTAGACATTTCGACATGTCAAATTATACAAAAATATAAAAATGTCGAATCGCCCTTTGTAAATTGCTGGTTCTTAGACGTTTTGTTATGCACATGTAATATTCGGATTGAGATTCAGTTTCACTGTAGAAAACTCGATTTTTTTCAGAAAAAAAGACAAGTATTTTAAAGGTATAAATTACAACAACACAATGAAACGACCATGATTCATATGACACCACAACCATCATTGATTCGATTCGTTTCATGTATGCACGGGATACGTTTAGTATGTTCATATGACCTTGCAATAAGAGTTTTATTTTAAATGATACTGCCGAAACATTAAAATGTCATTGCATTCACTTAAGATAAAGGTAGCTTGTCAGAGGAGTTTGAAATCCAAAGTGAGGTTAGACAGGGTCGTATACTGTCATCAATACTGTTCTTTTTGGTGACAAGTGATGTGCTGCATGCAGCTCTGTCGACTGCAAATGGAGGAATTCAGTGGAATCTGCAATCATTCCTCAAACATCTAGACTACGCGGACGACGTATGCTTACTCCCTCATAGGATCATGGATCCGCATCAAATTACAATAAGGTTGGAGAGAGAAGCTGAAACCATCGGGCTTAAGATCAATACGGCAAAAACAAAAAGGATCAGCCTTGGAACTTCATCATCTTCATAAATTGATGTTTCTGGACAACCAGTAGAGATGGAAGCGAGTTTTTCATATCTTGGGAGTATTGCCTCTACTGATGGCGGGACCGAACAAGATATAACAAGTCGAATCGGGAAAGCAAAGGCTACATTCGGAATGCTGTCCAAAATATGGATAAATAACTCTATAAGCCTTAAGACCAAGCTACGACTATTACACTCCAATGTTGAGTCCGTTCTTCTATTTATATGGGTGCAGCACTTGGAAAGTAACACCCGCTGTCACAAGAAAGCTGCAAACGTTCGTGAATAGATGTCTGCGAAATATCTTGAGGATTTTCTGGCCAAAACATATCTCCAATGATGAATTTCATGCGAGGACAGGTCATCGACTCTATAATACGAAAACGAAAGTGGCAGTGGATTGGACATACGCTTCGAAAAGGTCAAGAGTGCATTGCGAGTCAGGCGATGCAATGGAACCCCTCACGCAGCGAAGTAGACGTGTTGGTCGACGTAGAAGTACTTGGCGAAGGACGGTCGAAGATGAATCAGCACAACTGGGGAAGAGTTGGAGAGAGCTGAAGTACATCTCCAGAAACCGTACACGATGGCGCGTAGGAGTAGTGGAGGCCCTAAGCCCCGCAAAGGGAACCTCACGGACATAACAGGTCCGAGGACCTAAGTATATGTATGTGTTCACTTAAGATACCTAAAAGTTATATTGTGTTAAGCACCATAACACATTGATTTTTTAAAATTTGGTATACAGTAGGAACTCTGTAACTCAAAAACTCCATTTTATTCGAACTTGAATTTATTTACATTTTGTATTTTGTAATTTATACACTTCCAAAATATTTTTTTTGTGTTCGCTTTGCTAAGATACTAGAATTGGACAGCTAAGATTATTATCCTGAAAAAAATGAGGCCTCATTCAAGTGTATATTATATATTTTGTTGTTTTTTATTTTTGAAGTATCAATTTTGAATCGGATGGAGTTTTTTTAATTTGTGAAGGCTTTGTCAAAATGTCGGATACAAGTGTCAACTTATATAACAAGAATTAAATAAAGCCCTATCTGTTAGAAAAACAACAAAATATTTAAATAAATAATGCAAATCAATATGCCAAATGTCTTTAAACAATTTTGAATTTGTGTTTCTGTTTCTTTACATAGCTATAAATTATTTCCTTATTTTTTTCCAGAAAAGTCCCTCAAAATTAACACAATTTGTATCGCTACTTTCTCAAGAATCATCTTTCAAAAGAACACACCTAAATTTTCAGACAGATCTTTTAAGCTGATAATTGCAGCCATTTTATATAGAAGCCTACAAGAATTTCCGTTAAAGTGAAAGAAAAAGTTAAATTCAAGGAAGAACAAAACTATTACGCATAACAAACAAATGGTTGACAAATATTTTGGGGACTCTTCACTATCGATTTTAACCATTCACCACTGGTTTACTCTATTTCGGTACCATACCTTACGCACAAGTGACATCCAAAGTTCTGATTCATTTAACATAAATATTTAGACTTGACAATGCTTTCCACTAGATGGGTGCCATGTTTCCTCAAAATCGACACAAACGCATTCGCTTGTCAACTTCGGTAGTGTGTTTGGTGAGATTACAGAAAAATTCTACTGAGTTTTTGCTCCGGAGACCGTAGATGAGTAAGAGGATTCACCACAACACAACCTACACAAACTTTCAATTAATTTACACTTTTTCATTCAAAATATTATCTACGAAAAAAGAATCTTGTATCAAATTTGCATAGATTCCTATAATAGTTCGACTTACCGAGGTCCTACTGTATATCTTAAAGAAAAATAACACTGCACCGATATATAAAATTTTGTTTTAAGTCGAAAAATATAAATAAGAACTTGTGTTCTCGTATTACTATTATATAATGTTATTAAGTTATCCAGAGCACTTACTGCAGCAAAACTAAATGTGTTCATATTTAAGCTAACATAGAGTTGTTAAAGTTATATCTCACTCAGGAAAAAAAAGCAAATAAATAGTTTGTGGGCATATTTCGGTCGGTTATGAATAAATTATCAATCACGCAACCAAAAGTTTATTTAAACATGTGTTTTATTTTCTTCCCTGAGGTCCTTCCGAAATGAATTTTGAATATAAAAACAGACACAGAAATAAAACAATATTCAATTTTGTATATATACAGTGAAACTCGCTTAAGCGAAACGACGAACAATCAGGAATTTACATTACATTACATTACAATCAGGAATTTTTGTTGTCAGTTAAGCGGGTTTTTCACTTAAGCGAACCTCGGATAACTGAAAAGAATTTCAGTTAAGCGGATCTCGGATAATTGAACAAATATTTCAGTAAGGCAGACCTTGTGTTACGAAACAATTTTTACTATACATGTATCGAACTTTAACAGCTGAAAAACAACCTGTGTTAAATGTTTACCAATTGCTTCTATAAAGGAATTTGGTTTATCTAAATAAAAAAACAGGACCTATTACAAATAATTTATTTTTAAACAAAACGAATTATTACCCAACCAACATTGCTTTAAGTTCAGTTTCTTTTATTCACAGATACGTTTCGTGTCACAAAAACAACAATGTATGTAAGTAAATGGAAATTGCGGAGTTCTCCCTTTTATTTAAAACTTAGAATTTACATGTGCCATGAATGCGGAGGGGGTGGAGGATGGATGTGAACGTCTGCAAAAATGAAACAATTCAGCACCCAATTTTTTTCGATTTTTAGTTTTTCACTTAACAGAGTTGTTTTGTATAAAAAAATAGAAAAGTTAAAAGAATTTTTTTTTCAGTTATGCGGGTTTTTCTCTAAACGAAGTTTTCATTTAAGCGAGTTAGTTTGTATGTATATATATATACGGGGACTTGCGTTTTTAGGTAAGCGGGGTTTTAAGCGAGTTTCACTTAAGCTGGTGTCACTGTAAAGGAACAACATAGTTGTATTGCACTCTGTATTGTGTGTACATTATTTCTTCTTTTTTTAATTATTTTTATTTTTTTCCTTTTACAATAAATTAGTATTATTTAAATTTACATAAAAATTGTGAGTAATCGGTATTCCTCCTATTTTATTGCTTATTATTTTAACTTATCTACACAATGAAATTTATTTTTACTTGCGATTATGGGTTCTATAAGGCAAGTTATGCATTCCTAAAAAAAATTCTAATGATCAAACATGTCATTACGATCGTAGAGAGCCTAAAAAAGTGATCGACAAAAAATGTTATCTGTCGGTCTGTGAGTCTGTCAGTCCGTCAGTCTGTCAGTCTGTGAGTCTGTCAGTCTGTCAGTCTGTCAGTCTGTCAGTATTCGAAGGACCTCCTATATAAAGATTTTGATCGAAATTCGTCGAGGCGTCGAAAGTCAAAAATCAAAAAAATTGGTGAATGGCAGGTACCGTTAATAACATAAAAAAAATTTGGACCAAAATGTAATGTAAATGTATAACTAAGGTACATTGGCTTTAAAACTACATCGGATAACTAGTAACTTACTAAACAGCGTCAATGTTTAGCTACATTAAAAATGTTAGCTACAAGAGTAAGTTCGTACGACCCAGTCGTGCATTTTATTTTTATCCAAATCGTTACCATTTAATACCTACATATTATAAATCGCAAGTAAAAGTTATAAAATTAAAACGAACTGCAATTTTTAAAACAATCCGTCTATTGGAGTAGTCCTTTCAATGGACTGGTAAAGCAGAATTGCGCTTACGAAATTTCTGTAACCAACTTCCCAAGGCTTTAAAATCTTAAAGCCTTAAACGTTCTGTAATAAATTGCACCTTAAATATGTTATAATAGTTAAAAAGACTGTTAAGGAATTTGAATTTCAATTTGAATTTGAATTTGAATTTTGAATTTTACATTAAATTCAATCTCATAACAGATGTACAAGCAGACATGTGATCATACGATTTTTGGATGAAAAACAAAAAAACAAAACCCAATCAAACGTCACGCCATATAACTGACATGGACTGAGTTCTTCTGTTCTTGCGATTCACACTTCAAGAGAAGGTAACTTCGGAGTGGAAATGGACGGACTTCTGCCTTGAGTGGTATTGTACCAATCTAGTGTAAACAAGAGGAGTGCCTAGCAGCAAGCTGCTGAGGGCGTAGTGCACTAATTAGGAGTTTCGTAATTGTTTGGCCTTGTACCGTAAATGTTGTGCCTTTGTTTTCGACCGGGGCCAGGGACTCTATCCCAACGAACTTTGTGCCTTTGGTTTCGACCAAGGCCAGAGACTCTATCCCAACCTATATCAGATTGCTAGTTTATTTTTAAGGGAAACTATTATAAAGTATTTATATGAAATACCGTGTTATATTATTTTTGCTTGCATTTAATGTTATATTTAAGGAAAATTAATAAAGATTGAGTTTTAACGGAGTTCTGAACCGTTCGTGTAGCGAGTTTTTATTGCTTTCTTCAGTCAAACCTTGGAACCGCTGACGCTACCTCAGCTCTGAACTAAAACAGCATCACAATATCGCACACTTAATTTAAATTAAAAACATAGACAAATTGCGAACAAAATACTCGGTTATCATTCAAAACTTTTAAAAATAATTCTATTGAGTTAAAAATTCAAGTGCCCAATTATTTTATCTTCAGGGTGTATGTCTTAAGGTCGAGGAAAAATTTACTTGAAAACCAAAAAATTATAACCACGACAGTTTTTTATAAGAAAAACAGTTTGTCTCTGAAAATTTTGAAAGTTGAATAACTAAAATTATTGTATTATATTATTATTGTTTACAACACTTTTCTTTTCTATAAAAAAAATATCATATGTGTTCAAACAAGGTACGATTTAATTTTAATCAGTAACTTATAGAATAACTAGCAGACCCGGCTGCGTGTTGCTGCGACTCTATTGTATTACGCACAGTTATTAGATATTGAAATTGGCATTGTTAAGGAACTGATTGTTAAAGTATCTAATTAGAAGGAATCAGTGCTTTCCATTAATTAAGAACTAAATGATGAACAATATTTCTTGTTTAACTGTCTTTCGTTGAAACAAATAAATTTGATGGTTTTCCAACGCGTAAGCATGCAACATATAGCCGCCCATGGGAGAAACATGTATTCTCCAGGTCCAAATATCTCAAATTTATGTTTTGACGCTGGATGAGGCCGATGATGGTAAAAAACACAGAACCAATGTTATGTATATTAATTTTCTAATATTTTTCTTTGATTTCAGAGTGTCCTAGAAAAAAGTCTCAGTACTCAGGACGAAGGGAGGGAAGCATCTTTAATCTTCAGCGAAAAATTGAAGGGATTTGAAGCTAACTTATCTTCAACACCAACAAGGACAGCAGCAACGATAGCAACAACTATACAACCGCAGAGTATATCCGTAGAATAATTGAATAAAATAAAATTATAGTTAAAGTTTGCTTGTGTCATATTTTCAAACACCCTGTAATGAGAATATTTTGTATACACCTTACTGTCTCAAATCGCAATTTTCAAAGTTTCATGAAATTCGGTCCACAATCTCCAAAAGTATGACTATTTTGTATAGAAGCAAATAAGAGTACTTACACATTCAAATTTGCGGTTATTTTCATTTGCGAATTTAACTTGGATTCACTGGAAATAACATAATCAACCTCGCTGCTGATCAGTGTTGCCAATCATTAAGTTTTCTTCTGTGAATTATACGATACGAAATCTGTACACGCAATTTCCATAAATGTACCAATTTATTGTTTGGTTCTATGAAAACTGAATTTCCTTTCGAAAATACATTTTGACTAATACTCAAAAAAGGTAGTTTCATTCTATTTTTATTAAACTGTTTTACTAAATAAAATTAATTAAGTGTGAGCCCTGATTGGCTCACAACAATAACGACGCAGAGAATCGTACATATCTATTGTTTTCACAATTTCCTTTTTTTCGTAAATGGAACATAAAATAAAATGCAAGACTGAATCGCACGAAATTGCTCTTATCACATCACATCGTATGCAAAATATTTCTATTAAGAATCTTAATATATTTTTAAAGCCGTTTTTACCTAATTTTTTATATAGAAAATTTCTTAAATTTTTTTCTAAACAAACTTAAAAAATGTTATTTTCGAAATTTTTTCTATGTTGTATTATTTATAATTCGAAGGACATCATAAATAAAAATTTTGATCGAAATCCGTCTAGCCGTTTATGATAAAGTCGAAAATGAGAAAAAAATTGTATGGGAGGTATCGTTAATAACATGATATCGCACATGTATTTCAAAAGTGTCACAACTCAAAACACACATTTTTTGAGTTTTGGACGCAAAAAAATATTTTAAATTTGCCGGGAACTTTCTATCTAGTTGCCATTGATATAAGTTGAATAGTTGTCTTTTTCAAAAGGTAAAATGTCGTTTTAGATGTTATTAGTTGAAATCAAAGGTGCTTTGACAAAATTGACATATTTTTAGTTGTGACGCGATTCTTCTGGTAAACAGTTGTGCAATAAATGTCAAAAGTGTTTTAATTTGAATTGTGTGGTTTTAGTGGTTACATTTGTAAAAAAAATTAAGTGTTGTATTTCGAGTTGAAACATTTTTGCTGTCTTTTCTGTGGAACAATATTTGTTTCATTTTGAGTTGTGACGTTTAAGGTGATTGAGGTAATTATAAGTCCTTTGTATTATTTTTAGTTACTACACTTGAGAAACATGTAAAGTTGAAGTTTAGAGTTAATACAGTTTTGTTGTTTCAATAAAGATTTAAGTTTTTAAAGCTCAACTAAATACCAATTGCTTCCAATTTTATGTTAAACCTTAATCTTGTCATGGCTGATATTCTACAAACACTTTAATTCGAAAAAAAGCTTTTTCTCATACATTTTTTCATGTTTTTTCAAGTTATGAAACCTTAGATGAATAAATTACACTTGTTAAGAAGAACTATAATTTTGGTACGCTGACCTCGAATCCAGATTGTGACTCATCGTACCAGAAACCTTTCGACAATGTAGTTTTGTTTTTCCGTTTTACTTTTGTTAACCAGTGCAATTTTTCGGTAGGTATTTTATAATGAATTCGAGGAGTCGCTCAAGATTAATGGCGCAATTAGGTACCAAAAATCATCTTCCAGTTGGAAATATTTCAACTTTTTCTGATTCGATTCAAAATCAGCCAACTGAATTAATAACTTTGACGACCCCTGAAGATGTTTTCAGCCTCTCATCACCCTAAATAACTCCTGAAATAAGGAATTTGAACGATTGAATCCTAAATAACACAGCGAGCTTCACAGGCGAAATGCCAATACAAATTTTGGAAAGTAAAACTTTCGAAATTCATACCGATGACCAGGTGCACGAAACAACTAGAAATTTTGATGAAATACCAACCACATCAAATAATGCTTTGAATAATTTTTATAAAATTTTGCAAAACCCAGAAGTCACAACCAAAATTCGCCTAACCAAGGCCAAACAAAATTCTTACACAGCTTTCCCAATACACAATGATGAAAGTGATTTTGACGATTCTGACACAGATCCTCACTTTCACAATTCTTCTACCATTTCAACTACTCCTTTCAACAGTGCAAATAGTTCCCCTGAGCCAGAAGAAGAACAAGAAATAAAAAATTGGACCGGCAAAAAAGTGAAACGTTTAAGAAATTCAGGAAAAACTTATGTGTCATCATCAAAAACAAAGAAACGATTTCCTGCAAAAAAATTGGGCCAACCATGTGGAGAAAAATGTAGACTTAGTTGCAGTTTAAGAATAAGCCAGACAAACAGACAGGAAATCTTCACAAGCTATTGGGATCTTGCCGATTTCCAAAAACAAAGAGAGTTTATTGTAAAACTTGTTTATCAAATCAAACCAAAATACCGATATTCCACCACAAATGAAAATAGAAGTTTGAACTCAGCATTCTATTTTGTGGTAAACAAGGAACGAATTAGAGTATGCAAAACATTTTTCAAAGCTGCACTCGATATAAACGACAGACCAATTCGAACAGCTCTTCAAAAAATGACTGACACAGGTTTCCTTACCAGGGATTTGCGAGGAAAACATGGAAAACATTCCCAAGTCGATTCGGAAATTAAGAATGGTGTGAGAATTTCATTAGCGCAATTCCAAGAGTTGAGTCACTCTATTTAAGAGCCCAAACCAGTCGTTAATTCATTGAAAGTGGTAAAAGTCTTGCAGATCTTTACATACCGTGACTATTAAAATGATCAAGAGGAATGCAGCTCCCATTTGCCAAATCATCATTATTTAACCGGATTTTTCGATCGGAGTTCAACATTTCATTTCATGTTCCGAAAAAGGACCAATGCGATCTTTGCGAATCGTTTAAAAATACAGATGAAGAAGAAAAAAATCGTTGCTTGACTCTTTCAACACTCACCAAAAAGAAAAGGAACTATCACGCAAGGAAAAGGAGTCTAATAAAAAAATCCCTAGTCGTACTCATGTTGCCGTTTATGATCTTTAACCGGTGATGCCACTACCTAGAGAACACGTTTCTTCATTTTAGTATAAAAGTAAACTTAACTGCCTTTACTATAAGTGACCAAAATATAAAATTTGTGGAGTGTTACTTTTGGAATGAGACTGAGGGGAAACGTGGTGCAGTGGAAATTGGTAGTTGTGTTCTTCACTACCTCAAAATGCTGTCCCAAACAACTAATAATGAAGACTTAGATGTTATATTTTATTCTGATAACTGCTGTGGGCAGCATAAAAACAGTATGGTGGCAATGGCGCAGTGGATAAAGTGCTTGATTGCTAACTAGGACGTGTGGGTTCGATCCCCACGCTATACCTCCAATTTTAATTGAATGCCGCCCATGGGTTAAAATGAGACAGTCAATACCTGGTTCTCAAATCCACTATGCCAAACTAGTGTCATGCAATTCGGGTTGCACTTAAAAGACCTTAGGTCTTACAGGCATATAGTTAAATTAAATTTAAAAAAAAAATTGCTGTCTGCATGTTCATATTCTGTAAATAAATTCAAAATTCGAAGCATTACTCACAAATTCCTTATACTTGGACGTCCTCAAAATGAAGGTTATAATGTTCACACCGTCATAGGTAAAAAGACATCTTCGATCTAGCCCAATCTACTTACCTCAGCAATATGTTACCTTTATTCGAGCAGCAAAAAAGAATGATACACCCTATCGCGTTCAGAAGTTCACTTACGATGATTTGTATGATTTGAAAATTTTAGGAGAACAATGGGGAAATAAGCTTACAGTTGATGCTGATAGGAGGCATGTCAAGTGGCACGATATTAAGCTTGTACGGGTAGATAAAGATCATCCTTATGTATTTTTTTATAAGACATCTTATGAAGAAATTGAATACAAAAGAGTCAACGTACGAAATTTAAGAAAAAAAAATCTGATGAGGAGATTTATTCCCTCGGACTGACGAAATCTTATCAAGATAAAATTCCTTTGGCTGAAAACAAAAAAAAAAGACATACAAGATTTGATAAATAAAAACCTAATCCCAAAATCCTACTACGAATTATTTTACAAAAGTGTTCTTGATTGACTTACTACTTTTTTTGTCATATTTATTTTAATTACTCGTATCTACCTTTTTCCAAAAAATAATAATTATTTTTTTTAACAATAAATGAAAACAACCTGAATGTATGGTTTTTCTCGTATAAGACTTTATAAGGTTAATATGCTTAAGTTTTAAGAGAAGAAAGGCTCGAAGAAAGGCGTGGTGAGTACACTACATAATATTGATCATTATTCTATACTTTGGTTAAAGATAATCCTCATAATCCTAATAACTTTTCTAAAAATAATATCAAAATCATGAAAAAACGTGATGTAATTATTAAGAAACAAATACATCAAAACTGTCACAACGAAAATTGTTTGACTAAATTGGCTGAACTTTTTTATGAAAAAAACACGAAAAGTTTCATAACTCTAAAAACGGTAATTTTGTTGGTTTGAAACGTAGAATTGATGCTGGTTGTTATGTATGGTTGGTTAATAGTGTATTTCCTTTTTTAAACATTGATTATTTCATAAATGTATTGTTTCTATTGTTGTGAAATGGTTTTTTGACTCTATTGAAAAGCGATTATTTTTGAGTTGTGACACTTTTGAAATACATGTGCGATATGTTAAAAAATGTTTGACCAAAATGTAAACTAAACCTAAAATTGTGCACACACTTTTTTTTATCAAAATCGTTAGAGCCGTTTTCGTAATAATCAAAATGGTAACAAAATTTGCATGGCAAGTACTCTTATTTTTAAGTATTACAAACTATCCTATCTTAGAAAAGCCAGCAATATAAAAATTTCAAAAAAAATAATGAACATCGCTTAAATAGTTTCGGAGTTCATTCAACACATCAACGTGACACGAGATTTATATATTATAGATATGTTAACTATAGGCGACATTCATTTCCAATGCTTAACAACGTAATAATATTATTAGAAATTATATACCAGATGTACTTGATTTTATCACAATTTATCACTTAACACTGCGGTTGACTTAAATTGTAAAAATATCTAAGCAAATTACTATCTCGAACGAGGACTAAAACATTACAAAGACAATTATATAAAAAATTTATATCAAACAATTAAGACGACCGATCTAACCATTACGAAGCATAAAAAAAACTAACCTATTTTAAAATATGTAGGAAGAATGTTTCTTCAAAAAAAAAAAAAAAACGACCAATCGAGTTAATGTTATGTTTCCAAATGATATCAATAAAGAAGACAAGTCTATATACAGAATACCCGGGGTTGACAACATGAAATTGGAAATATTCAAAGAACAAAGTTTTGCTTTCAACAAAAATTAGTTAGGTATGACACCTTCTTAAACAAAATATCTAGATCCTTTAAACTTAATAACGAAATGATTGAAATAATAAAAAGCTTACATATAAATTTGTACATACACATATTGTGAGCATATTTAATTTATTCAGAATATTGAAGATTTATGTGTTCAAAGTTATTCAAACTTTGAAATATTTTTTATTATTATATAATATGTATATTGACTGATAAAAAAAAATAATATAAATTATTACCAAAGTAATTATATCTGTAGGATTAAAAACAATTATTGTAATTTAATATATTTGGAAATGTATGAATATGAAGAGTTATTGCTTATTTACTATTTGTGATTTGTATAAAAATGTTAATCCATATTTCGTTAAAAAGGTACATACGATTCAGCACAATATAAATGTGTACTTTGTTTAAGATTTGGATTATCAACTGAGATTTTTAACTCTGGAAGCTACGTAATTTTTTTTTTGGGAAAACGGATTTTTTGGCAAAAAAGCGCCACTCAGTATTCCAATATTTCTGGCACTCTGAAAAATTTTATTAGTACATGGTTTTTCCATTATAACGAAATTTTAAAATTGCCAACAAAAAAAAACAAGTTGGTAAATTTCAGAAAAGTGTATATAGCATTGTTATTAAAAACAAATGTCAAAACATTCAAGAAAATATTATGAAATAATATCATGCAGACATGGGAACATATGCTCCTTGAAATTAATCCTTATAAAAGGCACATGTGTGGTCTTTTAGCCATAAGAATATTGTTCAAAATAACACTGGCCTCATGGCTAAAAATATAAAAAAAAATTATATTTTTTTTTAATTCCTTATGACAATTATGACAGCTCATATTCTGACGTAGGAAAATATTTTCATTTCGGTTTCTGTTTCAACTACCGTTATCTGTACTATAAAGCTAGTTTTGCATTTTTTGGATACAGAAATAACTTTACCTGCTATAATATTGGTTGGAGCAAGAATGGTAAATCCTAATTATCTCGAAATACATTTTCTACATTTTCATTTAAAAAATTCTTTACACAAAATGTTATTAACCTGTTTTTTTATTTCTGACCTTATCAATAACGGATCAACGTTAAAAAAAAAATATAGAGGTAGCCTATCAAATTCAAAATTATATTGTTTACTAAAATTCTCGAGAAATATTTTTTTTTTTGATTTTTTAAAATAAAATCAATATATATATTTTTTGAAATTCAATATTTCGAAATTTGTTAAATTTATACATTTTTAAATACTTAGAATTGACAAACCAACTTATTTTGATTTAGAAATTTTTATATAAAAAAAAATTAAGTAAAAACGGCTTTAAGAATATATTTAGCCTTTTCTACTATAAAAATTGTGCTTACAATGTAATCGGACCCTTTTTTTTGGATTTATTTTTTGAAAAATAACTGTTTTTAAAAAAACGTTCTGGGATATTTTGGGTCCGTAGAGATTTCCGTAGGACCACAACATCTCTATAGAGTTCGGGAATCAGGAGTCTAATTTTAGGAGAAAGTTTTCCATATATCTATACATAAATACTAAACAAAATTGAAGTAAACAAACAAATTCTGATAAGTATTTAAACAGCTGATAGATAAACGGAGATCCGGGTACTAATATAGTGATATAAAAGGACGAAGATTAGGTAAGGTTGAAGTAGCTGAAATGGGAGAGTTGGTGTTTTAAGATGATCCAGAGGCACATCCCTATTCGATGAACCATTTAGTGCTCCTTCTAAAGAGTAAGAGAGTGTAGATATCCATTTTGAATCCACACAGTCAACAAAAACAAAAATAATATATATGTTTAGATTTGAAATCATCGAGCAAAAGTGTCTAAGATGAAGCTTACGTCTCTAAGATAGAGCAGGGCATTTCGATAGATTCCATCTCTTCTTCATCAATACAGCTGCTACAAGAATCCTTTGAGTAAACGCCAAACTGCGTTTCGTGCTTGCCTATAAGGAAGTGCCTGGTTATGGCACCAATTACGTACCTGATGTGCAATCTGATATCCAATCAAACACCTTGGAGCGTTTCAGTACAAGTTTTGAACAGTACTGTAACGGGTTATCCATTTTGCGGTTTCAAAAGTAAACGTAAATAAAACACATATAAAATATTTTTTTTCATGATATTTCTTTTTTATTATAAAGTTTGAATTATGACATTATGTGTGAAACACTACATCATTTAAATGCCCACCATGCGAATTGTTAAGCATCGATTTTTTGAGGTAATTTTTGACCACTTTTGATACATATTGAGCGGTAGCTCAGCCATAACTTGACGAGTGTTGGTTTTCAAGTGCTCAAGAGTTAAAGGTTTATCTGCATAAACAGCGGTCCAGCGGTGTCAAATCGCATGATCTCGGTGGCCAGCTGATATCGCCACGACGAGAAATTACGCGGCAAGAAATGTCTCTTGCAACAAAGCCATATTCGCTCAAGTTGTGTGGCATGTGGCCCCGTCTTGTTGAAACCACATAATCTCCAAGTCGTATTCTTCAATAGCAAGCAAGTCAGCTGTCATATGACCATAACTCTCTAAATTGACTGTGACAATCATTCAATCGTCGTTTTCGAAGAAGTAAGGTCCAATCACACCTCCGAACCAAAGAGCGCCCCAGCAGTGACTTTTTGTGGATGTAATGGCCTCTCTTCAATTACTTGAGGATTCTCAGAAGTCATAATCCCAAATACGATCATTTTGTTTATTAACATACCCACCGAGTGAGAAATGTGCTTCGTCGCTGAAGAAAATTTTGTTCGAAAAATCGCCGTCTACCGCCTGTTGTTTAAGCACACATTCGACATATCTACGACATTGTGAATGGTCAGCTGGCTTCAGTTGTTGTGTGAGCTGGACTTTATATGGATGTAGGTGAAGATCCAAATGCAAAATACGACATAATGTGCCGTAAGATAGCCCTAATTCCTGAGAACGATGAGGAATCGACACATTCGGGTCTTCGGCAACACTTTCACTTACAGCAGCGATATTTTCAGTGATACGAGCGAAACGATGATGCACAGGCCTTACAATATCTGTAAGCAATCCAGTCTCTTCAAATTTCTTCACAATTTTGCCTATTGCTTACGTAGTTGGACGATTATGTAAACCATAATCTCCCCTTAAAGCACGATATGTGGCTGTGGCAGAATCACCATTTTTGCAGTAAATTTTAACAATTTTTCTGCGTTGGGCGATAGTTAAGCGATCCATTTTCGTAAATATCAGACTTTCAATTGAAAACAAAAATTGGTTTAACAACTTAGTTTGACAGATGTCGAATTCCAGCCCTATACTTTTGAAACCGCAAAATGGATAGCCCTTTGGGCAAGTTTTCCATTTGAAAAAAAATCGAGCTCGAGATTTTGATCAAACTTGACATTACGATGATGGAAACTGGGTCCCGCAATTCCCTCTGTCTGTCTTTCTGTCTGCAGAACGATCTACAGCCTTAATGGCTGAACCGATTTTTTGCAAACTTAGTACTCACTACTTAGGCGTTTTAGGTAATTTTCTAAAATATATTTTTGAATCCTTGTTTTAGACCCAAAAACAACGGTACTTGCCATACAAATTTTTCTACCATCTTAATTATCTCGAAAACGGCTTTAACGATTTTAATAAAATTTACTGTGTGAACGCAGTTTGGCAGAGCGAACATTTTGGCTAAGAAAATTAAAATATTTTGTTATTAGCGGTACCTGCCACACAACCAGTTTTTTGATTTTTGACTTTCTCAAAAGCGGCTCAATGGATTTCGATAAAATTTTCTATACGGTAGGTTCATCGAATTCTAAATAATACTGCATTTAAACATTTTCCGAAAATTGTTTTTTTTTTTGGATTTTTGAAAAAAAAATTGAACTTCAATATTTGGAAAACGGGTGGAGATTTATTAGCCGCATGACAATCTTAGCAAATACGGATGTCAGTAGTTTTTATCACGTTTTCCTTAAGCCAGAAAAAGTCTTCTCTAATTACAATAAACTCCATTTGCAATACTCTACAATGAAATTCAAGGACGTAAAATTCAGCACAATAGATTTTGGAATAATTCACACGGCCTGCATAAGCAAGTGATCCGATTGTGTAAATATTTCACAAAAATATCTCATTTTAGGAAGAACAGTCAATGATCCTCTGGAATATTAGTTATAAATACAATTATTTTCTGAATATTACAGTCAGCTTTCAGCTAACCAAAAAGGCCTGTAGATTGACATATTTGTGTTGGACACGGAGCGTAGTAAAAAATAGGTAACGGTCGTCCTTCTTTAAAAATATACATTTTAATTCAGAGATCAGACAAATTTACTAACTTATGGTTATCGACCTGTGCAGCTGATGGCCGGCACTGTTTATCAACATCAACTATTCGCTGTTGGAAAATCTTTATATTTTAAGGATCACGTTGATTCACATCTTACTATCATTGAGAGAAGTGGGAATATGATTCAAATTTACTATTAAAAGTATTGCTCATAGTCTATAAGAATAAATAAGCAAGCGTTATTATTGCGTGAATGTTTTTTTTTTGATTTCTTGTCTCAACCCTCATCAAAATTATAAATGTCACATTAATATGATAAAAACCTTGATCGCAATATAAATGCATCTTATGCCAGCTGAAAAAAAAAATGCATCATCCTAATCTTTTGTCCCATCATGGATCAAAAATGCTAAATTCAGTGTTCACTGTTGCGTATACTTGTTTTTTTTTTTTTCATTTAGACGTGTGAGTAAGCAAAACCGTGTTCGATTTTTGATTTTCAGCAAATTTTAAACTTGAATCTATTTGTTCTACATATCAATTGCATTCCAAATACCTATATGTACCAAAATAGGACACAAAATTGTATTATTTACACTTCCAAAGATTATTTTACCATTCAGCAATTTTCGTATTCTTCTCCCATCGCAATACGATAACAAAAAAATACCTACATCGCATCGCTAAGTTCTATTTTTTTTTTGTTATTCAAAGCAAAATCCCAATCCCAATTGGTATGAGGCTCTCATTCATATTTTCAACAACCATCCTATTATTTTATTTTTTTTTGTTGCTTAAATCTATTCAATGATTTTACTTCAAATCTTTTTTGTGGCGTTTTTGTGAGTCTTGTTGTTGTTGTTGTGTTTATTTTGCCTCTTCTCTATTTTAACGATTTCACGATTACTTGTCACAAAGCAAAAACGGCTAGCAAAATCGGTTCATCTATCTAAGTATCTATGTGTGTACCTATATACATATATCTATACACAGCTATCCATATATCTATTATGTGAATGTGTATGTGTGTTACCATTGTTGTGCTACTGTGCCGATAAATGCTACTGACCCATCTTGCTCTGATTTTTTTTTTCTGTTTTTCTTTTTTGTAGTCGAGTGCATTTGCACTCTCTTTTCGTTTCCCTTTATTGTATTTAGACCGGATACATTAACACTAACAAAAAGACAACACACACTCGCCTTCTATAAATGTATAAATTTTGATGAGAAAAGCACACTCCTGGAACTCGAGAAGAAAAGCTTTAAAATAGAGGTTTAAAATTACCCCCTGTCCCTGTGCGCACCATCATCCTTCCTACCTTGCCTATGTTGTGTATGTATAAAAATAGTATACGCGTAAAAGATGAAGAAAAAATTGTGCAGATACACATGTATAGTTGGTACTTACTTTTATGTATGAAAGATAGACATACTTTTTTTCGTTCTACAGGACGAAAAAATAAATATTACCTACTAACTCTGAGAACGACTCGTTGAGATATAAAAATAAAATTTAACGCATTTGTATTGTAAAAATGCCTAGGTTTTTTTTTTTTTTTTTTTTTTTTTTTTTTAATTAATTAAGAAGAAAATATATAATATAAAGCTTTCTCACTTAGATGTACATAAGTACAACGCATCCCTAGAAGGACATTTGTTTTATTTTCTTCAAACACAAAAAAAAATCCTATTATCAATTACATTATTGAGAACAGCAAACTATCATAAGTTTATTTTTAGACAATCACAAAGGACTTTTCTTTGGGGGGGATATAATTTATTGTTTGATTGCTGTATTTCTGTGACAGATGTCATAATTGGGCCGCGAGTGTCAGCCTAGCCTAGTTTGTTAATTTTGGTGGAAGTGGAAGGAAGAAAAATGCTATTTTAGAACATACCGTCAAAATTTCCAACTTCGTATATGTAATAGACGACCGCTCGGCCATATTGTGTTAAACCACGTTAGCTGCAGCACTCATTCGTCCTGGTTGGCTAATAATCCTCATTTCATTCAGCATTTGATAAATTGATGGATTTTGTTTAATTTTTTTTTTATTAATTTAACTTATTTTCCCGCTCTTGTTGTATTTTTGTAACTTTTATTTTGTTTCGTTCTCTCGCTCTCTCTCTTTCTATCTATCTATCTATTTAGTACAGGAAAACAATTTATTTTATTTAAACATCTAGTTAATATTTTGAAGTATATATGTTTGTGTGTGTGTGTATTTGTCAGTGACGATGATGGCACGAAGATTTTACCGAATTTCCTTCTTCCACTGAAGTTCTATTAGCTGATTAAATTTATTTGTAAGACTATTTTAATTTTTTACATAACATTTTTTATTTTTTAATCGGAAATTGTTTTGCACAAAAAATCACAAAAATCACAGATAAATTAGATTAAATTTAACTTTTTTCTTATTTATTTTCACTATGAAATTTTCTATTAATTTAATTTATTTACAAATTCGTTAAATTTGTTTGTTTTTTTTTTATTATACACTATATCGGCATATATATATTTTTTTTTTCTTGTTGATGATGGAATTTTATTTTTTGAATATTAGTAAAAATACAAATGAAATACTATTTTTTTTAGAACGAGATTTAACAACATTTTTTTGGTTTGTATGTGTTTGTTTTATATATACATATGTACATTATATTATGATTTATTTTTAATTTATTTATATCCATTCAATTAAAATCATGGGAAAAAATCAGACGTTGGCAGAGGATTTTCGTATATATAGTATATATATTCGTGCACATATATATAGTATATATATATATATATATGAGTCTTATGTTTACTTAAGTTTTAGTTTTTTTTTCTTTTGGTATGTACATTTATTAACGAGTTTAAATTTTTGTATCTTATACCTTAAATTTCTCCGTTTAAGTAACTTAACTGGATTCTGCTCTTAATTTTCTCAAACATTTCTAGAAAAAAAATAAAGTAAAATAAAAAACCACATACAAAATAGCAATAAAATTAATTGAAATGGCACAAAATAGATAAAAAAAAAATTATTTCACGCAGTATTTTCGTAGGGTTCCGTCCTAAACAATTTCCCGATTCTAATAATGAAAACTGGAAGAATCGAGCTTAATTTTTCTCCAAGAAAAAGACATTCACCAATACATATGTAGAAAGCGAAATTATTCACAGTTAGAATAGACAATTTGTAAACAAATACAGCTGAAAAATTAGCCAGTATTTGTAGGGGAGGTATACATATGTATAGTATGTGCTAAGGTATAACAGGGAAAACTTTGCTCCATTAACACAGTTAAGATAAATCGGGAAAAAAATACATAAATATCCCGAGAACCTTTCCGCTTTAAAGAATATCGGAATTAAAACAAAAATAATCCAGTGTACTATTAAAAAAAAATTAAACCACACATTTTCTTTGAATAAGATAACGCAAAAAAGCACTCTTTTAACTACGAGTATCAAAGCTATTTTTTTGTTTATTAAAAACGCAAAGTTTTTTTCTTCTTATATTTAAACCGGCACTTTGCACAGTTGATCCAGGAATCAACAGCCTTATTTAAAAAAAATTAAATTAAATAATGAAGTTAAATCAAATCCTATTTGGCACGCACAAAAAACATAGAGCCCTCTTAGTCAAAAAATGAGCCAACTTTAAATTAAACAAAAAAAAAAAAAACATTCCACCACATGACGGAGAAACTTAACGAGGTTTTTGGGAAAGTCAAAAAAGATGGACTAGGACTTTTTTACTCATTCCATGCACCAACACACTCTCGCGACACTTTGACCGAAATTCTCATGGTTTCCATTTCCATCCATCCATCGAGCGAATGAAAAAAAAAACGATGAACTGATTTTTCATGGGAAAATTTTGTAATTTTTTTTTTTTTTTTGTATCGAAGAATATGTTTTTTTTTCTCACAAAAAATTAAATTTCTATATCCTTTAATTTAAAGTTTAATGTATTTTTTTAATATTATTGATTTATCAAAAGAAACAATAATTTATGCAAAATTTTCTATTTTTCTTCTTATATATATAAAAATTTCATTTTTCTTCTTCCTTTTCGATAGGGTTTTTTTTTGTCATGTATAGTGAAAAGCTTGAAAATTAGTTCACCCAATTTTTCAATTGCAAATTTTGGACTGAAACTTTATGGATTTTCGAATTTTTTTTACATATTTGAATTCGCGACGTATTAAATTAATGATTTTCACTATTTTTACTAACTTTTTCACTAGTTTTACCACTTTTTATTAAATTTTTCCACAGAGCTACCATTCGAGTTCGTCTAACCATTTAGGGGGAGAAAATCAACGAACCCTTACTGGTTACTTTATAAAGCACAATTTAGATATGTGTCTTTAAGAGAAAAGAGAGACGAGACTGTTCATTCTGCAGAGGGGTTGTGGAAAATTTCCCATGATTTTTTTTTCTGTGTTTGTTAAGAAGAAGGATGAGTGGTGGTGATGGGTGGTTGTTTTTAGTTTTCCCGGTATTTGACGCAAGTGTATACTATTGAGATTCGTTACACACTGATATGAGATATAGATTAGGGGGTGATTTTGCGTGGGGGTGATATCATACACACTGAGTGTTATTCAATATCTTTGATGATAATTTTTGATGAACTCAATTTGTTGTGGGGTTCGGTTGGGATATATTTTGGGGGTTTTTGTTTCGGTGATTTGTGTTGATTTGAGGTTGTGAGTTAGGGGAAGGTTCATTTGGAAATATAGAAGGGAGTTTATGTGTGTTGTATAGGTTTGTTGTTTTTCATAGAAATTTGCAAAAGAGAATACTTTGTTGAGTTTGCGGCAATTACCGCTGCGCTGTATAAATATTTTGGTGCTAAAGTCGTTCTGAAGAAAACTTTTATGTTTCGTGTAGTTTATTTTAATTTTAAATTTCACTCGTCTTTGAAAATAAATCGAGAAAAAATCAGTAACTTAATAGAAAAGTAGGTAGCTTAAGGCTATTTCATGGATAGACATTGATGACTTTACACTACTGACTAAAAATATTTGGAGTGAAGTCAAAAGTGCAAACAAAAATCAAATAATTTTGTATATTAATTTCAAATTGCAATTTTTTTGTTTGGATATGACAGATATGAATGGTATATTGTTGAAGTCACTTTGAAGTTTTTTTTTATTATGAACAAGTCGACATTAACAGTCAGCTGAGGCAATGATGGTTTGACAGCGTGCGATAAATCTGTTATTTTTACTTGCGATACTATAGGACAAAGTTAGCATTTGGAAAAAAATCAAACTCGAGATTTTAATTAATCTTCACTTTATATTGCTTAAGCGACTGAAGCGATTTTATTCAAACTTGATACCCTCTAAAACGCTTCGACCGATTTAGATCAAAAATGACACAGATTAGGTCATTTGAATTTTAAATAATATCGCGTTACAAAATTTCAAGAAATAATTCGTGAAATGATGGGCGGTTTTTTTTTGAAATTCAGTTTTTAAATTAGAATTGTTAAATATTTGAAAATTATCACACCATTTTCATTAAAAATGAAATGAACGACTGGATCGTATAAGCTTGCTCTTGTAGCTAACAACTTTATTGTGACTCACTGACGCTGTTGGTCATATAGTTATCCTATGCAGATTTAAAACGCATAATGAATTGTCGAATGCATGATTCAAGGAATAGTTAAATAGGTACCTACAAATGTATAATTGTGTTTTAATTTTGTAAATTAGGAGGGTAATAATGTAAATATGTACAAGTACATGTATATAATGAAAGTGAATGGTGTATAGGTGGGAAAAAATCGTTTTTTTAAATTATTTAAACTGCCATCACTTTAATCGGTTTTTCGAAAAAACGAAGAAAGCCATTAGATGCAACGGATCAATGAAAATTTTATAAAAAAGTATCTCGCAAAATTGTGTGACGGGTTTTTGATGAAATCCTGTTTTTTTATTTTTTGAAAACAAAATTCATTTGAAATTTTGGTATGCAATTTTTTAGAGACTATTAATGTTCACGTGAATGTAAAATTTCAAATTATTTTTTTGATTAGTTTTAAAATTAATGATTTTTCAAAAAAAAAAAATTAATAAATTATTTTAATTTAAAAAAAAGTTGTTCAAAATTTTGATATGCAAAAATAATTTAGCTACTTAGATCTTCTTAGATATAAAATTTGACAGAAATCCAATGTACCGTTACCGAGGAATCCAAAAACTAAAAAACCGTTATATGAAAGGTACCGTTAATAGACTTTTTCTGTAAACTTGGTTCATATCAAATAATAGCTATTACCAACAAAAAAAATTCTCAAAATTTTTTATCAAAATCGTTGGAGCCGTTTTAGAGAAAAATAAGATTTTCCTTCAAGGTCATATGGCAGGTACCGTTATTTTTAGGCCTAAAAATAAAATTTCAATTTCCTCTCTGAAGAATGCCAAAATAATCATACATACCAAATTTGAAGGTAATCGCTTAATCCGTTTAGGCTGTAGCTCGATATACATAGAGACGGACAGACTGACAGACAGACATTTTTTGGCGATCACTTTTTTGTGTAATTTACTAAAAAAGACGATAGCAAAATTCAAAAATTCTGAAGTTGGAAATTATCTTGAAAGCTTGACAGCAGGAAAAGAATCCAACTACTCACTCTGGAAAGCTGTTAAAGTAACGAAGAAACCAAAGCTCTCAGCGCCTCCGATAAAGAATGATCAAAACGAATGGGTAAAAAGCGACAAAGAGAAATCAAACGTTTTCGCGGATTACCTGGAGAACACATTTAAACCTTTTGATGGGCAAGTAGTCAACGAAAATTTAAATATAAGTTCTAACTCAAGCGAAAATTACATAACAAGAAATGTTACCCTTGCCGAATTAAGTAGAGAAATAAGAAAGCTTAAGTATAAGAAAGCTCCGGGATATGACCTAATTACAGTTCTCAAAATGCTTCCTCGCAAAGGGTTAATTAATCTTCTTTACATAATAAATGCCACTCTAAGGCTAAAGTACGTTCCGGGCCAATGGAAGGTTGCGGAAGTTATAATGGTTCTCCAACTAGGAAAACCATCACATGATAAGAAATCTTATAGACCTATTTCGCTTCTGCCCGTAATATCTAAGGTCTTTGAAGGAATATTACTTCTGCGCCTGCAGTCAATAATAGAAGAAAAGCGCCTAATACCTGAACATCAGTTCGGATTTAGAAGCCAGCATTCGACAATTAACCAAGTGGATAGGATCACTGACATCATTGAGAAAACCCTTGAAGAAAAGAAAATTTGTTCGGCGATCTTCCTAGACATGTCGCAAGCTTTTGATAAGGTGTGGCACGAAGGCCTAAATTAAGACAAATTCTGCCTAAAGCACTTTATACGCTTCTAAAAGCATATCTAGAAAATAGACTTTTTAGAGTAAGACATGGAAACGATTACTAGGATCTCAAAGAACTAGTGGGTAGGGTACCACAAGGAAGTGTTTTAGGTCCAATATTGTACCTTTTATTTACATACACGTGATATACCTCAATCAGAAGACACTATCGTAGCCACGTTTGCTGACGACACTGCAATACTAGCAGTGGGCCGAGCGATAAATTATGCTACAACTAAATTACAAAAAGCTCTGAATAATGTCAGTGAATGGACAAAAACATGGCGGATATCGCTTAACGAAGTAAAATCAGTCCATGCAGATTTTACGTATAAACAAATTAATAGATTACCGGCATTTGTTAATACGGTTCAAGTTCCGTTTGCTAATGAAGCAGAATATCGCGGAATGATCCTAGACGCGAAACTAAAATGGAAACCTCATGTTAAAAAGAAATGCGAAGAGTTAAATAATAAACTCAGAGATATATGTACTGGTTGCTCGGGAATCGAAAAAAAGGTAATTTTTTACAAGAAGGTGCTTAAGCCTGTTTGGACTTACCGTATACAACTCTGGGGTTGTGCGCGAGATTTTTATTTAAATACCTTACAAACATTTGAAAATAAACTCCTAAGATCATTTGTAAGTGCACCTTGGTACATTAGAAACGAAGATCTACACAGAGATCTCGGGATTCCTACGGTTCCCGATGAAATAAAAAATTTTGCCCGAAATCATAGAAAACGGCTATTACAACACTACAATAGTACTATAATCGAAATTATCGATGCGACGAATTTAGTACGCCGCCTGCGAAGGACAAAGCCTTCCGATCTGGTGCACTAAACGAGAATCCGCTTTAAAATCGCGGTATAAGCAGGAACTATCACCGGATAAGTTACCTGCAACACGTTAATTAAATTCGTTACAAATAAATTGCTAGATAAGTTTCAACTTAGTTGCAATCGGGAGGAGGAGGTGTTTTTAGTGCAGTAAAAATCCCACACTCCTATGAGCACGCGTTTTTCGGTCCTCATAGAGCCTTTTGAAGGTTTTACACCTACCAACCGGAAAAAAAAACTTTTTTAGGCGATCTCTTTTTTAGGCTTCTCTATGATCGTAATGTCATGTTGGATTGTTAGAATTGTTTATTTTTTACGAATTGAGAAGCGAATTTGGTGAGCAGTTGATCTCACGTTTTGGCGCAGTCAATTGGCCACCAAGATCATGTGATTTGACCCCGTTAGACTATTTTTTGTGGGGCTATGTTAAGTCTATTGTCTATGGGGACAAGCCAAACACGATTGCTGCCTTGGAAGCCAACATTGAACGCGTCATTGGTGAGATTCCGGCCGAAATGTGTGAAAAAGTTTGCCAAAATTGGACCTTCAGAATGGACCACCTGAAGCGTAGCCGCGGGCAACATTTAAGTAAAATTATTTTTAAAAAGTAAATGGCAGAAATTGATTTATCGATCCAAATAAAAATTTCATTCACTTTTTACAAGTTTCTGTGTTTTTTTGAATTTTCAAAAACCAAGCTCTTAAAAAATCACCGTTTAGTACCTATAATCGCAAGTAAAAAATTTTACAAATTTTGTATATACCTAACAAATGAAGTAAAATAACGACTTTATTTATTATTTACTAGCTGACCTGACAGACATTATCCTATCTTAATTTTGAATATTGAATTCGTATAATTATCTCGAAAACAGCTCTAACGATTTTGATAAAAATTGGCGTGTATACTACATTGGGTATGGTCTACATTTTGGCGGAAAAAATTTTTTTAAATATTTTGTTACTAACAGTACCTGACATACAACCTATTTCTTGATTTTCCACTTTCTCATAAACGTCTCAGCGGAATTAAGTTCAAATTTTTACACAAAAGCTCCTTCAAATTCTAAATAATACTGCATTTCGAAATTTTTGAAAAATATTTTTTTTGGATTTTTGCAAAAAAAAATATTTTTTTTTTTTTTGAAATTTATTATTTCGAAAACGGGTGGACGATTTCTTCTAAAATTTATTTTTTGAATTTATATTATAAAATATTCAAAATGTTCGTACCAATTTTTGTTTTTGAAAAAATTAACGAATTTTTAAATATAAAAAATTAAGTGAAAAACGACTTTAAAAATATATTTTTCCGTTTCTATTAACAATATTTTGCATATAATGTAATCGATCATAGGAGCAAGTACGTTCGATCCATTTCTGCATTTATTTTTTTCTTGTGCGAATATAAATAGTTTTGTTGGTATTCCAACACGTGAGCAGACGACATATAACTGGCCATGTGAAAAACATGGATTCTCAAGATTGATGCCACAAACGCTTAGCGACTGGCCTTGAGATTTATACGCTCGCGAAACACAATCCCGGAACTTCATTTATAAACATAAATACCTTGCAATATTGGCACACAACGTTCATTGGTCTAATAGCAACGATTTATTGTGAAGTGTAATAGATTTTCACGTTATAATTGAATACAGCTCTATAGGGGTTAAGCGCAACATTTCTATGTATGTTGTTGATTTCGGTTTGACTTGACTAAAGAAATAGATTAGAAATAATTTTATATCGTATTTAAGTATTAATAAATTTTCTAATTTTCCACGCAATTTTCTTAATTGTTTCTTTCATAAGAACCTTCTTCTGACAATAATTATAACAACAAATAAAGAATTAGCGAAATCGGTCCAGCCGTTCACGCGTGATGGCGTGACCAAGCTAATAGGGATTCATTTATCTATATATATATATTTATCGTAAGCACAAGATTCTTAGTAAAAGCAGCTAGTAATATATTTTTAGTCTTTATTTACTTAATTTTTCATATACAAAATTTATTTTTTAATAAAATATAACTATGGTAATTTTAAGTATTCGACAACCCGTTTATAAAATGATTTTTTTAACCCATAAATATTTTCCGAAAATTTTAGTATGCAGTATTATTTTAGAATTTGAAGGGTGCTTCTGTAGAAAAATATTGATCGAAACCTAAGGAACAATAATGAAATTTTGGCAGGTAGAAGAGTTAGTAACATTTTATGTTATTATTTTTTTTTTTTTTTGTCAATACAGTATTACATATTTTGTATCAAAATATTTAGAGCTGTTTTCGAGAATGAAGCTATTTTATTATGGTCGCCTGGCAGATAACATATATTTTTGAGCCTAAACAAATATTTTAATACACCATCTAGAAAATCACATAATATTTAGGGTTTGGACCGATCTATAACCACAGGCAGACGAAATGAAGAGGTCCACTGGCCTATTGTCCAGTTTGACTAAAATATCGATTTTAGGCTTAGATTTGTTTTCTTAATACTAAACTTTTCGTATAAATGGCATACAAAACATACATACAGTCCTGTGCAAAATAATAGTTGTGTGCTAAAAGATCATCAAAAACGCTGGACAAGTTGTAAATGTTGGGTTGTTCAAAAAATATATTTTTTTTTTATTTTTGAAAAAAAAGCATTTTTTTTTTAAATTCAGTATTTCGAAAAGAGATGACGATTTTTTGTTTGTAGAAATTATATTTTTAAGCTTATACTCGTATTTTTAAATACAGTGGTGGTCCACAGTATAACGAATGCCGGTATAACGAATGATCGATATTACGAACACTTTTTTCAAGACCATTAGATATACTTTATAACGAACAAATAACGAATTTTCGAAAATTAAACATTTTGTTTTTTTACAAACGACAAATTTGCTCGTGGAATAGTAAATGATGTAGTAGTCCTTCAACCCGAAAATATTGAAAGCAACAATGTTGAAGAAATCGAAATTGTGGATAATGATAGCGATGAATATGCTAGCTCAGAAATTGAAGTTCAAAGAGTGAACGAAGCTGTCGGAAATTTTGACAATTGCATCCAAATCCAATGGGCAGAACAAAATATCATTAAAAACTCTAATCCTAGTTCTTAGAATTTTACGGCAGAGGCATTCAATCATAACATTCAACACCCAAAAAACAAATGCATATTGACGATTTTTTTAAAATTATGATTATGTGCTTAATTTTTGTAAACATATATTTTGTCGTTTCGTTATTTTACTTTAAATTGACATATTTTAAAAAGGTAGTGCCGAAATAATATCTCCAAGGTGGTGATTAATATTAGAAGAGCTTGGAGTTTATCAAATAATAAGTTTCGTTAAGGAAGATTCTCCCTTTAATTCGTATCCACTGTTTTTTTTTTTTTTGTATTTATATTTATTAAAATGCGTATATATATTTATATTGATTTGAAACTCACCACATTCTATATTCAATAATCTCTCGAAGCATATCTTCAACATTAGTCAATTCTATTCCTTTTCGATTTCGCCTGCCTTGAGACGCACTAAATGTATTTTTGAAAAACACACCAAATCTTGAAAAAAAAATACTTCAAATTATTAAAAACACACATTGTAAACCAAACAAATTGTTCATGCCTTCTAACGTGATCCATTGTTTCGAACAAAAAAAAAAATGTTTTAATTTTCAAAAGACAAAAATTTACAAATGAAGCTCTATCATGAGTATTCTAGGTTCCACATAATATGAGCAAAATCACAAAATAAATTTTATTTGATTAACACCATTATAATCAAGCGTTTAGTAATTGATCTTTTACAATCAAGAGCTCAGCGGTAGACTGAAAACAATTTGATAGCTGTTCGCAGCCTATAGTTGAATTGTGATGAAAACTGAAGTGCCGGATTTAATGTGATGGATCTTCTGGTGAATTAATACTTGAAAATTGAGATTATTTAATAAAAGTCTGAATGTTGTTAAAAAAAAGAGTAAGAGCAGCCCCTATGTAACGTTTTCAAAACAAATGCAGTGTGAAACTATTTTCAGACCTTTTTTTATTTTGTAGTCTCAATCAGTTTCGCTTTCAAGAGCTGCGCTTAAATTAAGTACCTACAGTATGTGGTGGATATATGAAAATCAACAATATTGTAGAATATTTGTTTGCAATTTTTATTGTCGCACCCGATTTGCTTGCAGAAATTTTTGATCACAAAAGATTTGCATATTTTATTTTTTATTTTTAAAATTAAGCTATCCCAAAATAAGGGGTTGCAACGAGAGCGAGACTATCCTGCGTTCAGAGGTCGAGGCCGAGACGAGACTACTTTAAAAGCAACCGAGACGAGACCATATTTTTGGTACCGAAATTCGCCAAGAGTATCGCTGGTGTTTGCGATCTTGGTGTTCTTATTTCGGTTTTCGCTAGAAGAAATATTTTTTAGAATTAAATATTTTATTTATAATATTTACAAGTTTTATATCAAACCACATAAAATGTACATAGTTATACTCATATAGGAGCACGCGAAAGTAAAGAAAAGAATACGTATGATTTATGTACTTATGAATGTCGTTGGAATAGAAATTTTTTGACTTTTTTGCCCCTCCGGAAAAGGTGACTCTAAGGCTTTTAGGTGACACTTGGAAAAAAGCCTAAGACTTAAGCAGAATTATGCAAAACTTAGTCAGAAAGTAATTTGAAAATTGCAGATGTAATTTCAAGGATGAATGGAGAGTTGTCAACGATATCTTAAATAAGCAAGTTGAAAAAGTAGTTATACTGGAAATTGAAGTGGACAAAAACATAATATCAAACCCTATTGAAATCGCAAATACGTTTAATATTTTTTTTTGTATATGTAGCAGCTGAATTGAAGCCGTGTTCTCTGCAAAACCATTGTAGAAGCCATATGTTTTCAGATATGGCTTTTGAAAATTTTCAATGTAATAGTTTTGTTTTTGAACCGTTTTCTGCACATTATATTTTCAAATGTATTATGTCTCTTGATAACAAATATTCAAGTACCTCCGATGGTATTACTAATGTTCTTTTAAAACAAATTGCCTTTTTTATTTCAGACATTTTAGCTCACTTATTTAACATGAGTATTTCCTGTGGTACTTTTCCAAAATCTTTGAAAGTTGCGGCAGTCATTCCATTGTTTGAAAAAGGCAACAGAAAACATTTGAACCAATATAGACCTATTTCCATACTCCCTACTTTCTCCAAGCTATTTGAAAAGATTTTAAAGTCGCCCATGGGAATATTCTTAACTAAAAACGGTTTTTTAAGTGATAGCCAATTTGGATTTCGAGAAGGTATGTCAACAGAAGATGCGATTTTAAAAGTATGTAACGAAATTTGCGAAAATGTCAACAGGAAAAGTAATACCATACCCTTATTTATTAATATGACTAAAGCGGTTGACTTAATAAATCATGATATTCTATTGAATAAACTTTACAAAGCTGGATTAAGAGGTGTAATTCATAGTTGGTTCACTTCCTACTTAAGTGAAATGTCGCAAAAAGTCAAACTTGAAAATGTTTATAGTGAGGTCAGGAATATAAATATTGGTGTACCACAAGTTTCTGTGTTAGGTCCGGTTTTGTTCCTGATACATATAAATTCCATATTCCAGCTAAATTTTAATAGTAGTGTTACAGCTTTCGCTGATTATCTGGCGTTTGCTTACGAAACCACTTGTATATTTGAATCCGTAATTAAACTACAAAAAGACTTGCAAATTTTAAGGCAATGTTTTGCAAAACATGAACTATTAATAAGCGAAAAAAACAAAGCTAATGATTTGCAGCTTACAAACTTAAGAAGCTATTGATTGCGACATTTGTTTTCACTCTGCAGAATGAAAGAAACTTTCCATGTCCGCCAACATTTGTAAAAGTGAAAATTACTTGTCTGTTCATCCACTTATTTTAAAATAAAGTCAGTTGAGAGTTTCAAATATCTAGGCATTTAAATTGATAAAAACCTGAATATGATATCAATTACTCGAAACATTTTTGTGTTAAGACCATTTTGTTCAAAATCTTTATTGTTAAAAATATACTATGGACTCGTTCAATCGAAACTGCAATATGGTATATCTAGTTGGGGAGGCAGTTATTTTAGTACTATTGAACCTTTAGTGCTATCTCAAAAGCATATAATAAGAATTATCTGCAACAAGAACAGATTAGTATGCTCATGGCCTTTATTCAAAGATCTTCGTATTTTACCGCTTAAACATCTTTATTTTTATAAAGTTCTTAAATTATTCTTTATATATAGTGGTTCTTCTTCCGCAATTAAAAACTCAAATATATATAGCTTGAGGATAAATGATCAAGGTTTAGTAAAAGTTTCAGCCTCTAACAAAACCCACTACTCGAATTTGTACAGTGTAATAGCACCTAAGCTTTTTAATAAACTGCCGCACATTATCCGTAGTTTAAATGAACGCAACTTTTTTTTCAAGAAAAGTCAAAATATGGCTATTTACAATAGATAGCTCAGAAGTCAAAAACTTTTTGAGTAATATAGTTTAATGAATTCTGTATATAAAAATTGTCACTTTTATAAATGAATAAACCTTTTTTAATACTTCAATACTCATTATGTTCTCATAATTATTATAAACATATTTTTGTTAATATGTAACATTGTATAGCACTCTACTAACTTTAATTTATTTATTCTTATTTTATTGAAATTATAAAAAAAAAAATATATAAAAAATAACGTAACCGCACACGAAATAGTTTAGTTCTATTAAAGGGTCATCCGTCACTAGCCTTCGATGGTTACAGAATGACTTTCATCTTTTTTTTTTAACAATGCATTTTAGAGTTTATCATTTGAAACTATGAAATTGTTAATTTATTGTAAAAACGAATAAGATTAATAATAAAAAAAGGAAGTTTAATCGAAACGTCAAAATAGTACTGCATACCTGTCAAGCTATGAACTGTCAAAATCGATTGAGGTATGGCTCCGATTTAAATGGATTTAAAAACGTTTACAAAATTCAAATTTCATCTTTGAAATGCGGCTATTCAAAGGAGACCGATAACGTTACTTTGCAGCCTATTTTGTACGTTATCACACACACTAAAAAACACGAAAGAAACCAAAGCATGAGAGATGAAACCAAGACCGAGACCGAGACGAGACTGAATTTCTACGATTTTGACGAGACTAACAAAAGTCTCGTCTCGCTAAGGAAAAATTGTAGTAACAATAGTGTGGTATTATACAGTGATGTCATGTAAGATCGTCATTTTTACTAAAATATATTTTTTTTTAATTTTTAGTACTATAACAACCCCATAGATGGCGTAAGAGTGGTTTACAAATGGGGATTTTTGTTTTTTTATCAAACTAATACATATCAGAATGCTTTTTTTATTTATTTTGTATAAGTGAATTGATGGCGGACTAGATTGACACACACGTTGTTTGTTTCACAAAAATTAACGGTTGCAATGTCAGAGGTTAAATTGTGTAAATTGGTATATGTGTGGATGTTTATTTCGCCTTCATGCCTCATCGACTGAGCAGATTTTAATGAAATTTTGCGAGTAAATAGATCATGGCATTAGATTCCCGGTTTATCTCTTTTTACTTGCGATATATGTAGGTACTATATGGGAAGTTTTGCATTTGGAAAAAAATTGAACTCGAGATTTTAATCAAAGTTGACATTACAATGATAGAGAACACCAAAAAAGTGGGTCCAGTAATTCCGTCTGTCTGTCTATCTGCCTGCCTGTCTGTCTGTCTGTCTGTCTGTCTGTCTGTCTGTCTGTCTGTTTGTCTGTCTGTAGAACGAACTACAGCCTAAGCGGCTGAAACGATTTTGTTCAAGCTTGGTGCATAGGCGTTTTAGGTGATTGTTCAAAATTGGTTTTTGAACCGTTGGTTTAGCCCCAAAAATAACGGTACTTGCCATACAAATTTTTCTACCATGTTAATTATCTCGCAAACGACTCTAACCATTTTGATAAAAATTTATGTGTGTACTACTTAGTAGACCATGCTACATTTTGGCAAAAAATTTTTTTTTAATATTTTGTTATTAACCGTACCTGCCATACAATCATTTTATTGATTTTCGACTTTCTCATAAACGGCTGAACGGATTTCGATCAAAATTTTTATAAAGGATCTTCTTCGAATTCTAAATAATGCTGCTTTTCAAAATTTTCAAAATTTTCGAAAAATAGTTTTTTTGGATTTTTGAAAAAATAATATTTTTTTTTTGAAAATTCAATACATATTTCTGAAATATTGTTTTTAAATTTATATTATTAAATATTTAAAATATTCATACCATTTTTTTTTAGAAAAAAATTTAGAATTTTTATATACCTATAAAAAATTAAGTGAAAAACGACTTTAAAAATACATTTAGCCGTTTCTATTAAGAATCTTTTGCATATTATATGACCGAACATAGGATTAAGTACGTGCGATCCAGTCGTGCATTTTATTTTCTTGCGAGTTGCCACATTGCTATATGCAGGTAGTGTCTATATTTCGATATATGAATTAAAAATTATCTTGGCAATTTTAAAAATTTATTTGTGTTCCCAAAAATAATGATACTCGTACCTAGTGTACAATTGTTATAAAAAAACCTAATTATCCCGAAAACGGTTTTAATGATTTTGATTTAAGAAAAATTTGTTTACTATTTAATGTATGTGTGCTCTACATTTTTGTAAAAAACATACAACGCTGATTTTCTCTTCTCATCTTTCCTGCTTTACCGATTTCGATTATAATTTGTGGACTTTAAATTAAAACATTAAAAAATTCCGTGAATTAAAATTTTCGAAAAAATATTGTTTTGGATTTTGCAGAAAAAAAATTATTTTTGTTTGAAAACGCAATACAGACAAAATCGGCTGTAGAGAATTATTGCTTATAATGAACAGTTTTAGATGGAAATTTTAAAAATAAAAAAAGTGCCTAGGTATTTCCGATTTTGTGAATTTAAAATGATGAATTATGTTAATTTCGGTTCCTGTATCCGGCTTCAACAAACTGTTGCATTTTTAAAGACCGAAATAAAATTAGGAAGAATTTTATAGAAATTTTAAATAAAATGCACGACTGGATCTTATGTTCGATCACATCGTAAGGACAAGATCTTGGTAGAAATATACAAACGTACTTTTTTATACGCAAAATTTCCTTAATTTTTTTTCAAATGGCAATTTCTTGTCTTTAAATTGTACTTTAAAAAAAATAGTCATTAGTTTTCGAAATTTTGAATTTTCAATAAAAAACATTTTTTTGCTATAATCCAAAAAATATATTTTTCGAAAATTTTGGTAAGCAGTAGTATGTATAATTTGAAGGAATTACTATATTATAAAAAATGTTGACAGAAATCCGTGGAGCCATTTATGAGAAAGTCTAAAAAAATTAAATGGCTGTATGGCAGGTAAAGTTAATAACAAAATATGTAAAAAGAGAAATAAAAATGTTATCAATATAGGTGGAAAAGTTTTTGAGTTAAATAAGATGGTAGAAGAAAATGTACAGACAGACACACAGACGGACTAGCGGGACTCACTTCTTTGGTGTTCTCTATCATCCTTTGTTAAGTTTGATTAAAATCTCAAGTTCTATTTTTTTTTTCTATTACGTTTTTAACTATAATTCCTGTTACAACATATTCCGGTAAGTATTAAAAGTTGCCGAATATGCGCGGTAAGTTGAAAAACACCATTTTGTTTTATGTCTTGAATATTCTGAATAGGTTTTGCTAAGTTATTGGTGTCTGCCTTATTTGCAAAAATGTAGGAGAATAATCGATTTGAGTAAGAAGTGTTACTCTTAGCCCCATTTTCCCCTACTTTGTATAAATTACTTCAAATACCTACATATTATTATTCTAAAGGTTTGTTTCACAATGTGTGGATAAAGTTCTGATAAGTTATCTTAAACATATGTATTGACACACGTGCCTAAAGTCGAAAATAATAATTTTCTTAAGAATCAACTAAATGGGCTTATTTATCCACAATTTTAATTTCTGGACTTGTGGTCTTATGTATGATCCTAAGGAAGAGTATTTTAATGATTTGGATAACTAATCACAACTTTATTCAGATATTGTAAAACGTTATTATTAATTTGTAAATGTATTAATTCCCAAATAAAAAATCATAGAACAAAATACTTCTTACGTATTACTTGTTATGCATTTTGAGTGATGTCACTTAAGTCTATGAATTTTTGTTTTTAATCTTAATCTTAACTCTTAATTTCATAGTCTGGATAATGACCCTTCACTCGAAAAAAAAAACCAGAATTGTGAAATGCACCACCCTATATTTAAATATAAGGCACTTGAACATAGTAAAAGTTCACAATCGAAAGCTTTTTCGGTTTCGAAAGCAAAACTTGTGTCGCTTTTTGATTAGCTTTTTCATTGGGTAACATTGGTTATTCAAATTATGATTTCAGTCTGCGCTACTTTATCAAAAAGTTCAAAATGGTGCGATACCTTGTGTAACACGAAAAAAGCTAATTGTTATTTCAAGACAATTTTTTGAATATTTAAATACCTATATATATTCCAATGCTTATAAAATTTAGAGACTGAATTCTCACAATACCCACCCGGCATATCATAGCGTTCACTTTAACTATCATACAAATACTTCAAATTCTTTTAATTTTAATGGAGTAGAAAATATACAATTTTTTTTTTGTGAAAGCGTAGAGGTAATGTACATTTATATTGCAGTGAACATAAGCTTTTTTGAAAAGTGCGTTTAGTAAATCAATTTACCTGTAGATATCTGTAATATATTTATACTGTATGTATGCGTATTTATATCCTGTAGGTACATATGCTTTTATATTGTCTATAAGTATCTACATAAATACCTACATAACATCTGTTGGATTATATTTATGTGATTGATTTGCTTGAATTGAATATTGATTTACACTTGAATAGCTTTCTTTTGTTTAAAAAAAAACTCTCTGATTAATTCCTATAAGTAGTATCTTCATTTTAATTGGTTTTATGTCTAAATAAATAGGCTACATATTTCGTTATGCATGATTGATATACGAATAATTGTCTTATATGATCATATACGTAATGTGTGTGTTAAAAGGTAAAAAAAGCCATTGAAACATTAGGTATCATATCCTTTACGCCTTTTACATATCGGATTTTCTCATTAGTAAATTTGATATCCGTGTTCCATTCTCTTACGTCAAACCGAACTGTCATCCAGTGTTGTTCCTCTATGTGTCGACTATATTTGTCTACATTTCAAAGTAGGCAATCGGTTGACAATGTCGACAATGTAGACAATTAGTCGACAATGTAGACAATATGTCGACAAAATAAACAATAACTTTCACATCAAAGTCTCACAAATAAAATCATTCCAAAAATCGCGCGGTTTGATTTAGCAAGGACAACAACTATTGACAAGATTTTAAGTTGAGCATCACTTCCTAATATTTGGGCTTTATTGCCTAATATTTGGAGGGTATTCCATTACTCTTTATAATTCAAATTTAGGGTGTTCTTTTCATATTTGAATTTTGGGCGTTCTTTCCAAAAACAAAATAGAAAGATAGGAAATAACGCCAAAAACGGGAAAAGATACAATAATAATTTGCTCAGAATTTATGTAAGTGATATTTCCAAATCGATTTTTGCGTATTTTCACGGCTAGTGACGATCTTTTAACTGTAGAGGTGTTCGTGTTCATACGGAATCGAAATATTGGAAATTTGATATTTAATATTTTAAGGCCACGTCATTCAACCATTTTATCAGAGTAAAAACTATATCTCTGTAAAAAGGATTGAAATCGGAATAAAATTTTTTTTGTTAAGTTCAGTTCAACTTAGGTACATGAATTTTTTGACAAAAAAACAATGTGAACTATATCCAACAAGATTAAAATTTTAATCATTAAAATTGGAAGATTTTGTCCTGGAACAGACATAGTTAATAAGAGTGTTTTTAGTGCGTAGTGGTAAGGTGCTCACTAGCCAACTGATGAGTCCAAGTGTGATCGCGGGGACGAAACGCAAATGTTATGGCCTAAAGGCCGTTAAAAGATATTGTGAATCATAACAGATTTCTCTCATAGTTTAAAGTTTTTCGATATAATTTAAATATTTAAAACTAAAACTTTGTAAACATCGAATTAGTTATACGTTTAGATTTAGATCAAGGGATTTTTTCACGACTATCTTGTTCTTGTACATATGTTTTTGAATTATAGAAGAACTTGGTTCTTTTGTTTTAATAGTTATGTTTTAAATTTTAGTAGAAAAAATTATGAATTTTGATGGTTTTCCGAATTGTCTACAATGTCTACATTGTCGACAATTGTTAATTTACTACATCGAATTGTCTACATGTAGACAATCATATAGTCTACATTTATAGTCTACGTGGCACAACACTGCTGTCATCGGAGCATGTATGGTCTCTTTAGCCGTTTGTCTTTTTTCACACAATACATGGCCACAGTTTTAGATAATGAGTGTCAAACACTCTGCTTTTTCCTTGGTCTCTTAGCTGTCATTAATTGGAACTTTTACATTCACTTCCGCCACAACTTTTCCCACTATTTTAGTTATTTTCTTCTCATTTCGCTCTTGACTCACTTAGCATTTGGTTCTGTTCAGCAATTAACTCAGAATGCTCAGTCTCTATAGTCTGAGCTCATCCAGCGAGCTATGAACAAATTTAGAACGAAATCTGTATGTTCTGGGTGAAAAAGGAACACAAGCAAACATTTTGTATATGATTTGACAGATAGCTAGTCATGTGACAGTTGGTTTCTTGAAAAAGTGGAAAATATTAGGTTTGTTCGATGAACCCTGAAGTCACTCTATAGTCGACCTAAAGCGTATTTATACGAATTTCCGTTATTCCTTCATTCAATATCGATTTTGATGATGCATCGATTTATTTCGTTTTACCATCGATGAACATGGCTCATCTCTAATCAAAAGTATTTGTTTTTTTTTTGTTGTCGATTCTCGTTTTGTATGGAATTTCTTATTTTTTTTAAATCGAATAAAAACTAATTATAAGAATACTCAAGTTTATTTTCCTACATAGAAATAGAAAATAGAAAACTTTGAAGTTGTGGATTGTGCAAGCATAGGTCCATAGGGCCAAACAAATGCAATAAAAAATTAAATTTTAGCATATTTCAAGTTTTAATTATTAGATGACATAACTTGTTTTTCAACATTACAAAGTATGTACCAACATTAGTGATCCTCGGTTGTTTTTTTATAGCTCTTGGGGTTCCAAGACAACCTGGGTCGACCCTGGGTAAAGTTTAACGTACGAACCTATATTGAAAGTTCTCTCTACTACGTTGTTATTATTGCAAAAATGTCATTATTTCTGAGATTAGATGCCATTAACCTATTTAATGGCAGAAATATTGAAAAAAAATTTTAAAAATTAAGAGTACTTACATAATATCTCCTAGTTTCAGTCTCGTTTGTATAAGGGCACAGCTTTTATGGTCACTTGTGGTTACTGCGCGTCTTCTTCGCGGTGGTATACGTGGTATCATTTGAGCATTACCGCCACCTTCATCTAAGCTAGTCATAATTCCACCACTTAATCGGACCATCGGTGACGATCCCCTGCGTCGATTCGACATATGTCGACCAGCCACTCCACCCAACATTCTGGAATTATAAAAAAAAGTGTTTTAAATACAAAATTGGTAGAAATTACTTTAGTTGTTAAATGGAATCTCAAAATCAATAATCATCAAAAGCTTGTGAATCAATTCCTCATCCTTTAAGTTATCCCTAAGCTTCCGTGGTTAAGTGGATATTTTATTTACTACGGACTAAATAATCCTTCATTGTAGGAATACATTTAGCTACTTTGTATAAAGGTAATTTGTGGGCGCCAGATATTTTCTTGTAGAAAAACAAATAAATTCATAATTTAATGGCAAGCTACTTAGGAGGAATGACGCATGCCTATCCTTTATCCTATTAGGGATTATAAAACCAAATGAAACTGTCAGATGTGGAGACAGTTTGTTAAGTTAAATAAATAAGAAATGATTTTCTTTTCTATTTAGAAGACGAAAACTTTTTGATTGATGTCTAAATGTTTGATTGTATTTAATTTAATATAATTAATTATTAAAACAAAATAAATTCAGATTCTTGTGCGAAAGCAATTTAGTTCTTCCCATGAGGAAACCCTAATTTCCATTGATTTCAATAAATCTAAAATTATTATGTAATTTAATCTAAGAAAATATCCCACTTCTGATTTTTTCATTCTTATAAGTTGCTAGATAAAGGCGACTATTAGAAGGCAATTACCGACAATTACTGTCCTAATTCCAACTTCCTAAATTAATTGGGTTTTTTTTTTTTTTATTCATTTATATTTATTATTAACTTATAAATACCTTAAAGCTAGACAAAAATTCATAAAACTAGCCTAATTATCAATAACTTACAACAAATTTACTGGCCATCTACCGGCGCTTTAAACTAAATTATATCTCTTAAAAATAAAGGCGCAAAGTTCTAGTTGATTTAGTAATATGTTAGATCATTATTATTATGATAGCCTAGTATCAAAAGAGGATTTTGCTAATTTTAAACCAGTTTAGTATTGTACTATTTTCTAAACATTTTACTAATGTTAAAATCACAAAATGGCTACTAAATTTTTCTAGTATCGTACTAAATCCATATTCCACTTTGACAATTGCAAACGTCAAAAATGTATGTTCTCTTACTTTTTTGCACTATTTTAAGCGTGTTTAGTTGTAGTTTTTTTAAGAAAATAGATTTAGTATTGTGTTTAAAATTAGGAAAATATTAGTAAAGTGCTTTAGTATTAGCAAATTGTTAAGAATTTTGCGCCAATGTCTTTTGACTTAAGCTATTTAATTTAATTCTAATTATTTTATTTTTTATTTCCTAAGAAACTTTTTGAAAAAAACTTGGTATCATATCATTGGAGGAACTTGAAGTCGTTCAAGAATACAAATATTTGGGAGTGACTTTCACATCAAATCTGAAATGGAATAATCACATCAATACGAAATGTTCTGCAGCGAAAATCGCCATAAATACGATGTGGAAGAAGTTTTACGGCACTTCAGTCAAATACAGAGTGTTTGATGCCACCGTAAATGCACGCCTGTGCTACGGGAGTGAGATTTATGAATGCACGCCAGGAGAGGAATTTGAGAAGCTTCAGAGATTTTTCTTTAAACGTTTGTTTCGGCTTCCGAACAAGCAATATATGTAGAATCGGGGCTGAGAAACATATTTCTGCGTAACTTAAAGGCAAATTCATATTACTTCGTGAAGACAGTACAAAAGAACAACAACCTGCAAAAATGTGTAATTTTATTATTGCTAAGGTTAAAAAAGGGGATCTTTGAAGACTGGTTACAATTAGCAGCAGACCACAATTACTCGCTGAACCTGACTGATAACTTTGACGAATGGCAAGGAAATGATTTTATGACTTGATTCCAATTGTTGACGAAAGGATCTATTTGGACAATGTCAACAAAGCATTATCTTCATTGTCCCGTTTAACTTATAAAGATCTTAACCATCAACTAGGGGTTTGTAATTATTTTACGGATGTTTTAAGTATTAAAAATATATGTAAGTTTAATTATACGTGCTAGGACAGAAATACTTTATCTAAATTTTATTCCTTACAGGGAAGATCTGTCAGGAAGTTGTGGCATTTGCAATCTCAACGTCCGAGAGGATATACTCCACTTTTTGGGTATATGTGACTTTATCTCGGAAAAAGTAGAGACGAATGTTTGGAAATTCTAAATGGAGAGAAGTCCTGGAAAACGCTAACAAATAACTGCCGACACGCCTTTTTCTACCGAAATAGCTTTTTGAAAATTTAACATTTCATAATATTACTAAACTAAAGAACTTAAGAAAATGTGGAGAACACAAGAAGTGACAACAACGATCGTCTAGGGCCGATTGGTGTGAATAAACCCCCAATCTTTGAGTGGATTACAACCCACTTATGCTTCGAGACATTTTGGTTATGAGTTATAATTGTATGCTCCTTTAAAATTAGTTGAAATTCGCATATGTTCATAAACTTTATATTGGCAGACGGAAAAATTCCATGCCATACTTATTTAAAACAATTATGATATGTTTGTACAGTAATTTAGTTACAGTAAATAAATAAATAATAATAATAATATATATAAAATTATGTGGTCAAGCTATTATCTTATTAACTTCAACGTTTTATAAATTAAACCAAATTTATATTTCTTTTATTAAATATAACTTTGACTTTATTATTTAATAACAACATTTAATAACTTTACAAACTAGCTACCAAACTGGACTTACGATCTAGACTTACGATAAAGTTTAATCTTTTAAAAAAGATAATGTTGGAAAGAGTAAATAAAATAATAGAAAATTAGTATACACACTTAATGTTTGATTTACAAACGATTAGTGTGGTGAATAGGAAACCTCCTACTTAATGGGTGGAGTATTGGACTGGGGTTTAAACATGTAGCACATTTGATTATATGACAACTCCCCCATTAAGTATTTTTGGTCCCCAAAAAGGGGTAAAAAGGAAAATATAATTTTTCACTACTAAATTATGTAATTTTATAACAGTTATAACAGATTTTTATTTCAAACGATATTTGGTTTAGTTTAATTTTTAAATTTTATTGAAACTAAGTTTTTTTTTTCAAATTTTATTTAGTATTTTTTTTTTAATTTTTTAAATACGTCTTATCAATTTTTTAGTTTTTAATTTTCTAACAATTTTTGTCAATAGACTCTTTTTATTTCTCTTTTTTATAATTTAAGCCATTAAACTTTAAACAATTTTATAATTTTTGTTTTATTCAAAATTTTACATTTTCATACCTCTTATATTTTTTTTATTCTTTCATAGTCTTTTATAAACAATAGTTTTTACTATCTATAGTATTTTCAATAGCAACCATTCTGTATTAAAATAATGCTTCATTAGCGTAAATTAGTCCTGCAAATTAATCTTTACTCAACTTCTTCTTTTAACCTTTAATACGATTTATAATAGCTATTTATTCCTATTATTTGAACTAAATTGTTCCAAGTCAAACAATATAATCAACACCAATTATTTTCCTTATTCCAAAACACGATTCAAAACCAAACCACAATTGCAACGAACTGTCATGTGTAAACAGCTGCAATACCAATCAATCTAGAAACGCGCCCTTATACTACGTTTCCACCGACTTCTAAACCGAGATTTATGTAGATTTAGCTAAATCTCCTGCAAATCTTCAGGATTTACCATACAAATTTTAATCTTCTCAGATGAAGATTTAAAATAAATCTCATTTAAATCTTCAATCGAACTGCTCTATTTCCATATCGATTAGTAAACTTACAAGAGGTTAAAGTTCGGTGGAAACGTAGTATTAATTTCTGAACAATTTCAGTTGACGTAACAAAATTCTTATGACCCGGAACGCAAACCAAAAGACATCTCAATTTCTGTCACTGATCTCTATAATACACTGGATAGTGTATGTGTTTTTTTGACTCCATTTGAATTTGACAGTAGCACCATTGCAATTGCCTATCTCGTTTTTTTATAAAAAGAGAGAAAGAGATAGAGTGCACTCCTTTTTAAAAAAAAAATGAAAAACAATTTATTTTTATTGTCAGTTTCAATCAAGATAATAAGAAATACAAAGAATTCAGAAAAGGCAAGACGGAAGACGGACACGGAAGACCTGGACAATTGGATCTCGCAATAGATTATATCAATCAAGACGAGGGAGGTATTGATATTGAAACTGCAAAGAAGTCCTTCGTGAAGAGGATAAATTCGGTAAGAACCTTTCAAGGAAATTGTCAAAGCTAAGCACAAAGTTGAAAAGAAAAAATCAAAAAGCAAGAATTTCGAAGACGAAGATGAAGTCGACGACTTTGGTAGTGATGAACACGATCAACATGATGTCGATTTGTCATGTTTGCCGAATACAGATAAGATTTAGAAGAAGACGACAAAGAAGATGAACCACGTCACAAGAACGTGAAAGATATTGCAGAAAAATTATCATTGGGAAAATAAAACAAGTTGAAGTTCTTCTAGTTCTTTATGGAAGTCAATAACGTGGGTTTCTCTGTCCTTTTTCGTCTTAAAATTCTAGGTTACTTACATTACATATTAAAAATCTGGTAACAGAACGTTTCAAGGAAATGTGTTTTCTTGTTGGTGGAGTTGAATGATTATGCTGCTTTTTTTCGATTTTCTGGTCGATTTTTATCCAATCTCAATGGTTTATGAGAACTTCAACGAGTTGACCCTCACCGCCAGCCTAAGATAAATTTGCTGTTATCAGTGATACACGGTACGGCTTAAGAAGCCGCTTTTGGCAATATTAAGCTAGCACCGAAACCACTTTCAATTCAATATTTAATATTTAATACACACTAGAAACAATCAAATATATCATTAGTATGGTTTTTGTATTAAGAAAAATTCGTACTTATATTTATTGAAAATAGATGTGTTATTTAAATTTTACATTTTTTTGAAGAAGGTGGTATGGTTGATTAAACAAATTTAATTTCAAGCATAAGCAACCATTTTTAAATGTAACTTTGGCAGCAAAAATGTTATACTGTTATACTGATATGGACCCTCTACAATTATTACAGTTTTCTATTTGGGTCGATTTTTTTGTGTGAATACTCTATCCAGTGTAGTGAATTTCTGTATTCGCCGTAAAAGTCAAAACAAGATCTTGCAGGGAAGGAAATAGAAAATAATTATTAGAGAAACGTTAGAATTTCAAATGCCTTCATTTTACAAAATTATTTGTTGAAAACAAAACAAAACAAAATTATAATTAATTGAAGCGGAAATATAATGGATGGATGCAGAATGAAACAATTATTATAAAAAGAATGAATCAACAGGCATTCGATACGAATATGTGAACATAAATAGAGAACAAAAAAAAGTAATTGAATGAAAAAGTGAGTTTAGTGCATTTGTGCAATTATGTTTGATTATTATTATTTTATTTGTATATTTTGGTATTTGTATTTCCTTTTCAATTTCTTTTTGTGATACTTAATTTTGGGATTTATGGATTTGTCATGAACATAATTTCCATTCCTTTCAAAGTTATTTAGTCTTTTATACTTCGGCCTACATTTGACTACAGTTCTGTTCTGAACTATGACCGTGCATTGGTTCAGTGAATTACCTGTATCCTTATTTTTGTTGTTAATTCTTATTTCTTTATCTTTTTGAAATTTGTTTGACAGTGAATCAATATCTTCTCTATTTATGTTCTTAGAAATAAAATCTATTGGTCTCAACTTGGTTGTGGAGTGTATGGTGGAATTATAGATTGAAACTCGGAATTATCTTTGTTGCGTTCATAATTCGCAAGTGCTCATTTAACGTACCATGTATCCTTTTATCAGCATTGCCTGTTTTAAGGGATGATGTGGTTCTATGGAATATGATTTTGTTTTCTTTCTTGTTCTACGGCTGAGTGCAATATACAAGTGTCGCCATCCGAAATAATTTTGTTTGGTTTTCCGAGGAAAACAATTCTTTGTTTTATTGCACTTAATATAGCTACCCAATTTCTATCTTCTAGCGAGTGAATGGTGGCATATTTCGAAAATTTGTCGATAGCCGTTAAATACATTTTTCGACGTTCTGGAAACCAAATTTCGATATGTATTATATAATTGAAATGCTTTGGAGTTTCGGTATCTGTAGTGGATGTCGATCATGCTTTGCGAGGTTGCAGATTTCGCACTTTTGAATTTCAACCTGTAGATTAGGATACAACCTGGACAGACCTGGTACAGTGCATACACCAACTCATCTCTAAAGTCTGGTCAGAAGAAAGTATGCCTGATGAATGGAACCTCAGCATCGTTTGCCCGATCCACAAAAAAGGAGACCCTCTAAACTGCGCCAACTATAGATGAATTTTCTGCTGTATTATGTGAACGTCTGAAACCATTTGTCAGCAACCTGATTGGAACCTATCAGTGCGGTTTCAGGCCAGGAAAGTCCACAATCGATCAAATGTTCACGCTACAGCAGATCCTGGAAACTACCCAAGAACTCCAAATCGATACCCACCATCTCTTTGCCGATTTTAAGGCCGCGTACGATAGCATTTATAGAGACGAGATATACAGAGCCATGTCTGGTTTTGGCATCCCCATAAAACTCATCCGCCTGTGTAGGATGACGATGGAGAACTCTCGCTGCTCCGTCAAAGTTGGTACTGACCTCACAGAAGCTTTTGATGTCAAGAAAGGATTCCGACAAGGTGATGCGCTATCGTGCGATTTCTTAAACTTAATACTTGAAAAAATTGTAAGAAAATCCCAATTTAACTCTACTGGCACAATTTGTTTCAAGTCTGCAATTGTTACCATACGCTGATGACATAGACATCATTGGCAGAACCCAGCGAGCTGTCACTGGAGCGCTTGCTAACATTGAAGCTGAAGTGGCTAAGATGGGACTAGCAGTCAATGAGGCCAAAACGAAGTACCTGCTGTCCACAAAAGGGGACCCACAACACCGGCGGATTGGACAAAACGTCACAATAGTCAGGTACAACTTTGAGGTAGTTAGGGACTTTGTCTACCTCGGATCCGCTATAACATCTCGTTAGAAGTAAAACGAAGAATAACTCTTGCCAATCGCTGTTCCTATGGGCTAGGGAGGCAATTGAGTAGTCTCAAAAAGCCCTCTCTCGAAAAACAAAGGAGACTCTTAATAAGACTCTGATCATCCCAGTCCTGCTCTATGGCGTGGAGACATGGATTCTATCAAAAGTGGATATGGATATCCTTAGTCGTTTCGAGCGTAAGGTTCTTCGCAAGATTTTCGGCCCTATCTGCGTTAACGGGCTTTTCTAGGAGAAGGTTCAACCACGAACTATACGAGCTGTACAGCGACATTGACCTGGTACAAAAAATACGTATATCACGTTTTAGATGGCTAGGTCATATAGAGCGTATGGACAACAATGCTCCGGCTCGCAGGATCTTCGATTCCAACCCAGAGGGAAGATGCAGTCAAGAAAGACCTCGCCTAAGGTGGCGCGCTCAAGTGGAAGATGACCTCAACCAACTTGGAGTGCGTAACTGGAGGCAGCTAGCCAAAGACCGAGCTAGCTGGAGAGGCATGTTGGTTGAGGCCCAGGTTCGCCCGAACTGTAGCGCCACCTAAGTAAGTAAGTAAGTAAGATTAGGATAATAGTAAAACCCTTTTAACTCCAAGAACATTTTATTGATACCCCTATGGTTTTTACTTGCGTGTTCGTTTTGTATAATTGTTATTAACTCATTTGTATCTGTTATGTTTTTTAAATTTATACTTGATTTTAATAATTTTAAATTTTTATTCATGGAAAAATATTTTACATAAATGTCTTGAAATTGAAGATAAAGTTTCACATCTTCACAATAAATGCAAAAAATCCCTTTTTTTGTCAAAAGACCCTTCATTATTTTCAATAAATCGCAGTTGTCTTTTTGTATTTGGACGAGGTTATGTATTTTTTATGTATTATTTTAATTGAAGTTTTTCTTGATGGCCATAAAAAAGGTGAATTTGATTTTTATATAGGTTTACTGGTTTTTCGGTGATATAAATGTGACGAGTTTCGTCTTCTAAAGCGCTATGGATTGTTGATATAAGAAGTTGATATAACTTCTTCGTTATTATCAGCAGACATTATATGATTGACTTCATCGTCATCGTGTTGAATCTCACGTGCTTCATTATTGAAAATATCTACTAGACTTAAGTCATCATCTGTTTTTATCAATATACCTACTTAGTCCATCTGCAACGCTGTTTTCTTTACTTTTAAGGTACTCGACATCAAAATCATACTCGTTAAGTATGATTTTCCACAGCCCAGACTATAGCAAGGAGTTCCTTCTCTATACGAGAGTAGTGAAGCTCATGTTTTTTTTTTTTTTTTTTTTTTTTTTGTGTATTCGTTTTATTTAATCTGAACTTATAACTATCTTAAAGCTAGACAAAAATGTTTAAAACTAGCCTAATTATCAATAACTTACAACTAATTTACTGGCCCTTTACGGGCGCTCTAAACTAAACTATATCTCTTAATACTAATGTCTTTCGCCCTAAAAAGCTGATGTTTGTTTAGTGTTCGCGATGCATAGCAAATAGGGTGGTTGTCTTGGCTAAGCACGGGACCTAATGCAGAGCTAGATGCATCTGTTGTAAGTACAAACTTTTTGGTGAAATCAGGACTTTTAAGAATATTGTCAACGGCCTTGGCTACGATGTAAGCATCGCATCCATAGATCAGCGAAATCAAGCATCGTTGCGCGTGGTTAGTAATTCGATGGAGGACCGTCGGAATCCAACCACGTGCTGTTGACATGTGTTTCTTCTGTTGTGTGTTCTTCCTATCTCTGTCTCTCTATGTTGTATTAATGTATGTAAAAGTTTAAGCCAATGGTCTAGTTGCCAGTGCTTCAGTGTCTCTACTTCGTAGATTTATCTGCGGAGAAGTATAAAATGTAATGTAATGTAAAAACAGGTTCAGAGGTAAGTAATGTTTTTATTGTTTTGAATGATTTCAAATAAAGAGGATCAGATACTCGTATTTTAGCAGATTTTTTAAAATATTTTATCATGGGATATGCCACTTTGGCATAATCCTTAATAAATTAGCGGTAATATCCGGTAATAGCGAGAAATTGTTTAATTCCCGTTTGTGTAGTTGGCAGTTTCATTTCTGTTATCGTTTTTACTTTTTTTTCGTCTGGTTGTATGCCATTATTAACGATTATATGGCCTAAATAGTTTTTGAATAAATCAGCAAAAAGGCATTTGTTTATTTGGATTCTTAGGTTGCTTTCTTTCAATTTTTGAATTTTTTTTTTCAAAGATTGTAAATGTTCCTCAAAGCTGGTGGAAAACACGAGAATATCATCTAAGTAGACTACGCAAATCTTGTTGATGTATTCTCTTAGAATATAATTCATGAGTCTATGGAACGTCGCCGGGGCATTCTTTAGCCCAAATGACATTCCCAGAAACTCGTAATGACCAGTTTTCGTTGAGAAAGCAGTTTTTGCTGTATCGCGGGGATCGAGTTCAATCTGGTGAAAACTTTTCACCAGATCAATGGTTGAAAAATAATTACATTTTCCGAGCTTATCAAACCAATCGTCAATGTTAGGCATTGGAAATCTATCTTCAACAGTTTCGGTGTTAAGTTTCCTGTAGTCTATACAATTCGCCACTTTTTTGTCCGTTTTTATCGTTCTTTTTATGAACTACCCAGATGGGTGAATTGTAAGGACTACTACTGGGAATTATAATTGTTTGCTCTAACATTTCGGATATTTGCTTGTCTACCTCGTCTGAATGAATTTCAGGATACCGATAAAGCTTACTATAGATAGGTATATCGTTTTTCGTTATAATTTGCTGTTTAATTTGGTTGGTAAACGATAAAGGATCTCCTTCTTTGAAAATAATAGATTTAAATGAATTAAGCAAAGATTTTAATTTCGTAATAAAGACATGACTTAAATGATTTGCAAATAGATCTTTCGGAATTTCAGAAATTACAGTTTCACTGCAAAATACACTCAAAACTTCTTTGTTTTGGTGTACTTGATTCGCATAAATTTCTTCTTTATCGTTAAAATATAATTGAATCGAAGCGTTTTCTGTAATTAATGACCTAGTTTTGTAGTTAATTATGGGATTGAGACCAAGAAGAATATTGTTCCCAATTAAACCATCAAAGTGATCGTGAAATTGGTAGTCCAAAAAATTTACATAATAATCATCATTTTCTTAAACGTGGCACGATAGTTGTGTGCTCGCTTGCCAACCCCGTGGTTGCAGGTTCGATTCCTGCCGTTGTCTATGTCTTCTTATATTCCATTAAAAACCAATTCTAAAAATTGTCATAAAATAAGTTTCTGCTTTGCTCATTACATGCTGTTTAGGCATAACACTAACAACATATGATTGAGTTAACTAGCATACAGATAAAAATATGACAACGAAATAAATAAAATAATGCGAATTATAAGGGACATAAATAAATAAGACACGGTATTTCTCTCCGCATTAGTTCAGCCGCCATCCCTGGAGATAAAATCTGAGACAACAACCACCTCCAGTCTCAGAACATCTTTCCTATCCTTCTTTCTCTTCTTCCACCGGATGCCCGCGCTGTGTTAAGAAAAACATATAAAGGGTATTCATAATCCCTTGAGCGCGTGCAAAGTTATAAAAAAAAAGAGGTATTTTAAATTCTACACCTGTATTAATATTACGACCTAGAACTTTTAAAATATAGTTTTTGGGTGCAACTTTCCACTTTGGGTTGCATAAATTTTCATTTATTATGCTAAATTCTGCACCACATTCAATGATAAATCTAAGGGTTTTTATAGGATAGTTGAAGTAGAATTATTATTAGTTATTAGAATAAAAATTGTTTGAATTATTAAAATTTCTAGAATTGAAATTGTCAGAATCTTTTTGAATTTAATAGTTGTTAATACAAATTTCGTTGATTGGGCTTTTTTGGTCAATTCTGTCTGACTATGTAAATGAAAACACGTACATAAATTCTATTCCGACGTTTCGATGGAGCTTCTCAGCATCTTCAGGGGTCGTTTATTGTGTCTATATTTGTATATATATAAAACAAAATATATAGAAAACAATTTTCCAGTGCATAATTTTTAGAAGCAAAGAAAAAAAAGGCTACAAACGAAATATGACAAGAAATTAATTTTTACAATTATTTAAGAACTTACTTTAATTTTATAGCATATTTAAGTTTTTTAAATTGCACGTCCCTACATCTAACATATTTGGTTTCACAGTTTAATGATTTTATAAATAAATAAATAAAAATGATTTTAAATTAACATTTAGCAAAAATTAGACTAACACAAAACATTTTCTTGTCTAGCTCTGAAATTGGAGGAACGGTTAACAGGTCTAAAATATTCGCAATGACCATTTGGTCCATAAGATTGGTGATTAATTTCAAGAATTATTTTGTATGCTGTAATTAGTGAATGTTGTGATCTTATTGACAAAATAAGAAACGGAATTTATAAGAATATATAATATATCGTTTATTACAAAAAACCATTAATTTATAAAATACAACACTGAGAGTAAAACACGTTTATTTACTGACGGTGTCAAAAGCCCAGAAGTTTCTCCCATATAGTGATATCGATCATGGTGATGTCTGAACCGGTATCAACTTTAAGTCGAATAGACTGACTTGAAATCTATTCGCTGGGGCGGATGTTTACCTCCACAAGCTTCCTGCGCTTAACATGATTTATGCAATTGACATAAACAGCCTTGTTTTGTTGGGAATTTTTCTTTTTTTTGTTACTTTGACGCGTGTTATTGTGTCTGCCAGCTTTCTTTGACGAAAAACATCTGCAGTAACCTTCTTTGTGGCCAACACGATTGCATTTTGTGCATTCATGGTTTTTGTAGCCACAATCTCGTGAGAAATGCATTTCACCGCAACTCCAACAAGGAGATTTTAGCAAACTGTTTTGTTCCTTATGCTGCTGTGCTGGCTGTTGAGGTTGTTTGGGTTTTCGTTGCTGTTTCTTGATGGCGTTGATTGACGTTGCCGATGAAGACGTTTGTTCGATGAGTGCTGCATCTTTTTTAAGGCTGAACCATTTCTGGACACCCGACAACAACTTGCTCAGATCGGAATCCGTGTCTTCATCCAGTTTAGATAACAGTTTTGTCCGGATGTCTGCGTCGGATGATGACTGCAGTCCTGTCACAAACACTAGACATTTGAACTGGTCTGAACTCAGTGCGCTTAGCTTAAAATCCTCGCAGCTCCTGTTGACACGAGCTGCGTAGGTGGTAAAATCAGCCGCTGGACTTTTAAGTGTCTGTAAACATCTATACCGTGAGTTGAATAAACTATCAGCAGCTCCAAACATTACATCTCGCGTGTTCTTTGGCAAAATGTAAGATGCGTACTTGTCATGTGCTATCGGATTGAGCTTCCGCATTAGCAATCGTACTTTGGATGGATCGTCGAGATCTTTTCCATCAATGCTGAAAACATCTTCATGGCGAGAAAACCATGTCTCGAACGTGATTGAATGCTCTGGGTCATAGGAAAATTCAGAAATACTATTTCCTAAAGATTCCATGAGCAGTTCGGGTCTGGCAGAATGAGAACTAATGCTCTCCCTGTTGGTCAATACTACTTGCAACAACTTGGATTGCACATCTAGTAATTCTAGAATCTTTTGTTCGGTTGATGTCGCCATTGTTTTTTCTCAAATATGATACGAGAAAAAAAAATATTCGCGCAAACCAATATGCTCGTCGCCAAAAGTGAATTTGGATTTCTACTTAAAATAATATATATTGTAGGCTAGGGAAGGATATTTTTAAAGACATTAAGAGCAATTCTATTATTTGACGAAATAACTGATTGGTCATTTTGGTTATTATTAAGTAAATACAAGTTATTTAATAAAAAACTGAGATTGTTATAATAATCTCCTATATTTGTTTTTACTCTTGTCGTTCTAATTTGACCCAACAAATTATGAGCAGAAAGTTTTTCACCAAAACTAATTTTTAGAATTTCTTTTAACTGTGCCCAATCATCTATTCTACCATGTCTTTGAAGCTCAACCCTAGCTTTCCCTACAATTTTATCCCTAATATACCCGGATAGCATGCTTACAGTCATTGCATCAAAAGTCGTTAAGCTACTATTAGACGGTCCTTGTAATGTGTCATTGCCGTGACACTCTGACGTCACAACAAAATAGGTCCTATCACCGTCATTGCCATGTAATCGTACGGGTCCAAGCATTTTTTTTTAAATGTGTGTGTTCCTAATATTATCATTATTAGTACAGTCCACTTTTAATTTAAAAAAAAAATATTTGCGTACTTATTAACGGTACTTCCCATAGAACCACTTTTCATATTTTTGACTTTCTCAATATTGGATAAACATTTATTTACACAAATTCTCCTATAATTGTTAATAAAACTGCATAAGAAAATATTGCAAAAAATTTTTTTTCCATTTTTAAAAAAATAAATTAATTTTTTTTTTGCAAAGTCCATTTTTAAAAACCAGTCAGATAATTTTATTGACATTTGAATTTTGTATGTATATTAATAATGTCTTTAAAATGGCTTTTCAATTTTTTTTCTAAAAATGTTTTCAAAATTTTATACATACAAAATTAATTTATTAAAAAAAAATACATATGTGCTTTAAAAATCACATGAATCTTATTTATGAATATTGTTAAGAAGTTATATAAATATAGCTACCTACACATCTACATTATTCATTTTCATTATTATATCTACATGTTTACATACTTAGGTTCCATCAATATGTATATATATATGTAGATACATTTTACTCTCCTAACTTACATAATTAAAATCCATAACTTAGATTTAAATATACATTTGTAGGTATGTACCTATGTAACTACTCCTTGAATCATACATTCCACAATTAATTATACTAACAATCAAGTTAATCTTACCTACATATGCTTTAAACCTGCATGGGATAACTACACCTAACTAACTCAACCTCAATGGTTAGCTACATTAAAGTTGTTAGCTACAAGAAGAAGAATATTACAACTTTTCATCAGATTTATTTTTTTTTCCATTTGCACTATTAAAACGTGTAAGTGAAAGTTTTTGCACTCGTTGCTCAATTATTTTCTGGAACACAACTAAAATTCCACCTAGCTATTATCTTCAATTTAAACAAATTTCGATTTCCATTATGAAAAAAATCAATCTCTATTGAGCGAATTCTGTTTGCTTTTATTTTTTGACTAACTATACGACCAATTATCATTTTGTGTTCAATTTTTATGTGTAATTTTAAACGGAGTTAGGTAAAAAAAATCATATTTTTATATAGATCTACAAAAAAGCTGTCAAATAGCTTTTTTGTAGAGGTTTAGTAAAGATAGGTGAAAATATTGATTTATTTTTCATTTTAAAATTTTAGCATTTAGTATTTAGTTTTGAGATGTCAATTCGAAAATGTGGCTCTGATTTGTTTAATTTATTTGAAATTGTTTAATGCTTTTGTGTGTGAACTCGCTTAATATATTTTTAAAATTGTTTTTTACTCATTTTTTTCTATAGAAAATTTCGTAATTTTTTTTCTTATATTGTAATTCAATTTTAGATATTTAAGTAGAAATATAACAAAATACTATCAGAAAAATTGTACACTATTTTTCGAAATATTTATATTTCGGTTAATAACAATTTATATAAGCATTTTTTGAAACCCAAATATAGACTATACCTACGTATAATATTGTGATTTTTTTTATCAAAATCGTTAGAGCCATTTTCAAGAAATTAAGATTTACCATTTTCTTGGTACAAAGAATTGTATAACACATACCGTTATTTTTTTGGCTAATGAAAGATTAGAAAACAGAATCCAGCCAATCATCTAAGAAGCCTAAGTAGCCAGTTGAAAGGAAATAGAGTTAGCCGTTTAGGCTTTGCAGAATTGTGAGATCCACTTATTTTGTGTTCTCAGTCATCGTAATATCAAATTTGATTACAATCAGGAGTCCATTTTTTTCCAATTCAAAACTTGCTCTAAATAATAAATAATAAATAATAAATAATAAATAATAAATAATAAATAATAAATAATAAATAATAAATAATAAATAATAAATAATAAATAATAAATAATAAATAATAAATAATAAATAATAAATAATAAATAATAAATAATAAATAATAAACAATAAATAATAAATAATAAATAAAAAAATAATAAATAAGAAATAAATGATTGTAACATTTTAAATTCTTCTCATAGGCCAACACTGAAAAATTGATTAGTGAATTTATATAGGGTTTAGGCCCTGGACCAATCAGATTGTATACCTTTTTAGCAAATTAGTAGAAATTCAAAGATTTATTTAATTATCTTTCGTCTCTATTGGAAAATTAAATTTCTCCAGTTGAAGACGGTTTCTTCCGGTTGGACAGACAACCTCTACAACAACAATATGGACTTTCAATTGATAAATATAAAGTAAGATATAACTACCAACTATGTGACTCAATCAATTCAGATTGTACGTACATACGATACATACATAAATATGATGAGGTAATATTATAAGAGTATAGATAGTAGATACACTTGCCCATTCATATATGTACCTTTTGTATATTTGAAATCATGTGAAATATTTTATATGAATAATTCGTCCATGAATATGTAAATACAATACATTTGACACTTAAGCTCTTGTCTAAGAGAAACGACAAATAAGATATGAATAGAAGTTTTTGGAAATGCAAATTGATCATGTATTATGAAAGGACTAATAAATCTTCTGGTCGTAACTTAATTAAGTTATTTCAGTGAGAGAATCGTTCAAACCCAAAGCCATGCGAACGCTGCTGGTAAGTCAAAAAGGTAGAATATTAATTGTGTGATATTAAATGGACATTCATTCTTACCGTAAAATTGACTTGACTGTTAGACTATTTGAAATTTAAGAAAGGATACGTGTAATATAATAGAAAAGGTCATGCTAAGGTTTAACTAAATGAATAAAGATTAAAAAAAGGATTAAAAATCAGAGTTTTAAGCTCAATAACATTATTGTGTTTGTGTTGTTAGTCAATAGAAACGGGAGACACCTACATCTTTTTTGGCGAAACCGAATGGCTACGATGCGATTATATTTTTAAATGACAGTTATGACAATCTTAGAGGAAATTAAGGCAAATTTTAATGTTAACCTTGTTTTTTTCTAAATTAGAGTTAATATTGCTCACAATCATTTGAAGTAAAATTTCTTCCACTTGTTTCTTGGGCGATCACATCGTAAGCACAAAATTCTTAGTAGAAACAGGTTAATATGAATGTATATTCTTGAAGTAATTCTTACTTGATTTTTGACATACAAGATTTAAACATATAAATTTAAGAATATATTTTTAATAAAAAACGCTATTAATTTGTGGTTTAAAAAAAATGTTTTGGATTCTTAAAAAAGTCCAAATCGAGATTGATATAGAAGATGAAAAAACTGGGTCTCATAATTCTGTCTGTCTGCATATATCTCTCTGTATCTCTCTCTCCCTTTCTCTCTCTCTGTCTGCGCGCCTATAGTCAAAACGGGCCGATGGACTTTCTTCAAATTGTGCACATATTGTTTGTTGGGTAATATACCCACACTTTTTTTTATAATTTTTTTTAAGACCAAAAATAACGGTAACGGCTATAAATTTTTGTAGACAAAAAGTTAAATCTTATTTTTCTCAAAATCGGCTACAAGGATTTTTCATTAAACAAATCAATTAGCTTATTATTAAGGGCAAATGTATAATTTCGAAATTTGTCTCGTCTAGTTCTTGTAACTCTAGTATATCGGGGGTGGCCGTGGCGCTATGCTCGCCTGTCAACCTTTTGGTCGCGGTTCGATTCCTGCCGTTGTCTACGTCTTCTTATATTCCAATTCTCAAAATTGTCATAAAATGAGTTGCTGGTTTACTTATTACATGCTGTTCAGACATAACACTAAGAACATGAGACATAACACTAAGAACATGAGATTGAGTAAGCTAGTGTACTCATAAATATGACAACGAAACAAATAAAATAATGCGAATTATAAAGGACATAGATAAATAAGACACGGAAATTTCTCCGCATTAGTTCAGCCGCCATCCCTGGAGATAAGATCTGAGACACTACCAGCTCTGGTCTCAGTACATTGCGCCACACATCTTTCCTATCCTTCTTTATCTTCTTTCACCGGATGCACGCGTTGTAACAAATAAAAGGTATTCATAATCCCTTGAGCGGGTGCAAAATTATAAAAAAAAATAACATCTTATTGGTTTTGCATTTCTTGAAAACGGTTCATATGTTAATTTTGATTTTGTAAATAGAGAATTTATTAAGAAGTCTAAACAGTATTGGAAGCCAAAATTGCTCAAAAACTTTTTCTTTGAAATTTTTTTAAAGTAGTTTTTTGAAAAATCAGTGTTTCGAAAACTCCAAAAATTTTTTTTCCTAAAATAAATTGCGGTACTTAGGATGCAAATGTTCAAAAAAAAATTGACAAAATAAGTGCCGTCCACTTTAAAACCAAAAAAAAAATTAAATGCACGACTGGATTGCACGAAATAGCTCTTATGTTCAATTAAAAATCTGAATATATTTTTGAAGTCGTATTTTATTTTAATTTTTTATATACATATACAAAATTTCTTTAATTTTTTTCTAAAAAAAATTGGTATGACAATTGGTATGACAATCTTAAATAAACTTAAAAACAAAAGATTAAGACCCGTTTGCTGATACGCATCATAAATATATAAGTTCAACTTAAAACGCTTATGGGCTACTTTTTCCTCTGCGTAAACTGCCACATAAGTGCTTAAGTAGAACTTAAATGCTTAAGTTATGCATCAGTAAACCGGGCTTAATCAGAAGAAAAAATTATTCAAAATTCTGAAATAAATTCTTAAACTAATTTGAGCTCAAAAAAAGTAATACACCATTTTATTTCTTGGATAAATTTAAATTTATGAGAATTTTTTTTTATCTTTATAGCGGTTTTTGCGAAAAAAAAAGTTTTTTTAAACATTTTTCAAAAAAAAATCAAAAACGTAAATTAAAGAGTATCCACAAATACATATTACTATAATTTAAAAAAATATAATGAGCAGTTTTCAAAATATAAATTTAATATTTTTCTTAAACTGCTTTAACAACAAATTATTATTTTACACACAAATATTAATTAAAAATATTGGTTTGCAGTATAAATTGGGCTAGCTACACCTATATATGTATGTATATATGTGTGAAATTTCGAAAGAATCGGTTAACCGATTTATGAGATAGTCCAAAGAAAAAAAAAAACGTTCTTTGGAAAGTACCGTTTTTAACCATATAAAAAAAATTCAACCATTTGATCTTGGCCAAACGTAAGAAGCTGCGCACTGATTTTTTTAAATAAAAATCTTTAGAGCCGTTTTCGAGACAAATATGTATAGGTTTTAACGTAACGGTTATATGGGCTGTAGGTGTCTATACATACGTACAGACAAACAAACAGACAGACGGACAGAATTCTTTGACCATCTTTTTTCGTCTTCGTTATCATCGTAATGTCATGTTTGATTGTTATCTCAAAAAAAAAATTTTTTGACGAAAGCACATTTTACTTTGCGTTTTTTAAATTTTTTTTCCACATTTTAATTATTGGATAATCCGATTAATATTATTTTTTATGCAGATTCTTCTTAAAAGTATACACAATATTGAATATTAAAATTTAAAAAAAAATGTTTTTATTCGACTTATAAAATATATATATTTTGAAAAATCGACATTTCAAACACGGTTTAGTGAAGTTTTTTGGACTTAAAATTAATTTCATGCGCACATTATTAACTATGTATTTTAAAGTAGCGATCCAAATTTTTTTCTTAAAAATGTTTTCAAAATATTAAACATAAATAAAATATTTAAAAAAAAAAACCGCTCTTATACGATTTTTATAATTTTAAAAGTTTATGTATATATGATTACACTACATTGACTTTAAGCGTATACATATGCTCGACATTTTATTTTTGTCAAGATGGATACCTACAGTGATTGGCGAGATAATCAAACTTTTTCATAATGGCTGTATGGCAGTTGCCGTTATTTTTGGGGCTGAAAATCGAAAAAGATAGACGAAATTGCAGGACCCACACTTGTGTGTCCTCTGATCGTAGTAATAAAAATAATTGTGATTGGTGATTGTGGTTGATCAAGATCGGGATTCGAATCAGGAGACCATGTTAGCCAGTCTATGGTATTTAGGTGAGCCCCTCGAAAATACTTTAAAACTCTGTTGGCAGTAGGAGAACATGCGTTATCTTGAATTGAGATAAAATTTGCATTTCAATTATTATAAAGCCACCAAATTAAGAAGCGCTTGGGACTGTGTTAGAGAATGTATATATAAATAGGTCAGCTGATCCATATACTCTATAAATGTATCGTCGCCTGACGTGTAGTCTGGGATATAATCAGTACCTATCAGTGAATAGCAATCGATTTCCATCATCCTCCAATATATGCAATTACAATAAATACTAAAGCATCTAAGGGTTAGAAGGGGAGCATTTATAAGTATGAATGATTGAGCTGATAGTTTGATGTCAGTAACATCATGTTGTAAATTCAAAACAATAGATTTTATAAACTACTCAATTATTTAAATCATTGGCATGACGATGTCTCGAGAACTCCCGCTCTAACAACTACGGCGGGATGTTGTCAATCTCTAGCCTCATAGCATTTTATAGAAGGATTTACCCTGGCTCTTAGTCCAAGCTATCTGAGTGGATGATGAAATAGCCTGAAAAGATTGTGAAATATGTGAAGCAATTACATGCTACTAAGATACTTCATAAAAAGATTTTAAAAATCTACAGTCAAACCTATTGGTCTGTAAGTTAAGCTGAGGAACCATGCAACATAATTCGCAATTCACGCTCGCATCACTTTTTGTCAAAAAAACACAGTATTTTATTATTCAAGTTTAAACATTGGTTAGCATTAATCTGATACAAAAATTTAAAATTATGAGTAAGAAGAGGGGGCTTATTAAACCCCTGTATCCCCCATCTGATTACGGCCTTGTGCTCATGTTCCATTTGCCTATTAAGCCAGCTTGTGTATTTTTAAAATTTAATTTATGATGAATTCACTTCGCACACACATCACTTTGAAGTTTCGGATCAACAGGCTCTAGATGAAAGCTCAGATCTTACAGTCGATAATAACATATGGTGTGTGTACAATGGCATCCCTATACACAAACTCTAGCCCGAAGCTATATACAAAAAGTCATATTAATTTTCCGGCTTTCAGGCAAATGCTTTTGCTCTGCTAAAATCCAAAAATAGAATTTCAATAACCAAAGCAATCGTGTGTGTGGTGTATTCAAACTTCATTTAAAAAAAACATACAGCCCCGAACCTCTTAATCCTGCTACATCTGTTTGCATCACCAGTCAACATCAAAAATCAGACAACCCCTACATACCTCGTTATCCATCCTCCTAATATATTTCGATTGTAAGACAATGTGCTGGAGAAATGGAGAAAAGTTGCCAGTTGATTCCATTTCACAACAGGTGGCTGCCGCCCCTTTAAGCCAGATGAATTTCTCATCCCCCAACCCGGAAAGTAATGGCATATAGCCCACAGCCACAACTTAAACTGACTCACTCACTTTACTGTTGGAAAATCGGAAGGAGATGGGGGTTGCTCTATTATGCCATTGCCATGACAAGAGTCAGAAAGGACCGCATTTACCGAGAGTACCTATACTCAGTGAATTGAAAACGCATCATATTATTACGGTATATAGAGAAGAGTGCAGCGCAAATGAACAGCGAAGCAACTGAAAGCTATGGCGAATGTGTGTGGTTTGAAATGCACAAATTTCACACACACACACACAAACTCAAATAGTTTTAAAAGTTGGTGCTACCTAAAACTGTAGTATAGTTTAAGGATATTTTATTGCAACACAAAATGGGTCCAGATTCCTTTACACCCTTCGCACCTTGGTTCATATGGGAGGATGGAATAAATGAATTTTAAAGTCAACGCCAACTTACATCCGAGAGTCCTTTAGTAGTTAACTTGCGATGTAGCATATAGTACATATATTAACCTGAAGAGAAATGACTGTTATTGAACTTGAGAGGTTAGAAGTTCCATTTAAAATTGAATTATTTTTTGTCGGAGAGTCAGGAAAAAAAGTGTCAATTTGTGTTAGGCAATTTTTTTTAGTTTCACGGATATGTGCCCTTAGAATATGTACATATATCGACTCAGTTAAATCACAGAAATAAAACTGTGGACTGTTGTGTGGAGTATGGTATATCTTGTTTATTTTGAAATGATGGAATAAGGATAGAAGAGCTTTAAGGGTGAATTAGCGTTTAAAAATTTGAGTGGAAATAACTCGTACTACGATTTAATTGAGACCAGTAGTGCTACTTGGCGTTTTTCTATTTTCGTTCAAAGCAGAGCTCTGAACAGAATTTGAGTGCATAGAGTATTCTGCGAACTTGTTCTGAACCGACCAATCTCTGAACAATAATTTGTTTTTTAAACACAGTTGAACCACAAAAACTAGAATAAATTTTCATTTTATCATAAAAAGCAATATTTACTACCCTTATTTTGTACACAGATACACACCTGATACACAAAATAAACAAGCGACCTAGACCAACTTATTTCGCAAATTTAATTATATGTGATTATTTTTTTCTCACATTATCCATCTCGACACACATCATATTTCGTTTCGTGTGCTCAGCACTTTACTTATAATGCTCAGAACGATTGTTCAAGCATATCGAGCGCGCTCTGTTCAGAACGAAAAAGAAACACTCTAAGCGTTCTGAGTGACCGAGGATGACACATTGTGAAAACATAACATAGATTTCAAATATAAATAATATATTTTAAAAAGCTCGTTGCGTAAGGGGGCCATGCTGTCCCCCTGCAACCCCCCTGATTAGCCCAATATAGGATTTGAAGGGGGTACAAGTTTGGGTATATGCAATTTTTTTTATAGAATTTTTTAAAAAGAACTCTTCAAATCCAAAAAAATGTGCATATACCCAAACTTTTACCCACCCCAAATCCTATATTTGGCCAAGCAGGGGATTGGATTTTGCCCAAGCTTTTTTACGCCGCGAACTCGTATCGTTGGAAAAGTTGTGGTTTGGTGGAATTTTAATTAGATTATGTACATGTACATACAGAGAGGCACACGAATCGTGGTACAAAAATAAAAAGTAATAACTTTTTTTCAGAGTTAGAAATCGGCTTATTTTTTTTTAGATTTATCAAAATGAATGCTTGGGATACCGAAAAAAGGATTTGGATTGTGCAGCTATACAATTATTTGCAGTCCGTCATTTCCGTCCAAAAGGAATTTAGGCTGGAGTTTGCTGGTACTCCCCCGAGTAGATGGACCATTATGAGGCCGGTGAACATGTTTGCCGAATCTGGAAGCATCAAACGAACACCGTATAATCGAGATCCCAATGTTCGAGTTCAGGATAAAATCGTGGCTGTTGCATCGGCAATACAGGCAAATCCAAGTGTTTCGACTCGAAACTTATCGGGCCAAATTGGAGTTAGCAGACGGTCATTACAACAAATACTTCATTATGATTTAAACTTGTTTCTGTACAAGATCCAACTTACAAGCAAGTTAAACCCTCAGGATTTGCCTGTTCGCCTGGAATTTTGCCGAAAAATGATTGCAATGGCCGAAGAAGACAACACAATGATAAATAGTTTGTTCATATCTGATGATGCCGTATATGGAGTGAATCTAATCTAGAAATGCTCCATGAGATGCAACTGCACCCAGAACGAATCACTGTGTGGTGCGCAGTTTCATCAAGGTGTATTGTCAGGCCATACTTCTTTGAAGAAAACGGTGTAACACAAACTGTCAATGGGGACCGTTATTTAAAGATGTTGAAGGAGTTTTCTTGTCCAGAACTTCACCGAAGACGTATCCCTTTTAGAAGGATTTGGTTTCAACAAGATGGAGCAAGTGCACACGTAGCCACTCAAGTTATGCCGAAGCTCCAGCGAAAATTCCCAAACAAATTGATATCCAGAAACTGCACTTTCCGCTGGCCCCCAAGGTTACCTGACCTGACTGCACCAGACATTTTTTTTTTTTTTTTCTTTTATGTCAAGCAGGAAGTGTACAAAACGAAACCCAGGAATTTGACTGAATTGAAGCAGTCCATTAAGACAATAATTGAGGCGATCCCAATTTCAACCCTTCAGGCCGCAATGAACAATTTTCTGATCAGGTGCCGCATATGCGTGGATGAGCGTGGAGGTCATTTGCGGTCTATCATCTTTAAAAACCATTAGTTATTTAAAATAAAATTTAATTTTTAATCCAATAAAAAAAATAAATGAAATACATCGATTAAAATAAAAGTTATTTAAATTTATTATAGTAGCACGATTCGGGCGCCACCCTGTACCATTAGTATAATACTTTATAAAATTCATACCATTTCAAACAGAAACAACAACAAAAGTGAAAGCAAAACCAAAAAAAAAACATAAAAATGTCTGTTAATTCACACCAGTCAGTCTCAGTACGATTATCATGTTTTATATCTATACGTTTGTATGCGCATATCTATTCTGCTACTGACTAGCTTTCGGTTCTCTTGCTCTTAAAATAAAATGCACGACTGGATCGCACGAACTTGCTCTTATAGCTAACAACTTTTGTCTAGCTAACCACTGACGCTGTTAGTAGGTATATGTAATCTAGTTATACTATGCAGGTTTAAAACCGATGTATGTAAGAATACCTTGATTCTTAATACAATGAAATGTGGAATACATGATGCAAGGAATGGTTACATAGACACGTACCTACAAATGTATATTTAAATTGATCTGAATTATGTAAATTAAGAGGGTAATATGTATCTACCTACATAAGGTGATCCCAAGTATGTAAATATGCAAATACATATGTAAATAACCAAAGTGAATGGTATATAGGTGGGTAAAAATCGTTATCGTCAACTTATAAAAACTGCAAAAACCAGCACTTTAATCCGTTTCTCGAAAATACGAAGAACGTCAAAAGATGCCACGGATCAATGAACATTCTATAATATGGTATCTCGAAAATTGTGCGACGGATTTGGATGAAATCCTGTTTTTTATTTTTAGTTTTTTGAAAACAATTGTTTTTTTTTTTTAATTTTGGTATGCATTTTTTTAGAGTTTATTAATATACATGTGATTATAAAATTTAAAATAATTTTTTTTTATTAGTTTTAAAATATTGATTGAAAAAAAAAAAGTTTTAAAAACTTATTTTTATTAGAAAAAAAGCAAATCAAAATGTTGATATGTAGAATTGGTTCGGCTACTTAGATCTTTTCAGATATAAAATTTGAAAGAAATCAAATTTACCGTTACCGATAAAGCCAAAAATAAAAAAACCGATAAAGCCAAAAATAAAAAAACCGTTATATGAAAGATACCGTTAATAGACTTTTCCCGTAAACTTGGTTCATATCAAATGATACCTAACAAAAAAATTATAAATTTTTTTTATCAAAATCGTTAAGAGCCGTTTTAGAGAAAAATAAGATTTTCCTTCAAGGTCATATGACAGGTACTGTTATTTTTAGGCCTACAAATAAAATTTCAATTTCCCCTCTGCGGAATGCGAAAATAGTCACACATACTAAATTTGTAGATAACCGCTCAAGCCATTTAGCATTAGCTCGTTATATATACCGACGGACAGACTGACAGACTGAAAGACTGACAGACTGATAGACTGACAGACGACAGACTGACAGACTGACAGACTGACAGACTGACAGACTGACAGACTGACAGACGACAGACTGACAGACTGACAGACTGACAGACTGACAGACTGACAGACTGACAGACTGACAGACTGACAGACTGACAGACTGACAGACTGACAGACTGACAGACTGACAGACTGACAGACTGACAGACTGACAGACTGACAGACTGACAGACTGACAGACTGACAGACTGACAGACTGACAGACTGACAGACTGACAGACTGACAGACTGACAGACTGACAGACTGACAGACTGACAGACTGACAGACTGACAGACTGACAGACTGACAGACTGACAGACTGACAGACTGACAGACTGACAGACTGACAGACTGACAGACTGACAGACTGACAGACTGACAGACTGACAGACTGACAGACTGACAGACTGACAGACTGACAGACTGACAGACTGACAGACTGACAGACTGACAGACTGACAGACTGACAGACTGACAGACTGACAGACTGACAGACTGACAGACTGACAGACTGACAGACTGACAGACTGACAGACTGACAGACTGACAGACTGACAGACTGACAGACTGACAGACTGACAGACTGACAGACTGACAGACTGACAGACTGACAGACTGACAGACTGACAGACTGACAGACTGACAGACTGACAGACTGACAGACTGACAGACTGACAGACTGACAGACTGACAGACTGACAGACTGACAGACTGACAGACTGACAGACTGACAGACTGACAGACTGACAGACTGACAGACTGACAGACTGACAGACTGACAGACTGACAGACTGACAGACTGACAGACTGACAGACTGACAGACTGACAGACTGACAGACTGACAGACTGACAGACTGACAGACTGACAGACTGACAGACTGACAGACTGACAGACTGACAGACTGACAGACTGACAGACTGACAGACTGACAGACTGACAGACTGACAGACTGACAGACTGACAGACTGACAGACTGACAGACTGACAGACTGACAGACTGACAGACTGACAGACTGACAGACTGACAGACTGACAGACTGACAGACTGACAGACTGACAGACTGACAGACTGACAGACTGACAGACTGACAGACTGACAGACTGACAGACTGACAGACTGACAGACTGACAGACTGACAGACTGACAGACTGACAGACTGATAGACTGACAGACAGACGGACAGAATTTTTAGACCATCTTTTTTCGTCTTCGCTATCATCGTAATGTCATGTTTCATTGTTATCTCAAAACTTTTTTTTTCGACGAATGCATAACTTGCACTATAGTACATATAATCCCAAGTAAAAACACAAAATAAAGAGAACATACATTAAAAAAAAAACTTCAAATTTAAAATTTAATTCCTTGACTTATACACTAAAATGTATTCACATGAATTGTGATTATTAACACGACCCCCCCTTAAGAAACATCCCCAGGAGATTTGGGTTTATTTATAATAAACCTGCAAATAAGTTTGGATTTTGAAGGATAAAGTTCTAAAATGAATTAATAATAGACTAAATTTGGTTACATCTACAAATTGTTTAATGTGTGGAAAATGTTTATAGAGGATGGAGATAGGTGAATAGAAAATTTATTTTTTATTTTACATGACTTCAGAATTTGGGAAAACATTATATTGTATAAACTACCCTCCAGATAAGTTATTGCTAAACACAACATGAAAGATAGTTTGGAATAAAAAACCTGTCTCAGATACACTAATGTCACTCCTGATGGTGTTTCAATCCCCAAAACAAATTGACAACTTTATATTAAGGCAATTATGGAGACAATCACTTGTTGAAGTGTGAAAGAAAATCAAATAGTATTTGCACACAAAGTTGAAGTTACAGAAAGGAAAACAAAATATAGCACAAGAGCTCTTCTACGAGTATGAAGAGGATAATGTTGTTTTGTGGAAGCTGAATGCGAAAAATTGCTGAAAACATTTAAGAAATCCAAAAAATACTAGAACTCCAATTAATGGTCAAAAAGGATGCTCAGATCAAGTAAGTATGGTTGGACTTTGACATGGACAAACTTACGAAGAATGCGGAACGTTCATTAACAAATACCTTACAATAACGTGTCATTATGCGTAAATTGTTCAAAAGTAAATTTTTCCGATTCATACACCACAAATATGCGGTATTTATACCTTGCTTTAGATATGAGTCCCAAAAAACAGTTCCAAAGCTGTAGTTTCTATAAGTTTGAACTCTAAGTTGAAATCTTCGAAAATACATTTAAAATAATAATTTGATGTGATTGTAGAAAAAAATCTTATTTCTGCACAATATGTCAAAACTGTCGTGTTTGTTCGTCAATATTTTGAGGAGATGTTTCGATAAACCCACTATTCTCCAACACAAAAATAAAATTATGGATAGTTAGAGGAAAGATTGATGAGTTCCCCATTATTTTGGATTAAACCAAGTACACAGTTTTTTTAATAATTAATTTAAGATATTGATAACAAAAATTAAAGTGGCGAAAGGTTGGCCTTTTTGCTCAAAAATAACAAATATGGGACTTTTTATATGAGAATGCGAATAATATACCTAATCAGTGATGACAGATGAATGATCTTATTTAAATCCCATCAGCTTCAAAGGAAATCCTCCCACTTCTGTACTAGAAAAAAAAAAACATGTTTCTTCTACGAACTATTACCAAACATTAAAATATTTTTCATCTTCGCTATCATCGCAACCACAAGTTCGATCAAAGTCTAGAGTTCGATTTTTCTTGTATGACTTATCTGTAAGACCTAAGGTCTTTTTAAATGCAACATGAATTGCGGGGCACTAGTTAGAAAGGATAGAAAGATATGAAAGAATTTTTGTTGGCACATTGGATTTGTGAATTAATTCTTTAATATCGCACTATAACCTACGGGCGGTATCAATTAAAATTGGAGGTTTAGAAAAGAATGCTTGAATTGAATATAATTTTTTTATTGAGACATATTAAACAATTACATATTCTTCTTACAACCAATAATTAATTTTGGTCGACTTACAGATATGTCTGACTTAAGCTGTAAAAAATCTAAAAAAACAAAAAATATTTCGAATTTTTAAACAAAAACTTCATAAAATTGTATTTATAATTTATAGATTTGTATTTGAGTTTAATTTTGCAAGTTTGCACTTGCTTCCGGCATACACCCTCAAAATTGCTCCTTCGGGCATTCTTAACTTAAGTCTAGAACTTAAAACTAAAATATAACATAAGCTACAATTAAGAGGATTACCTCATCTAAAAAGATATCCACACATTCTCTATTGCCATCCAGCACAAACGGACGAGTTTGGTAGGAATTATATCAAGATATGATTAATATTATACATACATATGGTGTATAAGTCATAAAAATTCTTAAAGATAAATATAATGTATATTTCATCTAAAGAACGTTTACAAGCATTATGCTTATTAAACATAGGTTTAATTTTTTTTAATTGGTTAGTTTTTCAAATCAATATCATCCCCGAAAGTTCAATGGAGATGCTTTTTCGTAAAAAGTTACACTAGCATCTGGTATAACTAAAGCCATAGAATGTTCATTAGTTAAATTCAATGGAGATAAATAATAGTTTGCATTTAAGCATTGGGAAATATTAGAGTCGATCCGAGATCTAACGAGTGGATTAGGATGAGAACTAATTCGTTCTAACTTTTTAAAGCGATGTTCAATTTGGTACATCATTAAGGGTGTTACCTTTGTCCATTCGAATATAAATTTATTGGGGTACCATTTTTTGCCCGGTTTTCTACATTTTCCACAGCAGAATCTAAGCAGTTTCGTTCAAAAATTTCCATTTCCTTGGCTAAAATAGAAAATATTATGAACCAAGTTGAAAAACCGTATGTGAATGCTGACTAGTGCGGGGTTCGAACCATCCAGTATGTTAGCAGTCAAGCACTATATCCACTGCGCTATTGCCGCCGCAACCAAGAAACTTGTAGCTATATTCTGTCTAACAAAAATAGTCAGTACAGGGAAGATTGGACGCGCTTACCTCTCACTCTGACTCTAATAGATACCAATAAGTTTGTACTGTTTTGAAGCTCTTATAGAGTTTCAGTAGTAAGCATACTAAATTACCACAAACGTACCAGTGGTAACTCTGATTCGACGTTTTTATTTTAAAAGCACACAACGAGGCTTGAATATACGCTGGTTTTAACCAGATTACAAAAACAAATATATCTATGTAACTCATGGTTATTTTCAGTCGTAATTTCAGCAACAGGCACCAGTGTATTTCAAAAAGCTCTCCCATAAGGCATGTACTAACTATTTTTGTTGGACAGACTATAGGTAATAAGTCTACAAATCAATTTTGAACTTGAAGGCGACTCTGCTGAACTACAGTCATTGGTCAGTAGAGCTTTCGAGCTTTCTTAATCTGTAAGACACCTAGGCTCAGACAAATTTGGAGAATGGATTTGGCATTGACATACTAGATATGGACTGCTAGGAGCCAACTTCACGTTGGATCTCTCCTCAGCTAGGACCAAACGAGCGCCAGCTCCCAGCGGGAATCACGAATATAAGCAAGTACCAATACTTAAAGGATTTTTTTTTTCAAATAAAAACATACACAAATCCAAAAATTACATTTTCTCTATTTTATACAGAAAAAAATAGGCAAACTAAAGTTCTTTGCTGATGAGCGGAATTCGATTAAAACTAGATCAAATGTCAATTTATTTTTTTTTACTTTTCGACGAGACGAACAAAATTTAACTATGTTATGCTATGCTATGTTCCCATCAAAGCGAAATCTGAGATTTCAGAAGGAAGACTTCGAGATTTTAAATTAGTGTTCACACCGGCAAATGCACTATTTCGTCTCTGAGAAGCACAAACAACAACCATTTTCGATTATCTAACTCCTCAACCCAAGCCACTTTGCCAAATAATAATTCATACTTTCTCTTTTTATCCCCTTATCGTTAGAGTGAAATTTCGTAATTTGAACATACAAACATTTTCACCTAAGTATGGAGAAGATTAAAATGGACTCGTTCACTATGAATGGCCCGCATCGGTACTGGAATTTCGTTGTGATATCAACGAAATCTCGGATTTCGAAATCCCAAAACGATATGGTGAAATCTGAAGATTTGGACTGTAATCTACAAAACCTGAGTTTTAGTTTCGGTGGAAACATAGTATAAGCTTAAATTACATTTGAGTTTTTTTTAACTTTTCGACTGAGCAAATAAAATCTATAAAATTTAACACAAGATACTGCGTAATATAAGTTAACATTTAAAACGTGCATTTAAATATTTCTTAGGCGTCAAACAGCAATATATTTTGCAGCATCAAAATGTATTTCACAAATCGGCAAAAAAAATTCTACTGAAACGGACAGGTAACAAAAGAGAAACAATTTTTTAAACAAATTTATTTAAAATAAAGAATTTATTTAATTGGAAAACTAAAATTAGATTTTTATTTGTTTTATTTCGGATGGAACAGTAAAAGCAATCTCTTTCATAAAATGAAATAAAAAGGATTTTTTCTTACAGTCCCCCAGCACTACAGCAATTGTTGGCTTTCTATAGATATATATTATATAGATGTCAGCACTTATCTTATACAAAATATCAATAGATGGCCCTAGTTCCTTTTCCTGTTGACTAAATATGGTGGACATGTCAATAGTGGCAATAGATGGCTTTTGAAAGTAATATTTTTGTTTGATACTTTGCTCCGAGCGGCGTGAAGATCGTTCACCCCTTTTCTATTGAGCTTTTGTATGGAAATGACAATAGACTAGCAGTCCATATCTAGTATGTCAATGGGATTTTGTGTTTGTGAACTTACAGGCGACACCGCTAAGAAGCACTCATTGATCAGTAGAGCTTTCGCGCTTTCTTTGTCTGCAAAAATCTGCAAGTTACTAAGCCTAAGACCAAATTGGATTGTGGATTTTATGTTTGGTGCTTAGGACCGACGACGCCCATAATCGCAATTACTACAAATTTGTTTATCAGTTTCAATCTGCCATTTTAAAAAATTGACACATATAGTAATGTAAATTTAAAATGGATATTTTTTTTCTTTTTCAATTGGAAGACCAAAGAAGAGAAACACAATAAATCCTTTTATTCATTTTGAAATTTACATTCTGGTCAATAGATAAAATACTCGTACGCTCCCTTTCTTTTTGTCAATAAAGACTCAGATTTATATGTAGGTACTTCCTAAATCAGTATTAGCACTACAATAACTATCTACTTAGAAATAAGCATCTATCAGTTTGGATGTGAAATAAACGACGACCGCAAAACCTATAACAAACTCTTTTACTGACTTCTATATTTACTATTGTCTCAAACTGTGATTGGTTGTCTGAAAAGCAATCTATTACAACGATTGCAACTACTTCGTCTCTGCGTCAGATTGACAGGTAAAATAATATAGATTGTACTTGAAGAAGAACTTTTGTTTGCCGCATTGTTGTCGAAGGATGTGGTATTCTTTGTCTTCGGTGCTATGTATACATATACATAATAAGGTAGGTTAGAAATGTGGCCGGCTTTGGAATTTGATTGAACACTTCCATAGATTCACCCAGTTTTAGTTGCATGCTTTTACTCTCGTTATCACCTTTCACATTGTGATTGTGCTTGGAATCGAAATACCGGAGGTCTTGTCACTTGTTGAAGATGTTTGTTTTTGTTGGTGTATCTGGCATAGGTAAATTGTAAGTAACTTATTTGATAGAAAGAAAAAAAGGCTTCAATCACGGATGTGGTATTTTGAATGAATTTTGCAGCACTACAGCACTTATATATTTAAAGAAATTGGATGGAAGATAGCTAAAATAAGTCGAATTCAAATCAGCCAGTTATAATCGCTCAGATTCCAGTTAATTGTACATTAACTAAATTTGTACATTACTTGTTTTTTTTTCGGTAATATGCCAACACGTTTTACTGGTACCTGCTTACATAAATCATATTTTCTCAAAAACGCCTCCAACGATTATTATAAAAATAAAACAATTCAACTAATTAAGCTGGCAAAAGAGGCTTTAAGATTTTTGTACCTATGCAAACTCACGTTCTCTTCAATGGTAGATATAAAAACTATGAAGAGACATACAGGGTGGCGCCCGAATCGTGCTACAATAAGAAATTTAAATAACTTTTATTTTAATCGATGTATTTCATTAATTTTTTTTATTGTTTTAAAAATTAAATTTTATTTTAAATAACTAATGGTTTTTAAAGATGATAGACCGCAAATGACCTCCACGCTCATCCACGCATATGCGGCACCTGATCAGAAAATTGTTCATTGGCCTGAAGGGTTGAAATTGGGATCGCCTCAATTATTGTCTTAATGGACTGCTTCAAACTGCTTCAATTCAGTCAAGTTCCTGGGTTTCGTTTTGTACACTTCCTGCTTGACATAACCCCATAAAAAAAAGTCTGGTGCAGTCAAGTCAGGTGACCTTGGGGGCCAGCGGAAAGTGCAGTTTCTGGATATCAATTTGTTTGGGAATTTTTGCTGGAGCTCCGCCATAACTTGTGTTGCTACATGTGCTCCATCTTGTTGAAACCACATCCTGCTGAAAGGAATACGTCTTCGGCGAAGTTTGTTAACATTGCCGTTTAAGTCAAAATGGGTCTCATCAGGCATAAACAAACAATTTATCAATATGTTGTCTTCTTCAGCCATTGCAATCAATTTTCGGCAAAATTCCAGGCGAACAGGCAAATCCTGAGGGTTTAACTTGCTTGTAATTTGGACTTTGTGCGGAAACAAGTTTAAATCATCATGAAGTATCCGTTGCAATGACCGTCTGCTAATTCCAATTTGGCCCAATAAGTTTCGAGTAGGAACACTTGGATTTGCCAGTATTGCCGAGGCAACAGCCACAATTTTATCCTGAACCCGAACATTGGGATCTCGATTATACGGTCTTCGTTTGATGCTTCCACATTCGGCAAACATGTTCACCGGCCTCATAATGGTCCATCTACTCGGGGGAGTACCAGCAAACTCCAGGCTAAATTTCCTTTGGTCGGAAATGACGGACTGTAAAGAATGGTATCGCTGCACTATCCAAATCCTTTTTTCAGTATCCCAAGTATTCATTTTGATAAATCGAAATAGTAACTTTACAAATAAAAAAAAAGTAAGCAGATTACTCACACTGAAAAAAAGTTATTACGTTTTACTTTTGTAGCACGATTCGTGTGTCACCCTGTAAGTAGGTTTATTTTTGAAAATGATTTAATTGTTAACGTCTCAGAGATAAAACCAAGGCTTACAAATAAAAGGAAAAAAACAGATTTTTCAGTACCCACAAAAGATGGGATCCCACTTAATATCTCAGTTCAAGTCAAATATCTCGCTGTGATTCTAGATAAGAAATTAAACTGGGGTCCAAACAGCAAATAAGGAGCTAAAAAAGAAATGATCGCATTCTATTCATGCAGCAGGATTTTTGGTAAAAACTGGAGCCCTAATCCAAAAATTATCAAGTGGATGTATACGCAATCTTTTGACCTATACTTACATACGGTAATCTTGTGCAGTCTTGTCCACGAACCTAAGAACCCTAACAAAAGAACAAAGAATGGCTTGTATAGGTATAACTGGAGCAATGAGGAGTACCCCCACAGCGGAATTGGAAGCAATACTCAACATAAAGCCCATATTGACCTATACGTACAAGAATCAGCAGCAAAAAGTTCCCTACGGCTTAGCCAAGCTAACGTCTGTTGCACTAGTTACATAGGACATGCTCAGATTATGCGGAAAATTATAGGCAACGATATGTGCACAGACTACATGTCACCAAAACTAGATCTTAAAAGACCATTTAAATCCTGTTTCCCTGACAGACAAGTATGGGTAAACAACGAACTCCATACTTGAATCCATGGGCCGACAATATCAAGCTGAGGTATTGGCACTGAAAAATGCTGCTAAATACGTGGCGAGACTGGAGATACCAAATACCGATATCACCTTTTTTAATTGACAGCCAAGCTACAATTAAAGCGTTTTCTGCCGCAGTTACCAAGTCGAAGCTTTTAACCAGCTGTCGCGAAGAGCTGAAAATTCTTGGCACTCAGCATTAACATTAAACTCTGTTGGGTCCCTCGTCACAGTAATATACCGGGCAACGAGAGAGCTGATGAACTGACAAGTAAGGGTTCAGCACTTGATCCTACCCAAATAGACACGTCGATTAGAATCCCACTCTTTGTCACGAAACAGAACATTGGAAAAAAGATTCTTTCAAAATAAAACGAAAGATGTAATGGGCTCGACACCTGTATCACAACCAGGAAACTATGGCCGAACCTCGACAAGAAAAGAACGGAAAGTACCATCCACATAAACAAAAATTCCCTTCGAACTCTTGTAAGCTTACTCACCGGACACAATCTTCTCGGCTACCATAAATAAAATGGGGCTAAGCATCGATGACCCATGCAGAGAGTGCAATGTCGCAGACGAACATGAGGACACCTCTCACTTTTTGTGTCATTGTCCAGCACTTTGCCATATAAGGAACAAATTCCTGGGCAGTTACTTCTTCAATGATTTAGAAGAGTTCACGAATTTTTCAAGCAAAAGATTGCTGAACTTCACAAACGACTCTAAATGGCTCGATAACGATTATCCATAGAACTCATAGGTTATACAATTAGCAGTTACAACACTTCAGGGTACCATAATGGATCTACTTTGATCTAAGTGTGTCGGTAGCAAGATCAACTGGCAGCCCATTTAATTAACATAACCTAAGGCTTAAATATTCTTTAGGAAATAAGCAGACACACCCGTCTCATAAAAATCCTTACAATGCAAACTGTCTCAACACACAGCCTTTTCTTTTTTCTTGGGCAAAATCCTGCCTTTTTTTTTTAAGTTATGTTGCGCAATTCACTTGCTTTTGCTAAGCATAAAATTATTTTTCGGAAATTATAACAAAAAATCAATTTTTGAAATTCCAATATTTCCATCAATCCATTTGTCCTTTTTATAGAAGTTAAAAATATCAATAGAGAAGTTCCACAAACATTAGAATTCATTTTAACGTTCCTTTTTATAAATCCCAAGATTAATTTAATATATAAAATGTGGTAAAAGAATTTTCTTGATCTTTATCTCGAAAAATGACAAATTTTCCATTATAAAAAATCGTGTACCTTGTACCCTTTTTCGAAATATTGAATTTTCAAAAAAAAAAAATTCATTTCGTACGCAGTACTACTTAGAATTCAATGAACACCTACACAGAAAATTTAATGGAAATCTGGTGAGCCATTGATGAGAAAGTCAAAAATCAAAAAAAAATACCAAGTTTGAAGAAAATCGCTTTAGTCTTTTAGGCTGTAGATTGAATTACTGACAGACAGACTTTCAGGTAGACATAAGACGGACTTACGGAACTTACTTGTGTCATACTCACTAACGAAATTACTCCCACAGATTGCAGGAAAACGAGAGGAAATAATGATGCTATTCACACCAAACAATAAACGACATTTTACTCGTTTTCCTCAAAACGAATACTAAAAACAACTCGTTTTCCAATAAAATTTTCATAAACGACTTGTTTTGCAAAACGACTCGTTTTTGATAAAACGACTTGAAAACAAGTACCAATTCAAGGGTGAATAAAGCGAACAGATCTTCCATCGAGTGAAATTGATATGATTGTGAATAGTCCCTCAAAAACAAAAAAAAGCTGGTTGCTTGCTGTCAAAAAAATGAATTTCAATGTTTGCAAAGATTATCGCAAGGACATTTTTGAAAATATGTACATATTTATTTGTAATAAATTTTAATTTTTTAGTTTTATTTACTTATGTATGTTATAGACGAAATATACTTTTTGTTTATTAACTCTACTTGATCACATAGAAATGATCAGTAAAACTTTGTTTATTTGTTTGTTTTATATGTCAGCTGCGTGCTGCACAATGGAGAGCTTTCCGATTCATTCGAGGTGCGTCAAGGAGTAAGACAAGGAGATGTTTTGTCACCAATTTTGTTTTTATTGGCAATATATTATGTACTGATTGCCACAGTTGGTACAAACGAGAGAAATGGCATTCAATGGAGTCCATTCGAAAAACTTAGTCATTTGGACTACGCTGACGATATATGTTTCATATCAAACAGTGTAGGCGGCTTGGACCAAATGTGCCAATTGCTGCAAGCGAACGGCGAGATGGCCGGCTTAAATATCAACGCGAAAAAGACAAAAATGCTGCAGACCGGTCGCAACTCTCAACAGGAGATTATTCCGAGACAGGAAACTATTGAGAATGTTTTACAGTTCAACTACCTAGGCAGTATTTTATCAATTGATGGTGGAACGTAATGTGATGTTGTCAACAGGATAAACAAAGCTCGTAGTGCTTTTGGACTGCTTTCTCCCGTGTGGAACTCCAGCATAATAACGCTACGCACAAAACTAAAACTCTTCGAGTCCAACGTGAAATCCGTCTTCCTGTATGCATGTGAAACCTGGAAATTCTCCGCCGACATCTCGAGCAGGCTACTGGCTTTTATCAATCGCTGTCTTCGATACATTCTCAAGATTCGATGGCCACAAATCATAAGAAATGTTGAGCTGTGGGGTTGGACTCTACAGAGAATGGTAGATCTTGACATTAGACAACGAAAATGGCAATGGATTGGCCATATTCTGAGGAAACCAAACGAGAACATAGCAAAGCAGTCCTTCGGGTGGAATCCTCAGGGTGTAAGGAGAGTTGGTAGACCAAGAACAACATGGAGGTCAACTGTATTTAATGAAGCTCAGTCCTTTAACGTGGGCTCAGCTAAGGCACCATGCCGTGAACCGAGAGAGATGGAGGGAATCTGTTGCTGCCTTATGCTCCAGGAGGAGTTAAAGTGTTGCTGCGAAGGCTGCAGTTACCGGAACACATATTTATATGTCAGCTAAAAATTATATAAAAAGAGAATCTGTACTTCTGAAGTTCATACGTTTTTGGACTGTGAAGGAAGCAAGCCAAGGGAAACGTTGGTACAGAATCTTAAAGCTGGCTCAAAAATATATCATTTATGTATTATTGTGGCTGAAGAATACGCCAAACAGACAGAAGGTTTTGGCAATATACATACTGTAGACACACCTACTACACCGAAGAGAGCTGAGATAGTCCTATATTCGGCAGATAATCCCAGCGCAAGAATTGCTATTTCTACCTTTTTTTATGGAATGCACTTTCTGCAGTAAGGGTCTAGAAATTCCAAATTTCTCATTTGGCTGCGCAGCATATCAAACGTGCTTGAATACATTCGAAAATTTTGTTTGAAATATTCACCATCATTTTCCAATTTCTCTTTCCCAGAAAGTGCTAGTACGTATCTGCATAAAATATTAAAATGCATTACGTATAAACGTTCTTTGTCTAATAAATTGTTATTAAAAGCTCAACTTAGCCCACATGTTTCTATGGTTGCACAATTTTGATCTATACTTTTTTTTTCTCTTTGTATGCAGCATTATAAGGTTTGATTGCTTAAGCCGAGTATTCAGTTCGGGAAAAATATTATTTCCCATACATATTTTTCCCAGAACAAATTTTATTTTAATTTTTCCCGATAAATACTCACTTCAACGCAAAATATAAATCTTTGTTTCGAACTGTACATACAAAAATGTCCACTTGATTTTTCCAACACAAATAATGGCCGAATCATTATTTTGCTAGACAAATTGTGATGCTTGATGTAAATCGTACATTTTATCACCTCATATCGTACCCAAAGCCTTTACAATATTAAGATATTAGGAAGTAGGTATATGACCAGAAAAAATAAATGAAAAAAGTGTGTAGGTAAATTAGTTGCAAGAATTAAATCTATTCATCAGCTGATTTCTGTTAGGCAGTAGCGTAGCTATAAATGACAATTATTAGGTACAAAGAGGACGTAATTTGAATAAAATTATGAAAATATTTCTGAGATTTATTTGGTGTTTGCTTATCCAAGTATGTGTTTGTATAAATTTGAATAGAAGGGATAAATAAATTAAGAAAAATCAAAAAGCTTTAAAACTAAAAGATTGAAGCTGAAAAAATCGAGAAATCTAATAAATCAGTTAAAAAAATTAGTATCGAAACGGGAAAAGTAATATTTTTGCATATTTAGGTATATATATAATTTCACTGGCGCAAAATTTTAAAGGATTTAGTAATATGTTAAATCATTTTTAGTATTATACTAGACTAATAGAGGATTTTGCTAATTTTAAACCAGTTTAGTCTCATACTATTTTCTATACATTTTACTAAAGTTAAAATCACAATATGGCTACTTTATTTTTGTATAGTATCGTACTAAATCCATATGTCACTTTGACATTTAAGAACGTCAAAAAGTTATGTTCGCTTACTTTTTTGCACTATTGTAGGCGTGTTTAGTTGTAGTTTACTAAGAAAATAGATTTAGTATGGTGCCAGTTAAAAAGTGTTTAAAATGAGGAAAATATTAGTAAAGTGCTTTAGTATTAGCAAACTGTTAAGTAGTATCATGCTGAGCCCTTAACACATATATGTGTAATGTATATTGAAAAAGCTTAGAAACACTCAAACGAACTTGCTTTAGTTTTGGTAAATGTTGTTTAATCTTTAGCGTTATTTTTCTCATTCATTGAAAATTCTTTGAACTATTATATTACATAATGGGTCCGCCATCTAAGGTTTTTTTTTCAACTAGTGCTTATTTCGTGAATGGTAACACTTAGCTCATGTCTGATTTGACAGATAATTAGTTTTATCCTTCCGCTGAACGAATATGGTTGTGTATACGCTTGAACAATGCTGGGAAATATTGCGACATTACTTTGAAAATCATGGTAATGTAGCAGAATGTGTGCGAAAATTGCGTACGGATTTTGGAAGCAGAGAAGCACCGTCAGCTCCGTATGTTCGTTATCTTGTGAAAAAAGTGAAAGAAACTGGCATCCTCATCGATAAACCAAACCGTGAAAAGCCAAAAACAGTTCGTTCACCCGAGAATATTGCTGCTGTGGCAGAAAGTGTGCGTGAAGCGCCATCAACATCAATTCACCGTCGTTCTCAACAATTGAACATTTCGGAGAAATCATTGAGACGAATTTTGCATACAGACTTTGGTATGACGCCATACAAAGTTCAATTGGTTCAGGAGTTGAAGCCAACTGACCATACAATGCGTTTTCGCTTCGCTAAGTGGGCCTGCGATCGACTTAGAGAAGATGCCGATTTTGCCAAAAAAATCATGTTTTCAGATGAATCTCATTTTGATCTTGGCGGGTATGTAAGCAAGCAAAATTGTCGCATTTGGGGCACAGAAAACCCGCACGCAAACATTGAAAAGCCGATACACCCAAAATGAGTCACTGTTTGGTGCGGATTTTGGTCCAGAGGCATAATTCAAAAATGAGCAAGGAGTGGCCGTTACAGTCAATGGCGATCGTTATCGGGCCATGTAGAACGAATTTTTGTTCACACAAATTGAAGAGGAGAATATTGGCAATATTTGGTTTCAACAAGACGGCGCTACGTGCCACACAGCCGAAGCTAGAGCTAAAGGACAATATTCGTGAAGCCATTGGTGAAATACAGCTGCACACCATCGATAATGTGCTTAAAAATTGGACCGATCCTGTAGGCTACTGCATGGCCAGCCGAGGCAGCCGTTTGAATGAAATTATTTTCCATTATTAACCGGAAGGATTGTGCTTTCAAATAAAAAAAGAAATTTGAGAAAATATTCAATGGTTTTTTTTTATAGCATTTTCAAAAAAAAAGTTATTTGGCGGACCCTTTATCATCAGTGATTGTGTTTCAATTTTCCCCTACTAAACATAACTGAGATACGCTTCTGTTCTCATTTGAATGGAATGTTTATCTCTACACCTTCGAAATTTTGCTTGAGAAAAATTTTGTAGAGATAAAATTTGTGTTTGCTCGAACTGAGTATTATTCTTTAGCATTTATGTTCTATCAACGTTTTGACAGCTTTGCCAAAACAATTGGAAAGTCAAACAAAAACTAATAAAGATTCGGTGTGAACGCTCTACTCGTTTTGGTAAACGAAAAGGACAAACGAGTTTGTTGTGAATTAGCTATTACACATCAAACGTTTAATACATAATTCAATATTTCGAAAACGAGTTTTCGATTTTTTATTGAAATTATGTTTTTAAATTTTTCGTTCTTGTGCGCGGGTTTTCAATCGCTGATATTACTAGGATCCTTAATTTTTGTCAGTTTCGAAAAGTTTAGAAGAAATGTAGAATAACTTTTAAAAGATATGAACAACACGATCTCGTTAAATAAAAAAAAAACATTTGCTTAGGTGGGAAAGATCGCTATTTGATAGAACCTCAGACCTGTTATACATTAATATTTTTACTTTCCTAAAAATTAATTTCGAAACATATATCAAAGAATTTTCCAAAATAATATGAGAGATAATTTAAAGATGTCGAATGGTATATATGGTTTTAAAGAATAGTCATTTATTTTTGTCTCTAGAAAAATAGTTTAATAAAATTAATAATTACAACAAAAAAAAACAGAACTGTGAAAAAAAATACATGAATCAAAAAACCAAATGGAAATCAGAGGAATTTTTGAATTGCCTGTTGTGCAAAATTACGGGAAGGGCAAAGTAAGTACCAATATGATTAAGCACTTAACTGCACTTAAATTATACTTTCCAATCAGAGAATTTCAACTGTAACTGCCTGTAAAACAGGGACATGCACCGGAGTAAATTTTGTACTTATTTTTGTATTCTTGTTTTCATCTTCTCAAATAAAACTTTTAGCGAAAACACGAAATCCTTATTGCTGGAGATAGGGGTATTGTGAGAAAGTGGATGCATAAAAGATATTGTTAATGGGTTGAAAATGTGTTCAACCTGGCAGCCCTTTGGCAAAGAAAAGTATTCAAGAGCAGCATTATTAATGTCGTGCAATTAATTAATTTTCAAACCTTGTAGGAAGGTACATATGTTCATTAAACGTTTTACACGTTTTTGCTGGGTTCATTTTGAATGTGTCGCGTAAGTATCTCTACCACAAATAGATTGCTTGGAAGAATTGGTTATTTGTTTGTATTTCATTTTACTGTGTTGTTCAATTCGTACTTAGTACCTAATTGGGACAACATGCCCTTTCTCATGATCAATAAAATAAATAGCATACTATAAGATTCATATTGATATATGTATACGTACTCCACTCGAAGTTAGATACTATTTTATCTTTATCCAATAAATAATAATTTTGTTTTGTTGGTCACACACAATGTGTCAGGAATTTTTGTTAATAACTTATAAGTCATAAAACTGGATAAAATCGTGCTTATTTGTAGAGTCCTGTACTTTGTAATAATCTTATCTTTATATATATTTCGATATATGTAGGTACGTTGTCTGATAGGGTGGCGACTGTTGAGGGTCATATTGTCACAGGGGAGAAATAAGCATTCATACAAAAAAAAAAAACCCAACTACTCGTATACATCATAGTTGTCAATGAAAATTCTTATTAAAAATTCAAAAGAAAATGTTGGTCATTTTGGCATGATGTGAATGCTAGCAAGACCGTGTTGCAAATTATAAATGACAACAAATATGTTGGTTTAGTTTTTTTGCCCGAATCGGGTCACTGGTCCACAATATAACTCGGTGGAAATATAATGGGAAATAAATTGATTTTCAGTGACCCTTCAGAAAAACACGGAAGATATTACAATAAAGAGTTCCGAATAAAGTGGGAAAGGTAAGGGAAGCAATCACTCCAAACACAACATAACCAATTGCAAAATGAATTGAAGCTAATTTATATATGCACTATAGGTTTCCATTAAAGTCGAAATGATTAATTTTCCCAAATTACAAAAAATGCTTGCATCTAGTTTTTTTTTTAATTTTAAGTTGATTTCAACTGCGGTTCTTCGATTGATTTTCACGTAGTTTCAATCGAAATTTTGTTTAAAATTATCAATTTGAATATATGGAAAACAATAAAATTTGGAATCGAATTTTGAAATAAGTCTATAAAACTTTGGAGGGTGGCCGTGGTGCGATAGTTGTGCGTTCGCATGTCAACCTCATGGTCACAGGTTCGATTCCTGCCGTAGGCTATGTCCTCTTATTTTTCCATTTCCAAATCTAAAATACATGTCATACAGTGAGTTGCTGGTTTACTCATCACATGACGTTTAGGCATAGCACTAACAACATGTGAATGAGTAAAACTAGTATACCAATAAACATGGCAATGAATAAAAAAAATAATGCGAATTATAATGGAAATAGATAAATAAGACACGGAAACTTCTCCGCATTAGTTCAGTCGCCATCCCTGGAGATAAAATCTGAGACAACAACCACCTTCAGTCTCAAAACATCGCGGCACACATCTTTCCTATCCTTCTTTCTCTTCCTTAACCTGACGCACGCGCTGCGTTGAAATATTTAAAGGGTAGTATAATCCCTTGAGCGCGTGTAGATTATAAAAAAAAGATATATGCTATTTTATATTTACACATCAATGTCCTTTGGGTGTTGAACTAACAACGGTACAGTATGATAAGCTCATTAAATTCTGATCTTGACAGCATAATTACATGGCAAATAGAAAATCGCGTAAATTAAATGCTTCGTGGCAATGGCGCAGTGGATAAAGTGCTTGATTGCTAACTTAGACGTGTGGGTTCGATCCCCACCCCCACGCTAGCCGCATTCTTTTCTATACCTCCAATTTTAATTGGATGCCGCCCATGGGTTAAAATAATGAGACAGTCAATACCTAGTTCTCAAATCCACTGTGCTAAATTAGTGCCGTGCAATTCAGGTTGCATTTAAAAGACCTTAGGTCTTACAGGCAAATAGTTAAATAAAAAAATAAAAAACTCAATTATGTCTTGTGCAGTTAAGACGGGACCCTGTCCTAATGCCGTTATCCATGGAGGGCACTTGCATTAAGGAAACCGAACTATTTTCAGTTTTTGGTAGTTTGTAGACCACCTGAAATTACCACATATTCAATGTACCCAGAAAACGCTGCAAAGTGTTTGGGTTTTCTCCGACAATGCAAGAAATATTTCACCCTTTCTGATCTGGCTGTAATGTATAAGGTCTTCATTCGTCCAAAGCTTGAGTAAAGCTGGCATACTGGTTTGAGTTTCCCATTTATTACTTAAGCCTTTTAAGCAGAATGCAACAAAAATGCTTTAAAAATGATAAGTGATTAAAAATAAGATATAAAGTTGCATCTCTTGAATACCTTTGCAATGTTTCATACCGTTCCTTGTCTTATCGCAATTTTTATACACGATGTTGTAACGAAATAGTTGCATAGTTGCATTCCTCCTCTTAAACAATTCAACGGTAATACTCGCAATTATTCAGTACAACATCGGACATACTAACAAGTATAGATTTTTCTTCTTTAGCCGCACTTCATGAATATGGAACAATTTACCCAATCTTATTTTACCCTCCATTATCATATTCGAACACTCAAAACTAATGTGCATCGAAATGTGCTATTAAATCTCATCCTTTTTTCCTAAGAGCTCGCACTTAAGCAATTTATGGGTTGATGAAGCATTACCCAATGTCCTAATTGGCAGCTATCGCATGACCAAGCAACCAGCGATGGATCCTGCATCGGATAATAAAAATGAGGTAGCACATGTTTGTTTCTATATCGCTGAAGCTACATCACAAAAGCTTTTTATAATCAAACATTATGCTTTTTCGGCCGACGACGCTTTGAAAAGTAGTTTGGTCGCTTGAAATCAACTAATTTTATTTTTTCATCGCACCGTTGGACAAATTAAAATGAAATACCAACAAACTCTAAGCAGTAAGAATTTTTAAATCCCATTTATGGGATGATTTTTATAAAAAGCGATGAAAATCAGAAAAAAAAGCTAAAAAAAGATAAAACCGTTGTATATGAATTTTCAAATAATAATTCAGCATTTTCACTCACAAAACCTTTCAATTAGGACACGCATTTTAGTAGCGCTACCAACAAGCGACGCGACCGACCAAAACTCATCGCTCGGTCGTGCGATGCATTTTCAATTAGAACGTAGCCTTACAGTATCTCTCACCGACCGACACGCGACGTTCCCCATCCAATCCAGCAACAACAAACGACCAGTACACTTACCTAATACGCCGTAAAAGATAACATACTAGTCACCAACCACTCACCAAGTCAACATCAGGAAAACATCTGCAATGGGGTTATGAAAATTTTATTCGTCTTCTTACAATTCACACTGCAACATACCAACCAATCTAACAAGATGATGTTAGGTTAAAAATGGCGATTTGAGGTAAAACTTACATAATTGAAGCGAACCTTTTTCTCGATGGGATTTACTGAGGGGTAAGAGTAAGTTTCCCATTTATTTCAAGTGGTAGCCAATTTTTTGATCAATTCCGATACTTTATTTAGTGCACTCGTGTGTGGAAATTTATTTAAACGTAGTTGTTTTTAACTCGTATTAGCCTCCGGCTGAAATTATATTCATTAAGGCCGTTTTCCCTGCTAACTCCCTATAAGTAAGAATCTTGGGCTATTGCAATTATGTATATGAAATACTGTGTTTCTAAGTTTAAGATTATAGTTAAGTTGTAAGATTGTAAAGCTCTAATTTTATAAGTAATAGAGACAACGGACAGAGTCCCAGACTTCTTAAGCCCGAGTTTTACTTGACCAATACATATTGATGGAACCTAAGTATGTTAACATGTACATATAATAATGAAAATGAAGGATGGAGGTAGGTAGGTAGCTATATACATACTTCATAATTTAGGTGCATTATGCATTACAAAAGATTCATGTGATTTTTGTATTTAGTATTCAATGACGTACGCAAAAATTGGTAAAAAGGGAATTAAAATAATGTAGAAATAAATGGATAAAACACATAATTAAATATTCTTATATTACTTAGTAGTTATAGTTTGAGGAAAAACAAAGATGGAGTTTGAATTCATTGATAAATAAGAATATATAAAAAAAAAATCAAAAATCGTTGGAGCGGTTTTTTAATAAATTAATTTTTTATGTATAAAATTTTTAAAACATTTTTAGAAAAAAAATTTGAAACGCCATTTTGAAGATATTATTAATATACATATAAAATTTAAATTAAAAAAAAATTCAAAAAAAAAAACAAAAAAATGGTTCTACTAGAGGTACCAAAAATAATATTTTTTTCCAACAAAAATTGTCAAAAGGTAGCCCTTCCCTTCATTAATCGTTGGAGCCATTTTTGAGAAAAAAATATTTTTTTTCTTGGCCCAAAAAAAATTTATGGGAGCTACTGTTATTTGTCATCTTCGGCATATTACCGAAAAAACAATATGTACCAAGTTTGACGCAAATCTATCCAACCGTTTAGGCTGTAGAGTCGAGGACAGACAGACGGACTAATTAGATTAAATTCTATATAGATAAGATAAATTCTATATACATAAGATTCTAATTAGATTAGATTCTATATTAAATTCTAATTAGATTTGATTCTAATTATAATTAGATTTCACATTTTTTAGATAATTAGATTAGATTAAATCATAATTAGATTAAATTATAATTAGATTAGATTCTAATTAGATTCTAATTAGTTTATATTCTAATTAGATTATTAGATTATATTCTAATTAGATTATATTCTGATTAGATTATTAGATTATATTCTTATTAGATTTTTTGATTATATTCTTATTAGATTTTTAGATTATATTCTTATTAGATTTTTAGATTATATTCTAATTAGATTAGATTCTTATTAGATTATATTCTTATTAGATTTTTAGATTATATTCTTATTAGATTTTTAGATTATATTCTTATTAGATTTTAAGATTATATTCTAATTAGATTATATTCTAATTAGATTTTTAAATTATATTCTTATTAGATTTTTAGATTATATTCTTATTAGATTTTAAGATTATATTCTAATTAGAATATAATCTGATTAGAATCTTATCTAATTAGAATTTAATTTAGAATCTAATCTAATTAGAATCTAATCTAATTAGAATATAAACTAATTAGAATCTAATTAGAATCTAATCTAATTATAATTTAATCTAATTATGATTTAATCTAATCTAATTATCTAAAAAATGTGAAATCTAATTATAATTAGAATCAAATCTAATTAGAATTTAATATAGAATCTAATCTAATTAGAATCTTATCTATATAGAATTTATCTTATCTATATAGAATTTAATCTAATTAGAATCTAATATAATTAGAATCTAGTATTTATTGATGTAATTAGAATCTAATTAGAATCAAATCTAATTAGAATCTTATCTAATCTAATTAGAATCTAATCTAATTTCCAATTACATCAAATCTGATTAGAATTTTATTTTATTATAATTTAATTTAGAATCTAATCTAATTAGAATATAATCTAATTAGAATCAAATCTAATTAGAATCTAATCTAATTAGAATTTTATCTAATTAGAATTTAATCTAGGATCTAATCTAATTAGAATCCAATCATATCTAATATAATTAGAATCTAATTAGAATTTATAACTTAATCTAATAAGAATCTAATCTTATTAGAATTAAATCCAATTAGAATCTAATTAGAATCAAATATAATTAGAATTTAATCTAGAATCTAATCTAATTAGAATCTTATCTATATCGAATTTAATCTAATTAGAATCTAAATAATTAGAATCTAGTCTAATCTAATCTAATAATACTTTAATCTAATTATAATTTAATCTAATCTAATTATAATATAATCTTAGATAACTTCTAATTATAATTTAATCTAATTATAATTTAATTTAAGAATCTAATTAATTAAGAATCTAATCTAATTTAGACTTATCTAAAAAATCTGAAATCGAATTATAATCTAATCTTATCTAATATTATTATAATGTTATCTAATTATAATCTAATTTAATTATAATATAATCTTATTATAACTTAATCTAATTATAATTTAATCTAAAATTATAATTTAATCTAATCTAACTTAATTATAATCTAATCTAGTTATAATCTAATCTAATTATCTAAAAAATGTGAAATCTAATTATAATATAATCTAATCTACTATTATAATAATCTAATCTAATTAGAATCTAGTCTAATTAGAATCTTATCTAATCTAATTAGAATCTAAACTAATTTCAAATTTTATTTAATCTTTAAATTTAAAAAAATGCATTCAATATTTAATTTTGAAACTTGCAAAATTAGCACATTATTGAAATTATACCTGTAAATAATATTTAAGGTTCAAATCAATTCAATTTTATACATAAAAAATTTTTAAAACATTTTTAGAAAAAAAATTTGAAACGCCATTTTGAAGATATTATTAATATACATATAAAATTTAAATTAAAAAAAAATTAAAAAAAAAACCAAAAAATGGTTCTACTAGAGGTACCAAAAATAATATTTTTTTCCAACAAAAATTGTCAAAAGGTAGCCCTTCCCTTCATTAATCGTTGGAGCCATTTTTGAGAAAAAAATATTTTTTTTCTTGGCCCAAAAAAAATGTATGGGAGCTACTGTTATTTGTCATCTTCGGCATATTACCGAAAAAACAATATGTACCAAGTTTGACGCAAATCTATCCAACCGTTTAGGCTGTAGAGTCGAGGACAGACAGACGGACTAATTAGATTAAATTCTATATAGATAAGATAAATTCTACATACATAAGATTCTAATTAGATTAGATTCTATATTAAATTCTAATTAGATTTGATTCTAATTATAATTAGATTTCACATTTTTTAGATAATTAGATTAGATTAAATCATAATTAGATTAAATTATAATTAGATTAGATTCTAATTAGATTCTAATTTGTTTATATTCTAATTAGATTATTAGATTATATTCTAATTAGATTATATTCTGATTAGATTATTAGATTATATTCTTATTAGATTTTTTGATTATATTCTTATTAGATTTTTAGATTATATTCTTATTAGATTTTTAGATTATATTCTAATTAGATTAGATTCTTATTAGATTATATTCTTATTAGATTTTTAGATTATATTCTTATTAGATTTTTAGATTATATTCTTATTAGATTTTAAGATTATATTCTAATTAGATTATATTCTAATTAGATTTTTAAATTATATTCTTATTAGATTTTTAGATTATATTCTTATTAGATTTTAAGATTATATTCTAATTAGATTATATTCTAATTAGATTTTAAGATTATATTCTAATTAGATTATATTCTGATTAGATAATTAGATTATATTCTTATTAGATTTTTAGATTATATTCTTATTAGATTTTTAGATTATATTCTAATTAGATTAGATTCCAATTAGATTATATCCTAATTGGATTCTAATTAGATTAGATTCTTATTAGATTATATTCTAATTAGATTATTAGATTATATTCTTATTAGATTTTAAGATTATATTCTAATTAGATTATATTCTAATTAGATTATATTCTGATTAGATTATTAGATTATATTCTTATTAGATTTTTAGATTATATTCTAATTAGATTAGATTCCAATTAGATTATATTCTAATTGGATTCTAATTAGATTAGATTCTTATTAGATTATATTAAAATTAGATCAGATTATAATTAAGATCAGATTGTAATTAGATTAGATAAAATTAGATAAGATTATAATTAGATTAGATTAGATTAGATTAGATTTATAGATTTTTTTATTAATTTTAAAGATTTTTACAATAATTGTGCTAATCACGAAGCTTTATGCTTATCTGTGGGTGGTTGAACTTAAAAATATTACTTGAATTGATTTGAATCTTAAAAATTATTTACAGGTATAATTTCAATAATGTGCTAATTTTGCAAGTTTCAAAATTAAATATTAAATGCATTTTTTAAAATCTAAATAAGTAGGTTTAAAAAAAAAACTATTTTGATTAATTTTTGGAATTCAGTTCAAAAAGAAAAGCTTAATACATTTTTTACGTTTTTTGTAGTTTGGGATATTTTTCAAGTTTGCTGGAATCAGATTCATTATTGATGGTATAGTGTAGCTCAATTGTCTTCTGCCATATTTGTTGTACACAGCCGGAATTTCAAAGTGACCTTGCGCTCGTCTTCTGGTATTGATGTTGTGCGAAATATGTTGCTGGAATCTTTGATCATCATAGTATTCAAGAACTGCTGTCATCTTAAATATGTTGTCAACACTCAGACACTTGAAATGGTGATGGTTTTTATTAATGGTTTTTATTATTCTACGCTGTAGATATAACAAGGTTATTCGTATGTGTTTTTGAAGCGTTTCCCCATGCTAGTACGCCATATCTTAATCGGGATTCAACTAACGAAAAGTATACTTGTTTTTGGACATCTTTTGTTGAATATCTTTTCAGGTAAAAAAGAGCAAACATTGCACTTCTCATATTAAGCCTTAGGTTGTTAATATGTTCAAGCCGTAGGAAGTGATCATAATTAGATTTCAGATTTTTTTAGATAATGAGATTAGATTAAATTATAACTAGATTAGATTATAATTAGATTAGATTAAATTATAATTATAATCTAATTAGATTAGATTAAATTATAATTATAATCTAATTAGATTAGATTAAATTATAATTATAATCTAATTAGATTAGATTATAATCTGATTAAATTATAATAAGATTAAATTAGAATTATATAATTTAATTGTATAATTAAATTATATAATTATAGAGATTAGATTATAATTAGATTAAATTATAATTAGAGTATATTATAATGAGATTAGATTAGAATTGGATTAGATTATAATTATCATTACTTGTGTTGTTCTCGAGATTCATCGAAAATATAACAATGAATCGCCAGAGCATTAAATTCTTTCAAGCAGTCCTACTATAACAAAAAGAACTTCACATATATATTCGTAAAAAAAAAAATTTTAACAATCAAACATGATATTTCTATCATAGAAAACACGAAAACACTGGGTCCCCCAATTCAGTCTGTCCTGTCTGTCTGTCAGTTCTTATCTAATATTATTATAATCTAATTTAATTATAATATAATCTTATTATAACTTAATCTAATTATAATTTAATCTAAAATTATAATTTAATCTAATCTAACTTAATTATAATCTAATCTAGTTATAATCTAATCTAATCTAATTATCCAAAAAATGTGAAATCTAATTATAATATAATCTAATCTACTATTATAATAATCTAATCTAATTAGAATCTAGTCTAATTAGAATCTTATCTAATCTAATTAGAATCTAAACTAATTTCAAATTTTATTTAATCCTTAAATTTAAAAAAAATGCATTCAATATTTAATTTTGAAACTTGCAAAATTAGCACATTATTGAAATTATACCTGTAAATAATATTTAAGATTCAAATCAATTCAAGTAACATTTTTAAATTCAACCACCCACAGATAAGCATAAAGCTTCGTGGGTAGCACAATTATTGTAAAAATCTTTAAAATGAATAAAAAAATCTATAAATCTAATCTAATCTAATCTAATCTAATTATAATCTTATCTAATTTTATCTAATCTAATTACAATCTGATCTTAATTATAATCTGATCTAATTTTAATATAATCTAATAAGAATCTAATCTAATTAGAATCCAATTAGAATATAATCTAATTGGAATCTAATCTAATTAGAATATAATCTAATAAGAATCTAATCTAATTAGAATATAATCTAAAAATCTAATAAGAATATAATCTAAAAATCTAATAAGAATATAATCTAAAAATCTAATAAGAATATAATCTAATAAGAATATAATCTAATAATCTAATCAGAATATAATCTAATTAGAATATAATCTAATTAGAATATAATCTAATTAGAATATAATCTAATTAGAATATAATCTGAAAATCTAATAAGAATATAATCTAAAAATCTAATAAGAATATAATCTAATAAGAATCTAATCTAATTAGAATATAATCTAAAAATCTAATAAGAATATAATCTAATAATCTAATTAGAATATAATCTAAAAATCTAATAAGAATATAATCAAAAAATCTAATAAGAATATAATCTAATTAGAATATAATCTAATTAGAATATAATCTAATAATCTAATTAGAATATAATCTAATAAGAATCTAATCTAATTAGAATCCAATTAGAATATAATCTAATTGGAATCTAATCTAATTAGAATATAATCTAAAAATCTAATAAGAATATAATCTAATAATCTAATTAGAATATAATCTAATTAGAATATAATCTGATTAGAATTTTATCTAATTAGAATTTAATTTAGAATCTAATCTAATTAGAATCTAATCTAATTAGAATATAAACTAATTAGAATCTAATTAGAATCTAATCTAATTATAATTTAATCTAATTATGATTTAATATAATCTAATTATCTAAAAAATGTGAAATCTAATTATAATTAGAATCAAATCTTATTAGAATTTAATATAGAATCTAGAATTTAAATTAGAATCTTATCTATATAGAATTTATCTTATCTATATAGAATTTAATCTAATTAGAATCTAATATAATTAGAATCTAGTATTTATTGATGTAATTAGAATCTAATTAGAATCAAATCTAATTAGAATCTTATCTAATCTAATTAGAATCTAATCTAATTTCCAATTACATCTAATCTAATTAGAATTTTATCTTATTATAATTTAATTTAGAATCTAATCTAGTTAGAATAAAATCTAATTAGAATCAAATCTAATTAGAATCTAATCTAATTAGAATTTTATCTAATTAGAATTTAATCTAGAATCTAATCTAATTAGAATCCAATCATATCTAATATAATTAGAATCTAATTAGAATTTATAACTTAATCTAATAAGAATCTAATCTTATTAGAATCAAATCCAATTAGAATCTAATTAGAATAAAATATAATTAGATTTTAATCTAGAATCTAATCTAATTAGAATCTTATCTATATCGAATTTAATCTAATTAGAATCTAAATAATTAGAATCTAGTCTAATCTAATCTAATAATACTTTAATCTAATTATAATTTAATCTAATCTAATTATAATATAATCTTAGATAACTTCTAATTATAATTTAATCTAATTATAATTTAATTTAAGAATCTAATTAATTAAGAATCTAATCTAATTTAGACTTATCTAAAAAATCTGAAATCGAATTATAATCTAATCTTATCTAATATTATTATAATGTTATCTAATTATAATCTAATTTAATTATAATATAATCTTATTATAACTTAATCTAATTATAATTTAATCTAAAATTATAATTTAATCTAATCTAACTTAATTATAATCTAATCTAGTTATAATCTAATCTAATTATCTAAAAAATGTGAAATCTAATTATAATATAATCTAATCTACTATTATAATAATCTAATCTAATTAGAATCTAGTCTAATTAGAATCTTATCTAATCTAATTAGAATCTAAACTAATTTCAAATTTTATTTAATCTTTAAATTTAAAAAAATGCATTCAATATTTAATTTTGAAACTTGCAAAATTAGCACATTATTGAAATTATACCTGTAAATAATATTTAAGGTTCAAATCAATTCACTTTTATACATAAAAAATTTTTAAAACATTTTTAGAAAAAAAATTTGAAACGCCATTTTGAAGATATTATTAATATACATATAAAATTTAAATTAAAAAAAAATTAAAAAAAAAACCAAAAAATGGTTCTACTAGAGGTACCAAAAATAATATTTTTTTCCAACAAAAATTGTCAAAAGGTAGCCCTTCCCTTCATTAATCGTTGGAGCCATTTTTGAGAAAAAAATATTTTTTTTCTTGGCCCAAAAAAAATGTATGGGAGCTACTGTTATTTGTCATCTTCGGCATATTACCGAAAAAACAATATGTACCAAGTTTGACGCAAATCTATCCAACCGTTTAGGCTGTAGAGTCGAGGACAGACAGACGGACTAATTAGATTAAATTCTATATAGATAAGATAAATTCTATATACATAAGATTCTAATTAGATTAGATTCTATATTAAATTCTAATTAGATTTGATTCTAATTATAATTAGATTTCACATTTTTTAGATAATTAGATTAGATTAAATCATAATTAGATTAAATTATAATTAGATTAGATTCTAATTAGATTCTAATTAGTTTATATTCTAATTAGATTAGATTTTAATTAGATTAGTTTCTAAATTAAATTCTAATTAGATAAAATTCTAATCAGATTATATTCTAATTAGATTATATTCTTATTAGATTTTTAGATTATATTCTTATTAAATTTTTAGATTATATTCTAATTAGATTAGATTCCAATTAGATTATATTCTAATTGGATTCTAATTAGATTAGATTCTTATTAGATTATATTCTAATTAGATTATTTGATTATATTCTAATTAGATTATATTCTAATTAGATTATATTCTGATTAGATTATTAGATTATATTCTTATTAGATTTTTTGATTATATTCTTATTAGATTTTTTGATTATATTCTTATTAGATTTTTAGATTATATTCTTATTAGATTTTTAGATTATATTCTAATTAGATTAGATTCTTATTAGATTATATTCTAATTAGATGATTAGATTATATTCTTATTAGATTTTTAGATTATATTCTAATTAGATTATATTCTAATTAGATTTTTAGATTATATTCTTATTAGATCTTTAGATTATATTCTAATTAGATTAGATTCCAATTAGATTATATTCTAATTGGATTCTAATTAGATTAGATTCTTATTAGATTATATTAAAATTAGATCAGATTATAATTAAGATCAGATTGTAATTAGATTAGATAAAATTAGATAAGATTATAATTAGATTAGATTAGATTAGATTAGATTTATAGATTTTTTTATTCATTTTAAAGATTTTTACAATAATTGTGCTACCCACGAAGCTTTATGCTTATCTGTGGGTGGTTGAATTTAAAAATGTTACTTGAATTGATTTGAATCTTAAATATTATTTACAGGTATAATTTCAATAATGTGCTAATTTTGCAAGTTTCAAAATTAAATATTGAATGCATTTTTTTTAAATTTAAAGATTAAATAAAATTTGAAATTAGTTTAGATTCTAATTAGATTAGATAAGATTCTAATTAGACTAGATTCTAATTAGATTAGATTATTATAATAGTAGATTAGATTATATTATAATTAGATTTCACATTTTTTAGATAATTCGATTAGATTAGATTATAACTAGATTAGATTATAATTAAGTTAGATTAGATTAAATTATAATTTTAGATTAAATTATAATTAGATTAAGTTATAATAAGATTATATTATAATTAAATTAGATTATAATTAGATAAGATTATAATAATATTAGATAAGATTAGATTATAATTAGATTTCAGATTTTTTAGATAAGTCTAAATTAGATTAGATTCTTAATTAATTAGATTCTTAAATTAAATTATAATTAGATTAAATTATAATTAGAAGTTATCTAAGATTATATTATAATTAGATTAGGTTTTTTTTTAGGTTTATAAGATTTTTATTCATTTTAAAGATTTTTACAATAATTGTGCTACCCACGAAGCTTTATGCTTATCTGTGGGTGGTTGAACTTAAAAATATTACTTGAATTGATTTGAATCTTAAAAACTATTTACAGGTATAATTTCAATAATGTGCTAATTTTGCAAGTTTCAAAATTAAATATTAAATGCATTTTTTAAAATTTAAATAAGTAGGTTTTAAAAAAAAAAACTATTTTGATTAATTTTTGGAATTCAGTTCAAAAAGAAAAGCTTAATACATTTTTTACGTTTTTTGTAGTTTGGGATATTTTTCAAGTTTGCTGGAATCAGATTCATTATTGATGGTATAGTGTAGCTCAATTGTCTTCTGCCATATTTGTTGTACACAGCCGGAATTTCAAAGTGACCTTGCGCTCGTCTTCTGGTATTGATGTTGTGCGAAATATGTTGCTGGAATCTTTGATCATCATAGTATTCAAGAACTGCTGTCATCTTAAATATGTTGTCAACACTCAGACACTTGAAATGGTGATGGTTTTTATTAATGGTTTTTATTATTCTACGCTGTAGATATAACAAGGTTATTCGTATGTGTTTTTGAAGCGTTTCCCCATGCTAGTACGCCATATCTTAATCGGGATTCAACTAACGAAAAGTATACTTGTTTTTGGACATCTTTTGTTGAATATCTTTTCAGGTAAAAAAGAGCAAACATTGCACTTCTCATATTAAGCCTTAGGTTGTTAATATGTTCAAGCCATAGGAAGTGATCATAATTAGATTTCAGATTTTTTTAGATAATAAGATTAGATTAAATTATAACTAGATTAGATTATAATTAGAATAGATTAAATTATAATTATAATCTAATTAGATTAGATTAAATTATAATTATAATCTAATTAGATTAGATTAAATTATAATTATAATCTAATTAGATTAGATTATAATCTGATTAAATTATAATAAGATTAAATTAGAATTATATAATTTAATTGTATAATTAAATTATATAATTATAGAGATTAGATTATAATTAGATTAAATTATAATTAGAGTATATTATAATGAGATTAGATTAGAATTGGATTAGATTATAATTATCATTACTTGTGTTGTTCTCGAGATTCATCGAAAATATAACAATGAATCGCCAGAGCATTAAATTCTTTCAAGCAGTCCTACTATAACAAAAAGAACTTCACATATATATTCGTAAAAAAAAAAATTTTAACAATCAAACATGATATTTCTATCATAGAAAACACGAAAAAACTGGGTCCCCCAATTCAGTCTGTCCTGTCTGTCTGTCAGTTCTTATATAATATTATTATAATCTTATCTAATTATAATCTAATTTAATTATAATATAATCTTATTATAACTTAATCTAATTATAATTTAATCTAAAATTATAATTTAATCTAATCTAACTTAATTATAATCTAATCTAGTTATAATCTAATCTAATCTAATTATCCAAAAAATGTGAAATCTAATTATAATATAATCTAATCTACTATTATAATAATCTAATCTAATTAGAATCTAGTCTAATTAGAATCTTATCTAATCTAATTAGAATCTAAACTAATTTCAAATTTTATTTAATCTTTAAATTAAAAAAAAATGCATTCAATATTTAATTTTGAAACTTGCAAAATTAGCACATTATTGAAATTATACCTGTAAATAATATTTAAGATTCAAATCAATTCAAGTAACATTTTTAAATTCAACCACCCACAGATAAGCATAAAGCTTCGTGGGTAGCACAATTATTGTAAAAATCTTTAAAATGAATAAAAAAATCTATAAATCTAATCTAATCTAATCTAATCTAATTATAATCTTATCTAATTTTATCTAATCTAATTACAATCTGATCTTAATTATAATCTGATCTAATTTTAATATAATCTAATAAGAATCTAATCTAATTAGAATCCAATTAGAATATAATCTAATTGGAATCTAATCTAATTAGAATATAATCTAATACGAATCTAATCTAATTAGAATATAATCTAAAAATCTAATAAGAATATAATCAAAAAATCTAATAAGAATATAATCTAATTAGAATATAATCTAATTCGAATATAATCTAATTAGAATATAATCTAATAAGAATCTAATCTAATTAGAATCCAATTAGAATATAATCTAATTGGAATCTAATCTAATTAGAATATAATCTAAAAATCTAATAAGAATATAATCTAATAATCTAATTAGAATATAATCTAATTAGAATATAATCTAATTAGAATCTAATCTAATTATAATTTAATCTAATTATGATTTAATCTAATCTAATTATCTAAAAAATGTGAAATCTAATTATAATTAGAATCAAATCTAATTAGAATTTAATATAGAATCTAATCTAATTAGAATTTTATCTATATAGAATTTATCTTATCTATATAGAATTTAATCTAATTAGAATCTAATATAATTAGAATCTAGTATTTATTGATGTAATTAGAATCTAATTAGAATCAAATCTAATTAGAATCTAATCTAATTAGAATTTTATCTAATTAGAATTTAATCTAGAATCTAATCTAATTAGAATCCAATCATATCTAATATAATTAGAATCTAATTAGAATTTATAACTTAATCTAATAAGAATCTAATCTTATTAGAATCAAATCCAATTAGAATCTAATTAGAATAAAATATAATTAGATTTTAATCTAGAATCTAATCTAATTATAATATAATCTAATCTACTATTATAATAATCTAATCTAATTAGAATCTAGTCTAATTAGAATCTTATCTAATCTAATTAGAATCTAAACTAATTTCAAATTTTATTTAATCTTTAAATTTAAAAAAATGCATTCAATATTTAATTTTGAAACTTGCAAAATTAGCACATTATTGAAATTATACCTGTAAATAATATTTAAGGTTCAAATCAATTCAATTTTATACATAAAAAATTTTTAAAACATTTTTAGAAAAAAAAATTTGAAACGCCATTTTGAAGATATTATTAATATACATATAAAATTTAAATTAAAAAAAAATTAAAAAAAAAACCAAAAAATGGTTCTACTAGAGGTACCAAAAATAATATTTTTTTCCAACAAAAATTGTCAAAAGGTAGCCCTTCCCTTCATTAATCGTTGGAGCCATTTTTGAGAAAAAAATATTTTTTTTCTTGGCCCAAAAAAAATGTATGGGACCTACTGATATTTGTCATCTTCGGCATATTACCGAAAAAACGATATGTACCAAGTTTGACGCAAATCTATCCAACCGTTTAGGCTGTAGAGTCGAGGACAGACAGACGGACTAATTAGATTAAATTCTATATAGATAAGATAAATTCTATATACATAAGATTCTAATTAGATTAGATTCTATATTAAATTCTAATTAGATTTGATTCTAATTATAATTAGATTTCACATTTTTTAGATAATTAGATTAGATTAAATCATAATTAGATTAAATTATAATTAGATTAGATTCTAATTAGATTCTAATTAGTTTATATTCTAAATAGATTAGATTCTAATTAGATTAGTTTCTAAATTAAATTCTAATTAGATAAAATTCTAATCAGATTATATTCTAATTAGATTATATTCTTATTAGATTTTTAGATTATATTCTTATTAAATTTTTAGATTATATTCTAATTAGATTAGATTCCAATTAGATTATATTCTAATTGGATTCTAATTAGATTAGATTCTTATTAGATTATATTCTAATTAGATTATTAGATTATATTCTAATTAGATTATATTCTAATTAGATTATATTCTAATTAGATTATATTCTGATTAGATTATTAGATTATATTCTTATTAGATTTTTTGATTATATTCTTATTAGATTTTTTGATTATATTCTTATTAGATTAGATTCTTATTAGATTATATTCTAATTAGATGATTAGATTATATTCTTATTAGATTTTTAGGTTATATTCTAATTAGATTATATTCTAATTAGATTTTTAGATTATATTCTTATTAGATTTTTAGATTATATTCTAATTAGATTAGATTCCAATTAGATTATATTATAATTGGATTCTAATTAGATTAGATTCTTATTAGATTATATTAAAATTAGATCAGATTATAATTAAGATCAGATTGTAATTAGATTAGATAAAATTAGATAAGATTATAATTAGATTAGATTAGATTAGATTTATAGATTTTTTTATTCATTTTAAAGATTTTTACAATAATTGTGCTACCCACGAAGCTTTATGCTTATCTGTGGGTGGTTGAACTTAAAAATATTACTTGAATTGATTTGAATCTTAAAAATTATTTACAGGTATAATTTCAATAATGTGCTAATTTTGCAAGTTTCAAAATTAAATATTAAATGCATTTTTTAAAATCTAAATAAGTAGGTTTAAAAAAAAAACTATTTTGATTAATTTTTGGAATTCAGTTCAAAAAGAAAAGCTTAATACATTTTTTACGTTTTTTGTAGTTTGGGATATTTTTCAAGTTTGCTGGAATCAGATTCATTATTGATGGTATAGTGTAGCTCAATTGTCTTCTGCCATATTTGTTGTACACAGCCGGAATTTCAAAGTGACCTTGCGCTCGTCTTCTGGTATTGATGTTGTGCGAAATATGTTGCTGGAATCTTTGATCATCATAGTATTCAAGAACTGCTGTCATCTTAAATATGTTGTCAACACTCAGACACTTGAAATGGTGATGGTTTTTATTAATGGTTTTTATTATTCTACGCTGTAGATATAACAAGGTTATTCGTATGTGTTTTTGAAGCGTTTCCCCATGCTAGTACGCCATATCTTAATCGGGATTCAACTAACGAAAAGTATACTTGTTTTTGGACATCTTTTGTTGAATATCTTTTCAGGTAAAAAAGAGCAAACATTGCACTTCTCATATTAAGCCTTAGGTTGTTAATATGTTCAAGCCATAGGAAGTGATCATAATTAGATTTCAGATTTTTTTAGATAATAAGATTAGATTAAATTATAACTAGATTAGATTATAATTAGAATAGATTAAATTATAATTATAATCTAATTAGATTAGATTAAATTATAATTATAATCTAATTAGATTAGATTAAATTATAATTATAATCTAATTAGATTAGATTATAATCTGATTAAATTATAATAAGATTAAATTAGAATTATATAATTTAATTGTATAATTAAATTATATAATTATAGAGATTAGATTATAATTAGATTAAATTATAATTAGAGTATATTATAATGAGATTAGATTAGAATTGGATTAGATTATAATTATCATTACTTGTGTTGTTCTCGAGATTCATCGAAAATATAGCAATGAATCGCCAGAGCATTAAATTCTTTCAAGCAGTCCTACTATAACAAAAAGAACTTCACATATATATTCGTAAAAAAAAAAATTTTAACAATCAAACATGATATTTCTATCATAGAAAACACGAAAAAACTGGGTCCCCCAATTCAGTCTGTCCTGTCTGTCTGTCAGTTCTTATCTAATATTATTATAATCTTATCTAATTATAATCTAATTTAATTATAATATAATCTTATTATAACTTAATCTAATTATAATTTAATCTAAAATTATAATTTAATCTAATCTAACTTAATTATAATCTAATCTAGTTATAATCTAATCTAATCTAATTATCCAAAAAATGTGAAATCTAATTATAATATAATCTAATCTACTATTATAATAATCTAATCTAATTAGAATCTAGTCTAATTAGAATCTTATCTAATCTAATTAGAATCTAAACTAATTTCAAATTTTATTTAATCTTTAAATTTAAAAAAAATGCATTCAATATTTAATTTTGAAACTTGCAAAATTAGCACATTATTGAAATTATACCTGTAAATAATATTTAAGATTCAAATCAATTCAAGTAACATTTTTAAATTCAACCACCCACAGATAAGCATAAAGCTTCGTGGGTAGCACAATTATTGTAAAAATCTTTAAAATGAATAAAAAAATCTATAAATCTAATCTAATCTAATCTAATCTAATTATAATCTTATCTAATTTTATCTAATCTAATTACAATCTGATCTTAATTATAATCTGATCTAATTTTAATATAATCTAATAAGAATCTAATCTAATTAGAATCCAATTAGAATATAATCTAATTGGAATCTAATCTAATTAGAATATAATCTAATACGAATCTAATCTAATTAGAATATAATCTAAAAATCTAATAAGAATATAATCAAAAAATCTAATAAGAATATAATCTAATTAGAATATAATCTAATTCGAATATAATCTAATTAGAATATAATCTAATAAGAATCTAATCTAATTAGAATCCAATTAGAATATAATCTAATTGGAATCTAATCTAATTAGAATATAATCTAAAAATCTAATAAGAATATAATCTAATAATCTAATTAGAATATAATCTAATTAGAATATAATCTAATTAGAATCTAATCTAATTATAATTTAATCTAATCTAATTATCTAAAAAATGTGAAATCTAATTATAATTAGAATCAAATCTAATTAGAATTTAATATAGAATCTAATCTAATTAGAATTTTATCTATATAGAATTTATCTTATCTATATAGAATTTAATCTAATTAGAATCTAATATAATTAGAATCTAGTATTTATTGATGTAATTAGAATCTAATTAGAATCAAATCTAATTAGAATCTAATCTAATTAGAATTTTATCTAATTAGAATTTAATCTAGAATCTAATCTAATTAGAATCCAATCATATCTAATATAATTAGAATCTAATTAGAATTTATAACTTAATCTAATAAGAATCTAATCTTATTAGAATCAAATCCAATTAGAATCTAATTAGAATAAAATATAATTAGATTTTAATCTAGAATCTAATCTAATTATAATATAATCTAATCTACTATTATAATAATCTAATCTAATTAGAATCTAGTCTAATTAGAATCTTATCTAATCTAATTAGAATCTAAACTAATTTCAAATTTTATTTAATCTTTAAATTTAAAAAAATGCATTCAATATTTAATTTTGAAACTTGCAAAATTAGCACATTATTGAAATTATACCTGTAAATAATATTTAAGGTTCAAATCAATTCAATTTTATACATAAAAAATTTTTAAAACATTTTTAGAAAAAAAAATTTGAAACGCCATTTTGAAGATATTATTAATATACATATAAAATTTAAATTAAAAAAAAATTAAAAAAAAAACCAAAAAATGGTTCTACTAGAGGTACCAAAAATAATATTTTTTTCCAACAAAAATTGTCAAAAGGTAGCCCTTCCCTTCATTAATCGTTGGAGCCATTTTTGAGAAAAAAATATTTTTTTTCTTGGCCCAAAAAAAATGTATGGGACCTACTGATATTTGTCATCTTCGGCATATTACCGAAAAAACGATATGTACCAAGTTTGACGCAAATCTATCCAACCGTTTAGGCTGTAGAGTCGAGGACAGACAGACGGACTAATTAGATTAAATTCTATATAGATAAGATAAATTCTATATACATAAGATTCTAATTAGATTAGATTCTATATTAAATTCTAATTAGATTTGATTCTAATTATAATTAGATTTCACATTTTTTAGATAATTAGATTAGATTAAATCATAATTAGATTAAATTATAATTAGATTAGATTCTAATTAGATTCTAATTAGTTTATATTCTAAATAGATTAGATTCTAATTAGATTAGTTTCTAAATTAAATTCTAATTAGATAAAATTCTAATCAGATTATATTCTAATTAGATTATATTCTTATTAGATTTTTAGATTATATTCTTATTAAATTTTTAGATTATATTCTAATTAGATTAGATTCCAATTAGATTATATTCTAATTGGATTCTAATTAGATTAGATTCTTATTAGATTATATTCTAATTAGATTATTAGATTATATTCTAATTAGATTATATTCTAATTAGATTATATTCTAATTAGATTATATTCTGATTAGATTATTAGATTATATTCTTATTAGATTTTTTGATTATATTCTTATTAGATTTTTTGATTATATTCTTATTAGATTAGATTCTTATTAGATTATATTCTAATTAGATGATTAGATTATATTCTTATTAGATTTTTAGGTTATATTCTAATTAGATTATATTCTAATTAGATTTTTAGATTATATTCTTATTAGATTTTTAGATTATATTCTAATTAGATTAGATTCCAATTAGATTATATTATAATTGGATTCTAATTAGATTAGATTCTTATTAGATTATATTAAAATTAGATCAGATTATAATTAAGATCAGATTGTAATTAGATTAGATAAAATTAGATAAGATTATAATTAGATTAGATTAGATTAGATTTATAGATTTTTTTATTCATTTTAAAGATTTTTACAATAATTGTGCTACCCACGAAGCTTTATGCTTATCTGTGGGTGGTTGAACTTAAAAATATTACTTGAATTGATTTGAATCTTAAAAATTATTTACAGGTATAATTTCAATAATGTGCTAATTTTGCAAGTTTCAAAATTAAATATTAAATGCATTTTTTAAAATCTAAATAAGTAGGTTTAAAAAAAAAACTATTTTGATTAATTTTTGGAATTCAGTTCAAAAAGAAAAGCTTAATACATTTTTTACGTTTTTTGTAGTTTGGGATATTTTTCAAGTTTGCTGGAATCAGATTCATTATTGATGGTATAGTGTAGCTCAATTGTCTTCTGCCATATTTGTTGTACACAGCCGGAATTTCAAAGTGACCTTGCGCTCGTCTTCTGGTATTGATGTTGTGCGAAATATGTTGCTGGAATCTTTGATCATCATAGTATTCAAGAACTGCTGTCATCTTAAATATGTTGTCAACACTCAGACACTTGAAATGGTGATGGTTTTTATTAATGGTTTTTATTATTCTACGCTGTAGATATAACAAGGTTATTCGTATGTGTTTTTGAAGCGTTTCCCCATGCTAGTACGCCATATCTTAATCGGGATTCAACTAACGAAAAGTATACTTGTTTTTGGACATCTTTTGTTGAATATCTTTTCAGGTAAAAAAGAGCAAACATTGCACTTCTCATATTAAGCCTTAGGTTGTTAATATGTTCAAGCCATAGGAAGTGATCATAATTAGATTTCAGATTTTTTTAGATAATGAGATTAGATTAAATTATAACTAGATTAGATTATAATTAGATTAGATTAAATTATAATTATAATCTAATTAGATTAGATTAAATTATAATTATAATCTAATTAGATTAGATTAAATTATAATTATAATCTAATTAGATTAGATTATAATCTGATTAAATTATAATAAGATTAAATTAGAATTATATAATTTAATTGTATAATTAAATTATATAATTATAGAGATTAGATTATAATTAGATTAAATTATAATTAGAGTATATTATAATGAGATTAGATTAGAATTGGATTAGATTATAATTATCATTACTTGTGTTGTTCTCGAGATTCATCGAAAATATAACAATGAATCGCCAGAGCATTAAATTCTTTCAAGCAGTCCTACTATAACAAAAAGAACTTCACATATATATTCGTAAAAAAAAAAATTTTAACAATCAAACATGATATTTCTATCATAGAAAACACGAAAACACTGGGTCCCCCAATTCAGTCTGTCCTGTCTGTCTGTCAGTTCTTATCTAATATTATTATAATCTTATCTAATTATAATCTAATTTAATTATAATATAATCTTATTATAACTTAATCTAATTATAATTTAATCTAAAATTATAATTTAATCTAATCTAACTTAATTATAATCTAATCTAGTTATAATCTAATCTAATCTAATTATCCAAAAAATGTGAAATCTAATTATAATATAATCTAATCTACTATTATAATAATCTAATCTAATTAGAATCTAGTCTAATTAGAATCTTATCTAATCTAATTAGAATCTAAACTAATTTCAAATTTTATTTAATCTTTAAATTTAAAAAAAATGCATTCAATATTTAATTTTGAAACTTGCAAAATTAGCACATTATTGAAATTATACCTGTAAATAATATTTAAGATTCAAATCAATTCAAGTAACATTTTTAAATTCAACCACCCACAGATAAGCATAAAGCTTCGTGGGTAGCACAATTATTGTAAAAATCTTTAAAATGAATAAAAAAATCTATAAATCTAATCTAATCTAATCTAATCTAATTATAATCTTATCTAATTTTATCTAATCTAATTACAATCTGATCTTAATTATAATCTGATCTAATTAGAATATAATCTAATTAGAATATAATCTAAAAATCTAATAAGAATATAATCTAAAAATCTAATAAGAATATAATCTAAAAATCTAATAAGAATATAATCTAATAAGAATCTAATCTAATTAGAATATAATCTAAAAATCTAATAAGAATATAATCTAATAATCTAATTAGAATATAATCTAATAATCTAATTAGAATATAATCTAATAAGAATCTAATCTAATTAGAATCCAATTAGAATATAATCTAATTGGAATCTAATCTAATTAGAATATAATCTAAAAATCTAATAAGAATATAATCTAATAATCTAATTAGAATATAATCTAATTAGAATATAATCTGATTAGAATTTTATCTAATTAGAATTTAATTTAGAATCTAATCTAATTAGAATCTAATCTAATTAGAATATAAACTAATTAGAATCTAATTAGAATCTAATCTAATTATAATTTAATCTAATTATGATTTAATCTAATCTAATTATCTAAAAAATGTGAAATCTAATTATAATTAGAATCAAATCTAATTAGAATTTAATATAGAATCTAATCTAATTAGAATCTTATCTATATAGAATTTATCTTATCTATATAGAATTTAATCTAATTAGAATCTAATATAATTAGAATCTAGTATTTATTGATGTAATTAGAATCTAATTAGAATCAAATCTAATTAGAATCTTATCTAATCTAATTAGAATCTAATCTAATTTCCAATTACATCTAATCTAATTAGAATTTTATCTTATTATAATTTAATTTAGAATCTAATCTAATTAGAATATAATCTAATTAGAATCAAATCTAATTAGAATCTAATCTAATTAGAATTTTATCTAATTAGAATTTAATCTAGAATCTAATCTAATTAGAATCCAATCATATCTAATATAATTAGAATCTAATTAGAATTTATAACTTAATCTAATAAGAATCTAATCTTATTAGAATCAAATCCAATTAGAATCTAATTAGAATAAAATATAATTAGATTTTAATCTAGAATCTAATCTAATTAGAATCTTATCTATATCGAATTTAATCTAATTAGAATCTAAATAATTAGAATCTAGTCTAATCTAATCTAATAATACTTTAATCTAATTATAATTTAATCTAATCTAATTATAATATAATCTTAGATAACTTCTAATTATAATTTAATCTAATTATAATTTAATTTAAGAATCTAATTAATTAAGAATCTAATCTAATTTAGACTTATCTAAAAAATCTGAAATCGAATTATAATCTAATCTTATCTAATATTATTATAATGTTATCTAATTATAATCTAATTTAATTATAATATAATCTTATTATAACTTAATCTAATTATAATTTAATCTAAAATTATAATTTAATCTAATCTAACTTAATTATAATCTAATCTAGTTATAATCTAATCTAATTATCTAAAAAATGTGAAATCTAATTATAATATAATCTAATCTACTATTATAATAATCTAATCTAATTAGAATCTAGTCTAATTAGAATCTTATCTAATCTAATTAGAATCTAAACTAATTTCAAATTTTATTTAATCTTTAAATTTAAAAAAATGCATTCAATATTTAATTTTGAAACTTGCAAAATTAGCACATTATTGAAATTATACCTGTAAATAATATTTAAGGTTCAAATCAATTCAATTTTATACATAAAAAATTTTTAAAACATTTTTAGAAAAAAAATTTGAAACGCCATTTTGAAGATATTATTAATATACATATAAAATTTAAATTAAAAAAAAAAACAAAAAATGGTTCTACTAGAGGTACCAAAAATAATATTTTTTTCCAACAAAAATTGTCAAAAGGTAGCCCTTCCCTTCATTAATCGTTGGAGCCATTTTTGAGAAAAAAATATTTTTTTTCTTGGCCCAAAAAAAATGTATGGGAGCTACTGTTATTTGTCATCTTCGGCATATTACCGAAAAAACAATATGTACCAAGTTTGACGCAAATCTATCCAACCGTTTAGGCTGTAGAGTCGAGGACAGACAGACGGACTAATTAGATTAAATTCTATATAGATAAGATAAATTCTATATACATAAGATTCTAATTAGATTAGATTCTATATTAAATTCTAATTAGATTTGATTCTAATTATAATTAGATTTGACATTTTTTAGATAATTAGATTAGATTAAATCATAATTAGATTAAATTATAATTAGATTAGATTCTAATTAGATTCTAATTAGTTTATATTCTAATTAGATTAGATTCTAATTAGATTAGTTTCTAAATTAAATTCTAATTAGAAAAAATTCTAATCAGATTATATTCTAATTAGATTATATTCTTATTAGATTTTTAGATTATATTCTTATTAAATTTTTAGATTATATTCTAATTAGATTAGATTCCAATTAGATTATATTCTAATTGGATTCTAATTAGATTAGATTCTTATTAGATTATATTCTAATTAGATTATTAGATTATATTCTAATTAGATTATATTCTAATTAGATTATATTCTGATTAGATTATTAGATTATATTCTTATTAGATTTTTTGATTATATTCTTATTAGATTTTTTGATTATATTCTTATTAGATTTTTAGATTATATTCTTATTAGATTAGATTCTTATTAGATTATATTCTAATTAGATGATTAGATTATATTCTTATTAGATTTTTAGGTTATATTCTAATTAGATTATATTCTAATTAGATTTTTAGATTATATTCTTATTAGATTTTTAGATTATATTCTAATTAGATTAGATTCCAATTAGATTATATTCTAATTGGATTCTAATTAGATTAGATTCTTATTAGATTATATTAAAATTAGATCAGATTATAATTAAGATCAGATTGTAATTAGATTAGATAAAATTAGATAAGATTATAATTAGATTAGATTAGATTAGATTAGATTTATAGATTTTTTTATTCATTTTAAAGATTTTTACAATAATTGTGCTACCCACGAAGCTTTATGCTTATCTGTGGGTGGTTGAATTTAAAAATGTTACTTGAATTGATTTGAATCTTAAATATTATTTACAGGTATAATTTCAATAATGTGCTAATTTTGCAAGTTTCAAAATTAAATATTGAATGCATTTTTTTTAAATTTAAAGATTAAATAAAATTTGAAATTAGTTTAGATTCTAATTAGATTAGATAAGATTCTAATTAGACTAGATTCTAATTAGATTAGATTATTATAATAGTAGATTAGATTATATTATAATTAGATTTCACATTTTTTAGATAATTCGATTAGATTAGATTATAACTAGATTAGATTATAATTAAGTTAGATTAGATTAAATTATAATTTTAGATTAAATTATAATTAGATTAAGTTATAATAAGATTATATTATAATTAAATTAGATTATAATTAGATAAGATTATAATAATATTAGATAAGATTAGATTATAATTAGATTTCAGATTTTTTAGATAAGTCTAAATTAGATTAGATTCTTAATTAATTAGATTCTTAAATTAAATTATAATTAGATTAAATTATAATTAGAAGTTATCTAAGATTATATTATAATTAGATTAGGTTTTTTTTTAGGTTTATAAGATTTTTATTCATTTTAAAGATTTTTACAATAATTGTGCTACCCACGAAGCTTTATGCTTATCTGTGGGTGGTTGAACTTAAAAATATTACTTGAATTGATTTGAATCTTAAAAATTATTTACAGGTATAATTTCAATAATGTGCTAATTTTGCAAGTTTCAAAATTAAATATTAAATGCATTTTTTAAAATCTAAATAAGTAGGTTTAAAAAAAAACTATTTTGATTAATTTTTGGAATTCAGTTCAAAAAGAAAAGCTTAATACATTTTTTACGTTTTTTGTAGTTTGGGATATTTTTCAAGTTTGCTGGAATCAGATTCATTATTGATGGTATAGTGTAGCTCAATTGTCTTCTGCCATATTTGTTGTACACAGCCGGAATTTCAAAGTGACCTTGCGCTCGTCTTCTGGTATTGATGTTGTGCGAAATATGTTGCTGGAATCTTTGATCATCATAGTATTCAAGAACTGCTGTCATCTTAAATATGTTGTCAACACTCAGACACTTGAAATGGTGATGGTTTTTATTAATGGTTTTTATTATTCTACGCTGTAGATATAACAAGGTTATTCGTATGTGTTTTTGAAGCGTTTCCCCATGCTAGTACGCCATATCTTAATCGGGATTCAACTAACGAAAAGTATACTTGTTTTTGGACATCTTTTGTTGAATATCTTTTCAGGTAAAAAAGAGCAAACATTGCACTTCTCATATTAAGCCTTAGGTTGTTAATATGTTCAAGCCATAGGAAGTGATCATAATTAGATTTCAGATTTTTTTAGATAATGAGATTAGATTAAATTATAACTAGATTAGATTATAATTAGATTAGATTAAATTATAATTATAATCTAATTAGATTAGATTAAATTATAATTATAATCTAATTAGATTAGATTAAATTATAATTATAATCTAATTAGATTAGATTATAATCTGATTAAATTATAATAAGATTAAATTAGAATTATATAATTTAATTGTATAATTAAATTATATAATTATAGAGATTAGATTATAATTAGATTAAATTATAATTAGAGTATATTATAATGAGATTAGATTAGAATTGGATTAGATTATAATTATCATTACTTGTGTTGTTCTCGAGATTCATCGAAAATATAACAATGAATCGCCAGAGCATTAAATTCTTTCAAGCAGTCCTACTATAACAAAAAGAACTTCACATATATATTCGTAAAAAAAAAAATTTTAACAATCAAACATGATATTTCTATCATAGAAAACACGAAAACACTGGGTCCCCCAATTCAGTCTGTCCTGTCTGTCTGTCAGTTCTTATCTAATATTATTATAATCTTATCTAATTATAATCTAATTTAATTATAATATAATCTTATTATAACTTAATCTAATTATAATTTAATCTAAAATTATAATTTAATCTAATCTAACTTAATTATAATCTAATCTAGTTATAATCTAATCTAATCTAATTATCCAAAAAATGTGAAATCTAATTATAATATAATCTAATCTACTATTATAATAATCTAATCTAATTAGAATCTAGTCTAATTAGAATCTTATCTAATCTAATTAGAATCTAAACTAATTTCAAATTTTATTTAATCCTTAAATTTAAAAAAAATGCATTCAATATTTAATTTTGAAACTTGCAAAATTAGCACATTATTGAAATTATACCTGTAAATAATATTTAAGATTCAAATCAATTCAAGTAACATTTTTAAATTCAACCACCCACAGATAAGCATAAAGCTTCGTGGGTAGCACAATTATTGTAAAAATCTTTAAAATGAATAAAAAAATCTATAAATCTAATCTAATCTAATCTAATCTAATTATAATCTTATCTAATTTTATCTAATCTAATTACAATCTGATCTTAATTATAATCTGATCTAATTTTAATATAATCTAATAAGAATCTAATCTAATTAGAATCCAATTAGAATATAATCTAATTGGAATCTAATCTAATTAGAATATAATCTAATAAGAATCTAATCTAATTAGAATATAATCTAAAAATCTAATAAGAATATAATCTAAAAATCTAATAAGAATATAATCTAAAAATCTAATAAGAATATAATCTAAAAATCTAATAAGAATATAATCTAATAAGAATATAATCTAATTAGAATATAATCTAATTAGAATATAATCTAATTAGAATATAATCTAATTAGAATATAATCTGAAAATCTAATAAGAATATAATCTAAAAATCTAATAAGAATATAATCTAATAAGAATCTAATCTAATTAGAATATAATCTAAAAATCTAATAAGAATATAATCTAATAATCTAATTAGAATATAATCTAAAAATCTAATAAGAATATAATCAAAAAATCTAATAAGAATATAATCCAATTAGAATATAATCTAATTGGAATCTAATCTAATTAGAATATAATCTAAAAATCTAATAAGAATATAATCTAATAATCTAATTAGAATATAATCTAATTAGAATATAATCTGATTAGAATTTTATCTAATTAGAATTTAATTTAGAATCTAATCTAATTAGAATCTAATCTAATTAGAATATAAACTAATTAGAATCTAATTAGAATCTAATCTAATTATAATTTAATCTAATTATGATTTAATATAATCTAATTATCTAAAAAATGTGAAATCTAATTATAATTAGAATCAAATCTTATTAGAATTTAATATAGAATCTAATCTAATTAGAATCTTATCTATATAGAATTTATCTTATCTATATAGAATTTAATCTAATTAGAATCTAATATAATTAGAATCTAGTATTTATTGATGTAATTAGAATCTAATTAGAATCAAATCTAATTAGAATCTTATCTAATCTAATTAGAATCTAATCTAATTTCCAATTACATCTAATCTAATTAGAATTTTATCTTATTATAATTTAATTTAGAATCTAATCTAGTTAGAATAAAATCTAATTAGAATCAAATCTAATTAGAATCTAATCTAATTAGAATTTTATCTAATTAGAATTTAATCTAGAATCTAATCTAATTAGAATCCAATCATATCTAATATAATTAGAATCTAATTAGAATTTATAACTTAATCTAATAAGAATCTAATCTTATTAGAATCAAATCCAATTAGAATCTAATTAGAATAAAATATAATTAGATTTTAATCTAGAATCTAATCTAATTAGAATCTTATCTATATCGAATTTAATCTAATTAGAATCTAAATAATTAGAATCTAGTCTAATCTAATCTAATAATACTTTAATCTAATTATAATTTAATCTAATCTAATTATAATATAATCTTAGATAACTTCTAATTATAATTTAATCTAATTATAATTTAATTTAAGAATCTGATTAATTAAGAATCTAATCTAATTTAGACTTATCTAAAAAATCTGAAATCTAATTATAATCTAATCTTATCTAATATTATTATAATCTTATCTAATTATAATCTAATTTAATTATAATATAATCTTATTATAACTTAATCTAATTATAATTTAATCTAAAATTATAATTTAATCTAATCTAATTATTTATATATCATTTTAAAGATTTTTACAATAATTGTGCTACCCACGAAGCTTTATGCTTATCTGTGGGTGGTTGAACTTAAAAATATTACTTGAATTGATTTGAACCTTAAAAATTATTTACAGGTATAATTTCAATAATGTGCTAATTTTGCAAGTTTCAAAATTAAATATTAAATGCATTTTTTAAAATCTAAATAAGTAGGTTTAAAAAAAAAAACTATTTTGATTAATTTTTGGAATTCAGTTCAAAAAGAAAAGCTTAATACATTTTTTACGTTTTTTGTAGTTTGGGATATTTTTCAAGTTTGCTGGAATCAGATTCATTATTGATGGTATAGTGTAGCTCAATTGTCTTCTGCCATATTTGTTGTACACAGCCGGAATTTCAAAGTGACCTTGCGCTCGTCTTCTGGTATTGATGTTGTGCGAAATATGTTGCTGGAATCTTTGATCATCATAGTATTCAAGAACTGCTGTCATCTTAAATATGTTGTCAACACTCAGACACTTGAAATGGTGATGGTTTTTATTAATGGTTTTTATTATTCTACGCTGTAGATATAACAAGGTTATTCGTATGTGTTTTTGAAGCGTTTCCCCATGCTAGTACGCCATATCTTAATCGGGATTCAACTAACGAAAAGTATACTTGTTTTTGGACATCTTTTGTTGAATATCTTTTCAGGTAAAAAAGAGCAAACATTGCACTTCTCATATTAAGCCTTAGGTTGTTAATATGTTCAAGCCATAGGAAGTGATCATAATTAGATTTCAGATTTTTTTAGATAATGAGATTAGATTAAATTATAACTAGATTAGATTATAATTAGATTAGATTAAATTATAATTATAATCTAATTAGATTAGATTAAATTATAATTATAATCTAATTAGATTAGATTAAATTATAATTATAATCTAATTAGATTAGATTATAATCTGATTAAATTATAATAAGATTAAATTAGAATTATATAATTTAATTGTATAATTAAATTATATAATTATAGAGATTAGATTATAATTAGATTAAATTATAATTAGAGTATATTATAATGAGATTAGATTAGAATTGGATTAGATTATAATTATCATTACTTGTGTTGTTCTCGAGATTCATCGAAAATATAACAATGAATCGCCAGAGCATTAAATTCTTTCAAGCAGTCCTACTATAACAAAAAGAACTTCACATATATATTCGTAAAAAAAATAATTTTAACAATCAAACATGATATTTCTATCATAGAAAACACGAAAAAACTGGGTCCCCCAATTCAGTCTGTCCTGTCTGTCTGTCAGTTCTTATCTAATATTATTATAATCTTATCTAATTATAATCTAATTTAATTATAATATAATCTTATTATAACTTAATCTAATTATAATTTAATCTAAAATTATAATTTAATCTAATCTAACTTAATTATAATCTAATCTAGTTATAATCTAATCTAATCTAATTATCCAAAAAATGTGAAATCTAATTATAATATAATCTAATCTACTATTATAATAATCTAATCTAATTAGAATCTAGTCTAATTAGAATCTTATCTAATCTAATTAGAATCTAAACTAATTTCAAATTTTATTTAATCTTTAAATTTAAAAAAAATGCATTCAATATTTAATTTTGAAACTTGCAAAATTAGCACATTATTGAAATTATACCTGTAAATAATATTTAAGATTCAAATCAATTCAAGTAACATTTTTAAATTCAACCACCCACAGATAAGCATAAAGCTTCGTGGGTAGCACAATTATTGTAAAAATCTTTAAAATGAATAAAAAAATCTATAAATCTAATCTAATCTAATCTAATCTAATTATAATCTTATCTAATTTTATCTAATCTAATTACAATCTGATCTTAATTATAATCTGATCTAATTAGAATATAATCTAATTAGAATATAATCTAAAAATCTAATAAGAATATAATCTAAAAATCTAATAAGAATATAATCTAAAAATCTAATAAGAATATAATCTAATAATAATATAATCTAATAATCTAATCAGAATATAATCTAATTAGAATATAATCTAAATAGAATATAATCTGAAAATCTAATAAGAATATAATCTAAAAATCTAATAAGAATATAATCTAATAAGAATATAATCTAATTAGAATATAATCTAATTAGAATATAATCTAATAATCTAATTAGAATATAATCTAATAAGAATCTAATCTAATTAGAATCCAATTAGAATATAATCTAATTGGAATCTAATCTAATTAGAATATAATCTAAAAATCTAATAAGAATATAATCTAATAATCTAATTAGAATATAATCTAATTAGAATATAATCTGATTAGAATTTTATCTAATTAGAATTTAATTTAGAATCTAATCTAATTAGAATCTAATCTAATTAGAATATAAACTAATTAGAATCTAATTAGAATCTAATCTAATTATAATTTAATCTAATTATGATTTAATCTAATCTAATTATCTAAAAAATGTGAAATCTAATTATAATTAGAATCAAATCTAATTAGAATTTAATATAGAATCTAATCTAATTAGAATCTTATCTATATAGAATTTATCTTATCTATATAGAATTTAATCTAATTAGAATCTAATATAATTAGAATCTAGTATTTATTGATGTAATTAGAATCTAATTAGAATCAAATCTAATTAGAATCTTATCTAATCTAATTAGAATCTAATCTAATTTCCAATTACATCTAATCTAATTAGAATTTTATCTTATTATAATTTAATTTAGAATCTAATCTAATTAGAATATAATCTAATTAGAATCAAATCTAATTAGAATCTAATCTAATTAGAATTTTATCTAATTAGAATTTAATCTAGAATCTAATCTAATTAGAATCCAATCATATCTAATATAATTAGAATCTAATTAGAATTTATAACTTAATCTAATAAGAATCTAATCTTATTAGAATCAAATCCAATTAGAATCTAATTAGAATAAAATATAATTAGATTTTAATCTAGAATCTAATCTAATTAGAATCTTATCTATATCGAATTTAATCTAATTAGAATCTAAATAATTAGAATCTAGTCTAATCTAATCTAATAATACTTTAATCTAATTATAATTTAATCTAATCTAATTATAATATAATCTTAGATAACTTCTAATTATAATTTAATCTAATTATAATTTAATTTAAGAATCTAATTAATTAAGAATCTAATCTAATTTAGACTTATCTAAAAAATCTGAAATCGAATTATAATCTAATCTTATCTAATATTATTATAATGTTATCTAATTATAATCTAATTTAATTATAATATAATCTTATTATAACTTAATCTAATTATAATTTAATCTAAAATTATAATTTAATCTAATCTAACTTAATTATAATCTAATCTAGTTATAATCTAATCTAATTATCTAAAAAATGTGAAATCTAATTATAATATAATCTAATCTACTATTATAATAATCTAATCTAATTAGAATCTAGTCTAATTAGAATCTTATCTAATCTAATTAGAATCTAAACTAATTTCAAATTTTATTTAATCTTTAAATTTAAAAAAATGCATTCAATATTTAATTTTGAAACTTGCAAAATTAGCACATTATTGAAATTATACCTGTAAATAATATTTAAGGTTCAAATCAATTCAATTTTATACATAAAAAATTTTTAAAACATTTTTAGAAAAAAAATTTGAAACGCCATTTTGAAGATATTATTAATATACATATAAAATTTAAATTAAAAAAAAAAACAAAAAATGGTTCTACTAGAGGTACCAAAAATAATATTTTTTTCCAACAAAAATTGTCAAAAGGTAGCCCTTCCCTTCATTAATCGTTGGAGCCATTTTTGAGAAAAAAATATTTTTTTTCTTGGCCCAAAAAAAATGTATGGGAGCTACTGTTATTTGTCATCTTCGGCATATTACCGAAAAAACAATATGTACCAAGTTTGACGCAAATCTATCCAACCGTTTAGGCTGTAGAGTCGAGGACAGACAGACGGACTAATTAGATTAAATTCTATATAGATAAGATAAATTCTATATAAATTAAATTTATTTTATTTTAAATTTTATAAAAAAAACACAAACTTTTTATTTTTATGAGGATGAACCTCTTTATTTGAGTACTACTTACGAACTAACTTATGACAGAATTAGTTTCCTAAAATCTAACTGAAAAGTAACTTAATCTATCCAACCCGAGTTTGCAATTTGCTGTTGCATGTGCTGTCTCCAGACGCCTCGTCATCACATTCCTTCACGTAGTCACCTGGTGATTCTTATGAGTCGTGGGAAGCGAATCTGGATGTGGGACAGTTATCTGCTGATGCAAACATTTCTTGCGTTAACTCCTCCCTGCTCAAATTCGAACGCCCTCGTTCGACGTTGATGGTTTTATTAGATTTGGCAAATCCTTAATTCCTATGGTAATGGATCCTTGCTCGTTTTTAGGTGAGAATTCTTGGTTGGTGTTTTTCTTTGTTTTACCATAAAGGAAAGTTGTTATTATTATGAGGAGTATTATTACCAGGAATACGTTAATCCCAATATTTAATGCATTTTTCCTTTCCAGTAGATCAATCTGTTCCGTGCCATTCATCTGTAATTCTTTTATCATTCCCAGAGAAAGTACCTCTTTGAACTCTTGCACTGATGATCTAGGTTGCAACAAAGCTGGTAAAGGTTGATGTTTAGTTATCTCGCTGGTTTTGAAAATCTTTCCATTCACAATGATTGTGGTGTTTGAGTGTTTTATGATATACGTTCCATCTAATCGAATAGCCTCATTGTTAATTGTTACCGAGTCATTGAATTGGTTAAGGAATAATATGCCGTCCGAGATTTCTTCGATGGATGGTGTGTTTCGGTTATCGATAGTAGTGCAGGTGGGTATTTTGCTTTTCAACAGGTTGGGGATACACGTAGAGTTACTTATATCTACAATATTTCTACTATTACAAATAGAATGTTCGCTTATTACTAAACAATCTTGTTTTATACCATATGTTTTATTTTTACATTTTAAAATTTTTTTAAAAGGAATTTCGTTTATCTTTATTCCCATCTTTACTGCTTTTATTATAAGCATAGTACAAATATCTGAGTCTGTTGTTGGTATATCAATTATATAAATTAAATTCTTACCATTAGAGGCAATTTTAATATTACAAAAATCAAGTGCCTCGTCAATATTTATGAAAGGTGTATTTTGTTTTCTAAAAAATTCTTCCGTTAGCTTAATTTCAGAATTTGACAGTATAAAAGAATTCACTACATTAACTTTTGCCCAATGAATGGCGTATGCTATATTTATTAATTCTTCTTTTACTAAATCTAGTTCATATTTTAATTTTAATGTTTCAGTGTCTTTATTCTTTACTTCGTTTCTTACAATTTTAAATATTTCGTTTGTTACATTGGTGATTTCATTAATTTTCCCTATGGTCATACGGTTTATTATCATTTGCCTATTATTGTTTTCGAGTACGTTGTTCATTTTTCCTGTCAAAATTTCATAATCATGATGATCCGGACTACCGGCGATCCATTTCCAGGCGGTACCTAGGAAATCAAGTGATCTTTTCTTTTTCTTGTCTTCAACTTTCAATCCTGCCAGGTAGGTTTTTATTTTATCTATTTCATGAGAAATGTAAGGATAAAGGGGGTGATTTCGTGTGGTTTCTATCAGGGTATTTTCTATATTCCTTGTCAGGTTTTCGTAATGTTCAATGTTAATTATGTGGATTATTTTGAAAGATCCTGTCTGTATTTTCGAGGTTCCAACATTTATCTTGACCAATTGAGACTTTGAGTAATCCAATATTTGTATATCCGCTGCGCATAGCGGTAATAACCTATAAAGAGGAATTTTGATTCTTAATTAGATTCTTATGGACAACTTTTCCAGACCTAGTTACTATTGTAGAATTTTTGTTTTCGGCTACTATTTCTTTTCTATATTTAGGAGTGAGTTTGTTGCCTAGCCTTTTGTTAATTTTTACATAAATGGTATCTCCTATTGCAAAATTTCTAAAAGCTCTCTTTTTCTTGTTATGATAACTAAGATCAGCAGTTTGCTTATCTTTGATTGCTTGAGTGACAATTTGTCTCTCTTCTTGTAACTGTTCGGGGTTATTAACTTTATTTCGTGCAAAAAATACTTCGATAGGTTTTTTGTTTGTGGTGGTATGAACGGATCTATTATATTCGTAAATGGACTTGTCGAGCATTTCGGAGAATGAACTAAAGTTTTGTTCGGCTTTCATACAACGTAATAGTTCAGAAAGTGTTGAATGAAACCTTTCGATTTGGCCATTCACAGAACTTACGTATGGAGGGGCTTTAAACACTTTAATGTTGAAAAAATTCTCAACCATGAATAGAATGGAATTTGAGCTTAATGATTTCTCATTATCAACCACAATCCATTCTGGGACACCGAAAGATAATATGAGCTCTCTTAAGGGTTGCTTGATATGTTCTGTAGCTCTAGACGCTACGATTCTTGCTAAAGCATACTTGGAAAATTTGTCTATGGCAGTCAGTACAACCTTATTGTCAGTGAAATATAGGTCAATATGTAAGATCTGCCCAGGATATACGGGTATAGGGGTAGGTTGTAAGGGTATATTGTTGGGGTGTCGATCGTATTTTTGTTCCTTGCAAATTTGACATTTATCCGTAATGTTCTTTATTTTTTCCCGCATTTTTGGAAAATAAAACCTTTGTAGTAACTGAATTTTGTTTTCTCTGTTGTTTCGGTGAGCGCGATTGTGCTCTTTAAGAATTTCGGTTTCTTGTAAATTTTCGTCTGTTAGGTCTATTACCATGTTTCTTGAGAATAGTACTTTATAGAGGCTAAAATGTGAGGGAAATATTTCTTGGATTTTTCCGAGAATCGCTTCCTCGGCTTTGATTCCATTTATTACAGAAGGATTGAGATATTTTTTAAAAATTTCAACAAGTTTTTCTGAGGAAAAATTTGGTTCAACAATAGTATGACGATGATACGTTGGGAAGATGATTTCGAATTTATATTCAGAAGTATTACCGACATTAAGAAAGATTTGGTTTTTGAACACGTTTATGGGTTGATTCGCCATTTGGATAAGGTTTTGATTCGAGCTTTCGTGGCTATGTAGAGTTGTTGTTAAAGCATTTACTTGACAACATCTTGGTGGCCTAGACAGTGCATCGGCGACTATATTAGTTTTTCCGGGTTTGTACTTGATCTCATAGTTGTACTCTTCCAAAATTGACTTCCATCGCTTCATCTTAGAATTGTGGTTCTTATTACTGAGAGCGAAAGTCAATGGTTGATGGTCTGTAAATATTTTGACACGAGCAGTACCGTATAGGTAATTTCTTAGAGAAGTGAGTGCCCATATTATGGCAAGCATCTCCTTCTCGTTAGTTGCGTAATGCTCTTCGGTGGTACTTAGTGTTCTCGAAATGAATGTTATCGGTTTGTCACCTTGTGACAAAACTGCACCTATCGCGTAATTCGACGCGTCAGTAGTTAGCTCAAAACTTTTCGTAAAGTCTGGGTATGCGAGAATAATATCTTGCGAAGTTAGGGAGTTTTTTATCTTCAGGAAGGCATCTCTAGCATTATCGTCGAGATTAATTTTTATTTTATCAGAATTTACTTTGGACAAACGTCCTCCTTCCCCTCTTAAAAGGGATGTCAGGGGCTTAGCGAGCTTCGCATAGTCTTTAATGAAGCGACGGTAGTATCCTGACATACCTAGAAATGAACGTAGCTCCTTAAGGGTATTTGGGGCTGGAAATTTCGAAATTGCATCTACTTTAGCCGGATTAGCTAAAATTCCTTCGGAGGAAATAATAAAACCTAGGAATTCGACCTTGTTCTTAAAAAAGTCACATTTCTCCAGGTGAATTTTCATGTTCGCTTCGAATAACGTCTGAAAAATAATTTCCAAATGTTTTAAATGTTCTGATTCACTTTTACTAAACACTATAATATCGTCTATATAGACGAAGCAAATCTTTCCTATGTGTTCGCGGAGGATGTCGTCGAGTGCGCGTTGGAAAATTGACGGCGCGTTTTTTAGGCCAAATGGGAGCCTAACAAATTCAAACTTTCCATTATTTATTGAGAAGGCGGTCTTCTCTATATCAGATTCCTTAAGAGGTATTTGATGGAATCCGTTTTTTAGATCGAGAACTGAAAACATTCGGTTTTTGCCTAGTTGTGCTAGTACCTCGTTAATGTCTTGGATTGGGTAACGATCCGCGATAGTATTTGCGTTAAGCTTCCTATAGTCGATTACCAATCTATACTGTTTGTTACCTGCAGCATCAGGTTTCTTGGGTACAATCCAGACGGGCGAATTGTATGGTGACCGAGAAGGTCTAATAATTCCGTCTTCTAGAAGTTTCCCAAGCTGGTTTTCGATTTCTTCCTTAAGAGAAGTAGGATATGGGTAACACCTCGTATAAATCGGAGTGTCCGTGAAAGTACGAATTTCTCCAAGAACCTTTGTCGTGAAAGTTAGTTTTTCGTCGGGATCGGCGAAAAGTGAGGGAAAATGTTTGATAGTTGTGATAAGAGCTTCTTTCTGAGTTTCTGACATATGTTCGAACTGTGTGTCAATAGAATTGATAGTCATAGAGTTTTGTTGTTTAATTTTTACCTTAATCTTATTGAGGATTGTGATAAAATTCTCTTTTGTGTGTATGACGGCTGATAATTCTTTCAAGCTATCGTTCCCAAGTATACCATGGAACGATTTTAAATTTGGTAAGATGTAGAATTTTAAATTAATGTTCTGACCGAATAAATTAATAAAGGTGTGTTGGGTTATTGAAACATCGCCTGCAATTGATTTTGCAAGAAAGTTTTGTTTATTATCTAGAGGAGTTGTAACGAGTTGGGGCTGAATGTAATTTCTGCTAGACCCGGTGTCTATCAGGAATTTTAAAATGTTCCCACTCTTCGTCTTACATTCAAAAAATGGAAGCGAAGAGTCCGCTAACCTAAAAAATGGATATCTGCAAAGTCCGTAAAGTAGTCATGTTCAGATGACGTTCCATTTTCATCATATTGATTTAAAGAATTTATGTAACCTTGTAATTCCTCATCTGGATTTTCGAGGAATCCGCTCTGGTTTTGTTCATAAGGAGTATCTTCCGGAACAGATTCTATGTGAAAATGTGGTTGGTTTTGTTTTGTAACCACGTTATTTACTTTTCTAGTGTTAAGACTGGAATTCGGTTCTGGTTTGATGTTAGTCATATTAGGCTGATAACCTTTTTGAAGATTCTGTTGTTGCGGACGCATGGGTCTTAATTGATTATTATATGTGCTCCAGTTCTGGTAGCCTGGGCTTGAATAATTTGGAGATTGTCCATAATTTGGGGTTTGGTTTAATACGTTTGACATTGTCGGGTATCTGGAAGGATGAGGATTAGGGTATGTTGAGTATTGTTGCGGAACTGGTTTAGGTGCTACAGAGGGATAAGTTCTGCCAATCATATTTGGGTTTCTTCGGGGTATAAAGGGTTGTGGTTGTGGTTTTCTTGGTGTTATTTGGTGTTGAATATGATTAGATCTAATGTTTTGGTTTTCTAACTTTAAACATAAGTTCAGGGCATGAGGGAGATCAATCGGTTCTTTTATGGATAGTAATCTAGGTAAGTCTCCTCTTAACCCTCTTATAAAGGTATCAAGGGCTTTTGACCTATAAGTTTCCGTAAGAACTTTGGTTGCTTCAACACCCATATCCCCACAAGATATTTTATTGAGGATAAGTGAGAGATGTGAGTAAACTAATTGATAAAACTCGTGGACCGTTTTACTTCCTTGAACAAGAGAAGCCATTTGGAATTCCAACGTATTAATATCCCGTTTGTCTGCATAGTGCATAATCAAACATTGGGATATACTTTCCCAATTTAAAGGGATATTATATGATTCTAGAGCGATATCCGCTTCTCCCACAATTTTATTGCGTATAACGCTTAAAATTGCAAAGTATTTAGGAGTGCCTTTAAAAGGTTCATATATTCCGAGAATTCTCTCAACGCTTTTTCTCCAGGATCCAAATTCAGCTTTGTCACCTGAGAAAATTTTTAGGCACTTGACAATATCGGGGATTCTATCCATTTCTGATATGTCTGTTCTGAATTGTGCGTCAATACCTTGGTCTCTTTCGATATTTTGGGTGGGATTATTTTGAGTGGGCTGGCTTTGTTCCCTTAAGACTCGATTGACGATACTCGTGATGAGTATGTCTAATTCTGGTGTAGGTTGGATACTCTGACTTGTGGATGCCGCGTATGGCGGGAAATTATTTGCACCTGTACTAGCGTTTGTTGGAATAGGATTTTGCGGATTTTGTGAAGGGTTACTGGCAGAATTGGTTTCAGATGCAATACTATCGGTATTCGATCGTGTAGCCACCATGATTATGTTTGAATATTTGAGATATTTAGTTTGAAAATTATTACAAATTTACTATACTATAACGTTTTTTCGTAAAAAAAAATATGTTTGAATATTTGAGATATTTAGTTTGAAAATTATTACAAATTTATTACACTATAAAACTTTTCGTAAAAATAAAAATTAAAAATTAATTCACAATTGAAATTTCTAACCCTTTTCCTGTTTTCTTTAAAATATTTTTGTTTCAAAACAGATTTTTTTTTTTTTTTAAAAATTTATTCAAAATTGAGTTTTCCCTTTACCTATTAATCTTTTATTTTTTTATTTTCTTTCTTTTAACTTAAGTCTAACTTACATAAAAATGAAGAACATGATCCCACGCTGGTGAGTTAAGTGTTGATCCTTTTTTCTAGCTACAGCTGGTACTCAGGCACTTCCTTGTCTCACACTCCCTCGTGGTTTACTATGTCTACAGACTATAGCAAATTTATTCTTCTTGGGTTTGGCCGAAGAAGTGACACGAACACTGGTAATTAACTCTTCGAAACGTGGCGAGCTTCTTGAGGTCTATTTTCACGTTAGAGTTCTTGTTTGATTTTCTTTTCTTTCTTTACCACTTGAAGTGAACTAAGTCCTAAAACCCGACGAACTTCTTTAGGTCGATTTTAAGTTTTAAGTCATATCACTTTCAATGTTCTAGGTCTTGGAACGCGACGAACTACTTTAGGTCGATTTCACGTTTCACTTTTTAACACTTCCTCAGGCCAACCACGTTGGGCGCCAATTAAATTTATTTTATTTTAAATTTTATAAAAAAAACACAAACTTTTTATTTTTATGAGGATGAACCTCTTTATTTGAGTACTACTTACGAACTAACTTATGACAGAATTAGTTTCCTAAAATCTAACTGAAAAGTAACTTAATCTATCCAACCCGAGTTTGCAATTTGCTGTTGCATGTGCTGTCTCCAGACGCCTCGTCATCACATTCCTTCACGTAGTCACCTGGTGATTCTTATGAGTCGTGGGAAGCGAATCTGGATGTGGGACAGTTATCTGCTGATGCAAACATTTCTTGCGTTAACTTATACATAAGATTCTAATTAGATTAGATTCTATATTAAATTCTAATTAGATTTGATTCTAATTATAATTAGATTTGACATTTTTTAGATAATTAGATTAGATTAAATCATAATTAGATTAAATTATAATTAGATTAGATTCTAATTAGATTCTAATTAGATTCTAATTAGTTTATATTCTAATTAGATTAGATTCTAATTAGATTAGTTTCTAAATTAAATTCTAATTAGAAAAAATTCTAATCAGATTATATTCTAATTAGATTATATTCTTATTAGATTTTTAGATTATATTCTTATTAAATTTTTAGATTATATTCTAATTAGATTAGATTCCAATTAGATTATATTCTAATTGGATTCTAATTAGATTAGATTCTTATTAGATTATATTCTAATTAGATTATTAGATTATATTCTAATTAGATTATATTCTAATTAGATTATATTCTGATTAGATTATTAGATTATATTCTTATTAGATTTTTTGATTATATTCTTATTAGATTTTTTGATTATATTCTTATTAGATTTTTAGATTATATTCTTATTAGATTAGATTCTTATTAGATTATATTCTAATTAGATGATTAGATTATATTCTTATTAGATTTTTAGGTTATATTCTAATTAGATTATATTCTAATTAGATTTTTAGATTATATTCTTATTAGATTTTTAGATTATATTCTAATTAGATTAGATTCCAATTAGATTATATTCTAATTGGATTCTAATTAGATTAGATTCTTATTAGATTATATTAAAATTAGATCAGATTATAATTAAGATCAGATTGTAATTAGATTAGATAAAATTAGATAAGATTATAATTAGATTAGATTAGATTAGATTAGATTTATAGATTTTTTTATTCATTTTAAAGATTTTTACAATAATTGTGCTACCCACGAAGCTTTATGCTTATCTGTGGGTGGTTGAATTTAAAAATGTTACTTGAATTGATTTGAATCTTAAATATTATTTACAGGTATAATTTCAATAATGTGCTAATTTTGCAAGTTTCAAAATTAAATATTGAATGCATTTTTTTTAAATTTAAAGATTAAATAAAATTTGAAATTAGTTTAGATTCTAATTAGATTAGATAAGATTCTAATTAGACTAGATTCTAATTAAATTAGATTATTATAATAGTAGATTAGATTATATTATAATTAGATTTCACATTTTTTAGATAATTCGATTAGATTAGATTATAACTAGATTAGATTATAATTAAGTTAGATTAGATTAAATTATAATTTTAGATTAAATTATAATTAGATTAAGTTATAATAAGATTATATTATAATTAAATTAGATTATAATTAGATAAGATTATAATAATATTAGATAAGATTAGATTATAATTAGATTTCAGATTTTTTAGATAAGTCTAAATTAGATTAGATTCTTAATTAATTAGATTCTTAAATTAAATTATAATTAGATTAAATTATAATTAGAAGTTATCTAAGATTATATTATAATTAGATTAGGTTTTTTTTTAGGTTTATAAGATTTTTATTCATTTTAAAGATTTTTACAATAATTGTGCTACCCACGAAGCTTTATGCTTATCTGTGGGTGGTTGAACTTAAAAATATTACTTGAATTGATTTGAATCTTAAAAATTATTTACAGGTATAATTTCAATAATGTGCTAATTTTGCAAGTTTCAAAATTAAATATTAAATGCATTTTTTAAAATCTAAATAAGTAGGTTTAAAAAAAAAACTATTTTGATTAATTTTTGGAATTCAGTTCAAAAAGAAAAGCTTAATACATTTTTACGTTTTTTGTAGTTTGGGATATTTTTCAAGTTTGCTGGAATCAGATTCATTATTGATGGTATAGTGTAGCTCAATTGTCTTCTGCCATATTTGTTGTACACAGCCGGAATTTCAAAGTGACCTTGCGCTCGTCTTCTGGTATTGATGTTGTGCGAAATATGTTGCTGGAATCTTTGATCATCATAGTATTCAAGAACTGCTGTCATCTTAAATATGTTGTCAACACTCAGACACTTGAAATGGTGATGGTTTTTATTAATGGTTTTTATTATTCTACGCTGTAGATATAACAAGGTTATTCGTATGTGTTTTTGAAGCGTTCCCCATGCTAGTACGCCATATCTTAATCGGGATTCAACTAACGAAAAGTATACTTGTTTTTGGACATCTTTTGTTGAATATCTTTTCAGGTAAAAAAGAGCAAACATTGCACTTCTCATATTAAGCCTTAGGTTGTTAATATGTTCAAGCCATAGGAAGTGATCATAATTAGATTTCAGATTTTTTTAGATAATAAGATTAGATTAAATTATAACTAGATTAGATTATAATTAGAATAGATTAAATTATAATTATAATCTAATTAGATTAGATTAAATTATAATTATAATCTAATTAGATTAGATTAAATTATAATTATAATCTAATTAGATTAGATTATAATCTGATTAAATTATAATAAGATTAAATTAGAATTATATAATTTAATTGTATAATTAAATTATATAATTATAGAGATTAGATTATAATTAGATTAAATTATAATTAGAGTATATTATAATGAGATTAGATTAGAATTGGATTAGATTATAATTATCATTACTTGTGTTGTTCTCGAGATTCATCGAAAATATAACAATGAATCGCCAGAGCATTAAATTCTTTCAAGCAGTCCTACTATAACAAAAAGAACTTCACATATATATTCGTAAAAAAAAAAATTTTAACAATCAAACATGATATTTCTATCATAGAAAACACGAAAAAACTGGGTCCCCCAATTCAGTCTGTCCTGTCTGTCTGTCAGTTCTTATCTAATATTATTATAATCTTATCTAATTATAATCTAATTTAATTATAATATAATCTTATTATAACTTAATCTAATTATAATTTAATCTAAAATTATAATTTAATCTAATCTAACTTAATTATAATCTAATCTAGTTATAATCTAATCTAATTATCTAAAAAATGTGAAATCTAATTATAATATAATCTAATCTACTATTATAATAATCTAATCTAATTAGAATCTAATCTAATTAGAATCTTATCTAATCTAATTAGAATCTAAACTAATTTCAAATTTTATTTAATCTTTAAATTTAAAAAAATGCATTCAATATTTAATTTTGAAACTTGCAAAATTAGCACATTATTGAAATTATACCTGTAAATAATATTTAAGGTTCAAATCAATTCAATTTTATACATACAAAATTTTTAAAACATTTTTAGAAAAAAAATTTGAAACGCCATTTTGAAGATATTATTAATATACATATAAAATTTAAATTAAAAAAAAATTAAAAAAAAAACCAAAAAATGGTTCTACTAGAGGTTCCAAAAATAATATTTTTTTCCAACAAAAATTGTCAAAAGGTAGCCTTTCCCTTCATTAATCGTTGGAGCCATTTTTGAGAAAAAAATATTTTTTTTCTTGGCCCAAAAAAAATGTATGGGAGCTACTGTTATTTGTCATCTTCGGCATATTACCGAAAAAACAATATGTACCAAGTTTGACGCAAATCTATCCAACCGTTTAGGCTGTAGAGTCGAGGACAGACAGACGGACTAATTAGATTAAATTCTATATAGATAAGATAAATTCTATATACATAAGATTCTAATTAGATTAGATTCTATATTAAATTCTAATTAGATTTGATTCTAATTATAATTAGATTTCACATTTTTTAGATAATTAGATTAGATTAAATCATAATTAGATTAAATTATAATTAGATTAGATTCTAATTAGATTCTAATTAGTTTATATTCTAATTAGATTAGATTCTAATTAGATTAGATTCTAAATTAAATTCTAATTAGATAAAATTCTAATCAGATTATATTCTAATTAGATTATATTCTTATTAGATTTTTAGATTATATTCTTATTAAATTTTTAGATTATATTCTAATTAGATTAGATTCCAATTAGATTATATTCTAATTGGATTCTAATTAGATTAGATTCTTATTAGATTATATTCTAATTAGATTATTAGATTATATTCTAATTAGATTATATTCTAATTAGATTATATTCTGATTAGATTATTAGATTATATTCTTATTAGATTTTTAGATTATATTCTTATTAGATTATATTCTTATTAGATTATATTCTAATTAGATTATTAGATTATATTCTTATTAGATTTTAAGATTATATTTTAATTAGATTATATTCTGATTAGATTATTAGATTATATTCTTATTAGATTTTTAGATTATATTCTAATTAGATTAGATTCCAATTAGATTATATTCTAATTGGATTCTAATTAGATTAGATTCTTATTAGATTAGATTATTATAATAGTAGATTAGATTATATTATAATTAGATTTCACATTTTTTAGATAATTCGATTAGATTAGATTATAACTAGATTAGATTATAATTAAGTTAGATTAGATTAAATTATAATTTTAGATTAAATTATAATTAGATTAAGTTATAATAAGATTATATTATAATTAAATTAGATTATAATTAGATAAGATTATAATAATATTAGATAAGATTAGATTATAATTAGATTTCAGATTTTTTAGATAAGTCTAAATTAGATTAGATTCTTAATTAATTAGATTCTTAAATTAAATTATAATTAGATTAAATTATAATTAGAAGTTATCTAAGATTATATTATAATTAGATTAGGTTTTTTTTTAGGTTTGTAAGATTTTTATTCATTTTAAAGATTTTTACAATAATTGTGCTACCCACGAAGCTTTATGCTTATCTGTGGGTGGTTGAACTTAAAAATATTACTTGAATTGATTTGAATCTTAAAAATTATTTACAGGTATAATTTCAATAATGTGCTAATTTTGCAAGTTTCAAAATTAAATATTAAATGCATTTTTTAAAATTTAAATAAGTAGGTTTAAAAAAAAAAACTATTTTGATTAATTTTTGGAATTCAGTTCAAAAAGAAAAGCTTAATACATTTTTTACGTTTCTTGTAGTTTGGGATATTTTTCAAGTTTGCTGGAATCAGATTCATTATTGATGGTATAGTGTAGCTCAATTGTCTTCTGCCATATTTGTTGTACACAGCCGGAATTTCAAAGTGACCTTGCGCTCGTCTTCTGGTATTGATGTTGTGTCTTCTTATTCAAGAACTGCTGTCATCTTAAATATGTTGTCAACACTCAGACACTTGAAATGGTGATGGTTTTTATTAATGGTTTTTATTATTCTACGCTGTAGATTAACAAGGTTATTCGTATGTGTTTTTGAAGCGTTTCCCCATGCTAGTACACCATATCTTAATCGGGATTCAACTAACGAAAAGTATACTTGTTTTTGGACATCTTTTGTTGAATAACTTTTCAGGTAAAAAAGAGCAAACATTGCACTTCTCATATTAAGCCTTAGGTTGTTAATATGTTCAAGCCATAGGAAGTGATCATAATTAGATTTCAGATTTTTTTAGATAATGAGATTAGATTAAATTATAACTAGATTAGATTATAATTAGATTAGATTAAATTATAATTATAATCTAATTAGATTAGATTAAATTATAATTGAAATAAATAAGCATAAGTGCATGAACATTTTAAACTTACAAATTGACTTATTGAACAAGCCCACTACTTAACATATAATATTTTTCTTTTAAATATATATTATACATTAATGTTTTTGTTTTATATTTTTTCCATATTTTATACTTAGTTTAAATCTTTTTTAAAGTCAGATCTCTATGTTTAATTTTCAAGTTTATTAATTTGTATGAACACTTTTGTTCACCAGTGTCGTGTTACAACCTTTATGATTGTATGATTTGTTTAAAAACAGAAAAAAAAATGTATTGCCCTGATGATGTCCTAACTAAGACCAAACGCGTTGGCCTTAAAAAAGTTTTTTAAATAGATATTAATAAAAACCAAATTTTAAATTGTGGAAAAACAAGTGCTTAATTACTTCATTATACATATTGTTCACGTTAGGATTTAACGAGTTGAAATAAAACAAATACCAAATGTATCTGTGACTAAATGAAACTGAACTAAAAAGTAGAGTTGGTTGGGTACGAATACGTTTTGTTTAAAAATAAATTCTTTGTTTGTTAATAACTAGGTCCTGTTTTTTTATTTAGATAAATCTTTTTTTTTTATAAAAGCAATTGATAAACAATTAACACAAGTTGATTTTCAGATGTTAATGCTCGATATATGTAGTAAAAATTGTTTCATAACACGAAGTCTGCCCTTACTGAATCATTTTTTCAGTTATCCGAGGTCCGATTAAGTGAAAAACTCGCTTAACTAAAAAAAAAAAATTCCTGATATTTCGCCGTTTCGCTTAAGCGGATTTCACTGTACCTAATTGGCTATGTTGAAACTTTTGCGTTGAGATAAAAATATGTCAAAGCGACGCCCAACGCAGCATTGTAAATCATTCATTAAAGCCATTTAAGGGGGTTAAAGGAGTTATGAACCGTATCTATTAGGTATTATTAAATAAATGAAAATTAACACATTACTTACTTTTTGATTTATTTTTTCAGCGTGGTGAATATATCCGGTCAACTGTTATTAATTTGAACTCTGCTATCCATCATAATAAACTAGTGGTTTAGGTAGCTTGACCCATCTTACTTACACATGTATAGTCTATAACATTAAATTTATATTAATTTTAAATTCACATTTATATAAAGGTAATCACTGATTTTTTTAACATTAATTTTTATATTTTATGTTGGTACTTCACGATTAGAAAAAATAATACATATCTACATATATTTGATTAAGCTAAAAAAAAAATACAGAATTTAAGACCCACAAAGCCAAACACAGCGTCCTTATGATTTGTTCAACTGCTGTGACATAAATTCACAACGTCATTCAAATGACAGGATATCGAAAGCGCTTACACAGCCAAGGAGATACAGGATATTAAAAATACAGCAATTCGCAAAAAGCGGTAACAATCTGCACTCGAGAATCAAAAAGGATGTTGCATTCACAAAGCCAGTTCCTTTTCTTCCCATCACCATCAGATCCCAATCCCAATCCAATACTCAGCCCACAAATCGAAAGCATGACGGTTAGTTTGCTTTGTTAACGATGCATTTCTGGCAGCAAACATTTCAGATTTTACTCAGTCAAAGTAACAAAAAAAAAAAAAACGTAATGATGTTGTAAATCGTTGAAATTTTCTCAAAATCATTTTAATAAGATTGTTAGGATGAAATGGATTTCTTAATTTTATTACTATTTTTTCTCTATCTCTCTCTGTCTGTCTCTCACTCTAGATTTTAAATAAAGAAGAGTCATATTATGTTTGTTTATGATGAAATAAACATTATTGTAGGTAGATAGTCGTAGGATGTGATGTGAGATCAGTAAGGATGAAAGCATTTAATTTGCATTTTATGATGTCTGTGTTTGTGTAAAATAGTGAATTAGATTGTGGCTGAAACTTGATGACGCCGCCGACGCACGACGCCAACGACAATGTAGTTCATTGAATCCATCCTTGTATCTCAATCCTATTCGTTTAATTCTTCAAAGAATTTAAAATTGCAGGGTTGCCATCAGACAATATTCCGATCCAGCTAGTCGTTTTATCATCAACAACACATACAAAATTTTACACGAAACCCATAAATCAATGTCTTTGAAAATAAAATGTATGCCTGGATTGCTTAGTAGAAATGTCTAAAATTATCCTTAAAACGTTTTTTACTTATTTTTTTATACACAATTTTTTTAAGAAAAACATATTAGTTGGTATGCCCATCCCTAAGTATTTAATAATAAAATTGAAAAACATAATTTAAAAAAAAAAGTCCACCTGTTTTAAAAATATTGAATTTTCGTAAAAAATGTGTTCTTTTTTAAAATCAAAAAAATTGTTTCAAAAATGTTGGTGTGGGATGTTGTTTAGAATGCAAAGGACCCCTGTATACAAATTTTGATTGGAATCTGTTGATCCGTTAATGAGGAACTTGAAAAATGAAAAAAAAAAAATTATCGGACCATACATAGTTTTTATTCTTAACAAAAGCGTTAGAGACGTTTTCGAAAAGAAACCAAAATGTATCTTTTTGCTACAAATGTATTTTTGTTATACTGTTTAGCTGGTCTGTAAAAGAATGTAATCTCTTGTGAACATAATCTTTTACAATCCTTTCTTCCAATTGAATTAAAAGATTTCAATCATTGACTTCGTTCGACTTCAATCCTTCAATGATCAATTAGTTTTACCTTCTATAATTTTGTTGCTATTATTTTAACCGTAATCATGTATTCTTCATGTTCAACAACAACAACATTTTTTACATACTAAGCCGCAATTCGAATGTACCCTATTATTCCCAAATAAATATTTTCTGTATCACTTTGTGTCTAGCGTCTCTAACGGTTAATAACTTAAATTATTTCTGTATGCAAACCATATTTCAAGTCAAGTCAATGTTCAATGCAGATTCAAAGTTCTTTTGTTTTCAAACAGAGAGCTGTTGTTGTTGTCATTGAGTCACAATGCAGATGTCACTTAAGCCATTACTTTTCAAATAGGTAACTTTATTATATTCGACGAAAATTCTACAAAGACAAGTAACACAAATCTTAGGTTTTTTGTGAGGTAAAGTATGAAACGCAGTCGATGTCGAATACTTAAAAAAGGAAATGCACGACTGGATCGTACGAACTTGCTCTTGTAGCTAACACCTTTAATGTAGATATATGCATTGACGCTGTTTAGTTGGTAGATAGTCTAGTTATTCTATGCAGGTTTAAATCAGATGTAAGTAAGATTACCTTGGTTCTAAGTATAATGACTTATCGAATTTATGATTCAAGGAATAGTTAAATAAGTACCTACAAATGTATATTTAAATGGATCTCAATTATGTAAATTAGGAGGGTAATAATGTAAATATATATGTAATGAAAGTGAATGGTGTATAGATGGGAAAAAATCGTTTCTTAAACTTATTTAAACTGCCAAAACCATCACTTTAATCAGTTTTTTCGAAAAAACGCCATTAGATGCCACGGATCAATAAAAATTTTATAAAAAAGTTTCTCGAAAATTCTAGGACGGTTTTTGATGAAATCCTGTTTTTTTATTTTTCGTTTTTTGAAAACAAAATTCTTTTGAAATTTTGGTATGCAATTTTTTGGAGACTATTAATGTTCATGTGAATATAAAATTTTAAATAATTTGTTTTGATTAGTTTTAAAATTATTGATTTAAAAAAAAAATTAATAAATTATTTTAATTAAAAAAAAAAAAAGTTATTCAAAATTTTGATATGCAAAAATATTGAAGCTACTTAGATCTTCTAAGATATAAGATTTGACAGAAATCCAATGTACCGTTACCGAGAAAGCCAAAAATTAAGAAAACTTTTATATGAAATGTACCATTAATAGACTTTTCTTGTAAACTTGGTTCATATTAAATGATAGCCATTACCAACAAAAAAATTCTCAAAATTTTTTATCAAAATCGTTGGATCCGTTTTAGAGAAAAATAAGATTTTCCTTCAAGGTCATATGGCATATACCGTTATTTTTAGACCTAGAAATAAAATTTCAATTTCCCCTCTGAGGAATGCCAAAATAATCACACATACCAAATTTGAAGTCAATCGCTTAAGCCGTTTAGGCTGTAGCTCGTTATATACATACAGACGGACAGCCTGACAGACTGAAAGACCGACAGACTGACAAACTGATATACTGACAGATTTTTTGGCGATCACTTTTTTAGGCTTCTCTATGATCGTAATGTCATGTTTGATTGATAGAATTTTTTTTTTTACGAATGCATAACTTCCCTTATAGTACCTATAATCGCAAGTAAAAATGAAGGATATAGGTGAGTAGGTAGGTATCAAATGCAATATACATACATACATAAGATTGATGTGATTTGTAAAGATACATAATGTATATAATGTACATAAATATATGAGGGCCTACCTACTTTGTATGTACTATTCAGTGACGCATGCAACAATTCGTAAAAAGGAAATAATAATTATGTAGAGATAAATGGATAATACACACAATTAAATGTTCCAATGTTGCTTATTGGTTATAGTTTGGGGGAAATCAAATATGCCATTTGAATTCATGGATAAATAAGAATACATATATCAAAAAAAATATATATAAAAAAATTTCAAAAATCGTTGGAGCGGTTTTTTTTTTAAATTAATTTTTTATGTATAAAATCTTGAAAACATTTTTAGAAAAAAAAATTCAAACGCCATTTTGAAGTAATTATTAATAAAATTCAAATTTCAAAAAAATTCACTGAATGGTTTTTGAAAAATCGGTTTTTCAAAAAAAAAAAATAATTTATATTTTTAAAATTCGAAAAACTTTCGTTTTTTTGAAATTTGATTATGCACTTTTAGGGAGAATTTGCCTAAAAAAAATAATACAATATATTATACAAAATAAAATCGGGCCATACAATATTGAGAAAGTCGAAAATATGTGAAGTGGTTCTATGGGAAGTACCGTTAATAAGTTCGCAAAATATTTGTTTACTTAAAAGTGGACTGTACTAATAAAAGAACACACACAGTTTTTTATAAAAATTCTTAGGGCCGTTTTTGCGAAATACATTTTTCCCTTAAAAGTTGTTAAAACTTTGTATAGAAGCTACCGTTATTTTTTATTTAGGAAAATAGTTTTTTTTGTTTAACTACTCAAGATATTGTCAAAAAAGTACTTACTACGAAGTTTTGAAAAAAATTTATTGAGTTGTTTTGGAAATGTTGAGTTTCAAAAAACATTTTTTTTAATTTCGGTAAATAAATTGAAACATGTTGGTTTCCAATAGCGTTTGAACTTTCTATGAGCTTCTGGGTGAAAATTTCACAAAAATCAAATTAAACTTAAACTTATCCTAGAAAATCAAAAAAAATGATTCACTAAAGGTACAACAAATAACCATTTTTTCAAAAAAAAAAAAAAAAAAAAAAAAAAAAAAAAAAAAAAAAAAAAAAAAAAAAAAAACCGATAGGTACGTTTTGCTTTTATTAATCCATTGATATTTTTATACACATCGTTGAAGCCGTTTTTGATAAAATAAGATTTGTGTTTTTGGTCAAAAAAATGTATGGGAGATACTGTTATTTGTCGCCTTTAAAAAAAATTACTGTTTAGGCTCCAAACTATAGGGGAGGCAGACAGACAGATGGAACTCGGGTAACCAATTTTTTGGTGTTCCCTATGATTGTAGTGTCATGTTTGATTGAAAGAAATTTTTTTTCACGTATCCATAACTTGGCTTATAATCGGTATATCGCAATTAAAAAATAATATATGTAGGCTGCACGTAAAAAGAAATGTACACTTCTTAAAATTAATGCGAACGACAGTAACATTTTGTGTAGGTATTGTAAATAGTTATTGGCAAAGTTCGAAAACAAATTATTTGTTCATATTTCCAAACTAAGAAAAAATGTATTAAAGCCAAATATTAAATTGTTCGTTGCAAATGAAATTTATTTCCCGTTATTCCTCTTTACTTGCGATTATATGTGCTATAAGGCAAGTTATTTATTCGTAAAAAAAATTGTTTCTAACAATCAAACATGACATGAAAAAATGGGTCCAGCAATTCCGTCTGTCTATCCGTCTCTCTGTATGTAGAACGACCTACAGCCTAAACGCATGAACCGATTTGGTTCAAACTTGGTGCTTATGCGTTTTAGGTGATTGTCCAAAATAGATTTTTGAATCGTTGTTTTGGCCCCAAAAATAACGGTATTGTGTTATTAACGGTACCTGCCATACAATTATTTTATTGACTTCCGACTTTCTCATAAGCGGCTCAACGGATTTCGATAAAAAAAATTTATACAGAAGTTCAAATTCTAAATAGTGTTGCATTTCAAAATGTTCGAAAAATATTGCTTTTGGATTTTTGAAAAAAAAAATATTTTTTTTTTTTGAAAATTCAATATTTTGAAAACGGGTGGACAATTTTTTCTGAAATTTTGTTTTACATTACAAATGTTCATACCAATTTTTTTTTAGAAAAAAATTTAAGAAATTTTATATAAAAAATTAAGTGAAAAACGACTTTAAAAATACATCTAGCCGTTTCTATTAAGAATCTTTTGCATATTAATGTGATCGAACATAGGAGCAGGCACGTGCGGTCCAGTCGTGCATTTTATTTTTTATGATTATTTAAAAATAATTTTAAAAAAAATTGAACATATACAAACAAACTAATTCCCAAAGTTTAAAACCCAAAAAAATTAAATACTATAGAGAATTTTATACGTTTTTTATAATTATTTTTCTCAATCAACTATTTCTCATTTTTTTTTTGCTTAAATTGATTTTTCAGTTTTATTTCTGAGCGGCAACCATGCTAGGGTTATTTTTCTTTTTGCAGTTTATTTTAAACTGAAAGGACACAAAGAATGAAGAATGTCACGTACATAAAATTTTAAATCAATTCACTGCTTATTTGTTTATTATTGTTCTGTTTGCTAGCCTAGAGCACGAATTCCAAAACAAAATAAATTTTGTTTCGTTGTGGTGTAGGCATATTTATGTTGTTATGTTTAAAAATTGAAAAGTCAAGTACAACAACCATCTGAATCTGAATCTATCAAATAGAATGTGTAGGTTAATCAACAAGTGAAAAATGTTTTTATTGTACCTTTTGAAAGGATTATAAGCTTACTTATGGAAAACATTGTGACATTATGAAAACGGGTCTTTCAAATTCAATTTAATCCTGTATTAATCCTTTGATATAAATTCAATCAGCTTTAGACAAGTGGAGAAAAATCTCGAGTTACATTGAAAACTCTTAAAGGTTAGACGAAAGACATATAATACAAAATATCGGATATGATATTAAAGAGTTATATTATCAAAATTAGCATTGTTTCTATTGACCTTCTATATGATATTTTGGAATTATTACTAGGCAAATTTTGAAAAAAGAGCAGAAGTTTATTGGAAAAAAGCCAGCAATATTGGAAATTATGCCAGATACGTGTGAAAAAAGAATCTGAAAGCAAAATGGAAATTAAGCCAGACAATTTTCAAAGGTAAACAAAACATTTTAAATAGCTCGGCGCGTAAGAAGGGGCATGCTGCCTAGCCCAATATAGCATTTGGACTGGGTACAAGTTTTTTGGGAAATTTTTAAATCCAAAAACAAATGTGCATATACCCAAACTTGTACTTGTAAAAAAACAATTCGCAGAAGCTTTTTCTTTGTTTTAGGATATGGAAAAAACGTCATGATATTTTTTTTTTTTAAAAAGGCCAGACATTTGGGAATTGTATATAGAATTTTTTGGCGTTTTTTTTTTCAAAGAAAAATCCGGGAAAAAAATGTATGGGAGCCATTATAACCCTATTATGAACGTTTAAGTGAAAGAGAATATTCTGCAAATTATTTTAAAGTAATAGTACCCTATTACTTTGTGAAAAAGTCTTGGAATAACTATAGCAGTGTACTGAAATGAGGTTAGAGTTCCTGATGGTGATTTTTGTTTATTGAAAAACTTCAAAGAAATGATATTTTTTTTATAATCAACACACGCTCAAGGGATTAGACTACTCTTTAAATGTTTCAACACAGCGGGGGCATGAGGCTTAGGAAGAGAAAGAATGATAGGAAAGATGTGTGCTGCCATGTTCTAAGATTGTAGGTGGTTGTTGTCTCAGATTTTATCTCCAGGGATGGTGGCTGAACTAAGGCGGAGATATTTCTGGGTCTTATTTATCTTTGCCCTTATAATTCGCATTATTTTTTTTTATTCGTTGTCATATTTTATCGGTATACTAGTTTTACTCATTCACATGTTGTTAGTTCTATGCCTAAACAGCACGTAATGAATAAGAGTAAGCCAGCAACTCATATGACATTAATTTAAAATTAGTTTTTATTTTTTAATGGAAAAATAAAAGAACATAAACTACGGCAGGGATCGAACCTGTGACCATGAGGTTGATAGGCGAACACACAACTATCGTGCCATGGACACCCCAATGTGCACTGAATAATTTTTGAGTTCACCAGATAAAAATTACTCAAGTACCTATTGTAAGTGTAATGCATAGTTAAATAAAATGATTTTTAATAAAATAAAAATTCAAATTGCCCTCTTAAATTATAAAAAAAATAAAAATTAGCTATTCACTGTGATGTTCAAAAAGAGTATTCAGTAATTTTATATAAATATTTTATAGAGTGCATAATTATAGACAATTAAATCATTTGTAATTGGAATTGAATTACAATATTTAATTCATTATTTATATATCTTTGGATATATGTGTTTGTTTAGATTTTAGATTTTCCTTTAAATACTTGGGGATAATAAAAAATCAAATTTAGTGCACTAAGTATTTTTCATTATTGTTATAAAATTATAACAAGTTGGATCATATGTGCATTTGGGGAATTGTATCTCTTGTGTCATCAGGGTTTCATATGATATGTATTTAATGCATTGCAAACGAGTATAGAAATCAATCGATGAATAATGATAATCTGATTAAAAAACCAAAGGCACGATAATTGCAAACATTAAGGGTTTTTTTATTTCCATGTATTTGGACTACTATAATAGCTAAAGCTTATTAAATTATGTATAAGGTATTTATGGCTTGATTCGTTTAATTAATAGAGAAACCTTCATAATTATTATGTATTCGCACTTCATTTTATAGCAAAAGTGTGTTTTGCAAAATAGGAAATTACCTATAATCTAATTAATCGTCAAAGTTCCATTTTACCTATTAATTTTGCTACGCCATTACACATTGTTGAGTACTACTACGGAACTTAACAATTACAATGACAGCTTATAGTAGTTATTATTTAGCATGATATTTTTGTTGTTGCTTAGGGTTAAGTGCTAGTACAACTTTTTGTAAGGAATGCAAAATGAGTCTGTTGTATGTGGTCAAAATAAAACAAAAGATTAACCTACTGTATGGTCAAGGGGGGTAGTTGTAAACGATTTTACAATTTCTTATAATGTTCAGAAAAGCTTAAGTATGCTAAATTGAATGTTTTTGTTGATGTAGCTTACGTTTGCATTCTCTAATCTATTAAAAAATAATAGTTTTAAGCGTGTTCACTTATTTTTTTTCAAAAAATTTGATAATTACATTCACCACCGTCTTTTTTCGAAAAACTAGAAAAACGGGGTAAATGAAAACAAGGATCTCAGTATCTTAAGCAGGCAGAATAAAAACATTTGGTAAGTGCTCTGGTTTTCTTAATGAAGGCTCTTGATGTCGTGACATAAAACTCCGCTGTCATCTATTGGCATTCCATTGTGGAAAGAATAAACCAGGTTAATTTTCTTTATGAAGAAACCAACTAACCAGCACGAGCTCTTGAAATAATACATCTTTTCTTGCTATAGCTCCTTCCACGTTTGATGACAGTGCAAGTTTTCTGCCTCGACATATATTGGCAGTTTCTTGCGATCGATTCGCTAATAAATAACCGATATCGGAACACCGTATGTCGACATGATTTGTATTTGTTGCACACGTCTTCTACTGAATTTAAAATATCATCTGATGTGTATGATAGAGCCGTGGTTTTTCGTTGATACGTACGGTACATCTTTTTGATATAAAATAAAGTTAAGTCAATGCCAAAGGCATTTAAAAATTTATTTTTACAATTACCCCAAAATGTTCACTTTTACCCCATTTTTGTGTTTACATTTACCCATGGTATGAAAAAACTGGGGGTGGCTGTGGCGCGATAGTTGTGTGCTCGCCTGTCAACCTCGTGGTTGCGGGTTCGATTCCTGCCGTTGTCTATTTCTTCTTATATTCCATTAAGAACCAATTCTAAAAATTGTCATAAAACAAGTTGATGCTTTGCGCATTACATGCTGTTAAGGCATAACACTAACAACATGTGATTGAGTAAACTAGCATACCCATAAAATATGACAACGAAATAAATAAAATAATGCGAATTATAAGGGACATAAATAAATAAGACACGTTAATTCTCTCCACACTAGCTCAGCCGCCATCCCTGGAGATAAATCTGAGACATCAACCAGCTCTAGTCACAGAACATCGCGCCACACATCTTTCCTATCCTTCTTTCTCTTCTTCCACCGGATGCCCGAGCTGTGTTAAGAAAAACATAAAAAGGGTATTCATAATCCCTTGAGCGCGTGCAAAGTTATAAAACAAAAAACAGCTAATAACTTTAAAATGTTGTTATTAAAAACAATAAAAACATATGGCATGCATTAATAGTTGTTTTTCACTGCTTTAAACATTAAATTTAACTTACTTTGATAACATTTAATTGTTTTTAAGCAACTTAAGTAAACAGGGAAATATTAATCAAACACGCAAATGAACAAAACGAAAAAAACTCTTTAATAGATATCACCTTCCACGTGTCAGTATATTGGAAATATAATGAGTTTTCAAATAAAGTAATTGCATGCTGGGAAATATAAACGGTTTTTATAGAATAAAGTGTGTTTACAATTACTCCTGTTCACAATTACCCCACTTGACCCTATATTAATAAGTTTTATAATATGTAATTATATTTTTAGTTATGTTGCATATATACAATAGTTTAAATTTAAGACGATAAAAAAAGGGTCATCCCACTTTAATTGTGAATCGTAACTCGTAAAACATATCTTACTTTAAGGATTTTTTCCAACTGACTCATTAGTCAAACCTGGAAATTATCCTTTTTTGACATTACTTACATTGTTTTTTGATTTACAGATATATAAAAACTATGTCCACAAAAATAATCCAAAATTATTTAAAAGATGTGGATATATTTTTGATCAAATGTTTTGTACCTCTTTCATAACTGCTCCTTTCATAATTTTTTTTTTCAGTTCTTAACTTCCCCGAGAGAAAAATTATTGAATACTAATTATTCGAGAACGAAATTATTGTTTTGTTTTACACTATTCAAAAGCGTTTTTATAAGTTTTACTCATGCAATTAAATAAAATTGTTTGATACGATTTTGATTAAATAAACGCTTTTTTCCCTTCACAACAATATTTTCTAAATAAAGTTGATATAGTCCCATTCTCCCTATTTAAGTCAATTCTTTCTCTTAAATGTCTAACATTTTAATGAAAACACTTTTTACGTTACTGACCACAAAACAATTTTAGTTCAGTCGCATATGTATATGTGCATTAAGCATATAGTACTTTAAAAACAGTTGTTTAGCAACTAATTTATTTAAAACAGTTTTTAGTTTTTAATGCTATTAAATGACCAACAACAACTTGAGTGTGCTACCACCAAGCTCTTCTTATATTATTTCTTGCTGGAATTATAGCCATTTCACGTCTTGCCAGGGCCGATCATCAGATTCCTTTGCTCTAATCAGTGGTGCTCGTCTACTTTTTCATTTTAGTTGAAAAATGTGTGCCTCTATGGAGTATTGAACCCTGACCAAGCTGCTTAGAAGCCAACGCTCTACGCAACATTTAAGTTTATTTTTAAATTTGCCAAAAAATTTCAATCCTAATGTTGATACCGGTTTTTTAAATAATTATTTTTTTATGTATAAAATTTTAAAAATATTTTTAGAAAAAAAAATGTTAAACACCTTTTGAAGCTATTATTAGATTGCAAAATTCCAATTTCAAAAAAAAACCAGTGACTAGTTTTTGAAAAGTCGTTTTACAAAACAAAAAAAAAAATTTTTATTTTTTTAAAATCGAAATTTTTTTGAAAATTTGAGTATGTATTTTTATTAACATTTGTAGGGAGTATTTGTATAAAAAAATAATTTTAATCTGTCCATCCAATAGGGAGAAAGTCGAAAAATGATAAGTTGTTCTATAAGAAGTTTTTTTTTTTAATGATACAAATTCTATAAACTACTGAAATACATCAGCCAAGTAGAAGACTTAGCACTATAATAGTTGTTCTATCGGGAAGTACCGTTAATATTTACCTACGCAAAATAAAATATTTTATGCTTAAAAGTTTTCTGTACTAATTTAAGAATACACACAGTTTTTTATACAAATTCTTGGATCCGTTTTCGAGAAATACATTTTTTTACGCATTTTTTTAAATTTGTATGGAAGGTACCGTTGTTTTTTATTTTAGGAATGTAGTTATTTTTAACCAAACAAAATAATCCTAAAAGACTACCAAATACGAAGGTTCAAATAATCCATTAAATGTTTTCGAAATTTGGAGTTTTCAACATAAAAAGTTTTTTTTTAATTTTTTCAAAAATTTTGGCTCACATTAGTGTTTCGATTTCCTAGAAGCGTTTGCATAAGAAATTATAAGGATCAATCGAACCGCTTTCCATAAAATCGAAAACCAAAAAAAAATGGTTCTACTAGAAGTACCACAAGTAATCATTTTTTTCCAAAAAAAAAATTAGCAAGTGTACCTCTTTCCTTCATTAATGAACTATTTTTTGTTTATAAAAATCGTTGGAGTCGTGTTTGGGTAAAATAAGATTTATCTTTTTGACAACAAAAAAAATGTAAGGTTCCGTTATTTTGTTATATGTATTATATTTTAAAAAATATGAAAAAAAGTCTTTGGCATAATACCGAAAAAAAACAATATGTTCCTCGCTTGAAGCAAGTCCATCCAACCGTTTTGGTTGAAGACTTGAGGACAGGCAGACGAAATTGCCGGGCTCACATATTTGGAGTTGTATATGATAGTAATGTGATGTTTGAGAGATAGATTTTTTTGTTTTACGAATGCATAACTTGCCTTATGGTACCTATAATCGCAAGTAAAGATATTCCTAAACTTTAAAATATAAAAATATTTTGTATCTTTTCGTCACCTTGTAGCAGAAATTGACACGAAATATCAGAATTTAAGTTTTATTTGCATATTTAAAAAAAAATAAACTTCAATCTTGATGCTTAAGTGTCCTAGTCCTAGATGCATACCTGGATTATATTCCTCTTTTTTAGAAATAGTCTTAATTATCTAGAAAAGGACTGAACTAATTTCATGAAATTTGATAGTGTATGTACTATAAGAGATATAGTCAATATTTTGATCAGAAATATTTCGTATACCTGTCATAGAAACCTTCAATTTTATTTTCGTCATTCTCATCAACGACTCAATGGATCTTAATAAACATATTAATACAGGATGTCCTTCGAATTCTAAATTATACTGCATACCAAAATTTTCGAGAAGTATTTTCTTCGATTTTTGAAAAGAAAAAACAAATTTTTAAAATTTAATATTTTTGAAACGATGTCGAAAATTATTTTTTTAAACTTATATTGTTAAATACTTTTAATTCGCATACCAAAATGTTTGTAGAATCATTTAAAAAAAATTCTGTCTATAAAAAACAACTAGCTCGAAAACGACTTTAACGATTTTGATAAGAACAAATTCCATGTACTACTTTAGGTATGGTCTACATTTTGCTAAAATGACTAACTTCACGCTAAACAAAATTTTGTGCCGTTGATGTGATGTAGATATAACCCGTCAGATATTATAGAAAACTTAATATTAAATAAGCGGAACACATCGTTATTGATATACAATGAAACAGTACAAAAACAGTACAAACTTTTTACTTAAAAAGTCCATTCCTTAATATTCTGAATTTCGGCGATTTTCAGTGTAATGGTGCGAGTTGCAGTTCGAAGCCATTGTCATTTTTTTTTTATAATCTACACGCGATCAAGGGGTTATATTTACTACCCTTTAAATGTTTCAACAAAGCGCGGTCGTTAGGTTAGGAAGAGAAAGAAGGGTAGGAAAGATGTGTGGCGCGATGTTCTGAGACTGGAGGTGGTTGTTGTCCCAGATTTTATTTCCAGGGATGGCAGCTGAACTAATGCGGAGAAATGTCAGTATCTTATTTATCTATGTCCCTTATAATTCGCATTATTTTTTTCATTCGTTGTCATATTTATCGGTATACTAGTTTTACTCAATCACATGTTGTTAGTTCCGTCATAGTCAAAAAATTCGTAGATTAGCAGCTTGAACATGTTAAAATATTCAAAAACTTATAATGTTGAAATTTAGGAACAAATTGTGATCATTATAACAGTTCATCCGCGTGTACTCTAAACAAAACTGTTAACAAAAACCGAAAATACTGCCTATATATCTTAATTCTTGTATGTCAATTTATAATAAACATGCAATGTCAACTGAAAATATGACTGCCGTTATTGTTGAAATAAATCCAAATCAATTGATGTCACGGCTTACAGTACACTATGGCGTACTTTCCATTTCGATTTACATCTACACCCTTGATAAGTACATCCTACACAAAAACTGACTGTTAAAAGACTGTTTAATCCACAACAAATTGAAAATGAGGCAGGTGTGACCATCAATTCTTATGAGGACTTAGCATAATGTTTAGATTTATGGTTTATTGAATTAGGAGTATGTTTTGAATATTTTCCTAAAATATCTAAAAAAAAATTCCAAGCAACTCGAATTGTAACAGCAGGTCCATTCGACTCAGACGTACATATGTTTTATTTTTATATATTTATGTTAGGCATGACGAAATGGAATTGATCAGTATATGACTGTGTTTGTTTACTAAAGTAAGAAAAAAATAAATAAATTATATATGGCGCGACAACTAACACTCTAAACCAATTCTGTGTGCGTGTTGTTATTTTTAGACGACAGACATGGAGGGGGGTTACATTTATTTTGTTTGCCAAATCCCAATGCCTAACACGAGAGGCACTTAATCATGACAAGAGATACTCTTGGAATATTTTACACTTCCTCACAAGAGGTAATTTTACGGTCGGTAATAAAAAAAATTAGATGGCGCCCAACGCAATATCCATTACATCAATTGGTAGTACCAATTGTTCAAGTACAAGATATATAATTTGGTAATGTATTTAGACTACTAGCTAAAATGGCTCTTGAACAATAGAGAGTTAAATAATATTCAATTTCACCAACTCTTTAATAGATAAATTATATAAAAATTTTAAATTTAATTTCTTAAACAGATTAGTCGGTAACTGTTATGTTTTTACATTTATATTGTTAAAAAGAGTAGAAAACAACTTTTAAAATATATTTAGCTGTTTCCATACTAATAATATAAATTATTAAAATTATAATTATAAATAATCTTGTATCTACGACGTGATTAAACATAAGAGAAAGTACGTGTGACGAAATCGTGCATTTTATTTAATTTACCTACTGAATATGATTGCAAATTGCCATTAAATATCAACAAAGAATACATTACAAGGTATGTGCCTATAACTACCTACGTACCTACCTAAATTAGAAGAACTTTGTCAAAGTAAACAACATCAATATAAAAACATACAAAAAATAGACCCTATAGAAACACAAACAAGTCCCTTTTTGGCTTTATTGGATTTACCTAGTTTCGTCACCGGAAATAAGTCTCAAACATGAAATTTACAAGAAAAAAAATTCTCCTATACAAAAGTGAAAAAAAGAGTGAATACAAATCACCAGACAAATTTATGTCCTTTAAGGTGCGATTCAAATTTTCAACTCTCCCTACAGGGCTTTTCCGTTTTTTTTTTTTTTTTTTTTTTTTTTTTTTTTTTTTTTTGAATGAAAGGGTGAATGAAGTTGTAAAGAAGAACAAAACTTCAAATCAAACAAAAATCTGAAGAAAGTTTGGGGCAAGGTTCGCATCAAAAAGATCTAGAACACAGTAATCCGATAAAGGTTGAAAATTACATAAACCTGTTCAATGCTTTCATTCCAAAGTATCATAAATTCCCTTAGAAAATAGGTAGACATAGACAAAAAAAAAAATAAGATATCTACTCTTAATAATTGTTCTTCAGTATCTCGTTTTAATTAAACAAGAAACCCTTTTTATCTACACTCGTAAATCGGATATTTAATTGCATTTCGAAATCCCTGAGATGAAAGAATCCTTTTCTCATGCACTTGTGTATTACTATCACCGAGATATGTAAGTCCTTCGAACATTAATATTTTTAGGTATAGATACTTTTAATGATTTAACTCGCAACGCAACGACAAAGTTCCATATGGTTAATATTATTCAAAAAACATTAATTCCCAGAACACATTAAAAATATCTAGCTAATTAAGTTTATTTTTTTGTTTTATTTAATTTCAAAAAAAAAATGAAATACCTACGCAATCTAATGCAAAACACAAATTAGGTTTAACAGCTTGTTTTTACTCATTTTCAGACAGACAATAAATATTTCAGTTTTTTTTCTTGTTTTTTTTTTTTTTTGTTAAAGGAAACAAGACAGAACATTCAATGAATAACACTTCCAGTAATATGAGTAAGTTGACAAAAAAAACAACAACAATTTTTCAGAAAAAAAAATATCATGATTCTGCCAGTCTTTTGTGCTGTGCAACTCTAACCATCTGCACGCAAAACAAAAAAAAACTCTATCCGTATGGAAAGTCTGTTTTTTTTTTGTTTGTTAAATTACACATAGGTAGGTACAGGCATATGGAAATGTACATAAAGTCCTTCGGTGTCGCCGTTGTTGTTTGGCTTGAAGACAAAAACAGTTTTCCACCATTTCACCTGTTGCTAAATGTGATTGATGGTGTAGGATCACAAAGGCTGGTGTAGCTGATTTTATTATCCTGTATATCCAGCTGTGTCCTTATCCATTGTGTAGATATATATTATGCACGTGTGGGTGTGTGTTACTTTTTTAACTAAATAAAGAGATATATATTTTTTTTAAATTCACTTTGAAGCACAGATTGGGAATTGCTCCTCTTTCTCTCTCTTTTTTTTTAAGAACACAAATTTATTTTTTTTTTTTTTTTTTTTTGTGAAACCAATTTTTTTTTGTACTTTTCTATTGGACTTAATTCATTTTCATTTTAGTATTAAAACTGCACATAAGTATCACGCACGGCGGCGGTGACGAGGACGACAATAAAAACGGCGACGACGACGGCAGCAAAAAAAAAAAATAAAATATCGAATGGCGTTCAAATATCTATTACTATTTATTCTACCAAAAATTGTCGAATGCTATACAAAACTCAAAGTTAACTCATAAAAGCAAACAAAATTCCCGGAAGAACGCACTATCGGTCCGCTACGCTGCACTGGCTCCCCGCCCAAGTAACGTTCGTTATGAACTGAAGCTGATAAAGATTTCCCATTTGAACGCACATTAAACCAACCATCAACCAACCACCCATGCCAACCACCCACCCAAACATTCATGATAAGCTGCCTTGCCTGCCATTTTCCCGACAAAACAAGAGCGGAATGGAAAAACTGCTCGCACTTAAAGCAACAAATATCAGACAAATGTAGGTAGTAGGTATATATATGAGCCGAGCTGCCCCCTATCACCATTATAGTCGACACAATCATCCCTTTACACCATCGTCCATAAATAACATATACGAGTGGCTGCTGTGCTCTCTGCTGTGCTGGTGCTAAAGTATGTTAAACTTTTTGCCGGAGGAAAATTAAAAGTGAATTCGCCGCATTTTCCAGCTGATATTTTCCAGATTTTCCAGTGTGGCTTATAAAAGGGTTTGCATTTATTAAGATTGTGCACACTGTGAGTAAGGGCTCAGAGCTATCACTAGTTGAGTTCAAAATAAACAGCCATATGTAATCTGTACCTGCATAAGGAGAAAGGACGCATTGGTCAATCAAGTCGATTTTAACATTTGAATTTTCTGACATACCATACTGACTTTAAATTGTGTGGAAATAAGTACAGTTATGATGTGAAAAATATTTTAGTGAATTTATTTTGATTTTTCCAAAACAGAACAGCAACTCTAACTTAACACGCAGTCAGACAGAATGACAGGACTCACTTTGGAGCGGGGTTTTCTAATGAATTCAATTTTTTACTTGCCATGTACTAGCTATATGGCAAGTTATGGATTCGTAAAAATATCGAACTGGAGATTTTGATCAAATTTGATATTACGATGATAGAGAACACCAAAAAAGTGGGTGCACCATCTGTCTGCCTAAGAGCTGAAGTGATTTTCTTCTTCAAACTTGGTACTTAGATGATTTAGGTGATTGTCTCAAATAGATTTTTGAATTGTTTTTTTAGCCCCAAAAATAACTGTATATACTTGCCATAAAATTTTGTATATTATTTTAATTATCACAAAAACAGCTCTAAAGATTTTGATAATAAAAAGTATGTGCACTTCTTTGAGTATAGTCTACATTTTGGTCAAATTTATTTTTAAATATTTTTAAGGGTACCTGCCATACAACCATTCATTTTGATTTTCCACTTTCTCATAAACGGCTTGACGGATTTCAGACAAAATTATTACGTAGAAGGTCACTTAAATTATAAATATTACTGCATACTATTTTAAATTCCCTTGAGTGTGCGCTCATTATAAAAAAATTGGGAAAATATTTTTTTTTCGGATTTTTGAAATAAAAATATTTTTTTTTTTGAAATTTAAATATTTCGAATATGGATGTATGATTTTTTTTGCAAATTTTATGTATAAGTTAATATTAACCAATAACTTGAAAAAAATTAAAGACATTTTATAGGTATGTATTTATATGTATAAAACTTTATGACTTTAAAAATATATTTAGATGCTTAATAGAAATCTTTTGCAACGATGTGACCCAGTTGTACATTTTATTTTTTTTACCTGTATACAGCTGAAAACCAAACGCTTCTGCAGCCTCTGGTTCTCGAGATATTGCAATCCAAAAAGGTATTGAACATACCTTTGCATTAGTGTAAAACTTACCGATTTAAATTAATTTTTTGAAGATTTTCGAAAAAAATCAATGTATTTTCAGAAATGTTTCCCAAACCCATCGATATATACATGAAAAAATGGTCAGCAATGCCCTAAAATCGCGAATTGAGCCCGAAACACGCCGTCAAAAGAGAATGACCTCTGAGCCAATTGACCGAAAGATTATCGAGTTGGCAAAGCAGAATAATTCCATAAGCTCCAAAATCATTACATTGATAGTCGGCGCTTTCGATAGTATCGATAGTTTTAAGATAAAATTATCGATACTATCAATAGTATTTTTGCATTTTAAAAGCCCTAGCCGTTATTGTGTAATTTATCCATACGAATACTAATCAGAGCGGCCGAATTACCGATTCAGTGACCGATTGAGTGTGTACCATCATCAGTGGTCGAATGAATGAGTGAACACTATGGGATGATGGCGTGATAACGTGCGCAGGAATGCCAAACTTGCATAATTCGGTCACGTATTACTCAAAAACTGATGCGGTAATTCGGCCCCTTGATCTGATTTAGCTTACCACGTAGAACAAAAACAACATGTGATAACACTCTCTAACGGATTCTTTTATTAAGATCCGAAAAATAAAAATTAATGAAAATATTTGGAACAATATATTTAATTAGAAACAAAAAAACATAACATAAATGAATTAATACTTCATAAATTAGTAGTAAAACAAAAATAACAGGTTATTAAATATGTTTTTTGAATAGCTCTCAAATGTAAGTATTTATTAGTCATCAAGTATATCACAATTATTTTTAATGAAAAGTGTGTTGTGCAGATTTTTAACTTTGAATTTGTTTCTGAGTTCAGACATGGCTAGTCCAGCCTTAAAAAAAATTCTTTCCGATTAAACCGAACTCGACGGAATGCAGAAGAAATATCTATCTATCTAATTAAAACAAACAGAAGCATGAACAGGAACAGGACCACAGAACTCGAAGAAATCAGAATAATAACAAATATGATTCATAAGAGATATGTGACTATAAACAGCGATTCAGAGATAAAATATAATGCACGGAGTTTCATAAGTATGCACAAGTGTTATATAATGACAATGTGTCTTATTGCTTATCTTGTCGCATACTTGTGCATTATTGTGAGATTTGTTGTCAATTCATTATATTTCAATTTCGCTATCTTTTATCTCGTATGTATTCATAAGCGGTCGGCTGTTTTTTGTTGTTGTTGGTTATTATGGGTTTCACCACTTATAAACTTGTGAGGTGAAAAACGCGATAATTTTTTACTATCGATACTATCGATATATCGATGCTCAATATTTTAGAAGTTTTTGACCAAATTGGTTTTTATTTGGACTTTGGAATTTTTTTTTTAAAAAGCGATTCTCATCGGCTTTATTTGTCGTAATGATGATAAAATGAAAGCAATTTTCATTCTATTTTCCCAACGCTTCGACGGTGGTTGTCGTCTTCTTCAGGGGTGTCTTTATTTACAAATTAAACAGAGATATAATGTTTGTACATATTGATATAAATAAACGAACAAAATATAACTTACTTAACGTTAAATTTTAAGATTTTTACTTTTTTTAAATTACTGAACAATAATTTGTTTAAGACATATAAAAAAAACACAGATTAGAAACAGATTTTGAACACTTCACATTTGAAGATTAGTCTACGTTTTATGATATTTACTGTCAGAAACTAAGGCACAGTAAACGGCTGATATATTTTTTGTGTCTTGTTTGCGGTTCATATTTTTGTTGTTAATTATATGCAGTGTCTCTAGTGTGTAACGTTTAGATGTATGTTTTTCTGTTGTAAGGATCACTCCCTCGATGTTTGGTGTGTGACTGGTATCAATCCTGTTAGAAGCCAGTGCCGTCTTCTCAGAACTTTTTAGGCGTATATCTGACTTGTGGTTCGTCATTCTTTGCCGAAGGAGTTGTTTGGTGGTGCCGCTGTAGCAAAGATTGCAGGATTCATCCGTTTTCCCTTGGCAATCTATTTTATAAACTACGACTGAACAGCGATCTTTGTCGGTTTTCGTCTTCAGGTTGGTGAATAGGAAAGTTTGAGCACATAAACGACACTCTTATAAACGCATCTCATCTCTTCCAACTTATTTTCAGAACAAACTTGGTGATTTTGACGAAGTATCAAGTTTGTTATAACTTCTGTCGGAAAGCTGTAGTCTAAGAGTATTTGCGTAACCTTTTCTTTGTTAGCGGAGTTGAATTTTCGGTCACTCAACGCAAAGACTTTGTTTATTATGTTTGACGCAGTGTTTAAACGAATGTGCTTGGCTTGATTAGATCGGAAATTGGCAATTCTCCCAGATGCCATATCTTTCTGGTTCCAGTCAAAAGAAAGTCGATCATTTTCGCGGTAAACCTTAACTTCCAAGAACGCTATCGATCTCTTTTTTCCCTCTCTACGGTGAATTGTATTTTTTCATTAAACTGGTTAAAGCATCGTAAGACATTTTCAATTTCTTCTCTATCCACAATCGCAAAGATATCATCAACGTATTTTGCTATAAACTTAGGTTTGTAGCTTAGTTTAAAACATTCCTCGAGTAAGAAATCTAAAACCAAGTCCGCAATCGTCGGCGAAAGAGGATTTCCCATTGGCATTCCGTGTACTTGTTTGTACAAATTGTCCTCAAATTGCAGGTAGTTGTTATCTTTGAGGCAAAAATTTAATAATTCGATAAATTTGTTTTGACTCAGCTTGGTATTTTCAGCTAGAATTTCCCATTTCTTTTTAATAATGTTGATTGCAAGCTGAACAGGAACATTAGTAAACAGAGAAACAGCGTCATAAGAAACCAAAATATCGTTTGTGTCAAGTACAAAATCTTTTGCTTTGGATTTAAGCTCCAACGATTTTTTTACAGAGTGACGTTATCGGCTTAAGCAACCCCAGATGCTATAGTATAGGAAGACTCCTGTTGGAAGCTACAACTGCGTTAAAAAACGCTTAACGTTTTCTGTAAGTTTTTTTTTACAAGGAAAGTTAATTTTTTTTCAAAACATAAAATAATAAAATTATATTCACGCTCAACTATGACTGAAGAGCGGTTAACAGCTCTGGCGAGGATTTCCATTGAAAACGACATGCTGAATCGCATTGAAAAAGATGAAATCGGTACAAGATTCGCAAATGAAATCGCTAGAGCATCATTTTGATCTCAATATTTTGTAAAAATATTTTATCGAAAATCCTTGAAAAGTGTTAAATAAAACTTTAAAATAAATTAATATTTAAAAGTTTTCTTTAAACGATTTTGGCTTTTTTTAAACTTTGGGTCGCAAAATTATAATTTGCCTAGCTTAAGGTTCGGCACCGAATACTGCATATCAAAATTAAAAATATATAATTTTTTGCCTGTTTGAAAGTTTTTTTTTTTGAAAATTCAATATTTCCATAACGAGTGGATGATTTTTTTTTTAAATTATGTCTTAAATTTAAATTATAAAGCACTTAATACTCCCATTAGATTTTTTTTTAGAAAAAAAGAATTAAAGAAATTATATATATAAGAAATTAAGTAAAAAACTACTTTAAAAATTTATTTAACTTATTAACTTATTCTGCTAACGTTCTGTTACGATGTGATCGATCATATTAGCAAGTACGTGCGAACGGTCTTGAATTTTATTTCTATTTTTTTTTTTTTTTTTTTTTTTTTTTTATAACTTTGCACGCGCTCAAGGGATTATGAATACCCTTTATATGTTTTTCTTAACACAGCGCGGCATCCGGTGGAAGAAGAGAAAGAAGGATAGGAAAGAGGTGTGGCGCGATGTTCTGAGACTAGAGCTGGTTGTTGTCTCAGATTTATCTCCAGGGATGGCGGCTGAACTAATGCGGAGAGAATTACCGTGTCTTATGTACTTTATGATCCTTATAATTCGCATTAATTTATTTACTTCGTTGTCATATTTTATGGGTATGCTAGTTTACTCTATCACATATTGTTAGTGTTATGCCTAAACAACATGTAATGAGCAAGCAACTTATTTTATGACAATTTTTAGAATTGGGTTTTAATGGAATATAAGAAGACATAGACAACGGTAGGAATCGAACCCGCAACCACGAGGTTGACAGGCGAGCACACAACTATCGCGCCACGGCCACCCTTACATAGCTATGGTTAAGCTATACGATTAGACGCCTTGACTCTCTGACGTGAAAACTATATAAAAATCTGTTCTAATTGTCATCATAATGAGTATTTCAAATTACTGTATCCCAAAATTGACATGGCACAATCTAATACCCGGTCAATGCGGGCGGCAGTCTTCAGAATTATGTTAATATTATATCGTTTTTGTAATTGAGTTCCCCTGAAGGACGGATCGATGTTGAAAAACAAATACTTTAACTTCTTCAAAAGCCCATGTATGGCATTATCTACGAAATATGACCCAGTAAAAATGTTTACTCCAGCCTGACTGAATTTGAGCGATTTCCTGAGTTATGTGTGACTCCGAGTGGAATCGTATAGATAGTCAAAATTGGAGCTCTAGACTATAAAATATTTATCCATTTTTTTTTTTTGAAAATTTTGATTGCTTGATTTAAAATGAAATCAGAAATGGATTTCTGGCTTCAAAATTTCCTACACCATGACATTTTCAGAGATCCCATTGATTTTATTAATTATTTTACATATTTAAAAATTTTTTTTATTTAGAAAATTGCCTCCGGCGTCTAAACAGTCGCAGACAGACCACCTCTTTTATATAGTACAAAATCGTACTATTTTCAATATTTTTTAACTATAACTATGCCAGTGGTATTGGGTCTTGGTCATGCTAAATAATGTAGGTGTAACTTTTGATATACCTACATGTGAATAGAAAAACTTCTACGTGAATTAATTATTACTATTGCAAACTTCATCAATCCTTATCTGTTTTGGGGCAGATAGTCGTGTAGGGAATATAATATTGACACAAGTTTTTCCTTTCGGTCCTTAAAAAGTTTTGCTTGTGTCCTTTCTATTTTAAATGAATGCGTGAAATGCAAATGTAGAAAAATCCTTTAAAGTAGGATGATATAAACAATTGCAAGGATAACGCCAGGGTTCAGGTATAGAATATATAAATCGAAGGATTAAGTCAAATTGACATAGAGATTTAACATTTACACATAGCACAAACATAAGGACACAAATAAAAAAATAAAAAATGAACATACATCTGCATATATTTAAAGTTTGTTTACTAAATAAACAAAGGATCACGAATAAATTAGCTGTACATTTTTCATAATATATTAATATGTGGAACATATTTTTTTCAACAGGAGTACACAAAGTTGAAAGGAAAGCATTTTTAGGAGTTGCCAAAATCATTTTTAGACGTCTAGTCCAATATTAGTGGTAAAGTTGCAGTAAATTCAGAAACTTAAGCGATTTCAATAACATTGTATCCATAGATAAACTTTGAAATCATTTCGGACATTATTATAGTTGTTTCAAAAAGATGACATGTAAATTTAACATGATTGTTTGAGATTTACATTTTATTTGCTTAATAAATTTAAACACCAAGATAAACTTTTTGGTGCAGAATGTGTGCAAATATTTTTGTCTATGATCCCAATGTAAATAAAGGCAAACGTTTCAGTTAAACTAAACAGGCGAAAAGTGTTAAAATTTTAAGATTTCATATTAATTCATACCTATTCTTAGGCCAGGATAATGAATTATCTTCAAGTGAATAGTAGATTAATTAAAATCATTCAAATTCGAACTCTGATTCAACACATCTTTTGGGCATCGGTGTCTTATTTATTATTCAATATGTTATAACTGATCAAAGGGCACGGTAGCGCCCAGCCAAGTTCTGGTAATACACCCTTTTTACAGGAACAAACTCAGGCGATTTTCGAACCTGCTCTAACTCCAGTACCAATAAAGTCAGAAACTTCAAACTCTCAACATTTGCTAAGCTCACCAGGCTTAGGCAACTCACCAAATTTCAAATCTTTAGCTTTGGTGGTTCCCGAGATATAAGACTACAAAAATCGCAAAAACCGTAACTGACTGACTCACTCATTTATTCACTCACTCACTCACTGACAGATCACCAAAATTATGGAACACTTTCCGACATCGTAGAGTCTTTTAATTTCACACAACGGTAGTAGTCCAGACATTTTAGGTTTTATCTGTCGAAAAATTCCTCGTGAGGTGAATTTTTGTATACACCTTTATTCGACATCGATATCGTGCGGGTAAAAAAGTTATGAACGTCAAAAGGTCACGAAATTCAGTTTTTCTCAAATATCTCGTGACCTATTGCTCGGAGGTCAATAGTGGTCTGTATAAAAATTGTTCCTAGTAAGATTATCTACAAGAAATGTCTTCTGCATTTTTCTGTAACATCAAACGTTTTCGGAGTAGAGCGGTGAGAAAGCGACTAGAATGCACTCACATACGGTATTGCATACCGTACACCATAGCGTAAATTCTATTGCTTTTTATAAATGTTTGTAAGTGTCTAAAAAACTTTTATCTGATATTTGGACGTTTCGGAAAAAATATACTTATCTTATAGAGGCGATAGGAAAGCGATAAGCACCCATTTTCACAGAATTAATATTAAATATATTGAGAGCACTTCCGATTGGTGCAGGATTATGTTTGTTAGAGCAGTCAGCTTTCAGGTGTAGGTATACAAAGAAAAAGTTGAACTTATGAAATTTTTCATGCGTTTCATCAACCCACTTCTTATAAATTATTACCGTTTCAATAGACCACTTCTAAGTAATGAAAATTGGTAGAGGGGAAGGACTTTAAGTACATACAAAAGTCTTAAATTAAAAACTTACGTTATCTTATAAGGCATTCATTGGGCGTTTATTCCACCCACACTTTCCTGATAAAAAGAATCTTTGTAAAAAGTAGTGAAATCATACCAAAAACATAAATACTAAAAAAGTAGCCAAGTTCTTCTATATACAAAAACCTTTGGGTAACAAGTCAGCCTTGAAAAGTAGTGAGATCTAAAAATACGCAAATCCTAAGTTTATTAATTTTAAATATCAAATATTTTTAGTAATATGGAAGAACCTCAAAATTATCAGAGAAATCTGTTATTTAATGATTACTTACTTAGGTCCTCGGACCTGTTATGTCAGTGATGTTCCCCTTGGATAGGGCCTTCACTACTCCTACGCGCCACATTGTACGGTTTCTGGAGATGTACATCGGCTCTCTCCAACTCTTCACCAGTTGTGCTGATTTCTCTTCGACCGTTCGCCAAGTACTTCTAGGTCGACCCACACGTCTACCTCGCTGCGTGAGGGGGTTCCATTGCATCGCCTGACTCGCAATGCAATCTTCACCTTTTCGAAGCGTATGTCCAACCCACTGCCACTTTCGTTTTCGTATTATAGGGTCGATTGGTCCCTGACCTGTCCTCGCATGAAGTTCATTATTGGAGATATGTTTTGGCCAGAAATTCCTCAAGATATTTCACAGACATCTATTCACGAACGTTTTCAGCACGAAGGACTATAAGTACATACAAAAGTCTTAAATTAAAAACTTACGTTATCTTATAAGGCATTCATTGGGCGTTTATTCCACCCACACTTTCCTGATAAAAAGAATCTTTGTAAAAAGTAGTGAAATCATACCAAAAACATAAATACTAAAAAAGTAGCCAAGTTCTTCTATATACAAAAACCTTTGGGTAACAAGTCAGCCTTGAAAAGTAGTGAGATCTAAAAATACGCAAATCCTAAGTTTATTAATTTTAAATATCAAATATTTTTAGTAATATGGAAGAACCTCAAAATTATCAGAGAAATCTGTTATTTAATGATTACTTGCTTAGGTCCTCGGACCTGTTATGTCAGTGATGTTCCCCTTGGATAGGGCCTTCACTACTCCTACGCGCCACATTGTACGGTTTCTGGAGATGTACATCGGCTCTCTCCAACTCTTCACCAGTTGTGCTGATTTCTCTTCGACCGTTCGCCAAGTACTTCTAGGTCGACCCACACGTCTACCTCGCTGCGTGAGGGGGTTCCATTGCATCGTCTGACTCGCAATGCACTCTTGACCTTTTCGAAGCGTATGTCCAACCCACTGCCACTTTCGTTTTCGTATTATAGGGTCGATGGGTCCCTGACGTGTCCTCGCATGAAGTTCATTATTGGAGATATGGTTTGGCCAGAAATTCCTCAAGATATTTCACAGACATCTATTCACGAACGTTTTCAGCTTTCTTGTGACAGCGGGTGTTACTTTCCAAGTGCTTCACCCATATAGAAGCACGGACTCAACATTGGAGTGGATCAATCGTAGCTTGGTCTTAAGGATAATAGAGTTATTTCTCCATATTTTGGACAGCATTCCGAATGCATCCTTTGTTTTCCCGATTCGACTTGTTATATCTTGTTCGGTCCCGCCATCAGTAGAGACAATACTCCCAAGATATTGAAAACTCTCTACCATCTCTACTGGTTGTCCAGAAACATCTATTTGTGTAGATGATGAAGTTCCAAGGCTGATCCTTTTTGTTTTTGCCGTATTGATTTTAAGGCCGATGGTTTCAGCTTCTCTCTCCAACCTTATTGTTATTTGATGGAGATCCATGATCCTATGAGAGAGTAAGCATACGTCGTCCGTGTTGACCAGATGTTTGAGGAATGATTGCAGATACCACTGAATTCCTCCATTTGCAGTCGACAGAGCTGCATACAGTACATCACTTATCACCAACAAGAACAGTATTGGTGACAGTATACAACCCTGTCTAACCCCACTTTGGATTTCAAACTCCTCTGACAACCTTCCTTTATGCAGCACGTGATATTTGGATCCATTATACGTAGCCCTAATAATAGCAATCAATTTATCCGGGATTCCCCTCCTGCGCAAAGCAAGCCAGATAAATTATCTATTAACACTGTCGAACGCCTTTTCGAAGTCGACGAACAGCAGGTGAAGTGGTGATCGAAATTCAACAGACTGTTCGATGATGATTCGCAAGGTGTTGATGTGGTCCACACATGAAGATCCAGAGCGCAATCCTGCTTGGTGGGCGTCAAGTGTTTCTTCGAGGTGGTCTTTTATTCGACCCAGGACGATTTTTGCTATTACTTTGGGTACTGCAGGCAACACGCAAATTCCTCCCCAGTTATCGCACTGCGTAAGGTCACCTTTCTTTGGGAGCTTCACAATCGTTCCCATTTTCATTCATCAGGAAAACTCTCTGTTTGTCAAGCTCTCTCAATGAGTGGATGCAGGAGCTCACTCGATGTTGTTGGCGCTGCTCGTAAGAGGTCTGTGGGAATAATGTCAAGTCCAACTGCTTTGTTGTTCTTCAGGGCTTTGATTGCGGTTAAGATTTCTTGCCTACTGGGGGATACGGTGCGTATTCGGGAATTCGTTACTACGGAAAGGTCATTGCGTGTGGGGATACATTCACTGTTGAAAACGCGGTTTAAAACCACAGAAAAGTGCTCCTTCCACCTTTTGAGCTGGTCCTCATCGGAAACTAGCAGCGACCCGTCTATGTCTTTTACGAGGTGTTGGTTAGAGCTTCTGACACCTGTAAGCTCTTTAGTAATTCTGTAGACGGTCCTGCAGTCGAACCTGATTGCGGCCTCTTCTGCTTCTGTTGCCAATGCGTTAATGTAGTTACGCTTATCACGTCGCACGCTACGGTGAACTTCTCTCATCTTCATACGATACGCAGACTCTAGATCATTTCTTCCTGCTGCTGGACTACCTGGAATGCGAGCTTTGAGCTGTTTTCTTTCTTCGGTAATCCAGGCACTGCTTCCTATTTGCGACCGACCGACTATACTTTCAGCACCATATATAAAAACATTTTTCACAGCACACCAATGGTTTTATATATAGGTGGGTTCCGTTTTACTGATTGCTCTCAATCCTTGTGAAAGGTGGTTCCCTAGTTGTTCGCGAACGGTGGGAGCCTTAAGTCTATCAGTATTGAACTTTGGCATTCGTGTGTTTCCTTGGGATCTTCGAACTGCAGCTGTGCGTAATCTTGCGATAGCAACCATCAAATGGTGGTTCTGGCACATTCCCATGTCTGCACCTCTTCTATTTCGAACATCCTGCAAGCTGCTTCTAAATCTCCGACTAATCGCGAAGTGGTCAATTTGGTTGGAATTTGCTTGTCTATCCGACGACACCCAACTGACTTTATGACACGTCTTGTGCTCAGACATGGTCCCACCTATTACAAGGCGGCTGATGTTACAAAAGTCGACAAAACGTTCGCCATTGTCGTTTTGGTCACCAACACCATGCTTTCCCATAACATTCCTGAGCCCATCATTTTCATTGCCAACCTTGGCATTTAAGTCTCCCATTACCATTATGATGTCTCCACGAGGTGTACTATCATAACCAGCACTCAGCCGTTTATTAAAGGCTTCCTTCTCCTCGACAGAAGAGAGGTCCGTTGGGGCGTAACACTGTATGATGGTGACGCGACGTACTCTAGTCCGGAACCTAGCTTTCAGGATCCTCTCATCTAAAGGCTCCCAGGAAATTAAGCTCTTAAGAGCTGATTTGGAAAGCAGCAATCCAACGCCAGTTTCACGAGAACTACGATGTCCATCTTATAACGCATGAATTCTTTCTCTAGTTGAAGGAATCTGGCATTTTGGGTGTCCTCACTTCCGTTGTCAAGAAGCGTCTTCACATTCCAGAAACTAATCTTTGTCCGGGTACAATAGCCAAAAGTCGTCAACGTGTTATCATTCTTTATTCGAGTCGGTTTCGTTAGCGGAATTGTTTTCAATTACGAAGAATGCTAACCTCCGTAACCTATCCTAGAGAGCTAGGCCTTTCGCACTTGTAATTTTAGCCTATTTACGTATATAGGGATACGCAAATAGTTACCCAGGGACTACCACAAGGAGGTAAAACAAGCACTTCACCGTGACTGATGGTTGCGCTACTGGCCCAGGCCAGGTTCTGGGCAATCAATAGTTTCCCGATCAGGCACGATGCAGGCGCCCAAAAATTGGTGGAAATAATGGAAGACTTTTGAATTGGCTTACTATTTTCTTGTACCCATAAGCTTTTTCTTCCTACGCTCCTAGACTTAATTGAATGAATACATTTACATATTTACATTTTTATATCTTCGAAATTTAGTTTTGAAAAAAATATAAAGTTTTGCACGAATTGCATACCTACTTAATCTGAAAATATGAATACCAGAAAATGTTTCTTTTCACAGTAAGATATGCGAAATTGAAAAAAAAAATTTTAATCAATAGTGTAGAAATGATTTCAATTTCATTTCATTTTATTTTATTCCATCAACCTTCATCATTCAAGGAAAGATGTGGCATTTGTATTGTTCGTACTTTCGAAATGAAAACAAAATTTTTACTTTCGTCGAAAGTAACAATTATTTTGAGAAGATAAAGTTGAAATGTCCTTGTCTCGTCTTTGTATCGTAAATCTATCATCGTTGAGTTGGGTAAATATATTATGTAGGTAGTCATTTTTTATTTATAAATACCATGCAGAGTTAACTGAATATTGAATTGAGTTAAAGGACAATCAAATATAAACAAGAAACAAATTTATTTTGATAAGAGAAACATGGTACTGATGCCTATATCCGCATCCGCACAGATAAAAAAGTCAACACCCTCAGTCAGTATTCAAAATAAATATCAGTCCCAATGAATAACTTAAAATAATTTATGGCATTTTAATCAAGAGACGAATTTTTGGCAATACAAAAATTAATAAGATTTTAACGTTGGTTTACACGAAATCTATGGATATTAATTAATTAAGCGAGGACTATAGCTACATGCTAACTTATGTTATATAACAGTCATACTTATAATACTTGATTGTTTATGCACATATATGCAGAGACCATTTTCCCACTGGGCACACTGGGCACGTGCCCAGGGTCCCGTAATCGATAGGGCGCTCTAGTTCCTACCAGATCACTAAACGATAACCGATATTTATTACCGAAACACTTTTTTAATTCGAATAAATTTAAATATAAAGGGTTATCCATTTTGCGGTTTCAAAAGTAAAAATAAATAAAACACATATAAAATATTTGTTTCATGATTTTTCTTTTTTATTATAAAGTTTGAACGTTGAGATTATGTGTGAAACACTACGTCATTTAAATGACCACCACTCCTAATTGTTGCAAGCATTGATTCTTTTGGGGTAATTTTCGACCACTTTTTGACACATATTGGGCGGTATCTCAGCCGTAACTCGACGAATGTTTGTTTTCAAGTACTCAAGATTTAAAGGTTTATCTGCATAAGCACGTTCTTCGCGTAGCCCCACAAAAAAAAGTCCAGCGGTGTCAAATCGCAAGATCTTTGTGGCCAGTTAATATCGCCACGACGAGAAATTACGCGGCCAGGAAAGTCCCTTGCAATAAAGCCATATTCGCTCGAGTTGTGTGGCATGTGGCACCGTCTTGTTGAAATCACATATTCTCCAAGTCGTATTGTTCAATAGCAGGCAAAAAAAGTCGGTTATCATATGACCATAAAGCTCCGAATTGACGTTGACAGTCGTTTCATCGTCGTCCAATCAAACCTCCGGACCAAAGAGCGCCCAAACAGTGACTTTTTGTGGATGTAATGGCCTCCCTTCAATTACTTGAGGATTCTCAGAACCCCAAATACGACAATTTTATTTATAAGCATACCCACCGAGTGAGAAAGCTGCTTTGTCGCTGAAGAAAATTTTTTTCGAAAAATCGCCGTCCACCGCCTGTTATTAAAGCACCCATTCGACGTATCTACGACGTTGTGCATGATCAGCTGGATTCAGTTGTTGTGTGAGCTGGACTTTATATGGATATAGGTGTAGATACAAATGCAAAATACGCCATAATGTGCGGTAAGACAGTCCTAATTCCTGAGAACGACGAGGAATCGACACATTCAGGTCTTCGGCAACACTTTCACTTACAGCAGCGATATTTTCAGTGGTACGAGCGAAACGATGATGCACAGGCCTTACAATATCTGTAACCATTCCAGTCTCTTCAAATTTCTTCACAATTTTGCCAATTGCTTGGTAGTTTTTGTAGTAGGTTTTAACAGTTTGTATGCGTTGTGCGATAGTTAAGCGATCCATTTTCGTAAAAGTCAGACTTTCAACTGAAAAAAAAATTTGTTTAAAAACTTAGTTTAACAGATGTCGAATTCCAGCCCTATACTTTTGAAACTGCAAAATGGATAACCCTTTATAAATGTCGCTACCTCTTCTTCTTATTTTAAACTAACATTATTTATTAGACAATATTGAAAAAAAATCATCGTAAGTCATTATAGACAACGGTGGTTCTTGAATAAGAGATATTTGTTTTTGATTTTGTTATTACCATTTTACAAGTAATTAAAGGAAAGGTACAACTTACTACTTTGTTCAAAATACTACTCTTTTTTGTCTTCTTTGCTGCTCTTGAACATTTATCTCCGGCAACACTGTACACTGCCACTGATCACTGTCGCACAGAAAAATGAGCCATGATGAAATTGGGAGATTCGTTTTTAGTCGGCCAAATTCAATATGTACGTATTTATCGCAGCTGCTTTAGTGATCAGCAAGATCACTTAAAAGATAATCGTAATAAGTAAGTAAGTAAGTAATTCATTTATTTAACAATATTTCATTACAATTTGAATAAACATAACGAATTTTAAAGCTTTGAGATAGCCGTCAACTCAGTTGGCAAAGTATATGAAACGTTTAAACGGTCAAATGCTTATAAAATGTAAGCAATCTTCTTTTGCTTTAATGTTGCAGATGGTACAGAATTGCTGGAAATTTCCGGATTTGAATATTAGCGATATTTCCTTATAACTGAATGCGTCTTGGAAGTAATTATTGCTCATCAGGTTATAATTGACTTGTGAGTAAATTATTCTGCTCTCAGACTGCAAAGCTTCTGATACTAAGTTTTCTCGATAAAAGTCCTCGTATATTTGAATTACGTTGTAAAGCTGTTCCTTTAGTTGAACTAAGTTATTCAAATCAAATTGGATAACTTCTCCACAGGTATCGCCATTATTTTTCCACTTTACAAGCCTCCAGTCCTTATTCAGCATTTCATAAAGGACCATTTTCCTAGTCAAACGATCATCAGGATGCGAAGCAACTTTATAGATGTAGTCTGCCTGCAGCTTAAGGTTGTAAGTAAATAGTTTAGCAATTCCTGTTTCCAAATAAATTGCGTAGTTAGGTGTTCCATTTGGTAGATTTTAAGTGATGTGCTCACCAACTCCCCGGTGTAGTTTGATGGTTTCTACAATGTCGGGAGCCAGTCCCAGGTACGGCCAGGTGCTACTGCAATGAGCGACACGAGAATGCTGGTCGACAGCGGAGGATCTATTGGATCTGTACGCAGCCAACCAAAAATTCATTCGAGAAACTTCTAAATAAAAGAATTTCGTGAATATGTCGAACAAACAATATTTGTTTATTATAATAAACTGAACCTAACAATTGTTAAAAGTTAATGGCGACTCAGAATGAGGTAGACAGAAATTAGTAAATATAATTAATAGCGAGTTAATGTGAGGTGACTAGTTGGTTGCGCAGCCGAATTAAGAATGCAAGCCATATAGCCAGACCCAATCGTCCAGACCTTTTTTCATAATTCGAGGAGCACCAACATATATTTGTGATATATAGGTTGGTACTCTCCTACTTGCTTCATTGGATCTGTTCATGTTGGGTGCACTTCTATTCACAAGGTCGAAGGCTGCCTTAAAATCAACAAAGAAGGCGTAAATCTTCTTGTTTCTGGCCAGGAATGCTTTGACAATTGAGGTTAAAACAAATATCTGATCCACAGTATAATTGTTTTTCCTAAGACCCGCTTGTAGGTCAGTTAAAATGTTGTTATTATCAACCCACTTTTCTATTCTGTTCAGTAGAACACCGCAAAATATTTTGGCCATAACGTTCATAAATGTTATTCCCCGATAATTCTCGACGTTGTTTGTATCACCTTTCTAATGATTAGGGAAAATGACAGATTTTTTTAATGAATATGAAATAAAGCCGTTTGAAAGGATTTTGTTGAAAAGCTGCTGTAGCTTATTAATGAAAGGTGGTGTTGCATTTTTGAAGTACTTTGCCTGGTCCTTTTCCATCTTTTGCTTTTTGTAGTACGATTTTTATTTCATTTACGCCTACTTCAGAGGCTGAAGTTTCATCTATAACCAGTGGTTCTGCATAAGCAAATGATAAATCAGACTTACTGGAGAGCATGTTTTTGAAGTGGTATAAAAGATGATCTGCAGACATATGAGTACCAATTACAAGGTTGGATGCATTTATTTCTTTTGCTAAGTTCCAGAAGTCTTTTGAATTACTGGCCAAACTTAACGAATTAGCTTGACTATTTTCAAATTCATCTTTTTTTGCGACATAACTGCTTGTAATTTTAATATTATCAATTCCTCTCGAGTGGTTTGAACATTAGTTGTTTTATAATATAATTTTGTCCGTTATTAGGTTTTTTGTTATGTTTTTCGAAGGAGTCTTGAACTACAACCTAGAGGATGCTCAGTCTTCCTTTCCAAAAACCAAGAATTTAGTAAGTATTGACACACTCATGCGTTTAATTTTAAATATTTAAACGACATTTAACACTGTTATAAATTAGCATACACTTATACAGTCACTTGTTAAAAACAACCTCATCGGTATTAGCAAATGAAGCAAATTGTCGCTTTTAACCTGACAGATTTAATAATGGCGATGTATTCTTGCTAAGTTTAACTGATACATCATCCTCTGTCGATAATATTGAAAAGCCGAGGAAGCATGATGAGGACTTCCCGAGATCAGTAATAAAAAACCTTTTAAATGGTATTGTAACAACCAAATAAATACATCCTAGACAATGACAACACAGTAAAATAACAGTAATCTATAATAAATGACACAAGGAAAACATGAACTTCTTTAGACCTAAAGAAGGTCGGATGTTCGGATTCTACGAACTTTGCTTAAAGACAATATGTAACTACAAACAACCAAGATAGAAAGCTTGATTAAGGAAGGAGGTTTTCAACATTTCACCTCACCATAATACTCAGACACACTCAAACAGCTAATTGAAAAAAAAAAAACATAAAGAATTTCAGAAACCACTTTAGCTCGCAAATGATTTTGACATTTGACATTATGGAACACAACATTACATACAGCAGCAAGCAGGTAATCAATAGACCTCCACCCCATCCCATCTATCATTAATACCACAAAAGATAAAGCTTTACAAAATAGGAATATTGTTATAAGGCTAAAATGAGAAAAAAATTGCGGTATAAAAGTACATGGAGAATTCTTAAATAATTTTAAATTTACTGATGAGGAACAACCCATTTAGGAAAATCATTTACTAGGAGCGTAGGAACCATTCCATGGCGTAATGGTTGGAATGTAATGTTAGAGCCATGGGGATAGACCACAACTTATAATGTATTTTTGTTTTTCACGGGTAATTTATTTAAAAAGTGGGGGATTGACATTTTCTTAAAAAGAATTATTCTTAAATGTCAAGTAATAGATTGGAATAGAATTGTAGGATACATAAGTAGTATACAAAATGGCATCCAAAGTTGTGAGGTTTATACTTTTAAACAGTCCTAATCAGTGCGACAGGATTTCGAACGCGTCATCACTCAGCTATAAATGTGATCAGGATATTTGAGTGAGAGAGTTGAATCCAAGTAGTCTTTCCTACTTGCACTTTAAACTTCAGCTATTATCAAATGCAACACAATCATCGGAATTCGACGAGCTTTGACAAATTCCAGTGGCAGACAATGATTGCAAAGACTCAATTTGAAAGAAAATTTTTGAAAAACAAAATAAAAGACTCTCACAATTATTATGCGTGCATACTTCTTTGTTGAAAAATGAATGGATTATATTAATATGGACTTCAGTGTACAAGTGTCTATAGCGCTCCTGACTGGTTTTTGGAACAGCAGTCTTTCACAAAAGCAAATTAGCAGGTATAAAAGTCCTGGTTGTAATTTGAACATTTTACAATGCGATCTGAAGACCCAAACCACGGGTATTATAGGAAGTTTGAAGATTGTTTAAGCTATCAAATTACCAATTAACTTTAATTAACTATTAATTGAAGAAAACGCAAACAATATTTTTATATTATTTTTGTTTTTGTTTTAGTGGACTGTGTGGATTTAAAGCCAATTGAATGATTTTGTGACCTTTAGTCCAAAATGCGTTTCGCCCAGGTACTACAGCTGGGCTCATCAGTTAGATGATGTAGTACCTTTCTAAGATGCATTATTTTTTGATCGATGCTTACTCACTTTAATAAAACTTACAGCGATTACTAATTTACAGTGAGTAATCGCTGTAAGTTTTATTAAAGTCGGTTAGCATCGATCAAAAAATAATGCGTCTTAGAAAGGTACTTCAGCATCTAACTGATGAGCCCAGCTCTAGTACCTGGGCGAAACGCATTTTGGACTAAAGGTCACAAAATCATTAAATTTAATTAACTATGTTCGTCTGTCAACCTCATGGTCAAAGGTTCAATCTCCGCCGTAGTCTATGTCCCCTTATTTTTCCATTAAAAACCAATTCTAAAACAATAAAATGCACGACTGGATCCCACGAATTTGCTCTTGTAGCTAACAACTTTAATGTAGCTAACTATTGAGGTTAAGTTAGTTAGATGTAGTTATACTATTCAGGTTTAAATCCTATGTAGGTAAGATTAACTTGATTCTTAGTATAATGAATTGTAGAATGTATGATTCAAGGAATTGTTAAATAGCTATGGATTTTAATTATGTCAGTTACGAGAGTAAAATGTATCTACATATATATACATATTGATGCAACCTAAGTATGTAAACATGTACATATAATAATGGTAGGATGCAGGTTGGTAGGTAGCTATATACATACAACTTCATAATTTAGGTGCAATATGCATACATAAGATTCAAGTGATTTTTGAAACACATACGTATATATAAATGTATGAGGGCCTACATTGTATTCAGTATTCAGTGACGTACGCAAAAAATATAAAAAGGGAATAATAATAAGGCAGAAATAAATGGTTAGTACACATATTTAAATGTTTTTATATTGCTTAGTTGTTATATAGCTTGAGGGAAAACAAAGATGTCATTTGAATTCATGGATAAATAAGAATATATCAAAAAAAAAATCAAAAATCGTTGGAGCGGTTTTTTAATACATAATTTTTTTATGTATAAAATTTTGAAAATATTTTTAGAAAAAAAAAATTTGAAACACCATTTTGAAGATATTATTAATATACATATAAAATTCAAATTAAAAAAAATTCGGTGACTGGTTTTTGAAAAATCGATTTAAAAAATAAATGTATTCATTTTTTAAAATTCAAAAAACTTTTTTTTTTTGAAAATTTGAGTACGCATTCGTATTAACAATTTTAGGGAGCACTTGCACAAAATAATTTATTTTAATCGGTTAATCCAATATTGAGAAAGTCGAAAATATGAAAAGGTTTCTATGGGAAGTACCGTTAATAAGTACGCAAGAAAAACATTTTTATACTTAAAAGTGAAAAACTGTACTAATTTAAGAAAACACAAATTTTTTTATAAAAATTCTTGGAGCCGTTTTCGAGAAATACATTTTTTTCTTAACGATTTTTTTTGTATGGGAGGTACAGTTGTTTATTATTTTAGAAAAATAGTTTTTTTTAACTACTCAAGATAATGTCAAAAAGCCATCAAATACGAAGTTTTGAAAAATGTATTGAGTCGTTTCCGAAATTTTGAGTTTTCAAAAAAATGAATTTCCAAAAAAATTTTTTTTTTTTTAAATGTTGGTATACAACAGTGTTTAAATTCTCTAGGAGCTTCTGCGGAAAAATTAACTGTTTCCGAGGAAATCGAATACCAAAAAATGGTTGTCCAAAAATAACAATTTTTTTCAACAAGAAAAATATCAAAAGATACCCTTCCTTAATAAACTGATTTTTTTTATAAAAATCGTTGAAGCCGTTTTTGAAAAAAAATAAGATAGCCAAAAAAATGTATGGGAGCTGCTGTTATTTGTTGTCTTAAAAAAATAAATAAACCTGCGGCCATATTACCGAAAAAAATATGTACCAAGTTTGAATCAAAACCACCGAACCGTTTAGGCTTCAGTCTCGAGGACAGTCAGACAAACAGGCGGAATTGGGGGACCCACTTTTTTGGTGTTCTCTATGATCGTAATGTCATGTTTGATTGTTAGAAAAACAATTTTTTTTACCTTATAGCCTTATAGTATCTATAATCGCAAGTAAAAATCGCATACAATGAGTAGCTGCTTTATTCATTACATGGTATTTAGGCATAGCAATAACAACATGTAATTGAGTAAAACTAGTATACCAATAAAATATGACATGGAATAAAAAAAATAATGCGAATTATAAGGGACATACATAAATTAGACACGGAAACTTCTCCGCTTAGTTCAGCCTCCATCCCTGGAGATAAAGCCTGAGACAACAACCACCTCCAGTCTTAGAACATCGAGACACACAACTTTCCTATCCTTCTTTCCCTTCCTTAACCTCACGCCCGCGCTGTGTTGAAACATTTAAAGGGTAGTATAATCCCTTGAGCGCGTGTAAATTATATAAAATAAATAAAAAAATTATTTGATTCGCTGCCGTTGAAATGTATGGAGTAAGTTCTATCCACTAAATACGAATGCAGCCACCTTATACCAAAAGTTCGCTAAATCCCAAACTTCTTTAATTTAAATAAGATGGCTCGAATTCGATGTGAAAGTCTATTTTACGTCTTACGTTCATTCGAAGGCACGGTTGTATAGGTCACCTTGTTAAATACTTTTGTGTGTAGAAATTGAATGTGAACTGAACCGTGTCGAATGCAAATAATATCTAATAAAGCACGCAAAACTTGTTTACTATCCTCAGACCTCGTTTCAATGAGTTCTTCGGTGTGTTCATTTCTGTCTTCTAAAATCGTTGTATAATTCTTTGAGCCATAGTTCTAACGGATTGTTGCATTACTCTTTAGGCAATATTTGTACATTCACTCTTAGTTTGCATTCAATTACAGATGCCTCACCCAATTTAAACGTTATAGCATAAGTGGTTCCCGAGATATAAGGCCTCAAAAATCACAAGAACCGTATAACTGACTCACTGACAGATCCACAAAATTATGGAGCACTTCCCGAAATCATAGAATCTTGTGATTTTGAACACGAAAGCTAGTACGATGAAGGCCAACTAATAAATCGAAAATTTGAGGTTTTCCATCAAAGGGGCGTGGTAACAGCCAACTTCCTCAGAATTGGTGTTAATTAAATGCAGTGCTTCTTTTCGATAGATGTCGACTGATGAAATTTGGTAGAGTGTTAGAGATTGATGTGCACACTGAAAATAATATTCAATGCGTAAATAAAAAATAGTATTTTAAATATTTGCAGCCCTATTAATAAAAAACGCTTAGTCCACCTTTAGTACTTGGACTTACAAAACCATGAAATAAGAGTTGGACTAAAATTTCCTACTAATAAAAAATCAATGCATTCGTGAAAAAAAAATTCTAACAATAAAACATGACATTACGGTCATATGAACACCAAAAAAGTGGGTCACAAAGTGTTAAGTGTCTGTCTGTCTCTCCTCGATTCTGCAACCTAAACGGCTTCTTCAAACTTGGTACATATTCTTTTTTCTGTCTAATATGCCCACAAGTTTTTTGCATTTTTTTTAAGACGACAAATAACAGTAGCTCCCATACATTTTTTGTTGGCCAAAAATGTAAATCTTATTTTTCTCAAAAATGGCTGAAACGATTATTATAAAAACAAATCAGTGCATTAAAGAAGGGAAAACGTACATTTTGGTAATTTTTTTGTTTTAGAAAAAATGGTTAGTTTTGGAACCTCTAGTATGTAGAACCATTTCAACGGTTGATTTTTTTTTCAATTTTTGTATGCAGAAGCTCGTTAAAAATTAAACAATAATATAAGCTAACATTTTTGAAAACAAATTTTTTTTGGAAATGAAAAATTTTTTTTTTTAATGGAAAATTCATAGTTTCGAAAACGGCTCAATCAAATCTTTCGAAACTTCGAATTTAATAGTTTTTTGACATTGCCTTAAATAGATGAAAAAACTGTATATTCCTAAAATAAAAAAAACAACCGTACCTCCCATACATATGTAACAAAAAAACCGTTAAGAAAAAATGTATTTCTCGAAAACGGTTCAAAGGATTTTTATAAAAAAATGTGTGTTCTTGAATTAGTACAGTCCAAATTTTTTATTTTTCAACTTGCCTTTGAAAACACCAACTTACGCACTTCATCTTGAAACAGGACTTCCTAAATTGTATACATACACACTAAAGCTACAGGCCGATTACATCGTGAAAACGCTCTCTTATCAGGAAAACCGTCTTCCCAAGAAAATGGTGTTATATGAATTGAGGAATGAGGATTGGTGGTTGTCCAATTGGAAACGTTTGGGAATCGCTTGTGATGTTATTGTCTTGATTGATTCAAGTAATCCAATTTTGGTTAAAGATATATATATATCGTGTTATCCAGAAGCATGAAAATCTTGTTCGAGAGGAGTTTATAGTGAGAGCTCGGGAATCGGAGAGTAGAATTATTTACTCACAGCTTAATACCAACTTAATGGAGAAAAACTACTTTCATGACCAATATACGAGTAGTTACAAAGAAATATCTCTTCTTTTTAAAGCCAGATGCGAACTCCTTGGTCTAAATGGAAGCCCATACAATGGAAGTTTCCACCAGTTTTGCTCCTTGTGTAACCTTAGGGCAAAAGAAGACTGCTTTCACTTTCTAAGTATATGCCCAATTTTCACTGCACAGCGCCATGTATACTTCGGAAAGAGAACTTTGTCGATGCAGGAAACGATTGCGATTTTGAACGATTTCAACTGGAAAGACCTTTACAAATACTTAAAAGAAATTTCAACATATAGAATGTTACTGATAACAGAATTCACATAGTGAATATAAATTTGTACTTACTATTTAATTGAAAAAAAAATGTATATAATAAATTTTGCTAACCGAGCTGACGGCAAAGCCATAGCTTTAAATTCGTTGTATTGTATCAAATGAAATAAGAAAATTTGAAATTAATGAATTCATTACTTACTACTTACTTATTTTATTTTGCGCACCTATTAACGGTACCTCCCAAAGAACCACTTTTCACATTTTCGCATTTATCACTATTGGATGGACGAATTAAAATTATTTTTTTATGCAAATGCTCCCTAAAAGTGTTAATAAAACTGTGTACTCAAATTTTCAAAAAGAAAGTTTTTCGATTTAAAAAAAAAAAAAATTTTTAAATTCGATTTTTCGAAAACCAGTTACTGTTTTTTTTTTTTATTTGAGTTTTATACATATATTAATAATATCTTTGGCTTTTCAATTTTTTTCGAAAAATGTTTTAAATGGATTTTTGAAATTTTTTTTAGTATATTCTTATTTATCCAAGAATTGAAATGACATCCTTGTTTTCACTCAAACTATAACAAAAAAACAATATAAAAACTTTTAATTATATGTATTATGAATTTATTCCTAACTTATTATAGGTATATCTTCTTAAGAACTTTTGAATACGTCACTGAATACTACATACAATGTAGGTCCTCATACATTTATACATACATACGTATGAAATCTTTAAAAATCACATGAATCTTATGTATGCATAGGTATTGCATCTACATTATAAAGATATATGCATATAGCTTCCTATCCACCTAAATCCTTCATTTTCATTATTATTTATGTACTTGTACATGCTTACATACTCAGGTTCCATCCGTGTATGTAGGTACATATTTCTCTTCTAACTTACATAATTAAAATCCATAACATATAGATTTAAATATACATTTGTTGGTACCTATGTGTCTATTCCTTGAATGAAGTTGTTAGCTACAAGAGCAAGTACGTACTATCCAGTCGTGCATTTTTTTTGTTGTTATCCATCATCGCTTATCTAAAATCTCGAGTTAGATTTTTTGCCAAATGCCAAACTTGCCATATAGTACCTTTGTATGTATACAGCAAGTACAAAAGTAATAAAATGCACGACTGGAGCGCGCGTACTTGCTCCTATGTTTGATTACATTATATGCTAAATATTCTTAATAGAAACGTCTAAATGTATTTTTGAAGTCGTTTTTCAGTTAAATTTTTATACATAAAAAATCTTAATTTTTTTCTAAAAAAAAAATTAGTATGAACATTTTAAATATTTAATAATATAAATTCCAAGACAAAAGTTCAGAAAAAATCGTCCACCCGTTTTCAAAATATTGAATTTTCAAAACATTTTTTTTTCAAAAATCAAAAAAAAAACTAGTTTTCGAAAATTTTGAAATTCAGTATTATTTAGAATTTGAAGGAACTCCTGTATAAAAATTTTGATCGAAATCAGTTGAGCCGTTTATTTGAAAGTCGAAAATCTCAAAAAATAACTTTAATAACAAAATATTTAAAAATAAACTTTTGCCAAAATGTGGACCATACCAGAAGTAGATAACACACCAAATTATAGCAAAATCGTTAGACCCGTTTTCGAGATAATTAAGATGGTAGAAAAATTAGTATGGCAAGTACCGTTATTTTTGTGGCTAAAACAACGATTCAAAAATCTATTTTGGACAATCACCTAAAACGCTCAAATATCAAGTTTCAGGAAAATCGCTTCAGCAGTTTAAGCTGTAGAGATGTGTACAGACAAACAGACAGACGGAATTGCGGGACCCACTTTTTTGGTGTTCTCTATGATCGTCATGTTAACTTTGATTAAAATCTCTAGTTCGAATTTTTGGCCTATAGTACCTACATACATATATCGCAAGTAAAAATACCTTTAATTAATATTAAATTAAATTTAAAAAAAAGTAAGTATTTATTTAATTTTTTTTAGTTGTTAAGTTTTTGACATTTCACTCAGATTTCAATTTTCTCTTCGAAACTAAGCTTCAGCACCAAACACTTGAATACTAAAAATATTATTTGGGTCTCGTTTAATCCTGGGTCATCAGTACATTCATATACAAACATCTTTATTTACAGAGGATTATAATTATATCGAAATCAAAAAATGTTCGAGGATACAAAATTTCTTATATTATATTAAATTAAATAGTTTTATTTAACCATTTTAAGGGACACCCCTTGTGAAAGTGCAATGGTGTCAGTGTCGGTTTTACCATAAGCTTATTACAACTAACAACATAAAATTGCCGAGGACGTATAGCTATATATCATGTTTTCAGCTGGTTGGTAACATTTAATTATCTGTGACAAATTCAGAAAAAAAATGTATCATAAAATGATTTTAACTAGCTAGTTTTAAGAAATCGAGAAAATGCTTGTGAAAATATTTTCCCTTTTTTCAATTGACTGCCCCAAAGAGCAACAATTATGGCATTTCTTATTTGACTTACCCTTATAAATCCGCCGGCTGTCATTTCTCATAAGGAGACAAAAATGTAGGTAGGTACCTAAATATGTATGTACAAAGGATAATATTAAATTTTATTCAAAGGAAGGAATTTGATAATTTTTACAGTGTTTTGTTTTGCAACCCTCAACAACACAAGGGTAGGTCGATATTTAGATTAAAATTGTGCGTCTTTATTTTCTTTGTAAGTATGTATGTATATGAAGTGGAAAATTGAATTTTCAACCCGAGCAACCACCAGCAACAGTTACCTTAAGTCAAAATTTAATAATTTTGCATGAAATCCTTTTTTTTTCAAGAAAAAAAAAATAGTATTATCTCTATTTGTATTATGTTATACGAATTTGTGTTTGATCCTTGAGCTGGACAAGTGATTTCCATCCTTTTATTTCTTTCTTTTGTTTGAATCAATTTCAGTGATGGCATGCAAGTCAGAAAAGGGTTAGTTTGTGATTTGTATATTTTTTATATTCTTTAAAAAAAAATTTTTTTAAAACACAAAAATCCTCAAGAATTATTTTGTGTAGCTAGATTTAAAAAAAAATCTTGGTGTGATAAGATACTCAATGGAAAGGTGGGTAAGGTTATAACGGGCAGATGGAAGACAGTCAAGCTATAACTTCGCTTTGAAAATAAAATCGTGCTGGGAATAAAAATTGAAAAATTGGATAGTCCAAGTGCTTGCATCCAGTAGATAATGGATTATCTTTTATTCGTTGAGTGTTGCGAATTTTATGTTGTTTTGGTCCATACGACATTGACTGAAACACCATGACAGTAACATCGCATTGGATGTTGTTGGTAAAGTGTTAAAGGAAGTGAGAAAATATATTTTGATGCAAAGTTTCATACTTCTGATAGCCGAAGGATATATCTATAATTTCTCACTAATGGCCACGAATTCTGACATTTTTCCATTATACTTTCTGACAGATTTATTTTCCTTTAAGAATTACAATTGAAGTTTTCATTAATAGTGTTGGTTTGGTTTGGAAAAAAATATAAGTATAGCGTTCTTTCTGTAGGCTGTGGACTCATTCAATAATGAAAATTATCGCTTAATTTGTAGTTGTTTCAATATTACTCTACTTTAAATATTTGCTAGTGAAACCACATGAAGTTAGAACTTGTCTTACTTCTAGTTCTCACTAATTTTCACGGCTGACTAATTTCATAGAGGTTTTTTTTATAGATATATGGTTTTGGTCTGATCTCATTTCTTTTTGCAAGGATTTTAGTGCAATAATTGTTGAAGATGCGATGATGTTTTTGTTGCAATTTGCTAAATGAAGGTAGCACACCAATTAATAGCCTTGTTAGTGGTAACATTTTCAGGTATAAAAATGTTTTATTTTTTCATTCATGTTAACATAGAATACTACACTAAATTTTTAAGATGCATTTATAATGTTTCAAAATGACTAAAAGTACACAATTTGAATGATAAATCTTAGATTTTCTATTTTTCACTTTGCATATGAGGTTATCGGGTGTCTCTGTTTAAAAAATAAATCTTCAGATATAGGGCGTGATTGCATTTCAACAACAAAAAACTTAATAATATTATCATTTTTTTTTGCACATATTACTAAAAGTATGAAAACGTTTTTCTTAAAAAAAAATTGTTTACTTAAGAATTTCCTTAAGAAAACTGCATTTGAAAGTACATTCATCCCAAAAAAAATCTCATCAAAAATTGCCAAGTCGCTTACGAACAGAAGAAGTACAGATATGCACACCTGAATTTTTTCTCGGCAAAATTTGCAAATGAACGGGTCCCGTAGTATATCTATTCGTCTATTTGTACAAAGCTCTACAGCCTAAGCGGCTGAAGCGATTTTCTTCAAACTTGGTATTTAAGCGTTTTAGGCGATTGCCTAAGACCGGTTTTTGAATTGTTTTATTTTGGTTCCTGCCACACAATTTATTCTACCATCTCAATTATCACAAGTACTGCTCTAACGATTTTGATTAAAAAAGTGTGTTCACTATTTTAGAAATGTTCTACATTTTGGCCAACAAATTTTTTTAAATAATTTGTTACGAACTGTACTTGCCATAAAACCATTTTTTTGATTTTCAACTTTCTTGTAAACGGCTCAACGGATTTCGATCAACATTTGTATTTAGGAGGTACTTCAAATCATAAATAATACTGCATACCAAAATTTTCGAAAACTATTTTATTTGGAATTATGTTTTTAAGTTCATAAACATAAAATATTTAAATTTTCCATGCAAAGTATTTTTTTATAGAAAAAAAAATTAAAAAAAAAAAAATGTATTCACATAAGAAAATTAAGTAAAAAACGGAAAATTAAGTTAAGATATAATTTATAATAATATAATAATTAAGTATATATATATTAATTTTTCGAAAATAAATTTAAATTCTTAATTGAAAGCTTTTGCATACGAAATGATCGTGCATTTTATTTATTATTGGAATTCAGTTTTTTAACAGTTCATGATAATGTCAAAAAAAAGCTCCCAAGTACGAAGTTTCGGAAAAAGGCGCTGTCGAAATTTTGAGTTTTCAAAAAATAGAAAGTTTTTTTTTGAAAAAATGTATAAAAATGTGAAAAATCAAATCAACCGAAAATCGAAAACCAAAAATGGTACTACCAGAGGTACCAAAAGAAACATTTTTTCCCAAAAAAACAAATTACTAAAATGTTCCTTTTACCTTCATTAATGAACTAAGTTTTTTTATAAAAATCGTTGGAGCAGTTTTTGAGAAAAATAAAAATGTATGGGAACTACTGTTATTTCGTCATCTTACATGGAAAAAACATGTGGGGATATCACTAAAAAAACAATATGTACCAAGTTTGAAGCAAATCTATCTAACCATTTAGGCTACAGACTCGAGGACAAACAGACAGATATATAGACAGGAATTGGGGGACCCACTTTTTTAGAATTCTCTATTATCGTAATGTCATATTTGAGTGTTAGATTTTTTTATTTGCACGAATCCATAACTTGCCTTATAGTACCTAATCGCAAGTAAAAATGAATACAGTACATTAGGTATAGTCTACATAATGGTCTTGAATTTGTTTACATATTTTGTTATTAACAGTACTTGTCATTCAATTTCATTTCTGGACGGATTTCGTTTCCAACTTTTATATGATAGTTCCTCCGAATTATTAATAGTACTGCATAGGTACCAATATTTTCGACAAATATTTTTTTTGATTAAAAAAAACATTTGTTTTTTTAAATTCAATGTTTCGTAACCTGGAAATGTTTCTTAAGGGTTGGTATCGATATCTCCCTTTTTATTACACTGTTTCTTAAATTCTTGGTTTTTACGATCAAATTTATTTAATTGTCACTTTTGGAATCAGTGGGATATTAAACGTGATTTTAAAATGCGGAATTATAATAGATCGGGATTTTGAATAAGAGGAATTTTAAGAACTAGTACATTATGTATTTTAGAAAATGGGATGGAAATTATAATAAATTCTACTTGTTTTTAATCAAATATTCTGTTGTTATTATACAGTGGTGGTCCAGTATAACGTATGATATAATGTCCAGGGTCAATTCGTTATATCGAAAATTTGTTATATCGAATACGTTTTTTTTCATACAAATCTTTAGGTAAATAGAAAATACAATTGTGTGTTTCATTATATTATTTCATACTTCACTAAAAAGAACAAAAACATATTTAACTTCATTTAGATATACTTCATATACAATACACATAATAGTACATACACTTATTTGTGCTCATATTTAAGAGACAAAATCTTCAATATGAATTTGTTTTTTTGTTTGGGTGTTGAATGTTATGATTTCTAATATGTAAGACTTCATTGCTTACAAACTGTTTTGCAATTGCAAATTGTTTTTACCTCTGGGAAAATATTTGTCATAAGAGCCACCGTATTTGCTACAACGATCATATTGTCTTGATCACGGAGAGCTGACAGAGGAATATCATCCACCTCATCAAACTCCTCATAAGAACTTTGAAATAAAATGTTCTTCCAGCACTTGTGAAGCACCACTGCAGATACTTTTTGCCATGACAATGCAATGAATGATACAGCATCGTAAAAATTAAGATCTTTTAGAGCATTGATTATGCCCTTTTCGGAATTCACAATGTTGCTAAGCAAGCTGTGTCTATGAAAGAGTTTAGTTATATGTTTGTGCAGTTTTCAATAAAGTATTTCATCTCTGGTAAGGGAAATTAAATGCACGACTGGATCGCACGAACTTGCTCTTATGTTCGATCACATCGTATGCAATAGATTCCTATTAAAATTTTCTTAATCAAAATCGTTAGAGCCGTTTCCGACGTATAAGTAGATATTAACACATTTACAGTCAAGAATTTCTATCAAATTTGTTGTTTGTAAAAAATGTTTGTTTCATTTTCTGAAATTCGTTGTTTGTTCGTTATATAGAACATGCGCGTGGTGGCCCAATGGAACTTTCCCGGTGCGTTTCGATGTTAGGGGCATTTTTTTTTTCAGGAAAAAATTGAAAGAAGCACTAGCTGTGCAACGAACTTCAAAGAACAAAATTTGTGTCGATGATGTATTCAGAGAATTTGAGATTAAAAACTTTAATGTTATTTTTGACAAAATTATTATGGCTATTGAAAAGCGTTTCGCACAACATAAAGATTTTTATGGAAATGCTGAATGTTTCGATCTACGAACGTTTAAAAAAATTGCCGAAAATGGTTTGCCAAATGTGTGTGGCAATGGCGCAGATGATAAAATGCTTGATTGACAACTAGGACTTGATCCCCACGCTAGGCGCATTCTTTTCTATACCTCCAATTTTAATTGGATGCCGCCCATGGGTTAAAATGAGACAGTCAATACCTGCTTCTCAAATCCACTGTGCCAAGCTAGTGCCGTGCAATTCAGGTTGCATTTAAAAAGACCTTAGGTCTTACAGGAATATAGTTAAATAAAAAAAAATAACGGTTTGGACAAAATATGTGACTGCACCAATACAAAAGAAGAAGAAGTACGTGATGAACTTTTGTCCTTTGCCCGTTTATTTCGTTCCATTGCTCTAAAATCACGAACGAAAGTGCACGATAATGTTGTTGGAATTTTGGGATTGCGATCAATTGTCCGACGAAGAAGATTTACTTGGAAAAGTTGATGAATCAGCTCCAATTGAGAACAAACATATTAAAGCTTGCAATTTTTGCGTTGGCTGTGTTTATAATTATTAATAGTTCATTATAGAATATTTTCTTTTGGAATATAAAAATGTATTCAAAATTTATAAATTTCACCTTACCCTACCGATGACAGAGGTAAAATGTGAAAGTTTATCTAAATTAAAAATTATAAAGAATAGATTAAGATCAACCATGACCAATGCAAATATGGAGGCGTATATGTTAATATATGTTAAAACTAGCTGACCCAGAGAACTTCGTTCCGCCTAAGTTCATTTATGTCAAGAAAATAATAATTCCGAGCAGGTACAATGCTGTTTCATGTAATGCGGTCGATTAAAATTCTTTATTCTAAGGTTTTATTAAGTACAATAAAAATAATTAAATTAACAATGTCTCTGTTTTTTCAATCAAATTAAAATGATTGGCGTGTCGACCAGCCTTACGCTTTTTTACTGAAGTGCTTTATGGTGCACAACATTTTTAGTTTCATTTTCGGGTGCGTACACGTACAAAGCGGTAGATTTACCGATACGTGAGCAAGCCACATATAATTGCACATGTGAGAAACATGGGAGTTCGAGATTGATGCCACAAACATCCAGTTATTGTCCCTGCAACTTATTGATTGTCATAGCAAAAGCGAGACGCACCGGAAATTGGAGACGCTTAAACACGAATGGCAAATCGTTCGGAATAAGCCTTTTAATTTTCCCCATAAAATCGTGGCTTGAATTAGATTTGATTTGATAGCCTTCACAATCAAACGCTTTCCGTTACAAAGTTTTGGTGCATTGAGGTTGCGCAGCTAAATTATAATTGAGACGATTTTCAACTTTAAATTGTGTGGCGGAAAGCCCAGAATATCCAAAGAATTCAAAAACTCCGTGGCATCTTTGGTGGCTTCGTTTTCATCTATGACGGAGTCCACCGGTTTAAATAAATATAACTCACCGGTGATTTGATTTTGAATGACAAAATTCAAATTATCGACATCCTTGTTTTTCGCAGCCAAAATCGCTCGTGAACTCAGCCAATCATGGCTAATTTTTTTGATTTAAATTTTTTTAAATTTTATTTGACCGCACGCAATAGCAAGTACCTACAATTTAATTTGAATGACGAAACCAAAAGTACTCCTCATATTCCTTCCTTAGGCGAACACGAATCCATCAATCCCAAAATCTTGAAAATCAAACGATGTTCCGCGTTTACCAATTTTCCTGAAAATGGTCGTGAATTTTCATCCAGAGTATCCTATATGCCCTTCCTAGGGCCAAAAGTCCTTAATTGTGAACAGATTTTCCTCTATTATCCTATGACCTTTCTTGAGCCAATACGAATTTTTCAAGCCCTAGATATTGAAAATCGAAGTTACTACATTCTCGAGATATGCACTAAAAAAAGAGGATGATCCCATGATTTCCAATTTTTCTGGACATTTTTCGGGATTTTCCTACAGTGCCCCATATCCTTCCTTGGGTCAATACAAATGAATAGAGCCCAAAATCATGAAAATCGATTTTTTGGATTTGTATTTTTTATTCCAAAAACAGGAGAGGGGGCGTTTTTTATTTTAAATCCCGGTAGCGAATTTGCTCCTATCATGCGCCTGATATAGAATACTTAGTGAACTTAAAAAAAAAGTGTTTGTAATATCGATCATTCGTTATATCGGCATTCGTTATACTGGACCACCACTGTATACTCAAACTGAGAAGACTAGAAATAAATAAAAATACTTTTGATTCGCTATTTTAACCCAAGTCTCGTACTTTCTTTTGACGTTCTTACCTTACATAAATGCAAACAAAAACATAACGGTACATATATGGAATAATCTTTTTGCAAGATTATATCAAATCAATCAATCCATTTTTTCTCAAAAAATGTCAAAACCTTATGTTCGTTATGCGAACACCTGAAATCCATGTCACTACACGATACATATACACGAGACGAGTATTTCCTGCCTCACAGTGTAATTACAAATTGTACAGACGTTGAAGTCTTTTACCTAACAGCAGCTTTGGTGTGGGTCGTAAACAACTAATATTAAAAATTGGAATCTACTTCAAACATTGAAAAATTCAATTTCAATTGTAGAGTATACACATATGTATACAGGGATATCAGCAATTAATTATTCGTTAGATAACTATGTTTCTATGAAAAATATAAGTTTGTAAACTTTCCAAACGTATAGGTTCTAAAAGGTACGAACAAGAGCAAAATTAGTATTAATTAAAAATTTTTATATGAAAATTCACCATGACAATTCAACTCGCAATTTACTGGCCAAGAGCAATTTCATATTGACTTCACTCATAACAAAACTAAACTCTTCAAAAGTCGTTGCTAAAACAAATTCACTAAAACAGCTGCACATTGTAGTTATGTAGGTCCTATGCCAGGATTACACTGCCGAAGTGTAGAGAGTCAACATCATGTTGACTTAAACACAAATGAAATCAGTTGATGGTAGAGAGCAACATGGTTATCATCCATGGCACATAACACTAAAGTTCTGAGCTACAATATCCTCAGTGTCTGTATACAATACATATACTATATACTGGTATTAAGGAGGTGGATATAAGGAAAAGTAAGATTGGTGGAAAGCAAAGGGTCATCGCATAGACTATGCGACTATATCCATTTACCTTAGATGATACTTGTACAATTAGTCGTTCTGTATGAAATGTTTTTCCCATTTTCATCTTTACAAAAAAAAAATAGCTACATGACTGGGATCGCACGAACTTGCTCTTGGAAGAATCCAATATGACTTCTTATGAAAGCCAGTGGCAGTTAGTGTATTTAATCTCAAACAATACTATAATTAAATTCTACATTACATTTAAGAAATTACATCAAAATCGCTTAAGCCCATATTGAAAAATAGTAAAATTCTAGATGATCTAAAACGGAAATTTTAAACAATTCGTCTGGTTTCTAGATTGATTTTCTTCGAGCGCACTTCAGATCGTATGAGACAAGATTTTCAGAGGTTGGGTTCAGGGATTTGCTGAATTTTAAAATGTCGATTCAATTAAATCGACCGCCACTATGTCGACTTTCCAAAAGTCGTTTGTTAAAAAAAGCGACCGATAAAAAAAAAGTGTGTGTACTTACGTACATGTGCCAGAAGAAAACTTTCCGAATTTGAAACAATTTTTTCTTTTGTAATTTTTAAGTCAGCTACTACAACATATTACATTACATTACATTTTATACTACTCCGCAGATAAATCTACGAAGTAGAGACACTGAAGCACTGGCAACTTGACCATTGGCTTAAACTTTTTACATACATTAATACAACAGAGAGAGAGACAGAGATAGGAAGAACACACAACAGAAGAAACACATGTCAACAGCACGTGGTTGGTTTCCGACGGTCCACCATCGAAGTACTAACCACGCGCAACGATGCTTGATTTCGCTGATCTATGGGAAGCGATGCTTTGTCCAGTTTCACACAGGGAAACCAGTTGCTATAGATTTTTTTGACGTTTTCCTTTAATTGCCTTGTAGCTTTCACACGAAGAAATTGACTAGGAAACTGAGTTGCTCGTTTTTTGAATTTCTTTTGATTTGACATTCGCTTTTTGTAAACAAACAATTTGCTTCGCGGCTGGAAAATTCTACACAATTTTGAGTTATAAATTATCCGCAGATTATTTTTAGAAAAATAAATTCAAAATAAAGAGTTCTGGTGCGATTATTAGGTAAATGTTGTTTTTTTTTTATTGTGGTTTTTAATAATGGTTTGCTAAATTAATATATTAAAAGGTCACGAAAAACACCAGTAGAAAATTGATTTGTGTGCATATTTGTTGTGCGTTTCTCTTGCCATCCAAATCTTGGACCCAACACATGATAGTGGTGATGGGAAGATTATATTGGGCTTATTGGAATGCACCGAAGCTTTATTGGTACAGTTGGACACATAAACCACTGACAGGATGATATGACTGATACCGGTGGTGCTGCCTGCTGCTGCTTCCTGCTGCTGCTGCTGCTGCTGCTGCTCGCTAATACAGGAACGTCATTATAAACCAAATGTGATGATGAAGCCAAGCTAAGAGCTTAGTTGGTCCGTGCGTTTTTGTTGTCGATTTTCCATGTCTAGGCTCATAATTGTATGTATGGAATGTATACCAACTCGTGATGGATTGAATTAATTAAAAGAATTAAAATTTAAAATTTTCTTTCACAATGAAATTATATAAGTAGCTCACTTGGTTTGGTTGATGTAATAATATAATTGTAGGAAACAATTTCTCTTAAAAAAAATATGTTTCACATCTATCAGAGACAGAAGTCAAAATGGAAATCTAAGAAAATTTCAAAGCATAACGGCAAAAAAATCTCTTCAAATCGCTGACCGGGGAGATTTTTTTCATTCCCCTTACTTCTTGCCCTTCTTACCTACAAGCTCCCAGTTGCCGGCAACTCAGTTTCCTTGTGTGGAAGGGGTCTTTCATCGTAGCCAAGGCCGTAAATATATTTCAATTTTATGGAAACCGGTCAAAGAACAACAAAATTGACATTTTCTGATACCATCCCCATACTTTCATAAATTTATTCCCCATAACGACCCCATCTTCCAATTGCACAAATGTCACCCCCGCGTCGTTCAAACTTTGATACGTGGTTCAGCAATTTTACATTACACCCAGAGAAAAAACAACGTAAAATCAAAGAAAACCACTTTGATTTAAAGATATTTAGGAATGATTCGGGGTTAAAGATGAAAATTTTAGAATCTAAGTGGAACATCATTGATTCAACGTGTTTTCATATGTGAAAACGAATAGTTTCCAAGCTCGATTTAAATATGTTTTCCTTTGATTTAAGGTGGAATCATATTAAAATCAATATCATGCAACTTTAAAACAAGATGGAACAACTTCGATTCTAGAATGGTGCATCGTTAAATTAAATGCATTCGAGCTTAAAAATATTACGAACCAAATTTGAAATCATTCAATTTTAATTTCACTACGTTTCAATGTTGTTTTAAGTAAATTCTAATCGAATTTACTTTGAAATGTAAACTTTTTATTTTTAACATTGCCAACCATGAAACGTTGTAGAATTTACTACTTTACGTATTTAAAATAACAACCCATGATTTATGTCAATCTGAATTTAATAAAAGTCTTACATTTTTTTAATAAAAACAACGATCATTTTGAAATATAAAAATTGTATTTCTGTTTTTCTGTTTTGTAATACAAAATTTAATTTACTGGATATTAATGTAGGGACTTGTGCTTTTCTTCAAACAGCATAAACCAAGAAAATGTTAACGATCCACATTTCTTAATTGCATCAAAAAATGGTGTTTTGGCTAAAGACTTGCTCCAAACAATCTAATGTACAAATAATAAACAAATTTCCATAAAACTAGGAATAATTTTCTTATGATTTCACTAAAACAAAACTTACTTTTCTACTTAGGGCAAATGTATACCATTTCAAATTTTCTTAAGTCTCCGAAAGACAAAACACGACTGGAAAATATGATGCCAAAGCTTCACGATCGACGACGCCTGGGCCGACCCGATACTAAGTTGCAGGTAATTTTTGTTTGCAGTTTTCATAATTCTACATGGAATCCACTTAAGATCAACTATGAATCCCTTTGAATTTAAGTCGATCGTCGTAAATTAAAGTTGATGTTATATTGAAAATCTTTCATCAATGTTTGTGGAAGAATAATTTAATGTATAAGTGTTATTTTTAAGTGGCTGCAACTTTAAAATGATGCTGAACAAAGTAGACTCAACTATGTTGTACTTTAATAGTTGTGCATGTAATTTTAATTTTAGATACATTTTAGCATTTTCCACTTTAAAACAACGTTGAACGTACTTAATAATTTATGAAAGTTGTTTCATTGTAGAATCGACTACGGTTCACTTTAAAACAAGTTAAATCAATATATTTCCAACGTTAAATTAAATACGTTCATGATACTATTTTCCAACGTTAAATCAAATACGATTTATTATATTTTACGTTGTTTTTTTTTTTCCTCAGTGTACATATGTGAATTATACTACTCCGTATATGTCTGGCAGTACACGTTGAAACTAGAAGAATGCGACTTTTCGAACAATATAAGTGCAAGAGAGAAAGAAAATTCGAAAAGATGAGACGAAAAAAAACTGCCGTGTGTCGCCAGGGTAAATTTTTGTTGCAACAATTTGACGTCTCATCTTTCGAATTTTTTTTCTCTCTTTTTCTCTCTCTCTTGACGTTCGAAAAGTCGCATGCATCTAGATTCAACGTGTAATGCCAGACTATATAAATCTACGAAGTATATACACTGAAGCACTGGCAACAAGACTTGAACATTATACACATTAATACAACACAACAGTGCTGCCACTAAGAAATTAAAAAAAAACATGATTTGTATAAAAAAACATGACGGACCTATGTCGTAGTTAGAAACGCGTTAAATGAAAAACAAAATCAAGAATTCAAATAGACAATTTAGAAACCATATCATGAGTAAAAAATATATATATTTAATTAGCAGTTCATTTATGCAATTGCTGAAGCTGAACGCAATGTTCAAAGCAAAATGGAATCAGGAAAATAAAAAGGATTGAAAATTGAGAGAACGATTGTCGCTTTAAATAATTGAAAAATGAAAAAAAAAAACAGTTTCATTCTTCAATCTATTTTACTCATCATCACGCGTTACTCCAGGCGATAGCTAAGCTAAGCTGTCAAAAAAATATTGCAAGGCCCGAGGCGGGGGAAAGAGTGCGTAAATAAAGTGCTATAGTAAATAAAGTGTTGAAAGTTGGCCGAGAACGGACGTGTCGTGGGGTGCGCACATTTTTGTTTTTAAGTCAAGTTCTTCTCAAGTTGAAAATAAAATACTCTTTTCTTCGTTTTGTCAATTTTCGAAATGGCTTGCCTATATTGTAATAAAAAATTTGATCGCAATGATGCTTTTAAAATCAAGTGCACTGATTGTAATTTATTTTGTCACGGGTCGTGTGCGAAGTTAACTTCTGCTGACATCGAGTTTTTTATGAATTCTAAAGACTCTTTTTTTCGATGTGCTAAATGCTGTACTCTTCGACGTATGTCTCTTCATCATCAAGAGACTCCATTAAAACCGTTGCTTCCAACAACTACATCAAAGCCAAACTCTTCTAGTAAACACAAATCCTCAAGAGAAATGCTAACTGCTCAGAAGTCAACAACAACAAAGGATAATGTAAATGATAACAGATCATCACCTAATTTGCAATCGACATCCACTCATCTCTATGCACTTGCCCCTACTAAAAACCAAAAGCATATACCTTGCAGTGCAACAAATGATTTTGATGGAAATATTGGAGATGCAACTGGTTCTTCATGTCAAACAACAAACGAAAAACAGCAGGTAAACGGACGGCAGCAGATAGAAGCACATCAGCAATTCACGCATAAACCTATCGATGAATTATCCGGCGAACATCAGTTCACAGCAGCCACTGCGACAAACGATCAACATATAAAAAACTCAATCACCTTGGATATGCTCTATGAGGAAATTATTTGTTTGAAAAAAATTAACTGTGACTTTCTCAGCACAGCCCATCAGCTGAAAAACGAAAACCAAATACTTAAACAAAAGATTAATACTCTCGAGAGCAAATTAAATTGGAGAGAGCAAAAACATATGGAAAACATAATCGAAATTATTGGGGTACCTGGAGCTAACAACAACAATGCGATTGAATGTGCACAAAAAATATTTCAAAGTGGACTAGATGTTTCTGTTTCCCCAGCTGACATTCAGCATTGCTTTGTTAAGCGCGTATGGAATCGAAACTCTACTGACCCTTCATTAAATAAAAAGAAGTATAGAGATGTTCTCTGTATTCACCTTGCCTCCCTTCACACCAAACAATTGATTATGAAGAGCAAGAGGAAAGCTGTTAAGAAACTAAAGTCTTCTCTCTTCGTTCCTGATGGCAATAGTGATATATTTATCAATGATTGCTTTACAAGCTACACTCGGGCTCTTTTTACTGAAGCTAAGAAATGTAAGAAAGAAAAAAATTACAAATACCTTTGGTTCCAGAATTCAAATATATTATTAAGAAAAGTAGATAAGGGTAGGGTTGTTACTGTAAGATCGTTTGATGATTTGGCGTCTTTGGAAGACTAATTTGTCTTTCATTTAGTTTCTAAATAAAATCCTTATGATAATGTTTAATTCATTCGAAAGCCTAGATCACATAAGTAACAACCCAACCTCTACTATAAGATATATAAGCGATAATATTTTTTGTTGTAACTCTGATGTAGGCAATTCTTTTTTTGTTGTTCACCAAAATATGCGTAGCTTGCGGCAAAACTTTGATTTGCTTGTATGCAATCTTGAAGCTCTTGCATACTTACCAGATCTTATCTTTGTTTCCGAAATATGGATTTTTGATTATGAACGTGATAGTTTTTCAATGGATGGATATAATTTCTATTCAAATACAAACGAAACATATTCTGCAGGTGGAGTGGGAGTCTTTGTACGTGAGTCATTGGGAGATAATGTTGTGCGTCACTGTTTGTTGTCCGCGGATGTCATCCAGTTCTCATGTGGTATATGTGGTAAACTGTTTAATTTTGTTTGTGTCTATAGACTTCATTCCCATAGTTTAGATTCATTTTTGGATGAATTTTCAACTTTGTTAAACAGTATTAAATCACCTAATCTTGTAATACTAGGTGATCTAAATATTGATATTTTAACTTCTTGTACTGTTTCTGATTCGTATCTTTTTTTGATAGCTGAGCATGGTCTTACATCCTTAATTAATGAACCTACAAGGCCAGCCTCAGGTTCCTGTCTAGATCACGTTTTTGCCCGTTTTAAAGATTTGTCTTTGAGTCAATGTTATGGTGTTAACTTTGATCTTCATATATCAGATCACTGTATGACTGGGATTTTATTCAGCACCATGAAAAACTTGGAACGTAGGAAAAATGCTTCATCTTCATCTATTAAAACAAGGTTAAATTTTGATCTACTGAATAATTCCCTACGTTTTGAAAATTGGGATACAGTCTTTGCCGAAAGTAATGCTTCCAATGCATATGATTTATTTCAAGAAATTTTACAATCTTATATAAGTACCTATAGCTTCAACCTAGTGATTAAAAAATCAGAAATGAATTTGAAGCCTTGGATTAACCGCATTATACTTAAGAAAATTAAAATCAAAAATAAGTTACGTAAAAAATGTTCTCAGCATCCATTTAATAATGTTTTAAAAAATCGTTACAAAAAAATGTGCAAAATGGTTAACTACGAAATTAGATTGCATCGTGTTAGATATTATTCCTCTTTAATGAGTAGTTCGCAAGGCAACCCTAAAAAGGAATGGAAAGCTATAAACAGTATAATTAACGCTAATTCATCCAATATCTCCAACTCGATTGTGCTTAATAATGACGGTGTAGAATTTGAAGATCCTTTAATTGTTGCTAACCTATTCAATGACTTTTTTGGTTCTGTAGGTCAAACTTCGGATTCAATTGATTTCTGTAATAGATGTGAAGCCGAAGTTGGATTAGTAGATAGCACATATCATAGTAGTTTCTTTTTTGACCCAGTTACTGGATCTGAGGTATATAGCTTAATCAATTCTCTCAATAACTCGTTCTCGTGTGGTGATGATTATATTCCAAATCAAACTCTAAAACAAATCGCACTGAATGTATCTGATATCCTAGCTCATCTTATTAATTTAAGCATTGGCACTGGGGTTTTTCCATTTAAATTAAAATGTGCTAGCGTTATTCCACTTTTTAAAAAAGGTAATAAAAAAGAAGTCAATAATTATAGACCTATTTCATTGCTATCCTCCATATCGAAAATATTTGAAAAAGCTGTTAAATATAGAATGTTACGTTATCTTAACAAAATAAATTTCTTCAATAGTTCGCAGTTCGGTTTTAGAGAAGGGCTCTCTACTGAAGATGCTCTTCTTGAATTTTGCACTTTAATTAATAAAGGCTTAGATGACAAAAAATATTGTGCTGGTTTGTTTGTAGACATAAGCAAAGCATTTGATACAGTCGACAATAGCATTCTTCTTAAAAAACTGCATAATATCGGATTCCGTGGTTTTTTTTATAACTGGCTTGTGTCCTATTTGAAAGACAGGACCCAAAGAGTGAAAATTGGAGATTTTTTAAGTAACACTAGGGTTTCAAACCTTGGTGTTCCACAAGGGTCGGTCCTTGGTCCTATCCTGTTTCTCGTCTATATAAACTCTTTGTTCAGCCTTCCATTCGTTGGTAAGGTTACTGCTTTTGCTGACGATCTTGGTATAGCTTATGCCTCACCTAGCCCTCTTAGCCTTGTGGCTGATCTAAATTTTGATATCCACCTACTGCGTATCTGGTTTGCAAAACACAAACTTAATGTAAGCAACAAAACTAAATTGATGTATTTCACTCTAAGAACACAAGCGATTCCAGATGTAAATATATTATTCCATGCTCAAAACTGCCAACGTTATAGAATGTTAAACTGTACATGTAATGGTGGTGGGACTCTATCGCGTTTTGATGAAGGTAAAGTCTGTTGTGGCAATTGTTTTAATGTTGAAATTGTTAATGATTTTAAATACCTAGGTATTTCGTTTGATCAAAATATGAGTTGGACAAATCACACTTCAACTTTGAAGCAATATCTACGTTCTTCAATCCGTAGTCTTTACCACCTCAAAAAATTTTGTGATCACAAAACCTTAAAAACAGCTTATTTTGGAATTTTCCATTCTAAACTTCAGTATGGGATTAGTTGCTGGGGTGGTGCTTACCTAACTAAAATTCAGCCTCTGGTCATTTTGCAAAAGTGTGCTATAAGAAAAATCTGCGGGGTCAACCGGTTGTATCCTTCTATGGTGCTCTTTAGATCACTGAACATTCTACCTGTGAGACATTTATATTATTTTAAAGTTTCCAAAATATTCTTTATGAGATGTGGATATCTACAGAGTCCAAACTCTGAGGTCCGCAATTTGCGAAGCAACCATGACAGCTATGTATCCGTCCCCTCATTTCGAACGACTCACTTTAGAAACTTCTACTCCATTGTGTCCTACAAGCTCTTTAATATGTTTCCCGAAAACATTCGTTGTATTCGAACCTTAAAACTATACTTGCAAAAAATTAAAATATGGCTTCTTGAAATTGATCATAACCAAATCGAAGTTTTGTTGACCTACATCAATTAGTTTTAAACTTAATTAATTGTCTTTTATAACAAAAATAATGTTTATTCTTTCTTTTTTTATTCTTGTATTTAATTTTTGTATTCTCATTATGTTAATCTTTCCTTAATATTGTTCACCCCACATAAGTCATTTAATTATACTGAGTGTCATTTATCACTATTTAAATTGTTAAATAAAAAATGTCACTATAACTATTCTTTTTTATAATATTTCTTTTAAAACTTGCATAATTATCCTTTGTTACTTTTATAAATGTATTATTATAATAAGAATAATGAAAAAAAAAAAAAAAAAAAAAAAAAAAAAAAATATTGAAAAATAATATGTGTTCTCTGCATTATTTTTTGGTGCATTTCACATACCTATTCACACTCGAAGACACTATATGAAAATAAAACAAAAAGAGTAGGTATACTTACAAATGAAGTGTTCATCCTGCTCTTTGCTTTAAGTTTAGTGCTTGTGTTTATGTAGGTAGGTTTGGACATCTCGGGTTTTGCGATTATAGGGATAAATTTTGTGTCAGAAAAAAAACATGATTTTGGACTCGAAAGCATGAAAATCATGAAAAATCATGATTTCTGGCAGCCCTGCAACATAATATACACTAATGTATGGCCAAAAAAATCACTGTCAAATACACACAATAAGTATTGTCTAATCTTATCAACAAAACGAACGAAACGTCCTCGTCGTATACACACAATGCGTATACCTCTATTACATTAACCTATGCTCATTGCGAATCCACAACGAACCCACAAACACAAAAACAAAGCAACAACAAAAAAAAAAAAGAATTTCTCGTTGAATACACACAATTCATGTAGGTACCTACATAATGATATGCCACAACACGTACCACCAAAAAAAAAATCTTCAATGAATACACCCAATACAAATACATACATATCTGCATTCATCTATGAAAATCCACAAAACGAACAGGCATCTCATATGTCGGGTAAAGGCAGATGTCGGGTAACGCCAGATGTCCGTCGGTTTGACAGCTATATAGACATTTTTTTACCCCCAACGCCACAAAAGAGCTTTACTTAAAACAACTGTTCGGGTATGGGACATGAATCAGAGATAACAACATTACGAAACTTCTTTATTTTTCTTATTTTATTGATGTCATATGTGACAAAAAAATCTGCAAATTGTTGTTGTTTGTGGATTAATGGATTAATGGATTTTTTCACATATGACGTCAAATTAATAATAAAAACAAAGAAGTGTCGTAATCTTGTTTTTGTGATTCATGGGTATGGGACACAATCCCGAAAACCAAAATCCCAAAATTTTGGAAATCCACACGGCGCTGCCCGTAAGGGGTATTTTGCTCGACATTTTTACCGACAACCTTTCAATAAATAGTTTGGACTTTTTTTTGTCGATCAAATTTCATTCGACTTTTTAACAGTCGATGAGTTTTATATTTGTCCAGCCGACATATTTTTGTCAATTATTATTCTTATGCTTCCCGATTTTCAGATATAAGATTTGTCTATAATTAATTTTTTTTTCACAATCCAATACTTGGCCTAACAGTGTTATTGCTTCGTTCTCAGCGCAGCGTCAGAGCAGGTCAGTATTAATTTTAAAGGATAAGGGAAATGTATAGAATTAGTGAGTGGAAATTAAATAAAAAATTCTTAGTAGTTACAATCTCTACTAATAAATAAAAGTGTAATTTTGTTTCAATGTCAGTTTGTCTGTATATGACAGATAAACTGACAACTTATCATTTGACACGACATAAAAATGATTATATAATCTTCTGTTGTCCTTTGGTCAGCTTATAGGCTATTAAATTTAATATATAAGTTATATTTTACATAATAAATACACAAATATTTGCACATACCTCTTAAATTTATCCCGATTTGTAAATAGAATTTCCAAATTTATATTTTGTGTTGTTTACATTTTGCTGTTTCCAGGATTTTATATCCAAATTGTTTTTTGTTTTCTTTACTTCCGCTGTTGTTATGGATTTTATTTCCAAACTAGCAGAAAGTCCCCGGTGTTGCCCGGGCACCCGAGGCAAAAGTCTTTTAATGCAATATCTTCCAAGTAAAATAAGAAATTATGAAACAAAAAAATTAAGAAACAATTTAAAAAATTCTTTTGGTTTTGAAATGTTTTTTGCAAGTAGCTTGAGGGTTATATATTTTTTGGAAAACTTGTAGGGTGAAATGGGCTAAGGCCAAAAAAACAGTACTTGTGAAAGTTAAAATTTCGGGACTCTGAAAGTTTACACATCAAACTTCATTTTCTTTGTAAACTTAACATGTGCCAATGAAAAAGATGCCAGTTAAGTATAAAATCCTACCAATTGTTATAGCTGGCACATGAAAAGTTGGGACCCACCAAATTTTGTTTTACTTTCATGCATATATCAATCTACGCGAAAGCATGAGCTTACATTTGCCTGTTAGTTTTTACGTTCGCAAAAGTAGCCACCGGCGTTGGGGAATCCTTGCAGATGTAAGCTCGGTTAGTAGGCTAATTTCAATATTCTCAACAAACTATTCATTTCACATGGTGCCAAATACACGCGACCTAACGCAGAAATGCAAGGAATATTGCATGAATTCACCGGCGCCTGTAACCGTGAAAATACAAGATTTTACGATTGTATGTTTTTACACACGAAAATAAATTTTCCTTGCAAACTTGAAAAAATTGATAATTCAGTGCGAAACTTTAGCAACCTTTTTGCTTTCATGAAAATAGTCCTGGCGACGGTCAATTCATGTATGTGTATAAGCCCCGTATAAATTACAGAAAAAGAACACGTCTAATGTCGAATTTCTTTCATCGATATCTTCGGAAGTTTTCATGCTGGGGCCCTGTTAGTGTGAAACTCAAAAAGTCGGGTCTTTAAATGTTAAAAAGTAAGACCGCACTAATGCGACACTCGCATAATTTTTTTTCAAGTCGCACTTGAATGGCAGCCTTTTTCGTCTTCGCTCTCATCGTAATGTCATGTTTGATTATTATCTCAATTTTTTTTTTAACTGATGCATAACTTGCCTTATATTGTACTAAATATAATCGCATGTAAAAACGAAAGCGAAGCGTTTCAAAATGAAGAATAGTTCGTTTGTAACCAAAAATAATAAAATGCAAGACTGGATCGCGTGAACTTACTCTTATCACATCGTAATAGATTCCTATTAAAAATCTAAATATATTCGTTTCGCTTTTTTTTACTTAATTTTTCTTGTATACAAATTTTCTTAAATTTTTTTCTCAAAAAAATTGGTATGACAATCTTAAATATTTATTAATATAAACTTAAAAACCAAAGATTAAATCGGCTTAATCAAAGAAAAAATTCTGACATAAATACTTAAACTAATTTGAGCTCAAAAAAAAGTACGCCATTTTGTTTCTTGTATAAATTTGAATTAATGAGAAAAAAAATTTTAAAATCTGTCGAGTGATTTTGAGAAAAAAAGTTTATTTTTTAAAAAACTTTTTGAAAAAAATCAAAAAGGCCAATTCATAGGTATTAAGCAAATACAAATGTATAACTATAATTTTGAAAAAAAAAATGAGTGAGCAGATCTTTTAAAAATACAAAAAAATATTTATTAAAAATATTGGTAAGCAGTATAAATTAGGCAACCTAAGCCTATATACGTGTGAAATTTCGAAAGAATCAGTCGAGCCATTAATGAGATAGTCGAAATAAAAAAACGGTCCTATGGAAAGTACCGTTTTAAGACATTTTAAAATTTTTTTTTTCAATCATATGATCGGTCGTACCTAAAAAGCTGCAATGATTTTTTTAGAGCCGTTTCCGAGAAAAATAGGGTTTAACGTATTGGTTATTTGGCAGGTACCGTAATTTTTTGAGCTAAAAAAAAAATTCAATTTCCCCTCTGTACAATACCTAAAATACTCTATACACCAAGTTAGAAGCAATTTGACCCACCCGTTTGGGCTGTAGGTATCTATACATACATACAGACCGTATGACAGACTGACAGACAGACAGACATACACACGGACAGAATTTTTAGACCATCTTTTTTCGTGTTCGCTATTATCGTAATGTCATGTTTAATTGTTATCTCAAAACTTTTTTTTTCGACGAATGCAAAACTTGCCTTAAATTGTTTTTACCTATCGCAAGTAAAAAAACAACCTCCGGAAAGCGAAAAGTCCCAAATGAAGAATAGTTCGTTTGTTAAAAAAATAAGAAAACTACTCCTGTATCAGTCTTCTGTAACTCAGGCGATAACATTTCCTCACATACAGGGGGCTATTATGTTATGTTATTATTTCCAATGGAAGACAATAAATTGAAGTGTCATTTTGACATCTTAAAACCAAATCGAACATTTTTTTTTTGGTTCTCGACTATTATTATCGATTTGAAATTTGCAGATCATGGGAATTTAACGACAAAATAAATGAAAAATCCTTTTTCTTACATTTTTTTTCCTTAATTTTTCATTTCATATGGAAGATATTGCATGAAAAGATTTTTGCCTCGGGCGCCCAGACAACGCCGGGGGCTTTCTGCTAGTAAATAATAAAATTGTTTTGGAATCTAAAAAGAAGCCTTTTATTATATTTTTGAATACAATTATTTCTATAAATTATTATCTATGAAAAACATATTCGCAATTATTTTTTGATTTTTTTTTAAATTGTAAGATTTTATACTTAATTAGGCCTATCAATGACAAAGTTGGTTATTATGAAACATTGTTCTTAAAAAACAAGTCCCAATCAATATTTGAGCTATACTAACAATTTAATGGGGATCACAGGACCTAGAAAAATCTCAGAGAGTACAGTATGCATTATAGAAATAAGGACATAACATTTCAAATCATCTGTTTTAGCAAAATTAATTAAAATAGTGTTAGGCTGCCCTAAAGTAGTTATTGACTTAAGTTTTGGGCATTTAAGCACTCCATAATTATGGATTATCTGAGTTTTTTATCGGCAGCTTTTCTTACATTTCAACTTCAATTAAAAAAACTTACATCTAACCTAAATAAATAAAAAAGATAGTTTGAAGTTTTTTTTCTTAAATAATTCTTCTTAGCTACGACCCTGTCTATATACATGAGAGTAGGCATGCATAACCTTACAAACCTCTAGTGGATAAGTCGCCTCTGTAAATGGCAATGCATCTGCTGTGCGTGATGAAGAGAAGGGGCATTTCTTTCAATATGATGAATATGACATCGGGCAACTGAGAAGAGAACTAAAAGTAGAGCGAAGGCTGGAAGCAGCTTTGCTTTCAATTAATTTGAGCTAAGTAGAAATAAACGAAGTTAAGACAACGTCAGTGAAGAGCTATATGAGCACTCGGCAATGTGTTGCATGCGTGAAGAGGCATGTATGGTTCTGGGCTGTGAATTCTTGTTATGAGTGCCAACGAAGGCGAAGACAACGCAACAGGCCACAATTGAATTAAATAATTAGATTGTCAACGTACGTGGCCACATAACGGGCGTTGAAAGGAGGAAAGAACCCTCTGCCTTTATCACCATCACCGCAACCCCTTTTCCTTTTCGAAGTCTTATTTGTGGCTCAATCAATTTTAATTTTATTTTTCTATAATTGCCAGCACTTAGGTATTAAATAACAAAACTAAACAAAGTGCTTTTTGATTATTATTACTTTTTTTTTTTGTTCACCTCAAAGGACACTTTCCAAAGAGAACCCCAACAGTCGAGTCGTCGCCCAGGCTCATTATGCCAGCGATAAGAGAAAAAAAAACACATTTCTTCCACCCAGCTTCATCACTCTACTGTACTACAACCCACCTACTGAGAAAGTGGTGATGCAAAAATTAAAAAGGACCCGTTTGCAGTTTGTGCAAAATTAATTAAAGTTATTTATCGCATCAGGTAATTCATTAGGCAAACATTTCCATGCAATTTCAAAACCCTCGTTGGCTGGTGCGGATATTTCTTTATTCAATTAGAAAAAAAGATTTTCTACGAACCCTTAGACCCCCACACCTCACACCTAACACTCCATCATCGTCTGGAGATGTTAGTTAATTATTGTAAGTTTTACATTGTAATGCGAATGGTTAGCCAAAGTAACTGAATTAGAACTTATGAAAGAGTTCCTTTTTTTTTAATTTTATTAATTTGTACTTGATTCAGAGAGCAGAGAGGAAATCTTTTTTAGAATTAAATTACGTAGAGCTAGATATTTCAATCTTTGAAATCAAATAGTTTTATTATGTCTTGTGAAGTTTACCACATCTGAAAGTTCTCCAAGAGGTAAATGTCCATAGATGCTGTGAATTTTTTAAGGTTCTGCAAATTAAGAACTTCGGTCAATTTCGGGAATGTTGAAAAGAGATTTTTGTTTTCGCGGACGATATTCATATTATATAAAATTTTTGCTTAGATCCAAAAATAACGGTCCCTGCCATATAACCTTTACGTTAAAGCCTATTTTTCTCGGAAACGGCTGTAACGATTTTGATTTTTAAAAAATCAGTGCAGCTTTTTAGATATGACCGATCATATGGTTGAAATTTTTTTTTAAATGTCTAAAAACGGTACTTTCCATAGGACCGTTTTTTTTTGCTTTCGACTGTCTCATAAACGGCTTACCCGATTCTTTCGAAATTTCACACATACATAGCCTTTGGTTGCCCAATTTATACTGCCTACCAATATTTTTAATTAATATTTTTTTGTTAATTAAAATTTATATTTGGAAAACTGCTCATTAAATACTTTTCAAAAATTATATTTATAATGTATTTGCTGAATACATATGAATGGCGTTTTTGAATTTTTTTTTAATTTTTTCGAAAAGTTTAAAAAAAAACTTTTTCCTCAAAAACCGCTCCATAGATTTTTAATTTTTTTTTATAACATTGCACGCGCTCAAGGGATTATGAATACCATTTATATGTTTTACATAACACAGCGCGGGCATTCGGTGGTGGAAGAGAAAGAAGTATAGAAAAGATGTGTGGCGCGATGTTCTGAGACAAGAGCTGTTTGTTGTCTCAGATTTATCTCCAGGGATGGCGGCTGAACTAATGTGGAGAGAATTAGCGTGTCTTATTTATTTATGTCCCTTATAATTCACATTATCTTATTTATTTCGTTATCATATTTTATGGGTATGCTTGTTGCTCAATCACATGTTGTTAGTGTTATGCCTAACAACATGTAATGAGCAAAGCAGCAACTTATTTTAAGACAATTTTGAGAATTGTTTTTTAATGGAATATAAGAAGACATACACAATGGCAGGAATCGAACCTGCAACCACGAGTTTGACAGGCGAGCACAAAATTATCGCGCCACGGCCACCCCCAAGTCATAATTTAAATTTATTTAAGTATTTATTTTAGAATTTTGAATTATTTATTCTTTGATTAATCCGATTTAATTTTTTCTGTTTAAGTTTATATTAATAAGTATTTAGGATTGTCATACCAATTTTTTTTAGAAAAAAAATTTAAAAAACTTTGTGTATGAAAAATAAAGTAAAAATGACTTTAAAAATTTATTTAGATTTTTAATAGAAATCTTTTGCATACTATTTGATCGAACATAAGAGCAAGGACGTGTGATTTAGTTGTGCATTTTATTTTATATCCACCGATAAATGTAATTCAAGAATATATTGTAATTACCGAGATAAAAAATTATTTTTGTATTGCAGAAATTATTCGTGGTAAACAAAGAACTCCTAAGTAATTGTGTTTACGTGTGATGTGAACTTTAGTAACGGGTGTTTTTTTTAGACGCTTGGTTTTCAATCTGGCAACACTTTTTTCGGAGTTGTTCTTTTTGACAGCTGTCACTTGACTTATGCTTAGTTTGGTTTGCCATTTCATAATGAAAAGACTTACTCCTTCAAAACGTTTGCAAATCGTGCAAATTTATTACTAAAATATTGGATTGGTTCACGCGACGCATTACAAGAATATTTTGTTCGGCGATGAAGCTCACTTTTAGTTAAATGGGTACATATTGCGGAACGCTATAAAGCCTTGATTAATTATTTTGTTGGTCCTTAATTGGAGAATGTTGATGTGGACAAGACAGCACTACATGCCTTACAACCAACGAAACAATCAATTTATTGAAGGAAACATTTGGTGAGCGCCTCCAAGATTGTGCGATTTAACACCACTGGACTATTTTTTGTTGGGTTATGTGAAGTCGCTTGTATACGCAGCTAAGCCTGAGATGATTGATGCCCTTAAAGAGAATATTCAGCGCGTTATTGCTGACTTACGGCCCCAATTGATGCAAAGACTGTTAGAAAATTGGGCACTCTGCTAGAATTTATTCGAGCCAGCCATGGCGGCCAATAAAACATAATATCAAACACTTTTCTTTATAATAAAGCTAAATTCTTGCCCATAACATTGTGCGTTTTATTTCTTCTTGAAAACCACACGTCTAAAAAAACACCCGTTGCAATCACTAATTAGACTATTAATTGGTGGTTTACCTTCATTAAAGAAATGCGATTAAAATTGCAACAAAAATGTCATTGCATCCTCAACAATTATTACATTAAAATATTTGCAAAAGATATTAGATCAGATCAAAAACATTTATGTTAAAAAACAGCTCCTTCTTCTATACAAAAACCCGTATGTAAAAAGTCAGCTTGAGAAGTACGACAAGTTCTTACTTAATGAAATTTTAAAACCAAATACTTAAAGTAGAATAATATTGAAATATTGGAGTTTTCGACGGTCACAAATCTTTCCAGAAAACTCACCGCTTCCAAATTATTTCAGTCTCTTCCAAGCGGCCTAACCATTAGATGGTATTCAACAATATAATATTGACATCTTCGTTACCAGCCAAATGGAAATTGTTTCCAATGCACAGTGACATAAACGGGAATAAAACACCAGAAAAACTGCATAAAAACCGGTCATCTGTTGGCCTCAGAAGAACGCGAATGCTCAACATTTGGGATGTTTCAGGTTTCTAGAAATTCATGGCCAGACTATTTCTTAAATCTTGCTCTTGGTGTAGTTATCCTAATGTGAGTGGGATGGGCATAAAAACATGTAATCTTTATTTATCCAGTAGTATGATACTTCTAATATATTTTTCACAGTGCCATTGTCTGGAGAGGACCAGATTGATATATTAAGTTAGGTTAGGTGAATGGGCTGCCAGTTGATCTTGTTACCGCCACACTTAGGTCGAGGTAGATCCATTGATACCCTGAAGTGTTGTAGCTTCTAATTTTATAACCTATGAGTTCTATGCATAATCATTATCGAGCCATTTAGATGCATTTATGAAGTGCAGCAGGCTTTTGCCTGAAATATTCTAGAGCTCTTCTAAATCATTGAAGAAATGGCTGCCCAAGAACTTGTTCCTTATATGATAAAGTGCTGGACAGTGACATAGGAAATGAGAGGTGTACTCATGTTCGTCCTCGTCATTGCAACCTCTACATAGGTCATTATTACTACTAATCCCCATTTTCTTTTTAGCCCAGCATGTTGTGTCCGGTAACTATGCCTACAAGAGACTTTCTGTCTCTTCTTGTCAAAATTGGGCAATAGTTTCCTTGTCGTTGCCCAGGTTAGAGACACAGACTGAGATTTTAATCGACGCGTCTATTTGGGAAGGGTCAAGTGCTGAACCCTTCCTCGCCAGCTCATCAGCTCTCTCGTTGCCCGGTACATTACTTTGACCCGGGACCCAGCAGAGTCTAATGTTGTGTTTTGTACCAAGAACCTTCAGCTCTTCGCGACAGCTAGTTACAAGCTTTGACATGAGAACTACGGCAGCAATTGCTTTTATTGCTGCTTGGCTGTCAATAAATAAGGTGATATCAGTATGTGGTATCTCCAGCATTGATACGTGTTTAGCAGCAATTTTCACTGCCAAGACCTCAGCCTGGAATACACTACTGTGATCAAGTAGCCTAGCGAAGCTTGCTACTTTAAGGTTTTCTGAGAAAAAACCTGCACCAACTCCAGTGTCCATTTTTGAGCCATCGGTATAGATATATACTATCGGCCCATCGATTCGAGTATGGAGGTGGTTGTTTGTCTGTCGGTGAAACATGTTTTAAGAGGTCTTTTAAAATCTAGCTTTGCTGGCATGTAGTCTGTGCACACATTGTTGCCTATAATTTTCCGCAGAATCTGAGCATGATTTTTTTTTTTTTTTTAATTTTAAGACCTAAGGTCTCTTTCAGCCATTCTTTGTAATTTTGTTAGGGTTTTTCGGTTCGTAGTTTTTTCCAGCGCATTCCACCATTCCATATTACCGTATATAAGTATGGGTCTAACGATTGCGGTATACATCCGCATGATAATTTTAGGATTTGGGCCCTAGTTCTTAGCAAATATCCTGTTGCATGAATATAATACGATCATTGCTTTTTTATCTCTTTCCTTTATATTTGGGCCCCAGTTTAATTTCTTATCTAAGCTCACCCCAAGATATTGGGCTTGATCCGAGATAATAAGTGGGTTCCTATCAATTATGGGTACTGGAAAATCTGGGTCTTTTCCTCCTATTTGTAAAGAGGTCCAGCTCAGTCTTTGAGGGATTAACCTTTAGACCACATTTTTTGTCCAGTTACAGACTTTGGCTAAAGCGTTTCGAAGTTGTCCACTTATAGTGTTGACCTAACAATGAAGGATTTACAAGGTGATTCGAGATGATTTGGTGGGGATATGATATTGCTCAGCGTAGATTTTTGTCAAACGCTTCCCATCATCCTGAAATCTACTGCTGCTGATGAACTCAATGGATCATCGCCTTTGTGCCGGCAAGTCAATAAATTGAAATTGACCACAAATGTGAGTGGCATTGCTGAATTCTCAAGACAACTGCTGGCGCTTGGCAATGGCCTAATTTCTGTTGATGTCTCGAATGGATTGATATCATTTCCGACAAATTTTTACCAGTTAACAACGTCGAAAGAGAAACTCATCACCAAAGTAAAGTGTTCCCCGGCATTCCAAAAAATTATAAAAATCTCGATTGGATTTGTGAACGGGCAATACTAGCAGCGAAGAAAAAGAACGTCGTCGCCGGAAAACAAATCGAAAAACATTGTCTATCATATCACGCTCTCCTTATTTTTATTCCATTCAAATAAATAGCATTGAAATTTGAACTATCTGTGTTTGATTATAGCTCTGCAGTTGATTTGAAGGCGTTAAATTGGGGCGAGACGGATTTCGCCTGGTCCGCTAGTTCTGATAATAAATAAAATGCACGACTGGATCGTACGAACTTGCTCTTGTTTGAGTTAGTTAGGTGTAGTTATCCTATGCAGGTTTAAAGTCTATGTAAGTAGGGCTGACAACGAGACGAGACCAGGCGAGACTTTTGTTAATCTCGTCTCGGTCTCGTCAAAATCGAAAAATTTCAGTCTCGTCTCGGTTTCGGTCCAGGTCTCGCCTAACCAAGTCTCGTCTCGGCCTTGGTCTCGCCTTTTTCTCGAGAAAATTTTAATGTGCGGTCTCGTCTCGGTTTCGGTCTCGGTATTGGTATCATCCTTAGTCTTGGTTTCTTTCGTGTTTTGGCAGTAAAAAGATGTAAGATAAAGATAAGACGCATTGTTCGGATTGAAAATATAGAGTATGGTTGTGGTATCTCAGCAGTTCGTCGGTAAGAAAAATGGGTGAAAATGTATAAAACAAACTCGTGAGTCTGTTTTGTCTTTTGAGTTAAGTGGAAATAACATTTTGGAAGAATTGTGTAAGTTAATATATTTCATAGCAAAAACAAATAAAATATTAAATAAAAAAGAGTACCTACATACAACGCTCGATTTTTTAAAAAATAAATTAACCGGTTTTGTCAAGCCACGACATGTCAAAAATCCATTTAAGGATGTCTCCGATTTAAATGAATTAAAAAAAAAACCTATACAAAACTCAAATTTTACCTAAAAAAAATCGAAATTTTTCGATTTAATTTATTGCTCCCTAAAAAGTTGATGTTAGACCTTTTAGGTGAAATTTTGAAAACAAAATATTGCTCAAATGTCAAGATATAGTAAGTTGCCTTCCTATCAAGTCATGAACTGTCAAAATCCTGTGAAGCATCGCTCCGATTTAGATGGATTACAAATCCTCTACAAAATTAAAATTTTACCTCGAAATTTTTTCCTCCGACAAAAGTTGATTTTAAGCCTCTTGTATGACATTTGGAAAAAAAATATTATCAAAACGTCAAAATATATTTCGTTCCCTACCTGTCGAGCCATGAGCTGTCAAAATCCATTGAAGGATTGCTCCGATTTTAATGTTTGGTAGCGTGAAAAAACGTACGAATTGGTACACATATTCACATTTAGCTGTCAAAACCAATAGAAAAAAAAAACAGTTTGGGTAACTTGGTGAAAATCAACGTACAATATGGATCTCAAGAATTCAGCCAAATTTGGCATCTGCACGTCTTATCCAACTTTATTGTTCTTGTCAATTATGCATGAATCTAATAATGATATATCCTTGTACGTTGCTTATACTAAACAAATCATAAACTAGAAATTTTGTTCTTCAGTACGTAAGTCCATGAAGCTAAGGCCATAGACTTCAATTGAAACGAGTAAGTTTTACTTGTGTAAATCGAAAACTACGATTATAAGTTGAATTTTATTAGTTGCGTATGAAAGCGAATGGCTTACATTTTGTGCGAATTTAGTTTTCAAAGGTGTGTGATAACGTAAAAAATAGGCTGTGAAGTAACGTTATCAGACACCTTTGAAGATCCGTATTTCCAAGATAAAATTTGAATCTTGTACAGTTTTTTTAATCCATTTTAATCGGAGCAATCCTTCAATGAATTTGACAGTTCATGGCTTGGCAGGTAGGCAATAAGCTATCAGCCCTATTCTGCTATCTTCCGATTCACGTGAATATTTTACTCAATTTTTCACTTTTTAGATATTTTCAAATGTCTTCTAACTTTTGAGTCCAAAGTTTTACTAATATTTTTTTTTGTTTAATTCTTAAGGGAATCTAATTGTTAAAATTTATTTTTGATCGAAATTTATGTACTTTTTGAAACAATTCGTTTTTTCCGTCGGATAGCAGAATACAAATATTCACGTGAACGTTTAACACAATAGGACTGTATATTTTGACGTTTTTAAAATATTTTTTTTCAAACCTCACCCAAAAGGCCTTAAATCACCTTTCTACGGAGCAATAAATTAAATCGAAAAATTTATAATTTTCTGAGGTAAAATTTGACTTTTGTAGAGATTTTTTAATCCATTTAAATCGGAGAAATCCTTCATGGGATTTTGACAGCTCATGGCTTGACAGTTAGGCAACGAACTATATATTGACGTATTGACAATATTTTTTCCAAATGTCACCCAAAAGGAAGCAACGCCATGCTTAAATAAATCGTACGCATTCTTCTTTGGATTTTCGCAATGCGCCTATCTCTCTATAACTATGTACATACATATATGGTTTGATATGTTAACGCGCATATAATATTTCGCACAAAAAAACTTGTGAATATTATAAAAATTGAACATGATTAGATATGGGTTTTCCAATAAGAGGTGTTATTTTGATATTCAAAAAAAAGAAATGCGTTGTTGAAGCGTGTATCGTTCCATTTTTATTAATAGCGTAGTTTCTACTTGTCAAATGTAAAAAAATGACAGCTTCAAAAGTGACAGCTACCGAATTAGCGGGCTATTCAAAATAACACCTCTTATTGGAAAACCCCTTATTAAAAAATAATGAAATAAAAACAAAATTTTCTTATAGCGAAAACCGAAACCAAACCACCGAGACCGGCGAGTCCAGCGAGACTCTCGTTGAATTTCCGTACCAAAAATACGGTCTCGTCTCGCTCTCGTCTCGGTCTCGTCTTCGGTACTTTTAATGGAGTCTCGTCTCGTTGACGAGACCAAGACCGAGACGAGACCGTGACTAGTCTCGGTCTCGTTGCCAGCCCTATATGTAAGTAAGATTAACTTGATTCTTAGTATAATGAATCGTGGACTGGATGACTCAAGGAATAGTTACATAGGTAGCTTCCTTCAAATGTATATTTAAATCTAAGTTAGGGATTTTATGTATGTAAGTTAGGAGAGTAAAATGTATCTACATGTATGTACATATTGTTTCAGTATGTAAACATGTACATAATAATGCAAATGAAGGATGAAGATGGTAGGCCATATGCATATAACTTCGTAATTGAAGTACAATATTCATAGATAAGATTCATATAATTTTTAAAGACACGTCATTCGTATATATAAATGTATGAGGGCCTACACTGTATTTAGTATTCAGTGACGTACGCAAAAATTAGTAAAAAGGGAATAATAATAAGGTAGAAATAAATGGATAATACACATATTTAATGTTTTTATATTGCTTAGTGGTAATAGTTTGAGGGAGAACAAGATGCCATTTGAATTCATGGATAAATAAGAATATATAAAAAAAAAATAATCAAAAACCGTTCGAACGTATTTTTTATTTTTAATTTAATTTTTTTATGTATGAAATTTTGAAAACGTTTTTAGAAAAAAAAATTGAAACGCCATTTTGAAGATATTATTAATATACATATAAAATTCAAATTTCAAAAAAATTCGGAGACTGGTTTTTTTATTTATTTTTTAAAAATCGAAAAACTTTTTTTGGAAAATTTTAGTAGGTATTCATTCAATTTTATTTAGAATTTTAAGGAGCATTTGTATAAAAAAATTATTTCATTCGGTTCATCCAATGTTGAGAAAGTCGAAAATATAAAAAGTGGTTGTATGGAGGGTACCGTTAATAAGTACGCAAAAAATATATTTGTATGCTTGAAAGTGGAGTGTACTAATTAAAGAACACACGGAATTGGGGGGCCCACTTTTGGTGTTCTCTATGATCGTAATGTCATGTTTGATTGTTAGAAAACATTTTTTTTTTGAATACATAACTTGCCTTATAGTACCTATAATCGCAAGTAAAAACTTTGTTATTACATACATTTGGCCCTGTTGAAATAATGGGAAGCATGAGTACTGACAGACAAGTTTCTTTGTGGTTACATTAAAAAAATTTATTCGCCTCAAAATACGTTGACAGAAAAAACAGCAATTTTACAATTTCACTGTTTGAAACAACTCGAAAAGACAAAACAGGCTCACGAGTAGTTTTCTTACCAACAAACTGCTAACACATCGTATTCTATCTTTTAAATCTGAACACGCGTATTATCTTACATCCTTTTACTATCAAAACTACGAAAGAAACCAAGACTTAGGCTGAGACCGAGATCGAGCCGTCGAGGTCGATACGAGACTGCGCATTAAAATTTCCACAATAAGAATGTGAGACCAATATCGAGTCGAGACTTCGGCCGAGGCGAAATTTTTCGATTTTAACCACAGCGAGACGAGACTAACAAAAGTATCGGCTGGTCCCGTTTAGTTGCCAGCCCCAGCTGTTGCTTATTGATTGATCCTTGGTGGAAGCTGATATTTACCGACTAATCCGTTGAAAATTTTTTTTCGGTTTCCGACGATTTCGTCGGTAAATCAATGCAACCTGAAAGTAACCATTATCCGAGTCTCCCCGGATTTTTAACCAATGACAAACTCAACTCACAAATCTTCTTCCATAATAAAATAGTGATTTAAGCTTATTCATGTAATGTTCTTGAGACTGCACCCTAAAACAATTTTCGAACAATTTCAAGCAAAAGGATCAACACCTCGATATATCTACATCCTTACTACTACATCAAACTTTTGAATTAATACCAACAACAACAAACAAAAAAAATAAAAGCAAAGCACTGTCACGTACGACATTTAAATTAAGTTTTCTTCCAATAAATTGACACTGTGCTAAACATTTAATTAAGGCTTAGTAAGATAGAGGAGTTGTGTGCTCATCAATACGTCATGTTCAAGGCTGTATATATAAAAGAGTACTCGATATCAATCACACTTCATCCACCTACCGAGTGGGTTAATTGACATTTTCCCAGCTTTACATACGTACACACAAAAACATTCCAAAGATGCTTCAACTGCAAAGAAAACTCTTCTAATTTACCATCGAATCCTTTTGATCTCAAAAATTAATGCAGAAACAACTTGTTGAGCAATTGCAAATTGGCAGAACGAAAAAGTCCTTATCACTTAGCATCACATCACTATACGATGGAAAGGGTTCTTATATATTACCAACTCAGTGCGAGAATTCTGTCAGAATTCGCCCCAAAGTTTTCCCATATTATTTGGTGTTACCTTATCTCTTGTTCCAAACATGGGAACTTTCCAAAGCATGCGCCATAGATACAAAAACTGTTCACAAATATATTTTTTTCCTGTGAAAAGGCTCCCTAGTTTTGTTTACAACCACTCCAGGGATAGTCGGTTCGCCGACAGACAAAGGATTAAAACAGCTGAAAGCTTTAGGCAACCCATTGCACATTGTTTCCACATTTAGATGCACAAATGCTTCGCTGCTTTTAGCTCTTAGACCATCTGGGCTCCAACTCTGCAAAGACAGAAAGGATCAAAACATGCAACACTCGTAGGTATATGTGCGTCGTATGAGGTAAACAAAAGCAACAACGTTGATTCACTTCCGACAACACCAACCCCACACTGCTTGAAGCTTAATGTCGAAGTGTTTAGGAAGTGGAGGTGTGTGTTAACAGGAATATTATTTGCTTCCCTCTATCACATACTCAAGAAGGAAAGGAAATTTATATTTTTTGTTTGTAGCAGATTTTAAAGGATTTGGCTAAATTCCTGAGGTGTTTTTCGTTTTGAGGTTAAATTAATGAATGCAATGCTTGCATGCAAAAGAAGCTTAATAAATATTTAAGTTGTTCATAAGAAGGTTCTTTATTGGTATTTTATAATTCCAGAAAAGTACTCGTATCCTTATGCACCAACTATATATACATATGCTGTAGCTAATAAAAAATTCCGCTAAGTCCGACGAGCGGATAAAAATGAGGTTAGTCGGTCTTCTAACTTTAAGCATGAAAAATAACGCATGCGTTAAAAATACAAGGAACAATTACGGAACGCTACGATGAAATTTAGAGCTTTGTGATCGCGGATGTAGTTAGTGCTCTTCATGGACGGCTGGTCAAAGTGCAATAGTGCAATTTTTTGTTTCTACAAATTACCATGTAAAGGGGGTACACTTCACATCTAAAACGGTCGCGTCTACAGTTCCGGTGATAAAGTAATAAACCACTTGGTTTGTGTAACTTTGACATAAGTACTAGGAGTTTTAGGTCAATAGGTTTTCTCGGGCATTTTATTTTCAGAAGGAGTTAAAAAGGGTTTGGGTATCCAACTTGTACCTCCATTCTACGACGAAATATCTGCTTCCGGAACTTCAAGATTCTCGCAGATATGAAAGATTTAAATATTGATGAACCAGCAAACAAAACCAAGATCTACAGGTATGAAAAGATCTTACTTCAAATAGAACACTTGTGTGAAGGCACAAGCCGAGCAACCGACCATCATAATGATGGTCAGCCATTTAGGAAGAGGCGATTAGACGGAAGGTAGTGACTCGATACAATCCAATTTATAAAAGTCCTGTTTAAAAAAAGTAATCTTTAGGGTAACTTGTGAAATGTTCTTTAAAAGTATTTCGGTACAAAAGGTGTAAGTCAGGAAAATTTCAGATTTGTGCGGTATAAAGGGTGTAAGTGGACTTAAGTCCTTTGTATTTAATTATTTTAAAGGCTTAAGTCTTTAGTAACAAACAGAATTCAAAAATCTTGTTGGTCCTAAGGGATAAGATCATCTTAAGCGTCTAGTATCAAACAGAAAAAATACACCCGGTTGCGATAAAAAGTATACACATTTCGCGAATTCGTTTATTTCGTAAATCTCCTGAAAAAAAATACAAGAATTCAAATCCAATATTCTCTTAAATATAAAGGATTTGTGCTCACTTTCAACCTTTGTTCCACTTGTTGCCATGGCTCTTACAAAAATTTGGCAACTTCGGAAGAGGTACCATAGATTCAGATTTGCTAGAAGATGGCCAGATATAATAGTTCAATACTTATTATTTATTTGAATTAATTTATTGTTTTGTATGTCCCTAGAAATTAACTTTACAGCATTTTTTTGATTTTCGACTTTCTCATAAACTGTTCGACTGATTTCGTTCAAATTTTTTATACCGGAGGTTCTTCGAATTCTAAAAATGTTTCGAAAAAATATTTTTTAGATTTTTTTTTTTTTTTGAAAATTCAATATTTCGTAAAAGAGTACTTATACGTTTTTTTTTGGAAATTCTATTTTCAAAATTATAATGTTTAACATTTTTTTTAGGAACAAATATGTTAAAAAAAAAAACCTAAAAATATATTTAGCAGTTCCTACTAAGAATCTTATTCTTAAAGGTGATCGAACATAAGAGCAAATACCTGCTATCCAGTCGTTTATTTTTTTCGTAGCTAGTCGGTTTAATAGCTAAAATTCAATACAATTTTAAATTTATACACATACAAATACGAATGCAACATTTATTGTTTCTTGCGAAACATTACAATTCACTGATTCTTAAACAAACGCTATATAGTTGTACACAGGGTTGGCCGAATTAACTACATTCAATTTTCAACGTCAAAAACTACGCGTAGTAAATGGAATAAACTACGCGTCTTATTTATAACAATTTGCTATGTCTGCTACATTAACGTAGTAAATTAAGAAAATCAATAGAATTTATACCGGATATGAACAGATTCCAAAATTTTGAATAAAAAAATATCTCACCGAAGGACCCAAGTTCAATGAAACCGGATTCCGACCAATAAAATGTATAGGCAAATAAATATAATAAGGACATAGGTAGAGAAATAGGGGTATCCCAATTTTTTTTCTTGTGCCATATATAATTTTCTTTAATTGCCCTTTTTTTCTAAATCGTGCCTAAAGAACAAAAAAGTAAAAAAAAAATAAACTCAAAAAATACATCCAGTAATCATCTCATTTATTTTGATCATTCATTTTCAACGTATGTATAGTGAATATGAACAAGTTTTTTGGATTTTCCTTGCCCAAGTCGATTTCTTATGACAAAAAACCAGTGCGAGAAAAACTTGAAAACGTCCAACCAAACTGTGACAATCTCTTTTTGTTATTCCTTTTATTCTGATAAAAACTTTAACTTGTTCAATAGTCGCCAAATACAAGAGAAATGATAAATGAATATGTGTTCAATCTTCACAATGAAGTGACATTTCAGACGATTTGACATTTGAAACTACGTCTGATACAAATTTTTTCATTTACTACATAAACTACATTTAACTACATTGACTACGTAGCAGACGTAGTTAATGTAGTTTTTTTTTGTAAATTCATTTTTATTTAATATTAACTTATAACCTTCTTAGCTAGACAAAAATGTTTAAAACTAACCTAATTATCAATAACTTACAACTAATTTACTGGCTCCTACGGGCGCTCTATACTAAACAATAACTCCTAGAACTAATGTCTTTCGACCTAAAAACTATTTTAATTTAATCTAATTATTTTATATTTTTTTTTTTAACCAAGAAAATTTTTTTACAAAAAACTCAGTATCAGTATTTTTTTTTTTTAAATTAAAAACTACCTAAAGATAAACTAAAAATAATTTAAACTAGATATAAATAACTTATACTAACTAAAAATAACTTAAACTACTTAAAATACCTAATAATACCCAAAGCCACTTAAAACTACTTAAAAAAAACTAGAACAGCCACAGCAGCATTTTTTTCGTTTTAAATTTTTTTTTATTTATTTTTTGTATGCATGCAGACACACAACAACATGCAACCCACCCATACATATACGTACGCACATACACATACATATACATACATTTTTTTTTTTTTTTTTGTGCCGACTGTTCCCTATACCTAATTGCCCTAAATCTATGTAAGTCGGCCAAGATATACCATCTTCATCGACTTTAAATATTATGATGCTGTTCAGAGAGCCACCAGAATTGGTTCTCCTGTTTCGCCCTATCCCTCCGGTCCCGATCGGACACAGTCCTACTGAACCGAAGGCACTCTTCTCTACCTTGAGCGATGACGTCTCGACCATACAGGAGTCGCCTATCCACAGCTTTCCGGCTGACGTGGTAGATGAGCGGAACCGACCCTCCATCCTGTATCAGCCCTCGACTGTCTAAATAGAGGAATTCCTCGGTAAGGATGTATCCACTTAACGGCGCACTCTCAAAGTATTCGTTATTGGGGTAATACGCCCCAAAAATTAAGTTGTTAGTTGAGGACATCGCTCTTGCAACGTGACCCCGAATCAGCTTGAACAAAAAATTATCTATTCAGTTTATGTTGGCTCCGTTGTATAGAACCTGGTTGGAATAATATCTTGTGTACTCCGACTCTGGTGTTCTGTGTAATCCAAGGCAACGTCTAAGACATTGCCTCTCAAACACCCGAATCTTTTCCATTTGAGATGGGGCAACGTTGAACCACACCGGGCATCCGTAGGCAATCATCGGCCTGATGAGGGCCATGTAGCAAATCACCTTCACCCTGCTGTCAAGGCGGCTGCTATAAAACAGTCGTTTTGTCAAGGCAAAGGCTCCCCTAGCCCTGGCCAAAGCAGCACCTATATGTCTGTCGAAATACAGGTACTGATCCAACCAGATGCCAAATTACTTTACTACACATTTACTCGCCAGTGGATGTCCATGTGGCCCTACGATCACCAGCTTGCGCCAGTTCTTTCTCGTATCCCTTGAGGTGCTAGACAACGGAGTCCTAAACAAAATAGTTTCTGATTTCTGGAAGTTGATTTTCAACTTCCAATCATCACAATATCGCTGAATCTTGTCGAAGTCACTCTGCAAGAGACTTTTGATGACCTCAACTGTATTAGCTGTTCTGTACGCAATTAGATCGTCGGCGTACGCCATTGTCTGAGTTAGACTACCTATCAGATCGCTGGTGTAAATGCTGAATAGAATCGGCGAGTTAACCGCTCCCTGCTGAAGACCATTATTAATATTAAAAATTGGAGTAGAATTTACATTGCCACTCTTGACAACAAACTTTCTATCATTTAGCATGTCATAAAGCATATACAATAGAGGTTTCCTTATACCTAGTCTGGTTAGCTTTAGATAGAGACCTTCTAACCATACGGTGTGGAAGGCCTTCTCCAAATCAACCAGACAGGCACCCGTACACTGCTTTTTAGTTTTGTTCCATTGGATATCAGAAACTAGTTTAGACGCGGCATGAATTGTGTCATGTCACGCCTTAAAACCGAACTGATAGTTAATGTAGTTTATATACAAAAGCGACAGTTCGGCCAACCCTGTAAATGTACACAACAACTCTGCTTCAATTCTTAAATTTATAAAAAAAAAGAATAAAATCATATCACAGATTCTGTATCTTTAATTCCAAAGTTAAAATTTAAATAGACAAAAAAAAACAACTAATAATAATAATTAGATAGGTACTTAAGAAAAAAACTAAAGTGTTTTTTTCCACAAAGTAGATATATACATAAATCATTGAGGTTAGATACTCCAAAGATAAATTTAGATGCAAAGTTGAAACTTTTCATATTATAAAAGCAAAAATCCAATCGAGAAACTTTGCCACATCCGTGTATATAACGTATTCATTTGTATTACACGACGATTCACTGTTGTAGGATGCGGGCAAGGATGCTGACACCGTCCCACGAAGCATCCATCGATTATTCTTGAAAATCATTAGCCCGGCGCCAGAATCACCACTGCATGGACCATGACTGCCTTTTCGTGAACCCGCACAGAATGTCCTGTTGGATGAGAGACTGCGAAATTTATCATTTGTCTTGAAGCACACTTCATTGGAGACAATCGGTGCGGCAACCACTCGAGGGGTAGCCGCAACAGTTGATGTTAAGTTTCTAGGATTCTTTGCGCCAGATAATGCTGTTGCAGCTGCACCCCATCCAACTACTATTCCGCGTTCGCCTTCGATATATTGTGTGTCCGTTGAGCTCGACCACATGCAAGCTGGTCGTATAAAAGCGTTGTATCTAGAGGGGGGAAATTAAAAATGCAAGAAATTATTAAAAGTCGTATCTTTGGATACTAAATAAATCAATTTGAAGTAAGAGTTTAAAAATAGCCTAGCCTAAGGCATCAATATTTGCTTTAAAACTGCAATCAACTATACTTAAGATACAATCAAGGTAATAAAAAATAAAATGCACGACTGGATCGCACGAACTTGCTCTTATGTTCGATCACATCGTATGCAAAAGATTTCTATTTAAAATCTAAATGTATTTTTAAATTCATTTTTTACTTTATTTTTTATACACAAAGTTTCTTTAATTTTTTTCTAACAAAAAATTGGTGTGACAATCTTAAATATTTAATAATATAAACTTAAAAACAAAAAATTAAATCAGATTAATCAAAGAAAAAATAATTCAAAATTCTGAAATAAATACTTAAACTAATTTGAGCTCAAAAACAAGTACGCCATTTTATTTCTTGGATAAATTTGAATTTATGAGCAAAAAATTTTAAAAATCTGTGGATCGGTTTTTGAGAAAAAAGTTTTTTTTTTAACTTTTTGAAAAACTTCAAAAAAAATTCAAAAACTCAATTCATACGTATTCAGCAAATACATTATAAATATAATTTTTGAAATTTAATGAGCAGTTTTCAAAATATAATTGTTTTTATTTTTTTTTCTTAAAAATGCTTTTAAAAATACAAAAAAAATATTATTTAAAAATATTGGTACGCAGTATGAATTTGGCAACCTAAGGCTATATATGTTCGAAATTTCGAAAGAATCGTGTAAGTCGTTTATGAGATAGTCGAAAGCAAAAAACAGGTCCTATAAAAAGTGGGTACCGTTTTTAGACATTTAAAGAAAAAAAATTTTCAACCATATGATCGGTCGTATCTAAAAGCTGCACTGATTTTTTTTGATAAAAATCGTTAGAGCCGTTTCCTAGAAAAATAGGCTTTAACGTAACGGTTATATGTCAGGTACCGTTATTTTTTGAGCTAAAAAAAATCAATTTCTCCTCTGAACAATACCTAAAAAACTCCATAGACCAAGTTTAAAGCAATTCGGCCCATCCTTTTGGGCTGTTAGTTTCTATACATACATACAGACCGACTGACAGACAGACAGACATACAGACGGACGGAATTTTTAGACCATCTTTTTCGTCTTCGCTATCATCGTAAACTTTTTTTTCGACGAATGCATAACTTTTCTTATAGTACCTATAATCGCAAGTAAAAAAAGTTGGTATGGAAGGCTATACATAAAAGTTGCAAAAATCCCAGCAATTGTCAGTACTGATTTGATAAAGTCGACAACCCATGGAACCCTTTAATCCTGACGATTTTTTTAAGGATTAATATTTTTGTGAAGACATATGGAATTACGGCTGAGTTGATATTCACTGGCCGTCCTTCGTCACTGGTCGAACATTAATTTGTTAAAAATTTCTTTTCGACGAATTAACTGAAACACAAGTAAAGAAAGTATAGCAAACAAAATATTGCACTTTTCGCTATAATGCCGCCGAGGCTCCTTCGAACTTTATTATCCTCATCGCTCTCCAGGAACTATACTCGTATACACATATTTGACACATACATCCTTTAATGTAGTGAATTTTAACAAAGGACTTAAATTAACATGCTCAACGCTAACAAGGTTGAATTAAATTAGGAACACCAGCCCGCACAGACTCCTTTGAAAGTGAAGGCGTACGGCAACAAAAGCCAACAACCAGCCACAAGACCTAAAGAAGCAAGAAATAATTCGACACTTTAATGCAATTTTGCGGCAATTAATCCTCAAAGTCATCAAATATGTAGTCAAGCGTGTGGAGGTATGCCGTCGCGAAGCGTCGCGTCGTCGGAGCATTGGTGCGCACATTTGGTTGACAAGCCCTCAAGCCCGTATTGCAGTGGTTGTTAGCTATATACGAAAAGTCTATTGCCCATCGTTTTTACAACTTAAGGAAAACACTGTTTGATGTAGTTACTAAACTTTATACATGTGGGCAAGTTTTAAATTTAGAAATAAATCAAATCGCAAGATTTTAATCAAACTTGAAATTACGATGATAGAGAACACCAAAAAAGTGGCTCGCGCAATTCCGTCTGTCTGTCTGTATAACGTTCTACAGCCTAAACGGCTGAACCTACGAGTATTTTAACATAGGCATTTGAGAAAAATAGTTTAGTTAAAAATTTTAAATTTATTTTAAAATAGTTTTTTGAATCGTTGTTTTAGCCATACAAATTTGTCTACCAACTTGATTATCTCGAATACGGTTCTAACGATTTTGATAAAAAAAAAGTATGTGTACCAACTTAGCTATGGTTTACATTTTGGCAAAAAAAATTGTTTACATATTTTGGTATAAACGGTACCTGCCATACAATCATTTTTTTAATTTTCGACTTTCTTATAAACGACTCAACGGATTTCGTTCAAAAATGTTATACAGGAGGTTCTAAGAATTCTAAATAATATTGCATTCCGAATTTTTGGAAAAAAATGTTTTTTTTTTTGGATTTAAAAAAAAATATTTTTTTTGGTAGACGATTTTTAAATTAATTTAAGATTGTCAGCCCAATTTTCGTTTGGAAAAATGTAGGAAAATTTAGTATATATAAAAATTAAGTATAAAACGACTTTAAAAATATATTTATCCATTTCAATTGAGAATATTTCGCATATAATGTGATCAAACATAAGAGCAAGTACGTGCGATCCAGTCGTGCATTTTATTTACTTAAGTTTTCATGTACAATTTTTTTAAAATTTTTCTAAAAAAAAATTGGTGCAACAATTCTAAATATTTAATAATTTAAACTCTAAACCAAAATTTCAAAAAAAAAAATTGTTTTTCAATAATCCAAACAATTATTTTTCGAAAATTTTGGTATGCAGTATTATTCATAATTTGAAGGACAAATCGCTTATGAGAAAGTTCAAAATCAAAAATGGTTGTATGGCAGGTATGGTTAATAACAAAATATTTAAAAAAATTGTTTACCAAAATGTAGTACTTAAATTAGTGCACACTTTTTTCATTAAAATCGTTAGAGCCGTTGTCGATATATTTGAGAAGGACATACAAAAAAAGGTTCAAAAAAGTATTTTAGACAATCACCTAAAACGCTTAAATAACAAGTTTGAAGAAAATCGCTTCAGCCGTTTAGGCTGTAGATCGTTGTACAGACAGACAAACACACAGACTTGCGGGGCCCACATTCTTGGTGTTCTCTATAATCGTAATGTCAAGTTTGATTAAGTTCTCCAGTTTATTTTTTTTCCAAATGCAAAACTTTCTTTTGTAAATTTATTATTTCCAAAACAAATGGAAATTTTTCTCTTAAAATAATTTTTTGAGTTTAATAAATTAAATACTTAAAATAGAATTTTATTAAATTTTGTAAATAAGAAAAATATAAAACAAAAATAATAAAAAAAACTATTTTTAAAATATATATAAGGAAAATCTTTTTGCACAAAAATTGTTTTGCAGGATCATATTTTTGCTTTCCGATTTTCTGAAAGGAGCTTCAGTTGATTTGTTTGAATTCGTTATGGAGAAACTTCTAAAACCAAAATTTTTCGCAAATTTATTTGTGTTATAAAAATTTAAAAAAAGTATTTGGAAACTCAACGTTTTAAAAAAGACTTCAAACTTCGATTTAGTATTTATTTGTTTTGCTTTAGATAACTTGCGAAAAGCATACAAATTCTGAAAAACTTTAAAAAAGTGTTTTCCTGAAAAACATATCCAAGAATGTTGACTAAAAAAATGTGTGTATTCTTTAATTACTGCATCCATCTCACACATTGGAAAAATATTTTATTTTGCGTTCTAATTAACGGTACTTCGCATATAAAACCATTTCTCATATTTTAACTTTTTTATTATTGAATGAATCAATTAAAATTATTTTTTGTATACAGATGTTCCTTAAAAGTATAAATATTATTGAATTTTCAAAAAAATGTTTTTATCATTTAAAAAAAAACTGTAACAGTCATCCTAAATTAATTTAAATTCATTTAAATTCATTAACTTATAAATTCTTGTTAATATAAAGTTATTTTTAAGAAAGCACATTTTTTAAATGAAGTAAACATCAGAGTGCTAAAGAGAATCATTAAAAACACATTTTTTGTAAATTTCGTATTGAAATGTGCCCCCACCTTTTAGAGTATAAAAGACACTTATTAAAAATAACTTTAAATTTTGTAAATAAATAAAAACTCGATTAAAAAAAACAACCCAAATTAAAAAGTTTAAAATATATAATCAATTTGTGAGAAAGATTTTTTTAAATTATTAAAAAAAAAATTCTAGAAAACTTGTTTGATTTAGTAATTCAGAATTCGGAAAGGGCCTATGCCTTGAGCGTTCACCGGATACACTTTAGACCAAAGCTTCTGGGCTTATCCTGTATTTTGTATTTATGGACCAAATATTGTAATTATTTACATATAATAACTAACACATGCACCGAGATTCAGCTAATTCGAAACCGCAGTGAGTGATTGAGATGGGTCACTTTTGATTAAAAATAGATTCAACTAGTAATAGTGAGGGAGTGAGTGAGTGAAATGAAATGTCAGATTACTCGCCTGAGATTTCAGAAATGACTGGCGAGTCATCTCACTTCCCTCGCCGAAATAGCTGAATCTCGATGCTGGATTTACAACTTCCATACACACTTTTAATTCTATAGCTTAAAACTAAGAATATGGTAGCTAAGCCAGGAACAACTCTTAAGTGTTTATAAGGTCTGAACTTTATCATTGTCTAAACAAAAAACTGGTCAACACTTTTTTTTTCGAAAACAAAACCCTATCGTCAATGGTTGTGAATCTCCGATCCTTATATTTTGCAACTAAAAAATAAAATTTTAAAAAACAAAAAAAAATAACTTACCTAACTTCTCCCTTAAGGACAACCACAGCGATATCAGCGTCGTACGACTTTAACTGACTATCATAGTCCGGATGGATAAAAATGTCATCACAGGAAGCTGCCAATGATCCCTCTTCGCTCCAGTTCTTCAGATTATGTCGTCCGAGAAATACCAACACCTCATTCGGGCTATACCTTCGCTTATTCGTGTGAAAACAATGTGCCGTACTTATTACTATCCGCGTGGATATAAGCGTCCCACCGCACTGGTACGTCAGTGATGTCATATTGTTGACATATATGGCAGCCATCCATGGCCATGCTCCTCGTGTTATCATGAGTGATGAGGCGGGTTGGGTGATGTCTTCATGGAAGTCCTCCTCGCCTGCTGTTTGAATCTCTACCCCGCCAATGGACAAACGGGGTCGACTCTCACCCGTACGGCCACAAATATTCCTCGTCTGTATCATGGGATGTCTGAAAAACTGAGAATTTTATCATTTTCAAATGAAGTCTTACTGAGCTGGGCTGATGTCGCCCGCCTTGGCATAGATATTTACTTTTCATTTGCTGCAAATGGCATGAACTTGGTATCGAAAGTTTCTAGGAATGAACTTTGAGGCAGAACTCCTGCTGCTGGCGTTTGCGACGGTAATGATTGGATTGCAGTAGTTGGTTGAAGTGGTAACAGTGGTGAGTGTGGTGGTTGGAGTGAGGAACTGAATTCCTCATTAGATTGTATGAAGGTGAACTTTCTTGTGTGTTCCAATTGAATTTGTGTGACAAATATGCTATGATCTGAGAAAGCAAAAAAAGAGACACAATTACATACATAGAAGTTGCATTGGCATCCTTACAATTGAAATAAAAGTACAAAGCGAAAAACCCACCTGCCGCTCCGACACAAACTATTTGATTATTTGCAGCAACCTGAAGCAGCTTTGGCGGAAAAGGATTCTTAGGAAATTTAATTTTATACAACACCGGTGTATCCGCTTGAAATTGGCCTCTGGTTAGAAGTTCTATCTCTCCTAGGTAATTCTGAAACGAAGAACAAAAATTATTTGAATAGTATTCTCTCATTCCATTTAACAGAGCCGTGGTTTGAACATATATGGTTTGTATACCTTCATGTATAGGTAACAGGGGACAAAGCAGAAAAATGTAATTGGAATTGATGAATGCAGTCTAGAGCATTTATACTAGGTTTGAATGTTTGGAAGACTTAAGCAGATACCAAGCAAAAAAAATTTTAGTATTATTTCCATGAGTCATTTTTTTAAGTTTTTTTAAGTTTTTGTTAAGAAATTATTTATAAAATTTAAAAATACTAGAATCCCGTAAGGAACTTTATTCCACTATAGTACAAAATTTGCATTTTGAAAACCAATTTAATTTTGGATTTTGATAAAACTTTACATTACAATGATATGAAACACTTAAAATAAAATGCACGACTGCATCGCACGTACTTGCTCCTATGTTCGATCTCATTATATGCAAAAGATTCTTAATAGAAACCGCTAAATGTATTTTTAAGGTCGTTTTTAACTTAATTTTTTTATATATAAAAATTCTTAAATTTTTTCCAAAAAAAATGGTATGAACATTTTAAATATTTAAGAATATAAATTCAAAAAAAAATTTTCAGAAAAAATCGGCCACAGGTTTCAAAATATTGGATTTAAAAAAAAATATTTCTTTTTTCAAAAATCCAAAAAAACTATTTTTCGAAAATCTGAAATGCAATATTATTTAGAATTTGAAGGAACTCCTTAGTAAAATTTTTTATCGAAATCCGTTGAGGCGTTTATGAGAAAGTCGAAAAAAATAAAATGATTATATGGCAGGTACCGTTAATAACAAAATATTTAAGGAAAATTTATAGAAAAAATGTAGACCATAGCCAAAGTAGTACACACACTAATTTTTTTCCAAACCGTTTAAGTCGTTTTCGAGATAATAAAGGTGGTAGAAAAATTTGTATGGCAAGTACCGTTACTTTTGGACTTAAACAACCATTCAAAAATGTATTTTGGAAAATCACCTAAAACGCCTAAGCACCAAGTTTGAACAACATCAGTTCAGCGGTTTACGCTCTGGATTGTTCTAAAGACAGATAGACAGACAGAAGGAATTGTCAAAATCATTTACCCGTTTTCGAAATATTGAATTTTCATTAAAAATTCAAAAATCCAAAAAAAATAGTTTTCGAAAATTTTGATATGCAGTGTTATTTACAATTTGAAGTACCTCCTAAATAAAAATTTTGATCGAAATCCGTCGAGCAGTTTAGGAGAGAGTTCAAAATCAAAAAATGGTTGTATGACACGTACATTTAACAACAAAATATTTTAAAAAATTTGCTAATCAAAATGTAGAATATTTTTAGATATATAGTGCACACACTTTTTTTTATCAAAATCGTTAGAGCCGTTTTTAAGATAATTGAGATGGTAGAAAAAAATGTATTTCAGGTACCGTTAGCTTAGGACCTAAAAAAGCGATTCAAAAATCTGTTTTAGTCAATCGCCAAAATCGCTTAAATACCAAATTTGAAGAAAATCGCGTCAGCTGCTTAGGCTGTAGAGAGTTGTACAAAGATACGGATAGATATACTACAGGACCTGCTTCTTTGCAAATTTTGCGGAGAAAAATTCAGGTGTGCGTATCGTACTTCTTCTGCTCGTTAACAATTTGGCAAATTTTGGTGAAATTTTTTTTTTAGCGTACTTTCCAAAGAAGTTTTCTTAAGAAAAATGTTATCATACTTTTAGAGAATTTTTTTTTTAACAGGGACACTCGATAACCTCATGTAATTCTTATTATGCAAAAGATTTTTATTAAGAGTCTAAATATATTCTTAAGGTCTACATAATTTTTTATATACAAAATTTCTTAAATTTTTTTCTTATCAAAAAATTGGTGTCACAATTTTAAACGTTTAATAATATAAACCTAAAAACGAAATTTCGAAAAAATCATCTACACGTTTTCGAAATATTGAATTTGCAAAAAAAAAATATTTTTGGAATATTAATTTTGATACACAGTATTATTTATAATTTAAGGGACCTCTTACCTAAAAATTTGGATTGAAATCCGTCAAGCCGCTTATAAGAAAGTTGAAAATCAAAAAAACTAGTTGTATAGCAGGTACAAAATAATTTTAAAAAAAAGCATAATCAACCAAAATGTTGATTATGCCTAACATAACATAACATAGTGCACACCATTTTTCTTTTTTTAAATTGTTGGAGGGGTTTTCGAGTTAATTGAGATGAAAAATTTGCATGGCAAGTACCGTTATTTTTGGGGCTAAAAACCTAAAATGCTTAATTACCACGTTTGAAGAAAATCGCCGTTTGGATGTAGCTCGTTGTACAGACAGACAGACGGAATTACGGGACCCACTTTTTTCGTCTTCGCTATCATCGTAATGTAAAGTTTGATCAAAATCTCGAGTTCGCTGTATAATACCTACCTATTCATCGCAAGTAAAAAACTTGAGTATGATTATGAAAATTACTCTTTCTGAATTACTGCCATTCGAAAGGATTATTAATCAGAACTAGTGAAAAAAATCATTAAAAAAAGTTTAATACCAACCTCGTATTGACACATTGAAAGCATTTATTCTAGAACAGGAAATTATTTAATTGAATATTAAATTTTGTAAAGATATTATTTCCTGTATTTGTAAACATTTTGTGTGTAATCTACTCGAAACTCAAAAAATGGAGGTCAAATTTTATATAATGAGTTTTTAAATGACTATAATATTTGAAGCCATAAACTAAAAAATGCAACCCGATTAATTTACGAAGAGGCACTATTATTTGAACTCTGTAATATGTAATTATTTGGACTCTTAAGTTTTGAGATACGGTTCCTACGAGTAGTAGGTTTATTCATAGGTCCTTAGTAAACACACTGTAATTTCTAGCTAATATTGTTTCAAAATATATCTTTCACATTGACTAAAGTTGTTTACATGTTTTTTTTTGAAAAATAAACTTACCGTAGTTGGTTTACCACGCATCGATAATGTCACTTTTATGTTCAACACTTGCCCGACCTCGGGATTTTTTAGCGACATCATTCCAAACCACTCTGCGCCATCAAACCGATATTGAAACATTTTCGGGCACGGACTTATCGGAACTCCTTGAGTTAGAATTTTATTAATTTGATCGAACACAAGGAAAACAATTGTGGTTAAATGAAAATTCATTTTTTATAATTTTTTCTTTCCTTTTAGTTAGTTTTTTTTTTCAATTTTAAATTTAATAAAAATTAAACAATAAATTTAAACACTATTAAATGACGTAAAAATTATACATTTACTGAACAAAAATGTTTTTATTTTTTTTTTGTATTTGTATTTTTTCTTGAAATTTTTCGACTGTCATAACCACGGAGCGCCATGTTATGAACCTGTGAATGAAAACATTCTTGGTTTTACCCAAAAAAAACTGATTGAGATCAGTAGTGTACCTGAAATAGAAGATGGTGGCAAAAGAGTGACAGCAATAATCCTTTTTCTAGGTAAGACTTAAACACATACATGCATAAATTAATGTAAGTGAAGACAGGTATGTTCTGTTTTAATGAGAAGATATTAACTGCCTAATTATTTTTCGAAGGGTTGCCGCAGCTACAAAAATGTGAAATTTTGTATTTTGGTAAATTATTTAAAATAAATTGGAAATTGAATAAAATTTATTTTTAAGGCGAAATAAAAAGAGAAACCGCCAATTTTGACAGTTTGTCCGATATAAGTTTCAACAAGCTTCTAACTAAATAGTATATATAGCTTTAAAGATTTTATTAAATTTTAATATTATATTATAGGTTTTATGTTTAGACATATTATAAGGATACGACTGCGGTGTTCTCTAGCTACACACATACGTACATAACAAAAAATTCGGGCTAGTAAAATAAATAAACAAAAATAAATTAAAATCATCAAATTTGATGATCTTAAATCTTAATTTCCATCGATCTATGCCAAATCCCCCTTTGCTATTATGAGTTATACAAATTTGTGGGAAAATTAAGACAGTGCGCAATAAATAACTTAAGCCACTTAGTAAAAATTATTTAGATTTTATTGAAAAAGCGAAACATAAAAGTGAAAATAAGAGGTTGAATCAAAACAAATTTATTCGAAGAAAACGCAAACAATATTTACATATTATTTTTGTTTTTGTTTTTGTGGACTGTGTGGATTAAAGCCAATTGAAATATTGCGTCTTAGAAAGATACGATAGCATCCAAGCGAAACGCATTTTGGACTATAGGTCACAAAATATTTAATTCAAAACAAATTTATGGAATAATTACTCTTGAGTGTAAATTTCGTTTATTTATAATTACCAATAAAAAAATTGAACACATAACGAGTAAAAAATTAAAGGAAAATGATGATTCAATAGAGATTGTTTTTTTTTTCTTTTTTTTGTTTGCAGAATGAGAATAGAAATTTGTTAAAATTGATCAATTGACGTAAGTGTTATATTTTTACGGTTACTGTGGTCAGCTCTCACAACTATGGATGGATCAATAAATCAGAAGCAGGTATTAGCAGATAGCAATCAGGACTTGTTATTGTAAATCGAAAGTAGCTATTATGCTGTTATTGAAATGACATTTAAAATTTCTAATTTTGTATGTTGTTTGGTTTGAATTATCGAGCAAAAGTTGGTATTAACTCCTTTGTATATTTTTGTATGGTTAACTGTGATTCTAATTTATTGGTAATTTATGAGCAATCATATACATTTGAAATGTGCCTTAGTTAGTTACTTATCCGGCTCCCGATCAATGGAGGTCGCTGCCTGACATATTGCAGTCTACCATGTCCCTTGCACGCTCCCTCCAGTTGTCGAAGCCAAGCGCTCTTGCGTCTGTAACTGCCTGGTTCCTGTAGCGGAAGTTCGGTGTTCCTGGTCGTCTTGGCTGGAGCGTTGTTATCCATTCGCTCGATGTGTAGTCGACACGCTTTGGCTCTTTCGACTACATCCACATCTTGGTAGAGCTCGTACAATTCTCGCTTGAATCTTCTCCTCCATTCGCCCTCTTCATATATAGGACCAAATAACCTCCGGAGAATTTTTCCCTCGAAAGTGCCCTGTATCAATTCCGCCTTTTTACTTATCGTCCAGCACAAGCGTTTTGTATAGCGTGCACTTTGTCTTTCGAGGCAGGAATTTTGAGCCCATTTGTTTGGCCAAACCGAAGTAGCACCGGTTCGATAGGGTCATTCTTCAGCGGATTTCCCTTAAGGTATCGTTCGTGGAATTGATGTTTGTTCCGAGGTAGATGAACTCATTGACTACCTCGAAATTACTGCTACCAACAGTGACGGTTTGTCCTAGGCGATGGACAGATGAGGCTTTTTTCGTTGATAGCATATACTTGGTTTTGTCCTCATTCACATCAAGACCAACGCATTTCGCCTGTTCACCAATAGCTGTGAATGCTTCAAGTACAACCCTGTACACGTCTGAAAAAGCTCGGATGATTTGTTTCCCATTTGCACGTTGAACCGGGTATTTTGTAACGTCATGCGACATATCTGGATTAGTTTTTTTCTGGATCCCGAGTTCCGACATCGCCAATAGTAGCTCTTGGCGACTTATGCTATTATATGCGGCTTTGAAGTCGTTGGATAGGATCTTGTAGGCAACATTAAGCAGGGATACGCCTCTGAAGTTTTTGTAGGACATAGTTAGACATATGTTAGAAGAATAAAAACTAGCAGTTTGAATCTCATGCCTAGTTACACTTTGTTAATTGTGTTTTCGACGGCTGACAGAATTCTTCATACATTTTTGTCTGCTATGTTGCGTTTTACATTTCTCTCTGCGTTTGGAAACCATTGCGAAATTTCGTTTCGCATCAGCTGCGTAATATGCATAAGACGAAAAATCTCATACAAATAGATGCAAGGAAACTTAAATAAATAAAAACTGCTTTTTTCGCTTCTCAGAATTGCATCTGTCAGTTTTATCAAAATAATGAATGCCACTTTTCAAGTTGATATAGGTAAAGTTACGCATATGCAATTCCATTTTGAATACAAAGTTGCAAAAGAAGCTGATTACTTATGAAAATATTTTGTTTAATCCGGATCTGTCAAAAGACTAATGATTTCAATTTTTACATTGGAAAAAAATTATCATCCATGAACAACAACAAACTTTTGTGGCTAATAAAAGCGCTAGTTGTTTCAATGCAATTGATAAATAGAAAAAATTGCATTGGTTTGGATCTGAGCATGTGGGCTCGGTGGCGTTCAATATATAATAAGAGGCCAATCAACATCACCATTTCTTGAAATAACTTGTTGCGGAAAGAAGTCTCGCAGTAATTCCATTGTAATCCTGGCTGTATGCGATGTGGCACCGTCTTATTGATACCACATGTTAATCAAGCCAAAAGAATGCAGTTGTGGCGTTAAAAAGTTTTCAATCATATCACGATATCGCTCTCCATTTTTTAAAGTTACCGTTACGTCGTTTTCATTTTCAAAGAAGTAAGGTCCAATGATTCTTCCTGACCAAATTGCACACCAGACTGTAACTTCTAATGGATGCAAAGGTGTCTGATGAATAACTTAAGTGTTTTCCTCTGCCCAGAAGCGACTATTCTGTTTATTCACATATCCATTCAAATGAAAATGTGCCTCGTCACTCATTGCGATTTTTTAATGAAAATCGGGATTGGCATGGGCTAGCTGTAACATCCTGTTAGCATAGTGAGGCGCGGCGGCGTAAATGGTCTTGTGGAAGAAGCTCTTGTGTCAAAGGAATCTTAAATGGAAATAAATGCAAATCCTTGTGCAAAATTGTGGCCAAAGTTTTTCTTTGAATGCCAAGCTCTTGAGCACGGCGTCGAATTGAGGTTTGATGGATTCTTTTGAACAATTCCTTGAGCAACAGTAATGTTTTCAGCCGATCTTGCAGTACGTTGTGATCCATGTTTGGGCCTATCACCTACAGACCCTCTTTCTTCAAAACCATTCACTACACGATAAATATTGCGTTTTGTTGGCACGTTGTTTCTCCCAAACATTTTACGTAATTTTTCCTATCGTCAAAGTAATCGATGATTGATTTTGATAAAATGTTTTCACGATTAAAACACGTTGGTTTATCGAATATTTTTCCATAATTAATTTGCCACGTGTCTTCTTCACGACTGCCAAATATGAACTGTCAAGACCAAAATGGCGGCAAAATAAATTTGTATACCTTTCCGGCCGGAACCCTGTATAATATACCCTACTGAAATTCCGAATTAAAAAATAAATCTGTATTCTTATATTTTCAATGAAATTCCTTTTTACTTAATATTTTTTTTTTAGATAAATGAACAAGAAAATTAACTTTTAAACACGGCAACCCTATAATATATTCCACAAGCCAACTTACAAATTGAACAGAAATATTATGCCTCTCACTGAAAATCTTGTGGTGAGAATGGTAATATTTAAAACTTAGAGATATGACTTTTTAAATCATAATCTAAGTCCATTTACACAGCTATTTAGTAAGCTTTATTTTATACATTTTGTATGTGTAGGGAAAATGTAGGGACATTATGAATTTGTAGTAGGGATTCATTTTGTTTTCATGTACTATCACTACAGAAACCCCCACTACCAAAGAGTGTCGCTTAATATACTCTTTTTTTCAAAAATGTAATTGGAAGTGAATATAAAAATAAGAGATTTGATTTTTTTCGTTTTGAAACATGTCTATTTTTTTTTTTTTTATTTTGTGTCTAATTTTGACATTATTGTCGAAATCCTCCAAACATTTTTTTGGTCTGATCTTGTAAGCATCAAGCGTTGTTCTGTTGGAGAGTACAATAAAATTCCGTTTAACATGATCAGTGTTCTAGCCTTAAGACTTAAATCCTCATGAGTTGAATCGTGTAAGATTAAGCTCTGGCTTGAAATACAGAGTGGGGCAAAAATAATGTCAAAATAGGAAACTGATGGCTGCCATGTCATTTTGTTAGATATAAATAATAAATTGGACAGTGTTTCTACTGCACCACTTTTACTAGAAAGAGTGATCAAATGTGTCAGATGTAACATTGAATTGTTAAAATTATATCGGTATACTCCTGGCTCCTGCTGAAAGCATCAGTTTTTGAAGATCGTCTAACATCAGCCGTAAATACTGACAATGGAGTTCAATTTTTACCCAATAAAAATAAAGAATATACTACCTGTCATATAAAAATTTAGGAAATAATGTGTAAAATATTTATTACTTTGTGAAAAAGATCCTACATAAAAAATTTAGAAACCTAATGTTAAAAAAACACACACATACACATACAAAAATTCGTGCAAACAAACGGAAATCCTTATGATTTTAATTAGTGAGATGCGAAAAATATCACTTGTTGAAAAGGTTTTCAAAACAAGGCCATAAAAGATTAACCGAAACGGCTTTGTCAATTTAATGTAGGTGCTCGTGTATGTTTTATTGCACCATTTGTTAATTTCAAAGGTTCATATTCATTGAACAGGTACAATCCCTGATCTTTAGATTTCATTGTCACTGCGGCATATTGTCTTAAGGACATCTTTTTGATTGGAATTACCTGCGGATAAGCGACAAGTGCTTAAGCGTTTTCCTGTCCCTACCTAAGCATGAGCATAAAAACATTTATGGAAGAAAACCCTTAGTGGGAACGAATTTAGTTTCCACCTGGCTATTGTACAGTCAACATCATACAACAATTATACAAGGAGTGCTATTTTGTGATATCTCTTAAGTAAGAGCAGAACACCCGTTATGAATTCGCTGTACTCTATTTGTATACTAGTTATTGTTATTGTGTTCTTATCTGTGACAAAGACGGTTCAGTCTTGTAATGAATTCGTGTGCGGTTCGGTGGTGTCAAAATGTCTCCTGACTCAGAGCTGTCAATGCAAATTATCAGATTGCTATTGCTGCAAGGATTGCCTGAACTGCTTGGGAGAACTATATACTGAGTGTTGCAGCTGTTTGGAAATGTGCCCCACACAAAACGCCACCCAGGCAGCCCTGTCACCAAAATCGCAGATTGGTGATTTTGACGGAATTGCTGCATTGTTTGACACACTGACCGAACTCGATGATGACAAATGGACAATTTATAGATTTCCAATGAAGGGGGGCTTAAAGAGACATTTTGATGAAACTAGCAGACTGACAGATGATATCGATAGGGAAGCAATTGAGACGAAATTCCCAGTTGTAAATTGTACAGTGATATTTTTGAACACGTGCACATCAAATAAAAAATGCATGCAATATTGTGAGAGCATGGGAGCCAACAGCTATCGGTGGTTCCATGATGGATGTTGCGAGTGTGTCGGAACTGAGTGCATAAATTATGGAATCAATGAGAGTAAATGTGAAGAATGTCCAGAGCAAGAAGCTGAAGAGAAACCAAATATGGAGGATGTATTTGAAGAGGATTATGAGGAGGAGGAAATGTGGGATTACGGAGAGGATGAATTTAATTTCAACTAATGCTGCTGTTCCCTGAAATTTATCTACATACTTATTTCTGACTTTTGTGAATAATTTTTTTTAAATTTATTTTAGAACCAGTTAAATAAATTTCCCTAACGCTAACCAAATGGATGAAACTAATATAATTATTATTATTGTTGATTGTATACAAATTTTGTGAATTATTTTAAATAGATGTATTTTTTTAAATATTAGCTATGTTTATTGTGTGTATTTTAAAATGTGCGAAAATGGTTTAATTTTTAGATGGAACTTTTTTTTCACTTGAGATGCTTTGAAATCCAGAATTTCCAAATTCCTATATTTAGTAGGTAAAATGGTAAACTCGTTAATTATTATTATCGTAAAAAATATTGGTATTCGTGTGTGTTTTTTTAAGAAACAATAATAGGTAGCTATTTTATTTTGATAATGATCCAATTTTGTGCTATGGACAATAATGACGTAATGGTTGGCAGCATAAGCTATATCATGCCAGAGGTCTGGAGGACACCTTTCATTTGCTTTTTTCGCATTGGTTTCATTATAACTGAACTGTATCAAATCCATCAGCGGACTGACACCCAGATACAATCAGATATATCCAAAATATCTGCTTTTCGTTGTTCATCGAGTCCCTTATAAAGGACATAGTCAAAAAGTCACTGCACATTTTCTTTAATCAACCCAATTCTCTGTAAGCCTCCGGCGACCGATTTTCCAAAAATATTAATTAATTAATTAGCTCATTCGCCACTTTTTTCAATTGGACGTAAGACTTCCGAAAATAATAGAAACTATAATTTTTAGAAAGAAGTGTCACAAGCTTGATATTTTTATAACATTTACAAGCTGAAGCCTACGCTGGATAAATAGTCTAAAGCTTTGGCTTTTAAAGAAAACAATTACTTTAGATAGCTAAGCTTAAATTTATTCTCTAAAAACTTAGATTATGCCTTAATATCCAACATTAAGAACATTGACAAGTCTTGCGTTTGAAAAAAAAAATCGAACTTGAGATTTTGATCAAACTTAAGATTACGATGAAAACACAAAAATGTAGATCCACCATTTCGTCTGTATATCCATATGTCTGTCTGTAGGTCGATCTATAGCCTAATAGCTGAAGCGATTTTCTTCAAACTTGGTACTTAAGCGTCTTATGTGGTAGTATAGATTTTTTTTCTAAAATCGTTTTGTTTAGTCCCAAAAATAAAGGTGCACCTTTCATACTATTCCTGGGAGCTAAAAAGGTAAATTTTAATTACACCAAAAACGATTTTAACGATTTTTCTAAAAAAAAAAATGCACTACTGGATCACACGAACTTGCTCTTTAACCTAAAAATTTTAGCGCATCATGAATGTAGTATATAAATGATACCAAAACTAGTTAGGTAATTACCTAGGTACTCGTAGGATTTAAGAAGGTAAGTGTAGGTATGCATATAACTTCATAGGATATTCTCAAGGTCCATTTTATTTATAGGACATTTAAGGGCATAATATATAAGAGCCCTACATATGTGTAAAAGTATCCAGTGACGTAGGTAGTGAGAAATGAATGCTTAACTCTAATAGTTTCAGGAAAAAAGATGCCACTTCATTTGAATACTTATAGACAAATATAAATATGTATAATATAAATATAAATATATATAAAAAAATTGAGAAGACTAATTTTGTTGTCTAAATTTTTAAAAACATATTTAAGAAAATGCGTTGTTCCAAGAATAAAATTTTATTTATTTTTTTTTAAATCAAAAACGAATTCTTTGAAAGTTTGAGTATGCAGTTTTAATAACACTTTTAGGGAGCATTTGCATAAAAAAGAATAATTTTAATCGGTTCGTCCAAAATTGAGAAAGTCGAAAATATGAAAAATGGTTCTATTTTTTACTTAAAAGTTGACTGCACTTAACAACACACACATTGTTTTTTATCAAAATTCTTTGAGCCATGTTATGAGAAATACATTTTTTTCTGTTTTTAACGGTTTTTTTGACATTTGTGTGGAAGGTACCGCTTTTTTTATTCTAGACAAATAGTTTTTTTTTTAACTTTTCAAGATAATGGTAAAGAACTACTAAATAGGAAGTTTCAAAAAAATCTTTTGAGTCGTTTCGAAAAATTAAGTTTGAAAAAAACAGTTTTTTGTTTTTAATGTTGGTTTACATATTTTGTTTAAACTTTCTAGGAGCTTCTGCATAACATATTTCCAAAAAAATCAAATGAACTTTTAAGAAAATCGAAAACCAAAAAAAGTGGTTCTATTAGACTAGAGGTACCAACATGACCATTTTTTTCAAAAAAAAAAAAAATATTACCAAAAATACCTTTTCTTTTCATTTATGAACTGTTTTTTTCTAATAAAAATCGTTGGAGTCGTTTTTAAGGAAAATGAGATTTTTTTGTTGGCTAAAAAACGTATGGCAGATGCCGTTATTTTTTGTCTTCGAAAAATAAAAAAAAATGTGTGAGCGTATTATCGAAAAAACAATATTTACCAAGTTTGAAGCAAATCCATTCACCCGTTTAGGTTGTAGACTGAAAAATTAACAGACAAATTGTTGGAACCACTTTTTTCGTCTTCGTTATCAGATTATCCTACCGAGTTCGTTCGATTTTCTTCTGAGTCCAAAGCTTTAAACGAGCATGGATTGTTTCTCGGAAATGGCTCTATTTCTTGGAGACTACTTAAATTCTTGTATGCCATTTTCAATGTTTGCTCATTTGTGGAAGATAAAAATTCAAAAAATATTTTAAGTGAGATCCTCCCACTACTACACCCACATTTCTTATTGCTTAATTTTTCGAAAACGATTCGAATGATCTTAATGAAACTTTCATAGTTTATATGTATTATTATTATTATTACAAAATTCTTTATTTAGATTTAAGAATACATATATGAATGACAAAGAAATATTCAAAAGAAAATAGAACATGGCAACAAGTGCCGTCTGTCGAAAATAATTTGACATATATTCATTAATTTGTAAATGAAAAAAAAAACTGAAGAAGAACTATTGATACATTTTTTTTTGATAATTTAAATTTTTGTACTAAATTTTTATTTGTATAACAATTTTTATTTAATATTTTGTTAAATAAATTCAAATTTACTATAAATTATATGTATTAAAGTTATAATTAAGGATGGCTAACATAAAATTTAAAAGAGAGATTACAGGTCAAAACTATATCGATATCTAAGTGCATGACCGCAAAAACTAAAAATTACTCTCCAACCATTTTTACCGTTTAGGCGCCAGTTATAGCTTTCATTGAAACTCATCATCGAAAATTTTGACTATCAATTCTGAGACACTTAAACACATAAAACTGATGTCGTTTTGGTACCAAAATGAAGGCAATAAGATATATATTATTTTTTGTCAACAAAATATTTTATTTGCCCTACCAATTTCTTGTAAATTCGCTTTTGATTTTTCAATGATGAAAAGCATTTTCAATGATCATTCAATGATCATTGAAAAATCAAAAGTAAAATTACAAGAAAGTGGTAGAACAAATAAAATATTTTTTTGACAAAAAATATTATAAACCTTTTATACCTTCATTTTGTTACCAAAACAACATCAGTTTTATTTGTTTAGGTGCCTCAGAATTGATAGTCAAAGTTTTCAATGATGAGTTTCAATGAAAGCTATAACTGGCGCCTTAAAATATCTTTGGTTTCAGAAAAAGATAAAAAGCTCTTTTGAAAGTAAAGCCTTCTCAATTCTTGCAGAATCGGACAGATAGCTACGAAGTGATAAATGTCTTCATTTTCATTTCTATTACATAGATTACAAATTGGTGAAATTTCTGGTCTGTTCGGTTTGAAGTTAAGTCCTACGATTTCAACTCTTGCTTTGAATATGGTACTAATTTGGTAGGTGGACAGATAGTTATTAAAGTAATTTCTATTACCTAAGGAGTGGTTCAGTTCTCTGTAAATCAGCCGACTTGAAGAGGATTGTGCGCTATGAATGCATTGTAGATAAAAATGCTCATCTACTTTTGCAATGCAGTTGTAAAATGCATCACGCCAGCATTCAATCGGCTGATTAGATATACTGAGATCCACTCCATATTTACCCGCAATATAGAACCATTCCCAAAAGGAGTTAGGCTAAATCTCAAGGCATGCATCATTATTTTCTTTTGCAAATTCGTGTTTGGTCGCAGCATTACTTTGACTATGTAGTCAGCATTCGTTTTCAAGTTTTCTGTATAGATTTGTGGTATACCTGATTCTACATATAAAGCATAAGTAGGTGTTGTCGATGGCAGCCTAAAAATACGTTTGAAAAAGAAGCGCTGTACTCCTTCAAATTCTTCAACAAACCTGAAACCATATACTTGATTTGCGTAGCAAAGGCAGGTATTTATCGTTGCGTCTAGAACTCTGAATTTGGAAGAGGAATCCACTTTTTTATTACAAAAGAACCTGCTTCACATTATATTAATAGCAGTTTTAGCAACCAGACATTTTTCTTTAATATGAGGACGTAAATCCAAGTTGCTTGTTATTAAAAAACCGAGATATTTATATTGTTTCACAACTTCTATGGGATCTGAACCAAGAAACCACTTATTTTGTGGTAAAATCCTCCTGTTTAGGGATTCAAAAATCATAATTTTCGACTTACTGGTGTTAATTTGTAGATCCCATAGGTCGCAATAATTTTTAAGTCGATTAATAAGGAGCTGAAGTGAGGAAGGGGATTCAGCAAGTAAGACCAGATCGTCTGCGTAAAGCAGGATCCTTATAAGTTCGTCACCCACCCTCACTCCGCCACCTAAGATTTTAGTTACATCATCAATGAATAAGGCAAATAAAATTGGACTTAAGACACATCCTTGTGGAACACCTGTTGTGGTGTCAAAATATTCAGACATAGTGATGCCATTATATATTGAAGAACAAGTGTTGGTTGTCAATTGCTTGTATATTCTAAGGAACTTAGATGAAATACCAATGTTTGAAAGTTTATAAAGTAGGGAGCTTCTATTAATAGTGTCAAACGCGGCCTTAAAATCTACAAAAAACGTGTAGAGCTGCTCGTTATTGTCGACATATCGCTTAGCAATGCTAGATAGAGCAAATATCTGATCAATCGTTGATAGACCTATGCCTGCTTGACAACAACTAAGGAGGTTATTTGTTTCTACCCAGTTAACCAACCTATGATATAGAATATTGGTAAATATCTTTCTCAAAGCCGGTAAAATTGAAATTCCTCTATAATTCTCTGGAAGAGTACAGTCACCTTTTTTAAATATTGCACAAATAATAGACTTCAAAAAAGATTGGGGAATTGCCTCTTCATTTAAAAGTTTATTAAAAAATGTTAGAAGAATTGTAAGAAAATAAGGTGTGGCATATTTAAAAAATTCAATAGGAATTCCATCCACACCTACTGCTTTGTTGTTTTTCATTTTTTGTAAGCTTATTTGAAGTTCAAGCATCGTTATCTGATCATCTAGTTCAGCTATGTAGTGATCTGGTAGAGCATAGTGGAAGGAAGAGGGATTATCACCTGGACAAAGGAGGTTTTTGAAATAAGCTGCAAGGGTATAATCACGAGCGGCCTGCGGTTTCGTGATAAAAAAAAATTATTTAATTTTTTTTTCCTTTTTTTTTTTTTATTATATTTTTTTTCTTTGGTTTATTTATTTATTGATTATTTATTTTCTTATTATTTAAATAACATTTGTATTATAATGGAGTCTAAGGGGAGGCCGCTGTCTTGAGCTAGGCTGCACCTCACGATTAGAATATTGGAAATAGACTGACTTTTGATTCTGATTTGACTTTGAATTATACTTCAGGTAAATTGTAAAAGTGCATTCGTTTGCACAATTAATATTGTTTTTGAAATATTCATATTTTGTCTGGGTTCATGAAATATGATAGAGTTTGTGTAGGTGAAGGGGAAAAGGGGTGTTTCCGTTTGTGAATGGAATTTGGATAGGTAAGCGAAAATGGCGTGGGAAACAGTTATGATTTATGTGAGTGCCGTTAGGCGAAGGGGCGTGCGGGGAATAGCGGGTTTATGGTTTGGGTTGACGTCTGAGACGTAACTGTATCCACACTCATACTTGAAACAGAAAAATGATTTAGAGTCTCTGCAAGACACCAGACTTTTTGCAGCCGTGTTTAGAAATTTTGTTTGCTTTTCCGTGCAAACTCGTTTGTTTGTTGTTTGTTCGCCGAAAGATAAAGTGTTTTAAAGAAATTGGAGCTAGTTCTTCTATAAAGTTTTAAAAATAGAAAAGATTTTTTCCTAAGGTGTTGACATTCCCAGTCATACCATTTCTCAGAAACTGAGCCATTTTTTCTGATGTTGTCAGGGACAGAAGACTGTTTGATTAATTGAAGGATTCTCTCAGCCTCCTGTTCGCATGACAGCTGCTCCAGTTCCGAATCATAGGCATTACTATCAAGATTTGATTTGTATTGATTGGATCTACTTTCTACCCATTTAATTTTCTCGACCGAAATAACAATCGGTCTTTCTGGCATACCGATAAACTTAAGTGTAGTAACAATTGGTAAATGTGACGAGTAATTTGCACATGAAACCTCAAAATCCTCAATTACATTTAACCAATCCCCTTTAACAGCGCAGTAGTCTATTGTTGAAGAGCCTAATGTAGAAATAAAAGTAAATGCCCCTCTTAAATCATTACGGGTGGTTCCATTTAAAACAAAAAATCCAAAATCCTCAAATAACTCTATTAGACGTCTACCACAACCATTAAGCATCTTATCAAGAGCGCCCCTTATCTCCCCGAAACCAGTCGAAACATGTTCAAACAGCAAATGTGAATTTTGGTAATTACCAATACGTGCGTTAAAATCACCCAAAATCATTAAATTATTAAGATTAATGTCAGTTAAAAAATTATAAAGTTCTTGAAAATCGTTATTCCATTGACTGCAATTTAAATAAATTGGGATTATGTAGTAGCGATCATGCTTGTCGATTATTTCGATTACAAATTTAGTACCAACTGATTTAAAATTTACATAATTACTAGCATCATTTTTCAATGCACACAAGATGCCACCACTGGCTCTACCAAATTGATGGTTTCTTATGGCAAGAGTACACTTAACATTGAAATTTTTAAAATACTTCAATACTTCGGCTTCTTTGCCTTTTTCAATAAAAGTTTCAATAAATATATAAAATTGTTGAATTAAATTAATAAAATCTGGATTACTAAGTTTGTTTTTTAAACCAGTAATATTATAACATAAAATTTTACAACTTACAATATAATGACAGACGGCAACGCTATCCTATTTACGATTGATATTTTGTATTAGATTACTGCAACCAGCTTGCTCACTCCCACTTGGACTTTGACGCAAAGGTTCAATTTTTTGATTATGTTGCTGTTTCACAATGCCATCAAAGTATGATAACGCTCCATCTCCGAACAAGGTTTTCACAAATGACAAAGCCTGAGTCGAGTGTGGTATAAGTCCTCGCGGAAAGTCATATGCAAATAATTGATTTTCGATTTGCAATTTAATGCCTTTGATCGATATTTTCGCATGCGGTGTTAGATTTAACAATTTATTTTTTATTTGATATAGAGATTTTCGCTTTTCTCTGTTTATCATTGACTGCTCTCGATGGATAACAATACCTGAGCCTTTTAGTTTTGGTCCCGCGGCCGGCGGTGGAAGTTGAGTACGACGGTGCATTGGTTATTGTTAGTGTTGATGAATTTCTTAGTATTTTTAATTGGAAGATGGTCGTTTACTTGTAGCTGAAGAAGACCTTAACAGGTCTGAGTGGCAAAATCAATTTTATCTGCCGTTCCTGTTGTTGATGGGAAACGTACAACAAGCGAATGTTCATTTTGTTTACGAGAAAAGGCTTCAAGTTGACGTTCTAGAAGCTGGCAATAGTTCTCCATTGTAGCTACTCTGTTTAATAGACAAGCGTTCTGTGATCGCAGCAATTGGATTTCTGATGAGATAGCTAGGACTTCTTGTTTAGTTGCGATATCTTTGAGTTTGTTGGTTATACATTCGTCTAGAATTAATTTTAATTCCTCAATGGACATTTTACCAACCGCCATTTGAGCCGATGTATTTTCAGCAGATGTTTTTTTGCTTGTTGATAAATGTTCAGGTGAAATTTCGCAGACTTTTCTTTTTGTTTTCATAAAAACAAAATGACGGAGGAAGGTGTATGATATCAACAAAGAGCGGCGTGATTGAAAAAAATATTATATTTAGGATGTTTCACAGAAAATTAAGAAGTGTTTTTTAGAGATATTTTCTTGTTAATTTATACTTTAAAACAATTTATTAAAAAATAAATATATTTGTAAGAAACGAGGAGCTAAAAATTGCTTCTTCTCAGTTACACAACTGTCAAATTACCTCAAATTACCTAGTTTATATGTATATGAGTGACAAAAATTAAGAAATTGCTTTTAGTAAGGTCCACTTTTCGTGGGGTCTTGGAAGCGTTGTTGAGAAACATTTTAGAATTTTTCAGTTAAGTTTCTTGTTAAAACCACATATTCTGCAAGTCGTATTCTTCAATAGCAGGCAAAAAAAAGTCGGTTATCATATGACCAAATTGACGGTGACATTCGTTCCATCGTCTTTTTCGAAGAAGTAAGATCCAATCACACCTCCGGACCAAAGAGCGCCCCAAACATTGACTTTTTGTGGATGTAATGGCCTCTCTTCAATTACTTGAGGATTCTCAGAAGTCAGAACCCCAAATACGATAATTTTGCTTATTAACATACCTACCGAGTGAGAAATGTGCTTCGTCGCTGAAGAAAATTTTGTTCGAAAAATCGCCGTCCACCGCCTGTTGTTCAAGCATCAATTCGACGTGTCTACGACGTTGTGAATGGTCAGCTGGCTCCAGTAGTTGTGTGAGCTGGACTTTATATGGATGTAGGTGTAGATCCAAATGCAAAATACGCCATAATGTGCCGTCAGGCAGTCCAAATTCCAGAGAACGACGAGGAATCGACACATTCGGGTCTTCGGCAACACTTTCACTTACAGCAGCGATATTTTCAGTGGTACGAGCGAAACAATGGTGCACAGGCCTTACAATATCTGTAACCAATCCAGTCTCTTCAAATTTCTTCACAATTTTGCCAATTGCTTGCGTAGTTTTTGTAGTAGGTTTAAACAATTTGTATGCGTTGTGCGATAGTTAAGCGATCCATGTTCGTAAATGTCAGACTTCCAACTGAAAAAAAAGCTGACAGATGTCGAATTCGACCCCTATACTTCTGAAACCGCAAAATGGATTACCCTTTATAAAAAAAAAAATATTTTAATCAGTTCATCCAATATTGAGAAAATCGAAAATAAGAAAAGTGGTTTTATGGGAAGTACCGTTAATACGAGTAAGTACAAAAAAACATATTTTTATATTTAAAAGTGGGCTGTACTAATTTAAGAACACACACATTTGTTTATAAGAATTCTTGGAGCCGTTTTTGAGAAATAAATTTTTTTTTTAACGGTTCTTGGCCACAAAAAATGTATGGAAAATACTGTTATTTGTTGTATGTATAGTACCTATAATCGCAAGCAAAAATGTTGATTAAAGAAATGCATTTTTACTGGCGATTATAGGTACTATAAAGCAAGTTATGTATTCGTAAAAAAAAAATTTCTAACAATCAAGCATGACATTACGATCATAGAAAACACAAAAAAGTGGATCCCTCAATTCCATCTGTCTGTCTGTCCTCGAGTATACAGCCTAAGCGCTTTGATAGATTTGCTTCAAACTTGATATATATTGTTTTTTCGGACGACAAATAACAGTAGCTCCGATACATTTTTGTTGGCCAAAAAAATCTCATTTTTCTCAAAAAACGGCTCCAAGGATTTCTTATAAAAAAAAATCTGTTCATTAATGAAGGGAAAGAGTACCTTTTAATACTTTTTTTGTTGGAAAACAATTGTTATTTTTGGTACCTCTAGTACAACCATTTTTTCGGTTTTCTATTTTCTCGGAAACGGTTCATTTGATTTTTTTTTTGAATTTTTTTACGCAGAAGCTCCTAGAAAGTTTAAACACTATTGCATACCAAAATTTTTTAAAACAAATTTTTTTTACAAATTAAGTTTTTTTTTTGAAAATTCAAATTTTCGAAAACGACGCAATATATTTTTTCGAAACTTCGTATTTAGTAGTTTTCTGACATTATCTTAAACAGTTAAAAAAAACAACTTTTCTAAAATAAAAAACAGCGGTACGTCCCATACAAATGTTAAAAACCGTTAAGGAAAAAATTTATTGCTCAAAAACGGCTCCAAGAATTTAAAAAAAAAATGTGTGTGTTCTTAAATTAGTACAGTCCACTTTTAAGTATAAAAATATTTTTTTTTGCGTACTTATTAACGGTATTTCCCATAGAACCACTTTTCATATTTTCGACTTTCTCAATATTTGATGATCTGAGTAAAATAATTTTTATTATACAAATTTTCAAAAAAAAAATTTTTCGATTTTAAAAAACTAAATAATTTTTTTTTTTTTGAAAAATCGATTTTTTCAAAAACCAGTCACAGAATTTTTTTTTTTAATTTGAATTTTATATGTATATTAATAATAATATTCAAAATGGCGTTTAAAATTTTTTTTGGTAAAAATGTTTTCAAAATTTTATACATAAAAAAATTAGTTATTAAAAAACCGCTCCAACGATTTTTGAATTTTTTTTTGATATATTCTTATTTATCAACGAATTCAAACTGCATTTTTGTTTTCTCTCAAACTATAAGGACTAAGCAATATAAAAACATTTAATTATGTGTATTATCCATTTATTTCTATTTTATTATTATTCCCTTTTGACTAATCTTAGCCTACATCACTGAATACTAAATACAATGTAGGCCCTTATACATTTATGTATATATACATATATGTGGCTTAGAATCACATGAATCGTATGTGTGTATAGTGCACCTACATTATAAAGTTATATTCATATAGCTACCTACATCCTTAATTATTATATGAACATGTTAACATACTTAGGTTCCATCAATATGGCTAAATAAGTAGATATATTTTACTCTCCTAACTTACATAATTAAAATCCATAACTTAGATTTAAATATACATTTGTAGGTAGGTACCTATGTAACTATTCATTTAATCATTAATTCGACAATTCATTATACTAAGAATCGAGGTAGTCTTACCTACAGAGGCTTTACGCCTGCATAGGATAACTACACCTAACTAACTAAACCTCAATGGTTACATAAAAGCATAAAAGTTGTTAGCTACATCAGCAAGTTCGTACGATCCAGTCCTGCATTTTATTTTTTTAGATATACAAAACGGGGACTTATTTTTTTAAAATTAAATTAGTCTACGAGTATACTAAAAATTGGCTTTGCAAATTTCTTTTGTTGTGTGTAATAGCTTGCAAAATTTTAACCACACAATTTTCTTATACGATTATTATTTATGTTTTGTATTCACATAAGTTTACAATTTGTTAAAAAAAAACACGTTTCAGTTAACTCAATTAAAAAAACAAGGATTATAAGTTTTAATTTTCTCTTAATTATTATTTATTTAATTTGAATATTAAATCTTAAAAATAATAATTGGCTTGATATATGTATTACTATAAGTAAATAATGAATTTGAATTATTTTATTAGAGTCAGTGATGATGTGATAGTGGTGTCCTTAAGATAGTTAGTTGTTGCGATAACAACATTTTCCCCTCCGCCAGTGGATTTAAAATGTTGGTCAATTTTTGAATTTTCAAGAATTCGTCCTTGCTCGAGAAAGATTTAGTGCACTTGGTACATGGAACATTCACTTTAAAGTTGTTGGAATTAGTTATCAATTTATGGGTTGTTTTTGGGGTGAATTGAACTTTGTTATTGTTTTTGTTTCCTTTGGCAAAACTTTCACACACAAATTCAATAATTGCTGAAACAATAATTAAACTGAATAAGTGCATTAAATGGATTTCAATAATGGCAGATGAGTTATCCATTGTAATTTAAATTTAATTGAGTTAAAGCTAATTTGTAATCTAATTTTGTGGTGTTCTCTTCTTTCGAATTCACATTTACTATTGATTAAAGGTTTGGATGGTAACATCCCTTTATATTCAATGGGAAGTCTTCTATTATTATGTATCTTCCGTAGGGATAATAAGATGATAATCTTAATAACAAGAAGATTAGACAAAACATACAAATTTCCTGATTTTCCAAATTAGTCATGATGAGATAGCTGACATAACTAACCTATCTAGGACTTACATCTTTTATTTTGTTTTTATTTTTATAATTTTTATTTTCTGGAAACATATTATTAATGAGTCAATTACGATGAATCATAAAGTTGAAGACTTATCACTTCGTGCATCGAAATATGTATATACTTGAATACTAGCTACTTCCGGTCGATTTTAATTTTAATGGCTTGATTTATATGTATACTGCTCATCATCATAACTGACACAAGAGCTCCTTACCGTAGTAGCGGTTGGCGCCATCCTTTATTTATTTCTGAATATTTATCTAATTTTTAAAGTAAATGGCAGAGACTAATAAATATTTGTATAGTGAACCATATTTGTTCATCCTGTCATAAAAATGGAAGGTTACAGCTTATTTCATTTTTTTTTTAAATTCGTCACAGGTATATAATATATAGGTATAACAAGAGGTATTTTCAAAGATAATTAAGGCTCGCTGCAAACGAAGACTGACCTAAGGTGAGTTTTCGTGATATCGGTATCTTAACAGGCCGACTCCATTGGCAATAAATTTTCTCGTAATACTCATCCTGACATGAAGTCTCCAATGGAGTCGCGTTGTTTCTAAATAGTTGTGATGGGATGTTAGCGAGCTCTCTCTTCGATTTTGTCTTGATATCGTTGCCTGACATCATATTTGACGGCTGCGTTTTTTTTTTCCTGTTGTTATCTCATTATTTTTTGTCTCTCATGCCGGTAACTACTCTGTTGACGCACTTACAAAATGTTTGTTTGTACTTAAATTCGTCAAATACACCATTTTTATTAGTTAATGTTCATTAACAGGAGTATATCAAGTCAAAAAACATTTTTTTCATGGAATTAATTTTTGATAATTCTTCTTAAACAGCCTTACCTACACCTCAACCTCTATTGCAAGACATGAACTGCCCAGCCAAGGCAAAAAAAATGCCCTGATACTTAACGACAGATATTTCGTTGGCGATACAGATATCAAGTGGAGTCGGCCTGTAATGTGACGAAAAAAAATATTTTTTCTTAATTATTTTACATGTTATAATTTTTTTTTTTTTTTGAGATTTTATTTTTCAGCCATATTATTTTGAAATATCAAGAGATACAAACTTGTACGGTAGATAATTTGAAAACACAGAACACCAATATTGTCAAATTGGCCAAAATAGAAATAGGTACTTGCTGTAAAATATAAGAGTTATTTACCAATTTGACAGATTTAGAACATTGTTAGACGTGGATAAAAGTCTGCAAACTGCATACTTCCAGACCCCTCAAAAGGGGTCGGAGACCTAGCACAACTTAAAATGGGTTAAAATCCTCTGAAACCACGAAGCGGTTCACTTAAAGTACGTACTTGTGTCAAAAAAAAAATAAACTAAAATACTTCAATTACATCGTTAGTATAAGTTTCTAAGTGAACACAACTAAATATATTTTAAAAATCCTTCTTAAATTAATTTTTCAAATATGAATTTTTTTTATTTTTTTCTAACAATAATTTTGGCACACCAATATTAAATATTTAACAATGTAAATTTAGAACACTAATTTAAAAAAAATTTACACCCGCTTACGAAATATTGAATTTTCAAAGAAAAATGTATTAAATATTTTTAAACCAAAATAAATATTCTTTCTAAAATTTTAATTTAATATATTATTTAGAATTTGGGAGACTTTTCGTATGAAAAATTTAATCGAAATCGGTGGAGTCTTCGGTAAAAAAATGGTTAAATCGCTTAAATATAAAGATCGACGGAAATCAAGGTAGATACATTTTAGTATTTCCATATCCACTTTTCCATATTCTCTATAATCGTAATAAGTGACAAATTTGATTAAAATCTTGAATTGGAATTTTATTTTCCAAAAGCAAACCTTACCATATAGGCGTTTTTCTTTTTCAGCTCAGAGCACAGTCTGAGTTGTCAAAAAATTTGTTTGTGTTTCTTTTTAACTCAGAGCTCCAAATGTATGTTTTTTTTTCGTTCTGAACATGTGTAGACTCGATATGCTCGGACATAATTGACTGAGCATGTGAGTAAATTGCTGAACGCACCAAAAATGCCGTGTTTGTCAAGAGGGAAAATGCGAAAATCGCTTGTTCATTTCCTGTATCTGGTGTGTATCTGTGTACAAAAAAGAGTACTTTTGTGTTATATTGCTTTATTTAGTTAAAACGAAAATGTATTCTGATTTGTGTGGTGCAAGTGTGTTTAAAAAACATATCAGTGTTCAGATCTCGCTCTGTTTGGAACAAGCTCAGTGCATAATATATGTGTTCGAGTGCTCTGCTCAGAACGAAAAAAGAAAAACGCCTTAGATAAATACATAATGTACATACATCGCAAGTAAGGAAATGACAATATCCAGAAAACGGTACCGATCTTGAACTAGCGATTTTCTTCGGTTGGAATTGTGAGCAACAGGTGTCGTGCAGATGATGCCATAATATCCCACACATGTTTTTTTTTTAATTTAAACCTCTACCCGTCTATATCAGAAAAGAATATCTCCGGAGAAATATATTATGCTATAAATTGTGAGTCACGTAATAACTCAAATGATATTTTTATCGCATGATATACGTCTCACATTATATTTAGCATAATCAATTTTTCGCAGGAAATATTTTTCGTGTGATATCTGTATTAAAATTGTAGCATGAAAATCTATATATCAATTTCCCATGACTGATAAAATTTTATCATGATACTTTTTTTCAATCATACACATTTTGTATGATACATAATGTTAATATGTAATGATATTTAACGAATATATTCCTCATGCCACATATTCCTCGCATCTTACATTTGACGCACAATATATTTCCCTCGTGATTTGACTATATCTTTCTCGCATGATACATATACTTTTCACGTAATATCTTTCTCCCAATATGTATCTTATATTTATTCGCACATGATGTAGATTTCGCATGATTATTTTTTGGTGTGATACCTATATTTGAAGCATGATATTTTTCAAGCAGGATTTGCTTATGTATTTCAGGCATGAAATAAATGTTCGCGTGATATATTTCCCGACTGAGCAAATGTTTCAAAAAAATATTGCAAGTAGTAATCAACAAAAAATGGGCGTCACTCGTTGAATTCAAATGTATGACAGTTATAACAGCTGTCCGCTTTTAAAACTGCTGAATATTCCCCGCGCTTCCCATGTTTGGGAGCCTGCTGAAGCAAGCAGCTAATTTCTGGAAGTCGAGTGCCCTTTTAACCCTACGGGTCGTATAAGCTCTAATTTTCTGTCAAACTATCACACTTTTGGTATTTACGGAGTCACGACAACAAAAACTACCGCAGAAGGTTATATTAAACAGGTAAAATTGTATATATTATAGAAATGTAGCTATTAATGTACTTTATTATTTTGGCTCTAATTTAATAGTTGGTCTCGGTAGTTTGTATTATCAAGTCACCAAAAATCATTAAAAAAAAACAATTTGCTTAATTATATTAATTCTTTGTATTTTATTTTTTATATTGCTTAATTGTAAAAAAATCCCATCAAACAGAAATTTTTTCTGTCTATTAGCTTGACTTAATTTTTTTTTTTCAGTTTCTAATTTTTTTTAAAAATATAAATACATAATCTTATACAAATCAACACAATATAAGAACATACAATTCTAAAATTCAAAACAAAAACTAAAAATCTAAAATAGTTTGATATTAAGTTATATATATTATTATATTAATATTATAGGTAAAACAAAATCATCACACTTCGTTATATTTACATAATTTACATTAAAATAATTATTTAAATTAAACAGAACTTTTACTATCATCTAAAAATCATTTCATATTTCACGAATTCTTGTCTTCGCTATGTTATTATGATTTCTTTTAGGTTAGGCCCCAGGCCGTATTCTATACATAGACTTCTCATTCGAATTTATTTTAGATAACTTTATGGTCACAAAATCCTTAAAAAAATAACAAATTTTGGCTCAGTCAAACAATAACACACACTGCCACAGACTTTACAGTCCGTTACATTTGTCTTTTTTTTTCTTAAATATATATTATACTAAAATGTAAACATTTGATTTACATGAAATTCATTTCATCGAACAGAAATACCATTTATTGTTATAACATTGCCCGCTGTCGGTTCAGGTTCGTATACTTCTTCGTTTGTTCGCATCTCATAGGGTGCGTCATAAAATTGCTCACTTGGAATTTGGTCATAAATATTTTCTGAAAAAAAAATGTGAACAATCAAATGTTTGTGTGTTTTTGTTCAAATATAATTTAAACTTAAATTATTTAAAAAAAAACATAAATAAGTTCCAACAATTTTGTACGTAAAACAAAATTAACAAATAAAATGTTTGACGTATAAAATCTGTGTTGCCGTATTTAGTGCACAAAAATTAACAGACTTTCAAGTTTTCGAGAGTGGGAGTAGAAATCGTAGAGCCAAATAAAGCCTCACGATACACATTTGAGTTTTGAGCCGAATTTTTATTTTAAGTTTTGACATTATTCACTATTGATACTAAAAAGTATGAAATGCCTTCGCTAGAAATTCTGACAGTTCTTCTGTTGTCTAATTTTGTAATGAATTTTTTGGAAGTGGAGAGGGGGTGTTAGAATATTCCAATTTCAAACTTAGGAAATTCCTTTTTCATAAACAATGACAATTGTGACAGGAGGCATTTGACAATTTGTAAGGTGACAACTTGTCAACTGTCAAATTTGTATCCCTTAATTAATTTAACAATTATGTACATATATTGAAGTTCATATCATTGTGAAATATTGCCGGAAACTGACAAATTTGTACCTATCATTTTTTGAAATGACATACAGTTGCGTCTTATGTAAATGATAATTCTGAAAAGCAATTAAGTGTCGCTCAAATATTAACAGTGGCGCGACATGACTGGTTTAGGATATTAAATAATTGTATCTTCAAGTGAAAGTGATGTGAAGAATTATTTCAAACGCGAATTCGAATAGTACGCACATAAATGGATACTTTAAGGAAAGAATTAATAATAATTTTTATGCAGCAGGAGTGTATTTGGGAAAAAATTGTGCCGGGAAAACAACAGCGGTACCTATATATTTTCTCAAAATTTGATTACATTTACAGCACCGCACAAAAAATAACTCACTCTCTTGATAACATACCTTCTCAGGTTTGTCAGATGTGTTGATTTATCGCAAACTGGCGATTTGAAATTTATTTGATTTCTTTCTCCTCCCTAAAATAATTGACGTACGTCAAGCCAAATATCTGTGCAATGCACTATGTAGACATTCAAATTCTAACTGTTCTGTGAAGTTACTTTTTCATATGATTGTACGTACATAAGTATGATATGTTTTTGCTGTGTTTTGTTTTTTAAATAAATTTTTTTATTTTAATTTACGATTTTTGAGTTTGGTGATATATGTGTGGAAAAGTTTTTAATTGGGCGATTTTTGGCGATTCTTATTTTAAGTTTTGAAGTTTTGCGATCGCTTTTTTAAACCTGACAACCCTGTACCTTCTATCTTCTACGTGCTTTACTGACTGAGCATATTATAAGGTGCAGTATCTGGAACTTCAGTCGTATCTGGAATGGGTGTCGAAAATCGTAGGTGCTATAGGCACGAGTACGATAACTCAGGTGACGGAAAATAATAACGGATTTGTATATAGGGGTCAAAACCAAGCAGGAGGGGTATATCTCCTCCCGTTTGGGCGGGAGTAGCAATTTCATCAAAAAAAAGTACTAAAAATGGAATACAAAATCTTTCGGTATTTGAAGGTATTTTTTGTTTGTCAAAAACTATTAACGCAAATAAGTAGGTTGAAACAAATGATAAAAGAAATTGTTTCTGGCTTTCAAAAAACCTATATTTTTAATTGTAAGTGCTGCCGTGGTTCTTAAATCTTGTTTTTTTATTTAAAAAAAAAAAAATTAAAAAGTAGAAAATTGCCATTCCCGCCTAAAAGTAGGTTGATAGACCCCCTCTTAAGTAGGAACAAATTATTACTAAATCCCTCTACAAAAACCCGTTATTAATTGGTGGCATCGCAGTTATTGTACTCTCCCTAAAAGTGGAATCGCCTTAAATGCAAAATAAAACAAGACTCTCATAAAAAAGTAGTTTTAGTAATTTTCAATTTCCCCCAAAACTGGAAGACATAATATCATATAATTTTCACTTTTTGCTTAAAAATTAATCAGAGCAAGGAGTTTTCAAAAAATATCATAAATAGTATTACAGTTTTGAAAAATAACACTTTAAATTTTGTGTTTAATCTTTTTCTTTGCAAAATTTGAGTTTGAAACTAGTTTTGTTTGTAAACTATGCATAGATATAAATTTATTTAAAAATTATCTGATAAACAAAGATATTGGCTTTACAAAAAGTTACACCACTTATTAATAAGTATTACCCTTTATTTTTTAATATTTTGTTTTCCATTGTTCGTCCTTTTTTTATGAAATTGCCTCTCCCGTCCAAACGGCGGGAGATAGACCACCACTCATATTTAAAAAATACTATAACTAAACTATTATACAAGAGTCCATTTTTTTATTTTTTGGCGTCTGAGTTATCTTACTCTTCGTGTTCCCGTGATATAGTTTACGTGTAAACATTGCAGCTGTTCCACATTTGATTGCATTTTTTTGTCAGCTGTGATTTTTTCCGGGGTTGAAAATAGTTTAAAGCTCCTTAAATCACATGTACGCGTATGACTTAATTCCATAGTGAACATGATTTTTAAATGTCAAAAAATGTGCAAGCAAGACTTAAAAGAATTCCAAATAGGGACCAGCTCTCAAACAAAATTTTAGCACTTTGTCAATTCATTTTAACAGTAGATGCTCAAACCCTTAAATAACTTCAAAATAAAAATTACACGATGTTTCCTTTATTTTTTTTTACCAACTACGGAAATCAATATAAAATAGTGAGCTATCATTTCTTCCTTTTCTGACAGTTAAATTGGAAGTCGTAAAGTTCAAACATTTTGAAAGTATCTAGATGTTTCTTATTATTTCAAACCCTCGAAAAGCTTTAAAACATGTTGGCATTTTTCTTCTTCAATCTTTAATTTTTAGGTAATTCCAAATTTCTCTTACCTGTTGATCGGTTAGTGCCATTCCCATTGGCCCTTCCACCATGGAAAGTATTGAACGTCGCTGGCGGTGAATTATCCAAAGGCATCCGATTGTTCGCCTCCAATGTTGAATAAGACATCACGGCAGCATTCCGATCTTCTTTGGACTCAGCCGCTTGAATATTTTCTGTATTTTTCACAGGCCTTGCCTTATTTCTGTGTAAAAATATCAATCCAATAATGACGAGTAAAACAATTATAATTGTCGCTCCAATTGCAATTCCAGTTCCAATACCAGAGCTTTCTTGAGTATCGGTTGTGGCTATTTCGCAACGAGGCTCATCGCCGCTCCACTTGCCATCTTCCATACACTTGCGAAGATATTGTCCGATCCGATTGAAGCTGGGAATACAATGATACTCCGCTGATCCACCATAAATTGTTGATTCGTTAACAACTATAACTCGTCCGTTCTCAATTGGTAATGGCCGACCACAATCGACAGCTGTAAATTGAACAATTCATGAAACCCCAAGACAACATTATATCAATAATGATTAACTTACGTTTGCATATCGGTGACTTTCCAGTCCATTTGCCATTTTTTAGACAAACCCGGGTACCATTGCCAATCAAATATCGACCCTTAGGACATTTGAAGTAGGCAGCTGAGCCAACTGCCCGTGTTCCAGGATCGACAATTAAATTTTCGCTTATGTCCGGTTCATCGCAGGTGATTTCATTACAACTCGGAGTCTCATGACTCCATGTTCCGTCTTCAGTACACAAACGTCTGGAAACCCCTTCTAACTTGAAATTATGGTCACATTCGTATAAGACAGCAGCTCCATAGTAAGTGACATTTGTAGCTAGAGTAACTTTTCCGTGGGTGATGTTAAGGGGTTGTCCACATTCGACATCTGAAATTTATTTAACAAGAAAAATCATTGCTTATATAATATTTTTTTGAAGATTTTATTCTTTAACTTACAGACACACTCCGGAACATGGCCACTCCACTGACCAGTATCTTCACATGTAACTAAAGCCTCGCCGATAATTTTGTAACCTCGTTCGCATCGATATTTAGCTAGAGCTCCAATTCTGAGCAAATAAAATTTTATAATAAAATTTACGAGTAGTATCAGATAGTTTGACGGGAACATTTATTTACCTGTAGGTTTGAGCACTATTTGCAGTTGACTCGGCTGTACGAATCAGGGTTCGACCGTACATGCGGTCATTGCCAGTCACGGAAAGAAGACTGTGAGGAGCCAGTACTGGCTCAGAGCAACGAATTTCTGTGAATTAAAAAGAAAGTGATACAAAGATTTTTTTTATAGATTTTAGCCACGATGTACTCCCAGAAATCTGTCAATCTATATCTAACGGTATCTACACAATTAAATACTACCCTCGAATAAATTCCCTAAGATTCTAATGAAGCGATCTGATCGCTACCTTGCATTACAAAAAAAAAAAACCAATAAATAAATTATGAATGAATTAGTAACAAAAAAATAATATTTAATTCATTACTCAATAAAAAAATAATAAGTATATTAATAATAAAATAAACTTCCTAAAAATAAACACTGCCACTGAAAGACAACACTGTCATATGAGCCGTAAATGACCAACATACAAAAAAGCCCTTGATAATCAGTAGGAATATTGTGGTAAGTTAATTCCAAGGCATTCTGTTTAACTATAGATTCAACCACACTAGCTGTAGGGAATCTTGATTTAAATTAAATATATTGGGGCATATTCAGAATCACTGATAAACCCAGGTTTTACTAAACAACAGCTTAAGACAATTTTGGCTCAATGAATACAGAACGATTTTATTTACAAATTATGGGTTTTATATTTTTATAAAATTATTAACTTGTTTTACTAAACTTAAAAAAAAAAAGAATCAACGTCCGAAAAATCAACTAAACCTAGGTTTAACTTAGACACAGTTAAAAGATGACTATGAATACGCCCCATTGTTTGTCTCTAGTCGAATTCAACATCGAAACAATCCAAAGAGGCCAATCCAAAATACTTTTTTTGGATTTTTGAAAAAAAAATATTTTTTTTTAAATTCAATATTTCGAAAACGGGTGGACAATTTTTTAGTTTTTGAATTTATATTATTAAGTATTTAAAATGTTCATACTAATTGTTGTTTTAGAAAAGTTAAAGAATTTTTATATATAAAAATATAAGTGAAAAACTTTAAAAATATATTTAGCCGTTTTATTAAGAATATTTTGCATATAATGTGATCGACCAAGTACGTGGGATCCAGTCGTACATTTTATTTTATTGGGAAAGGTAAATATTTCATTTCAGTTTCTAAATTTGCTTAGAATAATTTCCGGAATAACAATAGACGATGTATTCAATCGTGTCTTGAGTAAGATTTATTATTTTTCCTTAGGAATAATGTGAGGAAATAATGTGAGGATATTGCGGCGTTCCCTTCGCGATAGGCAGAATCCATTCAAAGTTACAACAGAGGAGTACTTAATTGAACTTTGAAAATTCCTGAAACATTCAAGCATGGGTTTAATAGATTAATTGAAACCATTCCTGGAAAAAAACTCAACATATAAGTTCGCTTCCATGCCATTTGAAGGTGTTAAGTGCTCTTCGATTTTTTTACCACTGGTTGTTTCCAATGAGCTGTTGGACAAGATTCTTTGCCGTCTTGTCTCAGACATCAGTGAGTCGGTGATACCTCATATCATAGATATGTGAAGTTTCATACGAGGTATGAATTTCCAGCGATAAAAGCGAAATTCTATCATCAAATTGATAAAAAATAAATGATACAGCAACAAACTTTGTATATTATTTTGTTAATTTTTACTTCTGTAAGTAATTCGTCTACAGTTTTTTTTTTTTGGTTTGTACTCTTCTTCACAGAACAGTTGACTGTGATAAAAAAAATCATCATATGAAATTTTTTTGAGTTTTAACTTTACTTATTCAAGAATCGAGAATCGAATTGGTTGTGAAAGCGTAATAAAATTTATCACTTCACAGCTTCACAGATCGAGAATTGGCCCCCAGGTCAGTATCATGCTTTCCAAGAGTGATGGATGCATGTTCTGTAATCGCAACCCAATGATCCTTCCGAAAGACTGTTGGCCGCTATCCCGGACAGGACATCAATTTTTGTTATATGTGGAAAAGTAGAATTTATCTGCCTTAGAGACAAGAAGAAAAACTGTGACCGTGACGAACGCCAGGATTCGTTTTTTCAGTATATGATCGATTGGGAGCTTCACCTATCTGATATGGTTTGCACGAAGCCCTGAACTAGCAGGTAAAGAGTTTTCCAAGAGGGTCGGAAAGATTTTGGCAGATCATTGCTGTCATATTGTTTTACCTAGTGTCAGTTTTCATTTTTGTATTTTGTTAAATACTAAAGAAAAGTCATCATAGATATCAAGCTCACTGTATGTTCGTTCACTGATGTTTAAGAGATTTGGAAGTGTGCTCAGTTTTCAGTAAGAACATCGTCTTATTCAACGAGACCTATTTTTGGATGAACGGGTATATTCATAACTAAAATTGTTGGATCAAGTTAAAATGCATTCGCAGAAAGGAACTGTTTGGTATGCAAGGAACTTTTCCGAAAAAATACTAACGACTCTAGTGTTTGTATAGAACATATTAGCTTTATCGTAGTAAAGATGGTTATTTTGAGGAGTAAATTATTCTTCAATTGGTCTATCCGTTGAAATTGTAATTTGAATAACAAGTCTTTTAAATATCAGGAAGGGAAGCGGTACACTTACAGCACTCAGCATCGCCAAGCCGACTAAAGCAAGGCAAAGTAGATATAAACTCTACACATTTTTAGATCCTATAAATATGCATTTTAAGATGAATGTTGGTTAATTCTGGTTTAAGGAATTTTCCTCTTTTGCGCAGCTTAATCCATTTGGCTTGAGCTTCTGCTCTAATAAAAATAAGGTAAATTTTGGTACACCTTGTAAATACTAATAATAATTTCGAATGTCCGAATATAAAAAAAACAATGGGAAAATAGAAGTCTGTTTTGATCGTATGATTAGTCAACTTTTTTCAAACAAGTTCTAACAATGGTATAGATAGACAGCATTGGAATATTTTTTTCGAACAAATTTCTTCAAAATCGCTAAGCTTACCTTCACATTTGGGAGTTGAATCACTCCATACACCAGTTTCCAAGCAAGTTCGTTTTGGTACACCTGTGAGCTTATGCGAGGGTGAGCAACTAAACACCACTTCTGATCCAACGTAGGTTGTGTTTTTGACATATTTATGACTACCAAAGGGAAGTGGTGTAATTGATCCGCAATCGATATCTGAAATTATTTAAATTTAAAACTTGTTCTATAAAGGAAAAGAGAGAATAGGTTGCAAAAATGAAATAATTACAAAACCAGCAATTTTGAAAAACAAGAGCTTTACCAAATAAATGAGGTTTAAAAAAGACCTTACATTCACAAAAAGGTGATTCAGAGTTCCATTCTCCGTTTTCCAAACATTCCAGAACAGAGTTTCCTCTCAAAACATGTCCGGGATCGCAATGATATTGAATTGTCGAACGAACATTGTAGTCATAGCCGACAACATATGATCCAGCTGGCACATGAGGAGTTTCACATGTTACCAATTCGCAAACAGGAGCATCTCCTGACCACTTTCCCTCCTTTGTGCAAATCAAATCTGTTGGTCCGACTAGCCAGTAGTCATCATCACATTCGTATTTCACCATTGTTCCGACAGTAGTAGAGGAATTGACCAAATGGGCCGTTCCTCGATCGGGTCTGGCTGGAGCTCCACAGTCCACAAATCTGCAAGATGGAGGTTTGCTGGACCAATCACCGCCAAGACCACATGAGATAACCTGTCAATAAAATAATCGTTAGTATATATAACTATAAAATCTACTCGAAGACACTTACGGGTTCTCCAACTAGGACATAACCCGTCTCACACTGGTATGTGGCCGTGGTTCCAGCTCTTTTATCAGAAACCTTCACCAATCCTCCTGGTATTTGTGGTGGTTCCGGACACCAATCAACTAAGCATTCGGGTTTCTTTCCAGACCATCCACTCATGCCACACGTTCGATTTTCATGACCGATTAAGGTATAATTTTCATGACAACCATATGTCGCTTGAACCCCGAAATAGGTTTGATTTTCTGACAGCAGAATTGATCCATGTTCCAGTTTATCCAGTGGTCCACAATCAACATCTGGAAGACCACAATCATCATCAAGCAATTTAAACAACAATCTTAAATTAAGAAATCTTACATTTACAAGTCGGAGCTTTCCCACTCCAAGTTCCATCGCTGAGACAGTTTCGTGTTTCTTCTCCGGCAAGTGCATGACCTTTTGGACAGTTATATTGAATTATGCCTCCAACGGTGTGGTTTTTACCAACAACAGTTGTATTTTGCAATGAGTCCGGAGAACCACATGATAGAGGAGCTAAATAAATTTGTAGATACATTTTAGCAAAATTATCAGATAACAATAATATAAAAAATGATTTTCTGGACATATACCATGTTGACAAATAAAGTGCAAATAGTCGAGATTGCATCCAACGTCGTTCCAGAGCCAATTCCGTCCACCATCAAGAACCACACAATTTTGTTCGCCATTGTAGTTGTTCGGTTGGTCCTTTCCCCAAGCGGGTTTGAGCACAACTTCGTCTAAGGGAAAAAAAATAAGAAAGAGAAACATAAAATCCATATTTTAGGGGAAGAATTAGTTGATCAGACTGGTGCTTAGTTAATAGTGAAATATCAGTATTGTCAGTTCAATAAATTAAATTTTCCTCTCAGTTTAGTTGCTTGGTTTGTATAAATATTTCGTTCTTTAAAGTTCTCGCACGGGGTTGCCACTTTTTATTTATATTTAATAATTCTTCTAAAGAGTTTTAAAAAAGTGAGAGAAAAGAAGTACCTTTCACAAAGGCCACAAAAAAGTCCTTTACGCTGTTCAATTTATATTTTCAGTACTGGCCGTTCGGGAGAACTTTTTCAAACACACTGGTGCCGGCTGGTGTTTGCATATACACAACTTAGAAATTGCCACTAAAATATTTCATAAGCCCACGTACACCCCACCATAACCTGTCTGCTCCACGGCTGAGTGGACAGAGGAGACTGATCGCCAATTTGACTCTCGCTAATCGTGTTTATTAAAAAAATAAACACACTGATTAAGAGTTACCATTGGTCCGTTGATGGAAATTATAATATATTTTTCTTTGGTTTTCGCTATGCAGCTTTCAGAGTTGAAACTTTCTTAGAGCTTTTGAGAGCATATATTTTAAGTTTAAAGAAAAAGGTGTTGTCTGCGTGCTTTTCTTCTTAAATCTTTTTTTTTTTTTTTTTGGAATTAAAATGCAGCTATATATTATTTGTTGGGTATTTCTTTAAGAAAAAAATTAATATTTGAGCAAGTTTTTGATGGAGTTCGGTTCGTTAATTAATTGGAACTTTAAATTACCAAATAATTTTTTTGTTCATGAAAATAGAAATAAAATGAAGAACGTTTCGTGTTTATAAATATAATATTTAAGACAGTTAGGTTCAATTTGAGGCGATATTTTTATTTTTGTGCTGTTTTAATTTACATTTAAAATGGCTTCAATTTCTCCGAAGGACACAATTTCCTTATTATACCTCATTTTTACGAATTTTTCTGTGATTTATTTGCACGTTTAGATAGATTAGGTCTTCTGCGGAACTCTTAAAAAACGCCAAATATCTTACTTCTTGGTAGTGTAGAGAAAGATAAATTTATTTTTATTTGGATTTAGTTACATTTTTTTAGATTTAATTTACGATGTAAGTACATGCTTCTGTTCATGAAATCTACATTAACAATTGATAACCACACCGACATTTGTGAGAGAAATATGCCAATTTATAATGATCACTACGGCAACCATGGAAAATCGAAAAGCTTTATAGAAAAAGAGATAGTTTATTGAAATCAATCATAGTAAGCGTGAAAGGCAAATATCATATCTTCCCTGTACTGAAAAGATAATTGAACAGCTTTCCATTGGGAATGGTACTACGAACTACGGACATTCTGGCCTTGGCTAAATGACAGATGTGCCATAGTAAAGTACATAATAATTTTGCGGAGAATAATAACTACAAAGCATTTAAGTAAGTCAGTCGATTGTATATATATTTTTTTTTAATAATATATTTTTTTTTTCAATTCAATAGTAGTAATATGTCCTGAGATATTTTGTTGCACAGTGTATATATGTATGCAAGAAATTATAATCCCAAAATGAAGTCGTCAAAATACAACCTAGAAATATCGAAATACCCAATAGATTCTACGAAAATCACAGGATTAAAAAAGTTTTATTTTTACTTTTTCGAGGGTCTTTTTTGTAATACCAGCTTGGGAATTTTTTTCGAGGGATTTTCTCTGAGGATTTTGGCAGATAATAATTTTGTCGTTTCGATTTTTTATTGGGAAATACAAAATTTCTTAAAGTTTTGTTTGGAATTTTTACTGTTGCGAAAGTTTCAAAATGTCAGCCTTCTTAGGCTATATTTTTTAACTACTACATGATTTTTATCTGGGTAAGTCGGAGGGTATCTTCACGTTATCAGAGGACCTAACCTTACTCTTATGGACTTTATACCTCTTATGGCGTATGTTGAATCGCCAGGCAGTCGTCTTCATATCACAAAAATGTTCTTATTCCCACTTTTTGGGTTTTCAGAAATGCTGCTGGATATTTAGGATTTCTTGAAAGATGCAAAGTATTCATCTCCCCTTCTGACCTGTATAATCTAGGAAGCCTTCATTTATCCAAAGTCTTAGATTCCCCCGAATCTCTGACAAAGTTAAAACTAGAGCAATAGAGAAAATGTTATACAAATGATTTCGTCTTTCATTATTTCATTGCAATTTTTTACAAACAATAGAAATAAACAGTATTCACCCAATGTCTTTAGCGGTACCACATGAATGTGGACTGTTTTGCCTGGATCTAAACTTGGGCATCTTTTAGTGAAGATTTAAAAAAAAGAAATGGTATTTTATTTTCTGGGATTTTTTTGCTGGAATTTTTTTTGATATTATGCCTCTAGAGCAATGCTACACTTTTCCCAGTCATTGTAAACTGCACTTTACGCACGTTTTACTTAAAAATAAAACCCAACTTTTTTTCTCATGGTACTAGATCGAATGGTTTATTGTTCAATTCATTAAAAAAATAACGGTACCTGCCATATAACCGTTACGTTCAAACCTATTTTTCTCGGAAACGGCTCTAACGGTTTTGATAAAAAAAAATCAGTGCGGGTTTTTAGCTACGACCGATCATATAGTTGAAAAAAAATTAGAAAAATGTCTAAAAACGGTACTTTCCATAGGACTTTTTTTTGCTTTCGACTATTTCATAAATGGCTTAACCGATTCTTTCGAAATTTCACAAAACTATAGGTTTAGGTTGCCCAAATTATACCGCGTACCAATATTTTCAATTAATATTTTTTTGTATTTTTAAGCTCATTTAAAAAAAAAAAAACTTAAAAAAATTATTATTCGAAAACTGCTCATTAAATTTTTTTTCAAAAATTATATTCATTTGTATTTTCTGAATACCTTCGAATTGGCTTTTTTTTAAATAGCATGAAATAGAAATTCTAAAACTTCAAAATCCCATTAACACATTGTTAAAAAAAGACAACATAACGAAAAATTAAAATATGAGTAAATACAAAATTCAGAAAATTAAGAATTGTTGAAAATCAACTAATAAAAAATGTATCTATGAATTTACAGAAAACATAACTGCAAACAGATTTTATTTAAAATAATTTTTTTGAAATTTTGATTCGGAAAAACGTTTTTTTTTTGCAGGCAAACCAGCCAGATTGGCCAGCAACGGCCATGGGAAGAAAAATTACTCTAATATTTAAAGGTGAGAAAATGAAATGCACGATTGGATCGCACTTACTTGCTTTAAACATCGATCACATCGTATGCAAAAGATTTCTATTAAGAATCTAAATATATTTTTACCGTCGTTTTTAATTAATTTTTTTATATAGTAACAACATTTCTTTAATTTTTTTGAATGCAATTTTAAAAATTTAATTATAAAAACTCAAAAACGAAATTTCAGAAAAGTCATCGTTTTCGAAATATTGAATTTTTTTCAAAAATCCAAAAAAAAATATTTTTCTAAAATTTTGGTATGCAGTATTATTTATAATTTGAAGGACTTCATATGCAAAAATTTTGGAACGTATAGATTTTTGTCAATAACTATATATTAGGAGCATGTGCTTTAATGTGGAAAACTGGCGTTTCCAAATTTTCTTATAACACTATGGGCTATATTTAAAAAAAAATTACCATTACGGCTATCTCTTTTATTTAAATTGTGAAAATTGAAAAATTCACTCAACACTCATGACCTGCACATGCACATGCAGCTTGTTTAAAAAAATTGATTTCAATAATCCAAAAAAAAATTGTTATTAATCATGTTTGCTTTCTCTAAAATACCTCTACCATTGTCAAAAAAAAAAACAATAGCCATTGACCTTATATTAAGCCGCAAAGTAGTTGAACATTGATTTATTACAAAAAAAATCAAGTTTCATGTCTTTATCGACCTAAATTAACAAAACATTCAAATCGCCATTCCTGACCTTGAACTTAAATGGAATTTCAAGACTTAGCTATTAGGCCGTAGGATGATTTCTAAGTACCATTTAAATGGCTGCCGATAGTTTCTGTCCACAGACAATAAATATAAATTATGATTAATGCGATTACGATGACTAATTCAACACCTCTCTTCTCAAGTAAAACCATTAGCTTACCATTCACCCACTTCCAGGTTCGAGAAGTTATACCAGGTTCTTTTTGTGCTCCGATCCAAACAAGCTGGGTTTTAAGCTCTGATTTTCTTCGTTCCAACTCTGAGAGAATGTAGTCGCTAGCTGGGCCTCGAAATTCATGCACAAGATCTCCACCTATTTCAAAGGCAATCAATTTGAAAATTAATTAATTAAGTAAATTATTTTTTTTTTTTTTTTGTTACCAGTTGATTTGCACATTTGTCGAGCCTTTTCAAAGCTTTCTCCACGAGTTACATGAAATTCGTAGCAGGTTTTTGAAAAAGTTGACAAAACCGCATCAACGCTTAGATTCGGACTAACACAACGGTCGACGGAGAATTCTTCATTGGTGAAAACTTCGACCTCGCACAGACTTAAGCTACCTTCAACGCCCACCAATTGAATGGCGACATATTGGCCGACAAGTTGACGAGCGCATGTAAATGTTTTCGTGATACCTTCGTCCAATGTACCCGGATACCAAGCGCAAAGGGGATTCCTCTGTAGGTCGGCACTGCTGTTTCCCACTCGTATTTCCAAATCCTGCAATGGCTGATGGCCGCAACAGCCTCGAGTTGTTATTCGAACTACTCGAACTGATTGTGGTGTTAAGAGATCTACTCGCCACCAAGGCGAGGGCTCTTTTTGTGTTTCCGAACATTCTTGCCCATCTGGATTCTGAATTTAAAGAACGGATATTTTTTTCTTTCGATTCATAATCTTTATTTATATTTCTTACCTGATTTCCTTGATTACCGTCATTCGCGAAGCTCGCAGGACCAGCTCTTGTGTAAGAGCTTTGATTGACGGGTTTTCTGTATGCCACATTTGTTCCGCAAAATGGAAGTTCCTTATCCCAACCAGATTTTGGATCGCATTTTATAACGTGCGGGCCAAACAATTCATAACCTGAATCACATTCGTAAGTCGCTTCGGAAAAACCACTCTCACCCGAAGCAACAGTTTGGACTTTGGCATTTAATGGAACTGCTGGAGGCCCACAAACTACAAAAGATAAAAAAAAACACAAAATGTATTAAATAACAAATATGTACTGCTATGTTTAAATTATTATTTATGGCGAATATATAAAATTCTTAAACAATTCTAATCGTCTTTTTCTAAGCGTCTTTTGAAACAGTTCGACAGTGGGTCCGGTTGTATAGAAAGGTGGTCATAAATAAATAAAATTTTAACTAACTCAGCGACTTGGATGCAACATTCTTGTATTATTTTAGGGGGTATAAGTAAATCATCATAATAAGATTCCGCCCATTGGCACGCCCACTGTTTAAAAAGTAATTTAATCTTGAAAATTCAAAATAAATTGGGGTGTTTACTCAGAAAAAATTACATATAGCTAATTCCCCATAAACAGATTTTTGGCAAGGCCCTCTTTGTGTTTTTTGACATTCTTTCCTTCTTGAATGTATTGATTGATTGCAGTCTAAGCTTTATAATATTAATTTGAATGGTTTAGTCGATTTTAATAAAAATAATATGCACGAGTGCATCGTACGAACTTGCTCTTGTAGTTAACAACTTTAATTTAGCTAGCCTTGAATTCCCGAATAAATGAGAATACATTCGAACTTCGTTAACTCGAATATTTAATAACTCGATTGAAATCGCCTGGCAAAAGCGCCAATATTGAAATTTACATGTGATTTTTATTTGATAACTCGAACTTCTATTACTCGACTGTCTTGATAACTCGATGAAATTTTTTGACGTTACCTTTGATAAGTCGAAGAGGTAAATTTTCAAATTCTGGGTGGTTTCACAAGTTCGTTTTGTAACGCACTGCTTTCGTGGACACTATTTGTATTTTCATATGACCCAGAATCTTGTACATACATACTTTGAGAAAATTGTGACTTCGTTATGTGTTATTAAAAATTGTCAATTTTCTTGTTGGAAGGGGTAAGAACACAAATTGCTACGTTGTTATATTGGTCGATACGAACCCAATGTTTAGTTTTTATTTTATTATTAATGTATTTTATTTACGATATTTTTTATACATAGTAAGATATAATATCTTCTTAGCTAGTGAAAAGCTGAAATTACATTTTTTTATGAAAAATACAAAGTAGCAGTAGAGTAGTATTCAATTATTAAATTATTGATGGATTGTATGTTTCGTGCATTTTTTATCTATAATTTTTAAATCATATTAAGAAAACCAAATTGAACACTATTTTACAGCTATTATTAAATAAGAAATCGATTTTTCAAAAAAAAAATGTATTAGTTAATTTTGTAAAAATCGAAAATTTGTTGAAAATTTAACGCAAAAAAAAGATTTTATCCTAAAAGTAGACAGTACTCATTTAAGAACACACCCATTTTCTTATAAAAATTCTTTGAGCCGTTTTCGAGAAATACATTTTTTCTTAACGGTTGTTTAACATTTGTATGGGAGGTTTGGTTTTTCTTTTAGGAATAGAGTTTTCTTAACTATTCCAGATAATGTCAAAAGAAAAAAACTACGAAATACGAAGTTTCGAAAAAATCGATTTAGTCGTTTTCGAAATTTTGAGTTTTCAAAAAAAAATTTTCTTTAAAATTTCAAAAAAAAAATTTGAAAAATTTTGGTTTAGTTTTTTTAAAATCTTTAGGGGCGTCTACTAGTAGTAAAAAAATTAATAAAATATACCTTTTCCTTCATTAAAAATCTAACCACATTACGTTCTTTTGAATTTTTGTTGTTTGAATAAAATTTGCAAAACATTTTTAGGAAACAAAATTGTATTACCAATTTAAGGCAATTATTAGTATGCGTCTTAAATTTTAATTAAAAAAATCATTAAAATCGATTTTTAAAAAAAATGTTTCTTTTTTTAAATGAAACAATTTTTTTTTGGAAATTTTAATCTGCAATATAATATTATTTATACTTTTTGAAGAACATATGTATGCATACAAACAAATTATTTTAATTTGTGCAAACAATATTGAGAAAGTCGCAAATGTAAAAAATGGTCTAATATAGATATTAAATCTTTCTTAAGTGGACTATGTTAATTTAAGAATACACACATTATTCTATCAAAATTCTAATAGCAGTTCTTGAGAAAAGCTTTTTTTCGCAAAGTTTTTTTAACCTTTTGTTATTAGGCAAATTATTTTTTCCATATTAAAACAAATTTCAAAAAACTAATAAATACACATTTTTGATGAAATATAATTATTTTTTTTTAATTTAACATAAATTGGCTTGAATTCAAAAAAAAATTAAAAACAAGAAAAAACATTTTATTAAAAAAAAAATCCAAAGTACCTTTTCCTTAATTAATTATTTAATTAACAAATTTTTTTATGAAAATCGTTGTAGCCGTTTTGAGAAAAATAAGAATTAACTACCTACTATGTTTGCGAACATCCATACATATATAAAGGGTTATCCTTTTTGCGGTTTCAAAAGTATAAGGCTGGAATTCGACTTCTGTCAAAGTACGTTGTAAAACCAATTTTTTTTTTCCAGTTGAAAGTCTGACATTTACAAAAATGGATCGCTTAACTATCGCACAACGCATAAAAATTGTTAAAACCTACTACAAAAATGGTGATTCTGCTACAGCTACATATCGTGCTTTAAGAGGAGATTATGGTTTACATAATCGTCCAACTACGCAAGCAATTGCCACAATTGTGAAGAAATTTGAAGAGACTGGATTGGTTACAGATATTGTGAGGCCTGTGCATCATCATTTCGCTCGTACAACTAAAAATATAGCAGCTGTAAGTGAAAGTGTTGCCGGAGGCCCGAATGTGTCGATTCCTCGTCGTTCTCAGGAATTAGGACTGTCTTACGGCACATTATGGCGTATTTTGCATTTGGATCTACACCTACATCGATATAAAGTCCAGCTCACACAGCAACTGCCAACTGAAGCCAGCTGACCATTTGCAACGTCGTAGATACGTCAAATGGGTGCATGAACAACAGGCGGTAGACGGCTATTTTTCGAACAAAATTTTCTTCAGAGACGAAGCACATTTCTCACTCACTCGGTGGGTATGTTAATAAAAGAAATTTGGGGTTCTGAGAATCCTCAAGTAATTGAAGAGAGACCATTACATCCACAAAAAGTCAGTGTTTGGGGCGCTCTTTGGTCCGAAGGTGTGATTGGACCTTACTTCTTCGAAAACGACGATGGAACGACGGTCACAGTCAATTCGGAGCGTTATGGTCAGATGATATCCGACTTTTTTTTGCTTGCTATTGAAGAATACGACTTGGAGAATATGTGGTTTCAACAAGACGGTGCCACATGGCACACAACTCGAGCGAATATGGTTTTATTGCAAGAGACATTTCCTGGCCGCGTAATTTCTCGTCGTGGCGATATCAACTGGCCACAAAGATCATGCGATTTGACACCTCTGGACTTTTTTTTTGTGGGGCTACGCGAAAGGTGGTGTTTATGCAGATACACCTTTACCTCTTGAGCACTTGAAAATCAACATTCGTCAAGTTATGGCTCAGATACCGCCCAATATGTGTCAAAAAGTGGTCGAAAATTACCTCAAAAAATCGATGCTTGCAACAATTTGCGTCGTGGTCATTTAAATGATGCAGTGTTCCACATAATGTCAACGTTCAAACTTTAAAATAAAAAAGAAATATCATGAAAAAATATATTTAATATGTGTTTTATTTACGTTTACTTTTGAACCCGCAAAATGGATAACCCATTACATAGAGAATTTTGAGACAGACTTTTATCGTCTTCGCTATAATCGTCAAATTCTTATTTTTTTCCGAAACCAAAACTTGCCATACAATACTTACATATATATATATCGCAAGTAAAAAAAGCAAGACAGAAAAAATATAATAGGAAAAACATCAAATTTTAAGACGTAGGGAATAACAAAAATAAATAAATCCAACAGCTGCATTGTTGCATTTTTGTTTCGTTATTTGTTAAGTACACAGCGCTAGTCTCAAGAAAAAGAGAAGGATGTAAATGGTGATGCTGAGAAACATTGGTGTGTAGTTTGGCAAGACTATACGGATGCAGCCCTCTAGTCGAGACGCACTTGAACAAATCAAAATACAACCATTTTTAAATATTTTTACTTCACATAGTCTGAGACTTAAACCTCAGAGTCTCAGGGCTACTACACCCTATACAACAACCATAAATCTTTTTATTGAAGTTTTCTTTGGAAGCCAAATAATAACAGTTTTTTTGTGAATCAATGTGTGAAAATTTACTGTGCTGGATAAAGGCTTTTGAGCAAATCACATCTTGTTGTTTATTGTTTACTCTACACCGTTCATTCATTTTTTTTTACATACGTAGGTGCATAGGCCTAACTTAAATAAATTTCACACTTAATTTTGATAACTGATTTTTCAGTTGCGGCTATCAATCAGCCATCAGTTTATTAGCCAAGTGGACGGAGATATTTGTCACGTGAATTTATTTTGTTTGTTTTATACCTACATATCGATATCTGATGTGAATAGAGAAATTCAATTTGAATCATTATTTTCGTTTGGTCTTATTTGTTGAGACACGTTTCAAAAAATAATGTGCGATACAAGATACATTGACTCTACCAAGCTAAGCTCGTTTTTTGTGTAAAAAAAAACATTGGCAGTCTGTCAAATTTTGAGAATTGTGAAATTCTCTCATTGTGAATAAGTAAACTAAACAAAAGTTCCATAGCAGGTTGAACAAAAATGTCTGCCAATTTATAAACTTGAAAAAATAAACCCGACTAAGGTTGCCATATAATCATTTTCAAAACATCGAGACGAAAGCCAAAATTATACTCTTACTTGAACAAATAATGTATGTATATATTTATTATTATTTTCTTTAAAAAAATTAAATACGCCGAAAGATTATTTTATTTACAAAAAACTACAGTTTTAAGATTTTGGGCCTTCTCCAGGTTGAATATGTATTTTTCTGTTTCTTTTTAATGTTTCTTTCTTGGTCGTTGACTGGACTTACATTTGCCCTTTGTATTTCATGCTTTAACTTGAGTAGATAGATAAAGGTTTATTCTTCAAGTAAATTTACAAATTATTTGCTGAGTATGTTTTGCTTTCAATTCTGTACTCACCTAGCAGACTTCACTTAAAAGAAGCGCATCAAGAAACAAAGTTAACATCTTATCATTTTTATGCACATGTCTAGATAAAAACCAATGGGAGCACAAAAATGTATGCCCAGTCCATGTAGTGAAGCGACGGACGTTCATGGCCAATAGAGAAGACATTGTTAAAGCACCAGCAGTAAACTAAAAGCAGACTTTGACTCTATAATTTTGGGAACAATCTGCTATTAAACGTTTGAGTAGTGTTTTTGTTTGAAACTGGAGACAGATAGCTAGAAACCGAGCCGACTGGAAGAAGCTTGTTGGTTGAGGCCTGGTCCACCGCGGACTGTAGCGCCACATTGATTGTTAACATTGATCAATTGACATTTGACATTGATCAATTGACATTTGTGGTGTAGTGGCGAGGGTATAAAAAATTGCATATGTAGGTGGAATTTCAGACGTGCTCCAGAAAATAATTGAGCTCAGTGTGCAAAATATTTCACCTACACTCTTAATAAAAACTAAAACTAAACTAGAGAAAGAATAACAATCAAAAATATCGATTTGTTTGTCGAATGGAAATTATTAATAACTACTCCATGAACACATCCATTAATATTCAACATTTTGCATTGTACAGAGGGGAAATTGAAAATTTTTTAGCTCAAAAAACAACGGTACCTGAAAAATAACCGTTACGTTAAAGCCTATTTTTCTCGGAAACGGCTCTAACGATTTCGATTTAAAAAAAACGGTGCAGCCTTTTAGGTACGACCGATCATATGGTTGAAAAAAAAAAGTTTAAAATGTCTAAAAACGGTACTTTCCATAGAGTCGTTTTTTTTTATTTCGACAATCTCATAAATGGTGTCGAAATTTCACACATATAGTCATATGTTGCCCAATTTATACTGCGTACCAATATTTTTAATAAATATGTCTTTTTATTTTTAAAAGCATTAAAAAAAATTTAATTTATATTTTGAAAACTGCTTAGTAATTTTTTTTTTCAAAAATTATAGTTATAAGTATTTGCTGAATACCTATGAATTAGCGTTTTTGATTTTTTTTAAATTTTTTTTTCAAAAAGTCTAAAAAAAACTTTTTTTCCCAAAAACCGCTACACAGATTTTTAAAATAAAATGACGTACTTATTTTTGAGCCCAAATTACTTTAAGTTTATTTCAGAATTTTGAATTAATTTTGTTTGATTAAGCAGATTTAATCATTTGTTTTTAAGTTTATATTATTAAATATTTAAGATCCTCATACCAATTTTTTTAGAAAAAAATTAAAGAAATTTTGTATACATAAAAAATTAAGTAAAAACCGACTTTAAAAGATATTTAGATTTTTCATAGAAATCTATTGCATACGATGTGATAGAACATAAGAGCAAGTTCGTGCGATCCAGTCGTGCATTTTATTTTTTATCAAAATCGTCAGAGCCTTTTTCGAGATAATTGAGATGGTAGAAAAAATTGTGTGGTACCGTTAGTTTTGGGATCTAAAATAACGATTCAAAAATCTATTTCAGAGAATCACGTAGGACGCTTAAGTACCAAGTATAAAGAAAATCGCTTCAACTGCTTAGGTTGTAGAGTGTTGTACGGAATTACGAGACCCAATTTTTTGGTGGTTTCTATCATTTTAATGTCAAGTTTGATTAAAATCTCGAGTTCGATTTTTTTTTTCTAAATGTAAAACTTCCCCTATAGCTAGTATTTACCTTACATACTTACATACATATATCGCAACTAAAAAAATCAAAAAAAAATCAATGATTCTCACACACAACTTTTTGTATTGGATTGGAACGCATATTACTGCTTGTAAGCTGAAAAGTCCATTTACTCCCAGAATCCGTCAATAAACTGCATTATTTTAATTTAAAAATTCTACAAGGGCATGTTTCACAATGCCTGACTAAATTTCTTATTATAATTATCCAACGCATATTTAATATTAGACGCAGAGTCATAAGTCCACAAGTGAAAAGTACCTACATAAAATTGTAGAAATGTGTAACTGGAACCCATTTATTTGAGTCCACAAGCAATTTTTTAATTGAGACCCTTGGAGTTATGATCCTGCACCAATATTTTCATTGCACAACTAATAATCTTCAGAATTTTAGTCAGATATCGTGAAAGAGGCTCTAAAAGTATGGACAACACTTAACACAACTAATGTGAAAAGCTTCCTACAGATTTTTATCCTTTTCCGGAGTTAACCCATTACCTGCCATTGTACTCAATTGCGTGCAGTATTTTTGAAAATTTCAGTTATATTTTTTTTTTTTTGAAAAGTAATTCTTTTCAATTTGAAAGTATACATCGACATGTCTTTTTGTTATTCGGAAGAATTTCGTTGAATTTGAAAGCTATTTTCAAATAACTTGGTCAACTTTTGTGTCGTGCACTTTTTGTTTCAAGAAGTTTTGTGTCCTTGAGAAAGTAAAATGTTAGTTAAAATTTACACTTTCGGCTAATTTGTGAATAACCAATTCTGGTCAATAGATTTTTTGCCAAAGAACTACATTGTGAACAATTTCTATTCAAAAACATTTTATTTGTTCATGGTAAGTGGTCTCCAAAAGTGGTGTACTCAATTGAGTACACTGGCCAAAACCATGCTAATTTTTTGTTCAATGGTTTTACAGAGATATGGGGTTTTCAACAAATACCTGCAACAGCTTTTATGGTAGGCGCTAAGCATATCTCTACATGTCTGTTGATGATATTCCGGATGATGGAAATGAAGGATATAGTAGTTATTCCACCGGATGTTGAATTCAAATGGACGGAGAGGATTTATGTAAGGATGACTTGACTAATTCCCATATTCCTGTTGACGTCCCATGAGCAGTAGAGTCCAAAGTCAAAAATGGATATGAAAGCTAAGACAATATTATACTTGCTTATCCAAGGAAAGAAAGCTCAGCCAGAGGTGAGTCTCAGAGTTATGCTCCAAAATGGTCAAAGCATGTAGTTTATTTTACTTAAGTAGACGATACTTTTCACTAATTTATCCAAAGTAAAACAAAAGATAGAATCGGAAAGCGAAGTTCAAATATTTGAGTAGTGGTCAAATACTTTGGCTATCATTTTGCAAAGCAGTATCTACATCCGTGGAAAGCCTGTTCGATTTATCTATAAGGAGTGAGTGCTTTGCAGTTGTGATGGATATTGCTATAACTTTGACATACGCTGCGGTGCCAGAAATGTAAGTCCAAGTAATAAGTGTTTACCACTTGGATATTGGTGGTAATTGACTAACTGGAAATAGTAAAAAAGGCAAGTGAGCACAGCGTATTTTTTGTCAATTATTAAAATTCCATGATATTACGGCTACCTTACGCAAAAAAGGATTTCGTGCAACTGGTACGGATCGTTACAATAGCAGAGAGAAATGTGATAAATGCTTGACCGATCCATTGTTAGCAAATCAAAGAAAATCGCAATCTAATTTCATTTGTCAGGACCATAGCAAAGAATTATATACAAATTTGCTAAAAACTTTGATTCACATTAAAGGAGTATATTTCCCAAAAAAAATTCGAAATCAACTAAGATGCCGGATATGTCACAGCAGAACTCCTTCGAACTCTGCCGATGGAAATGTGACATATGCCGCAAACCACTCTTTTCATCGAAAAGTGTGTTGCAAAATATTTCCTAACTATGTAATGAATGTACCCATATCTGGCCAGTGTACTCGCTTGAGTACACCCCCCTAAGTACGAAACTTAAACAAATATTTTAAAAAAAATTGTATTTTTAATCATAAATATAACTCATTAAATAAAATTAAACAGGATTTTAAAGGATTTTCATTTATCTTTATTTTTAAGGTGCTTGGTATTTAATGGGTTAAGTCCGATTTTATCAAAAACCATTATTTACCAGTATCTATCCTCCCATAGAAAGCATTCATGTCTGTAGGTAAAAGTAAAAGTAGATATCACTAAGTTTGCTTGTAATATATCAAGTTTATCTAAAATAGAAAGAAGAAACTTGGTAGTCGCACTAATTAAATGCGGAGCTAAAAAAATCATACATGGCTTTCCCCATTCTATTAAAATTCACTTAAAGTCACACGCTGTCACTTATAGGCCAACTCGGTTGTCCCATAGTTATCTACAATATCCACATACATAAGTACTTAGTGTGTATTATTATCTTCTAACTAAGTAAATAATTATGTGAAAAAGTAATATTTGTATGAACAAGTTTCTAATAAATGCGAGTTTTGTCAAATGAATCTAAGCTTTAATTATTTCTTTTTATTTTTACAATTTATTTTACAATGCATTCATAATCAACGTGGCATACGTTCATGTTCACACCAAACTTCAAGTACTCTCCACCCTCCCACACCATTATCCAAACCAAACCAAAAAAAATTAAAAAAATAATTTTATAAATGTATCTTCGCGTTTTCTTTGAGTGAGCATCTCATAACTCGTATTATAAGCAAAAGCAAATGTACAACATTCAGATCCATTTTCCGGGTCGTTGCTTTGTATATCGTTTAGTTAATTTGATTACAAAGCAACGCCCCGCCACTTTTGGTAGGTAGGTATCTTATTAGCCTAAGTGATGCTAGCGCGACAATTCAATTTTTTTTTGTTTACTGTGTAGCGTAATCTGAAGATAGATTTGCGTGGCAAGAATGTGCCAAAATAATAACAAATTTTATAGCTTACGTATAAGTAGCTATGTAATTACGAAAATTGTTGGTGGCGCGGCCTTTTATGCTTTACGAGATAAAAGCTATACATTAATAGATATGGACTATTTTGCTCCAATTCATTTCCATCGACCTATATAAGATAAAAGGTGAATTTCACAAGGGTATGGTAATAAATTTTAAAGGATATTTTAGTATGTTGAAGGATATTATGTTAAAAAGAGGATATATTAAAATTAAAGTCCTTCTTTCACTTAGCTATTTTAAGGTTAAACCTAAGTTAGGTTAGGAAATATATGAACTTTTTTAGTTGAAACAGGATTTATATGTAATGAAACACTTACCATTATACCGAAGAAGTAAAGTTAGATTTTTTAAAGCGCTTTTTGTCTTATAATAATGCGCACACTAAAGAGGTTTTGACTACCCTTTAAATAATCAAGCACATTGCAAACGTTAGGAAGGTATATGGAATGGAATATCAAAATGGGAGCTGAAAACAGAGCCAGGCAAAGCATTCCACATTCGGGTTGTACGGCTGAAGAAAGAAACTTTGTACGTCCGAAGTTTGGCTCATGGCTAAACGAAACACTTTGCACCGACATCGAATATGGGGCCATTACACAAGACGTGATCTGTGATGCACATACAAGGACCAAGGACTGGAAGATGATCAGTTTCTTCAATGCCGGTATCGCTCATGCATATCGAAATGAAGGATGAATTCAGCTTTAAACACAGAAGACAGCACTGAGTTTTTAAAACTTTACTCTATGCGATTTTGTATTTCCGCTCATTTAATAAGCTTATCGTATGCTGTCATTGTAGTTCAACACCCGAAAAACAAGAAGGTGAATCTGAAAACGAATATGAAAAGATGAGATTACTATCGTTAGCGAAGCAAGTAAGTTTCAGTCAGGAGATCTTTAATAAAAATGAGAAAGAGTGTTGGAGACAGGACAGAGCTCTGGGGTACACCTGCATTTATTTTGTGATTTTCAAACTTGAACTCATCCAATACTACTCATATTGATGAGTCCGAAAGGTAAGTCCTAATCTAACGCAGAAGTAATTCATCGATTCTAAATGCACGCGTTTTCGATTAGATAGTCTGATACCAAACTCTATCAAATGCTTTTGAAATATAAGGCGCAATAATATTACTTTCTCCAAAACGATGTTAAGATGTATTTCATTGTTCAGTGAGATATACCATCAGATCACAAGTTTACCTATTACTACGAAATCCATAGTGCCGGTGTTTAAGGAGTTTTCGTTCTTCAATATATGTCTTCAGCTGATAATTAATGATCAGCGTTTCCATTACCTTAGGAAGAAGGGACATATGTGGTTGAAAATGTTCAACCATATTTCTCAAAATCTATCAATTGTACGATTTTTTAGAATGAAATGATCTACAATGTGCACCAACAATTTTTTTCAAAAAAAAAACCTCCGATTAATTTGGAAAAACTAAATTTTACCCCCTTTCCCCGCCCACTAAAAATTTTCTAAATTTAGAGTACTTTTAACGAAATACTTAGGACGTAAAAATGAAGCTGCCCACCAAATTTCAGCATTGTTTCGTAGTGAATATCTTATATTCCTGGACTAGTACCTATCAATTATTCGATTCTTATTTGCCATAAATTGTAGAAATTAAAGGTTTGCATTTGGAAAAAAACGAACTTGAGATTTTGAATAAACTTGATCTTACTATTTTAGGAAACCCGAAAATATTTGACCCCACAATTCCGTTGGTCGCTCCGTATGTCGATATATAGTTTAAGGCGCTGGCTGAGGCGATTTTCTTCAAAATTGGTACTTGGTCTAGACTCCTCTTAAAATCTTTTTTATACCTCCATAAATAACAGCGCTTGCCAAACAATTTTTTATAGCAAAAAAGCTGTATCTTAATAATGTTGAAAACGTTCTCATGATTTCGAATACAAAAAAAATATGGGCACATGTGCAGTTATAGTATAAATTCTGGTCCAATAAATGTTCTTAACAGTATCTAGTATTGAACCGTTGTTTTTTTTTTTTACTCTCAACTGTCTCAATAACTACTCAACGGATCTCTATCAAACTGGCTATAAAGGATATTTTCCAAAATCTAAATAATACTGCATACAAAAATTTTGAAGAATATTTTTCTTAGATTTAAAACAAATAAAAAAAAAACATTTTTTTTATTCACTGTTTCGAAAACAGGAGGACGATACCAACATTTTTTTAGAAAAAAATTTAAAATATTTTTGTTATATTATTATTAGTTGTTTTTATGAGAACCTCGTACTCACAATGTGAAAAGAGCGGTTACGTGCGATCCAGTCATGTATTTTATTTGTATTCCAATACTTTTACTGTTTAGAAGTATCTCTGTGAAAACTTTGAATTAACGAGATATTCGGTAATATATTAAAATATTACAAACAAAATATTTTTATTATTAGGTACATATTTCGAAAAATTCGAATTGGTAGTTTTTACTTCCGATTATAGGTACTATAAGGCAAGTTATGTATTCGTAAAAAAAATTTTTTTTTCTAACAATCAAATATGACATTACGATCATAGAGAACACTAAAAAAGTGGGTCCCCCAATTCCGTCTGTCTGTCGTTCTGTTTGTCTGTCCTCGAGTCTACAGCCTAAACGCTTTGATATATTTCCTTCAAACTTGGTACATATTGTTTTTTCGATAATATGCCTACACGTTTTTTTATTTTTTTTAAGACGACAAATATCAGTAGCTCCCATAAAATTTTTTTGCCAAAAACAAAAATCTTATTTCTCTCAAAAACGGCTCCAACGATTTTTATAAAAAAAAAACAGTTTATTAATGAAGGGAAAGGGTACCTTTTAATAATTTTTTTTCTTGGAAAAAATGTTTTTTTTTGGTACCTCTAGTAGAATAATTTTTGTGGTTTTCGATTTTACCGGAAACAGTTAATCTGATTTTTTTGAATTTTTTTACGTAGAACCTTCTAGAAAGTTTAAACACTATTGTATACCAAAATTTTTCAAAAAATTTTTTTTTGGAAATTAATTTTTTTTTGAAAATTCAAAATTTCGAAAACGAAAACTATTAAGATTTTTGCGAAACTTCGTATTTAGTAGTTTTTTGACATTATCTTGAATAGTTAAAAAAAACTATTTTTCTAAAATAAAAAACAACGGTACATCCAATGCAAATGATAAAAAACCGTTAAGAAAAAAATGTATTTCTCGAAAACGGCTCCAAGCATTTTTATAAAAAAAAATTGTGTGCTCTTAAATTAGTACAGTTCACTTTTAAGTACTTATTAAAGGTACTTCCCATAGAACCACTTTTCAAATTTTCGACTTTCTCAATATTGGATAAACCGATTAAAAATTTTTTTTTAGACAAATGCTCAATAAAATTGTTAAGAAAAGTGCATACCCAAATTTTCAAAGAAGAAGTTTTTCGATTTTTAAAAAATAAATACATTTTTTTTTTGAAAAATCGATTTTTCAAACACCAGTTACAGAATTTTTTTATTTTTAGTTTGAATTTTATATGTATATATATTATAATATCTTCAAAATAGCGTTTCAAATTTTTTTTCTAAAAATGTTTTCAAAATTTTATACATAAAAAATTAATTTATTAAAAAACCACTCCAACGATTTTAGATTTTTTTTTTGGATATATTGTTATTTATTAACGAATTCAAACTGCATTTTTGTTTTCCCTCAAGCTATAAGGACTAAGCAATATAAAGACATTTAACTATGTGTATTTTCCATGAATTTCTTCTTTATTATTATTCCATTTTTACGAATTTTTGCGTACGTCACTTAATACTAAATACAATGTAGGCCCTCGTACATTTATATGTACATATGTATGTATAATATACATTTGTAGGTAGGTACCTATGTAACTATTCCTTGAATCATCCATTCCACAATTCATTATACTAAGAATCAAGTTAATCTTACCTACATAGGCTTTACGCCTGCATAGGATAACTACACCTAACGAACTAAACCTCAATGGTTACATGAAAGCATAAATAGCTACATAAAAGTTGTTAGCTACATCAGCAAGTTCGTACGATCCAGTCGTGCGTTCTATTTTTAATATTATCTATAACGATAACAGTAACAACATATCGAATATCTCATTTTCGATTAAACTGATTTTGTTTAAATTTTTAAACCAGCTTTTTTCGGCTTTTTCACACATTCTAATAACCGATGGTTGAATTATGATTAATCACTATAGATTAACATTTTCGAACCTGACGAATATAGATTTAAAGCTATTTAAATGTTATTTATAATTGTTTTTTTTTATTAAAAAAATATTTTTGTTTCAAATATTTAGAATTGTAGTTTAGTTAGTACTTTGGTAGAATTCACCTTAAGATTTATATTTTGTAGCTTTTGAGTCCCTTAAGTTTTCAAAGAAGTCTAACAAAGAAGGGATGTTGAAAAATCTCATCATCCAGCCATATCCGCAGATTTACAAACATACTCTGGGTTAGCTATGATTATGAATTTATGAATAAAACTTATGAATTATGATGCATCATCCGCTTGTTCGTCTGCAGATGTTGTAATAGTGGTTTGATAATAAATTATAGCTTCGGTTTTTATGCACAAGTGAGTTTTGGTAGCGAAGCAAATTAATTACGATTGAGTGAAAACAGTAACAATAAGTTCGGTCTTTGGTCACAAAAAGGGTTCGTTTTCCTCTTCAATGTGATTATTTCCCATAACATCGTTTCGTTGACAAAAAATATCAAGTTGTTTGATTGTTTATTGTATTAGGAGTATAAAGCTAGGTTGTATAGAAAATATTGATTACTATACTCGGTGTTCGGTGGTTGGTAAGATACTTCTTGTGGCGTGACTAAGACAGTACTTCCTCAGTTTCACTTTTTCACTTTTATTTTACTCATTCCATCCATACGCCTCGCGCTCTATATCACTACATCCTCATATTTGTAGATACGTATTTGAATTTCTTTTTCGCAGATATTCCATAAATAAATCTTGTGTTGGGATTATTTTTGTTAGATAGATAGGTAGGTAGGTATATCTCTTGGATTGCAAGTGCAAGTGATTGTGAGAAATTTACTGATTGAACAGGTTTTTCATTATGAAGTTTTTGGCTCGACGAGACCTGATATAGTTGAAAGTGAAAAGTCTATTGGAAAAACAAGCAATGGTTGTATAGGTAGACTCATTCATTAAGCTTGTGGAGAATGGCGACGACCAATCGTGTCGCGACTACACAAGAGGGCAAAGCAATTGCAATAATTTCCAGTTCTGATTTAACTTACTCTTGTGAATGGAAGTATAGCCTTTGGTTCTACTGCTATACCTTGAAGAACTGGTTTAATAATGATTAGAGTAAGTTTAAACTTTGCATAAGACTCTAAAAATAAAACGATTGCAATATTTTCTTTAATACTTCGGCTTTCATTCGAACTGTCAGAATTCTAAATCATTATGGAGTTCGCAGAATATTACTCCACGTGTTCTGGGACTTCTCTTGTAAAGTCTTGTCTGCCACAGTATGATCTATATTTACTCCTATCTTCAAAAACGCCAAAATCAATTCAAATCATTTAGGACTTCAAGATTAACAGTAGGTAGGTACCACATAAAAAGTTTTTCTTAACTTGGTTTATTTTCTACTTACCTACTCAACAAATGCCTTAGCCTGCTTATCTACGGCTTTTAATTTTTCTCTTTACCTTATTCATAAGCTTAGTTATAAGTTTTAGGGCAAGACTTTCTAGCTATAAGTCTAGCCCTAGATTTACCTCTATAAGCCTAGCTATAAATCCAGTCCTAGATTATATCTGGCTCTATATTTTGCTCTAGCTCTGATGGTTCTAGATTTAGTTCTACCTCTGCCTGCCTGTAGGTCGATGTACAGCCTAAACTTCTGAAGCGATTTTATTTAAGCTTTCTGCTTAACCGCCTTAGGTAATTTCTTCGCTTCTATTTTCAAATGTTTTTTTTTTTTTTTTTGAATTTTGTCGAGTACTAGCGGACCAGGCGAACTTCGTCTCGCCCCAATTTAAACTTATTGACATGCCGGCACAAAGACGACGATTTTAAGCATCCATTAAGTTCAGTAGATTTCAGGATGACGGGAAACGTTTGACGAAAATCTTCGCTGAGCGATATCATATCCCCACCAAATCATCTCGAATCACCTTGTAAATCCTTCATTGTTAGATCAACTGCCTCCACAGCTCGTTTCGCTGTCGCCGAATTCTTGGTCATTGTTCACGTTATTGGTTTGTCAACCGTGAAAAAATTCATCGCCAGTTTTAAAGAGGAGTGTGCAGTTCGACAGCCTTCAAACGGTATTGTATCAATGCCATAGATGCCATAGGATGCAACAGGCAACGAAAGAAATCTTGGACGAATTGTTGCTAGAATCAACTAAATGACGAATGTCTTGCATCTCCGACCGGGAGCATCAAGCAAGTAAATGCGATTGCGGAATCGTATTCCAAAGCAGCGCGATTGAAGTCTACATTTACCACTTTTCTTCTTTAATAACTTTTTGTCGAATTTGTGGTGTAGTTTGAAGCTGTGCAATATGGGCACGTCTCCATTTATATCCTTTCCACGTACTTCTTGCGTTTGATTATCTAGGACATTCTGATGAATTATTGCAAGACGTGTATGTCGTCCAAGGTTAGATCGGAATCAGTGTAAACGTATTGTTTGGAAATCGTTTTAGTTATTTACGCAAGACAAAAACGAATTTTCACTCAGCGGTCAAACGATGTGTATTGAACAAACGCAAAGTAGTTTATGTCAAATAAATACACACCGCCTGAACTAACAAAAGCGAGATCAGAAATAATACGTTTTCGACAACATTTTTTTATATATAAAGATAATAAAACTCACGACTGGATCGTACGAACTTGATCTTATATTCGATCACATCATAATCACGAGATTCTTTGTCGAAACGGTTAAATATAGTCTTAAGTGGTTTTTTTTACTAAATTTTTTTATTAAAAAAATTTCTTTAATTTAAAAAAAAAAAATAGTATGGAATTTTATGTATTTAATAATATAAGCTAAAATATAATTTTGAAAAATAATCGTAATCCGTTTTCGAAATATTGGATTTAAAAAAAAAAAATATTTTTTTTCAAAAATCCAAAAAAAAAATATTTTTCGAAAATTTTGGTATGCAATATTATTTAAAATTTAAAAGATCTCCTATTTAATTTTTTTATTGAAATCCGTCAAGCCGTTTATGAGAAATTCGAATATCAAAAAGTGGTTGTATTGCAGGTACAAAATGTGTTAATACAAAAATATAAATACCAAAATGTAGAACATATTTTTTTAAGTCAAAATCGTTACAGTTGTTTTCGAAATAAATAATTTTAAATAAGTAATAATAAGATAAATAATAATAGTATACAAAATTGTACGGCAAGTACCGTTATTTAAAAAAAAGAACAAGTTTAAAGAAAATCGCTTCAACCGTTTAGGCTGTAGATCGTTCTACAGGCATACAGACGGAATTACTATACCCAAAACCCAATTTGTTGGTGTTCTCCATCATCTTCATTTCCAAATGCAAGAGTTGACCTATAGTTCCTACCTATATCGCGAGTAAAAAATCATTTGCTTTGCTTATGTGTTCAAGGATAAATTTAAGCCAAGGCATAATCTGCCTTAAGTACAATACAAAAAAGAGATATTACAAATTCGAATCTGTTCACAATAGAATATTAACAATAGAAGATATAGTCACTTTAAATGTTGGAATATTTCATCTTTTGAAAGACAATGCATTGTTACACTGGATTGACAGTATTGTTTGAATTTAAATCTCAATGTAATTTGTTTGATAAATGTGCAATAAGTTGAACAAAACAAAGTGTGGATGGTGGTTTTGGTTTTACTTGAGTAGATGAGGTAAACAATTTACAATTTAGAAGATTATAAATTACCATCAGCGATAAATATTAATCCAATGTTTAAAAAAAAAATGCAACCAAATTAGATATATTGGAATTGGAGTACAAAACTGTAATAATTTAACTAGCTGCATAATATGTTACTATAGTCAATAATTGAGAAAATAAAAAGTCTTTTGTTTAAATATTTTTACTTACAAATAGACTTTAATTATAATATTGTCCACCATTGAACCATTGCCTAAGAGTAACTAATTCAATTTCTGATATAATTCATTTTAGTCCAAAATCCAAAAAAATATTTTTCAAAAATTTTGGTATGTATTATTTATTATAATTTGAAGGACCTTCTATATAAAAAAAAATTGATCGAAATCTGTCGAGTCGCTTATGAGAAGTTCAAAATCAAAAAATGGTTGTTTGATCCAAATGTAGAGTATACCTAAAATAATGCACACAAATTTCTTAATCAAAATCGTTAGAACCGTTTTCGATATAATTAATATGGTAGAAAAGATTGCATAGCAGGTACCGTTAGTTTTAGACCTAAAAAAGATTCAAAAATCTATTTTACACATTCACCTAAAGCGCTTAAATACAAAGTTTGAAGAAAATAAAATTAATAATAAGATCGCTGCAGCCGTTAAGGTTGTAGAGCGTTGTACAGACAGACAAAACTAGAAACTAGAATAATTTTTGAGAAAGTATGTAAGACAACAACAATGCTAATTCCTTTTGATAATTGTGTCGTCATCTGTCGGAGATACAGTTCGTATCGTAACTACTATCATGAACTATTATCATCACAGAATAAAAGTAGTTGACTGCAGTTAGAAGAAATAAGCACTTTAGCGGAATGAATTAAGGAAGACAAGATTTTCGCTTTGTTGTTGTAATTTTTGACACCTCGTGCACGTTTGACGTCATTAGAGAAGAAAGAATATTTGTGAACAATAACAAAGCGGGAACAAATTGAAATTGAAAAGTTTTAATTTTGTTTTTGAAATTATATATTTTGTGAAATAGCTTAAAAATGTTGTGTGCTGTTTGTGGGTGTAATAATTAAATCAATAAAACAATAAATTAAGAAGAAAAGATGTGTCATTACACAGTTTCCCAAAAGAGTGGCTTTAAAATAAGTACAAAAAATAAAATAATTATATCCTATCTTCATAGGCTGCATCAGGGATACAAAAAAAACGTCCTCGCCTTAAACCTGGTTCCATACCAACAGTGTACAAAGCAACGCGAAACGCTGACTTATCTGGCCGGTCAACTAGGGTTTTGGCCAGGGACAATAAAAAAACAGTAAAAACAATATTAGACGCAAGTAATAATATAATTGATAGTGAAAAATTTTGTATGCTACATGTGAATGCTTCAAGTTATTTAAGCTTGTAAAACAATTATATCTATCTCATCTGTAAGAATTCCGCTTCAGGTTACATTTCCCACATTTAAGGACACAATGAGGGTATTACCCCAGATTTGGAAGCGCCATTGACTGGTTTGCAGACAATGCTTTTACTTAATACAAACAAATAATCTGAAATGTCTTTTTAGGTACTATATTTTAAAGCATTGGTTGGAAACCAGAATATGATAATACTGATGGCAACAAAAATGATGAAGATTTTGCCACTTTAGAGAGCGATTGCCTAGAAAATATGGCCAGATACAAATGCTATAAACTAAGAAACAAAATTCCAGCCGAAGACAACATAAGTGAAGTCGACTTGTCAAAGCCATCACCAATGATGTTGAATGACTTAAGGAACTTGGACAACATCCTCAAATCCTACAACGGAGAAGACTTTCTACTTGAATTGGTCAGACATTGACTGCGATGTGGATACAAAAAGTACTTTTTTTCCGCGCGAAAATATATTTATATTTTAGAATAAGAACACTTAACAGAAAAATTGTAGATTTATCAAAATTAAAAAAAAATACAATAAAATTGCCAAACAATGAAAACATTTTCCATTTATTTAATCCACAATTAGTCCTTAAAAATTGTTATATAAACCCACACAATTATTTTGGACTATTTTATGGCTAGAAATACTTTTCCGACTCAATTTAATGTGTATACCCAAAACTATGAGTTTTTTTTGATACAACAACAATAACATCCTTTCTCTCTCGTGGATTTAGAATCATTTTTTCTACATGCCAACTTTCATCCGATGCACTTAGATTTTCTACATCCCAGCTCATTGATGTATTAGAACTCCGATAAAAATCAATACAGACTCGGTGTAGTAGAATATAACTAGTAAAATAATGATAGATAGTTAAAGCCACTTTTCACGATAATAGAAGTGATATGACCTGCCATTACATATTTTCTCTATGACTTCTCATATTATGACCTGTCATTAAAGTCAAGTGATACAGTTTTTTTTTTTATATGTTTTAAACGTCTACTATATTTTCCATTTGATTTCCTCTATACGTTGGCAGCCAACTTCAACTTCATCACAAATTGGAAATAAAAAAATATTCAGAAATAAAATTGTATGTTACCATTGAAAAAAAAAAACAAGTGCATTAGTTTTATCGACTTTAATTGCTACAATAATTAAAATGAAACATAAATCTAAGAGCTTTTGGAGTAGAAAGTTCTGTTTTTTGTATTTTTTTAATTGCGAAATAAGTAGGGGAGATCGGGGATAGAAGTAACAGGGGTAAAAAGTAACAGCTAAAATGAAAGGGTTGCCCTGAAAATTAAGAAACGCCTGAACGAGAAAATTGTTCGTCTACTTCAAAGCTTACGTTGAGTACTTATACTTTAGCTGTGAAAAGGACATCCTAAAGAAAAGTTGTCAGGGTAGCGCCCAAAATGTATACTTTTGTAACTTTATTTTTTTTTTAACAATCAAACATGACATTACGATCATAGAGAACACCAAGAATGTGGGTCCCGCAATTCTGTCTGTCTGTCTGTCTGTCCTCGAGTATGCAGCCTAAACGGTTCGGTGGACTTGCTTCAAACTTGGTACATATTAGTTTTTCGGTAATATGCCCATACGTTTTTTTCATATTTTTTTTTTAAGACGACAAATAACAGTGCCCCATACATTTTTTTTTTTTGCCAAAAACAAAAATCTTATTTTTCTCAAAAACGGCTCCAACGATTTTTATAAAAAAAAATCAGTTCATTAATGAAGGGAATTTTTTGAAAAAAATTCTTATTTTTGGTACCTCTAGTACAACCATTTTTTTGGTTTTCGATTTTCTCGGAAACGGTTCAAAGTTGTTAGCTACAAGAGCAAATTCGTGCGATCCAATCGTGCATTTTATTTTTGTGTATTTTTGGTATTCCTCTTCAGTCGGAAGAAATATAGTTTTGGTTGCTTTTTTTTTTTAAGTAGCTAGTTGAGCAACAAATGGTTTTCGGATTTTTTTTTAAATTGAGTGATTTGTATTTAATTTCATTGTGGGGCTAGTTGTAGCATTTTTGTGGGGTAAGTTGTAACAAATAAAAACAGTTTTCGTTCATATTTTCAATTTGAAATTAACAAACATAAAATACTTGGAAAAGTCCTACTTAATAACCAAATTGATTTAACCAATAACAGACCTCTGCTAAATATTAAAATATAATTTTATATTTAATATATAATAATTTAAGAAAAATTGTTTACCTAAGGTCAATGTTTTGTCTTAAAAAATTAATTTCCTCACTGTATATTATTTGTTTACTTTCCTAACTTGAGCTTTTATTGTACCAGTAATGTCAGTCCCCTGGTGATGTCTTAATCGAACGAAACGCTTCGGGCAATATTTTAAATTAAAATATTATATTAAAAAAAAAGTCAAATTTGTGGATCTTATTTAAATAAGTGTTTTTTACTTCGTATACATAGATGTAAACCTAATACTGGTTTTGGAATATTTTATTACATTCCTAATTTTTAAGTCATTAAATATAGTTTTTTTTTTCAAAAAATTAATATTGATTTTGTTTAAAAAATAATTAATTAAATTTGTTATTAATATAATAACTTTTAAATTTTATGATTAATTTCATAAGCTTTTCTGGTGTATGTTTATAAATTATTAGTTTTTTTTTTGTTTTAAAGGTGTCAGGTTTTGTTGCATTGATTGTTCAGTATTTTAAAAGCGAGTGGACGATTTTATCTGAAATTTTTTATTTAACTTTTATATTATTAAATGTTTAAAATTATCACCCCAATTTTATTTTAGTAAACATTTAAGAGATTTTGTATATAGAAAACTAATTACAGTGAAATCTCCTTTTGCGGACACCTCCCTTAATCGGATGCCTCTTTTACGCGGACACATTTTTTTGTACAGAAATTGCTCCATAAACTTTTCATTGTTTTCAGTTTCTCTTGGACGGACCCTCCCTTAGACGGACACGGACAAGAATTTCACATATGAATGACAAAATATTTTCTTTTAGACGGACACCAGATCAGGTTTGAATATCATCACGCTGATAATTTTGACAACAACGGTATTTACCGCGAGCATCAAATTATTTTATCTCATTCACGTGATGAAAGTGATTTTGTTTGAACGTAAAAAAGTTTTATTTTTGGAGTTTTAGATTTTTGTTTATTTGCGCTCAGGTACTTTTAAGTTTCAATTTGGAGGACAGTGAATTTGATTCAGAAGATGATTCGCCTATAGCAAATTTAATAGGAATTTCCAAGCACCTTCATAATTGCAGATTGGATGGATAACCTGAAAGATTTGTGTTGATGGATGACAATGTAAATGTGGATGAAAATATTGCAGTTCCTGTTGAAATCAACGGGTCTGACAGTGAATCTGAGGAAGAGGCTCAGGACCTGGTGGGAACATCTATTAATTCCTACGAAGAAGCAAACACCTCAATTGAAAATTTAAAAATATTTTACGGGCAAGAAAAATGACGGTAGCTGTTCAACTTTTGGTTGACCCACAGGTCAGATTCCAAAATAAATCGATGTTTGCTAAAACTAAACAACCAACTATTCAAATATTTTTTTTGTAAAAATAAATAAATACGAATCTTCTTAATTTATTGAAAAGTTTTAAGAGGCTTTTTTTATATGTATTTACATAACACATATGTAATACATATAAAAATCTAATAATCTAATAATTTTATTCCACATCATGTGATAAAAAAGAAGTGAAGTTTATATATTTTTGTTATTTTTATTTTCTGTTATTAAATGAATACTATTTATTTTGAAAATTAGTGTTTTAATTTGATTTCCCACGGACAATTCCCTTAGGTGGACAAAAATTTCTGCACTAGGCTGTCCGCCCAAGGGAGATTTCACTGTAAATAACGACTTTAAAAATAATTCAGCTATTGTTGATTAAGAATCTTTGGCATACAATGTGATCGAACAAAAGAGCAAGTACGTGCGATCCTGTCGTGAATATTATTTTTAAATCTGTGGGTATGATCAAAAAGTATGAGCTCGGAATTAATTTATTTAAAGCGCGGAGATATCTTAGAAATGTATATCATTCAGATTTATCGTTATTTTCATGATTTTTCACCCGCGTCTCATGAAATCATGAATTCATTGAAAATCTCATGATTTTTTTATATTTTTCTCAAAAAAAAAACCAGATAACTTTGTCAAAATTTCAAGACAAATGAGGCAAATATTGTATAATTTCGACCCATGCAACTCCTTTGTAAAAATTAATTTGAGAGGATTCAAGCAATTACCTATTCAACATTCATGTAACTTATGAAAGTCAAAAGAAAACGAAAAATCTAAAAACAAGAAAATCAAAAATAAATCAAACCGTTTACAGTTATTTTTATGTGCTGTTCTTTTGTTTTGATTCAGAATCGGAATTGAGTTTGTTGAAGAACAACAGTCAAAAGAAAATATATCCGAATCCGAAAACCTAAAATCTGGGAACAATTTTGAGCAATACAAGGCTTTCAAATTTTTAATGCCGTTATTTGTCTTTCTTAGTTTAAGTTAAACAAATTTACTCAAGATTTAATTTCGATATAGTGTTTTCAAAGATATGGAATCTTTGTCTCCAATGAATGTTGTAAACTAAAAATTCCAATAAATTTTTCCACTATTTAACATATTCCAAATTTAGTAACTGAAGACTTTTTTTCAGAAAATAAATAAAAAGTGGAGAATGCTTGTTAATTCAAACATTAAAGTAAATGACAAAGTAATAAACGACATAGAATAATTCTGGCAATATGTTGGAAAAATTAAACTGGCCGACGATAGCTTGGCACATCCAATTCTGACGAAATTTATTATTGAAATCTTTTTATTGTCACATTCTTCAGGTAATACTGAACAAATTTTTTCAAAAGTTACGCTTCTCAAAACCTAACTAAGAAATCGACTTGAGGTCGATTCAATTATAGGGATTATTCATACAAATGACCTCCTCAAAAATCTGGACTGTTTTGATTATAAAGTTACTAAGCCCTTGATTGACAAATATTTTAGCAAAGTTTACAATCAGTAAATTTTTTAATATTATTTTTTTATTTATATAATATACAATTATAATGTTATATGAATAAATTATTTATTTTATTTTTGAAGCTTAATAAATTTGAAAAAGAACCCCATTAGTAATTTTGTTTGTTCTTAAAAATTGTCTAATTTCTGTGAATCATAAGAATAGAGAAATTATTATAAAGATAGAGATGTGCCTTCTTTGTACAATGCCCCCAAGCTAAGCTGTCAAATCATTGATAATTTCGGACAAGTATGCGTAAAAAACGCTCACATGTTAGCAAATCGTCATTTGACCATAGAAGAGGAATAAGACAAAAAGGTAAAAAGTCTATGATCATAAGTTTGCATTGATTTTTGTATGCTCAATGAAGAAAAAGCAATTTCATGATTTTTTTTGTAATCTCATAAAACAAGTCATGATATTTTTTTTAACTAAGCGGCAACACTGATATCATTTAAGTTAGAACATATAATTAAATAGAAATGCTTGCGATGTTTATGCAAAGAAAAATTGACAATGCCGAATCAAAATCCCTATTGGCAAATATATAAATCGACATATTTAAAGTGTAGTATCAATAAATAAGTATGTCTTACACCTAGCAAGGTATTGAACACATCCCAAGAATAGAAATTGTTGCCAGGTGCCGATGATTCACTTAAAAATCACGATTTTTCTTGAGAATTTTTTTTATTTATATTTTTTTTTATATCAAAACGAATACAATATTATCTAAGAAATCGCTAGATATGTCTAATCCTATCCCATTTTCCTAATCGCTCGCACTGTGTATTAACATTTTAAGGGTATTCGTAACCCCTTGAGTGCGCGCATAGTTTAAGAACAAAAAAAAATGTATCTAGAGACAAAAAGTATGTTCATTGAGCTATGTTGATCTAAGCTCAAAGCCTATAGAGCCCAATAAATATATATGTAAGTAACATATAGGTACCTACATAAATAACTCCTTCTTAGCTAAAACTCAAATCAGCATGTAACTTCCATTCAAGCATATGCCATCATCAAACTGTCAGTTGCACTTAAACCATATTATAACTACATGCATAAATCCCATGCACCACATAGTCTTGTGCCACACCTTTATGCATAACAATTCCTTTGGATTCTGTTATTTAATAGGAAAAGACCACAACGACGACTCAAATTAGGCTACAGATACAATTCGAGGTGCAATCGAATTAAAGTTGATTTAAATTCACCTGAGAGATACTTTGCACAATTCAACATAGTTTATTAAGTCCACCAACAACAAACTCAGTAGGAACATACACAATAAACACATGGGGCTTGGTTGTGTATTTATTATTGTTATGTCGTGTGCTGGTTATAAACTTATATTTTTTAAAATTATCCACAAACAACACGAAAGATACAAAATGGTGAACATTATAAAAGTACCTACATAACATTCGTAGATTGGTTGGTAAATCCCCTGAAGCTAACCATCACATAGAGTAGTAGTGTTCGTGGAAGGCTTGATAACTATTTGCAAATAGGTACATAATATTATTTTCTGATCAAATAACGTTTGGTGGAAAAAATCCTATAAAAAAATTTACAACCAGCAACAATTGATTATACACAGAACGACACATAATACGTGACAGGCATCTCAAGCCATTAAACGAAATTTTTGAAAGACAGAGGTATAGGCTTAGGTTGTTTGTAGGTTCATTGATGATAAAGTAGAGCAAGCAGTGTCTGGGAATGAATTCCTAAATAGGCTATGAGTAGGAACTTGCAGGAACACATATAGGTATAACTAAATAGTTTCTAACAGTTTTTGTTTCTTCTTGGATTTGGTACGAATAGCGGAACCGGTTCAATTTGCATCTTTTGCATTAGAATATTGCGGCGGGTTATAAATCGTAAATGGATAAATCTTATGAACAGAAGCCTACGGACCCGTTAAGCGGAACTTACCTATGTGTCTTACAAAATTTTAATATTCAGCAAAGAAACCTAGTTTTGCGCATTTACCATTTAGGCCCGGCCAATACGAGTGATGGGTGATTTATTTGAGCCTTAAAATTTACTTAACAAGTGAAAATTTATAATTCAAAAGAACTCTTAATTAAATCGACATCGGCTCTAAAAATTTAAAAAAAAAGTCAATGCTCGATTAAAGGTATAGTATAAATTTTATTTAAAAAAAATGTACATACGATCTTATAAACGGTACTATTTTTTTTTTACTTTTAGAATTCGACTCTCCTTCAAAATTCTGAATAATACGAATATCAAAATTTTCAAAAAATATTTATTTGGTTCTTTTGAAAAAAAAAATATTTTTTTTTTTTTTTGAAAATCCAGTACTTACATATTTCGAAAACGGGGGGACGAATTTTTTTAAATTCGGTTTTTAAATGTATATTATTAAATACTAAAAATTATTTTTTTTTACAAACAAAAAATTTAACAAATGTTATATACTACAAATTAAGTAAAAATATATTTTGCAGTTTCTATTAAGAACCTCATAGTTATGATGTGATCGAACAGAAGAGCAAGTACGTGCGATCCAGTCATTCATTTTATTATATACAAAACTTCTTTAAAATGTTTCTTTAAAAAATTGGTAGGCCAATCTTAAGTATTTAATAATAGATATAAATTTAAAAATATAATTTTAAAATTTCGTTTTCGAAATATATATGTATATGTAGTAATTTTGTTAACAAAAATCCAAAAAACTATTTTTTCGAAATTTGTAATATTATTTTAATGATAAAATCGAAAATTAAAAAAAAACGGTTTCATGCCAGGAGCAATTAGAAATATTTTACAAGAAATTTTTTTTAATTGCTTGTTTTATAACGCATTTCAAAATTTTCGAAAAATAGTTTTTTGGATCTTTGAAAAAATAATATTTTTTTTTTGAAAACTCAATATTTCGAAAACGGATGGACGATTTTTTCTGAAACTTTATTTTTAAATTTATATTATTAAATTATTAATATTATTAAAAATTTAAGAATTCTTATACAAATATAAAAAATTAAGTGAAAAACGACTTTAAAAATACATTTAGCCGTTTCTATTAAGAATATTTTGCATATAATGTGATCGAACATAAGAACGAGTACGTGCGATCCAGTCGTGCATTTTATTTTTTAAATGCAGACCTCGCCTTATATATTACTATATTGTTTATGTTTTTTTTTTCAAAATTTACTTTGGAAAACTTGGGAAATTTATGATGAAAAGACTTAGTATAGAACAAACCACCAAAATCGACATTCAATTATTTAGTCACAAAGATCATACTGAAATTTCTGGTAATGGTCCAACAATTTAGCGATAGTTCCCGCATTTTAGCAACCTCGTGCAGTTGAAACTGATGAAACTGAACATTGCAACATTACAAGTTGCCGAATATGGGGTTGTTAAGTATGCTAATAGTGAAACGCCATAGGTTGTTAACATTAAATTATTTAACTTTAACTTAAAACAAATTTTATTTTCTATTCTAATCTAAAACTTAATCACCAGATACTCCCTAACACGTGTGTTCACGCGGTTTGCCACCGAATAAGAAGGAAAAAACGAAAACCGGAAAAGCCTTACGGCTAAACACAATGGTGTTTTGACTTGTCGTGGCTCTATTCGATGGGTGTTTGCAGCGGATTTAGTTTGGTTCTGCTTTACCAGTGTTGTAGTTATTGCTGAATTACTACAGGGCAATCCAAAAATATTTATTATTGACCATCAAATGCACCCACTTATGTGCATACAGTGTGTGTAGGGGAACTACCTTATTTGAAAAAAGCGCCATCTAGCGGCATTTACTTTGAGTAAGGTGGAGTGGCGCTTATCCCTATTGAATTATGCTGGTCACCATAAACTAACACCATAGTAAACTACGCAAAAAAAATGCAAAAACGCCATAAAATATTTTGGCTTTTTTTTTCCTGGTAAAAAATGTACACATTTTTTGGCGTTTTTGCCTGAAATGTTTGTTTTTTTTTTTTTCATATTTTGGTTGGGCCTTTTTTGCCTTTAAGAAGAATGAAAAAAGTCCTAAAGATAAAATTAGGAAAAAACTCCAGAAGTAAACTTTTTGAATATTTTTTCCAAATCCAAAAGGAAACAACGCCAAAAAACACAACGTGCAAAAATAACGATGCGTAAGGTTGGCGGGATAATTCCAAAATTCGATTTTGTACTTATGCCCTACCAAAGTGGGACATAAGTCCAAGAAAAAGAGTGTTGGTTATGTCCCGAGGAGTTATGTCCCTGCAACTTAATCGATGTCACTACTTTGTTATCATTTAAACTAACGTGGTTTGTTTAGTCGCAAGAACTTATTTCAAAATTAACATTTCTACAGTTAACATTTTCTACATAACCAAACTATTTATTTCGATCGCAAGTTGTGGCTTGAGAATGATTATTGATTTTCTGTTTTGCGATGGGAAAACTTAGCTGCAACAATATTCTTTTTTTTTTGCGAGTGAATAATCGAGCAATCGAAATCGCAAGTGCCTAGAAACACGATACATTTTTGATGTACACAAAACTCATCGCATTTTTTATATATTCGAAGAAAACGCAGACAATATTTACATATTATTTTTGTTTTTGTTTTGTGGACTGTGTGGATCGTGCCCGGGCGAAACGCATTTTGGACTATAGGTCACAAAATATTTCAATTGGTTTTTTTTTATAAACACACCTGTTGAATACCTGCAACTGACTATTGTTCTTCTATAATGAATCAAAAGCTTTTTGAATAGAATAGCTCATAAGTTTACACAAAACCGCATTGAAGTATCTTCTCTTTTTTTAAATAACAACTTCTGTAAATAGTTGCGGTTGTGTTCTTATTCTTTGACTAATTTCCTTAGATTAATTGAATGAAACAACAATCGACATCATCTATTTCCACAATTTACTATGCCTACCTACAGTGTCATTGCATGATCAAACATTCCTGCTAAATATAGCTAACATGTGTGTTCTAGAAACCAAACAAACATACCTATGTATATAAGTACAATTTCTATCGAATTCATGTCTTGATGACTAATAAATATAAACTGGTCTACATCGAAAAGTCAACATTCTCAAACTATTCAGCCCACTTATATCCATCAGTTTAAGAAAACAAAAAGAAAACTAAATTCTTTTGTTTAATCAAAAATATATGTTACCTACATGTCAACTTTCTCCTTAAACGGAAATTATATATGTAAATAATTCGTAGAACTTCTGGAATTAAAATTCTTTCTTTTTTTCTCTAAGTTGACATTATCTTGGCACACCTATGTATATACACAACAATGTCTCAGGTAAACTCAGCTTTGTCACATCATTTGCAGTTAACAATTAATTATTTTCAAAAACATTTCTTATAAATTCGTGACAAACTATTAGGTAGGCAACAAAACATAACACATTCAGGAGCGCATTTATACGTTCAATGGCCCTAAGTACATACAGACGGTATTTTAGTTTTATATTTTGAATAGGTTACCGTTAGGTTTTAAAATGATATCTAGGTACCAAAAGGTTTGAATTCATTTTACTTGCTTTTTAATAGTTTTCGTGGAAATTAAAATTAATTTTATAGTGGAGTGAACGTGTGTATTTGTTTAAATAAATTAAAGATATTATTTAATAAGCTCAAAACAAATTATTATTTATTGCTTAGTTGTACATTTCGGAAGCTATGCTTTCATCGTCAGTAAGCTCTATTTGAATATAATGAAATTTTGATTGCTATTAATATTAAAATTCAATATTCATTATTCATTATTAATTATTAATTATTAATTATTAATTATTAATTATTAATTATTAATTATTAATTATTAATTATTAATTATTAATTATTAATTATTAATTATTAATTATTAATTATTAATTATTAATTATTAATTATTAATTATTAATTATTAATTATTAATTATTAATTATTAATTATTAATTATTAATTATTAATTATTAGTTATTAACAATTGCCAATTCCCGCAGTTGCTACCTTTATCTGTGAAACCAATACTACTTTTGATTTTTAATAGTACGCAGAAATGAATTATTATTAATTTTTATTTTGTAAGAGGAATTTCTTTTTGTCATGCAGCCCCCTGCAACCAACCTGCTTGGCCAAATATAGCATTTGGGGTGGGGTCGAGTTATAGTGTATGCACATTTTTTTGGATATAAAGATCTTTGTGGACTTAACGAAACTACATAATCTCAAACCATTTTTCAAAATTTAAATAAAAATATTTTTAAAAAATCAAAAAAAAAGTTGGTAAAAACAGTTTTTCTAATAATATTTGAGGAAAAAACAAAAATATTAAATAAATAAATAAAATATTTTTGATAAGTACGAAATAGTACTTTTTCAAATTTTCCGGCAATCGTTATTCTGACAATCATGAATTAATATTTCTTTGTGAGGAAAACTTTTCTGAAAAATTTCCAAAAAAAATTGCGGGCAATCGTTATTTGGGCAATTATTTACCGGGAAAAAGTTACGCTCCGCAATATCAGTTATATGTTTTTGGGTCATGGCCAGGCTGGACATACGGATAGTCATACGATACGGCTCATAATGTTAGCCTATTGATATTCTGCATGTGCATTTCAATAGGTTCAAATGATTTTTTGTCCATGATTTCGATTCTATACCTATAGACAACTATATTGGTATTAGATACTCGTAAGATTAGAGTTATATTGGTTAAATCCTTAATTGAAATCTTAAAAATCCGCCCCTGTACACAGGTACAGAAACGCATCATCGACAAGTGAAATATTTGTGTTGTCACACATCGTAGCCGCATTGAAGTTCATTCATCTTGAGTGAAACATACGTCGTATAAATAGTGCATAGTTAATTATTTCAACAATTGAATTTATTTGTAAACAATGACGTGACATATGTATGTATGCTATGCGGTGCGATGACCAAATTAGTAAATTTTTCGTTAGATAATAAAATTTGTAACGAATGGACTTCGAAAGTAAACATGTTAATATGTTAGATACGAGTATACTCAGTTTTCAATGACTCAAATGATTTACCGACTTATGGCTGGCGGAGAGTGTTTGTTTTAAATTTATACTAACACCAGTTTTAGCCAAATTTAAGTTTAAGTCACCACTATCTTAGCACTTTATTTGTTGTTGAACATGTTCGAGTATGTTGTAGTATGGGAGTTTTTTGCTCAAAAGTTTTTTGACAGGTTCAACTTATTTCTCAGATTGGACAAAGCATTATTCTTCAATAAACAGATACAAAATATTCCTAGAAATATTTTTTTTATATTATATCGACTGTTGAACATATACAGTTTTAATTTTATCATTAAAAAAGACAATTTAAAATATTTCATTTTGTACATCTGATGGTTAATAAGTACCAAAAAAAGATCAGAGCCCTATTGACTCCCCTCTGGTATGCCAGTATTTATTTAAAATCATTTGGACGCATAACGATTGGATAAATAAAACTTACGTTAATTTTTAATGATCATCTACACGTGATCCCCAAATAATTTCAACAAGAAAATATAATTAGGGTAATTGGTAATGGCGTTTTTTCTACCATTATTTGTGTGGTGAAATAAAGTTTTGCTTATACATAAAGATACTATCAGAAGGTCTAACTTAATGATGTGCGCATTCGAATGAACTAATCGATAACAATCGATTCTTGCATTATCTAGAGACATCTGGGCACTTCATTTCGTTTCACCATTCGAATGTGTTCTTCTCAATTTTCACTTTAGTACAGGTACTACTACGAGTATTTGAATGCAAGCATACTGCAAATGCAATAGCAAGAGGCAGGAGCAAGAGCCAAGAGTTATGTTGTGTGAGTATCTAATCTAGTTAGGATTGTAATATACTTACACGTGTAGATTCGAATTGGAACTGTAGTACTTAGGTTAAGTTAAGTTTTATTAAGTTTCATCTTAGATACAATACAATACAATCTTCTATTACAAAACTCATTAAGCCTGATTGACAATAATCTTATACACTATAAGCTTTTTTTTACATAGATAGTTTTAAATTGACATTAAAAAAATATAAATAATATAGAGTGAACAATTTTTGTCCCCATTAAAGATTACAATGCATATGGTTATTTAAAAAATTTCATTTAATATTTGTTCTCTCCAAGCCACCGAAATCTTGCAATACCTGAACAAACTTGATATTGGAAGATCATCTCTGTGTGGGATAAAATTCAAGCTAAGGAGCTCTCCTCGCAGTTTTGTCATCATAGATATTTCTTCAATCTTGTTCTCATACCGAAAATAGTTATGTAGTCCTAAGTTGTGGCTTAATCAACTGTAAATACGCCTGTGAAGTGAGTTGGCTGCTTCTGCTTCAAATTTACTTCTATACTGCTCATCTATTCTTGCCACTAATTTGTATATTTCCTTTGGATTATTCAGTTCAAGATGATCTAGATTAATATTTAATCCAAAGCTGTTTCCTAGTTCCAACCACTCACCATACCAGCTAGTCCGACTGTTTATTGCTTGAGTAAACTCAAAGCTCTTAAAATAAAATCTATCTGCAATTTTAAGCTTTTTGTTCCGTATTTGAAAGTTTTCCACTATACTTCTCGACACAAAAATGTGATCGATCGTTGAATAGCCTCTGCGAAAGCCCGCTGGAAAATCCTTAAGCAATTTATTCTGCTTCAACCCGTAACGTGAGTCTCTTTTGAAGGACTGCTGTAAATATTGTATACGAGGTGTTGAGAAACAATATGCCGCGGTAGTTGTTTTGATCATTGCGCGAGCACTTTTTATGAATCGGGAAAATTAAGCCCTCACTGAACTTTTCTGGAACCACGCCGCTCTCCAAAAACCCCATTAAATAACCCCGTTAAACTAATGATTTAATCAATAGTTCCATATTTTTAGAATTCTACCGGTACTCTGTACGACCCTGCATCATTCCCATCTTTCAGACATTTGACAGCTGTTGCAAACTCTATGACGCATATTTGTCTAATTTTAACTGAAGAAGAATTATTTCTGTAGAATTTATCATTCGAATGAATTAGTTAAAGTAATCACTCGGTTCTCGAATACAGTTTGTTCCATGTTGGTTGATCACTCAACATACATGTAGTTAATGTGTCTGTTTTTTTTTTTTTGTTCTATGAAATGACTGAATGAAAATGGAAGAATCAAATGATTCCATTTCCCTTTACAGTGTTGGATGTGATCTCGCTGGATTTGAGGATTTCTTATGCATATTATATATTTATGTATTTATGTTTGTTAAGTAATGTATTAAATTTAAAAAAAATTAAAATTTAAAAAAAAATTTGGTCTAAAAGCGAATATTTGTTTTATAACTTTAGCTTCAAAGGAATTAAACTCTTTGGTTTTATAATATTTTAACAACATATATTAAAATAAATTATAATAAAGTATCTATTTTATTTCTTTATTAAGGACAATTTAAACGAAATATAGTATTATATGCATAGTAAAATAAAATGCACGACTGTATCGCACGCACTTTCTCTTATGTTCGATCACATCTTAAGCACAAGATGTTTATAGAAGAAACAACTCAATATGTTTTTAGTATTTAATCTTACCTAATTTTTTAATTACAAAATTTCGTAACTTTTTTTCTAACCAATTTTTTCAGTACGATAATTGTATGTATTTAATAATATAAATTTCAAAACTGAATTTCAAAAAAAAAACGTCCACAAATTATTGAATTATTGAATTTTCAAAAAAAAAAATGTTTTTTTCTAAAATCCAAAAAAAAAACATTTTTTGAAAATTTTGGAAATTAAGGGACCTCCTACATAAGCATTTTAATCGAAATCCGTTAAGCGGCTTATGAGAAAGTACCGTTAATAACAAAATATTTTAATATTTGTTTATCAAAATTTAGACTATATACCCATAGCTGTGCACTTTATGAAGATCATTAGAGCAGTTTTCGATACAATTAAGATGCTAGAAAAAATTGTATGGCAGTTACCGTTAAACGAATCAAAAATTTAGTTTAGGCAATCACTTAAAACACCTAAATACGAAGTTTGAGGAAAATCGCTTCACCCGATTAGGCTATATGGCGTTGTACAGACAGACAGACGGTCTCAAGTTCGATTTTTTTTTTTCAAATGCAAAACTTGCCCTATAGTACCTATATCACAAGTAAAAATCATTTTTACTATTTCTAATTTAAATGATCATTTGATTGTGTAGATGACTCGAATACTAATATTTTCTTATATCATTCGATTATGCCCATCACTATAGTCTAGGCTTCTTCAGCAACATATTTAAATTTAATTTAGACCTCCCCCTAGTACAAGGGTATATACACAGTAGACTGAACAGTACTCTTATAAGCTGTTTCAAGCCGACAGTTTTAATTTCAACCGAGAATGCATACTAAATGTTAAGATTTTTGAAAAATAACTATTCATCATCATCATGTGCTTTCATTAAAGTTCGTATATATAAGAATCTTAAATATTTTAAGCAGCTTGAGATATCAGAACAAGTACATTCGTGCGTTCATTTAAAGTAAAGCTGATTCACAAATTTCTTTGCATTGCAATTTCAATGGGTAATATAATATTGAACATTTTTTGTATGAGACAAGACGATGTAATGGATGAAAAGTTCCTAAAACTTGGAGTTGAGAAGAAATGAATGTCTTCTCCTTTCATTTGCTCTACAGCTTTATTTGAACTTGGACATTGCATACTTATGTCTTTTAAAACTTAAAAGTATTACATGAGTATGTGGAACAGAAGAAAAGGGCAAATTTTGTAGAGATTTAAAAATCAAACGTGTCTGCAAAGCAATGAGAACTTTGTGGAACTAGTTGATTTCTACTCTCTTCTTTTATTTTATGAAAAGATATGTATATTTTTTGTATTTCCTCCAAGTTGAATAAGTACAATATTGTAAATTTAAGAAAGCTATAGATAATGTCAATGGCAATTCCTATTTCTTGCAGTAAGAACTGCTTTTCACACTGCCGGTCGGTATAGGTTTACCAGATTGAAATAGTTGAAAAGGGGGACATGGTGAGTTTTCTAGGAGGACAAACGTTCAAAAAGGAGGACAAATCATGTTTTTGAAAAATACAGAACCCTAACAAAAAAAAGGGAAGTAAAAATGTAAACTAAAATTATAACTAATCAACTAAAGTAAATTAATGGAAACAACAAAAAATAAATTAGTTTTTCATTAATAAAATAATTTAAAAAAAAAACAAACAACCATTCATAACTATGGCTATAAATTATTGAATGGCAAGAGAAAGTTGCTTCTTTTCATTTTTGGATAAGGCAGAACTTGAATTTGATTGCCCTAATCTGTTCAAAAAGATGGACATCTCTTCTTTCTGAAATTGACTTTACCTTGTCTGATGTTTTATTTGTTTTTCGTACTTCTTAAAGTCATATTGCCCTCCGTTAGAAATTTTTAAATCTGATTTGCCCACAACACATTTCGTGTATTGATCGCCCTCTGCACTTTTTGCCACCCAATTATAGTTTTCTTCTCACATCTTGTTAAAAACCTTTCGTTTTTTGTTTTTGTCTGCTTCTTTTCTTCGTCACTCAACTGAAGGGAAGTTGGCACCGTTTCTTGAATGAAGTAAATGGTTGCATCCAGTTATCAAAATTGTATTTGCTATGATGGAAGTATTCACAGCTTTAATTTGGAAACCTAAGATTTTTTTTAAAATAGGAAAGAGTAGGTAGTATACAAATATTGCTTTAAGGTGCAATAAAAATTAAATATGTGTAAAAAAGAGGGATATTTGTGTCCCCCTTTGTCATTTTTGGGTTTGGGGACAATAAATATCTTGTGGTAAAAAAGGGGGACGCATGATAACCCTAGGTCGGCATAAACAGTACTTGAATAAGACATTTTATTTTTAAAAAAATACATAATCAGAGTAATTGCTTGTTTCTGTAGGGGAAGTGTTATTGTCTAATTCGTGGTGTATGTATCTTTTTATGAGTACATATTAAAGTTAAAGATATTTAGATATTTAACCTGCGGGACAAAACTCCAAAGAAAAAAAAGCGAATAATTTGTTTTAGTTAATTTAGAAAGCGTTTTTGGATGTTTTGCATATATGTTGAAAATTGCGTTAAAATGATATTTTTTTTAACACGGATAAGTTTAAATTGAAATGTTTTTATGTGAATTGATTTCACAAGCAAATTTTAAGTAGATACTAATATTTGATTATGATATTGTATATGTCGTGATCGTGATGGTATGATGATATTCATCGCTGATTTTTTCATTCCTTCTTCCTTCTACAAAATAACAGAAAATGTTTCCAAATTATAAATAATTTTTTATTCATTCAATCAACAAATAAGCACAGTGAAATGTAAACATACTTCTTGAATATATTAAAGCTGTCTAATGAAGTCGACGATAGCGGGGAAATGTTGGAAAATGACGAAATAAAGTAATTTTATTTGCATTAAAAACTTAAGTGACCAAGAAAGCGTGATTTAGATACTATTCAAATAAAATATACAAAATAATTGGTCATATAAAATAGACATAATGTGAAGCGATTTACGTCAATTATTGATTAGATGGCAGGAGCAATGATAGAATAAAAACATGCGAAATGTCATACCATATTATTATGTTTAGTAGGGTGGACAGCACCCTTCGATAGTAGGGTACCTCAGACAGTCATTATTATCTCTGTGTGTAAACCTTTAAAAAACCTGTAATAAATTGTGAACGTGTCCATAGACGTGTCAAGCATATGTCAGGAGTCTAGCTGCGAATCCTGCCAAAGTAGGATGTAAAATTTATTTGTAGTACGTTTGATATAATTTCAGGGTAAGTTCTGTTTTTACTATTTTCTTGAAAAAAAGTTGTTTTTGAAATACATTATTTATAATTTAATACTTCATTTGAATCATCTTGCTTTGCTAAGTAATGAAAAAAACAAAAGTAGAAAAACATCCAGTGGGGCACCTCCGACAGTTTAAGCTTTTAAGCCGGGGCACCACCGACAAACTGTCGGAGCTACCCCTTCTTAGTTTATTCATCCAAAAGATTGCTAAAACAGAAAGACATTTTTCGATGACTATATAGATAATGGTTCGCGTTTATGAAAAAAGCACAAAACCCTCTTGTGAACGAAGAGTCTATGAAAAAGGCACTTACAGATGTCAATAACAAGGTGGAATCACACAGTTCAGCAGCGGCAAAATATGGCGTTAAAAGGATTACCCTTTAACTCGTCTTAGGAAGGGAAAAAGAAGGCTACCACATCCGGCTGATGATACCGGCCAAGAACAAAGTGATATCGAAATCTTTCCGTATCAGTGTAAATATACATTTCGCCAAGTGCTTACAGCAAAACAAAAGCAGGATTGTAGCAAGTTATTTTCACAACTGTTCCAACCTCCACTTTGGAATGACTTATCACATGACATGGCGATTTGTAAAGGGTTATCCATTTTGCGGTTTCAAAAGTATAGAGCTGGAATTCGACATATGTCAAACTAAGTTGTTAAACCAATTTTTTTTTCAGTTGAAAGTCTGACATTTACGAAAATGGATCGCTTAACTATCGCACAACGCATAAGAATTGTTAAAACCTACTACACAAATGGTGATTCTGTCACAGCCACATATTATGCTTTAAGAGGAGATTATGGTTTATATAATCGTCCAACTGCGCAAGCAATTGGCAAAATTGTGAAGAAATTTGAAGAGACTGGATTGGTTACAGATATTGTAAGGCCTGCGCCTCATCGTTTCGCTCGTACCACTAAAAATATCGCTGCTGAAAATATTGCCGAAGACCCGAATGTTTCGAGTCCTCGTTGTTCTCAGGTTCTTACGGCACATTATGGCGTATTTTGCATTTGGATCTACACCTACATCCATATAAAGCCCAGCTCACACAACAACTGAAGCCAGCTGACCATTCACAACGTCGTAGATACGTCGAATGGGTGCTTGAACAACAGGCGGTGGACAGCGATTTTTGGAACAAAATTTTCTTCAGCGCCGAAGCACATTTCTCACTCGGTAGGTATGTTAATAAACAAAATTGTCGTATTTGGGGTTCTGACTTCTGAGAATCCTCAAGTAATTGAAGAGAGGCCATTACATCCACAAAAAGTCAATGTTTGGGGCGCTCTTTGGTCCGGAGGTGTGATTGGTCCTTACTTCTTCGAGAACGACAATGGAAAGACTGTCACCGTCAAATATGGTCAAATGATAACCGAATTTTTTTTGCCTGCTATTGAAGAATACGACGGAGAATATGTGTCCTGCATTTTAACGTATTTGCCACACATTAAAAGAAGTGTAAAAAATGAAAACACTCCACGATAACACTCATCATTCAAAACTTTTTTTAAAGCTCTCAAATCAAAAGCACCTCAACAGAAATCCAAAAAAAAAACACCGATCGACTTAAGGAAAGGATACGGGTAACTCTGAAAGCACATAAGTATTTAATGGAAATTACATAAGCAAACGCAATTCAGTCGACAGCGACACTCAGATGTGCGCTGAGTAGGACGTTGGGTCTACGATCTGCGTCCGATGCAAAGAATTTTTTTTTTTATATTTTATATATTTACGGGCGTGCAAACACTTTTTTTAGGCTAATTTCTTTCAATTTAAGATGGTGCAAAAATATGACGTGTACTGCCTATTTTTCTGGGACAGAGTATAGTTCGATTTTTTTCCAAATGCTAAATCTAAATTATATCACAATTAAAAACTGTAATCAAGGAATTTCACTTTCCGATAGAGCCAGTGACTTCTAATGAATTAAACATTTTTGGCGATAGGCAAATCAGGACTGCTCCAGCTGTTTTTAATATTTATGAATTCGTGCAAGGGAAGGGTTTGGTAATAATAAATCTACTTTACTGGCTTAAGATTTTTAAAAAAAATAATTCAAAAACCCGTTAATATGAGTACAATTACTAGTTTAGGAGTGGCTTAATATTTATTTTCATTAAAAGTTGAGGTTCGTTTTGACCATACATATCTCAGTAATTTTAGTGCAAATGGTTCATATTAGATCTCATGCTTTCGCCTTATTTATGCCAATTGCTACATACCAAGCCAAAGAAATCTAGTATATGTACTAGTATGTCGTATCTCATTACAGCAAAAAAAAAACATGATAAAGAAACACAGACAACTTCCGATGCATTGTTAAGAGTCCATGGCTCAAATGATCATCAACAACCGCACTACCGTGACCATGCAAGTAACCGGTTAATCCAGAGCACCAGTCACCATTTAACCGCTGCTGCTGCCTACAATATACAAACACTAAAATCACGCCTGCCATATATGCGATTAGGTTTCGCGCCGCCATTAAAGTATATAGCAGCTCAAAAAAAAAAATAAAACAAAAAAAAAATCAGAGCGCTGGTGCTCCACAAACTACAACTTGTTGACCTTTTTGCCCACAACTTGAAAGAAATGGAAATACAAACCTACAACATCTACAAGTACTGAAAGTTGAGTATGAGCATTGTTAAGCCAATAAAATACTAAGTTGTGGAATTACCATTTCTGCAAGCGTCCGTCTTACATCGTCGTTGTCGTTTGGGTTGGTATAACATTATAACGGTAAATAATTACCGCATTGCCAAAGCTCATATTATGTACCTTCTTATTGCTATACCAAAGACCAAGTTAAGATGTGACTAAAATTTGAGATTGACTTAAGAAAAAAAAAAACAGTTTAACGGGCAAACATATACTTACTTGTACCTATGTATGTTTGTACCTACCCCAAAGCTTGACGACTTAAACTGCCTTTGAATTCTATTCGAATTTTTCCCGGCAATAATGCATTTTTACTGATTCCTATCCGAGTTATAGACACCTTTAAAATTATGTTTAATCCGAAGCCATAGTGTGCATATTAAACTCTCAATATGGAAATTAAAGAACTCGGGAGTGCTGATGCGTTATTTTTTTTTTTTTTTTTTAATTTGATGTCAACATTTTTATGCCTAAGAATGTGCCGCCACGCATAGCACAGTGGTGCGCTAAAGTTGAAAGGGATCAGAAAGGATAAAGATTTCTAAAATATCAACACCCAAATTAATAAATATTGACTAGGGAAGGCTTAGGACTAATTCCGTGGACTAAGTGCGAAATGATATTAATTAACAGAATTTCTGCTTCTTGACGTTTACGAATATAGGCCTTCGCTAGACCATCGAAGTCGGTGGTCTAGTGAAGGACTAAGAATTGTCATTTAAGAACAAAATGTACAGGTACATAGAATAAAAAGAGATAGAGTTGATATTTATTGTAGTAGATTTTGTTCGATTTTGTATTAATAGTCTATTACTCTATGGTCTAACTCTTATTCCATTGTTTTGTAAGTCCATGGACTATAGGTCGACTAAACGTTATTTTATTAATAGGGCTGCAAATGTTTAAGTTAATAATTTGATGATGACTAATACTAGTAGGTATAACTACAATTTTTAAAATTATACTTCAGTGACAAAATACTCGTAACTCTCATTGCCTTTTCGATTGGCCGTCCAGAACTGTTCTGACCCCCGCAAAATGACAGTTGTTACTCTTAACAGAACAGAAAACCATTCTGGATATCATTTCAGAATCGGAAACAGAATCACTAGGTCCGGTATTACGCAGCGCGTGTTTACCCCTGCGTGAACGAAGTGCGAAAGAGAAAGGAAGAACGAAACCATGAAACAGAAATAAATCTACCTGAACACCACAAATGAGCCATACTAAGATTGGAAACCTTCGTACGTTTCACCCCCTCAAAAACCCATTTGTTTACATTGTTGGATTTGTACATTTAGCACCCTATCCATGAATAGATGTGAAAGCGAAAAACAAAACAAAAACAAATTACTAGGGCTGTGTTATCTATTTGTCTATAGGAAGAGCAACAGAAAAGATTCTTGTGTGCGTTTTAATCAATGTGTCTATTGGAGGAGGAGCGGAAAAGTTACATGTATGCGTGTTTCGGCTTGTAGGCAAATGTCAAATTAAAGCAGAGTTTTCGTGTCCTTATGTTATTAGCTTATGCTGAACACGCTCTGGTAAGATTTTCCTTGGGTATTTTTTGACGTTTCTCTTTCTACTTTTTCGGATTTGCTCCATTTAAATTTCCCTGTAGATGAATGAACACCAATCTAAATGGCTAACGAATTTAAAGGGAGCAAAGAAAAAACTTCTAAACTTATTTTAAATTACCAAATGAACCCCATTCTCTACAATCCTTGTCTTTGTCATCCGGAATACCTATATAAATAACTTTGCCTTCCATTTTTCTTTTAAAAACAATTTTTTGTTAAATATCTGCACTGGGCAAAGAAGATAAAATGAAAGATAACTGTCAAATAAAGCACAGTACTCAAATGAGAAAAATGCTTCGTATAATAACACGCACTTTACCGAATAGAAGTTCAAAAGAAAATAACCATGTCTTGCCGTGATACTGGCGTAATTTTCCGTCCTTAATGTAATAAATGGTGGATAGTGCATCAGTGAACCGTCCACTTAAAGGTGGAGATTGATTGAGATCAACATATATACACGCTTTGAACCAATGTTATCGAAACTTTTGGAAAAACGATGCTAAATAAGTTTAAGACTTTTACAAGCTGAAAATAAAATTATTTTCATTTAAATCTATAAATTCGAAATTGGTAAACTTTGGACATAAAATTACGAAAAGAGTTATAAAGTAAATATTTGTAACTAGCAGATACCCGTGCGATGCTACGGACCCACGGAAATCTAATGCAATCAAATCATCTATCTACCTACACAATTTCATTAAAAACCGTTCAGCCGTTTAGTGTAGGCACAAACGACGAACATGCTCTTCTTATATGTGGGCTGGTTCGCGAGCAGTTTGTTGTTGGCGAACAATTTAGATTTTGTCGTGTTCGTTAGCTTCGATGTTCGTCGTGTATGGTCATGTTCGCGAACAAATCAAAGATTTTATATTGAATTCGAAAAGTGAGAACTACAAAAATAAAGTTGGGAAAAATAAATCATTGCTAATCTTCCAGCTGCTTACCAAATTTCATTTAAATCCATTCAGTGAATCTATCTCTGTACAAAATTTCATCCAGATCCGTTCAGCCGTTCCCGGGTTATTGAGTAACAAACATCTATCGAAACTTTTACATGTATAATATTCGTAGGATTCTCTTTTTGTTTTATCTGTCCAAGGGACTTAAATGATTTATGGGAGCATCTGCCCAGATATGACATTAGAATTTATTTTATAAATTTCAGGCATTAAGACGTCCAATACGATTTGTATTGACTATCAAAAGATTTTGAAATATCAAGTGCAATAATCTTACTTTCTCTAAAACGATATAAAGATTTGTGACACTCTGCAGTAATATATACCATCAGATCACCTATGCTATGAAAACCATGCTCAGACAATAGTGGTACCTGTTACCACCTGAAGCTACGAAACGCCCCTTCGATCACAACGTAAGCATAAGATTCATAGTTGATACAAAAAGCTAAATATATTTTTAAAGTCGGGTTTTGCTTAATTTTTGTATACTATATATTATGTAAACATTTATTTTATTTTAAGTAGTTAACAATATAAATAAAAAAAAATATTTTCAAAAAAAAATCTTCCAAATATTGAATGAAAAAATTGATTTTTTTTTCCAAAAACCAAAAAAATGTATTCGATCAAACACCGTTGAGCCGTGAATAAGTAGATAAGTCAAAAATCAAAATAAATAGTTTTATGGCAGGAGCTAACATTTTATGTAATTTTTTTCGTACAACAATGTAGACTATTCCTAAAAAATTGCTCTGATTTTTTTTTTTTTTTTTTGTAAAATCGTCAAAGACGTTTTCGAGGAAATTAAGATGTATGTTTGTTTCTAAAAAAAATGTATGGCAGGTACCTTTATTTTTAGGACTCAACAGAATCTTGGCAATTACATTAGACGCTAAAGTAACAAATTTGAAGAAGAGCACTTCAGCGGCTTCGACTGTAGATCGACATAAAGGCAGATTAAATGCAGTACACACTTTTCCTTGATATATGTATCACCAATGTCTCAAGTTCGATTTTGTCTACAAATGCAAAACTTGTCTTATATTATATATACAACTAGTAAAAATAGTAGTATAGTAGGATAATTTATTACATGTGAAAGACATTTCATCTCCCAATGAAACAAATATTTCCGTGATTGATATATCACTTAGGAGCGTTAAAAAACTTTTCTTAATTTAGGTATTTCTAGATTTTCGCATTACACAATAAACCAAGTCTTGAAAGCTAATATTTAAGATGAAACAGTGAAACCCGCCTAAGTGAAACTCGCTTAACTGATAAAAAATTCTGCTTTTTGGTCGTTTCGCTTGAGCGGGTTTTACTGTATCGCCAATTCGTATCACCCCATTTACTGTGCATAAACTCAATAGGTTGTCATTTGACAAATTTTATGTTAATAACCAGTATTGGCTACGTAAGTTACTCCGAGTAAGTTATCCATATAGTTACGCGTAACTAATTGCAATTAGTTACATCTCATTTTCCGCGTAACTAATATAGCTAAAAAAAAATGTTGACTGACTGAGCATTGATAAAAAATAAACAATAACATTTATAATTAAACAAAAATTTTGATGCCATAAATAACAAATAATAAATGAAAGATTATAAATTAATTCAGATATCAAATGCATGTATGTAACCCAAATACATACGTAGGTGTTAATATAGTTGAACTCGTCAAACTTAAAGCCCTCCAAAGATAAATTTAAGTCTTCTATTCTTAAAGCTCCTTAAAGAAACATTAATTTTTTGGAACGTTCAAAAGACAGTCGGTTTCTGAAAGGGGTGTGAATTAAATACAATTTCGAAAAAAATACGAACTATTTCTGCAAACAAGTAAGCGAACATTACTTTTTGACGTTTATAAATGTCAAAGTGGCATATGGATTAAGTACGATACTAAAAAAATAAAGTAGCCATTTTGTGATTTTAACTTTAGTAAGATGTTAAGAAAATAGTACGATACTAAGCTCGTTTAAAATTACCAACATTCTCTTTTTAGCCTAGTATCATACTAGAAAAGATTTAACATATTACTAAATCGACTAAAATTTTGCGCCTCCGTCTTTGGATTTAAAAAATCCGCTTCGTTAACATTTTTAAAAGAAAGTTAATAATTTGAAAATGATAACTGATCTATAATTTATTGTCAAGGATGTAAATAGTAATATGCTACTGCGTAAACTTTAAGCGAATTATTAAGACGAGATTTGTAGAGATTTTCGAAATGTGCTGAAAATTTTAATTCTAACCACCAAGCCTTGACAGCGTCAGCGTCAGCGTCAGCGTCAGCTAGTGAAGTTGTTGACTGCTCAAATTGACCTCATACAAATTGCTGACAGGCCTTCCGAATTGACGCTTTGTGTCATTTTGTGACTGCGACAGTTTAACTTTTAAATCAGAACTTTTATAACTTTTAAATTATAACTTACAAAACGTTACTTTTTGCTTCGAATTTTATTTTGATGTGAAGATTTGTATGGAGAAATGTTAAAATAATTGGTAAGTTACACTAGTTACATTTGTAACGTAACTAATTCAATTAGTTACATTAGTTACGCGTAACAAATCAAAATTTGTAAAACTCGCATAACTTACCACCAATGCTTATATTTTTTTAAGACTTTTAAATGAATTTTCTATTAAATAATCCAATTCACAATTTTGTATTGTTTTTGTCCCAAATTATAGGTAATAGGCATATACCTCCATCAAGGGGTCATAATTACCCTTAAATGTTTAGATACATTGCGAGTGATTAGAAAAGTGGGATAGGCTTAGATATGAGATACCGATGTACATTGGATTTAAGTCATTTAATATCGCAATAGGAGGGATCAATTTGGCCGGTTGTGCAGCTAAAAAAGAAATCTCTACACCTGACACTACGTCCGAACTTGGATTCAAAGGTAAGCAGATGAGCATTCCTAGAAGCGCTCGTAATGCGTTTGTATAGTTTTACGGTAGGAAATTAACTGGTTGTTTCATTCGAACATTGTCTATAAAAATTGCGATAAAACAATGAAAAGCATGAAACATTTAAATGCTGTTCGAAAGGTGTAATTGTTTGCTTTATTGTTTAACCACCTATCATTTTTAAAGCTCTTATTGGGTTATGTCCAAAAGGCTCGAGTGAGTTATGGGAGTTTCATATGCTCTTTTTTACATATAATTTATTGTCCTTTTCCTTAGTGACTTTGTGCAATTAAATGAAAAAATACTATAAAGTTCAAAAAATCAGTTCGATTCAAAATTTATTCCGCAATCTTCTTAAATCTTAACGATGTATTGGATACTGTGAAAAATTTTCCATTTTTTTGAAAAAAAAGATTTAATAATGTTAATAATTTTGAGTGAACTAACGAATTTATTCTAAGATTTAATATAGAACGCCATTGACTTTATCAACACCAAACACCAAAACTATATGTAGTTTGAAAATCTTTATCCATCATATATGTGTACGTATATCTTTTAGTTCAAGGTTTTAATTTTTTGTCAAATACAGATATTGTATCTGAGTAGCTTAATACACATACTATCCATTATGGGTAAATCCACTTCTCATAAACCAAATCGAATCCATAAGCCCCAGCCAAGTAGGAAATACAATAAAACAAGTCACCAAACTAGTTTTGTTGGTTCCTTTTCCAGTCGAATTCGCCGCATTAATTTCGCAAATGAAATTTTATATTTAAACAAAACAAACAAACAAACAAGTTAACCACCACTACTATATTATATATTTTTGTATAAATGGTGTTAACTGACCACGCAAAAGTATTTTTATATTTTGAGTTTAATTTTCAGTTCTCATATATCTTATATTGCTATTGATTCTGGGGCTTGCTATAGGCTTCAGTCATAACGTTTGATAAAATTAGTCACACAATTCAAACGCAATATTGCAACAATGAAAATAAAAATGCAATAATTTCACAGTTTTGTGTTTTGTGTGCCAGATGGGAAGAAGAAACTTTTTGAAGTGTAATTTCTCGCGGCTAACTATCGGTCTATCTGACACACTTTCCACCAATCAAAGTTTGTCATCTTTCGTCGGAGCCGAGTGAGCTAACGTGATACCACGTGCGGGAACTAAGCCGCATATAATGATTTATAACCTCCGTATGCCAGAGTTAGTTGGTAATAAGGCTCTAAGAATAGGGTCATGAGATACAAGCTGACCTGTTCGTATTCTCAGAAATTATACATTGTAACGACCCCTGATTAGAAACCTAGAGTTATCTTATATCATTAAGCAATTAGCAATTATTCTCAAATAAGGTTGAGTGAGAAATTCCCTTTGAAAGGCCTTTATAGTGTACAGTGGTTCAAGGTAGGAGGACAAAACTGATTTTGAAAATAATGTTGACTATGAGAAGCAAATGGAGACTGTGGCTACAAAAGTTTTTTTTCTGTGATTATATTTGGTTTTTAATAGATCGAAAATAATACACGTTTCTATGTATATATTTTAAGAATTGTTGTGAGTATTAATGGGCGTCAAACAGTGGTACACTTTGTATGGTAGAACAGAAAAAATGTAAACGATTTTTATAAAAGCTCAAACTTGCTAATGAATAGCATTAAAGGTGACTAACTAACTCTTAGATAAGCGAGACTTCTCCAGACAGCTCGGTCCATATTTTCATGTTATCAGTTTAGCTCGCTAACCCCCAGTTTCACAGTGGGAGTTTAAACTTTAGATCAGCCGAACCTTAAGCTGAGTTTAAATTTTTGGTTTAGCTCGTCCGGTTTCACAGTGATATCTGATCTTCAGATCAGTTGAACTTCGTTTAACTAAATTTTATGGAAATTGTTTGCAGCATTTTTCTTGCCTTGTCCTCTCTTTCTCTCTCTGACACACAAAACTTGCGAAATAATAACAAATGCTTTGTGCTGTTGAGGAGGAAAGATTTTTTTTTTTTAAAGTACCGTCATTATTCTGATTTTAGCGATAGCGAAACGAGAATAATAAATAAAATAATATTCAAAATCACGATAACATTTTTGTTGTTAATAATATTTTCTGAAAAAAAAAACAAACGCTGAACTGAAGCATTAACGGCAGAATAATCTATGTTAATTTAAATTACAAATTGAACTCAGTTCAAGGTTTAAACGACACCGTGAAACCGAATAGATTGTTGATCTGAAGTTTAAACCAAAAGTGGAGTTTAAACTTGCACTGTGAAAACGGGGGTAAATACTTTAAATTCGTGTTATTCTCTCTAGCGTGCTTCATTTATAGTTTTTGGAGGTGTACTCTAAGGTCTTCGGAATGTGACTATAGGAGTACATCTGCTTTATATAAAGAAGCTGCCTCATCAATATTTTAAATTTAATTTGTTTCATTAATTCAGCCTGGGATTAAGAATATGAATGAATGAATGAATATAAATGCGGGTGTCCCCCAGGGGGTATCTATTTTGGCCCCTTTGTCTAGAGCTGTATGAGGATTCTCATCATACGACTATCCCTCCAGATTTATTTCTCTTAGATCGATTTTTTGAGTGTGAGATTAAAGTTCAACCCGAGTAAACTCACCAAATATATTACGTTAACCTTGGACTAACTGGACGAAATCGATTTTTTTTTGCCAAGCAAGTGTTAAAAAAAAGTAGGCCTGCCTGCATGCCCTTGTAAAATATTGCTGGTGAGTTAGCTGTGGATCAATTAATTTGCAGGCTTAGCTAACTCTGGCTTATCTCAAAACTGAAAAACTGGGCATGTTTTTTTTCTTGTGTGATTTTTCCTGTCCTGTGACACTATTTTACCATCAGGCCAAGAATACTTAGATGTCTTCTGAGCTTACAGTGACCGTTCAGAAAACCCGTTATGATTCTAAGTTTGTTTCTAGCTAAGCTGAATTCCGTGAACCGGTTTCGGTTATATTGTCCAACATTTTCGCTTGCCTGACTTTGGGAGTTCCTCCCAATATTTTAATCTTTTTGATTTTATTTTTAGTACGTTAGCTCCTATTCCGCAAGAGGGTTCAGGATCCGTTTATAGTGTTACTGCCCCTATTTTCGCTAAGGAGTCTGCCTCACCATTACTCTGGACACCTATATATAACCAGGTACCCAATAACCCTTATTGTTTTTGCCTAGTTCGTTCAGTTTTCCTACACATTCTCATACTAATGTGGTGCTAATGACGTAAGAACCTATCTGTTTCAGTGCGGCTTGACTGTGCGATATGATGGCAGATAATTCCTTTTAAGATTACGATCCACACATTTTCCTATGGCTTCCGCCTGAAAACTGCTTGTGGATAGCACCACTTCCCGCCGACGATCTCATATTCCCTTTTTTTGCAAATCTCATGGTGGCTCCTTTCGCAGCACTATCAATAATCTCGTAAAGAGGAGACAAATGAAGGATAACCTCCATAGCTGCTGTATTGCAAGTTCTCATGGCTCCACTAATACAAATAAATGCGAGCCTTTGGACTTTTTCTAGTGATGTCCTAGTTGTTAATGATTCGGTTCTCTTGTGCTATGCTACCGCACCATAGGCAATGACGGATGTTACCATCATGGTGTACATCCACCTGAGGATGTCGGGTTTGCAACCCGATGAATTTCTTGCAAGTCTCTTGATCTTTTTGGATTACCCGATAGTCAGTTCTAAATTTCTATAAAAATAAAATTCTATATTCCATAGAAGTTCACTATCTAGTGTAATTCCCAGATAATTCTCCAGCTTCTTTACTTCAATTGCTTCACCAGCTAACCGAATAAAAGTCTATTTTTGGTAAATGGTATAATCCTCGTCTTTGAAGAATTAATTGATAAGCCTATGGATAGACACAATTTCCTTGTGATAGTCAGTCCTCTTTAGATGATATCACACTGAGTTTCAAGGGCTGAAATAACGATGTCATTCGCAAAACCAATACCACGAATTCCTTAAAAAGTAAGCTCTTCAAGCAGTTCGTCTACAACAATACTAAATAGCATGTGTGATAGTACCCCTCCCTGTGGGCAGCCTCTTTTGTTGTGATGATACTTTGTACATCTATGGACATGCTAATTTTTCTGCTATTCCAGTGCCCTGCATCTCACCAATCCATATGATTATGGTGATGAGTATACAAACTTCCCTACAATAGCTTTGTTGACAGCGTCATCTTAGGTGTTATCAAATGCTCCCTCTATGTAAAAAAGTGCAGATAGCGCTGTTTCTTTTGCAATTATTTTTGGGTGAACTTTGACTTTATCTTTAGAACAAGATTAAATAAAAAATTTAATGGTGATAAATCACCTAGCTGGGGCCAATTGAATTTTAAATTCAATTTTTAATTCACCTATAAAATAGAGTCCTTGTTTTTATGATTACCTTACAAAAAATGTACAGTTAGAAGGAAGCAAGTTAAACCCTCAAGATTTACTTGTTCGCCTGGAATTTTCCCGAAAAATGATTGCAATGGCCGAAGAAGACAACACATTGATAAATTGTTTGTTCATGTCTGATGAGGCCCATTTTGACTTAAACGGCAATGTTAACAAGCAAAATTGCCGTATATGGAGAGAATCTAATCCAGGCATGCTCCATTAGACGGAACTGCACCCAGAACGAGTCATTGTGTGGTGCGCAATTTCATCAAGGTGTATTGTCGGGCCGTACTTCTTTGAAGAAAACGGTGTAACAGAAACTGTCAATGGGGACTGTTATTTAAAGATTTTGAAGGAGTTTTTTTACCCAGAACTCCGCCGAAGACATATCCCTTTCAGCAGTATTTGGTTTCAATAAGATGGAGGATGTGCACACGTAGCCACACAAGTTATGGCGGAGCTCCAACGAAAATTCCCTAACAAATTGATATCCCGAAACTGCACTTTCCGCTGGCACCCAAGGTCACCTGACCGCACTGCTCCAGACTTTTTTTTTAAGGAATTATGTCAAGCAGAAAGTGTACAAAACGAAACCCAGTAATTAGACTGAATTGAAGCAGTCCATTAAGACATTAATTGAGGCGATCCCAATTTCAACCCTTCAGGCCGCAATGAACAATTTCCTGATCAGGTGCCGCATGTGCGTGGATGAGTGTAGAAGTCATTCGCGGTCTATTAACGACCATTAGTCATTTAAAATCAAATTTAATTTTTAATCCAATAAAAAAAAATTAATGAAATACATCGATTAAAATCAAAGTTATTTAAATTTCTTATTGTAGCACGATTCGTTCGCCACCCTCTCTGTTTCCTTTTGCTTACCAGCCGGTCATAAAAAGTTATTACTCCTCTTATAAATATTTGAGACCATTAACAGGTGCATGGAATGTATATTCTAACGCACACGTGTTGCTATAAAGTCCATAAAGACCTTAATATAGACAAATATGCTCTCCCGGATAGTATCTCTGCCATCTTTCTTGAAGAGGTGTTCTTCAGCGCTTCAAACCCACTGCATAAGCTTTTCCATCTGTTTTATTCTACTGAAGTCTTCCGGACAACCTGTTCCCAAATAATGCGAATCTTCTTTACCGTCTAACTGTCATTAAATTCTGTCCCTTCTTTCGAAGGTCTAAGTTTAGCGTCATATGATCCATTAGGAACAGGGATTCCGATACAAAATAAGCCATTCGAAAACATAACACGAGAAAAGTGTGGTTAGGGCTTTAGTTTAATATTTGTATTTGTCAGTCGTCAAATTAGTTGGAAAATCTGACTAAGATATTCTCTCCAATCTTGTGTTATTGGCCTCTTGAGCTGGAGAGTTCGTAGTTTGAGAAGATTTCATGACTTTACAAAGGGGTTGAACTTGTCCAATTGCAATTCTAAAGCGGGAGCGAACTATTTCCTGGATCCTGGAACTATTATGTTTGCATATTTAGTATTCAACGAATTTGATTTTTTTTATTCATAATTATCTAAAAAATATAATTGAATTATTACATTAATATTTTTTTTGTTTCCATTGCTATTTTTTTTTATTTGCAATATAATTTTCCCACGAATGGTTTTATGTTTAAGAAGTCAAGGAAACCATTGAAAGAATTCATGTGTGCTTAGGCTCACACGGTCAGAAGTCAATTAAAAAAATGCTTCATTAAAAAAAAGGTTCATTATAAAGTTTACTCGTATACGCATTCTCAGCGAACATAACCTTACTAAGAAAAATATATTTGTTTGTCCAAACATATAACTACCTTAATATGTAGGTACGAGTATACTGAAGATTAATTTATATTTGGGTTCACAAGTTTATTAAAATCAAGCACATTTTTTTTTATTTAGCCACTATTGTAGGGCCAATAAAAAAAAAGCCAAACAAACTCCTACATACAACTCCAGGCAAATTATTAAAAGAAGGAATGCGAATGACACAATATCAACGAATTAGAACTATAAATCATTATAATACCAATATATCTACCTATTTGAGCAAAAAAATGTCAAATTTGTAGGGGCATAAATTATAGATATATATATATATACTAGTATGTGTATGTATATGTATACATAGGTATTTTAAAGGTTGTAGGTTGTAGCCGTTAAGGCAGGTAAGAAATTATTTGATCTTGGCCACTTACTGATCTACGCCTCTATAGCTATTGTGATATTATCTGAGTTAAGGAAAACAAACTGACATAATGTCAGAAGTGGAAAGGGATTGATACTCACATTCAGTCCTCAATGATTCAAGCCCATAACAGAAGGTAAAGAACAGTTGAATACATATTTAAAGATTAGTTCAGCCTTGGTTTACGATGTTTATTGTTTATCCACAGATACCGATGGATTACATGAGCTTCAACCTGGATTCAAACTTGTAATTGGTTGAACCCTGAACCATTGTTCAACTTCAGTAAATCCGTCGATATTGCCAGGCCTTCAATTTGCTTACTAAATATTCCAAACACCGTGAATATCTTTTGTGGTTTTCATTGTGAAGATATCATTATCGAACAAAAAATTATTTTGTGAGAGTAATTTTTGTCCAAGAGACTGAAGCTTTTTTTGTAATATTACAAAGCTTCAAGACATTGCTTACGCGCATTCGTATCTATAGAAAAAGTGTTCATCTTAATATCGGCGTATAGATAAGTTTAAAAAAGGAACAAAAGACATAGGAAATTAAACGTTAACAGTGGGAGAAAGTATACGAAATGCGTTTGCTTACAAAAAAAAAGTAAAAAAAAACCTGATTGTATCAAATATGTTTACAAGGAAGCGGAAAATATTTTTTTGTTTACAATTTAATTGTATTTTCTTTTGAATTTGAAAGGAATTTTTTCCACACAAGTTGAAATAGAAATACAGCTCGTTTTTCTGGAGTTGGTATATTGAGGAATACAATTGATATAAATACATTACATATTATACACTCCGACTCAACTAAACTGATCAAACATTTTTTACATCAACTCAAATTGGTATTTCTAAGATTGAAAAATTGATGGAATTTTTTGACTAAAACTCTATGTTTGTATATATATATCGCAAGGATACAAACCAGCTTTAAAAAGATAACAGTATAAATAACAAATTGTTTTCAAAAATAATTATTAGGGTTGGGTCCATATGAAATAAAAAAAGCTGTGTGTGAGGTATTGACGTAATTTTTAATTGCGATATAGGTATTATAGGGCAAGTTCCTTATTTAAGACAAAAAATCGAACTCGAGATTTTAATCAAATTTGGTAGACATTTATATGTAAGTGTCTTAGGTCATTCTCTCAAATTGATTTATGAATCAGTCTTGCAGCCGTAAAATAACGGTACCTACTTGTCTTACAATTTTGTTCTATTTTTTCTACTGTCTTATTTATCTCGAAAACGGCTATAACATTTTGATAAAAAGAAAAGGGTGCGCACTATATACTTAAGGTATAGTCAACATATTGGTCAATGTTTTTTTTTTAATATTTTATTATTAATAATGTTACCTGCCACACAACTATTTATTTTTTATTCGATAATGAATTATAAATAATAGTACATACCAAATTTTCAAAAAATATTTTTTTTTGGATTTAAAACAAATTTTTTTTTTTAAATTCATTATTTCGAAAACGGGTGGATGATTTTTTTTTTGAAATTTTGTGTTTAAATTTGTTTTATTAAATATTTAAAACTGTCATACCAATTTATGTTTTATAAAAAAGTTCAAGAAATTTTCTTTATATCAAAATTTAACTTAACTTAACTTAACCTTCGAGAGGGAAAACCGTACACTTATATCATTCATGACGTCTAGCGCTCTAGATGGACATTAATGGCCTAGTCAGCGTCGAAGAAATATGGGCTTACGTTTTTGATTTCACAACAGTGACTAAATTATAAACAATAGATTCGCTAAAAGCTACCGAAACAATGTCACCGAAAGCAGACTATTAACATCGACCCGTGTATATCGGAATTTTTAAAATGTAATTAAATCAACTTCTAAGATAGTTTTAAGATAAATAATAAATCACTCTTGTCCTGATTGAGACGTTTCAGCGATTTTTTAAAAATCAGCTTTCTATATATGTATACAATTTCTTTGTCTCGAAAAACTGTGTTTTTCATAATAGTCAAGCGACTATTCGATTAATAGAATATAACTATACTTAAAACACTTATTTAAGCAAATTTCATTTATAGATAATTTAAGAATAGATTTACAAAAAAAAAAATAACTTCTCTAATTGCATGTACCATTCTCAACCAAATTTCATTTTAACAAAATCGTTAGAATTAGCGAAACCAAATTTAATTTTTGTTTGAAGAAAGTGGTAACCAAACATTTTTCAAATTCTCTATCTGAGTAACATAATTTTTAATTACATTTCTAACTTTTTAAGAATATTAAAATTGATTTATATGCATGTTTGTGGACATTATTTTTTTACCAATTATTATACCACTTGCTACCAAAAAAAAACATAAAAAATGAACCTATTCAAATAATTGCGAGTGTAGAAAGCAAACAGATCTAAAAACAAGTACAAGATCTGATCAAATGATCATGTTGCTGCTGCTGACAATGGTGTATAATTTTCCCATCTCACGTTCAATTTTCCACCAAACAATAATAATTGTTGTTACTCGGCAATAGTATAACTTCTAATTGAATCTGTTCTTTCAAATTATCTACTGAAATGAAGACTTTTTGATACCCGCGGCCAGAGGATTTAATATACTTAGAAAATTATAGGTTTGTTAAAATTCTGGTAAGTCATCGTACATAAATACGACGTAGGTATATATAAATTCTTAAATTCTTTAAAAACTAGGAATTAGAATTTAATTGCTCATCCAACTAGCATATTTTTTTTGCAAGCAGGCTTGATTTATGATTTCCGTGAATGAGAGCTCATACTGCGGCGTTACCTTCACGCTTTTGATTTTTCTAGTTTTAATGTCATCATCGCTGGCAGTTTGGAAAGAAAATTTATAAAGTAGGTATAGTATGGTGTACTTTTATATGAAACTAACCAATGTCCATTTGGTTAGGAAATGTTTATTCATTTTTGTTTTAGTTTTGTTCCGACTTCTAAGTTGAAGTTCGATATGATATTTCTGCTTGTGTAATACTATTGTATTAATGATGTAATATTAACCTGTTGTATACAATTTATATTAATTGATGGGCTACTTTCATACAAGAAATTGCAACAAAAACATAATTGCATCCTCAACAAAAGCCGTGTCCTTTTTGGAAATCTTTCGGCAGCAAAGCAGGATTTTCAAAAAGAACGATAAAGCACAGCATCCTAATTTCTTGTATTTTTAAGTTGGTATTTCCGACCATGGGTCAAATAACTAAATGCTAAAATCAACAATTGATTTGTTTTACTTCTTCAGATTAAATGTATAGGTACATACACATATATAAGAAAACTAAAACTTGTACCTGAATTCAATATGATGTAAGATTGTGAAAATCTGGCTTGAAACGAATTTTAGGGTCAAGTTGATTTTCTACGACATTCATCAATAGCCATATTTTGAAATATTTACAATGTATTTCTTGCCAAATTTCGCCGAAAAGTTCTTACATATAGCCCTTTTCCGCAGATGAAATAATTTGAAAATTTCCAATGTTTGGTATAAGAAAATTGAGATTTTTTAGAAGAAATCTTAATAATCTTTTAATGAAATTCGACAGTTTATGTCTTGCACATCTTATATCTCTTATATCTCTATTGATAACATAAACTCACGTACTGCTAATGAGTGCTTATTTATTACTAAAAAATAGATATGCACTGACTTGCTCCTTAAATGATAGTGGCTATTCCAATTTTAGTGCTTTGGTAGCGGGCGCTGCTCAAGTTTTAGTTAGTTAATTTTTAGGCAATTTGACAGCTGCTGACACAAAGCCACTCAAACATCTTTTATTAAAGTATCTTTGATCTGGCAGATTCGCACGAATAAGTTAACTTAAAATTTTACTTAAAGTGGAAGAGCGCCCACTACCTATGGTTTTTACTTGCGATTATAGGTACTTTAAGGCAAGTTATGTATTCGTAAAAAAAAAATTCTAACAATCCGCCATTACATTACGATCATAGAGAAGCCTAAAAATGTCTGTCTGTCAGTCTGTCAGGCTGTCCGTCGGTATGCATAACAAGCTACAGCCTAAAGGGCTTAAGCGATTGCCTTCAAATTTGGTACGTGTGATAATTTTGGCATTCCTCAGAGGGGAAATTGAAATTTTATTTTTAGGCCTAAAAATAACGGCACCTGCAATATGGCCTTGAAGGAAAATCTTATTTTTCTCTAAAACGGCTCCAACGATTTTGATAAAAATCTTTGAAAAATTTTTGTTTGGTAATAGCTATCATTTGATATGAACCAAGTTTACAGGAAAAGTCTATTAACGGTACCTTTCATAGAACGGTTTTTTTAATTTTTGGCTTTCTCGGTAACGGTACATTGGATTTCTGTCAAATTTTATATCTGGGAAGATCTAAGTAGCTTAATTATTTTTGCGTATCAAAATTTTGAATATCTTTTTCTTTTTAAATTAAAATAATTTATTAATTTTTTTTTTGAAAAATCAATAATTTTAAAACTAATCAACAAAAAAAATAATTTTAAATTTTATATTCACATGAACATTAATAGTCTCTAAAAAATTGCATACCAAAATTTCAAAAGAATTTTGATTTCAAAAAACGAAAAATATAAAACAGGATTTCATCAAAATCCGCCCTACAATTTTCGAGATACATTTTTATAAAATTTCCATTGATTTTTTTTCTTTTTTTTTATTATTCATTTTTATTTAATCTTAACTTATAACTATCTTAAAGCTAGACAAAAATGTTTAAAACTAGCCTAATTGTCAATAACTTACAACTAATTTACTGGCCCTTTAAGGGGGCTCTAAACTAAACTATATCTCTTAATACTAATGTCTTTCGATCTAAAAACTATTTTAATTAATTCTAATTATTTTTTTTCTTTTTACTTATAGACTACCTAAGGCTAAACTAAACTTCCATTGATCCGTGGCTCTAATGGCGTTCTTCGTTTTTCCGAAAAACCGATTAAAGTGATGATTTTGGCAGTTTAAATAAGTTTAAAAAACGATTTTTCCCACCTATACACCATTAACTTTCATTATATATATGTATGTACATATTTACATTATTCCCCTCCTAATTAACATAATTAAAATCCACTTAAATATACATTTGTAGGTACCTATTTAACTATTCCTTGAATCATGCATTCGACAATTGATTATACTAAGAATCAAGGTAATATTACCTACATGGGCTGTAAATCTGCATACCTACCAACAGCGTCAGTGAGTAACACTAAAGTTGTTGGATACAAGAGCAAGTTTGTACGATCCAGTCGTGCATTTTATTAATATGATTTACAATGCAACAACAATAAATAAAAGGTACTTTAAGCGTAGTTCGTTGTCTTAGTAATTATTATTTCATGTAAGTGAATAGGCGTGAAAGAATTTTTTTTAAGAAAAGAACACGTACTTAACCAAATATTATTGATTTTTTACTCCTTTCAGCTGACCTATCCCAATCGTTCGCAAATATATTCCTATAACTTAGTATCAGAGATAACTTATCTAATAAATGGGTGAACGTCCCCATTGAAAGAAAGAAGAACTCTACGAACATAGACTTCGAGATTCATCAAAGTCATCGGAACTACCAACTAAACAACATAATATCATTCAGAACTCGAATAAATATCACAAATCTATCGAAAGCAGGTTCAATATTCTTGTATTTGTAATGTATATGTAAATTCTGCTTTGCTGTGGATAGCTTTCGCCAAAAGAACACGGCTTATTATTGAATTAAGATCTTTGCAAAAAGAAGTGAGTTGATACTGAGACTGAGACATTAGATATAAATGATAAAAAAAGAGCCAAGTTCTTCGCTCTACAAAAACTTCTATATAACAAGTCAGTCTTGAAAAGTAGTGATATCTAAAAGTAAAGTTCTTACTTAATAAAATTTTAATACAAAAAATTTAAAGTAGAACAAAATTGAAACAACTATATATTAAGAGATACATTTTAATATAACTGACTAAATTTTGGTGGGTTCACTGTAACTGTGACTTGTTACATAGAAGTTTGTGTATAGCGAAGAACTTGTCCTATGTACTTTTGAGTGTTCTGATAGAGCGCCAATATTAAATTTATCGCAACTTTACTTCGACATACTTTTAAATATAAGAAATACTGTTTGTTTGTTTGTTTTTTTATTTGCAAACTTGCATTTTAAGATACAATATCTTATTTAACTCTCCAAATTTAGTGGAATGTTTTGTCTATTTTATATAGATCTATACATTTAAAATTACACGAATGCTTTTTATATCGTGTTTCAAACCGAATACCAACACTAATCAAAAGGATGATTTATCGATTTTATCAACAAATAAAAACAGAAAAAAGTGTTGATGAACAACATAAAATTTTTGTTTGGTTCAAGAGTCCTTTAAAGCAAAAATCAATATTTACAATAGTGCGAGCCCCAACGCCTATAAAATGAGATAAGGGTATCTATCTACAGTATACAAACAATACAAGAAACAGAAATTGAATTGAAGTTTGCAAATCAAAATATTTTTACAACATTCAATACGTATTTGATCTAACAATATTTGAAAAAAAAACGCTGTGGGTTCAAATCGTTAAGATATAATATACAAGTGTAAGTTATAATAAATAATAACATAGTATAGGTAAATATACATAATTAAACAACAACAAAAAATATTAAAGCAAAGAGTGGAAACTAATCTTTAAAAACCTTGATCAAGTACTTCTATACTCTGTCCAACAAAAATAGTCAGTATAGGGAAGATAGCATACTTGCCTCTCACTCTGATTGTAATAGATGCTATACTCTGTTCAATTTATATGTTCAGTACAGGGAAGATAGGATATTTGCCTTTCACCATTACTCTTATGGATTTTAATAAGCTATCTCTATTTCTATAAAGCTTTTCCATTTTCCATGGTTGCCGTAATAAACTGGCATATTTAGGCAAATCCAAACGCAAATCTTGCACATAATAACGCTAAGCAAACTGTCCCTACACGCAAACAGAAAAATCTCTGCTAAGCACACTGTCTCAAAACGTAGTTCATTCTTTTTTCTGGCGCAAACTTCAATGCAATTGTGCAAGTTTTAAACTTGTGTTGCGAACTTCACTTGCTTTTCAATTTTGATCGGGTTCATGCATTTGCTTAGCATGAGACTTGCTTTGCAAACCTTGCATTTAGGAATTTGGCCTTTCTCTCACAAATGTCTGTAGGGTTACCAATTGTTAATTTAGATTTTATGAACAGAAATATGTACATCGTAAACTAAATCTAAAAAACATTAAACTAAATGTAAATAAAAATAAATCTACCATTCTCCACATCACCAAGAAGTAAGATAGTAGGCGAGTCTTTTAAGAGTTTCCCACAAGGCCTAATCCATTTCAACATGAAAATAAATCACAGAAAAAATATAAATAAGGTATAATAAGGTATAAAAGGAGAACTTGAAGCCATTTTAAATGTAAATAAACACAGGACAGAAATAATAATATCAACTCAAATTGCACCGCACTATTTTAAATATTATACATATTTATAAACACGAAATCTTATTCATTCAATTTATATTTTCATAAACAAAAGAACTATTTGTTCTTTAAAGTTGCAATAATTTAGTGAACCGAACGTCATGAAAATTGCTCAAATAGTAATTTTTAATCAAAAAAATACCCAACAATTAATATACAGCTGCATTTTAACCGTTTTAAAAAAAAAAACAAAAGATGTAATCAGAAAAGCACGCAGCAACAACGCCGTTTTCCCTAAACTTAAAATATATGCTCTCAAAAACTCTAAGAAAGCTTCGATTCATAAAGCTCCATAGCGAAAACCAAAGAAAAAGGTATTAAAATTTCCATCAACGGACCAATGGTAACTCTTAATCAATATGTTTATTTTTTTAATTAACAGTATAAGAGATAGTCAAATTGTCGATCAGTATCCTATCACTCTCAGTCGAGGAGCAGACCGGTCATGGTATAATATACGTGGGTTTTTGGAATATTTCAGTAGCAATTTCTTAAGTTGTGTGCCATGCAAACACCAGCCGGCACCACTGTGTTTGAAAAAGCTCTGCCATAAGGCCTATACTGAAAATATAAATTGAACAGAGTATAATAAGTTCGTACTGTCTTAAAGCTCTTACAGGGTTGCAGTAGTAAGCATTCTTATTTACCACAAGCGTAGAAGTGATAATTCTGATTATTTTAAAAGCTCACAACGAGGGTTGGGTAGTTGCACGTTGGTTTTAACAAAATTACAAAAACAATTTGTATGTAACTCAGTGGGAATTTCAGCAACAGGCACAAGTGTATTTCAAAAAGCTCTCCCATAAGGCCTTTACTGACAATTTTTGTTTAATAAATTTTAGCCAAAAAGCAAATTAAAAAATGTTAGGTACTTATTCACCAATATATATACCAATCCAAAATGTTGAAAATTCTAAACGAAAAGCAGAAAAATTAAGTGCCTGACTCAATTTTTGATGTTTTATGCTTTTTTGCTATTGCTGCATGGTACTCGTTCTGTACATGCAGATATAAAGCAAGTTTGAACTAAGTTTGATCTGAATTCAAATTTTTTGCACTCAACTTCCAATCACTGCTCTCGGTATGTGAAGTTCAGTTAATGGTTGGATATCTAACATTGAACATGTCCAGTGGCAGAGTATGCGACACATATAAATACACATGTCATCCTGGATGATGTGTAATTCGACCGTAGCCCAGCATATTATAAAGGCTTACACTCCAACAAAATTGAACATTTTAAACTCTCAGCTGTTCCAAGATTATTCGATAATATAATCAAAAATAACCTTGATTTCATCGTAAAAGGGCACATTTCTGGAGCTGCAACAATAATTTGAAAGACTTAGGTCCACATTGACAAATCTTTCATATTTGGCTTCTAGCTTCACTAACATTATGGAAAAATGTAAGCAAATTAATGTCACATATACGGACTTTAGTAAGGCCTTTTACTCAGTAAAATATTAATAATTCCATGCTTTTTTTTATAATCTACATGCGCTCAAGGGCAGCGCGGGCGTAAAGTTAAGGAAGAGAAAGAATGATAGGAAAGATGTGTGGCGCGATGTTCTGTGACTGTAGGTGGTTGTTGTCTCAGATTTTATCTCAAGGGATCGCGGCTGAACTAATGCGGAGAAATTTCCGTATCTTATTTATCTATGCACCTTATAATTCGCATTAATTTTTTTATTCTTTGTCATATTTTATCGGTATACTAGTTTTACTCAATCACATGTTGTTAGTTCTAGCCTAAACAGCATGTAATGAGTAAACCAGCAACTTATTGTATGACGTTTATTTTTTAATTGGTTCTTAATATAAAATAAGAAGACATAGACTACGGCAGGGATCGAACCTGTGCCCATGAGATTTACAGGCGAACACACAACTATCGCACCACGGCCACCCCCTAACTGGATTTTGAACTGGATTGAATCATTTTTGGTGAACCGGGGTAGTTATTTCTCTAGAATACTTCACTGTATATCTGGAGTTCCTCAGGGCAGTTATCTAGGACTGCTGCTATTTATTATTTTGATTCATGATATAACATTTTTTTTTTAATTTGCTCAGGTTCTTCTTTTTGCAGAAATGATCTTAAAACTTTCTCAAGAATTTATACCATTAATGATTGCTAAAATATATAGAATCATTTAAATGTGGTATTGTGTATGCAAATGCAATGTCATCTCATTTTAAGATATTTAACTATTTAGCTGGGGGCGTCCTTTTGAATAGGGTTGAAAAAGTTAAAAATCTTGGAGTCATTCTTGACTTGAATTAAGAGTTGTAACTTGTAAACCACGATATCCCTGTTAGTTATACATTTTTAAAATAGAATAATTTGTCATTCACTAGGACACATAAATATAAAAAAATACATTAGATGGAGTGTGCAGACAGAACCTAACCCATTTGTCGTACGTTTGATCCCGTTGCCCGCGGTCAATCCTTGGTATTAATTCTTTTTTCTTTTTCGCAATCAGTGTAAGTGCGCGATAGATGTGCTTTTAAAGTCAATCAAGATTTATCAAAAATAATAGTTCGAATATATTAAACTAAAGAACAGGAAGGTGAGAACATTAATTTATTTTATACCTTGATTTTGGATAAAATTCCAAAAAGTTTGTATGGACGTCAATTTTAAGTATGTATGTGCTAAATTAATAACAAACACTCAAAATTGCACCTCATGTTTTTAAATACGGTAGCTTGAATTAATCGTGGGAGTTAATTGTGGTCAATGAACTGTTTTGTGTGGCCAATATAGAGTATGGCAATTTAAAATGGAAACAATTCTGTATAAACCGAAACCACGTAAGAATAGGTATGCATGAAGTATGTAAACGTGTTGTTCTAGTTTGCGTAAGAATTAAGAGAGTATACAAAACTTAGAAGCACATGAATTATCAATCTTTCATCGTCAAATTAGCTTATTAGGCTCTATAGTCAAAGAAAGAATTTTTATATTTCTGTGGACTTTAAAAGCTCAATACAAGTTTGGCACTGTAATTAAATTAGAAACTTGTTTAAATCTTCTTTATGTTTTTTTTTTTATACTTTTACCATACCGATTTTTTTCTTTTTTTTAAGTAGAGATTTTGAATCAGGAAAACCACAGTTGTTCAGTTATATACTATGCATGCATTTAGTTTTAAATAAACGCTGACTAAAGCAGCTTACTACATTAAATCATAATAATGGTTTTCATGAAAAATCTTACAAAAACACTTAAAGTGTGCACATCAAACTCAAATTTTTGTTTGGCATCTTTTTCCGGTTTTGTTTTTTCAAACAAATTCCGACTTTTGCAAATCCGTGATATTGTGATTTGCCCAAAAAATTATGGGAAACCCGAGTTAAATTGTTGTTGTAACAAAAATTGTTAGATCAACAATTCATATTGTCTTATATAATATGGCATTAAAAAAATAATTTGTAATTTTTTCTGCGTTATTATTATTTATTAAACCATAATCGATAGCAAAAAACAGGTTTTTCTTAAACTTATGTTTGGGTCTAATTAGAAATTGAACAAAATCAAATATGGAATTTTCAAAAAGAATATTTCTTAATTGAAAATATTTTTATGAAAGACAAAATATTAAAAAAAAAATTGATAAATAGGATTTTCCAAAAAAAGCTCCTGTAACTAACTGTTATCTATTATTTTATCAAAATCAATTAATAAAATGAAGTATTTCATAAATGATTTATGAAATACATATAATGTTGTGCAGTGCAGAGTGGCACTCTCCAATACCTCATTTTAAAAGTTTAATTAGTGGGGATTTATCTTAATATAAATACAAATATTTACATATAATAAATTAATGAACCCCAATTATAATAATAAATTGAGAGATTTTCAGAACTGTGCAAAATATTTTTTCTATTAAATTTATTTTCTTAATTAAATAAATGGGAAACATTTTTTTTCCTTATTTTAATTAGTTTTTTAGTTACCTTGTTGCAATTAAATTTATATTTTTTACAAGAAAATAAAAACATTACTTAATTCATTAAGATTTTGAAAAAAAAGACACATTTAGGTATTGAAATAAAAAATGATGATTTTGGGACCCGCTCTATATCTTCTTCGTATGAAAATATCATCGTTAAAGTTGGTTCATGAATTTTTTTTAGAAAATCCAGTGGTGGCAGAAATATCGCAACACCACTTTCTTAAGCAAGAAAATTTTAGAACACGTTCTTATCCAATACCCAAACATAAAATGAACTACACACTATAAGATCGCACGTATTTGGTCTTATGTTCGATTACATTACATTCTCACAAGTTTTTTAATATAAAATATATTCAGAATTTGAAGGACATCCTTTATAAAAATTTTGATCGAAATAATCTGAGTCGTTAATGAGAAAGTCGAAAATAAAAAAAAAAAATGGTTCTATGGCAGGCTTATAACAAAATATGTCAAAAAAAAAACTTGACACAGATTTTTTTTGTCAAGATCGTTAAGATTTATATTATATAATTAAGATTTAACATTTTGGACACAGCCAATTGTATTACAAGTACCTTTACTTTTGCGGCTAAGAACAAAGATAAGAAAAAAAATCGACCCAATTTCCTAAGAAGCTTAATAATTATCAATAACCATCCCTTAAATTTTGGAGCGGTATAAAATGACTTTTTTGAAAAAAAAAATGTATCTTTTTGACCCGCCGTTACACACTTTTATGATCATGGAGCACACATCTATTATATCTGTTAGGAATCATTCGGTGTAAAAAGACTCGGAAAAACTCAACGCTACCTCCCTAATATAAGTGCCAAGTTTGAAGAAAATCGCCTTAGCCATTTATGTTCTACATTAACATACAGACGGAATTGAGAGACCACTTTTTGGTTAGGTCCATCATCGTAATGACCAGTTTGATCAAAATCTCGAGTTTGATTTTTTTTGCAAATGCAAAACTTTCCCTGTAGTACCAATATCGCAAGTAAAATTTTTTTTGAAATGAGCCCAAAAATACTTTTGTTTTTCGAATTGACGTGGTTAAAAATATAACTATTGACCTTGTTAAGCCGAAATATAATTTTAGAAATACCGTTATTGTTGATCGTAAAAAAGAAAAAAATGCCAACAGCCAGTAGGATCTCAAACTCAACGAACAAACACGACTTGCAAGTAAAAACTTGTGCAAAATTAGTTACTAATTACAATAAAAGTTATTTCTAAGCAATATAAAATTAAAAAACAAAATTTAGCTTTTGTGTATTCTGTTATTCAGTCTAAATATTCGTATTCTATATAGTCAATGGTTTGCAGTAGTAATGAATCAACGGAAATTAAACTTACTTTCGGTAATTTTTTTTAAATAAACATTCATTTATGATGAACATTAATTTGATGATGTACTTATTCACATATCATTTTTATATAATTTATCCATTGGTCACCTCAAAGCTAATATGGATTTTCTTGATAAATATTTTTTTTAAACAGGAATCGACTGACTTGTGGCATAACCAAAAACTTAATTTTTATGTGGAGGTAAGGATGGCACAAGCTCATTTTGCGATCATCATTTTCAAAAAAAGGTGTTTGAATTGAATTTCATTATGCGAACGACATATTATATTAAAATAAAAACCAAACGAAAAAAGAAAATTAACATTTTAACAGACACAAGATCCTGTTTTATCTCATGGATAAAATTTACATTATAATAATATGAAGTTTTTTTCAACTTTTTTTTTGATAGTTGAAGGATTAGTGATGACAAGATTTAAGAAGTATATCACTATCTTTATATCAAAATTCTTTTGGGACATACATACATATTTGATATTAAAATAAAGTTTACGACTGGATCGCATAATGTGTTGTTTCATGGATAACAATTGAAGAAGTTTGAAAATAAGTGATGAGTTAATATATTAATGTAAAAAAAATGTGAAAATTAAAATATAATTTTTTTCTGAATAAAAAATTATAAGAAATTTGATAACCGAAAGTAATATAAGGCATATTTATGAAGAGCATCAAAAGCTTACAGCCAACATGTGAACTTTTTGCTAAAAATCTAAAATACAGTATTATTGCAATATTGTTTTAAAAATAATTTTCCAAGTACACAATTTTATGAAAAACCGAATTGTTATTTGATCAGATAATATTTAAAACAAAAGAAATACAAATTCAATTATTTATCAAATCAGATTTATTTTTTAAATTAAATGTTCATTACTACAATATTTACAATATTTTTTTTTAATTTACTGATAAATATTAATTCTAAAACTGAGCCAAGTAAAGATATTTAATTTCAAAATGACTTTATGATCTTTTGATTAAAATTTTAAGAATTACGACATTTTGTTCAATTTACGCCTAATTTATCATTCACTATTATAAAAATTCATATACTCGTAAAATAAAGATATTCCTGTAACTTTTTAGTTAAGCTAATTTTGTAAAATGATAAGTTTTCGCAAAAGCTTACATAAATGCTTTTAAATCATTTGTGTAAATTCTGTAAATTCACACAACACTTAATCCATAGGAAATTCATTGGGCATTTCCATATATTATATTTGTCTTTTCACTTTATAATGTTGAGATTTGATAAAACCAAAATCCACTGAGTTTCGTGAAACAATGAAAAGACTTGTCTACATCTCAGCATTTCTCTCATAATAAAAATTTCTACATTCCAGCACATTGACTTATGGTGAAATTTCCTAACCCATGTTAGTAAATAATTTCCCAAGAAAATGTTGGAGGTTCATTAACCGAATGATAAGATTATGCAAATGGCAAATTTTATCCAGTAGTGTTTTACATATTTTATACAAAATCTCTGCTAAAAGCAAGTGGATTTGAGATTAAAAAATCAAGTTTTTTTTAAACTGCTCTCATTTCTCCTATTAATTTTAATGTGAATTAGTTTAAATTTTTCCGAGTATTGAATATTATTTTTGGTGTTTGAATGAAACGACTTTTTTTTAAATCATATTCTTCTTTACATTTTAAATGTTCATTCTTTTTTTGTGAACAGTCGGCTTTAATTCTTATTTTGAAATTATATAAAAACAATTTTTCTGCCGGCAACATTTTAATAAAAATAAAAACGGTTAAATTGAAAATTCTTTTACCATGGGTAAAAAATTAAACAACCCTTAAGTCCATACACCAAAATTTATAAACATGGAAGAGAGAAGGCTTAGGGCTTTTTTCCGTAGTCGAAGTAAGGAATGATATTAAAAAGAGGATTCCTAAGCTAACCCAACGAACAAAGTAATTAAGCGAATGAATAAAAGCATAGATATTTTAAAGTTGTCCTGAAATTAAAGAAAAATATAAGTAAAGATTTCTGAATTTAATTTTGAATAAAAATAATAAAGAAAAATATACAAAAACTGAAAGTAGCTATTGAGGAAAATCTCGATTTCAGGAAGAATTATATTTCTTTTCCAAGCAAAATATGATAAAACTCATAGCAATGGTTGAAGATGATCTAAATGGGGATATAAAAGGTGGATCTGTGGATGTGCAGGTTATGCTTGCCTCTCCAATAGTGGAGACGTAATAAGGTAAGATTATTGTTTTATATAATCACAAACCGTACATAACTTTTCTTAAAATAAACAAGATTCAAGACGACTGTGCAGATATTGCATCATTTCTGCACTTCTCCAAGGAGCATTTACTTCAAAAGCAAGGAGTTTATAAAAACATCCCGCAAACAATTTCTGAACAACTATCAACAATGGAAAAATTTAAGAACATACTTGGATTTCCAAACATCATTGGCGCGTTTGACTGCACCCACAAGTCTTATATATTGTAGTAGATTTTCTGGTAAATGTCACTTTACTATTCCAGGAACATTCTGTTTTTATTAATAGGAAATTTTAATCCATGGCTTAACTCTTATTCCATGGTTTTGTAAACTCATGGAATAATGGTGGAATAAACGTTTTTTTATTAATAAAGGGCTGTTAAAGTATGTTTCAACATTTAATACGGGGAACCAATTTAATTAAATTCATGTTTTTTTCTTCAATTTTATTTAATTCTTTATATGATATAGTGTAAACTTTTAAGCATTTTCAGCTCAACTGAAATTCAGGTATGAATATAAATTATCACCTGTGTATGTTTGAGCAAATACATACACACAGTTTGAACTGGACAATGAGCAACAAACTGGTCAAATGAAATCGAAAAAAAACATCACTAAACATTTTAGGCCTCTGGCGCTGGGGGTTACTTAAAAAAGAATTATCAAAAAATCTTATTGCTGACACATACGGTATGGGCTCTTTAATTAATTCCGATGAGTTGTTCTATCAGCTATTCGAAATGGAAAGTTACTTATAGAATTTAGGTGAACGAATGAATAAATTAATAAATAATACTTTTGATTTCGTGTATACCTTTTTCTAAACTCGGTACGGAACCTGGTTCTTGAAGTTTTTCATTTGACTATTAATGTCATCGAAATGAAAGTAGCAGTGATTAAAAATATATCGATAGTAAATATTTTAATGGTAAAAAACAATTTTAAGCCATCCTCAATATTAACAGTATTTTATGTGTTAGTTAGCATAATTATTTCTCGAAAAAAATGTTTAAGTTGTGTCTGTCTCTTGTGGAAGCATTTATAGGCCGGCAGCTGGCTATTAATCATTAATTTATTCAGTCAATTAACTAAAAAGACCTATTTAATAAGTATTTTAACTTGCTAAGTCATTTTTGATAGTCAGTAAAGTCACTAAAATGGAGACTTTTAATTTAAGATTCCAAGTCGAATGGTGATTTTGTAATTAGATTTAATGTGAGTTTCACCAAAAGTATATTCCATTCGAAAAATATATCATTTTCATTTCGTCTGTTATGAGTTTGGACGAAAAATTTAGAAATAGTTAGTCGAAAAATTAATTTAAAAAAAAAAAGTTTAGAAACATTTAAGAATAAAAGTTTTGTTTCTCTTTTACTCGATCCATATGAATTTTAACTATTCGCGAAATTTGTATGTTTTTCGGTGCCGACCACATTAGCCATTTTCTTTTTTCATTAAATGAGCATTGGCCGAACAGTATTTTTCACCACAATAATATGTATGTAGGGTAAATTCTTGTGGATGTAAGTATGACTTAGCTCAAGCATTTGTAACATTATATCTTTTCTCTTAGAGATTCTTCACCTTTAAGCACAGTTAGCGTTAAGTAAATAGATAATAAAAAAAATATCATAACCCTAATAAATAAAAAGCACGACTTGATAGTATATGAACTCGCTTTTGTAGCTAACAACTTTAATATAGCTAAGCATTGACGATAGAGGCAGTCTAGTTATCATTAGGCAAGATTACATTTGTTCTTAGCATAATGCATTTCAAACTGGATAAAGGATTTTAACTATGTAAAGTTTGAAGGTATTACCTGGTTAGCTGATAGGTGACTATAGTTTGGGAAAAAAAGATTCCATTTGAATTCTTGGACAATGAATAAGAGTATGTAAGAAAAATTAGAAATCGATGCAGCGGTGTTTTATAAAAAAAAAATGGTTGTATGTATAAAATTTTTAAATATTTTTTGGAAACATTTTTGGATTGTCAATTTAAAGTAATTGTTATATACGAATTAAATTTTAATTTCAAAAATATTCAAACCACAGTTTTTGAAAGTTTTAAGCCTAAGCAGTTGGATTAATTGTCATTAAACTTGGTACATATTGTTTTTTCGGCAATATGCCCATATGTTTTTTTTTTTCATTTTTTCAAGACCAAAAACAATGGTGCCTGCTATACATTTTTTACTTGCGATATATGTAGCTACTATGGGGCAAGTAGCAGTTCGCTCGCTATAGCCTGAACGGCTGGAACTTAAGCGATTTATGTGCCTGGCACGATTATTTTTAAACAAATTTTTTTAGTTCCAAAATAACGCTGCCTTCCATACAAATTTTGGGTCAAGAATTGGTAAATCTCAATTATCTCGAAATCGGTTATCAAACGATTTTGATAAAAATAAAATCGGTGTAGCATTATAGGTATAATCAATATTTTGGTTTATAATATTTTATAATGAAATGTTATTAACTGTAGTTGAACATGTTATATAACCGATTTTTCGATTATCGACTAACACCTGAACATCTCACCGAATTTCAATCAAATTTTAATACAGGAGGTCCTTCAAATTCTACATGGTACTGCACAAAACATTTTGAAACATTTTTTGGATTTTTTTGAAAAATTCAAAATTTCGAAAACGGATGTCAGATTTTTACTTGAAATTGCCATTTTTTTTAGAAAAAAATTAATTTTGTATATAACAAAAATCTCGTGCTTACGAGATCAAACATAAGAGAAAGTACGTGCGATCCAGTCTCAAATTTTTTTTTTTATCCAAAAATGTAAATCGTATTTTTCTCGAAGACTTGAACGATGACAAACGAGGTAATATGTGTTTTTTTTTTTGGCAAAAATGATTATTTTTAATAACTCTAGTAGTATCATTTTTTTAGCTTTGGATTTTCTGAAATGGCGTTGCTTTGATTTTATTGAATTTTTTTTATGGTTCAGCTTCTAATTCGTATGTCAAAATTTGCTAGATATTTTTATTCTAAATAAAAAAAATTAAAAACATATTTTTTGAAAATCAAATATTTCAAAAAAGATTCAATCGATTTCTTCGAAATTTTGTATTTAATAGTTTTTTGAGATTATACTTAAAAACACTATTTTCCTAAAACAAAAAACAACATACAAATGTTAAAAAAAAACAGTTAAGGAAACATTTAATTTTTTTTTTTCCAAAAACAGCGTGTATCCTTAGATTAATGCAGTCCACTTTTAAGCAGAAAAATAGTTGATTTTGTCACTTTGCACATTTTCGACTTTTTTACTAAAACTCTGAAATTTCTTTACGCAAATGCTCTCCAAAAGTATCTATCTATGGATTTTTAAAAAATTAAATATTTTTTTTTGTAAAACGATTTTGTGAAAATGAGTCATTACATTTTGTTTTTAATTAAGCTCTTATACGTACCAATATTAATAATTACTTTTAATTGGCGTTTCATTCTTTTTCCTAAAAATGTTTCTAAAATTTTATACATTCACAAATATTTTTTTTTTAAATCCGCTCTAACTACCTACCCACCTACATCATTCGTTTTCATTATTACATATAGTTATGTACATATTTATAGACATAGGTTCAATCCATGTATGTAGGTGCATATTACCTGCTAATTTCCATAATTTAAATCTATATTTAAGGATACATTTGTATATGATTATATTAACAACCAGGTAATCCTACCTACATCGGCTTTAAACCTACCTTACTACTTCCCTATTAATAGCATCAATATTTGGCTATATTAAATTTATTCTATTTTTTAACGAATCTGATATTACATATATTATAAATTGAAATTTTTATGATTTCTCACTCTTACTCGAAAATTAATTTAAGTAAATAAAAAAGTATACATTTTGATATCCATCTTATAACAATTTTTTTAATTAATATATAAAAATCTTTTATAAAATGTTAACCCCAATAATAATATGTATGGAGGTTAGTTTCTTTCCTATATAAGTAAGACTTATCTTAAGCATTTGTAACGTTATCTATATTTTAATGAGGATTCCACATATACAACCACCATTTATTCCGGTTAGCTTTAAGTAAATAAATAAAAACATCTACTTAGTGAAAACATTCATTAAAACCATAAAATCAATAAAATAAATAGATAATGTATAAAACAAACATTTAATGCGTGACGATAGTGTTCTGAGGACTGGTTTGTATTATTTGTTTTTTCTGGCTAGCTGAAAATATCATTTTGTCAATATGTAAAAAAAAACTTAACCTCTTTCTCAAAAAAATAAAAAAAAGAAAGAAAAAAGTAAATATTCAATGCATATTGTAAGAAATTATTTAGTACATACAACGTGAACAATGACAGTAAAATAAGGAGTCATACAGATAGTTAAGAAAATTTGTACACATACTCGTATCTGTGCCGAATTCAAATCTGGTTCTTCAATTAACAGGAAAAAAAGAACCTTCTAATTGCCATATAGATACTCTAAATTACGCTCAAATGAAAAATGAATCCAATAAAACTCAACGGTTTCAGCGACAAGCAAATAAATTAAAACGGTATATTATTCGAAAAACTGGTTATGTGTCTTTGACAAGCTGACCTTTTCAGTTTACTTTAAATATTGTATTTTAATATTTGCACTTCTCACTTTATTTATTTTCGCATAAAACTGGTAATTTTTTTATATTCTTACATTTTTATCTTGAAAAAGGAAAACACAAACAATATAATCCACAAAAATAAGAATTTTACAAAATACAAAATTACTTTTAGGGCAATATTTGCACGCCATCCACTTAAATCGAATCAAGTGTGGAAGTATGTATGCCTTTTTAAACAAAAAAAAAAACCTTGAAGTTTATTCACGAACCAATATACCGAACAGAACCTTGTTACGAAATTATCTCAGGTTATTTTTTTGTAGCAGTCTGAATGTGAAAAATCTCAATTAACAGCAGCGATAAAATTTAATATAAAAAAAAATAAAAAATCATGATGCTCACCTTGGCAAATGACATGAGGTGCCAACGATAGTAAAACAATTGTTATCATAGCATGCAGCATAATTTTCGTATGTAGAATTGTTTTTTTCTTGGCCTTATTCTGTGCTATATTCCGATTTGGAGATATTTTCGAAGCTCCATCCGTTGAATGTCTGCAGATTTCATTGCTTTGCATTTCGCAGCTTAGTTTATCCAATTCAGACAAAGCTGCCTGGTTGGGCAAGTTTTCTTAATTACAATACCGCGCAGGCAAAAGCTCAATTACTGCAAAAGTTGTTGAACTATGGACACGAATGAAAGGTTTTTTTTTCTTCGTTGGGTTTTCTCAAAACTAATTTTGCAACAATATTTTTTATCTAAGTGGTTTTGTGCATTTTCACTGCCGAATCGAATAAGCAACGACTGTCGCGACGTCGATCGTGGTCGTGGCTTGTTTACACGCAAAACGAAACTCGAAATTCCAGAGAGAGGGAAATTAATTGACCACACTAGCCGCTATAACAAATGGCTAAATTTCTTCGTTTTCAATATTTTTCACTAAATTTATTTTAACTTATACACAAACACTGTGAACAATAGCCAAAACACCCACCAGATATCGTATTTTTCTTATTTATTTGGTGCGAAATGACCACAGACAACAAAAGCAAGTTCGTTTCTCAGCTCTTTTGTTTAGCTCTAGTTAAGAGTGTTTTACTTTTGTACATAAATCGCGATAATCAATAAACGACTATTGGAAAAACTCCAACGCAAATAAATTTCCAATTCAATCAATATATAAAAATATTAAACAAAATAACGATCCTTTCTCTTTGCAAATGCAATTTAAATAAGTTGCTGACCTCGCTACAGTTTCACAAGACCGATACGATAAATCGAAGAAAGCGAATGTGTTTTTAATTTGCTTGTTACACTAACTCTTGTCACGGTTGGGTGAATGAAAGAGGGTCACTGGGATACGGAAACTCATCCTTCGGGATAAAAATAAAATGTGTGAATGACAGATAACCAGGTGCGGAATTGAAGACTATTCCTTTAAACCGCGATTGGAAACGGGGTATTTTTTTTTCTTCGTTTGTATTCGAATAAAACTCACGCAATCGCAACTTGATCTATGTACATCACCAAGGCAAAGCCAGTAGACTATGAATAATGGTGTGGCAAATGCGAGACGTCAGCTCTAGATGAAAGTTAATTCGAAACTGGTTTGGTAGTTGAATTGAACGGCCGACTGTGCGACGTTTGCAACTTGAATATGTGGTAGTTGTGTTGCTGTCCAATTGTGAATACAATAGTGTGCAGAGTACGAACTGGTTATTTTATGTTTTTGAGTTAGAGAATGGTTATTATCAGATGTCAACTTTTATGGAGAATACAAGTCCACATTTTGGAGACTTTGGTGATACACATATGTTTTTGGTTAATAAAAATTACTGTTAAAATGTAACAGCTTTAAGTGCTATTTTTACTTTATTATTTTTAACAATAAAAAAGATTTCATTTCATATTGTCTGTTTCTTACAAATTAAACATTTTTCTAAAGTATTTAAATGCAATATTATGAGGATTATTAGGAGTTTATTTAATTTTAATATTTTGTTTTACAATTTATCCAGCACTATAAAATCGTCAAACGGTCTTAAAATTTTTCAAGAAAAATAAAATTCCAAAATTATTAAATGATATGAATATGTAAAAAATATTTTTGCCTTTCTTCCTGATGGCGGCTAGAGTTCAATTTTTAATGTAGATTTGGGTATCAAGGTAGAAGAAACCTATATAGAAATCTGTGCTTGGAATTAATTTATTATACATACCAGTTACGAAATTTAAATAAAATCGTTAACTATATTTTCAACATTTAAAAAGAAAAGGCCAAAATAATTGTATGGCAGCAGGCTGTTCTAAATGCACTAAAACAAAATTTTTGAATTCCTTCTCAAAGAATGTGGATAATTTTAATTTAAACAAAATCTGTTTTTCTGTTTAGACTCTCGATTGCTGAACACACAGACGCGTTTTAGAGTTTTGCCTTATACGTCTGCATTATCCATAATGTAGATTTTTATTAAAATTTTAATTTTACAAAACTGTCAAACAAATGTTATCAAAATATTTCACATAAACATTATTTAAAAAAAAAAACATCTTCGATATTTTAATTAAAAATTTAATAAATAATATTATAGAGTAGAAAATCATTATCGTTGCTTGGATTTTCGAGAATATTGGATTTCTAAGAAATTAAAAGGATCGTGGGAACGGTCCTTAGAAAAATTAATGCTAAAACGTTTTCTTTTTATGGAGGATGTTACTTTTTGCCGAAAAATAACCCAGAAAATGGAAAAATATTTTAAAAGTTGGAAACGGGTATTCGTCACCTGACACGTGCATAAACTATGTGCACATAAACACACTACAAAAGACCGTTTACCAAGGTATCGATGACGTCTTCTTTCTTCACTGCTAGTATTGCCCATTCACAAATCCAATAGATATTTATATACTTTTTTACAATGCCGGTTAACTCGCAAAAATTTGCCGGAAATGATTTCAACACAGTCGAAACAGCAACAGAAATTTGGCCATTGCTTAGCACCACTACAATGCGACTCTCATATTTGTGGTCAATTTCAACTTCCTGATATGCCGGCGCAAAGACGACGATTTCATACATAACCTAAATTCATTGGCAGCGGTAGATTTCGGGATTAGAGGAAGCGTTTGACGAAAATCTCCGCTTCGCAATATCATATCCCCGCCAAATTATATCGAATCACCTAAATCCTTCATTATTCAGTCAACTGCCAACAAAGCTCGCTTATTCGCCATCGTACATTCATCCCAAATTATGATTTTGCAATTATCGTATCATTGGTCATTGTGCACGTTATTGGCTTGTCAACCGTGAGAAAATTCATCAGCAGCTTCCAAGCTGAATGTGCAGTTCGACCGCCTTCACACAGTGTGGCAGTATTGCCAAAGGATGCAACATGCAACGATAGAGATCTTGGCCGAATTGTTGCTAGAATCAACTAACTTACGATTGTCTTGCATATCCCACCGGGAGCATCGAGAAAGCAAATGCGTTTGGGGAATCGTATTCGTAAGCAAAACGTCTTCTATCACATTGAATTTCACAATTAACTGAAATTTTCCAAGCTTCACAAATTATTATCCATTTTTAAGTCGTTCAAAAAATCCATAGAAGACAACCGACAAAATAAAATATCAAAATCCATTTAATGGGAATCAAATTCTGTAGTTGTGTGCATACACGCAGCAACAAAGAGAAACCAAAATGAAAGTGTGTGTATACAAAACAAAACACATTATTTATACTACTAAAGCAATAACAGACATGTAAGTTATATTTTTTGGTAATAATTTCGGTTCTAGACATCGGACGGCAAACTGATTTCTTATGTGCACTCTCCAAATATGTCCTAAGATATCCTGAAAATTTCATTCAAATCGAAGAAGCCGGAAATAAGAAGATAGCGCACAAACATAAGTTGGATTGTTCTTTATATATAAGAAGAAGATAAGATACATACTGTATTCTAAAATTTTCGATTTTTTTTGTATTTTGAAAAAAAAAAAATGTTTATCTTTTGAAAATTCAATATTTCGAAAACGTGCGGATGATTTTCTTTGAAATTTTGTTCCTGAGTTTATATTATTTAATATTTACCATATTAATTATCATACCAATTTTTTTATATATAAAAAATTTTGTATAGAAAAAATTAAATAAAAATAACTCTCAAAATATTTTTAAATTCTTAATAGAAAATTTTGATTGAATATAAGAGCAAGTTCGTGCGATCCAGTCGTGGAATTTATTTATTATAAACATCAAAGAATATAAGGTTGGACTCTCTAACGTAAAAATGGCGTTCAAATCTGTCCTAATTATTCCATGTCTTGCGATTGCTAAAAGAAAGTGTGTCCAATGTGTTGAACTTTAGAAAAATATGAGGTAGCTATCTCAAATATTTTTTTTTTGAATGCGGTTTTAATTTTGTTTGCACTGATTACGAAAACTGAAAATACAAATACTATCTCTTTACGTGCATGATTTTTCAACTGAATATTTTAACACAAATTAAAACGTACATATTTATTGCTTCATGTATTTGACTAATTTTTCGTGCAACTTTTTCCCTATATTTAATTACAATGCCTTAGATGCGAAATTATCGAATCAATATTTTACAACAAAAAAGCTTATTAAAAGATCTTTAATAATGAAATAATCTAAAATGCACATACTAATTTACACAAAGCTTCAACAATCAATGCGTATGAACTTTAGAATCAAATCGTTAAATTGGCGGATGTCGTCAATTAATTTAATCAACACCTCATTTTTAATTATTATCAGTCACCCACATCTAGTACTTAATTAATTTAAAATTTCTCTGGTTTATCTGCACTAGTTATACTTAATAAACTATTTTAAAGAGTTGCTTTTTTATTATTCTCTATGGGTGCTTATGTATCAACACCATATTATGTCACTAATTAAATCGTCTACCAGCATTTTATCTTTTTTTTCTCATTTTCTCATCCGCATTCCCTTATTAATTTACAATGAATCCCATATTAATCTATTTGACCACTTTAGGCATTCAGTGTGTTGGTTGAGAATGTAAGAATGAAAGACCAATCGCGAATATAGGTCACTTGGCTAACTTATTGGTTATTCCAGATGAGAATAAATACTCCCGTTTGGAATTCCATGTCTCACCATAATATTCCTTCTACTTAGAGACAAGCGCAAGCACTAGCAAGCACGCTATATAGTTTATTCTTCCCTACATCCATCCTAGAACCAACTTAAGTGTTGCACCATGCCGCGACAGCCGGTCTTCCGCAATCGACGCATCGTATTGAACTTCAACATCACACAGGCACAAAGTAAATGAGCAAACAAGAAACAAGTCAACTTTCTACTGCCAACTTGGATTATGCTTGTTCATTATAGATTTTTTTATAGTAAAAAAGCTTTTTTATGGGAAATGTGAGTTCGGATTCGGACCTAGGAGAAATGAAATAAATAAAGTAATAAAATACATAATGCACCAAAAGTACGAAAAATTATTTTTGTAAGCACAAAGATTAATAAAATTTTATTTCCTTAAAACTCATATGTATTGACATTCTTCATTTCTTTTTGTTCTAAAACCAGGTGACCACTTTTATGACGGTTTTTCTACAAAATATATCTGAAGAATTCAAGGAAATATTTTTGTTTAAATTTGAACAAAAGTGTTCAAAATTTCATAAATAATTTTTTAGCGCTTTCTTATGCTATGTCCTAGAGAAATATTTTTTGAAATATTTATAAATGTATGTATATTGAAATGCTATACTTATTAGTTAAGTGAGTTTTTAGAGTGAAACAAAATAGTTGCAGCCAATAAGGAGATATACCTACCTATATATTGTACCGAGCACAAATTTCCAAAAACTTTTGCTAAAATCCGTGTAATTCTGTTTTTTTTTTTTATTTTTGTCTTTCAAATTATTTATTGGAAAATAGGAAACCAGTTTTTGTCGAGTTTTCTTATTCCTAACATTTTTTCGAAAATATAAAACTGCTTCGTTTTTAAAATAAAATCGACCTCCTGATTTTGATCAAACTTGACATACGATGATAGAGAACACTAAAAAAGTTGGTCCCGCAATTCCATCTATCTGTCCGTAGATCGACAACAGCCTAAATCAGTGATGCGATTTTCTTTAAAGGGTTTTTTTTTGTTTTAGGTGATTAGCTCGATTATTTTAGCGATTTTTGCTTAGGTCCAAAGATAAGGGTATCTAACCATACATTTCTTAATTTGTACCTGATAAATCTTAAGTATCCCGAAAACAGCTCTAACAATTTTGAAAAGAAAAAAAATCAGCCCATTAACTTAGGCCTACACTTTTATTCAAAAAAAAAACAAATACATAAAATATTCATCACGGTACCTGTCTATTAGAACCTTCTTTTCGACTCTATCATAACCTCTCAATTGAGTTTGATGAAAATTTACAGTAGGTCTTTATAAATAAATATTGCATACCAAAATTTATTTATTTTTTAAAGTGAAAATTCTATAGGCACATTGTACATTCTCCGGTACGGGTAAAAAGTATGGATTCATAGGATGATAAAATCGACATGCTAAAGATGTGCGATATTCATACATACTAATGAAATTTCGATGTTAAAAGAGAAAACACAGATCTATCATTCAAAACATCGATATCAATATGGTGTAATTTTATCGATGTTAAATCATTCAAAACATCGATATCAATATGGTTTAATTGAGAAGAGGTCGATGCTTCTTCCACTGCCTACTGATCAGATGATCTATTTGAAACAATGAGGAAATAAACAGCAAAATTAAGATAAAACATAGAAAATAAACAAGTATAGCTTGATCCAAATTACTTGGCCAAAGTCACGTCGATTGCGCAGAGAAAGGATTCAAGAGAACAAAAATCGTGCGCATGAGATAAAATACCATTTTGCAAACTGCACAATAAATCAAGATCATATTTCATACATTTAAATAAAGTCCATCTCTGGAAGGTGATTGTGTGTATGTGTATCTATCTTTCAAAATAGATGAGATGACGAAAGAAATTTGAAGAGAGGTGTGCAATAAAATCGCCAAGTGAATTGGTTCAAACTATTATACTAAGTTTTCACCTACCACTTAATCCAGATTTAAGTGCATTAACCATAAATCCCCTTTGAAATTTTCTAAATCTTGAAGATTTCCCATACAAATTTTAATCTCCTTAAATGAAGATTAGAAATTAATCTCATTGAAAACTTCTTCGAAGCAGAATATTTTCGAAATAAACAAAACTTATTTCGTGGAACGAGCCTATCCAACTATCATTTCCTCCTTTGACAATCAAAAAAAAAAATAAACTCATACATTTTTTAATTTTGTTGTGTCTGGTATAATTTGTCGTTGCCTTCGTATTTTGATGTTTTTTGTTTCTAAAAATGTATAAAATAAAAGATAAAATAAAGCTGCAAGGACCAAAGCGGTTTTACTAAGTCCAATTGGCGAAGACACAACAATTAAGTTATCGACAAGTCTTGAATTTAAAGATAAGTAACAAATAATTGAAATTCTTCGTTGAATAGAAACAATTATGCATATCAGCGAATAGGAAATCCTCCCATCGACAAAGAAAACAAATCCTATGATGAACATTATGACAAGGAACTCTTCAGCCGGGAAGCAGTCGAAACAATACCTGCATCCCAATAACCAACCCATAGATATCTCTCGCATAGAAGCAACCTCTTGCTGGTAGTGTTAATCCAATTTTCCCTAACAAAGCCAAATACGAAAAAAAATGCTTAAGAAAGAACGTAATAATTTAGATATGGCTGTTTTTTTAAGTCGTTCGACGATGTTAAGAATTTCATAATTCAGCTGCGGAAATAGAGAAAGCAGTGCCAGAAGGAAGTGTCGAAGGAAGATTCACATGTGGTTGATCTAAGAGCATAATTGGCCAAAATCAAGGAGCAATGAGACTATTTAAATGGTCAGCTCAAGTTTCAAATGCAGGTGAATCCAGAATTAAAAGGTCTACTTGTTGCTTCGGTTGGCGAAGACTTACAAAAGAAAGCGAATCTCCTGACTGAAGATAAACTGCAACTAGCCAGAGTTCTATTATTGCCTGCGAACAATCTAACAACTCATACGTTAAGTATCAAAATGCATTAGCTGTCTAGTGTACTGAATATGAATATGACCTTAGATCATGCTAAGCTATGCATATTTATAAATAAATACTTTCATTTTTGAATTTTAGGAACAAATGGAATTCCTATTGCGAGTCAGTGCGAAGTGTGGCGTGGTAAATTTCAAACCCGACGATCCTTGTAATGGTCAAGGAAGAACCAGTTGAGGAAAAACAAAAATTAAATATTTCATTTAAATAAAAATAATATTAAAAACAAACCTTCTAGGTTAAAATACTATAAAATCACATTTTTATGCCTTAAATAAAAACATGATATAGGGTTAAGCCTTGGTTTCAGTTGAATAAAGATCGGCTCTCCTATGCAAGGATATTGGAATCTGCTGATGGACTTTTACACCAAGGAGAAGTCAGGATCGGCAATTACAATCACCTCGTTTTCTTCACCACTAGGTAGGATTTTGCCAGTGATTCGCAAACATCGGGTGACCAAATGCGATGTAGCCCGCACTTTCATCTCGAGATGGTTATATATTAGTTACAAGCAGCTGATTATCATTATCTCTGGATCTCTGCAATAACTTCCAGTGCATTGGTGTTTATTAGGGATACAGATGAACGGATTTTTAAGAATAGCTATTTCATTCGAAAACGTATAAATGGAAATTTTAGGTATCCTGCATGAAACCAATTAACTGTTGACTTTTGAATGACAATTCAGGGTGAAAATATCAAACTAATCTTTTTTTCTATGGTGAAAACACTTCAAGATTAATTTTTAATCTTCTCAATTTAAACCGTATTATCTTTAGGTGGAAACGTAGTATTATATTGATAGTAAGTAAGACGTAAGTATATAAGTATATAAAGAGTTTCGTGCTGTTTATTTACACGTATAGGTATTGTGCATTGTTAGTTTTTTGATTAAATTATTTTAAATAATCACCGACAGTCAGCACTGCTCAAGCCGACGAGATAATTTGATTAAAAAAAACCTATGTTAGACTTAAGACACTTTTTAGTATAAAATGTATAAAATAAACCAACAATTTAACGAAGCAGAGCCCCTTCTGTGCTCGCAGATATATAATGTTAGACTTAAGAATTAATTATTTGTAAATATGTAACACTGTAAAAATTTGAGCTGAATAAAATTGTATATATATATTTCAAATAATAGTGTGTCATGAATTACTGTGCAGTATAAAAGTAATTATTACATATTTATTTTTTCTCATATTGGAAAAAATAATTTTAATTTTATTTAATTTGATAGTGGAGATTTTTTAACGTGTTTTTTATTATAAATTAAAAATTTTATTTTAACAACTTAAAACACAAATTATTTATTTTTGCTTATATGTACATTTCGGAAGATATGCTTCCATCGTCAGTAAGCTCTATTTAAATAATAATGACATTTTGATATTAATATCAAAATTCAATAGAAACTTAAAATTACACAAACAAATTTACAGTGAATTTAAGGTCTAATATAAACTTTTCTGAAAATTGGATTTCTTATTGGTCCATCGTCACTATTCATGAAATTATTTTTATTTTTAAATATATAAAGAGATTCAAAAGCATCTAGCTCATAAGGATTATTTACATTATGTATTAATTTCAAATTTTGTAAACTAAAATTATGGTTATTATCTAGAATGTGTTGTGATACACTTGATTTTTCTGATTCATTGTATTTTAGATGCGCAAAATGTTCTTTAAATCTTTTGAGAATTGGTCTTCTTGTCTGCCCTATATATTCTTTATTACAATTGTTACATCCAATTGAGTAAATCCCTGATTGCTGTAATGTTTCAATTTTGTCCTTTGATCCCTAATCAGATTTTTAATTATTATTTCACTGCTTTGGCTAATTCTGATATTTTGGGTATTAAATATTGGTTTTAGCTTAGATGTAATTTATGGATGGAAATTAAATTTTGACCATTTCTTTTCTGAATCTTATGCATTTCTGATTAAATCTAAACTTGTATAATTCCTTAGGTTTTGTTTTGTTTTATGAGCAATAAGTAGATCATCAATTAGTTGTTCTGTGTATCCATTTATTTTTGCTATTTCTTTGATTTTTTTTGAATTTCACTGTATTCTCTTTCTTTTGTCATTGGAATATTTAAGGCTCTAAAAAATATGGAATGAAAAGCTGATGTTTTTTGTTCAAATGAATGGGATGAATCAGATGTTATGTATCTAAGAGCATTTGTAGGTTTTCGATAAATATCGAATTCGAAGTTTTCACCTTCTCTAATTATAGTTAAATCTAAATTTAATTTTCCGTTTATTTCTTCTTCATAAGAAAACTTGATTGATAGATATATTGATTTATTTAACATGTTTATAAAACTTCGAAGTTCATGCTTTTTGACTATGGGCCAAATATTTAAACGTTAAGTTGTTAAACTTTTTAAGTTGTTAAAATAAAATCTTTAATTTAATTAAATATTTCCATCCCTAAATTAGATATTATTTAATATTTATTTATTTAGTTTTGTTGCTTTATATTATTTTATTCAATACAAGGACAAGAATCAATGGAGGAAAAAATGAAAATAAAAAAAAAGAAGATTACAAAAAGATTATGTGTAAGCGATATAGAAATGAAGTATGTTTAAATTTTTGATATTACAAGTAATTTTAATATGAAAAATTGTTGTTATTTCATAATTTAATGTTTTCACTTCTATCGGCAGTCCTAACGACTGCTTCCGTTTTTTTTTTAATATTTAGAAACAAGACTTTGTTGGAAAATATATTGTCTTTTATAATTCAGTTTTTGTATACTTGCTTTCAAAGCACTTCTTTTATCATTTTTTTTATACATTTTTATTTAATAACTAATTACTATCTTAAACCTAGACAAAAATGTTTAAAACTAGCCTAATTGTCAATAACTTACAACTAATTTACTGGCCCTTAACGGTTGCTCTAAGCTTAACTAAATCTCTTAATACTAACGTCTTTCGACCTAAAAATTATTTTAATTAAATCTAATTATGTTATTTTTATTTAAACAAGAAAACTTTACTACAAAAACTCAGTATCATATCTTATTTTTTACTTAAAAACTACCTAAAGCTAGACTAAAAATAATTAAAAGTAGATACAACTAACTAACTTAAAATAAGTTAAACTACTTAAAAAACCTAAAAAATACCCAACACCGCTTAAAACTACTTAAAAACTAGAACAGACGCAGCAGCATTTTTCGTTTTTAAATTTTTTTTTGTTTATATTTTGTATACGTATGCAGACACAACAACAACATGTCACATACACATACATGTATTTACGTACATACATAAACGCACTCACATACATATACAGCCGGGCAGATATATGCACATATGCCTCCGCATACATACATATTTTTTTTTATTTTTTTGGTGCCACCCCGACTGTTCCTTATACCTACTTTCCCTAAATCTATGTAAGTCGGCCAAGGCATACATTCTTAATCGACTTTAGATATCAAACTGCTGTTCGGAGAGCCACCAGAACTGGTTCTCCTGTTACGCCCTATCCCTTCGGTCCCGATCGGAGACAGTCCTATTGAACCGAAGGCGCTCTTCTCTACCTTGAGCGATGACGTCTCGTCAATACAGGAGTCGCCTATCTACAGTTTTCCGGCTGACGTGGTAGATGAATAGAGCAATGCCTCGGGAGGGATGTAGCCACTTAACCGCGCACTCTCAAAATATTCGGTATTGGGGTAGTAAGCCCCAAAAATTAGGCTATTTGTTGAGGACAGCGCTCTTGCAATGTGTCCCCGGATCAGCTTAAGCAAAAAATTATTTATTCTGCTTATGTTGGCTCCGTTGTATAGAACCTGGTTGGAATATTATCGTTTGTACTCCGACTCTAGTGTTCTGTGTAATCCAAGGCAACGTCTAAGATACTGCCTCTCAAGCAACCGAATCTTTTCACACACCACACCGCGCATCTATAAGCAATCATCGGCCTGATGAGGGCCATGTAGCAAATCACCTTCATCCTGCTGTCAAGACGGCTGTTATAAAACAGTCGTTTTGTCAAGGCAAAGGCTCCCCTAGCCTTGGCCAGAGCAGCACCTATGTATATGTCTGTCGAAATACAAGTACTGATCCAACCAGATGCCAAGGTACTTTACTACACTTTTACTCGCCAGTGGATGTCCATGTGGCCCAGCTTGCGCCAATTCTTTCTCGTATCCCTTGAGGCGATAGACAACGGAATCCTAAACAGAATAGTTTTTGATTTCTGAAGTTGATTTTCAACTTCCAGTCATCACAATATCGCTGAATCTTGTCGAAGTTACAGTGCAAAAGAGTTTTGATGACCTCAACTGTTGGATCTATTCTGTACGCAATTATATCATCGGCGTACGCAATAGCCTGAGTTAGACTACCTATCAGATCGCTGGTGTAAATGCTGAAGAGAATTGGCGAGTAAACCGCTCCCTGTTGAAAACCATTATTAAAATTTAAATTTGCAGTAGAAGTTACATTGCCACTCTTGATAACAAACTTTCTACCATTTAGCATGTCATAAAGCATATACAATAGAGGTTTACTTATACCTAGTCTGGAAAGCTTTAGAAAGAGATTCTCTAACCACATGGAAGTATTACTGTTTCACGACTTGCCAAGGTCGATCATCAGATTCCCTTGCTCTAGTGGTGCTGGTCTACTTTTTCATTTTAATTGAAAAACTTCTTGTGCCTTAATCGTGTATTGAACCATGACCAAGATTTCCTTAGAAGCCAATACACTACGCATCAAACCACCAAGCCCACATGATAAGATCCAACACAATGCAGGTTTTTCTGTTTATCAATTGCATTGAAACGACTAACGCTTTTATTAGCCACACAAGTTTGTTGTTGTTCATTCGGGTTCTTTCTTTTTTTCTCCTTACTCGTTTATAAGCCAATATTTTTGTTGTTCATATAAGGATGGAGATTTTTATTTAAGAGATTTTGACACTGGTCATTTTTACTTGTATTAAATTTAGTTTTTGTATGATTGCATACTTGCTTTCAAAGCACTTTTTGTCTTTTATTTTGTGTTCCCAAAACTGTGAAATCGGATTTATAGTGTTCGAAAATGGAAAGCAGCAGTTTTAAGGTTTCTTATTTTCGAATTTAGTTTTTACTGACTTTATTTAATAATAAACGTTACTTAAAATGTTCCTAAGTCTATATTGTTTTGGCTCCAGGCCGTCGACAAGATTGTTTTTTTTTGCAAAATCAAAATCAAATCTGTTCCAGAAAGCTTTAGTGAACACTTAATCAGAGCAAGTTAGAGCAGAAAATTTCTCACTGAACAGCAAATAGTTGTACTTTTGCGCCAATAAAAAACACTGAACAAAACTATTATACAAGTGATACTAACATCAACAAAAAGAAATGCCAAAAAGCCAAAAAAAAAAATACAATGAGCCCTTGTTAGAAAGTACTTTTGGAAATAAGGGTTTTCCAATAAGAGGTGTTATTTTGATATTCAAAAAAAAGAACTGCGTTGTTGAAGCGTGTATCGTTCCATTTTTATTAATAGCGTAGTTTCTACTTGTCAAATGTCAAAAAATGACAGCTTCAAAAGTGACAGCTACCGAAATAGCGGGTTATTCAAAATAACACCTCTTATTGGAAAACCCCTGGAAAACCCTTGGGTTTTCCAATAAGAGCTGTTATTTTGATATTCAAAAAAAAGAACTGCATTGTTGAAGCGTGTATCGTTCCATTTTTATTAATAGCGTAGTTCCTACTTGTCAAATGTCAAAAAATGACAGCTTCAAAAGTGACAGCTACCGAATTAGCCGGCTATTCAAAATAACACCTCTTATTGGAAAACCCCTTATAAGAAAAAATTCTATGAGCATATGAGCTGCTACTCTGTTCAATTTATATTTTCAGTACAGCCTTATGGGAAAGCTTTTTCAAACTCACTGGTGCCGGCTGGTGGTTGCATGGCACACAACTTAAGAAATTGCTACTGTAATATTACATAAACCCACGTACATTCCACAAGGACCTCCCTGCTCCCCGGTTGAGAAGACAGAGGAGACTGATCGCCAATTTGACTCTCACTTATAGTGTTTATTAAAAAAAATCAACACATGAATTAAGTGTTACCATTAGTCCGTTAATAGAAATTTGAATACCTACTCGTATTTCATTTGTTTTAGCTATGGACCTTTCAGAATCGAAGCTTTCTTAGAGCTTTTGAGAGCATATATTTTAAGTTTTTCTGCTTACATCTTTTGTTTTTTATTTTTGGAAAACTGTTAAAATGCAGCTATATATTAATTGTTGGGTATTTTTTTAAAGAAAAATTACTATTTGAGCCAGTTCTTAATGGAGTTCAGTTCATTAATTAATTGCAACTTTAAATTACAAAATAGTTTTTTTGATCATGAAAATAAAAATAAAATGAAGAAATGAAATACCTAAATATATAATATTTAAAATAGTGCAGTGCAATTTGAGGTGATATTATTATTTTTGTGCTGTTTTTATTTAAGTACATTTAAAATGGCTTCAAGTTTTTCAAAAGACACCAGTTCCTTATTATACCTTATTTATAAGTTTTTTTTTTCTGTGATTTATATTCACGTCAAAATGGATTCGGCCTTCTGGGGAACTCCTAAAAAAACGCGCCTACTATCTTACTTCTTGGTGGTGTGGAGAAAGATAGATTTATTTTTATTTGGATTTAGTTTAATTTTTTTTATATTTAGTTTACGGTGCACATGTTACTGTTCATGAAATCTAAATTAACAATTGGTAACCCCACCGACACTCGTGAGAGAAATATGTCAATTTATAATACTCAATTCGGCAACCATGGAAAATGAAAAAGCCTTAAAGAAATGGAGATAGTTTATTGAAATGCATAATAGTTAGGGTGAAAGGCAAATATCCTATCTTCCATGTATTGAAAATATAAATTGAACAGAGTATAGTAACGAGTTTGGAGTTCCTGTAACAGCTCTTCCTGACCGAACTAAGGGTAGAGCACCTGATTTGCTCAGGAGCCAGGACCATCAATTGACTTACAGGAATTAGAGAAAAAGAAAATAGTTGACTGGAGTGCCAAATGTGGGTTTCTAGTGAAACCAAACCGATTTGTGGATATAATATCCGCAGAAAATTATACAAGAAGAAGAGAGACCAACGACATTTAAAAACGATGAAATGATATTACAATTGCCTGAAACGCGACACTTTGGATGACCCAACTCGTATTTTAAATTGCTTCTAAGAACTGCACAACTATTCATTGGTACTTATCGAATTACTTTTGCTTTTTTGTCGTTCTTGAAAAATATTTTGTTTTATTTTAATTGAATTATTTCATGTCAATATTGTTTTTCCTTAATTAACTTGCTGGTCCGTGGCTCAGAATCTAAGCATATCTGACAAAGAGTTTCAGTACAGGAAAGATTGTACCACTTACTTATCAGCCTGGTTGCTTTTGCTTGCAAAAACATTTAGCTTTTTAAATTTATGACAGGATTTCCGTAGTTTGTATCATTACCGGAAAACAATGTGTGTATCGTAATGGCCACTGCTAAAATAGATAATTTATAAGGATTTTTTGACCAACATTTCTAAAACTATCTCCTAGTATAAAAATTGAAAACCCAAAAGATAAGGCGCTTACGCTTTCAGCTTACCAAACAGATTTATCAGGTATTAGTGAAAATTGCTTAAAATTAGGAAAGTGGGTCCCGCAATTCCGTCTGCCTGTCTATACAACGGTCTACAGTCTAAGCGGCTGAAGCGATTTTTTTCAAACATGCTACTTACGCGTTTTAGGTGATTTTCTAAAACTAACGGTACCTACCATGCACTTTTTTCTACCATCTCAATTATCTCGAAAGCGCCTCTAACGATTTTGATTAAAAAAGTGTGCGCACTATTTTAGGTACCCACATATACTCTACATTTTGGTAATTTTTTTTTTTTTTTGATATTCTGTTATTAACGGTACCTGCCCTACAACCATTTCTTTATTTTGAACTTTCTCAACAACCGCTTAAGGAATTTTGATAAACATTTTTATATAGGTTGTCCTTCAAATTATAAATAATACTGCAACGAAAAATTTCGAAAAATATTTTTTTAAATTAAAAAAAAATATTTTTTTTTTGAAAATTCAATATTTCGAAAACGGGTGTATAATTTTTTTTTTATTTTGTTTTTAAGCTTACAAAATATTTCATATGTTCATACCAATTATTTTTAGAAAAAAATAAAAAAAAATATCTATATCTACATACAAAAAATTAAGTAAAAAACGCCTGAAAATATTTTTAGATTCTTAATAGACCCCTTTGCATACGATTATAAGAGTAAGCTGGTACGATCCAGTCGAGCATTTTATTTTAAATAGGAAATATTATTCAATTCTCAGGTTTAGTAAGAGTTTAACATCGCTTTAACAAACAGTAAAGGCTTCTCTAAGTCTTGTCTGGAATTTACTCAAATTTGCATTGTATTTAACATTACTTTCTTAAGATATTATATTCATGGCTTTAACTACTACTTTTTTTGAGTATTAGATTTGTGTAATTAAAAAAACGTATTCTCTGAGTTGTCTGATAATGATTTTATATTTTATTTTAATTAATAAAAAATAATTAAATATTTTTTTAAAATTTAAATGTTATATGTAGATATATAAAATTTTAAAATTTGGCTTAGTTATCTAAGTAATATTGAGAAGTTAGAAGGAAAATGTTTAATTTAATAGCATTTAGCGCAATTGTTCTAAGAATCGGTCTGTCAATACAATATTTGTTGTAGGTATTAGTTATTTTAAAATATTTAAGATTCAGTGTATAAAATGCGTTCTCCTTGTACACTATATTGTTGGTTTTTTTATTTCTTAAGCATAATTCTAATCTAGTGGGTGATTTTAATTACCTACTTTTAATTTTAATTATATTTCTTGATCATAAAACCAACCTTTGATTTTTTCTTTCAAATGATTAAAATCATTTCCGAGAAATCAAAAAATAATAACAGTGGGCGTTTTAGTTTGTTGATTTAAGCAAATATATATTTTTTTTATTTTGCTCTTGCGTAAAAGAACGAATTAATTCTAAATATTTCAAATTAGGTGGTTGGATTATACTTATAATTTTTTGTCTCATTAATAAGAGCATATTGTAAAATTGTCTTCAAAATTGTAATAACATTTTTCTAGAAACCAATTATAATTACATAAGTACATTATATATATTTACTTATATTTATGTACCTACATATAAAAATATAAACCTATATGTACACACTTAGTAGTAGAACTAATTGTTTAATTTAATAAGATTGTGTCAGTATTTATTAAACCTAATTGAAATTCAAATTTTAGTTTTCAACAATCGTTTTTTACTTTTCATCATCACTGTTATAATCTACCTAAATTTTTCTCCTATTAAATTTCTTCATTCATAAACTCATTCCACTTCATTTTTACTATACTACTTCATCAAGTGAACATGTTTCCGATTGTGTGTAAAGTGTGATACATTCTAAGCCATATGAGATATATTATTCTTTCCACTCCAAATACAGAAAACATAAAATAAAATAATAAAAAAAGATATAGGTACACAAGAGGGATAAATATAGAATGACTGTTCCCCCTGAACGCTTTCTTCTCCTATCGCAAAGACCACAATTTTCCATGGAATGTAGTCTCAAATGCAGCAGCAGCAGCAGCAACAGATACAAAAGTGTGGTCAATGAAGGAATAACACAAAAAGTATACTTTTTGATCGCTCAAGCAAGAGTGCCGAGCCCACTTCATAAGGAAGGCATTGCCGCCGCCCTATCCACCTCCGCTCCGATCTCCTTGAATGTTTTATGTAGGTATAACCTGGACTTGATCCCGTGATCTCATCTTAGAAATATGTTTATCTGTACTCATTCCTTACCCTCACTTTATAGCATTTGATTTTGAATATACTTATTAGCTACCTCACTGAAGCAGAACCGTAGCAAAGCACTTAGCATATACACCCTGTTGCGCCCGCCCAGGTGAAAATCATTGAGAACAATTTCACCATAGCAAAAAAAAAACAGAGAGACAAATTCGTGAGCGTCTTGTGAGATCAAAAGCTAAAACAGGGCTACCTTCATGTGATTTTTTTGAATGTTTTTTCCTGTAAGCTACCTACCCTTAGAGATAAATTGATATTTCTTCTTGAAAAAGATCGTCTCACCTTATCTTTACAAATTCGAAAAAAAAAATGTAGCTCCAGTCCATTATGCCTGGTTCTCCCTGAACTGCCGACGCCGAGCCACATTGTATTTTAGAATAGAAATGAACGCTGATCTACATAAATTAACGCTTAGTCCAGGCCAACAATTATTAAACCATCAACCAGGTTTTAAAAATTGTCTCTGGTAACTCTTGCCAGCTAAAAGGTGAACTAACAATAATTGTGAAACTGTGATACAGATGCACAAGAACACAAACAGATACAACAATCAGGTGAGACGTGTGAGAAATATATTCGGTTTGGTATTCGGTGGTGCAGAAACTCTCACACAATCGATGGGAAAACAAAACAACTTTGTTGTTTCCCGCTCCTATTCTCTTTTTACTCCATCTCATTACGAGAGGAAGAAAACCTGTTGTTTGAATGGTTTGTTAATAGTGTGATAGTCCGTGTACTTTTCGTTGATGTTTAAATTAGAAAAAAAAAGAATTTTTAAGAAAAGCGCAAAATATGTTTTGAAATTTTTTTTGTACTCATCGTGATTCCGTAGATATCGAAATTATCGATACCGCTGGCATTCTAAAATTAATCAGTATTATAAATTAATTGCAAATGTAATTTACTTAGTTCAGCAGACAATATTTCAACTTAGTAGGTACTTGAATAAATATCAATCTAGCTATTTCAGAGGGAAAATGAAATAAATTGCACAAATGGATAACACGTACTTGCTCTTTGGTTTGCTCACATCTTAATCACAAAATTTTTAGTAGAAACAGCCAGACATAAATATTTTTAGTCTTTTTTACTTAATGTTTTATATACAAAATTTCTTAAATTTTTTCAAAAAAAATGTTAATATAATAATTTTAAGTAGGTACTTGACAACATAAATTTAAAAACAGAATTTTCATAAAAAAAATGTAGCTTTTAAGGTTTTCGCGGTTGTTTACATATGACATATTAAGTTTTTAGAATAAGCCGAGTTATAACTCTTTAGTCACCGGTGACCACGGTCGATGTAATTCGTAGCGAAACGTTCGGGGTGAGTACAGAATTGAACTCGCTAAATACTAAATAGTTATAACGCGGCTTATCCTAAAAACTAAATATATCACAGTTCATTAATAGTTGTCGAATTGTTGAATTTTCAAAAAAAAATGTTTTTTTTTTCAAAATCCAAAATTATTTGTCGAATATATTGGTATGCAGTATTATTTAAAATTCCAATAACTTCTTGTATAAATATTTTCATCAAATTCTATCGAGTCTTTTATGAGAGCCGAAAATAAAAAAAACGGTTCCTGCAATAGGTACGTTAATAACATTTTATATAAAAAAAAATTATACAAGAATGTAGAGTATACATATACCTAATTATAGAACACTGATTTTTTTTATGCAAATCGTTAAATCAGTTTTCGGGATAATTAAAGTTTACCTACCAGTTTTGGTACAAAAAATTGTATAAATGAACTAAAAAAAAACATTTAAGAATAGAATTAGCCAATCACCAAACCTCATATTATATAGCCCGAGTAAGCTTGTAAAATTAAAGGTTCAATTTCAAGAGGTAAGCGTGGACGGAAAATAGAATACAAATTCGTTTTGGAATGAATAAAAATTATGTTAGAGATTTTATTTAAAGTTCATAGAGATTTATGATTTAATATTTAAATTGGGATTTGATATGTTTTTTAATGAAACCATTCTTATAAATATACCTAATTAGCTGTATGTATTAAAACTCTTGTACTTACGATGTGATCGAACATGAGAGAAAGTGCGCGTAATCCAGTAATGCATTTTATTTATAAATTACTGTTAATAATGGAATAAAATATCCTCCGAGTCCCCAACTCTGAACTACTGGCTCAGTTCAATACATGATGATTGCTTGCATCACGTTTTCACAATATTTCGTGAAAAACAGCTCTCACTAGCTAATAAATTGTTAGTGAAGAACTCAAGTTGAATTTTTCTTTGACTTAACCGAAAAGATAAGAAAACTAATGGTATTTAATTGCGAAATTTGTTACCCAAACCTTAACATTGTTTTTTATATTTTCAAAAATGTTCAGTCTTTATCTCTATTTCAATACATTATAGGTACTAGTGCATAATTTTACTGTCTAATTTTGACAATGCAAATATTAAAAGAAAATTTAAAAAGAAGTCTATTTCCATGTCACATACATAATGTATGTGAGTATGTACATTGGAATTTTGGAAAATGATTTTACATGCGTATACCTTATAAAACAAAATATACCTAGATCGAGACATTTTTTTTAAGACAGCTGGTCACACTACTTGAAATCATAATCTTCTGGAGAGAAACTTTAATCAGCATCTCTTCAAATCTACGACTACACTATCTGTGATCCGAACTCCGTCCCCTTACACAAATCAAATCACAAGCAAAACAAATATAATAAAAATAAAAAGCTTCCCAAACATACCACCGACACCAAACACCGATCGAAAAGAAAGGCAACAAACAACTCACCTCAAAAGCATTTTTTTAGTCGATCGTGGCTTTGCACAGTGAATGAACGTGTGTCCCAATCGAAATTGTCCCAAAATAGATCTAACACAACACAATCCGTGAAAATGTGCTAATTTTCTTTTTAATGTTTTCCTTTTGATTTATGTGCAATAAAATTCAAATAAAAAAAAAATTATACACTCCTCGATTTACTTTGTTTGTTAGAAATACATACTTGCACGCCGTCTCTGTAAGGCTTGGTAAAATATTGTGTTTTTTTTTTTAAATTTAATAATTGCTTATAGCAAACGAACGCGCGGCAACGACAAAGCAAAGCACTAAGCAGACGCAGAAGGCAGAAATATGATCAAGTGCTTTAATTTACCTTCCACAGTGATTGTATTCATATAAATTAAATTGAAATTGTTGTTTAAGTTAATTAACGTATTCACCTGGTGGAGTATTGGATTACCATCATCAATTGTTATACAGCATGTTTGCACGCTAGAGAGGATATCACAAGAAAGACAGCAAACATTACTTAAGCAATCTAAAAAGAATTTGTTGTTAAGTTAGAACCTTATACAAACTAGAATAAATACATCAGCACCCCATCTCCTCCCCAGTCCCAGTCCGGCCCTGAGAGGAGGGAAATATTGGCCGTGCCCGTCAGCCGTGCCCGAACCCGTGGCGTGGTGTTGAATTGGAATTTAAAGTGAGTTCAGCAATTCTTTAGTTTTTTATTTTTTTTATTTGTAATCCGCGCAAAGTTTGAATATTTTTGTGGTCATTGGGTTTTCGACTTGACACAAAAAATGTTTTTATTTTTACAACCCAACAGCGGGGAAAGCTGTTTAAAAAAAAAACTCCATTCGATGGAGTATTTGTTCCTCCGATCTGGGTCTGATTTGGCATTGTCTTGGGCTTGTCACGCAATTGGGCATCACATTGAGATCCGTTTTGAATCTTGAGTGGTTCTGTGTTCGACGAACAGCACAACATCACGTAAGTGGGAGTAGATTTCCTGCAAAAAACTGTCTGAGTCTGCTGACTTTGAGGTAAGGCAACACGATAAAAAAAAAATAGCAACAACAACCAAACCCAATCGCATTCGTTTTAACATCTCCAGTTATAGTAATGTATGAATATAAATGTATGTACATGTATGTTTGTAATTGCTGGTTCGGATGGTTAAGTAGAGAGAAATGCCTTCAGTGTCGGAAGCTTTGTGGGCGCAAAATTGAGTTTTTTTTTTACTTTCTTACCTGGTTTGGTATTTGAATTTAATTCGATACAGCCAGAGTTTCACTTGCTCTTCTATCTTATACACATATTAACTACAAAGTTAGTTGTTAACCAAAAAAAAAAAAAAAAAAAATTAATGTACAGTGACACTCAGCTTAAATGATGCTTTCAATTTATTATTTTTAAAGTTACCTATATTATATAAGAAAATAGTAAAATTTTTAAGAAAACTTTTAACTATTTAATTTTTTAAAGTTCATTAAATATGGTCTTATGAAGAAAACAAAAATTAATATTTTTTTAACATTAGAAAATTATCTTAAAATTCCTTGACTACAAAAACAAGGTATCCAGCTTAAGTGATGCATAGTTAAGAGAATTTCAGAAATATTTTCTTTTATATTTGTTTAAATATCCCTTTTTGTTTAGCACCGAGTTGAGCCTTTGGTATTTATTTCTGCCAGGTTCTTAGTATATTATAGGGAGATATTTTTCCCACTCCGCTAAAAGTGCTTTTTTTAACTTCGGTTAAACTTTCCATTAGGGGAGCACGAATTTTAACACGCGGATACCTTTATTCTGTAGGCTTATGGTTGGAAGAAATAAATATCACAATATTAAAGTGAGGAAACTTTTATTTCTTAAGGCCGCGACTCCATAAGAAATATTTATTTCGGCAATTATTGTAGACACTACTACTTAGAATTTATATTTCTTTGCCATTTGGGTAAAAATAAATCGTGAAATTTCATTCTTCTCCAAGACGCGCTAAGCGCTTTGTGTACTTTAGAATAGGTATAATCCGTTTTTTTTTTTTAAATGAAATATTAGAATTTAGCATGAAAATAATCAAACTATGAACAAGATTCAATGTTTGTAAGAAATTTGTGCACGATTAAATTGGGATGCCATTAAACGTCAAATTATATTTCTCCGTTTATTTCTTCTGACAAAAAAAGAAATAATTTCAGATTCTTATGTCTAAAAATAAAAAAAATCCAGACAAAAGGGGCCTCCACAAGATATATTGACTACATGATACATTTCTTGCAATCATTTATTTCAAGTGGAGACCTAGGGTAACGTACTTTATAGAAACTGCACATTTTTGGGCACTTCTTCAATGAACATCGGATTCTCTCAGGATTCACCCTCTTATGTTTTGTTCGGTGCACTTACGGTAGGATGTGTCTTCACTTTTCTTAAAATCCATCGACGGCATACTTTTAGGAAACTTTTAAGATATTTTTTTTCTATATTTTCTTGGAAAAAACCTGCATCATTTAAACTGTGAGCCATTGTACATGCAATTAATTCCGCTTAACTGAAACTGAATAAATTGAAAAAAGGCGTTTGATGAATAAATATAGGTACTTACCAATATTACTAAATTATTAATATTATACCGAAACTGTGAGGTAATGGCAATACTTGGTGTACACTGTGACCAGCAATTTAAACCTAGATAAACACCTAGTAAACAAACTTTCTTCGTCCAGCAAAAAATGTGTATGGAAACAAGAACCTAGCATTTAGTGCATAATACAAATTTTTTTCTCGCAACGTCCGAATCAATAATGCTGTATGCCGGGGAATCATGGGGTGGAATCAGTCAGAAACCCCCGAAAATCTCTTAAGGTTCTCTCTAAAGAGGCAATTTCGACACAAAACCTAACAAATGCTTCTTATCGAAACCGGACTATCCCCATTATATCTCTTACCTCTAAAATTGCACTTCAACTATAACACCAAAATTATATACAGCAATGTCGACAAAATTGCTAGAAAGATTTCAGTCTCGATAATAAGGTTGGAGAGTTCATGGTTTCAGGAATGGAAAAACTTGGCAGACACTTGTGAACTCTCTGTCAATATAAATTTAGATAATTTAGCAGAACAAAGGCCATATCTTCAAAATTTACTGGAAACACTCCAAATCAAGAGAAAAAAGTATAGAGCTAAACTAGCTACTAGTTCACTATAAAGGGAATTCATCGTTCAAATTCAGTATGATCTAAGAGAATCCAACTACTTCAAGGACACTCATAATAGCGAAACAATATCATTGATTTTCCGGGCCAGCGTGAAACTACTGTCTCTAAATTTTATATCACATTGCAACAACATAATATAAAACCGCTCCTTATGCAACACAAACGACATGGAAAACGTACTTCATTTTATCGCCAGGTGTCCAATTCTATAAGAAATTCGGCGACAAATATGGCAGAAAAATTATTTGGAACAATCCCAATTTTATATGGAATAGATTGGAATAAATAAGCTCAATACTTATAGGAGACAGAAAATCTGCTGCAAAAAGTTCACACCTATCGAAACTAGAAAAATGCTGGTTAAAACTCTGGTAGTGCCAATTTTAACGTATGGGTGTGAGATTTTTTGTAGTTTGGATGGTGCGTCCCAGAGAAAATTGAACGTTGTTTTTAACAATGCAGCTCGTTATGTTTTTGGACTTCGAAGGTTTGACCACATCTCGAACTATACGAACATTTTGTATGGATTTAGCCCTCCGAATATATTAAAGCTCAAAACGTTAACCATGTTTTTTTTTAAGATTGTCCTTACAAAGCAACCACAAGAGGTTTATAACCATATAGAGTTTCTATATTCTGACAGAACCAACCAAATCTCTATTCCACGTTTCACTTGTCAGATTTCTGAGCGACAGTTTTTCGTTAGTGCACCTCGTCTTTGGAATTCGTTGCCACGTCAGCTAAGAAGAGCAGATAACCTGAAGCATTTCCAGGGTTACTTAACCAAATATTTTTCAAATTAATTTATGTTTCAAATCATTAAAATTGAACCAGTTTGCGTTTCAAATCATTTTTAAAATATTTAATTCTGGCTGCAGCTCTTGTTCTGGTGGATTTGGGTCGATTGCTGTGCGTTGCGTGTTGTGTGAAAAAAAAAAACAAAAATAATTGTATTAATCGTTTTTAATTTTGTATTTATTTTATAAAATTTTTTTCTTTATACATATATTTATATATTCAATCAAATTTAACCATAATTTAATTCCATCTCAAAGCTTAGTTATCTAAAAGAAGTTTATCTTAATATTATTCTTTTCAAACCAATAAATACTAAATACTAAATACATAAAATAAAATAGGACTTTTTTTAAATTTAAATTGTCAATAAAGCTCCATTAATCTACAAAAATTCGAAATTATAATAATATAGGTTATCTTCCGGTCATGCCGCAAAAGATTAAAACTAAAAAAAATGTTTTTTGTAAATATAACCTTTATGAATTAATAAATCTGAAATCTATCTAACGGGTGATTTTTTTTGCTACTTGGTTTTTGACGTTTATATTTTTGACAGATCACACATGACAAATTCCACGAACATTTGACATTTCGATTCAGTATTATTTGCCATTTCATCATGAATAGACTTACGCCTGAACAACGTTTGCAAATTATTGAAATTTATTATCAAAATTCGTGCTCTGTGAAAAATGTGTTTGCCACGCTGCACGCGAAACCATGCATCAATTGAAAGGCGAATTTGGTGAGCAGTTGATCTCACGTTTTGGCGCAGTCAATTGGCCACCAAGATCATGTGATTTGACCCCGTTAGACTATTTTTTGTGGGGCTATGTTAAGTCTATTGTCTATGGGGACAAGCCAAACACGATTGCTGCCTTGGAAGCCAACATTGAACGCGTCATTGGTGAGATTCCGGCCGAAATGTGTGAAAAAGTTTGCCAAAATTGGACCTTCAGAATGGACCACCTGAAGCGTAGCCGCGGGCAACATTTAAGTGAAATTATTTTTAAAAAGTAAATGGCAGAAATTGATTTATCGATCCAAATAAAAATTTCATTCACTTTTTACAAGTTTCTGTGTTTTTTTGAATTTTCAAAAACCAAGCTCTTAAAAAATCACCGTTTATATATCTGTCTATCTAATACAGTACAATACTGATATTCGAAACTCTGTAAATCCAAGAAATTACTTTTTTATATCGCAGTTTTTCTTATATCAAAACATCTGATATAAGAAAGAAAATTTCTTTGAAAAAAAATATTGGCAAAGGAAAATATCTCGTACGTGTACCTACAAAATTTCATGAAAACGAGGTATGCAATACAAACTTTATTTGCATAATAAATGTATTCATTTTTCATATAAAAACTTGATCTATAATATTTTTTCACATAAAAAGCTTTTATGTAACAAAGTCACAAAAGTATACCCTTCTTCAACAAGTAAAAAAAATAAAATAAATACGTCTTCTCTTCAAATAAATAAAATTAAGCAAAATATTGTGAGCCATGCAATTAATTATAATTATTATATTGCTTGTATTAAGCTAAATAAATAAATGAATTCTTTTAAGGTTGGTACATATCAATTAATTGAAGAAAACGCAAACAATATGCTTATATTATTTTTGTTTTAGTGGACTGTGTGGATTTAAAGCCGATTGAATGTTTTTGTGACCTTTAGTCCAAAATGCGTTTCGTCCAGGTACTACAGTAGTACCTCTCTAAGACGCATTGGCGCAAAATTTCAAACGATTTAGTAAAATGTTAAAGCCACTTTTAGCAATTTACTACGCTAAAAAGATGATTGAGCTAATTTTGAACGAAATTAACATTTTACTAAAGTTAAAATCACGGAATGGCTGCTTTAACTTTTAGCAATTTGCTAAATCCATTATGGAATCTGATAGTATATCAGCCTGGCACGTGGGGTGCCCAGGTTCGAGTCCTGCTGATGCACCATTTTGTTTTTTTTTTTTTTTTTTGTACAAAATGAAGTTAAAATGATGAAAATAGAAATAACTAATACCTTTTTAGAGCACATGTTTGGTTTTCATCAACATATAAATAATTTACATCGCATAACGGCAATAATTGTGTTCATCAAAATTCAAACCCTACAAATGCCCAGCTTTCTGCTTATTTAGCAATTTACTAGTTTAGAAAAGGTTTAAAAATTTTGAAATAGTTATTAAATCAATAAGCACTTAGGAAATTGCTAACTAGTAAAATGTTAAGTCCTTAACAATGGGTTGTTTAAAATTTTGATCGATGTTTACAGACTTTAATAAAGTTTACAGCGACAGTTGGTACATATCTACATATAAATGTACTGGAACTATTTTGTATTGCAGGTAGTAATTTTTAAACATTTATCGTCGAAAAACAACCAGCAAAAAGAAGTCAAGCTCAAATGTCAGAATCACATTTGTTTATATTTTTGTATTTGTAAATTTGAATTTCTCTCCATGAATAGATGTGAAAATTAACAATAATATATGGAGTAGTGAAACTACACACAAATGCAAAAATATCAGTTTTATCCTGCAGAGATGCAAAAATATCAGGTTCATAAAAATAGAAGGTCGTAGGAAAATTTAAATAACTGCCGAAATTTCCCATGTTTGTATATTGCCGAATATTCGAATCCTTTCCAATGTTCAGCTGTCATTCCCTGGAAAGTGGGAACTTGTAATGAAGTTCTTCACACAAAGATGCATATTCATAAGGTTTGTGTGACAAAGTAAATTTCTTATAAACTTACTTTTTTGTTCTAAGGATTAATTTTGGTGTATAAGCAAGGCTTTCTTATAACCGTGTTTTTCTTATATACGAGTTTCTTATAAACGATTAATTTCGAAAGAAATATAAAAAAAAGACAGGGTGTATCACGGTAAGGAAGTTTTCCTTATCATATGAGTGTTTCTTTTATCCGTAAAACACTGTATTACTTAGCCCCATTTGCTGATACAAAACATAAGCAAGTTAAACTTAAGGACTTTGTGTCAGTTTTCGCAGAGGAAAAAGTATCCACTAAACGTTTTAAGCTGAACATAAATATTTATGATTCGTATCAGCAAACGGATCTTAATCATATACAGTAGACGCTCGATATAGTGAAGTAATAAAAACTAGGCATGTTACGCATTTCGAGATTGTTCACTATTTCGAGAGAAAATTTGTATTAGTTTTTCAAAGATTAATTTAATAAAAACTACATACAGTGAAGAGTGTGAAGTACACACAACTTTTTTTTATTATTCTAAAGAGTAAACAAGCAATTTTAAAAACATTAAATAAAATACATATGCAGAGTGAGGCTTGAAAAAAGCATATGCATTTTTAGCCAAAAACGTGGCCGAAGAACCTTTTTTAGTAAGATTAATATTTCAACACTATACATTTTTAATAAATAAATGATAACAAGTTTATCTTACATGCTGATAGCTGCGTATTTCACTTTTTTCAAGCAAAGTTAAACAAATCAAAACACTAAACGGCATTAGTAAATGACTACTTACATGATTGCTAAGACACAGACACAAACGCATTTGAAGAGTTTATGGTTAAAATGACGAAACTAAACGGCAAAACCAATTCTATCGACATGCTGTGCATGCATTGTAAAGGGTTGTCCATTTTGCGGTTCCAAAAGTAAACGTAAATAAAGCAGATATAGAATATTTTTTTTATGATAGTTCTTTTTTATTATAAAGTTTGAAAGTTGACATTATGTGTGAAACACTACATCATTTAAATGACCACCACGCGAATTATTGAAAGCTTCGATTCTTTTGAGGTAATTTTCGACCACTTTTTGACACATATTGGGAGGTATCTCAGCCATAACTTGACGAATGTTGGTTTTCAAGTGCTCAAGAGTTAAAGGTTTATCTGCATAAACACGCGTAACCCGACAAAAAAAAATCCAGCGGTGTCAAATCGCATGAGCTTGGTGGCCAGTTGATATCGCCACGACGAGAAATTACGCGGCTAGGAAATGTCTCTTGCAATAAAGCCATATTCGCTCGAGTTGTGTGGCATGTGGCACCGTCTTGTTGAAATCACATATTCTCGAAGTAGTATTCCTCAATAGCAGGCAAAAAAAAGTCGGTTATCATATGACCATAACGCTCCGAATTGACGGTGACAGTCGTTTCCATCGTCATTTTCGAAGAATTAAGGTACAATCACACCTCCGGACCAAAGAGCTCCCCAAACAGTGACTTTTTGTGCATGTAATGGCATCTCTTCAATTAATTGAGGAGTGAGAAATGTGCTTCGTCGCTGAAGAAATTTTTTTTCGAAAAATCGCCGTCCACCGCCTGTTGTTCAAGCACCCATTCGACGTATCTACGACGTTGTGAATGGTCAGCTGGCTTCAGTTGTTGTGTGAGCTGGACTTTATATGGATGTAGGTGTAGATCCAAATGCAAAATACGCCATAATGTGCCGTAAGACAGTCGTAATTCTTGAGAACGATGAGGAATCGACACATTCGGGTCTTCGGCAATACTTTCACTTACAGCAGCGATATTTTCAGTGGTACGAGCGAAACGATGACGCCCAGGCCTTACAATATCTGCAACCAATCCAGTCTCTTCAAACTTCTTCAAATTTTGCCAATTGCTTGCGTTGTTGGACGATTATGTAACCCATAATCTCCTCTTAAAGCACGATATGTGGCTGTGGCAGAATCACCATTTTTGTAGTAGGTTTTAACAACTTTTATGCTTTGTGCGATAGTTAAGCGATCCATTTTCGTAAATGTCAGACTTTCAACTGAAAAAAAATTGGTTTAACAACTTAGTTTGACAGATGTCGAATTCCAGCCCTATACTTTTGAAACCGCAAAATGAATAACCCTTTAGATGGAAAATTCTGAGAAAAAAACCAATGTTCACTATATCGAGATTATTCTTGTTCACTATTTAGAGTATTCTGTATAAAATTTTGTGTTTTCACCATATTGGATATTTCGCTCGAACAAGACTCACTGTATCGAGCTTTTACTGTGCATACAATTGTATGTGTTGTATTAATGCATTAATAACTTTGTCTACGAGCGGTGAAAGTTAGACACCGTAATCTTAAGTTTTATCTAAGACGGTGATATTATTTAGTTTATTTTGAAGTAAGACGGCTGCTTAAGGTTGCACAATATTTACAAATATGACTATATGCTCTTTATAATTGGAATTCTTTTTTATTCAATAAAAATAAAATAAAATATTGGGATACGTTTTAGACAATCTATAAAATTATTTATTATTAATGAAGTTACATTATACTCTGATATTGCCTGCGTGAATTTAACTAGAGCTATCGACAACCTTATGTGACGAATTTTCCTGGTTTTTTTTCCCCGGAAATCTCCAGCGGAATTATTTCATTTTCGTTAAAGGAGCACAACCGCAGCTGAAAAACAAAAACCTTTGAAAGAAAATAGTAGCAACACAACTATTTTTAATATTTATATTAGCTACTGATAAAGAGCATTCCGCATAGTGTCAAAAATGAGGAATCTGATGGACAAAATTATTTTTCGTTTTGAAAGATTATTTTAGCTATTTTTTTCTCAATATTTAATAGTTTATCACTAAATTTTCAAAATATTTTTACGATTTAGAGCCAAACATTTGACATTTATTTTTTTTTTATTTCAAGACTTAAATAAACTTTTATTAAATGTAAATACATTATCGATATGATTTAAAATTATTATCAGAAAATAAATCATTTTTGCAACATATCTATTGTCGAAACATTTGTAGGAGTCATTGATAAACTTATGACTTCAGAACTAACAGTTAAGTTTTGACAAAACTTCAGTTAGTCATTTTAGCTTCAATAAGACCTTTACTAAAACGTTACAGAAGCTGAAATGTTAGTAAAGAATGTCTAATGAATGTCAGCATCTATTAGGCTTCGATAAGGTATTATCGAAGCTAAAATTACCTACTAAAGGCTTATCGAAGCGAAAATGTTAGTTGGCTGGTGATGATGTTAATTTTTGAATTTTCTGGTGGACTCTACAAAAATGTTTCTTTCGTGCAAACCTGACTGCTGAATATTACGAACACAAAAAAAAAACAAAAATTAGGGAAATTGGTCAAATTATTCTAAAAATCGACTACCTTTCATACATTCGGCAATTGATTTTTATTTATATACATGGATAATTCTCTTGCAAACTAAAATTTAAATTTATGTTAATCCATTCTTTATCTCATAATTCTCTGTAAAAGGAAAGTCCCACACAAATAAAAATTATTCAAAAGAAATAATAATTGGCTTTGGGGAATTTCCATGTTGAAGACGATTTAATTTTTTTCTGTCCTATTAGTTTATGGTTAGTTCTTCAAAGTCGTAGTATTGGAAGGTACATGCCTACATTATTTAAAATCCATTAACTAAATCATTAACACAAAAAAAAAACAAAATCATAAAAAATACAATTCAATGAGAAAAAATTATGAAAACGCTCAAAGTCTTAGAGTTACCATTCAGTGAGTACAATAAGCCCAAACCTCACCGCAAAGTGACTTCCCTAAATTATCTTCCCGTAATTTCTTTATTATTCGCCACAACCATAAAAAGTCCATTAAAAAGTTTCATTTCATAGCTGTTTGCTTGATTAGGCCAGAAATGTTACATTCATGTGAAAACAACAATAAGGAAAATGAAAATTTTCATAAACGAATTCATTCAACATCACCTGTTTGACCAGTCCAATCTACTAAGTCTCGACAAATATGTACAAGCAGCAGTAATTTATGCCTGCTTTTGGTCAAATGCCTTAGTCATATGTCTGTTGAAAAGCCTTATTAGAGAGACACGGTTGCCAATTGAAGAAATAAATAATTGAAATACATTTCCCAATAAAATGGTGTTCGTGGGAAACTGTATACTTTTGATTTGATGATTGGTTGGCCTACATACGAAATACTACGTTGCCAAATATGTGAGGTTAAATTGAATAATATTTTCAGTTATGTGCCTGTAGATATTGTACAGTACCTCAAGAACCTGATAAGACCAGAATTGTGCGAACTTTTCTGCTTCTTATGTGATGCCGTTGTAGGCCCAGTTCCTCTAAAGAAACGGAAGGGTAATGTCACCAGCAAAACGGTTTAATGGATTAGAAGTTTCAGATAAGAAAACATAAACGAATATTCGGCGAACCCTGTGGTACTCCAAATTGTGTATTGAATGATCTGGATTGTATTTTCTAATGTAACAAAAAAGAAATTCATCAAAACAAAATACACACCACAAGAAATGTTGATGCAAAATTCAAATGACTTTAAAATGAAAGTGGTAACCATAAAAAGTGAGTGATCAGCTCAAACTTAGAAAGCAGTGACTTTTACTGCATTCACAGCTAAACTCATGTAACATTTATGTATATGTGTCATGTATTTTCATCAGGTACATGAACAGCACATATTAAACGTTACACATGTACATATCTTCCGCTTATGGCCTTTTGAGGAATTCGCAAGTGAAATTTATCTTGCTTGTTGTTGCAGTCTCAATCTCACTGATGCTGTTTCGGATTGATTTAAAATTAAAAAAAAAATCCTCAAATTATAAAAAATTGCGGAAGTAAAAAATGCGTTGAGTTTCATATGTAACTGGTAATTCCAATTATGTACTATCATTAACGCTGAACTAGGTAGTGAAATGAAGTCTCGAATTCTTGAGTTTAGTGTAAGGCCATAAAACGATTTTTCTGTTTGACATTTCTATTAAATTTGTATTTAAACAACTGTTTGCACCTTGTCATTATGAAGGGAATATAGCATCATTAAATATATTACAGGCATATAACCTTAGGTCTTACAGACATATGGTTATAAAAAAAAATATCCTCTAAAGAATTGTTTGTGGGATTCGATGACTTTTTTACATTTATAAGGCAATAAGTCCGCCATAGCTTGACGACTATTAGTTTTCTCAAAACGTGAATAAATTGCGTATTGTTTAAAAATTCATATACATATGTACCGTTAACCTTACTTAATGTATAAGAGCTATAATTATTTATCAACTTTATTGATGTAAATAGAAATATTTATAATAGCTTGTTAACCCATTCTCCACCAAAAGATCTTAACCTAAATCCAAAGGGTTTTCTTTCTCTCCACAGGCTATCTAATAAATTAGTTAAATACGTACAGTTTGGATACATTCTCTTATAGTCGACCCATTCCATAAAAACAACTTTGTCAAAGTTCAAAAAATCTGATCAACTGTTAGTGTAGGCGTTAAAGAAATAGCCATCCTCTTCATATATGAATAATCAAAAACAAGATAAATCGGCTTAAGAGCACTCATTTCTATAGCCCGCCCTCAGAGATGCTAAGCTATAAATGCTTATATACATCAATATAAAAATATATAGGTAAATAGAGGACAGATTTGTGAATATGTTTAAAAAGTAGCCCCTCATATGGTTTGAGCTGGCCAACCCACGTGTTTTTTTCTAAGTTCTTTTGGGTGAAATAATATGTTAAACATCACACTACGAGTATATGTATCTCAACTTCGAGACCACAATTTTTCAATTAATTTAAACACTGACGTCTTGATGCGTTTTTTTTTCTAACGCCCACCCCAAAAAAAACCTACCATCATGTTTGACATTATAGAAGCAATAAAAATGTGAAAATGTTTACGGTTAAAATTTCTACTCGAGGTCAGGGTCGGATTATTTAGAAGACCAATAAAACGAGAGAAACGGGCCGAATGTACATATATTTTTTTGATGCATAGTTAGATTTTAACAATAGCGTTACTTGACATAAGAAGACACTTTCGTCTCAAAATAAAAAACGAGTGATCCAGGTATACAAATTTATAATATTTTATAACAGAACTCATTATGACGAATATTTCGTGAATAATATGAATTTATATATGAACAAAAATATTATAAATTCGTAAGATAGATATTCTTAAAAAATAATTATTTAATTAAATAGTATTAATATTCTGTAACGTTTTCAAAAGAAATTTGTTTTCTAGCACGATTAGCTATACGCTTGCAGGTAGAAACTTAAAATTTGTTTTAAAGTATCTACTTAATTTTGAACTGAATTTTCAAAAGTTTGAAATTTTGTGATATAAAATTATTTAAGCTCTGATAAGATGTCAAAACCTTTCCTAATTGTGAAAAAATGACGAAAACTTCAACAAAAGATTGCAGCAATTTTTTGATCGACGCATTGACAAATAATTTTTCGGATTCGATTTTGGGCGATTTTGAAATGAAATAAAACAAGCTGTGGGATGGTATTAGCAAAAGCCTTTAATTTTTTGAATAGCCCATATTACCCTTTTGTATGAAATATGAAACCGTTCAAACGTTGGATAATCCAAGAGGTTGAATTTTTTTTAATGATTTTGCAGAATAGGTCCGGCTGAATTTTAACTTTAGTCAGGGCCAGGGTTAAAATTAGACCCAAACGTTGCCAATTAATGTGGATACATTGCCTTCTAGTGAATTTCGTATGTGTTGATGCATCACATATACTCCAATTTTATTTGTTAATACGATGCCTCGTAGCAGTCAATACAACATGTTCGCCATAAACTGTTAACAACGATCCGTCCATATTTGAAAACACCTTATTTTAAGACTTGAGCTTAGAAAAAAAAATCCGAGTTTTATTTGCATTCTTCGCGATACTCCGGACAATGAGAAGGTTGCCTTAGCAGGTAAAATTAATAACAACATATATCAAAAAAAAAATTGTACCAAAATGTAGACTATACCCAAAGTGGTACACACAGTTTTTACTTGCGATTATAGGTACTATAAGCCAAGTTATGCATTCGTCGAAAAAAAAAAGTTTTGAGATAACAATCAAACATGACATTACGATGATAACGAAGACGAAAAAATATGGTCTAAAAATTCGGTCCGTCAGTATGTCTGTCTGTGTGTCAGTCTCTCTGTATGTATGTATAGACACCTGCAGCCCAAACGGGTGGGCCGAAAATAACGGTACCTGCCATATAATCGTTGCGTTAAAACCTATTTTTCTCGGAAACGGCTTTAACGATTTTGATTTTTCAAAAATTAGTGGAGCTTTTAGGGGACGGTACTTTCCCTAGGATCTTCCGAAATTTGACACATATATAGGTATATGTAGCCCAATTTATACTGCGTACCAATATTTATAATTTATATTTTTTTTTATTTTTAAAAGCATTTTGAAAACTGTTCATTATTTTTTTTTTCGAAAATTATAGTAACATGTATTTCCGGAATCTTGGTTTTTGATTTTTGTTTTTTGAAAAATGTTTTCAAAAAGTTAAAAAAAAAAACTTTTTTCTCAAAAACCGCTCCAAATATTTTTAAAATTTGTTTCTCATAAATTCAAATTATCCAAGAAATAAAATGGCGTACTTTGTTTTGAGTTCAAATTAGTTTAAGTATTTCTTTCAGAATTTTGAATTATTTTTTCTTAGATTAAGCCGATTTAATATTTTGTTTTTAATATTATATTATATTATTTAAGATTGTCATACCAATTTTTTTATAAAAAATTAAAGAAATTTTATATATACAAAATTAAGTAAAAAACGTCTTCAAATATATATTTAGATTTTAAATAGAAATCTTTTGCATATGATGTGATCGAACATAAGAGCAAGTTCGTGCGATCCAGTCGTGCATTTTATTTTTACCAAAATTGTTTAAGCCGTTTTGGATATAAATAAGATGATAAGAAAAATTGAATGGCTAATAACGTTATTTTTTTGGCTAAGGAACGATTCAAAAATCTATTTGAGAGAATCACCTAAAACGGTTAAATACCAAGTTTGAAAAATATGGTTTCAGCCCTTTATACTGTAGATCGTTCTACAGACAGACAGACAGAGAGAAGCAATTGCGGGACCCACTTTTTTGTGTCTAGATTGATTAAAATCTCGAGTATTTAGTTCGTAATTTCCTATAGTACCTACCTATATCGCCAGTAAAAATATCCTGAAACTAGCAACGGGCATAATCGAATGATTTCAATAATTTAAACATTAGTATTCGAGTGATTAAAATAATCAAATGATCATTCGAATTAGGAAAGAGCAAGAAAATTGCAATAGTGTTCTCAAATTTGTTATTGTGCACATTTTCCATATTTCCTTTGAATTTATAAAGATCACGAAAAGCAATAATGTTAACTACTTGTAAATAGATGTAAGACAAAAAGAGGAAAAAAAAGTCTATACAAATACATAAGAAATGTTCAAAACAACTATGGTACATGACTAGAGCCAACCCTATAAAAACAATAGTACTGAAGTAGATATTGAGAAGTCCCATTTATGAGAAATTAGATGAAAGGAAATCATTGGAATGATTTTAGATGAAGTATAAAGATGTCTCCAGATAATTTAAGAATCGATCATAATCGACTATTTCATTCGAATGAGCACATCATTAATTTAAACCATGCTCATACTCATACTCATTCTCTTAATAATACATTTTTTCATCGAAATCAGTGCAGCCGTTTTTGAATGTAATTGATTATTTCTTTGCAAAGTTGTACGAATGGTTGTAGCATCGTTATTTTTCGCGTCACTTAAATTGTAACAGCCCTATTAATAAAAAACCCTTAGTCTACCTTTAGTCCATGGACCATAGAATAAGAGTTAGACCATAGACTAAAATTTACTATTAATAAAAAATCGAACAAAATCTACTACAATAAATATCAGCTGTATCTCCTTTTATTATATGCCCCTGTAAATTTTGTTCTCAAATGTCAATCCTTAGTCCTTCACTAGACCACCATCTTAGATGGACTAAGTTGCTTAACGTCAAATACAGATATTCTGTTTTATTAATAGTATTTCACACTTAGCCCACGGAATAAGTCCTAAGCCTTCCCTAGTCCATGTTTATTAATTTGGGTGTAAGAATTCCATATAAAAAACGTTAAGTATACCAAGTTCAGACTTTTCAGTTTCACACAATTAAGACACAATTGTTCCGCCCACTTCTTCCATCTTTTCAATTTATAAACCATCACTTATCAACCAATAGCCTTATCAACAGTTTCATGAATTCAAAACCGGCCTTTCATAAAAAATAATAAGTCAATCCGCCCGTGTTCATATTTAAATAATGCTCTGTAACCTTACACCTGACCTAAATTTGTGACCATAAAGTTACCAATCCTAACACAACTCTCAAATTTGAACTGACGTTATAAAATGTCAAAACCTAGATAGAATAGCCTACAACTTCCGGCTAAAAAATTACCATTTCATGTATCTACAGTTTTAGAGTTTTTGTATGTACGCACTTTGCCATAGGGAACGATTCCGAAATAATGTTTTTTTTGTTGACTTCGTGAGCTGAGTTGCGTGTATGTTGACCCGCTTTTATGCGGAAAGCAACGCGAATTTTCCGCGTGAAATTGTTTATCTTCCGCAATCGTACAAACATTTGATTACTGTTTGTGAATTGTGCGTATTATAGCACACGTTCTCGTTTACTTTAGTGAAGATAGATAAATGATGGCAGGCAGCACTTCCTCCCACACACATTACCACATGATAGTTGTTTTTTTTTTTTTTTTTTTTTTTTGTTGTAAGCTATTAATAAATATGAATGCTTGTGGATGTTGATTTCGGCTTATATCGAATTATTGAAGTTTAATTAAGTTAATTAGAAGCCCTCTGCCGTAGGCTTTCCAATTTAACATTTTCGTCGAAAATTCGATGATCGATTTGAAGCTTCTCGTTTTGGAATTTATTTCAGATTCGGATACACAATCCGCCGCCGCACACGCAATGTGTTTTATATTTCAAAGCGGTAGACAGCCGTCGGTCTTGATTGTTTCATTTTTTTTTCAACACACTTCTGTGATATTTTCCATTAAAGTTTTTATTTCCATTAGGGCATGTCATTTGGATAGAAGGAAATGTGTATGTTTATGGTACCGCTTCGGTACTCAAGAGTCAATCTTTTGGCCACATAATGTGAAAACTACTGTGTCGGCAGGCTTTGATTGATTTGATAAAAAAATGTGTGATTTGAAATTTATTCAACATGTTGATGTATAGCAATGATTTTTGGTATTCAAATGTTCAATTAAAAACGATGATCAAAGACTTGTATCGCTCATTTAAATTCGACAACTAATAATTTAGTTTTTTAATATCATTTGAAAGCTTCAAATTGTAAAACGACATCTGTTTTTCAGCCGTCTAATTAAAATTTGTTAAAAAAAATATGTGTTAGGTATCTATTATAAGATTAAGTTAACAAAAAAAAACATTATTTTGGAGTTATTTCACCCAATGTCTAAAGTTATACAATAATATCTCTAAGTGAGTTCATAACCTTGCTCAAAAAGACATTACGCACAAAGTTTTGATTTTCTATAAAAATATATCGTTGCAAAAATAGAAATTTGTGTATTATTTTAATAATTGCCACATACAGGTATATGAAAGACCATCAAGGACGACTCAACTGATTTGGCTGATTTCTGGACAAGAACTTTGAATAAGAGAAAATGTTTATATAAAGTCCACTAAAAGAGACCCAATTTTCATTTGTATGTATTTTTGTGTTAAAATTTCAATAAAAATAAAATGCACGACTGGATAACACGTACTTGCTCTTATGTTCGATCGCATTGTATCCGACATATTCTTAATAGAAACGGCTAAATATATTTTTAAAGTCGTTTCTTACTTAATTTTGGATATACAAAATTGCTTTAATTTTCTTCTAGAAAAATTGGGATGAAAATTTTAAATATATAATAATGTAAACAAAATTTCAAAAAAAATAATCCACCCATTTTCAAAATATGTATTGTATTTAAAAAAAAATAATCATTTTTTTTTTCAAAAATCCAAACAAATATTTTTTCGAAAATTGTGATATACAGTATTCTTTATGACTCAAAGGACCTCCTACATAAATTTTTTTATCGAAATCCATAGAGCCGTTTATGAGAAAGTCGAAAATAAAAAAAAGGCCGTTGATAAATGTAGAATCTACTAAAAGGAGTGCACACACTAATTTTTATCAAAATCGTTCGAACCATTTTCGAGATAATAAAGGTGGTAGAAAAAATTGCAAGTACCGTTATTTTTGGGGTTAAAAAAACTATTCAAAAATCTATTTGTTTGAAGAAAATCAATTCAGCCGCTTAGGCTGAAGATCGGTCTACAGACAGACAGACACACAGATGGAATTGCGCCACCCACTTTTTTGGTGTTCTCCATTATCGTAATGTCAATTTTGATTAAGATCTCGAGTTCGATTTTTTTTTCCAAACGCAAAACTTGCCCTATAGTACCTACATTATGTATATCGCAAGTTCAGTCAAAGATGCCATTTGAACTCCTTGACAAATAAGAATATATCAAAAAAATGTCAAAAATCGTGTGAGCGGTTTAAAAAATAATAATTTTGTATGTATAAGATTTATACAGGGTGGCGCACGAATCGTGCTACAAAAAGAAATTTAAATAACTTTTATTTTAATCGATATGAGAAAGTCGAAAATATGAAAAGTGGATCTATGGGAACTATATATGTATGTCTGAAGGTACCGTTAATAAGTACGAAAAATAAAATATTTTTATATTTCAAATAAAAGTAATATGCACTATTATATCTTTAAAGATGTTTGTGGATTAAAATGAAACACATTTGGTTTGCTTAATGGCTTAACAGAAAGTGATTTATTATATTTGACAAATGAAAAAATACATTTACTCTATGTCATTTTTCTTACTATTCTTGAACCTACCTAATGTAATTAATTTAGTACCAGATTTCTTGTATATAACATGTACTAACACACATTTTTTTATAAAAATTCTTGGAGCGGTTTTCGAGAAATACATTTTTTTCTTGGGTTTTTTACATTTGTATAAGAGGTACCCTTATTTTTTATTTTAGGAAAATAGTTTTTTAATTAATCAAGATATTGAAAAAAACTACGAAGTTCCAAAAATCCCTTGAGTCGTTTTCGAAATTTTAAGAAAATATATCTTACTAGAGGTACCTAAAACAACCATTTTTCTTTAAACAAAAAAAATACCAAAAAATACCTTTTCCCTCCATTAATGAACTGCTTTTTTTTCTTACAAAAATCGTTGGAGCTGTTTTTGAGAAAAATAAGATTTTTTCCTGTTGGCCAAAAACAAAAAGTATTGCAGATACCTTTTCGTCTTAAAAACAAAAATGAAAAAAACGTGTGGACATATTACCGGTAAAGCGATATGCACCAAGTTTGGTACATATCCAACTATTTAGTCTGTAGACTCCAGGACAGGCAGACAGACGGAATTGAGGGAATCACTTTTTTCGTCTTCGCTATCATCATAATGTCAACTTTGATAAAAATCTCGAGTACATAAGTTTAATCGTCAAAAGTAAAAAGTAATGTAATATACAAAATTCACAAGAATTTGGTTTGTATGCTCAGAAAAATTCACAGATGATTTTAATCAAAATTGATATTAGGATGATAAGGGACACCAAAAAAGTGGGTCTGACTGTCTGTACAACTCTCAACAACCTAAACGGCTGAAGCGATTTTCTTCAAACTTGGTATTTAAGCATTTAAGGTAATTGTCCAAAATAGATCTTTGAGTTGTTGTTTTAGCCCCAAAAAAACGGTACTTGCCATACAAATTTTTCTACCATCTTAATTATCTCGAAAGCGGCTCCAACGATTTTGATAAAAATTGGTGTGTGTTCTAGTTTGGGTATGGTCTACATTTTGGAAAAAATTTCTTTTTAAAATAGTTTGTTATTAATGGTACCTGCCAAACAACCATTTTTTAGATTTTCGACTTTCTCATAAGCGGCTCAACGGATTTCGATCAAAATTCTTATACAGGAGCTCCTTCAAATTCTAAATAATACTTCATTTCACAATTTTCGAAAAATAGTTTTTTTGGGTGGCCGATTTTTTCTGAAATTTTGTTTTTAATTTATATTATTAAATTTTTAAAATGTTCATTATGTATAAAAAATTAACTGAAAAACGACTTTAAAAATACATAAAGGAGCAGGTACGTTCGATCCAGTCGTGCATTTAATTTTTTTTTTCTATTTTATACTCCTTGCGCACTAAAACTCATATAACATATTTTGACAAATCATTCACTTTTGAGTAAAAATCTAACGATCGAACTAGTTACAATTTTTTGTATTGGTTATAATTATTTTGAGATGTCTTTAAGTTATTTGAAAAGTTTTTGGGTAACAACAATACGCAAAGTTTTTTTTGAATTTCGGCCTATGGTAGAGTCACAGTACAGTGGCATCATTTCATGTCTGCTTTGTCAATTCACAACATCGAAAGAATATTTGTGCAGATTACAAATAATAATTGTACATCAAAATCAGTGCGAAAAATATGAGAAGAAGATTTGACGTTAAAAATTATTTTTCAAATTGCCCAATCTATAGAAAAATGCTCTATTTGTAAGCATACAAAATATTGTGAATATTTAGAATTTAGCTTTAGTTTTAGTTTCCTCTTTGAATACCATTTTGGTGAGTGTACACAAAATAGTTAGAAATTAATTTGAGAACAATTTTCTTCAAAAAAGATGTGAAATCTTTGATTGAAATTGATTCAACTTTCTTTCCAAAATTTACAAAATTTAATATCTTTTCGATTTTTAATACAGATTTTTCATACAAGAACCATATGGTATTTTCCAAAATTTCGTATTGTGGTTTCTTATCAAAAAATATGTATAATGGTATTTTTTTAACAAGGACCAATATTTAAATGTGTTTGCTGTTGAGTTTCTACATACATTATGTCTTTTTTTTATAAAGACATTAATTAATTTGATTTAAAATTCACCTTCATTTATAAAAGAAGGGAAGTGAAAAAACACTAAAATAAAAAAAAAACAGACAAGATCTAAATAACAACAACAAAAATGTAAAGATCACATATAAGTTTGTTAGTAAACATACATTTTCATATTTAAAACGAATCTTTTGATTCTAAAAATAAAAATCATTAACATCAACCAGAATTTGAATTTTTTCTGGCAACATATGGCGACCGCGACTTTTTGGCTTTTATGCTTTCACCATAATAGTCTGCGCCAAAATGCTGACATATTTTATTTTTAAACGTTAATTCACCTACTCGATCTTACATGCAGTTAGATTTTCAGTTGATATGATGACGTTGCTAAGATTAGAATTAAAATTATTGAAAGAATTTTTTGTTTAGGAATAAGCAAACGAAAAATTCATTAATTCATTCATTCACTGAAATAAATACTGCAATATCTGCGTACAATTTAATTGTAGAATGTACGTAATACTACCTTGATTTTTAGTATAATGAATTTTCGAATGTATGATTCAAGGAATAGTTACAAAGGTACCAATGTATATTTAAATGGATTTAAATTAGGCAAATTAGGAGGGTAATAATGTAAATATGTACCATTATATACATAAGTATATAATATAATGAAAGTGAATGGTGTAAAGGTTAAACTTATTTAAACTGCCAAACCCATCACATTAATCGGTTTTTCGAAAAAACGAAGAACGCCATTAGATGCCACGGATCAATGAAAATTTTATAAAAAAGTATCTCGAAAATTGTAGGAACGGTTTTGATGAAATCCTGTTTTTTATTTTTCGTTTTTTGAAAACAAAATTCTTTTGAAATTTTGGTATGCAATTTTTTAGAGACTACTAATGTACATGTGAATATAAAATTTAAAATTATTTGTTTGCTTAGTTTTAAAAATATTGCTTTTAATTTAAAAAAAAAGTTATTCAAAATTTTGATATGTAAAATTAATTTAGCAGAAATCAAATGTACCGAGAAAGCCAAAAATAAAAAAAAAACGGTTCTATGAAAGGTAAAGTTAATAGACTTTTCCCGTAAACTTAGTTCATATCAAATGATAGCTATTACCAACAAAAAAATTCTCAAAATTTTTTTATCAAAATCGTTGGAGCCGTTTTAGATAAAAATAAGATTTTCCTTCAAGGTCATATGGCAGGTACCTAGGCCGAAAAATAAAATTTCAATTTCCCTTCTGAGAAATGCCAAAATAATCACACATACCAAATTTGAAGGTAATGGCTTGCTATTAAGCCTGTAGCTCGTTATACATACAGACGGACAGACTGACAGACAGATAGACATTTTTTGGCGATCACTTTGTTAGGCTTCCCTATGATCTTAATGTCATGTTTGATATTGTTAGATTTTTTTTTTACGAATGCATAACTTGCATAGTACCTATATACAATCGCAAGTGAAAACTGAGTTCTGCGTCCATTTAATTATTAAAATATTAAAAATCTGTTTCCCAAACAGCAACCTTACCGTCCATACTATTATATCATACGTGGTGTTATATTTTATTTAATTATAGGGATGATTTTGAAAAATGTTGTTTTTCGTGAACTTCAGAGGGACACACAATTTTTCAAAGTCGATGTCATTAGCAATATTTGAAGATTTTTATATCAACAAAAAGTTTTGATTAATTGGCAAAACTATTTGTACAGTTTTTCTTCCGAAGCTTTTGTGTGTCTATAAGAATCGAAAAAGAAAAAAATAACTTCCGGCGTGGCCAATTTATATATTTTTAAATACTTCTGACACTTTTTTGACACATCATTAAAATTTATAACATATTCTTTATATTTCCAGAACTGCCAAAAACGCTTAAGAGACAAGCAATCCTCCTTAATGAAGACAACGAAATTAAAACATTTTAAATATGGCTTCAACTGATGATCGACCAATTAGTGTTTATGACAATTTAAATACAGTCTTGCCAAATTCCCAAAAAACTCCTACTGTCACAATGACTACCAATACAACTTCACCGTATGCTGACATTTCATTTAATTTTGATGCAGCAAAATCAAATCCCCAACAAAATATCACAATTAATTCTCCGAATAATCATCATGCCAACCATCACAGTTCAATTCAAACACCATTACCAATTATTCATTATGTACCAATCAACAACAACAATAGTCCATATAGTCAAGTCAACAAAACCAATTCTCAGTCACAATTTCAGCCCCAGTTAACCCATCCAATTAGTCAACATTCAGACACAAATGGATATAGCGGTATTGCGGCTGTCAAAGCGGCGCTCAATGATGCCAAATCAAAGTTCTTCGGTTTAAATGGAAATAGCACAATTGGAGATTCAAACGAAGAAGCTCTTTTGTCTAACTCCATCATTGGAGTGCAGCCAGATCAGAAGCTAACAATTGTACCAAAATCTCAACCCAAATATCAAAATATCCCCGAAAATAGTGCAATTTTTAAAAGTGCTCAGGTGAGTGTACCTTCACCGCCGACACCACCTCCTCCACCACCTCCTCCGCCACCTCATCATCAGCATTTATCTCCGCTAGCTCGTGATAATAGTAAATCGAATTCGCCGGAAACAAGCAGACCAAGTACAGCATTCTCAGCGCATTCCTCACCCATTCCGTCAATCGGTCCGAACTCGAAACATAAAGATTCCCCGAACTCAGTACAATACTCCACAATTCAACACAAACCAATTGCACTTGATATGGACTTTAGCATAAGTTCGCAGCCTTCACAGGTAAGTGGAGTATTAGTATAATAGGAGCATACAAAATGTCAATTTAAGGCTTTTATTAATTAGGTAACCTATTAAAATTGTTACAAACATACATATGTCATATTATTGCTGATTTAAAAATAATTACTTACAAATTTTATTAAATGAGGTATTCAATCAGTTAACAAGGAGTCAATAATAATAGAATTAGAAATAATAAGCTAGTCAATACTAATTAATAGTTAATTTGTGTATCTATTAATACAAGCAGGGCCATGCCTTTGTATTCCTCGTCTTGACATTCGGGAAATATGTTTTAAAAGCTAATACATTTATGGCACAATTGTTTCATATACAGGGTGTGTCTAATGAATAATGATTTGTGAAATGGTTCTTGGACATATTCTAAGAACCTGGAATGCTATTTTAATGAATAACTTTTGAAAACATATTTTCAATCTTAAAACCTTTTAAAAATAATAATGGTTTTCAATAAACTCAGCACTGGTATTGACATTTCTTATCAAAACAAACAAAGTGTCAAAATGCATGCATTGGCCATGTTGAGAATTGAAAGCTATAATCTGTCGACGAAAGATAGGTAGTAGTAGTCTTATTTGTGTCACATGTTCACACCATACTAAATTAAAAGAACTCCTCGATTAAAAGTGTTTGCCCGCCCGTCAATTTGATTCCAACTGACGCAGACCCAACGTCCTATTGAACACTGAATTGTAGTTGCAGTGACCTCTATAGCTGCTGCTGCTATTCAACCCCCATTAAATATTGATGTGCATTCAGTGTTACCCGCGTCCATTTGGTAACTCGTTCAGTTTATTTTCCTTAGGTTTCTATTGTGGTACCCTTTATTTGAGAGCTTAAAAAAAAGTTTTTAATGATAAGTGTTATCGTGGAGTGTTTTTATTTTGTTTTTGCATTTCTTTTAATGTGTGGAGTCATAAAATGTTTAACTGTTTTTTTTTTTGTGGAAGAACATTATTTGCGTAGAATTTAGAAATTAATGTGAAATAAAGTATTTTCATGTAAATTAAATTAAAAGACGGGTATTTTTTTAAGAATCATTTGTAAAGTTTTGTGTAATTTGTATTTTTAACTCTTTAATTTTTGAATAGGTATGCTTTTTTTTTGATTGTTGTGCAATAAGTTCGAAATAGCTTAGAAGAATTGAAAAGATTTAAGTTCACAAAAAAAAAGAAATTGTTGATGCGCCTTGTTATACTTGCTTATTTAATTGGTATTATTATTAATCTTAATGATTTTTTTTTTTATTTTTTCTTGTTTTTTATTTACAAAGGAATTAGTCCTACTGGGGATACCCTTCATATCCCGCCTTTTATCTTCCCTCATTATGGTGTAGAAAAAGATAAATGTGTTTTAATTTGTATAAATAAAACAATCAAATAAAAATTCATATCTAAAAAAGGGTGGTAAACCTACATAATATTCTTTCATATTAGGTTCCATTTATAATAAGCAGTACGAACACCTTGTGGGAACCTTATTTAATGACAGATTTATTCAATCCACTGTAGCCAGAATGAGATGCAAACGTCCTATCTTGCCTACACTGCCTATTTTTCTTTTACAGAGCATAGCTGTCAAACAAAAATGCTTTCGAATAAAGGGAACTTTGCCTGTAAACCTAGTCAAATAATCATCGCAAGTTAAGTGCATTTGCGACATAATTATCAGCTGGTAGTCGTCTACTAGTTCAACATTTAAATGAATTAACTAATAAGTCAATTATTAAAAAAATATAATTTCCTCAAACTACAACGGTTATCGAATGGTAAAACATTTGTACAATTTAACAAGAAATCATTTTATATCAAATATGTATTGGAATTACTTTTTTGCAAGATGAACTAAAAGTTTATTTTTAAAGTAAATTTCGACATGTGAAAAAATTAACTAGTTCAATAAATCCAGCTGACTACATCATGTGGTCTCTTGTGTCTTCTGAATTCTTGTGCATACCGTTGCATATACCCAAACTTGTACCCACCCCAAATCCTATAGTGATCCTAGCAGGGGGGAGGGAGTTGCAGATGACACCATGCCCCATCTTACGCGCCGAGCACTTTTAAGTTTATAAATTTATTGTTTACATTTGAAATCTATTTTATGTTTTGAATAAAGACTCATGTGGCCATATTTATGTCTTCTAAAATTTGGGAATCTTACCCATAAACACTAAATAAAGTTGGGACTTATGCCCCAAATTAGTTTAGGGACTTACGTCTCACCTATGTGGCATATATAAGTCCAAAAAAGCAAAATTGGGATTTATGTCTCGTGAACTTTTTACCTGAAAAAGTGCAGAGTGCAAGATCTTCCTACGGAATTTACTAAGGAGTATTTCAAACATGCTGATAAATTTACAAGACGAAATTACTCGTATCTCTATTGAAACACTAGCTGTGGCGTTGGTTATGTTATTCGCGAAAAACAGCTGAAATTCGAATACCAATAAGTCGTTAATCATTTGGCAATTGGTTAAAAAAAAAAACCAAAAACAAATAATCCCTCGGGAAGAAATTGCATACAACACTGATAATACAAACATTTCCTATGGCGTTCCTCAGGGGTGTTGAGTATCTAATTTTTTGTTTAATAATATAGTCATCAAATTGTTATTCGATATAAAATAGTATGATGTTTCGAAGGTTTCGTACTTTTCGAAATAATTCCATGTTTGTTATCGAAAAGGTTTCTCAAAAAGAATAGTTATTTTCCGCGACAAAATGCATTGTACAACGTGCATTGTTTATTTCTTGCTTCAAACTCGGATTTTAATTTGTTTTTTTCTCATAAATAAATCACATTGGGGTCAAGACAACTTCAGACGACCTTCGTGAATTTAATATATTTAAACATTTTCCAAGTACATATTAATTTAGCAGAAGTATTTATATTTAAGTACGAAACACCCTGTAACTAAATACGATACGATTTAATGATATTTTAACACATAATAATATTTTCTTTTTTTGCAGGCTGTCTATATGGCAACAACTGTTCCACAAAATATTAAGGGAAGCAAAATAGCCGGACGACATACGCCAACTAGAAACAGTCTACGTCACAGCAGAATGCTAGTAGTAAACAAAAACTACAATGGTAAATTTTGCACTTCATTTGCACTGATTACTAAAAGTACTAATTCAACAAAATTGCAATTATTTTACACGCACACTTACGTCAATTTTTTTATCCTTTTTTTACACATTCACAATAAAATTGATTTCTTTTTTAAATTCCTTACAACAAAGAACAAAAATAGAAGATATGCATGCAAATGGTTTAAAGGATTTCGACATTATGTATGTTTCGCGGCATCAAATCAGAATTTTACAACAAAATGAATGTCAAAAGTTTTCTTTGAACAAAGAAAAAAACACTGACAGTTTGCAATATGACAATTGGTTTGACAGATATAACTGTCAGAAAAATCTGCTAAATCTACTTGTGTTTAAAAAAATATAAGCCCCAATAATTTTTATCAGATGTTTTAAGCCAACCTTTATACACTGCACTTGAGTATGAGTTCACACTTTAATCGGTGCCTTAAAATCTATGTGGTATTTGGGCCGCTTTAAAAAGCATTATAGTTTGGCATCAAAGTTAACTCCATAGCTTAGACATGCGTCACAAACAACCACTTCAGCCATGAGTCAAACATCATAAAAATAAATGAATCAACACATTACACTACACATGCGATGCCACATTACAATTAAAAGAAATCACGTACAGAAAACTATTCCAAGTAATGACTGAATTTATAAACACACAATTAAATTCCAAGATAATGTTCGATCATTTTGTAATGAAAAAAAAAATTGATTAATTTATTATATTTAAGCTAAGGAAAATTGTGGCCAAAACCGCACAAAAAGTTATTAGCTGGAGTTTGCTATTGTCGTTTTCGATTGATCGTCCGAAAGGCTTCCAAATTCTTTTCAAGAATTCATTTGGTATCAAGTGACAGTTCTCGGCTGCTCTCAACTAGCAAATGTCAAACTAATTCCGCGCTATGCCGGCCATATTTACAAAATGTGTGCTCGCCATTAACCGCTTTTCACATAATCTCATATTAAACTTCAACATCGACATTCTAGACAATTAGCTGTTTTTGCATTAATACATTTACTAAAAAAACTGGCATCGTTTCACAAATATTTTCAATGCTTTAAAGTCACAGGGTTGTGAGTTCTCTATTGAAAATAAAAATTGACAGGTGACAAGTAAGTATACAAGTATAGCTACATATTATTGGACAAATGGTCAGTTCATAAATTATTGACAGGTCACATGACAAGACAATTTGTCATTGTCAATTTATAAAATATATATCCCGGGGTTTTATGTCCTTGCGCCCGTAAAACCCGGATAAGCCTCAGAAACAAGATAATTTTATGTCCGCAGAAATGAACTTTCAAAGTTTGTATGGAAAAAATATTCTGCAAAGCAGAAACTCCCACGAATTTGATCGAGTTTCATACAAATTTCAAAGATCTCCTCTCAAAATCGAGATATCATCTTTTCAATGAAACTTGTTTCCAGATTTAATTGTAGTATTGGTGAATGACTGCCACAAAGGTACATTTCCTCATCAGACGAAGACGAAAAAGAAAAATCTAAAGCTCCACAAAATTTATGAAATGTAAAAAAATAACTTCTTTGTCCTTTATGTAGCACTGACTGGCTACAAATTAATAACAAAATATTTTCCTTTTGACATTTGACAGAAGAGTTTAACTTGTATGTGTGCATTCAGATCAAATCTGCCAACCGATCAGATATCAAATCTTTCATATTGAGATTCGATATCTAAATCGAATCTCAATATGAAAGATTGCTCTTTTTTTTCAATGAAACTCTAAAGAAACTGAAATTCAAAAAGATCAAATCTTTTGACAGAAAGAGCAAATCTGTTATTGAATTAAACTCGCCATTAGTTTAAGGAGCATCTGATTATTTCCCACATTTACGCAAGTAGATGTTGGTGTTCATGCGAAAGCGGAAAAAACAGTAAATTTTTCACTGAGCTCCGAATGTTTCTGTCGAAAGAATTATCTGTGCTGTTAATTATAGCCAGAACTTGTGGAAAATGACTAATTTTAAGTTCTTAGATTTCAGAAATTTGGAATGTTTGATTGACTTATATATACCTATTTATAACAGTTTTCTAAATTAAAAAAATTATATTCTTTTTTAGGTTCATCCTTCCCCAACCCAATGGAATTTCGTTTCCCAAGAATGACAAGGGTTTTACTTATCTTGGAGATCATCACAGGTATATTGATAACGTTTTTGGGAGTTTGGATATTGTTGCTTGCTCCTCATACAGACATTCAAGATAATCCCTACTGGAGTGGATTAACGGTAAGTTCAATTCTACATTTAAAATATTTAAGTCCATACTAAACATTATATTTTTACAGCTTCTACTTTCCGGTATTCTGGGGCTTGTTCTGATACGCTACAAGCGTATTAAACGCCACAAACTCCGTGAGAATTGTTTTGTCTTTATCAAATTTGATTCCTATATTCTTGCTATATTGGCAGCATTGTTATGCGCCATTGCTCTTAGTTGTGCTGCAATTCACATAGTTCGGTTATCAGCCGAGGACACCAAGTGTGTTTCGTCAGATATTTTACTAGAGCATGCCGCTTGCCAATGCACCTTTAATACCAACAGTATTCCAGTCACAAATGGAACGCTCAGCGACCTCAACCCAATCCCAGATAGCAGTTATTCAGTCTATTACAGGTTTTAATCATGATTTTCTTTCAAATTTTTAATAATTTAATTAAATTTCTATTCAGAGAACTGAGTTGCAGTGAGGTCAAGGGCGTCTGGATGTCAATTTTAAATTTCTCATTAATTTTAAATTGCATAGGATTTTTACTTGCGATAATTTATTTAATTTTATTATTTTTCTTTAGATACCGAGAAGTTTATTCATCGGTACAAACGAGTGTATTTTAAATAGTTTTTATATAGATACAAATTTTGCGTTTAAATTTTTATTAGATATCTATAGTAATTTTTTTACCACACTTTTAATGATTAACTTTAATTTTACCTTTATGGATTTTTTTGTACTTAAAATAGTTTTTAGGTTTTTTTTAATAATTAAAGTTATAATGAAAAACATGTCTGCTTTTAATAATAATGTATATAAATACTAATTTTAAAATATATTTTAAAATTGAGTTTTACAAAGACAAATATTTATTTATTTGATTTACACCACTTACTTTACTCCGGTTTGTATGTTATTTTTAGACCTTTGTAAATTGAAGGTTGAGCACTTACCTGAAGTTTACTTAGAATTAGCTAAACTGCTATTTTCAAAGTGCATAATATAGACAATTCTTGCAATATGCATTTTTGATAAGACGATCCGTAGTGCATGTAATGCACGAATGAATAGTACGCACTTGCTCTTGTAGTTTACAATTTTAATGTATTGATGCTGTTATAGTAGGTGAGTAGTCTAGTTATCTTATTAAGACCTTTTTTTGTGACCTTTAGTGTAAATTAATATGCGTTTCGTCCAGGGTACTAAAAATGTTATAGGAAAAAAATGATGCCATTTGAATGCTTAGACACATATGAATATATCAAACAAAGTATTTGTTAAAGTAAAAATAGTTTTGCGAATATATAAAACTGCCTAAAAAAAACACAAAAACATCATTAGATGCCACGCATCAACGAAAATGTTATAAAGAAGTATTTCGAAAATCGTGAGACGGATTTTGATGGAATTGCTTTTTATTTTCAAAAATTAATTTTAATTTGAAAATAAGTAATTCAAAATAATTTTGAATATATTATATAATATATTGTGACATGCAGAATTAGGTTATTTGGCTACAGTACAACAAGGGTATAAGAAAATCTGAAAATCCAAGAAATTTTCTTTCTTATGTCGGAGTTTTCTTATATCCAAACATCTTTCTTATATAATAAACACGGATATACGAAAGAAAATTTCTATTAAAAAACTATGGGCAAAGGAAAATATTTTGTATGTGTACCTACCTACAAAATTTCATGATGACGAAGTGGGCAATACAAACTTTATATGCATACTGAATACAAAAACTTAGTCTTTAATATTTTTTTTGATAAAAATCTTTAATATAACGAAGTAACAAAAACATAATCAAGTAAAAAAAAAACAAATAGTTTTTCTTTTCAAATAAATAAAATTAAGCAAGATATCGTTTTTGTTTTTAATAATATGTGGTGCAGTGAAACTGCACACAAATACAAAAATATCAGTTTCATAAAGGTAATTAGGTCTATTCTGCCACATCTGTTATTCTGCTATGAATTTTCTGTTATGATGCATAACAGATCTTCACCATAAAAGATATTTTATAATTGTTATTCAGGAGTTCGATCTTTTATAAAAGTCAGTTATGTAACTTCGAGAAAGAAACATTAATACGAACAGACCTAAAATCTGCTATCAAATTATCAGCTGTAGTAGGTAAATAAAAACTCTCGGCAGTAGGCACTGACTAATGAAAATATTAACCTGCGCAATTATCGTGTTTTGTTTCGCGTAGATAAATAATATATAATCTTTGCAATTTGTCCATAATAGTTCCTGAATTTATTATATCCAATATAAAAATTTGTGCAAAACGAACTCTGGCAAGATAAGCGACACTTTCTTTTACGTTTCATCCATCAAATGTGTTCCTTGCTTTCGTGTATTGAAATAATTAGTTTGAAATTATTTACATGTTTGTGTTGTTATTATGTATTTTAATAATATTTTGTTATATCTGTCCTTTTACGAACAATTCATTAACAAAATAAATGTTTTTACTTCATATATTGAAATCTTGTATGATAAAAGTAACAAAAATGTGTCTTTTATTCTTTTATGATTCATAAAAGATTCCATAACAGATTGTGGCATGCTGAATACCAAAAATACAGTTCGTAAAAGACTTGTTGAGAATTTCAAAGTTTTGACAGCTCATTAACAGATTTCTTAACAGATTTCATAGCAGATTTAGCATGCAGAATACCAAAATTATAATTTATAAAAGATTTTTTGACAGCTTAAACTTTTGTATCAAAATTCATAACAGAATAACAGAATAAAAGATCTCGCCGAATAGACCCAAATAAGGTCTATCATCGTAACAGATCGGAGAAAAATTCCAATCGGAGTAATTATTTGCTTCATGTTAAGTGAATCGGAAAAGAAATATTGAAATGTATCGACGCATGTAAACGGTGATTTTTTAAGAGCTTGGTTTTTGAAAATTCAAAAAAACACAGAAACTTGTAAAAAGTGAATGAAATTTTTATTTGGATCGATAAATCGATTTCTGCTATTTACTTTTTAAATATAATTTCACTTAAATGTTGCCCGCGGCTACGCTTCAGGTGGTCCATTCTGAAGGTCCAATTTTGGCAAACTTTTTCACACATTTCGGCCGGAATCTCACCAATGACGCGTTCAATGTTGGCTTCCAAGGCAGCAATCGTGTTTGGCTTGTCCCCATAGACAATAGACTTAACATAGCCCCACAAAAAATAGTCTGACGGGGTCAAATCACATGATCTTGGTGGCCAATTGACTGCGCCAAAACGTGAGATCAACTGCTCACCAAATTCGCCTCTCAATTGATGCATGGTTTCGCGTGCAGTGTGGCATCTGGCACCGTCCTGTTGGAACCACATGTCGACCGAGTTCAATTCTTGCATTTTCGGCAAAAAAAAATCTGTTATCATCGAACGGTACCTTTCTCCATTGACCGTAACCCTGCGGCCTTCATCGTCCTTGAAGAAGTACGGCCCAATGATGCCGCCTGCCCATAAACCGCACCAAACAGTGCATTTTTCGGGATGCATTGTTAGCTGCTGAATTGCCTCTGGCTGCTCTTCACTCCAAATACGGCAATTCTGCTTATTCACGTATCCATTTAGCCAAAAATGAGCCTCGTCGCTGAAGACAATTTTGCGATAAAAGCTTGCGAAACACATTTTTCAAAGAGCACGAATTTTGATAATAAATTTCAATAATTTGCAAACGTTGTTCAGGCGTAAGTCTATTCATGATGAAATGGCAAACAATACTGAATCGAAATGTCAAATGTTCGCGGAATTTGTCATGTGTGATATGTCAAAAATATAAACGTCAAAAACCAAGTAGCAAAAAAATCGCCCGTTAGTTGACATTAAAAAATCTGGCTTGGCCTTCATCTAGCCGGTCTTATTGGATTTGATTTTTGTTATCGCCAATAAAATATACAATATACTATGTACATACATATGTAAATGATAAAACTCAATACAAAAATTTAATTACAGTTCAGTCGACGTCTCCACCATTTATAATTTTATTTGTATTTTATTTACTTTTTTTGCCGCCGCTGTCGGACAAAGCTCCGCATGTGATTTGTTATCGGAGACAATCGGAAGAAAAACAAATCTCATAAACGCCATGCATCTCAGGATTTTGACATTTAATCGTCAAGCTTCGGATGAATTCGCAACGCGTTGCTATGATTTTAAATTTTTAACGCATACATGAATTTTTTCGGAAGAAGGTCCGATTGATGAATCGGGACGTTTACAATGTGGTGTGTTTTGGTGAGAATATAGCACAGTGAAGTGAAAGAAATTCAAGAAAACGATCCACAGCAAATGTCTTTCTTTATGGTTAGCTATTTAAGGTTGGTGCTTCTGCTTGTTGTTCGTTTGACATAAAGATTTGTTCTATTCTTGAGCATTTCTAATTTATCAATTTTGGTCTAAGGCTAACCTCACACTTCTTTTAAAGTTAGATTAAAAAAATATAGCCTCAAAGTGGCTGATCACTATGAGGATTTTTTACGATCTTACATTTGTAGAAAAGAGAAGGGCAGATTGCCTGTTTCTTTTCCACTCATGTAAGATCATAAAAAATCGTCATAGTTAAACTATAGTGTAGACAGTTGCAAAGGGATTAAAACTGATAAATCTTGGAAGAACCTTGTCGATGTTTGATGATTCGAGCATTAAAACAACCACCTGACAAACGTGTTTGATTTTCATAACTTTTTGAGCTTGGAGGCTTTTCAAAACATACAACCTATGTGAACAGATGTTGGTCACGTCTTTTTTATTTTTCACATCTCGTGAAAAAATATTACCAACTCAATAATATAAATTTATCATTGCGGTTGTAAAATAAGAAACATCAAAGTTCAACCATCGAGTGGACGAAAAAAATATTATTCAGTTTAGTATAATAGAAAAATACATTACTTGAAGTTGGTAAATTGAAAGAAAAAAAACAATAAAAATAAGATTTTTGTAGAGCGGCCAATTCAAAGTTGGCAAATAGATATAAGTTAAGTAAAAAAAAATGTAAAAAGAGGTATATGTAAATGAAAGCAAATCTCATTAAAAATATACATGCATTCAAGTTCAACCATAAAAAGTGTTGAAATTTTCATTAGTGCTTTCGTTTCTTCCTCATAAAGACGAAACAAATCGGGCTCCATCTCATGAAAATAAAACAATATATATCAGAGTGACAACAGCGCTTTACTTCCATCTATATTTCCTTGTGTGTTTATTTTTCATGTAAATTTTGTTTCTTTTCTTTGCTCTACACTACCATCCCCAGAACTACATTTTTGACCATGAAACGTGATCTCGATAGAATGCAAGATCTTTTGTAATGCATGTTTTTTGATAATCCATAATACGGTTCAATTCTGATAATACAAAACGACTAATGTTGCACAAAATGATTTTACATGTGAATCCCTCAATGGAAAATGATTTAACTTTAAATAACTATTTTATAAGCTCCGCCTTAAAAAGTCACGTGCGTGACAAGCCTAAAGATCAAAAATCGAACACATCTATTGTAATTATCAGGTTCACCAACATAGCAAATATCAACGCCCTCTAAATTTGAACAGCACAAAGGAATAATGTCAAGTAACATTTCACTGGAATAAAAAGGTAAAGTAGATCCCAATGGGTTTCTGTTGTTGTATCTCTTGTTACATTTTGACTGACTGAGTTTTTTTTGTCACCAAAACACGACTTATGATACAAAATTCGTACAAATCGGAGGAAATTTTTCTCCCATCGGTTACGATGATAGCGCTCAATAGCCTGTAGCCAAACACAAATAGCTGCCGAATTTCCCATCTTTGTATAGCTCTCTGCTAAAATTTGACAGAAATCCAAAGAGCCGTTACCGAGAAAGTCGAAAATTAAAAAAACCATTATATGAAAGGTGCGGTTAATAGACTTTTCCCGTAAATTTGGTTCCGATTAAATGATAGCTAGTACCAACAAAAAAAATTCTCAAACATTTTCCCACAAAAAATAAGCTTTTCCTTCCGTTATATTGCAGGTACCGTTATTTTTAGGCCTACAACTAAAATCTCAATTTCCCCTATGAGGAACTCCAAATGAATCACATATACATACCAAATTTGAAGGTAACTAATCGCTTAAGTTGTTTATGATGCAGCTTGTTAAACATGAAGACGGGCAGGCCGATAGACAGACTAACTGACTGACAGGCAGCAAGACATTTTTTGTCGATCACTTCTTCAGGCTTGTCTATGATCGTAATGTCATGTTTGATTGTTAGAATTTTATTTACGAATGCATTACCTGCCTTTTTATAGTCCTTATAATCGCAACAAAATATTTGAACCAAAATGTATACTATACATATTGAAGTGAACAGAGTTTTTATAAGTTATTGATAATTAGGCTAGTTTTAAACATTTTTGTCTAGCTTTAAGATAGTTATAAGTTAATATGAAATAAAAATGAATTAAAAAAAAAAAAAAAAAAAAAAAAAAGTTTTTATAACTAAATCGTTAGATCCGTATTCGGGGTAATTAATATACATAGTAGACAAAATTGTATGACAGGTACCCTTTATTTTTTGGGATCAAAAAAGATTACAAAATCTATTTGAGACAATTACATAAAACGCCTAAGTACTAAGTTTTAAGGAAGTCGCTTAGGCATCGACCTACAGACAGACAGACGGAATTGAATTGCGGGATCCACATTCAAAACTTGACCTTTAGTACCTACCTATGTATATAGCAAGTAAAAAGCACTTAATTAATAAAGGTAAAAGTACTATTTCGTAATTTTTTGGCGAAAAATTACTAGACTTGGGACTTCTAGTAAAACCAGTTTTTTTGGTTTTCGATTTTCCGGAAAATAATTCTGATCATTTTTATGAATTTTTTTTATGGAGAAGCTTCTGAAAAATGTTAACTGTATTGCAAACTAATTTGTTTTAAGCCTCAATATTTCGAAAACGACTCAAACTACACAAGTGTTTTTAAGTGATTGGAAAAACTCCACTACATTGTCTTACCTGCCCCAAAAGCTACAATTATGCTCCTACGACTTCAAAGATAAATACATTGAGTTAAGGATAATGTTTTAATTTTAATCAATGTAAACAAAGCTTCGACAAATATTTAGCCACAAATGAAATAAATCCGATACGACAAATATAAACATTTATTTTATTTTATTTTTTTACAAAAGTGTAAATTGTATATTTTATTATTATTTTACTTAGCATGAGTTTATTTTTATAAATATAAAATAGTTATGAATTTTATAATTTTTTTGTATGTTTTTAGAATACCATTAAGATGTGTCACAACGAAATGAAAATATTTAAAATGGGCAAGTTCAATAAAAGTATATTTTTATAAAAAAATAATTATGAAACTTGATTGTATGCCTAATGCATTGTATGTATGCATTGGTATTGTAATTGTATATAAATGAATACGGTTGTGCAATAAAGAACTTACTATTTTTTTTTGGTATCACATAATTTTACATTGCTTACAAAACTAATAAAATATTTTGTTTGTTTGTTTATTTTCGTGAAATAATTATTTCATTATTATTTCAGCTGGTGGAAGTATATTCTCACCATACAAGCTGTACCAAATGCTTGAGAACCATATCGTCTTGTCAACCCATTCAGTTCCCGCTATCACATGTCCTATGTATGGTGAATCGCGAGACCTTTAAATGAGACAGTAAGAACATTGTTATTAACTTACTATAGGGTTAAGTGTATTTTGAGAATTTTACCTTAAAATTTGTTTTTTATTGCTCTCAACAAAGGTAATAGCCCAGGTCCATTGGGAATCCCTTTTCTTTTCACAACCCAAATATGCAGTAACGGAATGCAAAAAAATTTCCCTCACAATTGTTAAAGCTCCGTTCTTTTCTCGTTTTAGTATAACAATTTTTCCATCTCTCAGTTCAACATGGTACCACTTTAATGACTTGGTTTTATTGTCGGCAAACTTTAGGCCCTTTCCAGGCGTAACAGTTGCCAAATTCTTAACGGCTCTCTGGACATCTTTTAGCATATCGATAGGTTTTAGAACCAAATTGTTATGTTTACGATCATCTTCGGGCCAATATGACCAACTAAGGACTGCTTCGAATACTTTTGTGTCATGGTGCAGTGGTCGTTCTAAGTTTCCATTTAGAATAACCTCGTAGAGGGTTACTTCATGAGTGGATGCATTCATTCTCGGTGCCAATTCTTGACAAATTTCATAGGCAGTTTTTGTGGGTGTTATTGTAACGTTAACTTGGTCCTTTTCCTAAAATGAAATAATAATAATAAACAAACAAAAAAATTCAGAGACAATTTTAAAGATTTAAAAGGCGAAAGGAAAAGTTGAAATAAACAATTAATTTCTGACATTAGTTAAATACCAGCATCTATAAGAAAATATCCCTAAAAAATAATTGTCTGGCAACGTTCAAAGTATCGAAATCACACATTTTTGAAAATCCGGAAAAATATTTAAAATCGCGTCCTTGATATTTATGATTTTATTTTATTCTGTATTTCAAAATCCCGTTTTCTTAAGGCCGATATAGGTATTGCAGGATATAACGAATAAAAATTTCACTGAAATTTATTCGGCACGAGTACGATAACTCAGGATTTTTTTTAGAGGACCTTAATACAAGTATTTTTTAAAAAGTATTTTATTTTTGAAAAAATTACACTTTAAACTTTTTTTTAATCTTTTTCTACCCAAAGTTTGAGTTTAAAACCTGTTTTTTTTTCAAAAACTATGCATAGATTCTACTTGATTTAAAAATTAGCTAATAGATTAAGGTATTGGCTTTAAAAAAAGTTATAATACTTATTTGTAAGTATTAACGTTATTTTTAAATATTTTGTTTTCCATTTTTAGTACTTTTTTTTTTATGAAATTGCCCCTCCCGACCAAACGGGGGAGCTAGACCCCCCCCCCCCCCCCAACCAATATTTAAAAAAATACTTGTAACTAACTATTCTACAAGAATCCAATTTTTATTATTTGGCGCCTCAGTTATCGTACTCTCCCCTTTTATTCCGTGGGAGATTCAAGATCGCAAGAAAAATTTCGAGAGAATAAAATATTCTGTGGGAAACGAAATTCCCTGTGAGATTATCCCGATAGGGCCCATTATAATCTCGGGAAACAATTTTTCTTACAGGACACAAAATTAATGTTTGGTGACATTTGGAAATATTTTAATATTTTTTACTAAAGAAGGAGGCTCTAACACTTGTCAGTCTGTGTGTCTTTCCCCAGAACCCTAGGATGAAATGCTTAACGGAAGCTACATTGGGATCAGTAGCGGATACAGTGGGGACTATGGAGTTATCAAAAGAAATCAATTATAGTGTCGTAAAACAAAAAATGCAATTGCGCAAGAAATAAAATTCACGACTCGATCGCACGTACTTGTTCTTATGTCCGATCATATTGTATGTCAAGATTCTTAGTAGATCTTTTTTTACTAAAGTTTTACTTGCTATTATAGGTACTATAAGGCAAGTTATGGATTCGTAAAAAAAAAAAATCTAACAATAAAACATGACATTACGATCATAGAGAAGCCTAAAAAAGTGATCGCCAACAAATGTCTGTCTGTCCGTCTGTATATATACGAGCTACAGCCTAAACGGCTTAAGCGATTGTCTTAAAATTTGGTATGTGTGATTATTTTGGCATTCCTCAGAGGGAAAATTGAAATTTTTGTTAGGCCTAAAAATAAAGGTACCTGCCATATGACCTAAGAGGAAAATTTTATTTTTCTCTAAAACGGCTCCAACGATTGTGAAAAAAAAATGTTGAGAATTTTTTTGTTGGTAATAGCTATCATTTGATATGAACCAAGTTTACAGGAAATATACGGATTTTTTAAAGTTTGGCTTTCTCGGTAACGGTACATTGGATTTCTGTCAAATTTTACATCTGAGAAGATCTTAGTAGGTAAATTATTTTTGCATATCAAAATTTTGAATAACTTTTTTTTTTAAATAAAAATAATTTATTAATTTTTTTTTTCTTTTTTGAAAAATCAATAATTTTAAAATTAATCAAAAAAAAATTATTTTAAATTTTATATTCACATGAACATTAAGAGTCTCTACAAAATTGCATACCAAAATTTCAAAAGAATTTTGTTTTCAAAAAATGAAAAATAAAAAGCATGATTTCATCAAAACCCGTCCTACAATTTTCGAGATACTTTTTTATAAAATGTTCATTGATCCGTGGCATCTAATGGCGTTCTTCGTTTTTCCGAAAAACTAATTAAAGTGATGGTTTTGGCAGTTTAAATAAGTTTAAAAAACGATTTTTTGCCACCTAAAATATTTACATTATTACCCTCCTAATTTACATAATAAAAATCCACTTAAATATACATGTGTAGGCATCTATTTAACTATTCCTCGAATCATGCATTGGACAATTCATTATACTAAGAATCAAGGTAATATTACCTACATGGGCTTTAAATCTGCATAGGATAACTATAACTAGCTACCTACCAACAGCGTCAGTGAGTAACACTAAAGTTGTTAGCTACAAGAGTAAGTTTGTACGATCCAATCGTGCATTTTATTTATAATTATATTGAAGACAACGCAAGCAATATATAGATAAATATTATTTTTGTTTTTGTAGACTGTGTGGATTAAAGCCAAATTGAATGATTTTTATGACTCAAAAACAATGGTTCTAGCCATACATTTTTTTTACCATCTTAATTATCTCGAAAGCGGCTCTAATTAGTTTGGTAAAGAAAAAGTATGTGCATTACTTTAGGTAGAGTCTACATTTTGGCCACATATTTTGTTATTAACGGTACCTGTCATACAACCATTTTTTTTATTTTCGACTTTCTCATAACGCCTCGGCGTATTTCGATAATTAAATAATTTTTACGTAGGAGGTCCTTTGAATTATAAATAATGCTGCATACCAAAATTTTTGAAAAAAAAATATTTTTTTCGATGTTATGTTTGTAAGCATATTATTAAATATGTACATAAAATTGTCATGCCATGAAAAAATTAAAGAAATTTTGTATATAAAAAATTTAGTAAAAAACGAGCTTAAAAATATATTTCATGTTTTATCGGCTATCGTTTTTAAATTGTATTTTATACAATTTTTACCTCAGATTCAATCTCGGAATTATTGTTGAGAGTTATCCACATTTTCAAATCTCCAGATTTTTTTACAACATCCGTGAATGTCTCAGCTGCAAAATAATACTTTTGAAGGCACACAAGCATTTCTTGTTCTCGTTTCTGAAAAAAAAAATGATAGGTCATTCGTTTTAAATTGTTTAAATATTATAAAATCTTACAATTTCATCCTCAGTAAATGGAAATAGATGCTTGTAAAGATTAACCAAATCCACAATCACATCGGCTTCTTTTTGTGAATAAGTCATTTCTTCAACGGCATTTTGAAGCAACGTTGGACCCCAAATCATTGCCAAATTATTCACACCCATTTTGTTTTTTTGCTTTTGTGAATTTATAAATGCCAAATGACCAATGATCCTTTTCAAAGTTTCCCTTTCAATAACATGCAATCGACCCAATAGCTCTTTATAAGCATCAATTTTTGTTTGCACCGAATCTAGAGCAGTTATGCTGATGAAGCTTTCAGACGTTTTTCCCAATAATCGAACTGGCAAATCACGCATGAACCGTTTCAATGCGTTTGCAACATCATGTTCGTTGAATTCATTTCGTGTTATCTCAACGTTAAATGCATCAGCCCGAAATTGTGATAGTAATTTTAGAATTGAGTTTTCTGAGCCAGATTTACGGTAAATTCCTTCTGACATCGAGCCATGTATATAGACGAAGTTAATGCACTTATCTACCAAAACAGGAACATCGAATTTTGTTAGTTGTTGTTCATCCAATGTCGATCCGTTATTATGGGCTACTTCTCGGATAATATGACGCCAGATTTTAGTTTCTCGAGCGGATGTCATAATCATATAGACGGTATATGGTGGGCAGTCTATCATCAAAATTGGACCCTTTTCCACGTGAAGGTTTTCAATGGATTCATCATTTTCTTTTAATACTGGAAGAAAAACGACAGAGGTTAGACTTACAAAAAAGCGTGTTTATGCAGTAATTTTAATATTTTTATAGAATTGGTTTGGAGTTAAATATTGCATTTCAGTCGCCATTTTGAAAGAAACGTTAAAACTAAAATTTATACAGAATGTCTCATCGTAAACAAAAACGATATTTGAGTAACATAATTTTTGTGGAGATTGGGTTTTAATTTAGATAGATAGTAACTATATTTCCTGTTATCAGTTTTTTCCAATTCTTTGTAAAAGCTTGTAAAATACAATTTGCAATATCAATTATTTTGGTTTTCGCTAACCTAGTTTTAAGGTAAAAATGGTTTTGCAAATAAGACGATAATATGTCTCTTAATGTACCCTGAATTCCAGTAATAGCAATTTTGTGAAGAGAAGACATTAAACAAACAAAAATAATGCAACTTTTCACAAATCCATCTCTAGGCAATTGGCCTGGACAAGCTAAAGAAAACTACTTTTTTGCCACAAAAAACTTATTGTTATTCGTGTGCCTTTAGAGGTGGCGACTTTAATCAACATTTGCAATAAAAAGCACAAAACAGTTTCGCTAGTAGCACTCTACTACAAATGTATATAAATTGCCAGTTGGTCTTGTCCATTTTTTTCATTAATTTTTGTCAGTGAATTATTACATGTTATTGTTTCTTGTTCGTTTTAAGGTGCGACTGTTTTTTTTTCAGATCTTTGTTTCCGAACAAATACCAAATAAAAAATATGAAAGTAAATCTGCACCGAGATTCAGCTATTTTAGCGAGTGAAGTGAGATGACTCGCCTTATACTACGTTTCCACCGAACTTTAATCTCTTGTAGATTTACTAATCTCAAAAAGTGTTTCCACAGCTCGAAAAGTAGATTAATTTTGACAGAACTATTCAAAATGCATATATCGTTTCATTTTCTCTTATGATGTAGAAGTGAGACAGGCAGCTTCATCTGTGTCAACCGAAGAGGAAAATTTACTTTCCCAATGAATGTGTTCATTTCCAAATGGAAATAGGGTATTTCGATTGAAGATTTAAATGCGATTTATTTTAAATCTTCTTCTGAGAAGATTAAAATTTGTATAGTAAATCCTTAAGATTTATAGGAGATTTAGCTAAATCTACTTAAATATCGTTTTAGTGGTCGGTGGAAACGTAGTATTACTCGCCGACTCATATCACTTTCCGCCAAAAAGTGAATCAGCTATTTAAGTGAAATGAGTATGTTCGAATTTAGTTTCGAACACCTAAATGTCTTGAAGCAACAACAAAATGTAGGAAGCTACAATGCTACACACATACATAAGCAAAGAAAATATAAACAAAGCAACCAAAACAAGAAAATGTTTAATAAATTAGATCCAAAAGAAGTATTTATATTAAATACACATATTTATACAATTTCATTTACATATTTTGTACATTAAGTACAAATGCACATCCTACATTGTAATTAATGTGATTTCACAAGATTATTGCAAATCATGTTTTCCATATATTTTATAGTTTATTGGATTCTTTTCGTGTACGTGAATAGGTGTGAAACAATTTCTTTGAGAAAAGAACAAATACTTAACCAAAAACTTAAATACAGCAACAAATGCACCAAGTCACTGCTGAAATCTCAGGCGAGTAATCTGTCATTTCATTTCACTCACTCACTCCCTCACTTTTACTAGCTGAATCGATTTTTAATCAAAAGTGACTCATCTCACTCACTCACTGCGGTTTCGAATTAGCTGAATCTCGGTGCTGGATGAAAACTCTCCCAAATGTATCAGACGTCGCAACAAGTCAACTTCAAATGGAGTACTCAATTCAAAAGATGAAAAACTTGATCTGTCAATCCTACTTCTAAGCGGAGTGTATGGGTACCATATTTTATTTTTATTATGTCGTTTTCGATTGGTAAGGAGTAACTCTGGAATTTGGAAAAATCAGAGTAAAAAGCATAACTCCCAACAGTCAATCGAAAACGACATTTGTTAGAAAAATTAATATTTAATGAAACAAAAATTGCGTAAATAATGAAATCGTGAAGATATTATCGGAAAAAAAATCGAAACAAAATAAATACAAATATCTTTACGTTATGTATGCGAAATATTGGTTGCGTATTTAAAACAAAATCTTAATACAGTGTCAAAACCTAAATCTTGTTTTCAGCTTGTGCTTTACTAGCGCTAGTGGTGTAAAGTTATGAATGGAACCATCATTGTTGGATCTTAGAATATTGCATATGAATTATGTAGGTGCATACAGTGGCCGACAAAAGTCTACGTACGACCACATTTGTTTGTAAGTGTACAAAACCGAAAGCGTTAAGTGGTAAAATAATGATGCAGTAATATATGTCTCTTATTTATTCTTAGAAATTGTATAACGCATTGTTCAGTTCAAGTTTAAACAGTTTCAAAAAAATATTTAATTGGCGTGTCGTAAAGAAATTGGGATTTACATCCGAAATTTGGTGGTAAAACACAAAAATTAAGGAAAATCTTTTTGTGAAATAGGAAAACTTTTGAATTTAAGTAAATCAACAGTGCAAACAATATTTAATAACTTCAATAATACTGGCACAGTTGAAAACAAGCTGCGTAGTGGCCGACCAACGAAGCTTCAAAGTAGAGACATAAGTTATATTTTAAAAGAAGTAAAGAAAGATCCTAAAATGAATGCCACAAAACTGGCCGAAGATATCGCAACAAGATCACAAATAGTTGTACATCCACGCACTATACAAAGATCATTAAATGGTATTGTTTACTAAGCAGAACTCCTCACAAAAAAACCCTTTTAAGTGATAAGAATCGGAAACTTCGTTTGGAATTCGCCCAAAAGCACATTGAAAGGGGCATGGACTTCTGGAAACGAGTTTTGTTTACTAACGAGTCGAAGTATAATATATATGGAAGTGATGGACCATGGACGAGAAAAAGTTTGGCGCAAAACAAATACCGCAATGGATCCAAAGAACTTAGTCCCTACAGTTAAGCATGTTGGAGGTAGCGTGATGGTTTGGGGTGCTGTTGCAGCTTCTGGAGTAGGCAAGTTGGTATCTATTGAGGGTAATATGGATCGCTATCAGTATAAATCCATTTCGAAACAAAATTTAAAACCATCAGTCGATGCTTTGAGTCTTGGCCAGAGCTGGATCTTTAAACAAGATAACGATCCCAAGGCCACGGCTCAAATCAACAAAGATTGGCTCCTCTACTACGCTCCTATACAACTGTACACACTGCCTCAAAGCCCGGACTTAAATGTTACTGAGCACGTGTGGGAGATTCTGCAACGAAAAATCTGGAAGCATTATATTACAAGTGCCCATATGCTAACAGAAAAGTTGCAAGAAGAATGGCAGCGAATAACATCGGCAGAACTCCAGAACTTGGTTTTTTCCATGTCCAGACGATGACGGGGCAGTCATAGATGCCCACGGTGGCCCAACTAAATATTAATTATTGTAAAATTAGTAAATATCAATACATTTCCAGAGTCCTTATGACAGTGTACAATTCGGATGTAGTCTTTTGTCATTAACTTTTTTATTTTTTTTTTTTTGTGAATTAAAGTTTAATGGCCTTTTCGATTGGTAACCCGGAAGAACTCTTCGATCCGGGATTCCAACCGAACAAGTTAACACTCCATTCTGGATTTTGAAATTGAATGTGAGTGTATGTGTAAGGTGAGAAAAAACAACATAACACTGACATAAAAATATAGGGATGGGCGAAGTTCATTGTTGTTGAAAAATCAATGTTAGTCGAAAAAAATATCGATGTTTCAACATCGATGTTGAATGATGTAAAACATCACAGCATCGATGTTAAGATTCAAAATATCGACTTAAAATAAGCTGAAATATTTTGCCAATGAACTCATGTTTATAAAGGTTAGACATCACTCGACGGAGCTGCACTCCAGCGGAACCACGCTTCTCATTTATTTATGTGAAATTGTATGACTACAATTGGCACTAAATGCAATTTAATGTAGCTCACACGAAAAGGGAAAAGAAAATTGCGATAAAAAACGTTGCTACAATTTTCAAAACACTGAAGGTATTTTGAATTTATAATTGTATTATTTATTGATTTTTGAACTTGCTATCATTTTCAAAAAAAAAAGCATCGATATTCTGATATCGATATTGTATTTCGATGTTATCATCCATGTTTTACAATATCGCTCATCCCTAAACAACATTGTTGTTGACATTGAATTCATGTTTGACATTTAGTATTTGAGTGTGTGCGTGCGTCTGGTTTTGATTCTGACTTCAAATCCAGAAGGAAATTTCTCTTCTATCCAGGAGAAGAACTGTCATTTTATACTAATCAAACAGTTTCAGAAGCATTCGGAAGACTTCGGAAGCCTTCCGGACGACCAATCGAAAAGGCTATTGTTGCTAAAAGCCCCCAAGCTTCGAAAAAGGTGGTCGTACGTACACTTTTGTCGGTCACATTAAAATTAGTCCGAATTTTTATTTAGAAACGAGATCCGATAATTTAATGCTAGCATGTTTTTTTGATTTAAATATTACAACACATAAACCAAAAGGAATTAATTTGCCTATATTATCGAACACGGTCAATCAAAGCGGCAGAGCAAATAAAATATCTTTTTGACAAAAAATATTATATATCTTATTACCTTCATATTTGTACCAAAACGACATCAGTTTTATTTGTTTAGTGCCTCAGAATTGATAGTCAAATTTTCAATGATGAGTTTCAATGAAATCTATAACTGGCGCCTTAACATACTTAGTGCTTTTGTAGTTTCCCCCGCTTCTACTTCTGAACCTTTATATTTTTCAGAAAAAAATAAAATAAAGGGTTATCCATTTTGCGGTTTAAAACGTATAGGGCTGGAATTCGACATCTGCCAAACTAAGTTGTTAAACCAATTTTTTTTTCAGTTGAAAGTCTGAAATTTACGAAAATTGATCGCTTAACTATCGCACAACGCATAAAAATTGTTAAAACCTACTACAAAAATGGTGATTTTGCCACAGCCACATATCATGCTGTAAGAGGAGATTATGGTTTACATAATCGTCCAACTACGCAAGCAATTGGCAAAATTGTGAAGAAATTTTAAGAGACTGGATTGGTTACAGATATTGTAAGGCATGTGCATCATCATTTCGCTCGTACCTCTGAAAATAACGCTGCTGTAAGTGAAAGTATTGCCGAAGACCCGAATGTGTCGATTCCTCGTCGTTCTCAGGAATTAGGACTGTCTTACGGCACATTATGTCGTATTTTTCATTTGGATCTACACCTACATCCATAAAGTCCAGCTCACACAACAACTGAAGCCAGCTGACCATTCACAACGTCGCGTCGTAGATACGTCGAATGAGTGCTTGAACAACAGGCGGTGGACGGCGATTTTTCGAACAAAATTTTCTTCAGCGACGAAGCCAATTTCTCACTCGGTGGGTATATTAATAAACAAAATTGTCTTATTTGGGGTTCTGAGAATCCTCAAGTAATTAAGAGAGGCGATCACATTCACAAAAAGTCAATGTTTGGGGCGCTCTTTGGTCTGTAGGTGTGATTGGTCCTTACTTCTTCGAAAACGACGATGGAACGACTGTCACCGTCAATTCGGAGCGTTATGGTCATATGCTAACCGACTTTTTTTGCCTTCTATTGAAGAATACGACTTGGAGAATATGTGGTTTCATTCACATGCAGCACAACTCGAGCGAATATGGCTTTATTGCAAAAGACATTTCCTGGCCGCGTAATTCCTCGTCGTGGCGGGATCAACTAGCCACCAAGATCATGCGATTTGACACCGCTGGACTTTTTTTTGTGGGGCTACGCGAAAGACCGTGTTTATGCAGATAAAACTTTAACCTCTTGAGCACTTGAAAACCAACCAATATGTGTCAAAAAGTGGTCAAAAATTACCTCAAAAGAAGCGATGCTTGCACCAATTCGCGTGGTGGTCATTTAAATGATGTAGTGTTTCACACATAATGTCAACGTTTTTTTTTTTTTTTTTAATTTAACTATATGCCTGAAGACCTAAGGTCTTTTAAATGCAACCTGAATTGCACGGCACTAGTTTGGCACATTGGATTTAAGAACCAGGTATGGACTGTCTCATTTTAATCCATGGGCGGCATCCTATTAAAATTGGAGGTATAGAAAAGAATGCGCCTAGCGTGGGGATCGAACCCACAGGTCCTAGTTAGCAATCATGCACTTTATCCACTGCGCCATTGCCACCCACATCGTTCAAACTTTATAATAAAAAAAGAAATATCATGAAGAAAAAATATTTTATATGTGTTTTATTTACGTTTACTTTGAAACCACAAAATGGATAACCCATTATTTAAAGAAGTAAGTGAAACAGATTAAATATCCTAAAACGAATACCAACGCTGGCATTGACTTCAGTACATCAGAGTACGTAAAATGTCTTGCATGATGACTCAGATGTACAGAAAAACTTGGGTGCAACTACTTGCGTGGGCTGTGGCGAGGATTAAAATCTAACAACGAAGCCGGATGAGTTGATTCAGTGCATAATACGAGTATGTCACTTTTAATTTCAGGAGTTATTCACGTCTTTTAACATTTGTATATGAGAATTAGCTGATTCTAATTTAATCTCAGTTTAGTGGTCGGTGGAAAAGTAGTATTAGTTGTAATTGTCGTTTTAAATTAAGCAATTAGGTAGTAACTCAGATAAATGAGACCAATTGAAATTAAGTGTATCTTATTGAATTAAACATAATGTAGAGACAATGGAAACTTACCAATGCATCTAGCTTTACGTAAATCCATCTTTTCAATATTTATATTCGATTCACTTACAAAATATAGATTTCGTTTTAGTTTTTTCAATAGCAGCCATGTTCCACTCCATTCGGATGTTATTGAATTCTAAATTAAAATTTTTTTTAAATTTAAAAATGTAAAATACATATAGAAATAAGTAGTGTCAAAGATTGATTTACCTTTAAGTAGCACCACCCTGCTCGGTAGTAAGTGTAGGTATACTTGGTAGGAAACACATTTGTTAAGCTCTCCATGATCTTTTGCATCCAAACAGATCTGTTTTTATAAAAATTATTATTAATTAATATTTAAGTACAATTAAGATAAATTTTGTACAATAAATTGTACATCCTATATATTTAATATAAACTAACTTAAACTAAATAATTTTAATATCTGCAAAAGCGTTTAGATCGGATAATGGTAATACTTATATGAAGAAGCATAATGACATGGCGCACAATTTTAAACAACCTATTGTTAAGGGCTTAGCATTTTACTAGTTAGCAATTTCCTAAGAACTTATTGATTTTAAAACTATTTCAAAATTTTTAAACCTTTTCTAAACTAGTAAATTGCTAATTAAGCAGAAAGCTGAGCGTTTGTAGGGTTTGAGTTTTGATGAATACAATTATTATTGTTATGCGTTGTAAATTAATTATATGTTGATGAAAACCCAACATGTGCTCTAAAAAGGTATTTGTTATTTCTATTTTCATCATTTTAACCTCATTATTTACAAAAAATAACAAAACAAATTGTGCACTAGCAGGACACGAACCTGGGACCCTCGGGTCCATCGGCGATTTTACTATTAGATGCCATAATCGATTTAGTAAATTGCTAAAAGTTAAAGTAGCCATTTCGTGATTTTAACTTTAGCAAAATGTTAAAATCGCTTAAAATTAGCTAAACCATCTTTTTGGCTTAGTAAATTGCTAAAAGTGGCTTTAACAAATTACTAAATCGTTTAAAATTTTTCGCCAATGAATTTAAGAAATTTTAAAGATCCCTAAACCTTTACAATGACGAAAAAAGTTATGCACAAAATTTAATTACATACTGACAGAGCGACTTAAGGTTATAAACAAAAATATAACTCTTTTAGCCATAATGATTCGTCGAATAATTTATACACAAATAGATGTCATAAAAAAAAAGTAATAAGCAACAAACAAAATGATCGCTTTAGAGTAATAATTATAACAATAACTCAAAAGTCTGTCGGCTACCTATCTCATCTCCTTAAATAGGATGACACGTATTTTGATGTTTTGGTGATTAAATACTAAGTATTTAAGTTCAACGCTCGTGAAACTTTCTTTGAAATCAGAATTCTACTGGGAAAAGCTTGAAATATTTTAATATTCAAATCTAAGCTTTTACATGTTGCTATTAAAAGATAGGGAAAAACGAATTTTAATTTTGGGTTGACTTGAAATGCCAATTTATAACAGTTTATAACAGTAATCTCCAGAGTTATTCGTGCTTACGTCAGTCGATGAGTATGTACATTATGTACACAAATTATTATACATATATAAAATGTCCACATACTTTATTACGAATGGCAACACTGGTCATATTGTTAGTACATAAGCATTCGTTTAGTACAGTTCAGTGACGTTTTTAATACTGTCCTCAACGGGAAAGTACAATTATTTGCTTTTCAGTGAGAAATCATCCCAATCTCAGTGAATTGTTCTAAATTTTCTCAGTTGAAATTTTCTGCTCTGGCTTTTGAGTAAGATTAAACTAGAACAGACTCGTGAGAACTGTCAAAATCATGTACTTTTTTTTCTGTTCAGTTTACTTGTTGGTATGTTTACTTTTTGGATTGTAATTGGAGTTCATTGACTGCTCTTTTGTTTTAATAATAATTATTTATTTGCAATAAAATAAAAAAATTGCAAAGCAAAAACTCACAAACATAATATTTTGTGTACTGTCGTTTTGACCACTGACGTTTAATTCAATCTTGTTCTGACATTTCTGTTGTGATCTTTCCTTCAGTGAACAAACGTAGCCTTTATCGTGTTCGGTTCATCGGAATAATAAGTAATGTATTTGAAACATTTAGAACCGGAGATAATAAATTTGGAACTTATTTGTAATATTTTTTCCACAATTAAAATAGCACAGTATTTTTATATAAAAGTGCCCAATACACATGTCATAACGATAAACTATTATAACTATTATAAATTGACATATTGTATCTTCCTTTACTGGTAATAGAATAAAATTCCCAATAAAACATACCTTTCTGACTCTTTGCCGACTCCATACAAATGACACACTCTTGACATCTTACAATTGCCCGAAGTTCCACTGCTCATGATGACATTTGGATTGGTCAACTGCATTTGCATCTGGGAAGATTGATTTTTTGGAACTGATGTAGTTATTTCGAAGCAATAGAAATGCGTCGAGTTGTCTGTAACTCGACTATTGCTAACACACTGCAGTGTTGTAATATTTTCCAAAGGAATAATTTCTTTGGCATTTTTCATTTCATGATCTAGGTAGGTTTGGAATTGCTTGTCGCGCAAAATTGCCTTCCGATTTTGAATTTCTTTTAGAATATCCTCAACGACACCACTGGGAAAACGAATCAAAGGACCCTCATACCGGACCAGGTATGGTGATAGCGACGGTCTTGGAATCATAGCGATGGGAACTTTTACATCCATCGAGCGACTCGATCGAAAGCTGGTCTTTCGTTTGAGTGCATCGACACGAGTTTTCATACTTGAGAGCACGTTCTTTGAAAATTTGGCCGTTCTGGACTTAAGTTCAGCAGGTGAATATGAGGAGGACGATTTTGAATCTGATCCCGATATGGCTTCCAGGTAAGTTGGGGGACTTTCGCCTTCGAAATGTTGAAGCTTGTCGAAGGGATTTACCCTTGGCTGGGGCGATTTCTCATCATTGACAAACCAGTTTGTCTGTTTTTGGGAAGGCCGCGATAGATCAGGAGCCGTTGTTGATGCTGTAGCTTCCTCGACAGTCGATAGATAAGATTGAACTTCGCATTCTTCGACAATATTCTCCATGCTGTCGCATCTTAGGTTAGGGTTTTGATGGATTATCTGCACCTTTGATGTTGGTGATGGGGGTGCTGGCGGAGGTGTTCTTCGGGTATTTGATTTTTTTGCACTTGTTGCTGGACAACCTTCTGCTGAAGCCGCTGAGGCAGCGGCCGATGTACTAGCTACATTGCTATTGTCCTCCTCAGATGTGCATATGCTTTGTTCGTCGGCTGAATGTTGCGCACTCGGGATTCGGCCGTAAGTCTCTTCTTGGAGCATATGCTCCAGCAGAAGAAGTTCGTTACTTTTGTCACTGTCGCCGATCGATGATGATTTGTGATTGAGAGTGAGTGGATCAAACTCACTGAGCACATCTCTAACAGCTGATGGGTTACGGGAGAACCGGTACGAATTGACAGATGGTCTACCTGGAGAGACGTTCAACTTCCTCAACTGCGGAGTCAAAAGATCATTCGAGCTGGATTCCATTTCGAAAAGTTTTCCGTAAGTAGCTTCTTGATTAGCATATAATGGCTCAGGAGAAGATGAGCCCTCGTCTTCATTTTCCTCATGATATTCCCACGAGTTGCTTCGATCTGGTTTGGGGGTTGCAGCCTCTTCTAAGCGGATCATTTCTTTGAGCTTCAAGGACTCAAGGCGAGTTGCTTCTTCCTCCTCCCTGATGCGAATTTCCGTTGAATCGACAGTGGCTCGTGTTGAGCTTGAAGCATCGTCGACATTTCGCAATTCAATTGGTTCGTAGTTCTTCCTTCGTTTTTGTCTTGTTGGAGGAGCTATAGGTTTCAGCTTGCCATATATTACTTCATCTTTTGAAGGGGTAGGAGATGACGAAGGTGGTGGTGGCGGCGGGAATTTAGGCATCGGCATTGACAATTCAGCTGAACTTCTGATATTTGCATCTGTTAAATTGATATTGCTACAATGTGTGCTTACTTCTGAAGTGGCAGGCAATTCATCAGAGTGACGGGGTAAATTCAAAGATTTCGAAGAGTCTGCATTTCTTGGAAATGGCATTGGTGTCTTGGCATTGCCCATGGCATCTTCGTAAGAAGGGCATGGATAATCTCCATTCAATGACTGTACCTTGATACTTCGGGGAACTTCATACGAACCATCATCGACCACATCACCATTAGTCAGGTCCACAACTCCGTTAGTTTTGTTCATGGGGCTGCTGAATGAAATTGACTTAAAGACCGGGTCATTTGGGGGAACAGTTTGCGGCCGTTCACCATCAAATTCATCCGCTGGTGTTTTCTTCTTGTCTTTTTTGGTCAAAGTAAAATTATTTCCGATGGTATTGATTTTCTTGCCGACATTTTTCAAACGAAATGACGCATCAGCACTTAAATTGTTGATTAGATCTTGGGAGGTCTTAAAATTTTTATCTAGCTTGTGTTTGGCACCTTTGGCTTTCATGGCAACTCGTTCGCTTATCGATTCGGTAAGTAGTTTTGAAGTAGTTCCTATCGACTTTAGTAGATCACTGCAATTGAAGAAAACTCGGGTAAATGAGTGTTTTGAAAGTTTCAAGTAATACATAATGGTGATTCATATAATATAATTAGTTGTTAGTATTGGTGGCTATATTTATGTATGTATTTACATCGATCGGTGTTTTTTATAATTAATAGTTGATGAAATTATTTGTGTTGGTGTGTCTGTGCAATATTCTAGCGGTGTGTTAGTGTAGTGTAGAATGAAGCTAAAAGTTATTTTTTAAAAAATAATAGATCAAAAGGAAAGAGTTTAAATAATTTTTCCAACACCAATAACATTAATAAATATATGTACCCTTCAATAAGGAATAATTTCGGTTATAAGTTTTAATTATTTAAATTATTTAAATATAATATACTGGTTATCACAAAGAGCAATTACGTTTGTTGTAGAATACGTACATTTTCAATATTACCCACAAATCTGGAAAACTAATTCAAATTAAATAACTTTTCTTAGAAAATTAAATTTTCCATAGAAATGGATGGTGTAAAAAAATAAAAGAAAAATGTAATGCAGAAAAAAAAGACAAAACCTAATTTTCAAAAACTTTTCCCATCGTGAAAGAAAATAAAAAAGAAGCCAACCTCTTTAATTATCCAGAGCTACCCACTAAAAGAGTGGACGTAAAAATATTCAAAGAAAATCTTACAACTTACAAGTAAATATTTTTACTAAAATAAAAGTTTCACTTTAGAAAGTATATCCTGAGCCAGAACAGACAACCGTACTGTGCAACAACTTTAATCGACTAAAGAAAATATATACTAAAATTCTATTCCTAGAGTTAGGGGTCTTCCAAACCAAGAAAGACCATATTATTTATTACTAGTTTACAAGATTCCTGTATTTCACGATCACGAACTATTTGAAAAAAAATACTCCATAAGGAAACAAATCTATATTTGGATGTTCACCCCAAGAAATTGAAACGTTTCACAAGTCACAAATGAATATCTCAAACAGGAGCGCGTGCCTGCCTACGTCTTCTTTGAAATAAAGCGACATAACGCAGGATAGGTGGGAATGAGGAATATATGCATGCACATAGATGCATGTAGTTCTATTTGCGACAGATCTGACTAAAGGATCTATTAAGGAATCAACAAAAAAAAATTGAAATCCTTCAAAAATATTCTCGGTTCTTTTTTTTTTTAATTTTGTTGAAATATTGTTGAAATAAAAACCATATAGAACTCACGGGTGATTTTTTTGCTACTTGGTTTTTGACGTTTATATTTTTGACAGATCACACATGACAAATTCCACGAACATTTGACATTTCGATTCAGTATTGATTGCCATTTTATCATGAATAGACTTACGCCTGAACAACGTTTGCAAATTATTGAAATTTATTATCATTATTATTATTTATTATCGTGCTCTGTGAAAAATGTGTTTCGCAAGCTACGCGAAACCATGCATCAATTGAGAGGCGAATTTGGTGAGCAGTTGATCTCACGTTTTGGCGCAGTCAATTGGCCACCAAGATCATGTGATTTGACCCCGTTAGACTATTTTTTGTGGGGCTATGTTAAGCCTATTATCTATGGGGACAAGCCAAACACGATTGCTGCCTTGGAAGCCAACATTGAACGCGTCATTGGTGAGATTCCGGCCGAAATGTGTGAAAAAGTTTGCCAAAATTGGACCTTCAGAATGGACCACCTGAAGCGTAGCCGCGGGCAATATTTAAGTGAAATTATTTTTAAAAAGTAAATGGCAGAAATTGATTTATCGATCCAAATAAAAATTTCATTCACTTTTTACAAGTTTCTGTGTTTTTTTGAATTTTCAAAAACCAAGCTCTTAAAAAATCACCGTTTATATTAAATAAAATAAGTGCATGCCACGCCATTTGAATAGCAAAACTTTTGTTTTCAATGTTTACATTTTCATTCATAATTTTTTCAATTGATTAAAACTCTTAGAAAGTAGGTGGAAGACACGCCTCTGAATGGTAAACAAAAGTTAGGTTTAATCCTTTGCATGAAAAAGAATACTAACCATTTAAGTAAATTTCAAATTCATTGAAAATGGGCGAATGCCTTCTATATTTTCCATATTATTTTCTCAAATGTTCCATTTTTCCACTTGGTATTCAGTAATTAATATAAGGTGTCGGTAAGTGCTGTACAGTTTTTAGAATGTACCATAAGTGTGCGTTTTCATTTTAGAGTCCATTATCTTGCCGCTCTCGCCAGCAAATTCACAAGTGAACACACTCTTGAGTCTTGAGAACAGTTCGCGGCGAAGTTTTAACTTTTTACTCACGAGTGTCGACATTTGAACTGTTTGATAAGTGCTCTCAATTTCGGTTGCAAAAGTCGATATAATTGTACTTTTTTCGGTACAATCCTCGTTGCTGAAGTACACAAATACACTTTTATAAAATTCGATACACTTTTGCGCTGCCGCTTAAGATAATAGGTATTTTCATTATCAAGAAATGATTTGAAAAAAAAAAAAACGAAGAAAGAAGAAATTCACTAGTTTTCCATCAAATTTCTTTGAATGTCTGAATTTAATGCCATTCGTAATTTGGTAGCACTACTGCCAAATGTCAAAATGAATAATTTATTGACAAAAAATGTGCCAATGTTCCCTTTGAACCAGAAAAATATTTTGGAATGAGACAGATTTGTAATTGTGTTTATTATTTTTGTTTGTATACCTAAAAATTTTGAATAAGTATTGATTTTTCTTTTATACTTTAGAAAGTTTACTCATCGTTAGTTTTCATTCACAGCACAGTTATTTTTTTTTATTGAAAAAAATGTTATTTTTGAATTATTTTTAATAAAGACAAAGTTATTGAAAAAATCAAAAAGTACCTACAATTTTTCTAAACTTTTGGTACACTTGTGGAACACGATTTTTCATCCCTACAGACATGCTTTTATCACTATCGGAAACTAGCTCTTAGAATTCCAACTGAGTTTGACTTTAGCGAATAGATTACGTTAGAAGGCTTGGATAGTTCCTGAACAAACTAGGTCATGAACTAGTTCAGTTAAATGAACTAGTAAAAATAGTTCAAGGTTGCTCAAGGTTTTTCAAGGTTAAATAGTTGACTAGGTCACTTTATTTTCTTTGGATGAACAAAATTTCTAGTGTCTATATTCAAATTAATATTTTCTACATTCCAGTGGAATGTAAGAGACAAACGAATGAGCTGATCTCTTCTGTCCCGTCGTTGCAAGATTATCTTCTCTGCCAAACATTTGATAAAATTTCATCTTTCCAGTTCGTGAAAGATGGTGTTTGTTGTTATTTTTAAATTATTCTGAAAAAGTTAGATTTGTTTGGAATTTTCAGTGAACTGAACTAAATTAAACTAATATGAATGAACTAGTTAAGTAACACGGTTTGAACTACATTGTTCGATCACTCAAATGAACTAAATTGCTCAACTCTAATCGATATTGTAAAACAATGAACATTATAGAAGAAGTCTTCAATACATGAATGTGTGAACAGTAAGGGAAACTGGGTACAAATGAGACACAGGACGGTTGAAACAATACAAATATTCAAAAGGCGGTCGGGTAATGTGTATGAGTATTGAGAGAGGATGAAACAGAAAAAACGATTTTCAGTCTTACTTTGCTTGTCACGCGGTTTGGTTGTGATCAGGAAACTTTATTATTTTATGACAAGCGAGTTTGTTGAGTGTTTTTTTACGCAGCAAAGAGTGTAGAATATAACGTAGTGTTGCTTATGTTTCTTTTAGTTTGTAGTAAAAAAACAAGTTTCAAGTTAAATTTTTTTTTGTAAAAAAGGGTTTTAGGACAGTTGAAACAATTGTTTTGGGAACGGTTGAAACGCCCTGTTTACTTTAGTTTTCGTTCTTTTCAGATGTGTGTTCATTGACATCACCAAATATTTCGGAAAATGGGACTTTTCCCATTTAGTCGTCATTTATTCACTGACCTTGAATTTGTACCCTCATGAAAACGCAATACGAAGTGAGTTCCTTATACCTAATACCCTACCAATTGATGAAATTGTACCACACCCACCTCCACCAGTGATCTATTGCAGAGAGAGAAATATTGTAAATGAAGACACCTCTCCAGATAGACGTAACAGCATAATAACTAAGCCGCATAGCTCCCCAAGAAAATCAACAAATGCTCAGGTAGTATTGTCTATTGCTAATATATTGCGTTTTCCCCGCAAAAAAGTACGACCACGCAAGAAAACCTAATATACATAAGTCGAAGAACAAGAAACTAAATATTTTGTGGTTTGACTATTAAAAAATTAATTATTTTTTTATTATTTAATGAAGTAGATACTTTTTTTTTAATTTTGTTTTATTTTATTTTGTGTGAAAAAAAGTGAGTTATATATGTAATAAATATAATATTTTATTTTATTTCCACGTGTTTCACTTAACCACAATCACTGTTTCAGCCTCCTCTAGATTGGGGACGGTTAATACAAATTGATACAAAGATTGAGAAGCCACTTAAAGCAACACACGGGGCACTAAAAAAACACTTCCCATTCATAAACCTAATTACGATCTTGCATTTCACTTACTCCACTTTTAAATCGCAATACTATGGACAATATAAAAAAATTGTTTCAACCGAACATAGTATCCCCAAATCAATAGATATTGACATAGTTATTTTTTTTATTTATTTTTTCTAATTTGATTTTTCGAGCAAGTTCATGCAATTCAAACGTCTCTTTATTTATATATCTGGAAAAAAAGCAATTACTTTTTCATTCTTGCAGGAGCAAAAATTAAGGCTCACGCTATGTGTCTTGTTTCTATTTTAGGACAAAATGTTATTCCAAAGATGACATAAAAGTACGACAGGGATTTAGATAAACATACATAATTATTTATTATACGAGTGCCTTCAACTATAGGTGGGTAAACTTAGTTTGTGCATACATAAGTACGTATAGGTGTCCTTAGTAAAAATAGGTAAGAGTGCGACATTTTGTTTTAATCTAAAAATAGAGAAGTAAATTTAAATACAAACAACAAAAATGTCTACTCTGAAAGGAAGGCCGAAATAAATTACATACTTACTCATTTCTCACCTATTGTTTTTGTATATTCCCAAGGATTATGTAAATTAAAAACAAGAATGTGCAAGAGTGTGAAAAATGGTCCTTCAAAGTTGTTTATGCCTTTAAAGTCCTTACAATAGACGTTTAAGAGAGTTCAGTTATGTATGTATGTAGATATAAACAAAGATCTTCTACTAGATTTTGCTACAAAACTGTTTTTGAATAAAGGCTAAAAATAGGAATGAACTCCATTCCTTTCAACATACTCTTACTCTTGAAATTGGCATCATAAATTTGTGAAATCGAAGTCGCAAAAGCAAAACCATATCGTTCAGTAGGAGCTAATTTTTTTCTCTTAGGGTCTGAGTTGTTTGTGGGTTGGGGCTGTAAACACTCGAGTTAAGGTATTACCATAAAAAAGTCGTGCAGTGTACGATCGAGTGACCGAGGTGCCCAGGGTATGTACCCAAAAATTGAGCTTTTTGAAAATTTGACGTTTTATTTTCGCCTTATTTTAAATATTTGTTAACTAGCTTAAACAGTTTTCTTAATAAACTCCAGCAGAACGCACATTTTAGAGTGCAAATTAGGTGCTGCAAAAGTTGGCCAACGTTAAACTTTGCATTCAGTTTAATTGAAGTTTCACAATCGAACAGTTCAATAAGGCTGACGCGAAGTTCAAGGTCTCATTAATTCTTCATATATTGGTAACGCTACTTCATGTTTTTTAAGGTTTTTAAAATCGTCGACTAAGAGTAAATAGTTAGCTCCACATATTTCATGCCTAAAGCGTTTAAAAGTACAAATATTCTTCTACATTTTGTAAAACATTGATTATAAGGAAGATTTTTGTTTGTATATTTGTGTACAAAATGGGGTTAATGGATTCTAAAGTGGCTAAAGTGGCTTTCCAGCTTAATTGACAGAAAAAATTGTGTTGGAAAATTTCCTATATAAATATCACAGCTCCTTGTTTGGTTTATTGCACCCACCCTCAAATTGGCAACACTGCAAAATAAAAAACAGCCAAAGACACTCAATTATAAAGACAGAAAACCTCTACGGATTTTCTATTCTAGCTGCACAGCATACTGTCACGAATTCTATCGTAATCGGAAACTTGTTATGAATAACTAAAAAAAACAGATCACAGAATCCATCGTAGCGGAAAATCCCACTTAAATTGACACTACGAACGGATTCGGTGTTAGTTTTTTTTTTGGGACTCGTAAAAAGTTTCCGATTACGATGGAATTTGTGATAGGGCTAACAAACTCCAAAGACAAAAAATAATGATGTTTTTTTATTCAAGATTTATTGAAATGTTCCTTGTGTTGGTTTTCGGCTGGCTATTTTTCTGCTATAGGATGTATTTCTTCAGTAAAGCTAATGGCGTTTTTATTTGGAAAAAACGGAGTCTGTCTCCGATCAGTGATCCCAAATGAACACTTCTTGTGATTGTTTGGTGTGATTGTATACATATGTGGAAATAATCAAAATGAAAAATAATGTTTGTTGCACAATGTATTAGGTTACAAAAAATGACAACTGACGAATTTGACGTTTAAGTGTGTGAGCGATTCTGGTTTCGATTTTGATTATAAATCTAGAACCAAATTTCTCTTCTTTTTTTTCAATTTTTAATTTTAACTATATGCCTGTAAGACCTAAGTTCTTTTAAACGCAACCTGAATTGCACGGCATTAGTTTGGCACAGTGGATTGGAGAACCAGGTATTGACTGTCTCATTTTAATCCATGGGCGCATCCAATTAAAATTGGAGGTATAGAAAAGAATGCGCCTAGCGTGGGGATCGAACCCACACGTATAAGTTAGCAATCAAGCACCTTATCCACTGCGCCATTGCCACCCACCAAATTTGAGAAGCAGAACTGTCATTTTTCCAAGTAAACGCTTTCAGAAGAGTCCAGAAGGCTTCTGGGATTGCCAAAAAAAGGACCTTAGCTTACATTCAAAATTGGTGGTTAGAAAACTTTGTTTCGGAGGGAAAACATATGCATAGGGGTGGTGGAAATGAAAATGTTCCTTTTTACTTGCGATTATAGGTACTATAAGGCAAGTTATGCATTCGTAAAAAAACAATTCTAACAATCAAACATGACATTACGATAATAGAGAAACCTAAAAAGTGATCGTCACAAAATGTCTGTATGTCAGTCTGTCCGTCTGTATGTATAACGAGCTACAGCCTAAACGCCTTAAGCGATTACCTTCAAATTTGGTATTTGTGATTATTTTGGCATTCCTCAGAGGGGAAATTGAAATTTTATTTTTAGGCCTAAAAACAACGGTACCTGAAATATGACCTTGAAGGATAATCTTATTTTTCTCGAAAACGGCACCAACGATTTTGATAAAAAATTTTGAGAATTTTTTTTGCTGGTTATACTCGCAGCTATCATTTGATATGAATTAAGTTTACGGGAAAAGTCTATTAAAGGTACTTTTCATATAACGGTTTTTTAAATTTTTGGCTTTCTCGGTAACTGTTCATTCGATTTCCGTCAAATTTAATATCTTAGAAGACCTAGGTAGCCAAACTAATTCTGCATATTAAAATTTTAAATCACATTTTTTATATAATTAAAATTAATTTTTGAAATTTTTAAAAATAACCAAAAAAAAATAATTATTAATTTTGTAGTCATATGTATTTTAATAAACTCTACAAAACTACATACCAAAATTTCAAAAAAAGATTGTTTTCAAAAAACTAAAAATGAAAAACCGGATTTCATCAAAATCCGTGCTACAATTTTCGAGATACTTTTTTATAAAATTTTCATTGATCCGTGGCATCTAATGGCGTTCTTCGTTTTTTGAAGAAACTGATTGAAGTGATCGGTTTAGCACTTTTTATCAGTTTAAAACACGATTTTTACCCACCTATACACCATTCACTTTCATTATTATACATATGTATGATATATACATAAATATGTAAATATATGTAGGTAGGTACACATTACCCTCCTAATTTACGTAATTAAAATCTTTTTAAATATACATTTGTAGGATGGTACCTATGTCACCATTCCTTTAATCATATGCATTCGTCAATTTATTATACTAAGAATCAAGGTAATCTTACTTCGGCTTTAAACCTGCACAGGATAACTAAACTAGACTTTACACTTTTGTTAGCTACAAGAGCAAGTTCGTACGATACAGTCGTGCATTTTATAGTCGTATGTTATAATTGACACTACAGTTCATCTACGAAAAAAAAAACTAGATGTTTTTCTTATAGGAGTGATTTTTGCAGAAAAAAAATGTTAACGTTAAAAGTTTTTTTATTTAAATGTTAACTAATCCGAAGAAAACAAAATCCCACCAAGAATATTTTTTTCTTTCAAAACAATGTCAGTGTTTAGTGTAATACACTCCAATAGTGAAACACATGTAAGAAGCAGGAACTAAGTACTAGGCTTATGCAAAAGAACCTAATAGCTAGGTAACTGCGTTTCAAGATTTCAAGGTAATCTCAAACTCTCACAAACATAAAATTATTTCTTCGGATATTGAATGTGAAGTGGTATTTTTTTGACAGTCGTTCCGTTGCGGTTTTTAAGAATCTATGTACATCTATTTACATATCGTACCTTAAGAAATATATAAGTTTCCCCTTAAATGAAAATTAGCTGATGTAAAGTGAAAACAAAATTACAACAGAGCGTACGCTTGAGCATGCAAATTTAAAATAAGCTAAAATTAATATTAAATACACTGCTCTTCGATGGATAAGGTGCAACTTTGTTGCAATCAAAACTAATTTCAACGGTATTTTACATAATACATTATATGAATTCCTTCTATAAAAACGACTATAGTTTATAATGCAGCCTTGAGAAAGGGTTATGAGACGTCCCCGTTTAGTCTCCCCCGACAGTCTCCCTTTTTCATACCAAATTGTTGCTTGTATTTTACCCTCTATAAAAAATTCTGCCCCCTTATTAAGTAAAATTTAAAAAGAACGTTCAATTGAAAACTGTAATAAAATGTTCATGAAAGTCCTTTAAAAAATATTTTTTGTGAACACCTCCATTTGGAACTCAAACTGATGTCAACGCTGAACGCATTCAATAAATTCACATTTAAAACAGGTAACAAAATCACCATGAGAGGGGAGATCAGAAGAACACTCACTACATAAACTCATGTTTACAATGATGAAAAGGTTTAAATGTATGAGTATAGACAAAGGATTTATGTATGTAAAAAAATAACGGGAAAAAAACCAAAGTTGAATTAATTTTCTAGGGCCAATTTAATAATTTTAGGGATTTAATTTAATAAATAATCACTAGAGATTTGATTTAAATAAAGTCACTGAATGTTTTAAAATTGTTTTGTAATCACTAAAGGCAATTTGATTACTTAAAAGGCACTTTTTTTTTTAGATTTAACTGGGAGCTTACTGAGAAACACAACTAATCAATTCAAGAAAACGAATAGAATGAAATCTAATTAGAATTTAATATAGAATCTAATCTAATTAGAAACTTATCTATATAGAATTTATCTTATCTATATAGAATTTAATCTAATTAGAATCTAATATAATTAGAATCTAGTATTTATTGATGTAATTAGAATCTAATTAGAATCAAATCTAATTAGAATCTTATCTAGTTATAATTTAATCTAATCTAATTATCTAAAAAATGTGAAATCTAATTATAATCTAATCTACTATACTATTATAATAATCTAAACTAATTAGAATCTAATCTAATTAGAATCTTATCTAATCTAATTAGAATCTAATCTAATTTCCAATTACATCTAATCTAATTAGAATTTTATCTTATTAGAATTTAATTTAGAATCTAATCTAATTAGAATATAATCTAATTAGAATCAAATCTAATTAGAATCTAATCTAATTAGAATTTTATCTAATTAGAATTTAATCTAGAATATAATCTAATTAGAATCCAATCATATCTAATCTAATTAGAATCTAATTAGATTTTATAACTTAATCTAATAAGAATCTAATCTTATTAGAATCAAATCCAATTAGAATCTAATTAGAATCAAATATAATTAGAATTTAATCTAGAATCTAATCTAATTAGAATCTTATCTATATCGAATTTAATCTAATTAGAATCTAAATAATTAGAATCTAGTCTAATCTAATCTAATAATACTTTAATCTAATTATAATTTAATCTAATCTAATTATAATTTAATCTAATCTAATTATAATATAATCTTAGATAACTTCTAATTATAATTTAATCTAATTATAATTTAATTTAAGAATCTAATTAATTAAGAATCTAATCTAATTTAGACTTATCTAAAAAATCTGAAATCTAATTATAATCTAATCTTATCTAATATTATCTTAATCTTATCTAATTATAATCTAATTTAATTATAATATAATCTTATTATAACTTAATCTAATTATAATTTAATCTAAAATTATAATTTAATCTAATCTAACTTAATTATAATCTAATCTAGTTATAATCTAATCTAATCTAATTATCTAAAAAATGTGAAATCTAATTATAATATAATCTAATCTACTATTATAATAATCTAATCTAATTAGAATCTAATCTAATTAGAATCCAATTAGAATATAATCTAATTGGAATCTAATCTAATTAGAATATAATCTAAAAATCTAATAAGAATATAATCTAAAAATCTAATAAGAATATAATCTAATAATCTAATCAGAATATAATCTAATTAGAATATAATCTAATTAGAATATAATCTTAAAATCTAATAATCTAATAATCTAATAAGAATTTAATCTAATCAGAATCTTATCTAATTAGAATCTAATTAGAATATAATCTAATAAGAATCTAATCTAATTAGAATCTAATCTAATTAGAATCTAATCTAATTAGAATCTAATTAGAATATAATCTAATTGGAATCTAATTAGAATCTAATTAGAACATAATCTAATTAGAAGCTAATCTAATTAGAATATAATCTAATTAGAAGCTAATCTAATTAGAATATAATCTAATTGGAATATAATCTAATAAAAATTTAATCTAATTAGAATAAGAATCTAATATATTTAGAATCTAATTAGAATATAATCTAATTGGAATCTAATTAGAATCTCATCTAATTATAATTTAATCTAATTATGATTTAATCTAATCTAATTATCTAAAAAATGTGAAATCTAATTATAATTAGAATCAAATCTAATTAGAATTTAATCTAATTAGAATTGTATCTAATTAGAATTTAATTTAGAATCTAATCTAATTAGAATATAATCTAATTAGAATCTAATCTAATTGGAATCTAATCTAATTAGAATATAATCTAATAATCTAACTAGAATATAATTTAATAATCTAATAAGAATTTAATCTAATCAGAATCTTATCTAATTAGAATCTAATTAGAATATAATCTAATAAGAATCTAATCTAATTAGAATCTAATCTAATTAGAATCCAATTAGAATATAATCTAATTGGAATCTAATTAGAATCTAATCTAATTATAATTTAATCTAATTATGATTTAATCTAATCTAATTATCTAAAAAATGTGAAATCTAATTATAATTAGAATCAAATCTAATTAGAATTTAATCTAATTAGAATTTTATCTAATTAGAATTTAATTTAGAATCTAATCTAATTAGAATATAAAATAATTAGAATCTAATTAGAATCTAATCTAATTATAATCTGATCTAATTTTAATATAATCTAATAAGAATCTAATCTAATTAGAATCCAATTAGAATATAATCTAATTGGAATCTAATCTAATTAGAATATAATCTAAAAATCTAATCAGAATCTTAATCTTAAAATCTAATAAGAATATAATCTAATAATCTAATTAGAATCTAATCTAATTAGAATATAATCTAATTAGAATATATCTAATTAGAATCTAATCTAATTAGAAGCTGATCTAATTAGGAAGCTAATCTAATTAGAATATTTAATTGGAATATAATCTAATAAGAATTTAATCTAATTAGAATAAGAATCTAATATATTTAGAATCTAATTAGAATATAATCTAATTGGAATCTAATTAGAATCTAATCAAATTAAAATTTTATCTAATTAGAATTTAATTTAGAATCTAATCTAATTAGAATCTAATCTAATTAGAATCTAATTAGAATATAAACTAATTAGAATCTAATTTGAATCAAATCTAATTAGAATCTAATCTAGTTATAATTTAATCTAATCTAATTATCTAAAAAATGTGAAATCTAATTATAATCTAATCTACTCTACTATTATAATAATCGAATCTAATTAGAATCTAATCTAATTAGAATCTTATCTAATCTAATTAGAATCTAATCTAATTTCCAATTACATCTAATCTAATTAGAATTTTATCTTATTAGAATTTTATCTAATTAGAATCAAATCACTAGAATCTAATCTAATTAGAATTTTATCTAATTAGAATCTAATCTTATTAGAATATAATCTTATTAGAATCTAATTAGAATCTAATCTAATTAGAATCTAATCTAATTAGAATTTTATCTAATTAGAATTTAATTTAGAATCTAATCTAATTAGAATCTAATTAGAATATAAACTAATTAGAATCTGAACTACATCTCACTTCAAGCGTAAATGTCATCATTCATCTGTCAGTTTGTGATTTGTGCTGCTATCTGTAATTTTTTTTCAGTCACCCTGAAAAACAAATTCTGTTTTTTTTTTAAACCTAGGGTCGCCCTGCACTAACAGGTACAAGAATAAACGTCAGTCACATGAGATCTGAAGTAGTGATGGGCGATATTGAGTACAAATATCGAATACTCATCATCGATGTTAATAATTATCGAATCGAAAACATTAATTTTTTTACGAATTTTCTTTATTCTTTCCTTCAGCATCGATATTTTGTTTTAACATCGATGTTTCGATAGCAAAGATGAGCATTGCTCATCCTAATCTGAAGCATTTGTTTTGTTTGTGAATTTTCGTTTGGAATGCAATTTGTTATTTTTAGAATGGAAACTAAAAAAATACTCAAATTAAATTTAATTTCAGACACAGATATACAAAATAGTTGTGGATTATGCATATACTGCCAAAGCAAATGCACTAAGGAATTAAATTTCAACATATTTTTAGTCTTAAGCATTAGATGACATAACTTTCTTTTCTGAAACATAAGAATTCGCCGAGAATCCCGCTGGTATCGACGGCCTTGGTGGTTTGGTTTTGGTTTTCGCTAGAACAAATATTTTTTATTTAATTAATTTTTAGTACTCATGTTAAGTTTTTTATAATATTCACAAGTTTTTTTTGCGAAATATTCTATGTACGTTAAAATATCAGACCACATTATGTACATACTTATACTCAGATAAATGCTCTGTGAAAATCCAGGGAAGAATACGTACGATTTATGTATGCATGTCGTTGAAATAGAAATCGCTCATTTTTCAGACTTTGATTCATTTTTAGCCTTTTGTGGTGACATTTGGAAAAAAACAAATTAACCAAACATCAAATTATAGTATGTTGCCTAACTGTCAAGCCATAAACTGTCAAAATCGATTGGCGGATTGCTCCGATTCAAATAAATTAAAAAACCTCTACAAAATTCAAAATTTAAGTCAGAAAATTCGAAATTATTTTTTGCTCCGGAAAGTTTATTTTAAGCCTTTTGTGGTGACATTTGGAAACAAATATTATCCATATGACAAAATATAGTATGTTGCCTACCTGTCAAGTCTGAACTGTCAAAATCGATTGATGGATGGCACCGATTTAAATGGATTATCTTCCATCTCTACTGTATCTTTTCAACTAGCGTCTTATCTTACATCTTTTTACTACCAAAAAACACGCAAGAATCCAAGACTGAGGATGGGGCCAGCCCTACCCAGAATTATAATACTCAGATTTTCATTATTAACTTCGTGGACATACAAAATTCTTATAAATACCATAGATAGGCAAACAAAGAGTAGGTAGGTACCTAATCAATTGAAGAGCAGTGTATTCTCAATTTATCGGACAATAATAATTATTATTTAAAATTTTCCATCGCAACAGCACAATTCACAAATAATGTATATACATTTTCCCAGAAAAATAATACAAAACTCTACATATATACAAACATCGTTGAATGCACTTTAGCTTGAAATACATAATTATTAAATATAATTTTAAGTATTTTTTTTTTGTGTAAGCACAAAAATGCAAAAGCAAGGAGAAAAAATTTAATTGAAACGAATATGCTTTACTTTGGATCGCTGCTGTGTCCTAATTCTGATGAATGTGTTGGAGGAAGTAGTGGTGGTACATACCCGGGCCTTGGTGATTTGAATTTTGAGTTTTCACTGCTGCCAGTAGCCGATTCTTCCAGCGATGAATTAAGTGTTGTACTCGAGGATGACTTAGTGCTCTTCGAGATATCAAACATAGAATCGTTTGTTTCGGATGCAAAACTTGACTCACTGCCAATGGAGTAGCGAGACGGTTTCACAACATCTAAATAAGTCTTAGGTGGTATATCTGGGGCTCGACGTTTAACCGGTGTTTCTTTGCTAGTAGCTCCTGTGGGGCGTGGCAATGTAGAAACATTTTCATATATCTCATTGCTTACTGCATTGTTTTCATTGTTGGACGGTTTTCGTGGAGCTGGAATGGGTGGTTTTGGTTCGGAAATTTGTGGTTGTTTATTGACGGGATCTGGAATATTTTGATTTTCATCTTCTTCTTCCTTGTCTAAGTTATTAATTTCAGTCAAGGTGACTTTAGGAAACTCTGGTGTTAAGGCATCTGGCACATGGAAGACTTTATTATTAGGGCATTTATCAATTATAATCTTGGCTTGGATATTTTCCGAATTAATATTTAAATTGTTGTCCATTTTATCGATGGTGACATTTTCGTATTCATTTTTTCTTGTATCCGGTATATAGCGACGAGGCATCGGCACTGGCCTCTTTTCCTCATCCTCCATAATGTTCATCGCTGAAAAGAAAAAGAGAATATCTATTATTATCTAATTATGTAGTCAATGATAAAATTCATAATGTAGATAATTATCTGGTAATGAAGTACGATAGGTAGTTTAAAATCAAAAGGGTAAAGTGGGCGCATCCAGCAATGGGGTAATATACTTTTAAGCAAATATCTCAGAATCTCTTAGGACTTTTATTTATTAGACACCTTTATAGCTTTAAAAGCTAGCGCCACAAGGAAGAATCCTAGGACCAAAATTATATTTTTTTATATACCACTGATATTCCAGTCCAAGCTATTCTGCGATAGTGGCGCCTGATAAATACATTGTAGGTATATAAAAATGGTGTGAAAAGTATATAGTATTTCATCAAGAGAACGGCTGGACCGATTTGGTGAACATTTTTTTCATTTGGTCATAATTGCCAGAAGAAGGTTTTGGGAAAACCCTCCAGAAAAGTGGGGGAAATTGAAAAAAATCGAAAATTGATTTTGTGTATGGAATTTTGTGTGCAATTTTCCGGAATGGCTTTTTAAATAAAAAAATAGAAAATTCTTCGCGGAAAAGTCGGAAAATTCCGAAAAAACGCCAAAAAATTGAAGTTGTGGGTGGAAATGGCGCAGTGGATAAAGTGCTTGATTGCTAACTAGGACGTGTGGGTTCGATCCGCACGCTAAGCGCATTCTTTTCCATACCTCCAATTTTAATTGGATGCCGCCCATGGGTTAAAATGAGACAGCCAATACCTGGTTCTCAAATCCACTGTGCCAAACTAGTGCCGTGCAATTCAGGTTGCATTTAAAAGACCTTAGGTCTTACAGGCATATAGTTAAATTAAAAAAAAAAACAAAAAAAAAGTTTTGGTGGAGAAATTAACGATCAATGCCACAACCCGATAGATGGCGTTATAAGTTGACTTAGGCTATGCGCAATTTGACAGGTGTCCTTTTCGCATTGTCATTTCTATTGAGCAAATGTGCTATTTTTCTTGCTGCAATTGTTTCAAGTTTTGAGCATTATTACACTGATTCCGCAAAGTAATATATATTGCGCATCACATGCGCAAACGGTTCAAGCGCATTACTTTCAATTGAAATTCAATGCGATATTTATTAATTCGAACATTTTTTTTCGAAAATATAAGCTTGCGTATAAAAAGTGAGGTGATCCAATTGGGTTGCGGTCATTCATTGCGAAACATTCATTACCTAAGTTTTTTTTTTAATTATCTTTTGAACAGAATTAGTCAAAAAAACCTTTGTTAGGCGATCAAAACATATGGACGACTCGAATTACACGTCGTGCAATAATTAGCCAGAATGTCCGTGATAATCAATCGAAACTGGAAAGTGCAGAAGAAAATGTATGGAAACGTGCAAAGTTCGCATTCGCACTCATTGCACAATCACTACTATACAACAAAATGTTATTAGAAGAAGACCAGTCAAAAATGTAGACTTTTACTGCTTTTGAATGCGATTTCGCAATCGCCTACAAAGATCTTCGGTACGTTTATATGAACTCATTGTCTGCGTTGTATGCCAACATTGCAATGCATCGTAATTTCAATCGGCTTATGCTGCGCAGGCGGCCAGGTGAAATTTTCCGTTTTCTACTAATCAGCCAGAGCAATTGTATTCGTTTCTCTATTCAAATACAATCTATTCAAAACATTTCCTGGCGAATACACACAAATATAACGGATGCTTTAAATTACGTATTTGGAGCCGAAGTTGTTGATCAACTCGGCTACAATACGCGTTTTAAGGTATTGGTGTCTCTTAATTGGCAAAAAAAAACAACTCTTCTCGTCACCATCGAGCGGGAGCTTTGTTGAAACCATACCAAACAAAGATCATAAGTTGTTTCAGAACTATTTCGTTGGTGATGCGGCAATTGAACTAGATCAGTGTTGTGCAATTTTTACTGCGCCTAAATACAAAATGATTGAACAATTCCAAAATCTTCTGCATGGACATAATAACTTGGTCAGATTGTTCAAAATCGCATTGGATACACTGTATTCTCGCGACCACAAAATAATTTTTAGAGCAGACAAAATACCCGCTGCGCTGGAGGCAATGAAAATAATTCAATGCTCCCACTATCAATGAAGTCGGAGTGGTGATTTTTCGCCAGAATGTAGAAAAAATAGAAAAATATAATTTATCATATCGACCTCTGCTCATTTCGAATTCGAATTCATTCATCGAAATTTGAACTACCTGTGTTTTATTATCACGCTGGAATTTATCTAAAGGTATTCAATTGGGGCGAGACAAAGTTTGTCGGGTCTGCTAGTGAAGATTTACCTCCACTTTTGGTTTAACCTTCAGATCAACAATTTATTCGGTTTCGCAGTGTCGTTTAAACCTTGAACTGAGTTCAATTTTTAGTTTAAGTTAACTGAGATTATTCTGCCGTTTAAACTTCAGTTTAGTGTTTGTATTGTTTTTTTTTCGGAAACTATTATGAACAAAACAAAATTGTGTATTCAAATGTTATCAAGTTGCTGTAGTGATTTTTTAATATTATTTTATTTATTATTCTCGTTGTTTCGCGTGTTTTTTTTTTGTGTCAGTGAGAGAAAGGGCGGACAAGTCAAGAAAATGCTGCCAACTATTTTTCATAAAATGTAGTTAAGCGAAGTTCAACTGAGCTGAAGATCAGATTTCACTGTGAAACCGGACAAATTAAACTAAAAATTTAAACTTAGTTTTAGGTTCAGTTGATCTTAAGTTTAAACTCGCACTGTGAAACTGGGGGTTAGCATACAAATTTTAATCTCCTCAAATGAAGATTTAAAATAAATTTCATTTAAATCTTCATACGACCTATAGATGTACAAATCGAACTAACCTATTCCCATATCGAAATGAACATATTCATCGGTAAAGTGAATTTTCGCTTCGATTGACACAGATGAAGATGCTTATCTCACTTCTACAGCATAAGAGAAATGAAATGAATTTTCTCTTCAAAAAAATTATTTAATTTTGGAAAAATATCTGTCGGATTTTTGGAAACTAAAAAAAAATTCTGGGGTAACTCTGATCTACCCTCAAATACCCTATTATGAATTTGAACTTTTAAAATCAATTGACATGTAATCTAATTTGAATATGATAAATTTATGTATATACCTACATACATTCTACAACATAAAGATATATGATCACAGTTTGATGACAATCGATATTTTATTGGCATTTGCTTCATGATATAAATCTACCGAATGACGGCTTATGAAACAAAACCGAGAGTGCTGAAGACAAAAGGCTTAAAACTTTCTTCGATTGGAAGCTTACTGTGTAACATATGTATGTATAAAATACCAACCTATATCTACTCAATATAAAGGGTTATCCATTTTGCGGTTTCAAGAGTATAGGGCTGGAATTCGACATCTGCCAAACTAAGTTGTTAAACCTTTTTTTTTTCAGTTGAAAGTCTGACATTTACGAAAATGGATCGCTTAAATATCGCACAACGCATAAAAACTGTTAAAACTTACTACAAAAATTGTGATTCTGCCACAGCCACATATCGTGCTTTAAGAGGAGATTATGGTTTACATAATCGTCCAACTACGCAAGCAATTGGCAAAATTGTGAAGAAATTTGAAGTGGCTGGATTGGTTACAGATATTGTAATGACTGTGCATCATCTTTTCGCTCGTACCACTGAAAATATCGCTGCTGTAAGTGAAAGTGTTGCCGAAGACCCGAATGTTTCGATTCCTCGTCGTTCTCAGGAATTAGGACTGTCTTACGGTACATTATAGCGTATTTTGCATTGGGATATACACCTACATCCATATAAAGTCCAGCTCACACAACAACTGAAGCCAGCTGACCATTCACAATGTCGTAGATACGTCGAATGTGTGCTTGAACAACAGGCGGTGGACGGCGATTTTTCGAACAAAATTTTCTTCAGCGACGAAGCACATTTCTCACTCGGATGTAATGGAAGAGAAGCCATTACATCCACAAAAAGTCACTGTTTGGAGCGCTCTTTGGTCCGGAGGTGTGATTGGACCTTACTTCTTCGAAAACGACGATGGAACGACTGTCACCGTCAATTCGGAGCATTATGGTCATATGATAACCGACGTTTTTTGCCTGCTATTGAAGAATACGACTTGGTGAATATGTGGTTTCAACAAGACGGTGCCACATGCCACACAACTCGAGCGAATATGGCTTTATTGCAAGATAAAAATTTCCTGGCCGCGTAATTTATCGTCGTGGCGATATCAACTGGCCACCAAGATCATGCGATTTAACACCGCTAGACTTTTTTTGTGGGGCTACGCGAAAGATCGTGTTTATGCAGATAAACCTTTAACTCTTGAGGACTTGAAAACCAACATTCGTCAAGTTATGGCTGAGATACCGCACAATAATTGTAAAAAAGTGGTCGAAAATTACCTCAAAAGAATCGATGCTTGCAACAATTCTCGTGGTGGTCATTTAAATGATGTAGTGTTTCACACATAATGTCAACGTTCAAACTTTATAATAAAAAAGAAATATCATGAAAGAAAATATTTTATATGTTTTTTTATTTACGTTTACTCTTGAAACCGCAAAATGGATAACCCTTTATATTTATATTCATATGACACCCATTTCGTTTATTTCCATTTTTGCACTTCGCATCTTTATTCTTTTATTTATTTGAAAGATCTTTTGTGTGCTGAATTCGCTAATTTACTTTCACCACTTCGCGTCGAAGATTTTTTTTTTGTATGACTTGAACTTAATCGAATGCCATTTGGATTGATATTGTGGTTGGTATCTAAATATTGATTTGAATGCTTCTGCTGGATAATAAATGTTAAAAATTCAATAGGTACTCGTATTTGGTAAGTGAAGAAAATGAGATCTCACAAATTTTGAATCGTAAAGAATGTAGAGGGCAAATCCTAATTTTCTTTCATCAGAATTTATCAGTAAATTTCAGGAACTTTACCAAGTTATTCAATTCCTTTAAAATGAAATTGCCGAAATCTCAGATACTTATCATTTCTCAAAAAATTTAGTTATAATTTTACTATTTTATTTTTAATATTTATTTATTATGATTTGCTAAAGATAGTAATCGGTAATCGCGTTGACTTTTAGCCTAGGAGCGCACATACAACTTTCAGTTTTTCTACAGTTTTTGCTAAAGTGACTACCATGGACATATATGAGATTGCGCGCACATGCTAATTCTATTCATTCGTCGATTCGAGCAACTTAAAAGTTTCTGTTTTGGCACAAATCAAACGATCGCCCCAAATCAGTTATTCAGTTTGTGTCACACCGATTTATATGTACCTGCGCTCACATTAAACCAAATAGTTGAAACTTTTTCTTTGAGTGCAAGAGACAAATTCGTTGCAGTCAAAAGTTCCATTTCACCAAAAATTCAGAGGGAAGAGAACTGCCTTACATCCCAATATCATTGGTTTTGGAAAAAAATCCAGTCGATTATGTGATTAAACGTAGATCCGCGCCCATGCAACTTAGTTTCGGTGATGAGTGCATTAGTGGAGTTTATTTCCCATGTTTTTTTAAAGTGTAACGAGCTTAAGTAGTTAGTATAAACGCATAAAATATATTCTTCTCATGTGTTCGTTTTGATTCGACAATAGTTGTTATTCAGCGTGAAAATAGGAATAGAAATTGAGAGAAAGAAAAACTGAATAGTAAATATTGCCTGTGTGTTGGTTTATCTCGTTGATTGATTTTAAGTTGCTTATGAGCGCGATCATCGTTCAAATTATAACCAAAAACGTTTCACAGAATTTATAAGCAACCTCACTGAACCCTCACAAGTCACAATAACCTCATAACTTGAGGTGAACTCATCTTTGTGACTTTTTTGGTATTCTGGTAAAAACCTCTCAACTTGTGAGCATCATAAAAACTTGAAAATAATGATCTGCTTTTTGGCACATCACGACTCACCTACTTGACATATCTGTGAAACAAAACCATAAGAAAAAATAAACTTGGAATTAAATTTGATTTTGATACCTCTTTTGGAAGAAGTTTCATCTATAAATGAAAAGTAAGAAGTAAGAATTAATAACGCTGGCGCAAAATTTTAAACAACCCATTGTTAAGGACTTAACATTTTACTAGTTAGCAATTTCCTAAGTGCTTATTGATTGAATAACTATATTTCAAAATTTTTGAACCTTTTCTAAACTAGTAAATTGCTAATTAAGCAGAAAGCTGAGCATTTGAATTTTGATGAACACAATTATTGTTGTTATGCGTTGTAAATTAATTATATGTCCATGAAAACCCATCATATGCTCTAAAAAGGTATTAGTTATTACTATTTTCATCATTGTAACTTCCTTATTTACAAACAAAAAAAATTGTGCACCAGCAGGACTCGAACCTGGGCATTTCAGCTTTCCAAATGAACTGAAATTGAAAGCTTATGATTTCATCTTTGCGGCAAGACTTTTCTTGGCAATATGCCACTAGATCGATACCAATGGGGTAGAACTGTGCACCAAATGTATTCTTAAAGCACACGATTGCACTACACCCAGAAGACTAACGTAACATTATTATGTCCGCAATATATGTAGCAAAAATTAGACAAAGGATGTAAAATATCACTCACTATGTTAATAAATGTGAACGAACGCACAAATGTTCTTTCAAAAAAAGTCAAGCTTTAAAAGTTGAATTAGAATTATTTTCCGATTAGATGATTTTCAAATAATACATTTATTTTTATAGGAACACATTACTAGGATCGATTGTATGAATGTCCTCTTGCCCAAAAGCTTTTAAAGTTCGGTCAAATATCCATCACAATCGGAAGATAAAACATCCCAATTAATTTCAAGAAAATCGAGAAAAACGCAACAAAGTTTAATTAATTTGTGTTTTCCATAATTGAATTCTATTTTATTTTTTTAATTTTATAATAACTGCATACCAAAATTTCTAAAAAATTACGCCAGAGGAAATGGCACCAGAATTTAAAACTGGAAAAAAGAGCAGAATTTGTTTGGAAAATAAGCCAGAAATATTGGAAACTAGGCCAGATAGGTATAGAAAAAGAGCCTGAAAGCAAAATGGAAAGTAAGAAAGAAAATTTGTATATTCTGGCCTAATTTCCAAATAACGTTTTGGAAGAAAGACCATAAAATGTTTTAAGGTATTTTCAAGCAAGACGGGGTGAGCTGCGCGTCCGGTCGGGGCGTGGCCACATGACATATTGTGAAATTTTCATTCAAAACATAAACAAACGAATAAAAATTTAGGAACAAATATCAGAAAAAATTGGCTTTTTTTCCTAGGCGTGTTTCCAAAAATAAATCAGGTGTAATTTCCTCTGGCGTAATTTCCAGGAGCTTTCTCAGTAGTTCATTGAAAAAAAAACATTATATTCAAATAAATTATTTGTTCCGAAATATTTTTATTTTCACATAGCGTAAGCGATACAGTTATTGACACTCGTAAGGATTTTTTCAGTTCACACAGCTGGCAATTCGATATGGATATATGAAACTCTGAGTACATTTCTAAATACATTATTCAATTGATTTGTGTGCTATTTGTATTAAAGGCGAGTAAGAGTTTCGTGATATTGTTAAATTTTGATATTTCTAAGACCCTACTAAAATATATAGTAATTGACACTCATGTACACCTATTGACACCACATAATTGTATAGTAATGGACACTTATGTACAACTATTGACACCACATATTTGTGCAATTATTGACATATCTTTGAATAGACAGTAAAGAATGAAAATAGCGATCGTTTGGTTGAGGTTGGCTTAAATCATTTTTTTAAACTTGTATGTTGATTTATTATTAAATTTTTAAAAGCAAAAAGTATAAAACTTAAAAAAAAATTAAAATATCACTTATATTCAATTGTGTAGGCTGCCAAGACCCTTTTGTTTTTTGGCCACTATTAAAAACTCTGGTAACATCGCTAAAATGGCCAACATATTCTGCTCCTCAAGATATTTCTCTATTAAAATAAACCACGATTATTTGATGTCTGGTAAACGGTTGCACTGACCGATGTAACCGGATCTGGTGTTCTGAACTTATCGAAGGGTGTCGGCTCAAAAACGCCTTAAACCAGCTATTCCTCTAAATGTTTTGTGGCCCAAAAGGATGTCATCTCCAAGAAAATCCTTGAAGGCATGAAGCACATCCTTTTTTCTCTTCGGGAAAACTTTTCGCTGGGATGTTTTTATCCATTGTACCAAATACTCTTCTTCTATAGCTGACACAACAGATTGTGTACTAGGCCTTAGGAACTTAGGCCTATTTCAATCGAAATTATAAGTGTAAATATTTTTTAATAGTTTTAACTATAATATGCCTGTAAGACCTAAGGTCTTTTAACTTCAACCTGAATTGCACGACACTAGTTAGGAGGAATACTAAGATAGAAAAGAATTTTTATTGGCAAGTGTAGTTCGAAGAATATTATAAAATTTGGCTGCAGCTTTTTTGACTTCTTTTGTATTGTGCTCAAGTCTGTATTAAATATAATAAAATTATCTACTAACATGTTCGGATTCCTTAACGAAATAAAGGCTTTTTTCACAAAATACAAAGTCGGGTAACAGTGAAGTTTAGGTTTCGGAATTCACAACAAAACTGACTAGCTCCTAACTTTATAAAAATGAGGAGTGAGAGAATAAGAAACAGGGAAGGACTAAAAAGAAGTACTTCTGGGAACCCTTCAGATTTGTACCAATGAAACCTTCTGTAAGAAGAGGGTGTCAATAGCTAGGCTGAAATTCTGCAGTGTCAATAATTGTATCACTTCCGCTAGTTGTGTTCATACAAATCGAAGGACTTAACACAATCTGTCAAATCCTGTCAAATGTTATCCGGAGATAAATTTTTGACAGCATATTCCATTACGCACAGTAAAAAAGGGAAACAAGAGTTTAATTTTTTTAGATGAAGCTGGTACCTCTCGGTTAAAATGCTTGTCTAAATTTCAGATTCGCTTTTTATTTAAAGTGACGGAGATTCTCACTATGAATTCATTTGTAGAGTAGATTTCTCTGCAATTATATATTTATATTTCATATTTTTGACGTTTGTAAATGTTAAAGTCTCATATGACTTTAGTATGATGTTAACAAGACAACAAACAAATTGGAAATTTTTAATTTTAGTTAGATTTTAACAGATATATCGATGAATAACCAGTAATTAGAAATGCTTTGTTATAATACTTAATCGTCTAAAATTTAACCCTGAGATATTTAACAACATTTTCGATAAGTCTATATTTTGAGAGATCCAAGAGATTGAGTATGACTGATAGATCACAACATAATACTCATTTCTCTATATTATCAGATTTAAACAAATTTGAATTAAAATATTTACATATTTTTGTAACAAACGTGACAATTACCACTTAGATACCAAATTATCTATTAACACCAAAACGTGCGAATTATGGGGTTCTGTATGAAACTACCTTTTTATTTCTTACTCACATGAAGAGAGCAATTTGATTGTTTGATTATTTTAACTTTATTTGCTTTGTAGATACATTTTGTAGTAAATCATTTACTAACAATCTTTTTAAAATTATGATGTAGTTTCAAAAACGGTCATGATAATGAATCCAATGTTTTATCAATACCAATAGTTAAGCAGCGATCGTGCCAATGGTGCTTATAGAACGTAGCATGAATATAACGGATAGGTAACAAAAAGATAGTAAATGTAAAAGTGTGTCCAGATCAAAGAAACATTTCAGGAAACATTGGTTACAAAACATTTCTGAAATGTTTTCCATTTGTTTAAAAAACATTTCAGAAACATTCCAAAAACATTTAAGAAATGTTTCTGATATGTTCTCTTGCAGTGGACGCTTTAAGAAACATTTCTGAAATGTTTCTTTGTTTGCCATTTATTTATGTACTCAGATTTGTTCGTGAAAATGGACTGTAAAGAAGTAGCACTGAAATCGTCGTGTTTTATCATCATGAAAAAATGTTCTGCAAGTGGATCCCATAAATCTTTTTTCGTTTCATAAATGTTGATCAATTGGATAACATTCTCGTTGCTCCACACTTTTCTTGACTTTTTTATATTCATGTCTATCATACGAATTCCATCGTAATCGGAAATGTGTTCAAAATCCCGAAAAATTCTATCACAGAACGCATCGTAGGGGAAAAATCAAATACAAATTGCAATTAGGAACGGATTGTGCAATTACTTTTTTCGCAATTCGAAAACTTTCCGAACACTATGGATTTCATGATGAGGTCGATTTATAAGAACAACCACTCAAGTATTATCTACCTTTGTAAATGTTTGAGAAACAAATAAAGTTTTCCATTCGGAATGGGAAACAGAAAAACATAACATAAACATTTCAGAAATGTTTCGATAGCTTCCAGACCAAAGTAAACATTTCAGAAACTTTAACATTGCGTTTACCTTCGGAATGGTGTATTGAGAAATATTCCAAAACATTTTTTAACAGAGAAACATTTCTGAAAAGTCACAAAATAACTTATTCGCACTCTCTCTCTCTACATTTTTAAATGCTTGAGAAACAAAGAAAGGTATATGTTCAAAATAGGTAAAAGAGAAACATTTCAGAAACGTTTCGCGAAGCGTCCAGGTCAAAATAAACATTTCAAATATATTTCTTTGTTTCTGAAATGTGTTGAATCCACAACAACAACTTTAGTGTGCCACCGCCAGCTTGTTTCCTTATATTTGGTTGGAATGATAACTATTTTACGAATTGCCAGTTCGGTCATCAAAGATTCATTTTTTGTCTAGTGGTGCTGGTCTACTTTACCATGTTAATTTATTTTTTATTTTATTTTACCTCCACCTAGTAGAGTATTGAACTGAGACCATCGTTCTTAGAAACCAATGCACTACGCATCACATCACCGAGTCCTCACGCTTAGGTCCAACACAGTACAGTCTTTTGTTATTTATCAATTGCATTGAAATAAAAACCGTTCAAAAACATTGAATAATATGAAAAGTGCTAAGAAAAGCAAGAAGTATGGACTCATACAAACATTGAATGTTTCTGAAATGTTTTAAAATATGTTTCTTTCGTGTGAACACAACTTTAACATATAAGTTTTTGGCATGCTAATTGTCTATGTACGTAATTTGCTCTTAACTGTTAGAAAGGTATCTGTACAGAAAAAATTTTCACCGTTTTCAAATCAACAAGCAATTAAATTATAAAAAATCAAATTGCAAACTAACATTAACTAAAAATCTATAATTACTTTTTATTATCACTTTAGTATACTTATTTGTTTGTCTTATAGCAAACAATTAGCTTTGTTTTACGAAATAAAATGCACGAATGAATCGCACGTACTTGCTCTTATGTTCGATCATATCGTATGCAAAAGATTCTAAATATAAACGGCTAAATATATTTTTAAAATTGTTTTTCACTTAATTTTAAAATATAAATATACTTCAATTTTTTTCCAAAAAAAAATTTGTGAAAATTTTAAATATTTAATAAAATAAATTTAAAAACAAAATTTCAGAAAAAATCGTCCATCCGTTTTCAATTTTTTTTTACAAAAATGTGAAAAAAAAACTATTTTTGTAAAATTTTGAAATGCAGTATTATTTAGAATTCGAAGGACCTTCTAACTAGAAATTGTTATCGAAATCCGTTAAGCCGTTTATGAGAAATTCGAAAACCAATAAAATGGGCTTAAGCCAGGTACCATTAATAACAAAATATGTAGAAAAAAAAATTTTTGGCCAAAATGTAGACCATACCTAAAGTAAATAGTACACATACTTTTTTTTATCAAAATCTTTAGAGCCATTTTCGAGATAATTAAGATGCTAGAAAAATTTGTATGGCAAGTACCGTTAGTTTTGGGGCAACACGATTCAAAAATCAATTTTAGACAATCGCATAAAACGCCTAATCACCAAGTTTGAACAAAAGCGCTTCAGTCGCTGAGGATGTAGATCGTTATACAAGCAGACAGACAGACGGAATGGCAGAACCCACTATTTTAGTGTTCTCTATCATAGTACTATCAACTTTGATTAAAACCTCGAGTTCGATTTCTTTCCAAATGCAAAGCTTTCCCCATAGTATCTACTTATCGCAAAGAAAAACATGGACAAAATTGAGTGAAAATATAAAATCCTAATGTTTTTTTTCCTTTTTTTACAAGAAACCAATAGATATAGATACTTCTTTCATTTTCGTAGTAAAATCTTTAGGTGTAACATATCTGCCAGAGTCAAATTATTTCAAACAAAGCAATGAATAATAATATAATAATAGATTTAAGTCTTTCAAGTTAATATGGTGACATTGTTTATTTTCTTTGTTTTAAAAATTCTCAGGTAAAATATCGACGCCCGTCACCAAGACAATAGAATTGCATGTAACTATCGAAAAAGAACAATAACAACACCTTGAAAAAAAATTAAAATTAAAAAGTTTCTTATAGTATTAAGGAGTTCCGATTATAGTGGGAGTACAGTCTGTTGATCATTAGTGCTTCCGTCACTCGTATTTTAGTAGAATACATGCTGTTGTATGTTGACCTTTTGGTTTCATTGATGATTAAATGTAATCTTTTTTGGTACTAAACGTATAGTGGTATAAAAACTAACTAAAGCCATCATTGCATCACGGTCATTTACTTAACTTTCTTACATGATCGCACACACTTTAACACGTTCAATTGGAACAAATTGGCACTTTCAGATGTGTATACACTCAAATTCGAGCACATTCCAAATTCTATGTTGGGCCAAGTAGGCACCTTATGTTGATTCCAACAGCGGGTGGTTAAAAGCAGGGCATCGAACCCAATCCGTTCAGATTGTATGGAGTGGCGGTTATAATTAAATCAAATCTGTATTAACTAAGCGATTTAAATGAAATATTCTTGTATGATTATTAAAGATGGTATAAAAATCATAACAATAAATTTCCGCCCACTGTTTAACAGTAATATGGCCCAGAAAATTCACAAGAATTTTGGTTGTAATCTAAGAAAAATGTACAAATAATAGTTACTATTTTTTAACCATTTACCCATTAAAAAAGTTTTTGACACGCCCCTTTTTGTGTGCGTTTTTTCGACATTTTTTACTTGCGATAATAGGTACTATAAGGCAAGTTATGCATTCGTCGAAAAAAAAAATTTTGAGATAACAATCAAACATGACATTACGATGACAGCGAAGACGAAAAAAGGACTAAAAAATCTGTCCGTCTGTATGTCTCTCTGTCAGTCTGTCTGTATGTATGTATAGACACCGACAGCCCAAACGGGTGGGCCGAATTGCTTCAAACTTGGTATATAGAGTTTTTTAGGTATTGTACAGAGGGCAAATTGAAATTTTTTTTTAGCTCAAAAAATAACGGTACCTGCCATATAACCGTTACGTTCAAACCTATTTTTCTCGGAAACGGCTCTAACGATTTTGATAAAAAAATCAGTGTGGGTTTTAAGCTACGACCGATCATATAGTTGAAAAAAAAATTAGAAAAATGTCTAAAAACGGTACTTTCCATAGGACCGTTTTTTTGCTTTCGACTATCTCATAAATGGCTTAACCGATTCTTTCGAAATTTGACAAAAATATAGGTTTAGGTTGCCCAAATTATACCACGTACCAATATTTTTAATTAATAATTTTTTTGCATTTTTAAAATCATTTTTAAGAAAAAAATTTTAAAAAAATTATTATTCGAAAACTGCTCATTAATTTTTTTCAAAAATTATATTTATTTGTATTTTCTGAATACCTATAAATTGGCGATTTTGATTTTTTTTAAATATTTTCAAAAAGCTTAAAAAAAAAACTTTTTTTCTGAAAAACCGCTCCACAGATTAAAAATTGTTTTTTTTCATAAATTCAAATTTATCCAAGAAATAAAATGGCGTACTTTTTTTTAGCTCAAATTAGTTTAAGTATTTATTTCAAAATTTTGAATTATTTTTTCTTTAATTAAACAGATTTAATCTTTTGTTTTTAAGTTTATATTATTAAATATTTTATGTTGTGATACCAATTTATTTTAGAACAAAATTAATGAAATTTTGTATATGCATATAAAAATTGAGTTAAAAATGACTTTAAAAATATATTTAGATTTTTAATAGAAATGTTTTACATACGATCTGATCGAACATAAGAGCAAGTTCGTGTGATCCAGTCGTGCATTTTTTTTTGTCAATAATCGTCTTTCGAAAGAATGCATCCAAATTTTCAGATAGATCAATCAAATATGTAGTTTTGTTGTTGCAGCCATTTTATATACCCCACCACGAGCTTTTTCGTTAAAATAAAAAAAAAAACATTAAATTTAGAATGCTCATTAAATACTATTTTTTGCCCGAAAAAAATGTGACACAAACTAAACAAAAGCTTGACAAACAATCGATTGAAACCATTCACCACTGGTTTACTCAATTTCGGTGGGGTCGTTCAAGCACAAGTAAGCCCTAAAGTTCTTGTCACGATGTGTGCCACGTTTGCTCACAATCGACAACAGCAGATTTGTTTGACAAATTTCATCGGCTTATTTAATAAATCATAAAAAGTACAAAAGCTATAGCCTGTGTGGCAATATATAATTTTGTTGTGGCGTAACGAGCAGTAATAGTTAAAAAAGTTTTATAGAAAAAACAGAACGCAATTTTATTTTGTCTGCTTCTATAAAATTTTAGCTGAGCAGAATGCAATAGAAGTGTATTCTTGTTCTTGAGAAAATTGAATGAAAATAAGATTTTTTTTCCAAAATAGTTTGAGTTTTTAGATTTAAAAAAAATATTCATTGTAATTTGCTTTAAAAATTGTAATAATTAGGCCTATTCGTCGAGATCTTTTATTCTGTTATTCTGCTATTCTGTTACGAATAGCAGACACACAAACGTTTAAGCTGTCACAAAATCTTTTATGAATTATAATTTTTGGTATTCAGCATGCCACAATCTGTTATGGAATCTTTTATGAATCATAAAAGAATACAAGAAACACAAATATGTAAGTAATTTCAAACTAAATTATTTCAATGCACAGAACACATTTGGTGGATCAAACGTAAGAAAATAGTCGCTTATTTTGACGGTGTGCGTTTCGTACAACTTTTTATATTGGATATGTTAAATTCGAGAACTATTATGAACAAATTACATAGAATAGTTTATTTACACGAAACAAAACACGATCATTGCGAAAGATCGAACTCCTGAATACCCATTATAAAATTTTTTTTATGGTGAAGATCTGTTATGCACCATAACAGAAAATTCATAGCAGAATAACAGATGTGGCAAAATAAGCCCAAATCTTAGATGTTTTAACTATCAACAGATGTATAGCATTGAATTTTAAGTTTTAACGTGTTTTTTTCTTTCACAACGTTCTTAGAAAATTTATAGCGATTTTCATCAAACTTGTTGTTTAAGCGTGTTAGGGCCTGCATCGATTCTTTTTTTAAATCTTTTTTTAGCTCCAAAAATAACGGCAAAAATGCGAAATCTCAATTATCTCGAAAATTGCTTTAACGATTTTGATAAAAACAAAAATTCAGAGCACCATTATAGGTATAGTCCATATTTTGGTCAATAAAAAAAATTTTAATCGAAATGTTTTAAAGGCATAACCGTTTTTTTCAGATTTTCGACTATCTAGTGAACGCCTCAACGGATTTCGATTAAAATTTTTATACAGGACCTTAAATTCTAAATAATACTGCATACCAAAATTTTCGAAAAATATGTTTTTGGATTTTTTGAAAATTAAATATTTCGAAAACGGGTGGACACATTTTCTTTTCTTGGAATTATGTTTTAAAGTTTATTCTAATATATGTTTAAGATTGCCATACTATTTCTTTAAAAAAAAAATTAATGAAAGTTTGTATAAGAAAACTTGTTAAAAAACGACTTTAAGAATATATTTAGCCGTTTATACAAATTTACAATCTTGTGCTTGTGATTAGATTGAACATAAGATCAAGTACGTGGGATCCAGTCGTGTATGTTCTGACCGATACTTAAATAACCAAAAAAAATTTATCAAATAAGTCCAGCTCATGAAATTATTTCGGTTTTCGCGATAACTTGCCCTAGTGTACGAGGGACGTGGCTAAAATAAATTTTAAAAAAAACATACAAAATGCTTGCGTACGTTAAGTGCACAAAAAATGAACCCAAGCAAGACAACAAAATCGATGATTGTCTTTTATTGCTTTCTTATTTTCAAGGATTACATCCAATTGTATCATATGACACGCAATGTCAAAAAAAACATTAACATTTATATTTGACATTTTGTCACACTTTGTTTTTGTGCATGCGAACATACGTTTTACGATATTGATAGTCTCAAAACAAAGCAGTCATAACGTGATTTAAAAAGAAATGAAATTAATAGGGCTTCACGGATAATTTGTTCGAGGGTGTAAAATAAATGATGTTAAGTTGAAAAACGATATACATACGTCAATTGACCATACAGGGTGGCGCACGAATCGTGCTACACTAAGAAATTTAAATAACTTTTTATTTTTATTTCATTAATTTTTTTTTATTGGATTAAAAATTAAATTTTATTTTAAATAACTAATGCTTTTTAAAAATGATAGACCGCAAATGACATCCACGCTCATCCACGCATATGCGGCACCTGATAAGAAAATTGTACATTAATGTGTTGTCTTCTTCGGCCATTGCAATAATTTTTCGGCAAAATTCCAGGCGAACAGGCAAATCCTGAGGGTTTAACTTGCTTGTAATTTGGACTTTGTACGGAAACAAGTTTAAGTCATCATGAAGTATCGTTTGTAATGACCATCTGCTAACTCCAATTTGGCCCGATTACTCACACTGAAAAAAAGTTATTACGTTTTATTTTTGTAGCACGATTCGTGGGCCACCCTGTACCTGCTGATTTGAAGCACATGTGTGCTCGCTTAACAGAATTTTAAAATATTAGGGGTATTGACGATCCGATGTAACTGGTCTTGTATCATTGTAGACGTGTAAAAGTGTAGCATTTTTTTGCACTACAACAACAAAATATACTGAATGTCAAAATCTTACACTTTTACACTTTTACAATACCCGAACCTTATTGTAACAGTAAAATACAAGAGTGTAAGATTTTTTTAACACAAACTAAGCCTTCTTCAGAACAAATGTGAAACAGATTTTGACATTTGCTTCAGTGTTGCTACAGATTAGTAAAGGTGTGTTCACAGTCTGTTGTAAAAAAATAAAATTTTACAATTTTACAAGACTTGGTACACCAGATCGTGAATACCCCTATTGCTTTTAAATTATCTGACTCAAAATTGACGATTTCTTTCTTAATTTAAGCTTTTAGAACTTGCAAGGTTTGTTGTAGTGGTGAGCTAAAAATATTTCCGTCACATGCGTCGGTTCTAATGGGGATTTAGTCAGCCAGTTCAAATTGCCAAAGCAGACATCACACAGCCCGATAAGGATTCGGTTATTCATTTTAGCTTCGATAAGACCTTACTGAAATCTTATACAAGCTGAAATGTTAGTTGTGCACACACTCGCATTTTGAATGCACAATCACTGTGCAGCGCAAGCAGAAAGTGTGAAAAATTTTACGGAGAATTATAAAAACAATGATTCCTTTAGGCTAGCTGGTAAGGCTTGTGATTTTTAATCTTTTTGATTCCAATTTCTCATCAAAGAGACGCTGTTAAGGAAAGCTTCATTTAAGGTTATTGGAAATTAAAGTTGCTAGAGAAACTCATATCTCAATTTTATAATATCTTGAAATTCTTCTTGAAATTCTGTGCCCCTATGACTATTTATTTTTATAATTATGTACATCAAGCCAAAGATCTACTTTCTCCCATTGGCACACTACTTGAGCTCCCTGAACAAGAACAAAATTTAAATTATTTCACTTTTACCTGTGGTGCACATCAACAAATACGTCATCATAATAATTCTGTAACACCCTAACCCTACTATCAAATACAACGATCTTGAACTGTTAACACACATTTTGGTAGCCAACAGTGTGGAAAGTTCCAACAGACTATGACACATCATTGCGTTTGTTGGTACCTATAGAGTATAGAGTAATGACTGGAAAATATTTTAATTAAACATGGAATATTAATTTTTAAAAGCAGAACTTCCTAGCTAGGCGGCTTCTAACTTTCGCGCGACAATTTAGTACTGCTGCACTGAATTTTAAATGAAAAAAAAGACGAAAAGAAAAGAAAAAGTTCATAAAGTTCGTTCATCTTTTAGAATGTCTTTTGCTCGGCCTAATAATAAAATTAAGTTCATTGTTGAATGTTGAACACAATAACACACTAATAAAACATAAACACGATTGAAAGTCCACAGTGACACATCGTCGCCTCCGGTTAGTTGTAAATTGAATAAAATTTGCAATGGAAGCAACATAATATCAGTGGGCGCTATTGAAGAAGTATTCGAAGCTCCTTCTTTTGGACTTCAATGACCGAATAAATTTACATTCTGCGAAAGGTTTTAACCGCCTAACAATCGGATATATTTTTTGCGTGTGTGTTTTTTTGACACTCTTGGGGGAAAATATTGAAATGGCTTGAAAAGAATACAAATATGGAAATATCAGAAAAAGTGGGGTTTGAGTTTGGTTATTTTTTGTTTAATTTGTCATTTCTTTTTGGCGGAAATATCAGAAAGTAATTCTTCTCAGTTAAAATGTCGGCTCAAGCACGAAACCATATAGGGTAAGTTGAACTTAAAATAATACTCGTAAGAAGCGATTATCATTATAAACCTTCGTCCGTCTTTCTGTGTGGAGAGGTAGGTCATAAACGAATTGACAGATTTTCAAGAAAATTTAAATTTTTTGGTCCCTAGAAATGCTTAGTGTTTGTAATAAAATTTCTTTTAAAGATTTTGACAAAAATATCACTAAACATAGAGTTTTTGACATTTTTTTAAGGAAATTATATTCCCAAATTCTGGAATTACTGGACTGATTTTGTTAATTTTTTTTAATCTTAAAAATAATAATACTTCTCAGTACGATTTAATAAGAACTACCGAGAAAAGCAGTAATAGTTATTTTGTTCCACGTTAATCGAAAGTTGCAGAAGTAAAAATAGTTGCAAAACTGGGAAAACACCTGGACGAAACCGATTTTTCTCTTGCCACTGACTTCCGAAATATTTGAAAAAAACCTTACTCAAGAGAATGCTTTCCAATTTTTAGGAAATTCAGTTTGGTTTCCGGAAAAACCACTCAACACTTGACGAAAAAGGGTATGTTCCAGCGCTTTCTGGGCATTTCCCAAGACTTCCACAAGGTGACACGATGTCCTGCAGTATAAACTACGACAGGTATTTCCTGAACAATCATATCACACACACGAGTCCTACCTGGAAGATAGGGTATTTTGAGTTAAGCAAGGCAAGGAATATTCGAAATTGAATAAAATACATGATGGTGTGCCCAAAGGAGTTGTTCTCAGTCCGATCTTGATTGTTTTATACACTCGGGATATACCCCAAGAAGAAGATGACACAGCTAGCTATATTTTCAATATCAGATTCAATTGAAATGTCTACGAAAAAGTTACAGCGAACATAAAATAATATTTTGGAATAGACCAAGAAATTGCGTATTGTTCTTAATGAACCTAAATCAACTCATTTAAATTATACTTACGAAAAAATCAACAATCTACCCATTTATCTTAATTCAGTACAAATACCGTATGATATTAATGAATAAATGTGTTTGGGGTATTATTGAGCTGCGACCTTGAGATCTATTGTGCCCCTAGCTAACTGCATTAGGCTTCTTATTCTACGGTATATATTCCAAATTAATTTGTTTGATGGATTTTAGTATTTATTAGTGTTTGGGGTATTTTAATAGAAGATAGTTCTTTTTTCTGTATTAGTTCCCAGAAATTTGTGTCGGGAGAATGATGGGTCCCTAGTATATGGTCAGAGGTATATCCTCGTACACCTTATAGAAACTACAGACAGCATTGCTAACTAATCCCAGGATATTGAAGTGTCTGTTCAGTTTACGGTGGCCAATGAGAAGACCTGTTATTACCCTTTGTTTATTCCTACTAAGGTTTATATTGTTTCTGGTTGCAGTTCCCAAGTAGAATTTGAGCCTGTCTTAACCTGATGAGGAGCTTATTCAAAATGTTGGATCTTTTAGCCTCCTCTTCAGATCTTATCTTGTTTCTGATAACGTTTTCTATCATTCCGCAATACGGCTCTGGTTCCATTAAAGGTGAAGTTGCTCCTATTTTTACTAGGGAGTCGGCTTCTTCGTATGCTAACTAAGCATACGAAGATGCCAAGATCATCTTGGGATGACAATAGATGCTAAGCTTAAATGGAAATCTCACGTGACAAATTGACGAGATGAAAACAAATAAAAAATTGATTTTATATAAGCAAGTGATCAAGCCTTTATGGACGTACGGTATACAATTTTAGGGTTGTACTAAGGAAAGCAATAGGCAAACATTACAGTCTTGCCAGAACAAAATTCTCAGAACTTGAATAATCCGTAGTATATTAGAAGCAATGATATACACAGATATTTACCAATACCAACTATTGAAGACGAAATAGCAGTTATCGATGGAAAGAACTCAGAACTCAACTCACCTAACCGGCCACTGTAATAGAACTATTCTACAATCAATTGACGAGACATACCTTGTGCGCCGACTTCAAAGAACAACAGAAAATAACTTCTGTACTGTACAAATAGTAATACACCATTGGCTACAGAACCAGTGAACAGGTTGTGGTTGTCTGCAATTGACAGTATGTCCGAAGTTGCCCTGAAGAGTAAGCTGATGAGCATTTTTTGGATAATTTAAGGGGAGAATGGAGTTGGCTCTTTCGTTAAAACATTGTTTTAAAAAAATAGCGATAACAAATTAATGATGAAAAAAATTAATGAAATTTTTAAGATTTGTAAATGTTTCCGTTATATTTATTTGTATCACCGATTATCCTTAAACCTCTTTTTTGAATTCTGTACAAAAGATTTAGATAAGTTTTGACGAATTATTGCTTTATATATTATAAGCAAGGTTTTTTTCTATAAAAAAAATCCCCGCATTTACCAGCATTTTTAGAATCATCAAAAATCTATTCATTCTACAAAGGTGGTCTGTGCTGTGGTGCATACATACCAAGGAAACGGAAAGCTGTCCAGGTTTTTCGATGCAATTACTTCTAATAGATAACTCAACAAAAAACTGGAAGGTATATCTAAAAGTAAATACAAGAAGCTGAGAGTACGTCATCAGCAAAAAAAAGTTTATTAGAAGTTCCAAATAAGGGAATAAGATCATTAATGAAAATGGAAAAAGCATTGGAGACAAGACGGAACCCTGGGCTAAACCAGTATTTATTTTATGAATTTCAGCCCTACCACACAATATTACTGGAAAGGTGATTTCTAATCCATTGATGCCAAATGCATTCATGTTCGATAAGAGTGCTTGATGCCAAACTCTATCACATGCTTTTAAAATATCAAGCGCAATAATCTTACTTTCTCCAAAACACTGTTGGGTATAACATATATACCACCAGATCTCCAGTGGTCCTATTGCTACGAAAGCCATAATGCCGGTCATTAAGGAGCTTTCGTTCTTCAAGATTTTTTTTAAGCTGATAATTTATCAGCGTTTCCATGAACTTGGAATGAAGGGACGTAAGTGCAATTGGACGGTAATTAGAGTGTAAAGAAGATTCTGCTTTCATACAGGGAAAAGCTGAAAAAAGATGGAAAAGCTTACTCAGTCTCTTCAGAACAATAGGTGAGATACTATCTGGACTAGCGGATTTATGTATTTCGATATCTTTAAGAACTCTAGTAACTGTGAAACTGAACTGAGTACGAAAGAAGATAAATCCCATGCAACTTTTTCAAATACAGGAGAAGTTACACATAACAATTTCAGATATTGTGGAGTCAACAACGAACTGCACTGCAAGCAAATTGGCTTTTTCAAGTGAGCCCGCAAACGGATTGCCATTAAACTTGTACATAAGAAGATGTATTTCGCATGCTTATTACATTGTAATATTTTTCGCCTCAGTTTTGATCATCCAACAATGTGGTTCGATGTATATGAAATTTGCAAGGCTTTCCATCTTATTTGAATTTGCCATTCAGTAGTGCCCTATCCAAAATATACTCGAATATGAATCTTAGATTGTTTCAAACGAACACACTGAGTTGCGTTGCGGTATATGTTATGTTTATGGTAATTGAATTTCCTATGTAGTTGAAGATTGTTTTAAACTAGAAAACTTAATGAATAAACTAGCTAAGCAAATTATTTTGAACTAAATTGACTAAATGAACTTTAATTAATTTGACAATTCGACTAGACGAGACAGCGCCACTACACCAAAGTAAACATATTTTAAGGTTGTCATAATTCAAACATTCTTTTGTCATATTTGACAAAATGTCTCTGAGATTTACACATGCACTCTGATTTTTGGCAGATCGACTTACAAATAGGGATGGGTCGATATTTCAGTAACAGTCATTCAGTAACAGGTATTAGCAAATCGAAAATACCTCTTATTGAAATAAGATTTAAAATTTCTAAATTTTTATTTTGATAATCTTTTCACATTAAAAAAAAGTTATTAACTTTGATTACTGATTTTGCGTAAGTCAGATTCTGGTTTTATTATTGCTTTCAGTCATCGAGCAAAAGTTACGAGTACTTCCTAATCACATTGTAACGAAGCGTTACAATTTCTATTTCCAAATGACTGCCGACAGCAATTCCATACGACCAACACGGAGCCATAACACAGCAACAGCGTACGACCACGACCGGCCCTCGGGCATGCGCACTTACCAGCAACACACTCGAGTAACATAAATCGACCTGAACAGCAACCTAACATTTGCGTTCGTCATTGTTACAGTTCACACCGCCTCAAAGCCTCGAATATATCAAGTAGTGGTAATGAACGACTACGAAGAGGAGAAGAAACTTGTACACTCAACAGCAAGCCTTGATTGCGATTTTGGTTTTGCTGAGCAATAAGTTTCTCGTTGATCTCGAGCGGCAGCCAGCTGGACGATCAATTCCGTATAACTTTAATTGGTACATTAGTCTGCCATTTAAGGCCGACTTTTTGGTTAATAAAGAAAGATTTTCCCTTGGATTAGCCCTTGGGCAGGAAGTAGATTCCTAACCTTTTTTCCCCTCTTACTGCTACTGAGTAAGTTGTGGGCTTACCCGATTTTCCTTTGGACTAGCCTTGGGCATTCCTGACCGTTTTTCCCCTCTTACTGCTCCTGAGTAAGTTTTGGGTCTACCCGATTTTCCCTTGGACTAGCCTTGGGCAGGAATTAGATTCCTAACCGTTCTTCCCCTCTTACTGCTCCTGAGTAAGTTGTGGGCTTATCCGATTTTCCCTTGGACTAGCCTTGGGCAGGAATTAGATTCCTAAACTTTTTTCCCCTCTTACTGCTCCTGAGTAAGTTGTGGGCTTACCCGATATTCCCTTGGACTAGCCTTAGACAGGAATTAGATTCCTGACCGTTTTTCCCCTCTTACTACTCCTGAGTAAGTTGTGGGCCTACCCGATTTTCCCTTGGACTTCCCCTCATACTGCTCCTGAGTAAGTTGTGGACTTACCCGATTTTCCCTTGGAATAGCCTTGGACAGGAATTAGATTCCTGACGGTTTTTCCCCTCTTACTGCTCCTGAGTAAGTTGTGGGCTTACCCGATTTTCCCTTGGACTAGCCTTGGGCAGGAACTATATTCCTAACCGATCTTCCCCTTTGCTCCTTCTGAGTAAGTTGCGGGCGTGTCTATTCGCTATTCCCTGTGTGCTCCATTTGAGCAGAACGTAAATAAAGTGTTAATTATCGTAAGTTAAAGAGTTTGTAAGAAAAATTGTAAAGAAAATATCGTAAGCAATAAAAGATAATTAAACCGAGTTCTAACCTTCTTAAAACCCGAGTTTTATTGTGGTTTCTTCGGGACACCCTGGACACCAACGAGCTCACCTCAGCCTTTGGGAATAAAGCATCACAACATATTTTGCTTAATCGTGATTTTGGTAATTCTTGATTCCCGAGTCATCGCATAAATTCGAAATCGTTATTACAATTTCATTACTGATTTCGTTAATTTGATTCTAACTTCTTTTAGGGCCAATTTTTCAATAGTCAGTTAAGCAGTCAGTTAGTATATATTCACCAGATAGAGGAAATATCAGTTTTTCAACAGTCAGATAACTTAATCTAGGAATAAAGTTATCTGCTCATTTTAGAACGGAATAAGGAGTTATCTGAGGAATAAGATAAATATGCTATTTCCGATGTCAAAACCATTTTGAAAATTTATTGCTTTGAAATAAACGTTAAACAAAAATTAATTTTTATGAAAATCTCGTGGCTCGAAATAAAAGTGACATTCAAATTACATTATTTAATAGATTGTTTTTTTTTTTTATTGAAAAATTCGATGTTGTTATCCGGTTGTTTAAGTCAAACTGTCAAGTCAAGTAAGTTTATTCCTCTGGCAACTAACTGGATGTTTATCTGCAGACTGAAAAATCGGCTCTTATTGAGATAAATTGTTTATTTTAGTAGCAGGTATTTATAACTGTTATTTAAAAGTAGCAGTAACAGATATTGCAACTAGCAGTTTGGCGCATGCCTATACCTATGCCCGTTCCAGTTTTGACACATGCTCGAACTTGAACAAAAATTAAAACCTGAATATATTACATCCCAGCAAACATTTATCTGAAGGTTCAGATTCTAATCACCAAAAATGAAGAATAATATTCAGGAAACCTTCAGTTTTTTTAATGAATTATGAATATATACAAAGATCCTACAAATTCTTACCAGAGATACACAAAGAGATATGTATTCTGTGTCAAAAAAAAACAACCCTCAGAGTTTGTTGTTGGATCCTTCATATGGAGATCCTTTTTTGTTCATCCTTTTATTATTTTTATCGTTCATTTCTGAATTAAAATGTTTGCTGGGATTTAATATGTGTACCGTGCAACTAAACCTACACAGCTTCCACTTAGTCACTCTTACTTCTTTTACTATAATTAATATGCTTCCAAAATATCTCCAAATTATAACTAGTTTGACGTTCGAATAAAATGTCAACTACCTTTGAGCCAGCCCTGTACATCTACCGGCAAACGTACTGGACGTAATTATGTGGAGTGTATGTCTCATCTCTAGAATTCCATTTTTAATTCAACAACGTACTTTACTCAGCCCTCGAATTGATTAATGTGACTCATTCAATGAATTTTTTCAGGTTAAACGATCGCAGCAATGTTTTGTATTTCTTTGTTTTTTTTTTATAGTTGAATTGTTGTTTAGCCGCTCAATTATTTTATATAAATTTTTATTGCACGAAATATTGTAAAATTTGATGAATTTATTTGTTCTAGTTCTGTATACATTTTGCTGAATATAAATAACGCTCAGTTTCGCTAGAGTGATTTCAGATACGCAGATAATATAAATATATCTATAGATATTTGCGCGAGGAAATGAGGCCTATCTGTATGTACCTTGATTTCATTTATTCATAATTACAAAAAAAATATAATTGTCTGCTAAGTTTGTGGACATTTTGTGGTTTATTTTCTAAATGCATACATACATATATATGTTATATAAGTATATGTAGTACTTTATCATTTATGGAAAACGAGAGCACTAAGTTTCATAACACAAAATTGCCACTTGATCATAAAAGTGCTTATAAACAGCTTTGTTCGCTTAATTATTCCATACAAACAAAAATATGGATTTGAATTGCAAAGCTGTTCAACTTAAATGGAGAGGTTAAAAAAAACGAAAATATATTTTTTATGTATACACTCAGCGAAAAATTTGATACAACTTAACATTGGTTTCCTATATTCGCATGAGGTTAATCAAATTCCTAAAGTTCAAAATCTGAGCAAGCACTTTCTTTTTAATTAATTGTTAATGCGATAATCATGGCGGCGAGCTCGATAACAAAATGGATGACAACGGATAAATTAATAAAAATGTACACTAGTTCGGTAACTAGAAATTTTCACCAAAGTTTCCCAAGCTTGTGTTTTTTTCCCTATGGGGTTTGACAGCAAAATGTGAAAGTTTGTACAAATTCGTACGAATTTTCACTTAGAGGCTAGTTATAGCGATCAGAAAAACGAATCAAGAAAAATGTTCTAATGGATAATTTATGATATTTTCACGCGTTTTTAAATACAAATGCTACATTAATCGATAACAAATAACTCAGAGAATTTTTTTAGCAAAAAATATTTGCAACAGAACAATTATTGCTTGTAAAAAATGTATTTGATTAATTTCCTGATGAAAATTCATTTTTCGCGCCAGCTGATTGCCATTTTGACACAAAGTGGAACAAATCATTCCATTGATTTGGATTCGAATTTCTCTCATTCCAATGACAGAATGTAGACCAAAAGCTTTTTCGTGTGTTTCAATCAGGAAAACTCACTACCGCAGTTTTCCTGATTGAAACACACAATTACGATTTTGGAAACAAAATGTTTGCTGTTAAATGAAAACGTTTTCCACAACTGAAAAATCAAAAGTGATTTTTCAAGAAAGTAGTAGAGCAAAAAAAATATTTATTTGAATCAAAACGTCAAAATTCTAGTATGCATAATAAATTCTATATGTATACGCACCAAAATATTTCTGAAAAAAATATTCTTTCAAAATTAATATTTTTGTTGTGCATTTTCCCTTCAGTGTATTGGAATAGTAAATATCTGTTTTTTGCAATACGAACGGTTAATAAGAAAACTGAGATGCAACTTCCTGATTGTGGTGAAAAAAAAACGTGCAGCGTTGATTATATGAACCAAAGTCATTTCAATTAAATGGAATTTAATTCAAATTTTAACCGAAAGATAAGTGATCTTGGAGAATATAAAAAAATTAGAAATGCATGTCCAAAACAAACAACAATAACAAATATGTTTATATGTGTAGTAAATACACATAAATGTCATCAAAGTCAAACTTGTAATTTTACTTCGATTATTTTATTTTTATCTTATGTTACAAAAAATAAACTACAATATTTGTGTATAATGATAAAATGATTTTTTTTTGTCAGATTTTACAATTTTTTTACCAGTCGATACACATTTAAAAACTTCTTCAGAGCTCTCGTCATTATAAAAACTTCGTTGTAATTTAACCAAATTAAAATGTGGCAATAACTTGACTACACAACAATTCAAATAAAGTTAAACTGATAGATAATTAACTGCTGAAAATTAACAAATATAATGATAACAAATGACTATAAATGAAGGGAGATGTTCCTGAATTAGCTTTCTATTTTACCTTTCAATTATTTAAAGGCAATTTTTGACAGCCAGCCAATCACAGACTAGAAACTGGGACTACAGGCAGACTAGAACCAGGGTTCGTTCCGCAATGGCAGATAATAAGAATTTATAACTTTTTTAAAAGCCGTGTTTTGTTTGCAACTCCATATAAAGTTGTTACAAAAAACGACATCGGAATTTAGGAATTTCATTTTAAATTAATTGGAAGCACTGGTGCATTCAATGGCATTTAAAATTTTAAAAACTGTATAAGACAAATAAGATAAAGACCCGAAACTTCTAACGTCATTCGCAGTTGCCTACAAGCTGAAACACGCAAACAAGTAACTTTTCCGTTCATCTTCTAATAGACACATGGATAACACAGCCCTAATAATCTGTTTTTGATCTGTTTTTCGATTTCACATTTATGTTCCCTTTCACACAGGGAATCCAGTTGCTGGAGATTTTTTTGACGTTTTCCTTTAATTGCCTTGTAGCTTTCATATGAAGAAACCAGCACCAAGAAACTGAGGAGGAAACTGGGAAGATTTTATTGGGATAATTGGAATGCAAAGCAAAACGCCAAAAAAATCTCTTCAAATCGTTGACCGGGGAGATTTTTTCATTCCCCTTCCTTCTTGACCTTCTCGCCCAAAAACTCCTAGTTGCGGGCAACTCAGTTTCCTTGTGTGAAAGGGGACTATACATGGATAGAATGTCAAAGGTACAAATACAACAAAGTAAACAAATGGCTTTTGGGGGGTGAAACGTACGAAAGTTTCCAATCTTAGTATGGCTTATTTGTGGTTAGTACCATTATCAAAAAACATCACTTTTGACATCTCTATATAAGTTATCGATAACACAATAATATCTATACTTTGACATTACCTATTCTATCTGGAGTTAAGATTTAGCCAACTCCATATAGAGTTAAGTTGTTTTTGTATTGACATATAAATCGCTCAACTCTGTTGTCGTTTTTCTCAAATGGTCTTTCATTTTCTTCATTTCATGTAGAAGTGAGACAGGCAGAATTAATCTTTGCTAAACGAAACGAAAAATTTACTTTTCCTTTAACGATATTTCATTTCGATATGGGAACTACTGAACTACATACAGTTTGATTTGTAAAAGTTAAGTCGACGGCTATCGAATCCTCACACCCTATTACGCATGCTTTCGAAGATTCTGTCAATGTTCCTATTCCAAATATGTACTCCAATTACTTAATACATACTGTGTACCTAACTTAAAATATACAATTATGTAAAGCTTTTCAGAGAGAAATTCAACTTAAGGTAAACATGGTAAAATGAGAAATTCCTTTTGTGATAAAATTTTCGTAGCTACGAGTACACTATTTATACAAGTTTTGATTTGGAAAAAATATCGAATTCAAGATTTTATTCAAACTTGACATTACGATGATAGACAACACCAAAAACTGGGTCCCACAATTCAGCCTTAATGGCTGAAGCGATTTACTTCAAACTTAAGCGTTTTAGGTGCTTGGCTCGATTATTTTTTTCAAATCTGTTTTTTTTTTCTCCAAAAATAACGGTACTTGCGATACAATTTTTTGGGGCAACATGGTAAATCTCTATACTATCTCGAAAACGGCTGTACAAATTTTCAGTACACCATTAAGGTATAGTCTACATTTTGGTCAATAATAGTTTTTAATTGAAATGTTATTAACGTACCTCTCATATAACGGATTTCTTTCGATGATTGACTATCTCCGCAACGGATTTCAATCAAACTTTTTATACAGGAAGTCCTTCAATTTTTTTAAAGATATTGCATGCAAGAATCTTGGAAAAAAATTTGGGTTTTTTTTTTTTAAAACAAACCAATTTTTACTTGCGATTATAGGTACAATAAGGCAAGTTATGCATTCGTCGAAAAAAAAGTTTTGAGATAACAATCAAACATGACATTACGATGATAACGAAGACGAAAAAAGATGGTCTAAAAATTATGTCCGTCTGTATGACTGTCTGTCTATCTGTCCCTACAGCCCAAACGGGTGGGCCGAATTGCTTCAAACTTGGTATATGTATAGAGTTTTTTAGAGGGGAAATTGAATTATTTTGTTTAGCTCAAAAAATAACGGTACCTACCACATATCCGTTACGTTAAAGCTTATTTTTCTCGGGAACGGCTCTAATGAGTTTGATTTTTAAAAAATCAGTGCAGCTTTTTAGGTAGGTACGGCCGAAAATATGGTTGAAAAAAAATTTTTAAATGTCTTAAAATGGTACTTTCCATAGGATTGTTTTTTTTACTTTCGACTATCTCGTAAATGGCTTAACCGATTGTTTCGAAATTTCACACATATATAGGTTTTCGGTTGCCCAATTTATGTATTTTTAATTAATTAATATGTTTTGTATTTTTAAAAGCATTTGAAAAAAAATTGAATTTATATTTTGAAAACTGCTCAATAAATTTTTTTCAAAAATTATAGTTAGATGTATTTTCCAAATACCTATGAATTGGCGTTTTTCAATTTTTTTTGAAAAATGTTTCAAAGAGGTTTAAAAAAAAAACTTTTTTTTCTCAAAAACGGCTTCACAGATTTTAAAAAATTTTTTCTCAAAAATTAAAATTTATCCAAGAAATAAAATGGCGTACTTTTTTTTAACCTCAAATTAGTTTAAGTATTTATTTCTAGATGAAGCCGATTTAATCTTTTGTTTTTAAGATTCTCATACCAATTTTTTTAGAAACAAATTAAAGAAATTTTGTATACATAAAAAATTAAGTAAAAAACGACTTTAAGAATATATTTAGATTTTCAATAGAAATCTTTTGCATACGATGTGATCGTACATAAGAGCAAGTTAGTGCGATCCAGTCGTGCATTTTATTTCTTGTTTTTTTTTTTGGAAATTCAATATATATTTGGAAAAGAGGGAAGATTTTTTTGAAATTATGTTTTTAAGTTTATATGACTAAATACTTAAACTTACCATACCAATTTTCTTTGAGATAAAATTAAAGTTTTATATTAAAAAAATATCTAAAAATGACTTTAAAAGTATATTTAGCCGTTTCTACTAAAAATTTTGTGCTTACGATATGATCAAACATAAGAGCAAGTACGTCCGATCCGGTCGTGCATTTTTATTTTAAACAACTGCCTCAACATCTTTTATCTTAATTTTATTTTTCTTTAACCACATGGACTTTGGGTAATATTTTTTACGGAATGTGTTATCGCAATACTTTGGTGACATTATGTGTCTACAATGTTAGAGTATTGTGGTTTGTGGTTCAAAAGAGTACATAGCCATTTAATTTCCGCAAAGAAATAAAAATATACCTAATTCTAGAACAAGAATGTTAACAAAGTAAGAAAGATATATTCGACGGGAATAAACTTTAAAATATTTAAAAAACACTAGTTGTTTTTTTTCTTAGAAAGTGTAAATGAAAAAATAAGGGCGCCACGGCTTTGAGGATGTGGCTGTGATTGATGATAGACAGCGGTAGCAGGAGCAGTGATGCCCGCCATAACGACATAATGTCAAGTTTCTCTAATCTCTTTCTGAAATAAAAAGAAAAATTGTCTCGTTTGAAAATATTTTTAAGGAAATGCTATAATAAATTTTATGCACATTGCACAAGTCATAATATTGAAGAAGCTGTATCTCTTTTCCTAACAGCTGCTGCGCCAGCTTATTTGGGTCAATGACATTTTCATTGCGTAATACTAAAAAATGAGTAAAGTAATTAATAAAACTAATGATAAAGCTTCCTACATAAGGAGACCACCTACAATGTTAGTAAAGTAAATCTATCTTTTACTACAATGTAGGAGTCTTGACTCTCCGTTAAAGATTAAAATATTGATACATGAAAGTCATCAACGAAAAAAAAATATGCTGACAAATATTTTTCTATTAAGGTGTGGGTACTGGATGGATTTTTTCAAACGCCTTTGACTTTGCAAAAAAAAAACAAAAAGAGAAGTAATATCGAAACCAGTTAACATTAACAAAATGACAACCTACCCATAGAAAAATAACATCATAGCACAACACAACATTCATGCCTTACATCACCAAGTCGAGTAACTTTAAATTAACGATATTTAGACTTATAGTACTGGACGTATTGTTGCACAATGTTTTTTTTTTGTGGTTTTAAGCCTTCTTAAAAATAGACTTAAATTATTTCGTATAAGCTATGTTCATTTCGAATACTCGCGAGTAGATGAAAACAGTTATCTAATTCTATGTTTTAGTAATTATTGCGGTCCTTTGAGCTTGAGTGCCTATTGCTGAGTTCTTCTGGCTGAATTCAACTACTTTTACTCATGATAGTATGTAGTAGGTTCGTTCGATAAACTTTACCCAGGGTCGACCTAGGTTTTTTTGACAACCCCAAGAATTGTCAAAAAAAACTTTGTTTCTCCGTTCTCAAAAAACTCCCGAGGGCCATTAATTTTATGTTGCAGAAAAGCAAGTTATGTCATTTAATAAATAAATATGTTAAATTTAAGTTCTTAATAATTTTTTTTCGGCCCTATGTACAATCAACAACTTCAAAGTTACATGTCTGTACCTGAAAATTATTTTGACTATTCTTTTATTTCCATTTTAAAAATAACAAATCAAATCAGATCTTATGTGACTTTGACGTTAGACCACGGAATAAGTCCTAAGCCTTCCCTAGTCCAAGTTAATTAATTTGGCTGTTTATGTCTAACACATATTCTTACTTCTGAATTGGGAACTGCCAACATAGACGTCAATGTGTTGGGATGTAAAAAAAATTAACCAATTTTCGTGAAATGCAAAAATTCATTAAAAGCACATATTAGAGGAATTTAATGAGCTCCCTGAGGCATTCGATTCTGATAAATCATAAATAGGACTGATACAACCGGTCTGAAATGGACAATTAGAAAATTCTTGTTTGTTTTAAGAAAATGTTGTACATTATGTCTTGTTGTAGAGTGACTCTAGAAATACCCGTTTTTAACAGTTCTGTTTATATACAAGTAATAACTATTTATGCGGCTAAACAGGGTTAAAATCGAAGAATACTTCTGTAACTTAGATGATTTTTTTAGCGGAGCTCACTTAATATTTACTACTTTTCACGAAAGAAAACAGTTATAAGAAAATTTCTCTAGTCGCGTCCTATTAAAGTATGTTGCAAATACATGAACGTGTTTTTCTTCTTTGAAGACTAAAGTTCGGAAAAGCTGGTGATTATAAAAAAAAAAACACATCAACCACAGGAGAGACAAAATAAATTACAATGAAGCAACATGGTGTCGTTAACTATATAATCTAATATAGTTTAGGTACCTTTGCGAGAAAGTTTGGCCATGAGTTTATAGCTAGAAATATAGATTTTATGAACTGGGATTATAAACGAGTCTATTTATAACTCACATGACCAAACTTGGAATAGGTCTCAAAGGCCCAGTTTAACACTTCGAACTAACATACGTCAATAAATTAACGCATTTCATTTTTTCACTTAAGTGCTACTTACTCAGGCTGTGACACTGGTAGAGTAAAAAATTAGAACACTAAAAAGTTATTTCTTTAAAATACATCATAACGACTTTTTTATCAAAAGATCAGAATGATGTCAGGTTTCTGTCGAGCTACCTTATGGAAAGTATGGTATACGAGTAAGAGGCGTCATCATGTCAGAGAGTCAAATCGCAATAAGAGCACCAAACATCAAATCCAAAATTGTATGGGAATTTGTGGGCAGGTTGAATGAACTCGGTAAGAAATGTTCCATCACATCTTTAGCACAAGATACTTATTAGAAAAAGCTAAATATATTTTTAAAATCTTTTTCTTTTTTTTTATATACAAAATTTCGTAAATCTTTTCAAAAAAAATTGTATGTCAATTTTAGGTACTTAATAATATAAAAATTGAATTTAATCGAAATATTGAAAAAAAAACCAACGAATTATTTTTGGAAAATTTTGGTATTCAGTATTATTTAAAATTCGAAGGACCTTCTATATAAAAGATTTTGTTTGAAATCCCTCGAGCCGTTTATGGGAAAGTCGAAATTGAAAAAAATGATTGTTTGGCCGGCACCGTTAATAACAAAATTATGTTCAAAAAATGTTGGACCAAAATGTAGATTAGTGCACAGATATTTTTATCAAAATCGTTAGACCTATTTTCGAGATAATTAAGATGGTAGAAAAAATTGTATAACAGGTACCGTTATTTTTGGAGCTAAAATGAGATTCAAAAATTTATTCAGAAGTCACGTAAAACGCTTAAGTAACACGTTTGAAGAAAATCGCGTCAGCGGTTTAGACTGCCTCAAAAGTGACAACTCAAGCAAAAAACTAATGGAATTTTCAATCTGAAAATTCAGAACTTCGATTTGTAATTCGAAACCTTTCGGAGTTCGTATAAAGTCTTCTGAAAGTGTTCTATTGACACCACATAGTGACAGTTATTCTCCTGTATTGAAGAGAAAACGATTCTGAATTTCATTTTATAATCGAAATCGGAATTACTCACAAATTCAAACAAAACGAGTTTTCCAAGGTCTGGAACGTCATTTGGTGTAAACATTAATTTCGACTTTAATTTTAAATTGAAAATATTTTACAAAGTTAGATAAAAACTATTCAAAATTTGAATTGAATAATATCAAACACACAATAACCAAAGTTCTAAAAAAAATTAAAATTGATTTTAAAATGTCCACAAACGAATTTTGATTGTCTTCTTGCTTCCGCCATGTTTACAAATTACAAAAGTAAAAACAAACAATTTTGGATATCTCTGTACATACAGCCATACAAAAACTGTACACACATACAGCCATACAAAAACTTCAGATTTGAATTGGATGTGTTCGTTTGTTTTATATTGGTGTTCTGGATCTGAGGGTTCTTTCGAATTTCCAATCGAAAACGATTAATCTTTTCTAATATGTCATGCCTATATATTTATTCCTGAAATTGTAAAATATATTTATGTACTCATGTAAAACTTAATTGAATAAAAAATATCTATCTATCTATCTTTTTTGTGGTGAAGGGCACTCAATTTTAGTTGTTTTTTGTTTGTATGGTATCGGCCACAGATAAGTAATACCATGATTGGAAACATTCGTAAATGTGAAATCCAACAACAATATGTGGTGTAGTAAAACTGCACACTGATGCAAATCTATCAGTTTATCCTCTACACAGGTGCAAAAGTATCAGTTTCACAGCGGTAGGTAGGTACTATGCCTTTTTAGCAAACTAAAATTGCTGCCAAAATTTCCCATCTTTATATTAGTCATAGTGGTATTGGCGTAAATACATACTTGTATTTGTCAAACTGAGTACTTCCTATTGTAATAGTATTTTGTAGTGTTAGTGAAACAGGGGTATATTCGCTCAAAAATACGGATATGCAAATTTGATTCAGGATCAAAAAATTAATTGTCAAAATTTTTGTTTTGACAGATTTGTATCAAGAAAGAATTTAATTCTTATACCAATGGAAAGCCACATGAGCGAATACAAATTTGTTGACATTATATAAATGTCAAAGTGTAAGGTATAATGGATCTACAAAAGTACGATGTAGGTACTCAAATTGATTAAGGTTTTACTAAGCCGACTTATATTTTGCACCTTCGTCAATACTAAGCCACAATATATGTACATAGCATAGGTAGCTTTTAATTTTAAGAACATGTATTCTAATTCTATTTGTTGTTATTTTGAATACCAATCAACTCAAGGTTTTACCATCTATTGAATTCTACGTCCAATGCTTATATTTACATAATGTAAATACAAAATTCTTTTATTGTGCTGATGATTAATTTCTATTAAACCATCTAACTAAATATGTACTCACAATTACACAGCCATAGATAAAAATACATAAAAATGAAATCAATCGGTAAGTCGCAAAAATTCAAAGTAAAGTTCTACCTCCCGGACTACAATTTCGATAAATCTACCTACATTCTTTGGTCTCCAACTCTTCGTTTGTTTTTTTTTTTCTTTTCAATCACTTTGCCAGACAGGTTTTGAAGACATAAATTCTATAGATACGTACATACTTTATGTTACAGCAATATAATATAAATATAATGTACATAGGTAGGTTAGGTACATATACTTATAAGTTTTCCTTTTAATAATTTTTAAAAACCAGTATGACTACGAGTAGATATTACACGAGTGCACAAAATCACAAGGGCATTCAGTTGGATATAAACAATAAAGATTTGAATACAAAATAATAGAAATAAAAAAAACACAACACAGGAGTATGTCTAGAAGCTGCTGTTACTCGTATCTTAAGGCATATAATTTTGTATTCATTGATGCAAAAATTCTTTGTTTATAGATACTTTTGCAAATCGTTTAGACTTTTAAGCCAAGGAAATAATAACCAGTTTGTCACATAACAGATAACAGTCACAACAACAACATTTAAAGAAAAAAATTGTGCAAGTTGTTTTGTTTTGGAACTCGATTTGATTAACACAAAAATTGACTTAGGTATAAGATTATTTTATTTGTATTGCATATTTAAGGATTTAAAAAAAAACCGCTTTTCACTATAGGTTTAGTTCGGATTTGAACTCATATAAAATTCACCGAAGCCCCTTAAGTACCAAGTTAGCTTTATCCGTTAAGGGTGTAAATCGACGTACAGACAACCGAAATTGTGGTACCCACTCTTTGCAGCTGCGCCTTGAGGTGTGTCCACACCAAAAAAATATTTCAGGAAACATTATTTAAAAACATTTCTAAAATATTTCCCATTTGCTTAAGACATTTCAGAAATTCTTCAGAAACATTTCAGACGTTTTTTCGGTGCGGATGTGGACGCTTCCAGAAATGTTTCCTTGTTTTCCATTTTATTATTTGAACTTGAAATATTGAAAAATACCTTGTGGAATCCCAATTCCGCAGGCCTGACAGGTTTTTCGTACACAAAATCTATACATGCTCAAAATATGCCCTTATAAATTTAGCTATCTATGTACACGTTATCTGTCAAACAAAATTAAGACTCATGTCGTTTGCGAAGAAGAAATCTCCGTTCCGGGTCCCAATCGAACAATAAACACTAGATTCTCGATTCTGAAGTTGAATTCGTAATAAGTTGTAACTACAAACGTTCACAAAATAGTGTTTGTTAAATCGAAAATTTAAGAGCATGTTGTCAAAATTCGGTTGTCATAATTCAAAAATTCGGTTATCGTGCTTAAAATTTAAAATAACATTTGAAATTTCTAAATTTGTATTTTGATAAAACCAAACAGCGGAATATACGAGTAGATGAAAAAGTGATGAATAATTAATCATTAAAATGGTTGTGGAAAATAGATTATTAGAATTTTTATTTCACTGACAATTTTTGTTCCATAATTGTTATTTCAGTAACAGGATTTTCTAACTGTTATTTAAAAGTAGCAGTAACAGATATTGCAATTGCAACTAGCAGTTTGGCCCATGCCTAAGCATATGCTCATTACAAATGTGACACGAGTGTCTGAGTTTTGCCACATGCGGGAATTTGAACGAAAATGAAAACCAGAGTATATTACCTTTATTATGTATACTGTGCGAAAATATCACTTTATGGCTGTCAAAGTGGAAGGCAAAAACGTGTCCCACTTTGAAAAGTTGTGAATTCTTACTACATGAATTTTTGTGATGAAATTGTATAAAAACTGCTGTCAATTTCCTCTGCTATTTCCTTCTGTTAGTGATGGGCACATTCGAAATTAGAACTCTGGCGAGGCATTCATTATTTGTAAACGGTTGAAAGAAATTGTAGTACTGAAAATTTTAAGACAAGCAGGAATAAAGAACGAAACGCAGTAAGGAAAACACAAATAATGGAGGAGTGAAAAATTTCAATATTATTCTTCACTGGAATTGTCGAGGGTTTTCTCATTTTATCTTATAAAATATTTTTATTTTGTGCAAACTTAAAAAACTAGCTACCTACCTATCCAAAACTTATTAAATATGTAAATAGAAATACAAAATGGTATCCATTGAAGTTGAGGGGGGAATTCGTCGAAATTATATGATGAAATTTTAACATTTTCTTTTTAGGTTTAATTACTAGAAGACATAAAACATAACATCTGGGGGTGGCCGTGGCGCGATAGTTGTGTGCTCGCCTGTCAACCTCGTGGTTGCAGGTTCGATTCCTGCCGTTGTCTATGTCTTCTTATATTCCATTAAAAAACAATTCTCAAAATTGTCATAAAATAAGTTGCTGCTTTGCTCATTACATGCTGTTTAGGCATAACACTAACAATATGTGATTGAGAAAACTAGCATACCCATAAAGTGTGACAACGAAATAAATAAAATAATGCGAATTATAAGGGACATAAATAAATATGACACGGTCATTCTCTCCGCATTAGTTCAGCCGCCATCCCTGCAGATACATCTGAGACAACAACCAGCTCTAGTCTCAGAACATCGCGCCACACATCTTTCCTATCCTTCTTTCTCTTCTTCACCAGATGCCCGCGCTGTGTTAAGAAAAAACATATAAAGGGTATTCATAACCCCTTGAGCGCGTGCAAAGTTATAAAAAAAAAAAAATCAATCGGCATAAAACAATTGCCAGATTTTTTGCGTTTTTGAAAATTGATAAGCCAAGGTTGTCTTAACACTGCTATAGAATAAGATATGTGGTATAGCAAATAAACCGTTCTTCACAAAATACAATGGATGTTGTTGTAGTTTAAATATAAAAATTAAAAGGACAAAGCACAAAGATAATTTTTAAAAATTCCCTAAGAAAAACTTGACAAATCTTTCAACAATTTTAAACACATATGTAGGTATGCCGTTTTTAAGGTGGCTTTACATGGATCTGCATCAGCAGATTTGAAGACGGACAAATGCGGGGACAAACATAAAAGTAAGACAGTGTACACACTATAATAACTTCCTATAACTCTGTTATAACTTTTTTGACAGATCTCACAGGCACATGTTCTTATCAATTATGGTGCAGATGAAAATGCTATAATAAAGAAGAGCATGATTATGTTAACTATAATCTGCAATCTTCAGATTCATAGTTTCTATAATCTTCAAACATGAAGATGATCTGCATTTTGGTCTCTTTTCTCTTTCGCACAAGTATGATTTTTTTTATTGTGAGTCCTCTTTTTTTGCAGATGTCGATGCAGATGAAAGATGAAGATGCGTGTAAAGCCTCCTTCATTTGACAATTCAGTCTCTTTTAAAAGTCTTCACTTGGGCAATAAATTACAGTTCTAATTATGAAAGAATAGAATTTTGCTTCTGGATTGGAAATCAGAAGCGAAACGAGATGCACTCACACATTCATATAGTTGAACGTCAAACTCGACACTTGTTAATTTTTGTATCATAATTATTAATTATTTCAGGATCTGGTGTAACAACAAGTCTTGTAAAATTATAACATTTTATTTTTTTACAACAGACTGTGAATACACCTTTACTAATCTGTAAACACTGAAGCAAATGTCAAAATCTGTTTCACATTTGTTCTGAAGAAGACATAGTTTGTGTTAAAAAAAATCTTACACTCTTGTATTTTTCTGTTACAATAGGGCTATGGTATAGTAAAAGTGTAAGAGTTTGACATTCAGTATATTTTGCTGTAGTAGTGCAAAAAAATGCTACACTTTTAGACTTTTACAATGATACAAGACCAGTTCATTGGATCGTGAATATCCCTATTGTGCAACAAACATTTATATCGAGTTTCATTTAAGAATAGATTGGCTATTTCTGTTAAAAGATTGGATCTTTTTGAATTTTCATATTTCCATTCCAACAAAAAGAGCAAATCTAGATCAAATCTCAACACGGAAGATCTGATCTCTGGTGGGTTAGCAGATTTGATCTGAATGCACACATTCATGTAAAAAGCAAGTTGAGGTAAATGAATAAACTTCAAAGTCGCAAGTCACATGAGCTCTGAAGTTAGGATGAGCGATATTGAGAAAAATATCGAATACCAAACATCGATCTTAATAATTATCGAATCGAAAACATCGATGTATTGAAGGACTTTCCTCTATTCTTCCTTCAACATCGATCTGAATCATCGATTGCTTATTGTAATATCGATGTTCCAATAACATAGATGAATATCGATCATCCCTTATCTGAAGCATTTGTTTTGTTGTGAATTCTCGTTTGTATGCAATTTGTTATTTTTTAAATGGAAATAAAAGAATTTTGAAGTTGTGAACTTAAATTTAATACATTTTAAGATTTGATTATTAAATAATGTAACTTGCTTTTCTGCAACATAAAATTAATGGCCCCCGGGTGTTTTTTTGAGAACCGCAAAACCTAGGTTTTTTTTGACAACTCTTGGGGTTGTCAAAAAAACCTAGGTTGACCCGTTTTTTGAAATAATCTACACGCGCTCAAGGGATTATACTACCCTTTAAATTTTTCAACACAGTGCGGTCTGGAGGTTAAGGAAGAGAAAGAATGATAGGAAAGATGCGTGGCGCGATGTTCTGAGAATGTAGGTGGTTGTTGTCTCAGATTTTATCGGTGTAGTAGTTTTACTCAATCACATGTTGTTAGTTCTATGCCTAAACAGCATGTAATGAGTAAACCAGCAACTCATTGTATGACATTTATTTTTAGAATTGGTTTTTAATGGACAAATAAGAGGACATAGGCTACGGCAGGGATAGAACCTGGGACCATGAGGTTGACAGGCGAACACACAACTATCGCGCCACGGCCACCCCCTGGGTAAAGTTTAACGACCGAACTTATTAATTTGTTGTGAACTTTTGAACTAATGCTAAGAAATATTAGAAAATGAACAAATAATGATTTTGTAAGTTTAGTGGAGTTTTTGATTCCTTCGTCTTCGTTTTCTCGTCATCTGATGATGAAGGTATGTTTTTTTCAGAAATGTATGTGTCAGTCATTCACCAATACAATGAAACACGCTTAAGTGAAAAACCCGCTTACCTGAAAACATTCACAAATCCCCGTATATATTTAAATACAATCTACCTCGCTTTACTGAAAACTCGCTTTAGTGAAAAACCCGCATAGCTGGAAAAAAATGCATTTAAGTTTTCTATGTTTCCATAGAAAACAACTCGGTTAAGTGAAAAACTAAAAATCGAAAAAATCCGATGCTGAATTTTTTCATTTTTGTATACGTTCAACTCCTTCACCCACAACTTACGCATTCATGACACATGTAAATGCAGGCGTTCACTCACTTATTAGATATGTTATCTCGGATACCAAGCTATCGGAGCATATCTGTGGACGAATCAGATAGGTTAGCTGAAAGCTGTCAAAAAAATCAGAACAAAACGCATACCAAATTAATTTTGCAGTCAGCTGTTCTATAAGGTTTTCCAATAAGAGGTGTTATTTTGATATTCAAAGAAAAATGGCATTTTTGGAGATAAATGATGATATTTCATTAAAAAGAGGAAGGTATGCCGTTAATAATGGAATACAACATCAGCCAAATGGCCGCCAAGACCACGCTTACAGGACCATATCCTTTTCATCAAATTTTCCATAACCAAATCGCAAAGTGGCTGCCCTATGTCCTCGATAGCCTCACGAATTTCATCTTTGAGGTCTTGAATCGACGCTGGGCTGTTGGCGTAGACCTTATCTTTCACGTGGCCCCAAAGGAAGAAGTCGCAAATTGTTAAATCACAAGATCTCGGTGGCCAATTGTGATCACCTCTTCGAGAGATAACACGGTCCGGAAACTTTTCCCGTAAAAGATCGATGGTTTCATTGCATGTGTGGCACGTAGCGCGGTCTTGTTGAAAGTAAACGTTGTCCAGATCAATACCATCCAATTCAGCCCATAAAAAATCATTAATCATCTCTCGATAGCGCAATTCATTGACCGTAACTGTTGCTCAAGCCTCATTTTCGAAAAAGTAAGGTCCAATGACCCCGCGGGACCATAAACCGCACCAAACAGTCACGCGTTGAGGATGGAGAGGCTTTTCAACAATAACTCTTGGGTTTTCCGAGCCCCAGATGCGACAGTTTTGCTTGTTGACGTAGCCTCCGAGTAGGAAATGGGCCTCATCAGTCAAGATGATTTTTCGATGAAATTCCGGTTCATTTTCATGCATTTCAAGGACCCAATCAGCAAAGACACGACGTTGTTGATGATCAGCCGGCTTGAGTTCTTGTGTTAACTGAACTTTATAAGCCTTAAGACCCAAGTCTTTATGCAAAATACGGTGTAATGACGTTTGTGGAATGCCTAATTCCAAAGAACGACGAGGAATGGACAAACCTGGGTTTTCTTCAACACTTTGGGCTACAACAGCAATATTCTCAGTTGTTCTTGAGCGACGTGCACGGGTTTTATTCTTCACATCACTAACTTGTCCCAACAGCTCGAATTTGTCCACCAATTTCTGTATTGCGGTCCGACAAGGTGCTTCATGACGACCCAAAAATGTTTTAGTTTTACGAACCGTCTCTGACAAATTTTCACCATTTTTATAGTGAATTTTAATAATTTCAATGCGTTGTTGAAGCGTGTATCGTTCCATTTTTCTTAATAGCGTAGTTTCTACTTGTCAAATGTCAAAAAATGACAGCTTCAAAAGTGACAGCTACCGAAATAGCGGGCTATTCAAAATAACACCTCTTATTGGAAAACCCGTTATACAATTGTTCTCGGATAGCTAGTTGTTCCAATTTTTTTGGAATAACTGAAGATAGCTTTCATGAGAAGAGCTGATTTTTCATCATACCTTTTTGTTTTTGTAATACGAAATATATCTGTGAATAAGAGAAACTGAATTCAAAGAAGCGTTGATTGGGTACAAATTCGTTTTGTTTGTAAATAAATTATTTGTTTGTTAATAACTAGGTCCTGTTTTTTTTTATTTAGACAAACCAAATTTATTTACAAAAGCAATTGGTAAACATTTAACACAGGTTGTTTTTCAGCTCTTAAATTTCAATATATGTAGTAAAAATTGTAACGTGTTACGTAACACGATGTCTGCCCAAGTAGCATTTTTCCTCTCACAACATTCTCCAATAACCTAATGAGACTAATTTAAGGGAGCCAAAATAATCTTGAAGAATTCTTTTAGATTAGTATAATACTGCTAAAAGCGTTAAATGGCCTAGTTATGAGAGCCTCTCTATACTCCCTACCAGAGCTGTATTCTTCTTATGGGATGACAGATATAGAATATTGAATAAAGGCCTCATATATGACTCTAATAAAGCTCGGCTTAATCTTGTTGGGAGTAAGCGTTTCTTGCAATGGGAGTTGCTAAAAGAGAATAGAAAAAATGGGAAGAGAAAAGAGAATAAACCTTAGCAAAATTATATCTTTCTCATTAATTTTTTTTAGAAAGAAGCAAACTCTTTTAAAGTTTTTGCGTGTATATGTCATGGCTAAAAACTGGTGGACTTGATATGTATTTATTTTGTAAGTCAATTAGTCTTTATTTTATAATGGCGATACATTATCCTATTTTATTCTTTGTTCGTATATGGGAGCTAAAATTTAATGCGGTTGAAATTGTATCTACTAATTTATAGTTTTTTCCTCGAGAAAAACAAAGCGCCTTCAAAATAATGCCTATTTAAATTATTTAATTTATACTTTTTATCAAGGATAGGGTTACCTTGGGTACTTTTGGAAATCAATTAATTTTTGAAATTATAGTGAAATTAAAGCAATTCATCTGACACACTAAGAGCCTTAATGCTGCATTTACACAAATGAAAAAATGTAATTGTTGGTAGATATTTTAATTTCACAAAACAGAATTATTTACCCAAGTAACATTTTTCATCTCACAAAAGGTTTCAATAGAGAAACGTCGAAAAGTTAAAGCAATATCCATTTCGATTGTTCAATATTTTGTATCGAGATTAGAAAGAATCTTTTACATACTATTGTTTTGCCATTCATGTTTGTGAAATTTATAATGCACATAAATTGTTTAAAGAAAAGGCTTTTTAAAATAAATAATTTTTAAAATTTATTTCAACATATCCACATTTTGTATGTGTGGTAACCCTCAAAATACTCAGACAATATTGTCTGCGTACTTAAATATGGCTGCTGTTGAGATGAGAAAATCCTTCAATAATTACAATAAGACCATTATAAGAGTTTGGTTTCCTCTACTTTTACTCACTCTCATTTACTAAGTTTATATTAAGTCTTTTTATGGGAATATTCATTATTTTAAAAAAGCGAGCGAGATAATAAGTTACATATATATTGACCTATTAATCACGGACGTAGTAAGGGAAGGGGGCCTCAGCTACAAAATTAAAACATGAATTTGTTTTTATCATTGGACGACACTAGAAGAATGCCAATTTATTACAGTTGTTTGCCATTGAAAGTGTGAAATGTTCGATTATTATTCAAAATATGGAGCCCAATAGAGATACCAATCGTACATTTTTTTTGCAAAATTGATTTACAAAATTATAAAAATGTTTATTTTTTGATGACACGTTTTAGTTGACGGCGACGATCAATCTTCTAATAAAATCCACAGCCCTTTAACAACAAATGTTGAATGTTTTGGTCGCGAAACACTTGCATTTTCAAATATTTGAAAAAAAAACTTTAGAACAATAAACACCTTACTTAAACACCGGAAAATTAAAACAGACAATTCACATCCATTTAATAATCTCGACTACGTCTCTGACTTGGCGTGTGACGAGTAAGTATGTGATTCCATGTGCCAATTCGAAAATTAGAATCCTGTTGTATACCTTAAATTCTATATGCCTTACTGAAATATTTTTTCAGTTATCCGAAACCCGTTTAAGTAAAATATATTTTTCACTTATCCGAAATCCGATTAACTAAAAATTTATTATTTTAGTATTTATTAATTGACATGACATAACATTAAAATTCAGAATCGTCAGAATCAAAAAGTGTTCAGTTAAGATCCCGGAGTTCCGGATTGCCAAATAAAAACGACATTACTCCAACTAAAATGAAAGATTTTTTAGAACCGGTTCAGTAGTCCAAAGATATAAGAACCAACAACAAAGGAGAGAAATTTGATCTATTTAAAATAATTGGGCTGACAACATCATAAGATCTAATGCCAAAGAGCTGCTTCTGTTCTTATATTCGATGAATTTAGACTTTTGTTTCCTTAAAAAAAATTAGATTTTGACTTTTGGGATTTTCAAACTGAAATGGAATTCACTACAAAAAGTTGTAGCTTCACTGGCTTACCGATACTCGAGTAGTGTTAAGCCTTAAAGGTTGGTATGCGAGTACAGTTTATGAAGGTACTTATACACTCAGATTTAAGAATATCATAAATTTACTATAGACACAAAGGTAAGCAATTATGTAATGTAATTAGATACGTATGAGGGTATGTGTTAAAGTAGGTATGTACCTAGTTATGTGTGCAATGCGCCTACATAGCCAACAAAAAACACAATACCGGTCTTTACATACCTCAAGTAGTATAATGACTCCTCGAAAACAGCACTTTACTCAGGTAGAAAATAAGAATGGCGAATATCAGTTGCAGCTTATCTATCGACAAATCTTTGTTTAGCTTTAAAACTTATACACAATAAACTTATTCATAGAAACTTCAGGAAAATCAAAATATTGCACTCGCATCACTTTTCATTTTTACACTTCATTTCGTTTGCGAATTCTATATTTTAGTTCATTAAACTACATCACTACATTATCGAACTTGCTCATATATATTTCTTTGTTATCATTTTTTCAGACTATAAGCTTAGCAGCAGCAAAAGCCGAACAAACATTTGTGGTGGTATTTGTCAGGCTACATTGAAAAAAAAGTATATTATATCTGCGAGATACAATATCGCTGATGGTATGTATATTCAGCATTCAATTAATAACCACTGCGTTAATGCAAGCAACATAAAACCGAAGCCACTATAAAAGTCGTATAGGAAGGAGAAACATTTTTTGATACTTGATAGATTAGAGACGTCAGCGAGTTTTTCGAAGATGAATCACACAAAAAATATAACAATAAATCCAAAAGAACACACCCGATAGATACAGATACAGTGTACTGCACACAAATGCACAGTCATATATAGTGGTGGTTCACTTGAAAAATTAGCACAGATAAAATGAACGCAAAAGATTAAAAAAAAATAATTAAACTACATGAAGTACATATAGTTGTACAGTACATTTTACAATCCGTCGGAATGAGAAGTTTTCGAAATGAGGAAACGCAATACACACTAAATAACGATGTCGATTGTCGAACGTTTCGCATGTGACTGAGTGGAGTGTGACCGTGTGAGTCTGAATTGAGTGATTCGACTTTCGACTTGCACGTAACAACTACCGACCGAATACGGCTGTTTCATTTTCGGATTTACACTTTCGGAAATGTTCGACTATGTGTTTTCTTCGTGGTTGTTACCATCCCATCTCTATTAGGCGCCAGTGCTGGCATTTATGGGTACCTAGTTCTAGTCATGGTTACCACGTTGGTCTTTTGTGACCAAATTTGGTCATTTTGTTTCACTTGGTCATTTGGTCATTTTGTTCTCAATTTGGTCACTTTTTTTGAAGAAGAAATTAAAAAAAATGGACTTTTAATTTTCATGTCCTCAAAAATCAAGCGCAATTTTTGTATCCCCTAATGTTAGCGATGCATGTGTTAAATTGATCGCACTGCTTTATCCATTGACAACCACTGAATAGAAGAAGACCGAATGCATTCATTTGCTTCATTTTAAAATTATTGACAGATGGAAAGCTTAAAATATTTTTGTGTTTAAGCGTTTCAGTGTCTCCGTCTATTTCGCTTGTTGGTTCTTGTTAAAAACAAATCATAAAAAATTGAGAGGTAAATAATAAGACATATTTTAAAATGTTGTGACTTAAAAACCTCAAAAAGATCAAGAAAATCCTCACAGAAGAAGATGAGCAACAATCTTCCCTATAGAACGGAGAAAATTATTTATCTGTTGAAGAGTTGTTCACTGGAAACAAAGCTAAGGAATTTCTTAAAAAATCGAAAGTCACAAGTTTTAACAAAAAATGAAATTAAAACAAACACTTGATATTTTTATTTAGAACAATGATTTGGGAATTTTTTCTATAATAAAATCTAAAAGTATCATGCCGGATTCTGAAGTTTCAATTTTGACGTTGAGTGATAGTTTTCCATACTTGTTTGGAAGCGGTTCTGAAGATGTAGTAACGCAATGGCAATTACTTAGAGTTTCAAATAATAATCTTAACGAGAAAATGGGCATGTGCGAATTTTGGGAAAAAGTCAGTTACCTTAAAAATGGGTTAATCCAGTATTGCTTTACAAATTTAAACAGCTTTATTTACGACAAATACAAATTTTTTTGCTAAAATGTTTTAAACAAAATTGAAATAAACGAAAGTTCGGCAAAAATCATGTATTTTATTATACAAAAATTTAATTGTTGTTTTGATTCTTTTTTGTATCAATTATTCCATTATTTCCTAAATGCATCAAAGTAAAAAAATTTGAGAACCAGGTATTGACAGTCTCATTTTAACCCATGGGAGGCATCGATTTAAAATTGGAGGTATAGAAAAGAATGCGCCTAGCGTGTGGATCGAACCCACACGTCCTAGTTAGCAATCATGCACTTTATCCACTGAGCCATTGCCACCCACAAATTCGAATAGCTATTCGTTCACACTTAAAGCTTAAAGTAATTTAGTGAATTATTTGGTATCTTTTTATTTATTTATTTATTTTAGTTTTTTTCTAATTAATTATTTTTGATAAAAAATTAAAAAAAAATATGGCTAATTAATTTTCTGTGTATTATGAAGTTTTCAGATTTTAATTATTTTGGTCTGGTTTTGGTCCTTTTTATTTTCAATCTTGGACAGAAGTTTTATTTCCAGGTGGCAAGCGTTCTAGTTGGTTTCAGAAAGAGTGATTGAGTTTTTTACTTGCGATATACATGTACATTATGTATATAGGTACTATTCTATAATACAAGTTATGGATTCGTAAAAAAATCTATCTCGAGATTTTGATCAAACTTGACATTACATGATAGCGAAGGCGAAAAAATTGGGTCCCGCGATTCCGTTGGATGGATTTGCTTCAAACTTGGTACATATCGTTTTTTTTCGGTAATATGCTCACACGTTTTTTAATTTTTTTTAAGACGTAAATTACATTTTGTTTGGCCAAAAAGAAAAATCTTATTTTTGTCGAAAACGGCTCCAACGACTTTTATTTTTAAAAAATCAGTAAATTAATGAGCCGAAAAGGTACGTTTTGTTTTTTGAACCATGAACCATGTTTTTGGTTTGCGATCTTTCTGGAAACGATTAATTTTAATTTTTTTTTGAAATTTTTTTATGCAGAAGCTTCTAGAAAGTTTAAACACTAAATTTAAAAGAAAAAAGTTTTTTTTTTTTTAATTAAAAAAAAATCAAACATTTTTTTTTCAAAACTCAATATTTCGAAAACGACTTACGTACTTGTTCTTATGTTCGATCAAATCGTATGCAAAAGATATTAAGAATAAAAATATAGTTTTAAAGTCGTTTTTCACTTAATTTTGGTATATGGAAATTTTCTTTAATTTTATCTAAAAAAAAAATTGGTGTGACAAAAAAAAACATCCACCCATTTTTGAAATTGAATTATTTATAATTTAAGCGATCTTCTACCTACGTAAAAATTTTAATCGAAAACCGTCGAGCCGTTTATGAGCAAGTCGAAAATCAAAAAAATGGTTGTATGGCAGGAACTGTTAATAACAAAATATTTGTAAAAAAATTGTTTATCAAAATGTAGACTATACCTATGGTGTTCTCCATCATCGTAATGTCAAGTTTAATTAAAACCTCGAGTTCGATTTTTTTACCACATGCAAAACTTTGCTATACCTATGTATGTACGTAAAAATGTGTGTTCTTAGATTAGTGCAGTGAGCTTTTAAGTAAAACAAATATTTTATTTTGAATGGTACTTTGAACGCCACTTCCCATAGAACCACTTTTCATATTTTCGACTTTCTCACTATTGGATGAAACGATTCAAATTATTTTGTATATAAATGCTCATTAAAAATGTAAATAAAAGTGCATATATGTATTCAAATTTTCAAAATACATATGCATACATGCATACACTTTTTTTTGTTTAAATCGATTTTACTAAAATGAGTTATTAAATTTTTTTTTAAATTAAAATTTTATATCTATATATTAATAATTGTTGCAAAATGGTGTTTAAATTTTTTTTCCCAAATATGTTTTTAAAATTGTATACATAGAAAAATAATGTTCGTTCAAAAAATAAAATGCACAAGTATTCCAAGTAGAAACATCTTAATGTACAAAATGTATTAAATCTTTTTTCTAAAAAAAAATGTTTGTACGGCAATTTTAAGTATTTATTTAAGTGTGCACCCGTTTTCGAAATATTGAATTTAAAAAAAAAATGAAAATGAGAAATGTTGGTATGAAGTACAGTAAAACCTGTCAAATTGGGACACCCTTCGGACCGAAGAAAAGTGGTCCAATTAGTAGTTGGTCCGATTGTAGAGGTTCCTTTTTAATCGGACCGGACCACTTAAGGACTATTCACATGAGAGCGAACAACGACCGACGAATAAACGAATAAATTCCATTTAAAACAATTTACCAACTTAAATTCTTAACAAATTTTAAACAAAATTGTAGAAATATAATTTATATTAATGTTTACGACAGAAAAAAATTACTTTTTAATCGCCAAAATAAGATTAATTTGAGAAAATAATTTTGGTCGTCGCGAATTGCATCTGATTGCTACGAACAGTCAAACTCTATTCGCCTTCCACATATCATCCACCCTTCAACGAGTAATTTGTACGCTCGCGTCTAACCTCAAAATCTGATTTTCGACCTATATTCGTGACGAATAAAATAAAGGCCATGTGAACGAAATGTCAAAATGGACGAATATTCGTTAATTAGTTGGTCGTTGTTCGCTCTCATATGCATAGTATTTTAGAAAGGTTTTTCGAAAGGTATATATACTAATGTTTATATAAACGTAAAAATACTACTACCAGTGTATATACCACCTATAAAATTCCAGAAAATATACAATTAGATTTGTTGCTTAACCAGTGCTTTTGCTTGCAGAATTGTACCAGAATGTCTAGCTAAGCAAAACCTTTTGAATGTCAAGACATCAATTTCGTCAAAATATACAAATTATTTCATACATTTTGTAAGCATTTTTTCAAATGACAGCCCTCCTTTGCGCTCAAAAATTCTTTGGATTTGAGATTTCCTGCAATCAAATTTCTTTGCAAGATCTCTCTGAGACAAATGTGCATCTTCGAAACACTTAAACTTATTTTCCAGATCAAGCCCACAGTAATTCCAATTACTCACTGTACTTTTACTTTGTTTTTAAACTTAGTCAGCCCTATTAATAAAAATCGCTTAATCCACCTTTAGTCCATGGACTTACAAAACCATGGAATAAGAGTTAGACCATGGACTAAAATTTCCTATTAATAAAAAAATCGAACAAAATGTACTACAATAAGTATCAACTCTACCTCTTTTTATTCTATGTCCCTGTAAATTTTGTTCTTAAATGTCAATTCTTAGTCCATCGCTAGACCACCGTCTTCGATGGTAATTACAGAAATTGTGTTTTATTAATAGTATTTCGCATTTAGTCCACCGAATAAGTCCTAAACCTTCCCTAGTCCATGTTTATTAATTTAGGTGAGTAGCTTTATAGAAAACCAAAAACAAACACGTTTTTTTCAAATTCAAATTGTATCATTTCCCAACTAACGAAAGCTAAAATTACAAACTTATTAGGAAATCACCAAATAAACCAAAAGTAACCGGCGACACGACGGCCGGCGTTATGCGATGCATACATATTTCGTATTTCCTACGCTTGGACCAATTAGACAGGTGAATACATTAAGTAACATTTAAGTTATTTTACTGGTACATGGTCCGATTAGCAGGTGCCCCGATTATAAAAGGAAATTTGTATGAAAATTAGCAGGGAATATATAAGGTAGGGTCCGAATATGAGGTGGTCCGATTATAGAGTGTCCCGATTAGCTGGTTTTACTGTATTTAGAATTTGAGGAACCTCCTGTTAAAATACTGATCGAAACCCGTTGAGTGGTTAATGAAAACGTTCTAAATAAAAAAAAAATGGTTGTATAGCAGGTAGTGTTAATAACATTTTATAACTTTTTTAAGCCAAAATGAAGACTTTACCTAAAATTAGTGCACTGATTTTTTTTTAAAGATCGTTGAGCTTTTTTTCGAGATAATTAAAATTAAGCTTTTTTTACCAAAAATTGTGTGGCAGGTACCGTTATTTTTGGGGCTTAAACAAATAATCGCGACAATTCAAGACGCTTGAGAGACCACGTTTGTAGAAAATCGCTTCAACAGTTTAGACTGTAAATCGACCTACAGATAGACAAACGGAATTGCGGGACTCACTTTTTTGATGTTCTTTATCATTAGAAGGTTAAGTTTCATCAAAACATCGAGATCGATTTTTTTCCAAATGCCAACGCACCGAAGTATGTATATGCCATTGAAGAATATTAGAGGAATCACCTTCAAAAAATCAAAACTTCTTTCCGTTGATATTTTTTTGAACAAAAACCTGAAACGGATATATAAATAATTATATTTAGTTATGGACAATAACATGTAATTATTATTAAATGTTTTTGTTTTATTTTATTTAAGCCAATTAGAGCGCATTTTCTTAACTAATTCTTATTTGGTATAAAGCACTTTTTATTTATTTTAATATAACAGTCACATTTGTATCTTTATCAATATCTTTTTCAATATTAAATGGAGACATTCCCGTCTTGCAGCAAATTTCATCAAAGTTACATAAGCCCGTATATAATTGTTGACGCCCTGATGGAACTGAACCGGTAAAAATTGGATATTTATGAATGCATCGTATTAAATTATGCTGTAATCCGAACACTACCAACTTTCTCTCATCGATATTATGATTTTGTGGACATAAACGCTGACAGATTGCCCTTAAAGTAATACCATGAGTCATAGAAGCATAAAATTGGAATATTTTCTGTATTGGTGGCTTTGATTTTTCTTTCTCTGGATTAAGAGAGACATATTCACGACAGGCTCTTGTTAATTCTGAGCTCTGGATAAGAGTTTTCAGAAGCTGAGTACACATATAAACGTTGCTATATTTTAAAATTGGCAATAAGTGTACTACTCTATAGTATGCCAGATTTTGAACGCAAGACTTGACAAGATTGGTTTCGACATCTGCTTCAGCTGCTATTTGTGCTATGTGATTGATGCCATTTATATATGGTAAAATCTAAGGGAATACACGTTTACAAGTTTATGTTTAAATTATTTCAAAAAACAATACCTGTTGTGTTGTCAGATCCCAACTTTCGATAGGTATGGTTTTGTATTCAAGTGTTAAGAGAGGAACCATATGATCTTTTACTACTGGTGGATCAGGCTTGTGAGTCACAATTTTCAAATATATTGTGGTATCTCCCTCTGAAGTATGAATAGTTTATTAATTGTTTGAATTTATAGAGATAATATATTATTTCGAAATTGATTGAATAAGTTTCCAGAAAACATATATATTAATGTTTCACTTAAATGTTCATTTAACTTAGCATCGATGTATAAAAAAGCATAAATTATTTCATTCATTAAAAGTTAGGTAAGTTTTATAAAATGTACAACAGTTCTCTGGTGTAAAATGAGTGTGAGTTAAAAGTTTAAATAGTATTTGTGCTTTGAAAATTGCACTATTTTGAGAGAAAAAAGAAATTTAAACAGGGATATCGAAATGATAAAACTTGAGCACTCCTAGTTAGATATTTGGGCCTATATTTTGATGCTGTTTTATTTAAATTTCACTTAGCTTGAAATCATTGATCTTATTAATCAAAACAACCGAACACAAGTAATCATTCAAATTAGCGAATTCAGTTTGTTTAACATTAGTAATGGGTGATTCATCGTGAAGTTTGGTTTTCAATTGATTTTTTTTGACAGATCACGCGTGACTCCTATCAAACTTCTTTGTATTTTTTGTTCAGTATCGGTAAGTCATCATGAAAAGACTCACAATCACAACAGTGTCTCCAAATTTCA